>OZ014494.1:15746749-18216124 GCA_963966045.1 Xestobium rufovillosum
TTTATTTATTTTTATTTATATACAATTTATACAACCATACATTTACAATAACTTCGTTTGGCTCGGCAAACCAGGATCTCGCAGATCGCTCTCTTGAGGTTGCGGATACTATGTCTACCACTTTTCCGCGCCACACACGCGCACTGTCAGATATCACTACACCTTCCTTTCTTACTTAAAACTACTATACAACTTAACAATTTTTTCATTCTTACTCAACTAACAATATTTTACGTTGCTAACTTAAACATTATTTCTCACTTAACTAACTTAGATGCTATTTCTTAAACTAATTTTATAAAGTCTGATTATTCAATTTATGTACAGTAATAGTCGTCTAAATATTTAGGTTTATTTACATGTCTCTTAGGTCTATCATTATTTTTATTAACATTAGTCGTATCTGGCAATACTTCGGTTTTATTTGAATCTTTAATTAATAGTTTCCTATTTCTAACAACTGTACTTCCATTATTTAATCTTATTAGATAAGTTCTTGGTTTATCAAGTTTCTTTAGTACAATACCAGGTTGCCAAGAAGTTTTATTTAAATTTTGTACTCTTACTCTATCTTGCTCTTTAAATTCACTTAATCTGTAGCTGTTTTATCATAATGACCTTTTTGCTTTTCTTGCCTAACTTTAAGGTATTCTGTTATACTTTCCCTTTTCCCTTTTTCATTAAAAATTTGAAATTTTGGAAGTAAAGAATTTATTTCTCTATTATACAGCAAATTAGCTGGAGCAGGAATTTTATTGTCTATAGGTGTTGCGCGATATTCTAATAAACACAAGTAGGGATCTTTATCGTCATATTCGGCTTTTTTCATTATTCTTTTAAACGTTTGTACTGCCCTTTCAACCATACCATTCGACTGAGCAAATGTTGGGCTTGAAGTTACATGTTGAATATTATGAGTCGACAAAATTTTTAAATTCTTCCGAACTATAATTGGTGCCATTGTCAGACCTAATAATTTTTGGAATACCGTGAGTTGCAAAGATAGACTTTAAAGCAGTGATTGTATGAAAACTATCTAGTTTCTTTACCGGTATTGTTTCTATAAATTTGGAAAAATAATCTATTGCAAGTAAATAATTGTTACCTTTAAACTGGTATAGATCTGTTCCTACGCATTCCCAAACATTAGAAGGTATCGGCGAAGGAATTAAAGGTTCCTTGGGGTTTGAATTTCTAAATTTTAAACATGTATTACAATTGCTTATAAATTTCTCAATTTCGTAATTTATATTTGGCCAATAGAGACATTGTCTAGCTCGAAGTTGACATTTAATTATTCCCATATGATTATAATGAATTAAGTCGAGCATTTCCTTCCTGAGTGAATTCGGAACTATTACTTTGTTACCCTTAAATAACACATCATTTACGCTGATAATTTCATCTCTAAATAACCAGTACTTTTGCAATTCATGACCAAGATTTTGTTTATTCTCTGGCCAGCCTTTTTTTACCAAATTTAAAAGTTTAATTAAAATTTCGTCATTTTTAGTTTCTTCCTGAAACTTTATAAATTTTTCTTTTGACATAGGTATTAGTTTTTCAACTAAATTAACGTGAGCTTCAATCTCTTCCAAATTTAAATTATCTGATTCTTTGATTTCATTTAGAAAATTACGAGACAAAAAATCAGCAATTATTAATTCTGACCCTCTTTTGTAAATTATATCAAAGTCATATGTTTGCAATTTAATTAGCATACGCTGCAACCGTAAAGGACAGTTCACCAGTGGTTTTTTGGAAATAGAAACCAGTGGTTTATGGTCACTTTCAATTATAATTTTTATTCCAAAAATATACTGGTGAAATCTGGTACAACCAAACACAACAGCTGCCATTTCTTTTTCAATTTGCGCGTAGCTTTTTTCCGCGTCAGTAAGAGATCTGGAGCTATAAATTACGGGTAAATTGTCTTGCAACAAAACTGCACCCAGCCCGTTTTGCGATGCATCTACCGAAACTATAATTGGCTTACTTGGATTAAAGTATTGTAATACTGGAGTAGTAGTTAATGATTTCTTTAAATTATTAAATGCGACTGTATGATTTTCGTCCCATTGAAATTCATACTTTTTACTTAACAATTCTCTTAATTTAGTTGTTTTTTCAGACAATCCCGATACAAATTTAGACACATAAGTTACTAAACCAAGAAATTTTTCTACCTCTTTTTTACATGTCGGTATAGGTACATTCAAAATGCTTTTAATTTTATCATCGTCTGCTCTAACGCCAGAATTTGTAATTATATGCCCTACAAACTTAACTTGATTGACATTAAATTGACACTTACTTTTATTAAATTTTATATTAGCTTGTTTAGCTTTTTCAAGGACCTTTTCTAAATTCTTGTCATGTTCTTCTTTATTTTTACCAAAGACTAACAAGTCATCAATATAACAAACATTACCGGGTAAACTTTCAAAAATTTGCTTGAAATTTTTATAAAAAACTTCGGGGGCGGAAGAAATTCCGAAAGGGAGTCGCTTAAACATGTACCTTCCGAAAGGGCTCGCAAAAGTACAAAGACGACTACTTTTGTCATCTAGTGGGATTTGGTAAAATCCCATGTTCGCATCTAAAATGCTAAAAACAGTTGCCCCTGACAATTCAGCTAAAAGATCTTCAATTGTAGGCATTTGGAAAAATTCTCGCTTGATTACTTTATTTAACTCTCGAGGATCGAGACAAACCCTTATTTTCCCTGAAGGTTTTCTCACCACTACTAACGGATGACACCAATCCGTTGGTTCGTCAATTTTTTGAATTATACCCATCTTTTCTAAATTATCTAGCTTATCTAGGGATTTTCCTTGAATTAAATGTTATAGGAACAGCATTTTCCGAAATTACAATTTTGTGTTCCACATTTTCCATGCAACCTACACCCTTGAACACCTCTTTAAATTTTTCAATTAAACCTTGGTTCTCAATTAGTTGTATTCTCTTAATTAAGTTCATTTTAATGCAAGCGTTTAATCCCAGTACCGCTGGAGAACTGTCATTATTTGTATCTACTACCTGAAATTTTAAAACAAATTTTTCTGCATTTCCTCTAATATTACAAGTTAAATTACACATTCCTAAATTTCGAATATCAGAACCATTATAATTTAAAAGTTTAACATTCGACTTAAACAAGGGTACATTATGAATTTTCTTATACAGATGAAAGGGTATTATACTCGCCTGAGCACCTGTGTCTAATTTAAATTTCATTAATAATTGTTTCTTGTCCCCGATTTCCAGTACTTCAGTCCAATCTTCTTGATTGTCTTCTCTCTTGCCGATACTTCCTATAAATAATTCCTCTTCTTCGTCTTCTTCGTCTTCATTTACTCTTTCTTGTGATGCTTGTCTAATTTCCTTAATTTTTCTCACCTTACATTTACTTTGAAGTTGATTTTTGTTTTTGCATCTGAAATATTCAACTCCATACGCAGGACATTCATTAATTTTGTGATTGTAGCCACATCTTGAACAGCTGATTATCATTTTATTATTTTCTTCTTTATTTACATGTTTTTTACTTTTATTTTCAAACGCTTTTCTATTTTTAAACGCATGTGTTCTTCTGGCTGTTTTTTCAACTTTATTTATTTGTGAAGTTTCTCCAACCAATTCCTTTAACTGATTTTTTGTGCTCTCTGCAGAACGACAAATATCAAGGCATTTTGTCAAGTTTAAATTATGTTCCGACAATAACCTTTCTATTAATTTATCATTTTCGATTCCACAAACCACTCTATCTTTAATTAACGGTTCTTTTAATTTATCAAAATCGCACGTCGATGCCAGAGCCTTCAATTCAGTTACATACGCATCAATATTTTCTCCACTTCTTTGATTACGGGTAAAAAATTTATGTCTCTCAAACGTGACGTTAACTTTTGGCAAAAAATAATTGTTGAATTTTTCTACTAGTACGTTGTAGGCATCAATTTCTTTTGCTTTTAATTCGAAAGTATTGTACAAATCCACGCCTTCAGAACCCATACAGTGAAGTAATAAATTGCACTTACGTTTTTCATCGGAGTCCGAGAGTCCAATGGTATAAATTTGAAAACTTTGTAAAAATTTTGGCCACGTGTTGGCACCTCCTCTCACATTGAAAAACGGCGGTCGTAGGTCAACGTAACCTGTATACTGCGCCATGTCTTGTTATTTGTTTTATTTATTTTTATTTATATACAATATACAAATAACTCAAGACGGTAGGAGCACTAAAGATATAAAACAAAGAATGGCGCAGGGCCGAGTTGCGTTTAACAAAAAGAAACAACTGTTATGCTCGAGAACGGTTAATATAGAGACTAGGAAGAGACTCTTAACGGCGTATGTATGGAGTACGGCATTATACGGGTGCGAAACTTGGACAATAGGAGAAGCGGATAGAAAAAGAGTAGAAGCGTTTGAAATGTGGTGCTACAGACGCATGATGAAGATACCGTGGATAGATAAGGTTAGCAATAGGGAAGTATTAGAAAGAGTTGGGGAAAAGCGAAAGGTATGGAAAACAATAAAGAGTAGGAGAGATAGGATGGTAGGACACCTTCTAAGACACGAAGGAATAGTTCGTGACATACTAGAGTCAGAGATAGGAATAAAAAGAGGTAGGGGTAGGCCTAGATTAGACTACTGCTCTCAAATAGTTAGGGATGTAGGATGTTCTACTTTTAGGGAAATGCGTAGGTTAGCTCAGGATAGAAAAGAATGGAGGTACGCGTCCAACCAGTCTTCGGACTGAGAACCTTATGATGATGACAATTTATACAACCATACATTTACAATAACTTCGTTTGGCTCGGCAAACCAGGATCTCGCAGATCGCTCTCTTGAGGTTGCGGATACTATGTCTACCACTTTTCCGCGCCACACACGCGTACTGTCATATTTTACAATATGCGGCATAGGGTTTCCTATGCTTATAAGCACTTGCAAAATTTCATTCTGACGCCTTGAATGGTTCAAGAGATATAGACCGTCCCCGCCCTAATGGGCCACCCTGTATGTAGTGTTCCATGTGTTAAAGTAAACTACAGAGTTTGGCACCATAATTCGGCAAAATCATTTTATAAAAATACGAGTATATTTTCTAAAAGTTTTCTTCTCGATGGCTATTTGTGACGCAGACATCTCAAACACGATGATTCATACCACAAAAAATAACATATTTCCTGTTCATTTCTAAAAACACATAACACCGTAATCGTAACATAACACCAACAGGAGTCAGGAAATATCAAATAAAAATTCCACCAGGATGTTCCAGTTACAAAGAGACAGTGTTTAGCAGCGAATGAAAATGAACATCAAGCAGTATCTTCAATGCTGAACTCGGTCTATTTTTCTGTACTTAACTGGAACATTTTAACATTCGTTGGCTATCTACATCAAAACAACGATGTGAAAAGTGCTTCGGTACCAAAAGTACAGTCCAACAGATTTAAGTTGGTGAGCGGTGGAGGCGCGACGCGTTGACGCCTGCCACAGCCTGCATCTAACTCAGCGCAACAGCGGCGTGGACTTTTTTTTACTCTTGGGAATAAATATTAAATAATAAAAATTCAATAACTAATATTCAACGTGTATTTAGAAAATTATTAGTACCAAAGGTAATTCAGAATGTAAAAAGACAAATTTAATGTGATTTATTGCAGAATAATCATTAATATTAGATTCTCAGTCTTAATTCTATTAAAAAAATAATAGTACAATAATAATGAAGTCATTAATCGTTCAACTTCACTGTTATTCACTGGGTACTTCCATTTTCTAAATATTTGTCCCCGATCTTAATCTGAAAATTTCACCTGCGCCATTGGTAAAGTATGCTAATGCGCAACCCCAACACTCGCCAACGGAAATCTGTTGGACTGTATTTGGGCTTGTTGTAAGTCAATTTTAAGGTCAATTATTGAAAAACTTATGAAGAAAAAACAAAAGCGGGAACATCTTAAGATATTTTCCTTTAAGGTAAAAACATTAAATCAAAATTAAACATATTTCACCGTAAAACTAAAATGCACATTAGTACATAAACTCAGGCAGGTACCGTAAAAGAAAACCTTACAAATGAAGTTGAATCTATTACATGTGCACTGCCTCGTTTGCGTTCGTATTGTCATCAAGCGCTTATCGAAAAATGAAGCGGACTCGTAATAGTCGACTTGTGTGCAATCAGCGAAATGAAGCAGGCGTGAAGGAGCACCGAGCAATGAGGTGTTAAGAAGTGCTTAGCAGAGGGATCGCCATTCATCCCGCTAACTGCCTCCTGAATGTATTTCAGCTGATCCTGGATTATTCTTAGAAATACAGATAGGGAAATCGTCTTTTAACCGAGATTAAAATTATTAGTGCTCGACGGCTGTGTACCTCCTGAGGCAGTTCCCGCGAAAATTAGCTTTGTTACCTATTTACATATCTGCAAACGCAATTCTTGAAGCAGCAAAAATTAACAAAACCTACATTTGTTTTCAGCAGTTTGAAATTATTATTATTATTTTTATATAGATGTTTCATTGCGAAACATATTTTTCCACTAGTACTATTGAGGGGGTTGGCATTCTTCGTTTTATTATTTCCACATTCATGTATATGTTACGGTTAAAGTAATTACTTAGCTAGTGTATAGACTAGCTGGATGGTATATAAAGTAACCAAGCGGCTGGTTATTTTAGTAGAAATTCATCTTTCCACTAGAATAACTGCGAATCTTGGATAGTTCATATACTATCCAGCCAATTTATAAATTAACCAAAAATGATGGCTAAAGTATAAACCACAAAGAAAGTAAATAAAACAACCATTGTTCTTAGATAGTTTGTAAAGTATTTGGATAAAGCATGAACTTCATTTTTAGTAGTAGAAAATAACTAATTCACTAGCTAGTACATAAACTAACCAATATTTTCCTTGGTTAATATTGCAAAATTAATCAAACACTACATGGGCAGAGCACGTGTCGCGATACTGGGGATCATTTGTAAGAAACTGTCATTAGCAATAGTGGTAGTTGCGTATGGGTACAATCCCTTAGTGGCCATATACTCGGAGAGCATTCTAAGAATCACCCGGGTTGTATGTACCTGAATATAGAATTTTGGATTTAGTCCCATTTCGTGCGTCGATGAAAATTTCTCTCCTATTGTTTTCAAATGTGAATGTTTTTGTTCGGTGGGGGGGAGACTTAAACGCTCCGCTTGCCCACAGACCGGAAATAGTGGGCCGTGGAACCACTTTTTTGGCCGTATTCAGTGACGAGCAACACCACTTTTTCTATTAAATTTACAAAAGAAAATTCTGCTTGGTTTATATACTAACCAACGAATGAGCTATTTTGTATTACTAGACTTGAAATTCACACTTTATCCAAATAGTTATGGATAGTTTACAAACTGGCAATAGTTGTTTTATTTACTTTCTTTGTGGTTTGTACTTTAGCCATCGTTCTCGGCTAGTTTATAAACTGGCTGGATAGTATATGAACTAACCAAAATTCGCAGTTATTTTATTGGAAATGTGAATTTCTAGCAAAATAACCAGCCGCTTGGTTACTTTATATACCATCCAGGTAGTTTATACACTAGCCACGTAAGTACTTTAACCGTAACATATACAATAATACGTTGGCGAGTTTTGATTGGTATAAGACGGATTGAAACAAATAATTAAATTGAAGAGATTTAGACATTTGCTAAGCAACACAAATTAGGGGAATATAGTATGTAACAAGTGCCTGATTACTATGCTAATATAGGGCTTTTCATTAACATTGGGAAATCCGTTAACTGGAGATTCTACAGGACAAATAATGACCATTGATCCGAACATGCCATATCCGAATTTTGATGGTTTAGGAAATACATGGTGTTGAGAGTTACAATTTTATTTCCATTTTTTGCCATAAGTACTAAATTTCTTAGGTTGTTGACTTGAAAATTTGCAATCCTATGGTTTTTCTTATGGAAGAAAAGGTTCCAATAACATTTTTGACGTTGCCCATAGAGGGCGCTACTTATAACCTATTGTTTTGATAAATTGACCCATAACTTTTTACCATGTACATCTAACGTCAAATCGGCTCCAAAATCTGAAAACCAGCCTTTTTTAAATAATAAATGTATTCTTGTCTCATTTTGATATTCCAGCCCATTTTCAAGAAAAACCGACTTAATGCAGATAGTGTTTAAATTCCAACGGCAACCAAATCATAAATTATTTAGAAATCTGTACAATCGCTTAAGGGAAAGAGGATCTTTCCGTTCAAAAAATGAAAATAACGCTCCGAAGATTATTTCGACTGAGCAGGAAGATGAGGTTTTGGTTAGATTGCACGAAAATCCAGGCGTTTAAGTGCGGAAACAGGCGTAAGTTGATCTTCGATTTGGAGAATTTTGCACAAAGAGAAGCTTCACCCATACGTATGGTCAATGGTCATTATTTGACCTGTAGAATCTCCAGTTAACGGATTTTACATTGTTATTGAAACACCCTGTATAAAGAATTTAGAATTTCATAAAAATCAACGCTGATGGATTGAAAAAACTAATTAGTAATAACCGAAAAAAGTAACAGACGTGATGTGGCAAAAATAATATTGAGGTCGTAGACAGGACATGAAAATAGAGAAAGGCAATATAAATGTGTTGGAAGAGGGGTTAGAAGGGTTGAGAACAGTGCCGACAGAGATGAATGACAATGAAAGAAGCTTATATGTTCAAATATGAACGAATAACGCACGTACACGTAGCATAGTTAATTGAAATTAAATGAAATACGATTTTCAGGATTTTTCAGGGCTTTGTGTTATTTATTACAGCAAATAGAAATCTATTCAGTTCAACTACGATAATGAATTTACTGAGGTAGATAAAACCATATATAGAAGTGATTCAAAATCAAGGACCACGATTGGTATGGCAACGGCGACATAATAGTGAGCGAAAAATTCTTCAACATCTCCGAATCCAAACCTACCCTCTATCTTTCCAAATAAGCGAGATTCCATCGCTGACCCAGAATTAGAATCGCCCTGTATAGGAAATTTTGTTTTATCAAGTTAAGCTGCCTATGATTTATGTGATGATGCCTATCATAAAATCCAGAATTCTGGTACAAGTTGTAATAGAGAACAAGATTTCTTATCAAGCTTTTGGCAGTTACGGAAGTACGAAATTACAGAAATTCACATAGCTCTTGGGAAACAGCGCGAGTTTTACTGCCAGCAGTTGCACAATCTGGAGTTTAAAACGGCGATTTAAACACTATTCCTACTCCAGCAAAATCCTCAGTTTAACGAGTACGTAACTTTAAGAGGTTTAAAGACTACGCTAGAGCAATGAAGTACATCTTTCCAGACTTATTACGGCGTCCATTAAATTAAATATCTGCATATTTAGCTAATATGTAAGAGCAGAGTATTTCGACATTTCTTGTACGAGTATCTGCCAAGTAAATTTATTCATTGCGCTCAAGATGGAGAAAATAAGGCCTATTCCGTTATTTCCGCGATTGCTCAAGGGGCTTTCCAGATTTATACGTTAATTAAATAATTATAATAAGCAAAGCTCAACAATAACAAATAAATTAGATTGCGTTTCCCTTAAGTGTTGCCAAACCTATAAGATAAAGCTCTTAATTATCCTTTGGAGTAAGTAACCCTTCTTCAACTTCACTTACAAGTTTCAGATGTTTCTTGGTGTCAAACTCGAGAGAGTGCTGAATGGATGTGTATGTTCCTATCTAAAATTTTGCGTGGAGAACAAGTAGATATGCGAAACAACATCACGCGAAATTAATTTATAGGGAACACAGCACCTTCAAAATGGCACTTGTATAAACGTGACGAAAATAGAGGTGTACTACTTATTACTTGCGTAAAATGTTTTTAGCGGATTGGGGTAGGATCTATAATCATTTTTCGTGGAGGAGAATTTATCTGAGAAGACTCAGAACTAAATGTTTCACAGAGAATTGATTTATTCCTCATTTATTATCTACAGAATTTTTTTATACATATATTGAAAGTAAATCTTTAATTATAAGCTGGTGTAAATAATCCGTGAAAAATTCTTTGGAAAACATAAATTACAAATTTTGTGAGAATACAACGGACACAACATATGAACATTACAATGAGAACAGTATAGCCGTATCGCACAGCGAGGGTTCAACTTTTTAAACTTTTTAAATCAGGAAAGGTACACTATATACCGGCCGCCCGGAAAAAGGGTTGTGGCGTAACTTAGTACCAATAAAATAGATACTGTTGAAAGATAGTTTATTCTTCGACTTGTGGATTAGAAATTACATAGAGATTTCCGACTTTTTAAGAGACTTAATCAACAAAATTTTACTGTGCCAAATATACATTGCCCTTTTACATGATTTTATTAAACATTCGCCCCACTAATTGACGTCTTATCAATTAATAGGAAGATGATCTAAAAACACGGTACTCACAAAATTCAGCAGCAATTTTAAATAATAGTATATTACGTAGGTAACGAGCATGGAAAGTGACAAATTTCATGAGCGCGAAATTTTATCAGGAGTTTATAGTAAATACACTTTCCGTCGAGTTATGTACGCTATTTTTCCCACGACCCCTTAAGAAAGACAAATTTATTCAGTAACATTATTTTAAGGATTTATTGTCTATGTCAACAGATGTCAAAATTTCCAAGTAACTTACTAACTTACTATGAGCATTCTCAATAATTCCGACCGGCTCATGAATGGCACGTTGATTTGTTCTCTTGCCCGCCAATTCATACCTAAATCCCATTCCATGGAGTAGTCATTAAAATGTTCAACTGCCGTATCTTTTAAGAGATTTTTCTGATTATTTTTTTCATCGTCAAATTTGCCAATTGAAACATTTCATTTGGGTCCCGTGACTTGCATTATTTCGGAAATTTCACACTTACATTTATCAGCCAATCAGAAGCATTGTATTTGTTTGGTTACCATAGCAACAGAGAAGATTTCCGAAAATTATCTCTGCTCCTTCAGGGAGGAGAAAGTGATTACAGCGGAAAATTTTCTGTCAAATAATGACGCGGGATTTAAAAACTGAAGTTTCATTTTTAATGTTGAACTTCTTCTCTGATACTTTCTTGGTTATCTTTTCAAAACGAGACATGGTAAAAACCACATACTAACCCCTAAATTATTTAGGGTATTCTTTATTGCTAAAAACGCTCTATAATGTCAACAGTTTTTAATTTTATTTAGGTGTGAAATTTCCTTGCCGAAACCCCCACGTGCTTGAATTATTAACCGTAAATTTTTTCTCGGTCACGAATGTTGTTTGAAAAATTTTTCGGAAATAATTCATGCACTATACTTGGCCCGCCGAATAGAAGGAGTGATCACCCTGCAAGAACGTGCTCTAGAGGGGGCCAATAGTAATTTATTACGATCGAATTGGAGTGATGCGACTTCGTTGGGTCTAAAGAAAGCGCATCACTGCGGTTCGGTTGTCCTAAATTGATAGTGGTCCCGCCTAGAGCACGTTCTTGCAGGGTGATCACTCCGTCTGTTCGGCGGCCCAAGTATAGGCTATAGGGAGATTATTTTCGGAAAATATTTTTTTAAATCTTTTGTCACATTCTGGGCACTGACATTTTACAATTGACATGCCTTCAAAAATGTAAAAGAAAAAGGGAGTGCCTCCGTAGCCGGCGCCGGCCTTACGTATAGTTGCCGGCGCGCTTCTATTTGGGAACGAAAAAGACTGATACAACGCATTTTAAACAAAACCCTTAGCTGCCCTCTCGCGCCAGACACATGCATATTTTGCAAAAAAGATAATGTAAAAACGCGAGAGAAACAACTAACCTATATGGGAGCCGATCCCACCTGGTCCGAGAATACCAAACTATTAGTTCTATGCGATACCTACCTACCTACCGTCGCTGCTGGATGGGTTACAACTAACAAGGTACTTAAACTGCCCTATTATTAATCCGTAGACTGGCACTGCCGTCCGAAGTTATGGAAACCGGCTCCGGCAGCAATACACCTATAAAACTGTAGTCGGCGCCGCCGCCGGTTACGGAGGCACTACCAAAGAAAAAATAAGTTACCCTAAATCTTTTCAGCGCCTCTGTCTTATTATTAAAACAAAAAATTAGAAAATACCCGAGACGGAGGTTCTGAGCAGTCCCAAAATATATTTTGGTACTACCGAGGATTACAAGTTGGTTGCCGAAATACGTATTTTAAATTTAGTGTGGTTAGGGGTCTAATTGATTTCTGAATTAATCAATTAAACTTTCATAAGGGCCGTCTGACACGAGACTAATTTCAGTACTAAATTTAGTACAATGTCAGCGAGCACAAAGTAAGTTTGAAATTTAGAGTGACTATAGAATTGTGTATGGCAGGTAAGTACTAAAATTAGTTCTGTGCGATTAAAAACAGGAATTATAATATATTTGACATTTAACTTAATTTGGTTCAATGCGCATGCCAATATGCTTATTTTAGTATTTACCTGCCACACACAATTTTGTTGTCACTCTAAATTTTACACCTACTCTGTGCTTGCTGAAATTGTACTGAATTTAGTGCTAAAAACAGTCTCGTATCAAACGGCCCTAAGGGATATATTTCGTTATAGTCGTAGATAAATTATTATTATATTAAGTACATTATATTAAATTATTGTATTAAATTGAATTGAATTATATTATATTGTATGATATGATATGATACGATATGATATATTATATGATATTATATGATATGATATGATATGATATGATATGGTATGGTATGGTATGGTATGGTATGGTATGATATGATATGATATGATATGATATGATATGATATGATATTATATTATATTATATTACATTATATTATATTATATTATATTATATTACATTATATTATGAGAGAAATTTAAAACTTTCTGGCGCTTCCGATTTGATCAGAGATTTAAGATTTAAGGGTTGCAGGCAAAGGCCATAGATAGATGTTTTAAATAAAACCTTGTATTTTATTTGTTTTTTGAATTGTCCAATTTATTATAAATTAAAATTGTAAAATTGTAAGAAATATCGTGCTGAAAAATAGCGAAGTTTTAGAGTTGCTCGAGTTTTTAACATACCTTAGCTGGAATTCCACATATTTTAAAACAGAAATGGTATTTTGGGAATCACCAGATAATAGACCTGTGCTTGAAAACTTAGGAACTTAGTTAGTTTCTCGTAAACACCCTGTATAAAATTGTTGATGAATCGGTACCATTTTGAACCCACATAATTTTTTTAACAATGTAATTCTAATTATAAATAAGAGATGCATTCTTCATCGCATAATTTAAATTATCCAGTTTTCCGTAACGTTTTTAGATATCTAATTTGTGTCACATTTTTATTGGTTCTTATTTCAAACCTAAATTTAAACATTTGCGCCAAAGTGACTTCACTTCTAAGATTCCAAAAATAGCTTTTCATTAGACAGAATGCGCCACCCCCATACAAAATACAAAATTGGTTAATAAATGTAAATGAGTTCACAATAGGCCCAGCCGTTTCAATTTTCCGTCCTAATGCAGACATTTAAAGCGTAATCCTTAAATTCAATGTCCTGCTAATTGCCGTTACTTGTAGCGGCTGTTCCGGTTATTTATATTTAATTAGGATAATTGAATTTTCAATAGCGCAGGCTGTAAATTAGGAACGGTTACAAAAATCAGCATCTCTTAAACATTCAGTCTGCTGGGAATTGAGTATATTCATTAGCTGCTAGCCAGAACGTGGTTCCATTTCGTGCACCAACGCACCGAGCTGCTAATTGAAATCTTCGCCTGAAAGCCATTTCAGTCGAAAGGAACTGTATTCGTTCAGGATTCATCCACCAACAGAGTAAATAAAACCGCTGGGGGTTTTTCCTCTGTTTACTAAGTGAATATCCGCCTCAAGGTTTTCGTTTAGTAATTTTTAGCGCAAATTCTTCTATAGATTGTTTCCAGTGATATCAAAAGATTCAACGAGTATTACATTTCATCTTTAGTTGTGTAAACTCTGTAACGGCTTCGCCCTCGGGTAATTCGTTTATCGAAAATAAAGGAAAGAAAAATGTAGCTCCTTTTCAATGAAACAAGTATAACGCAGACTTTGGGTTTTATCCCCCCTAATCGAAACTGACTGTTCCACTTTTCATATGTATTTTTCGAGGGAAACAAAAAATATCTGGGAAAAATCCAAATTGCAAATATTAGCAGTTTAAAGATTATTTATTTCGTAGAATTTAATCTACCCACTTTTTTGCATAAACTATAGCTAAAGTGGCTTACCCACGTTCGCTTTTGTTTGTGGGCATTTATGAAAGTGCATAACATAACATAAAGATGGTGAAGGAACCAACGACCGCCACAAGAAAAAAACATGTTGGATTGGTTAGAATTCAAAGCATAAACCTAGTGCAACAAAACCTGAATAATTGTACATTGATGCACAAGGTGACTAAAGCAAGTGAGAATCAGAATCCGCATTATAGATTGGACCATATTTTGAAATTGTATGGGCATATGGTTGCCACCATATAGTCCGGAGTTAAATCCAATAGAAAAAAACTTGTGTGTGGCAGCTCCGTCGCACGACTGGAGTTTACTCCTTACGAACGATTATTTTAACTTCAATCACTTGATAATAGGGTACACGCGAATGTCAGTTTTATACCCAAAAGTGTATTTATCAGATGGTTTATGTTCGAAAATGTCCAACTACATCAAAATATAAATTGTTTATAAATTCAGTAATTAAGTGACAATCTGCTAAACGTCGATCCCACTGGCAATGAAATAAATACTTTTCCTGGTGTTTGAATAGGCGTTGATTCACATTTCGGCACTAAGCAATATTTGGAGTATTTAATATTAGGTTTTTCCATATTAAATCAAAAGATTCAACAAATTTAGGAACGAACAAACACTGCAAATGCTGACTTTACTACGCCAAGTGTCATATCTACTCTATGCCACTCTATTTTCACAAATTCCATGCTCTATGCAGTCAGACATAAACAGCCGTATCCATATATACGTACATAATTTCAATGTTACAGGTAACGTAACGCGTTACTTTTAGTTAACGCGAAATGTAACGCTTGATTTTACTACTCATAAAATTTCCGTACCGCGGGCTATAACTGAAAATCGATTCTTGAGGAGTAAACTTAAAAATTTGGGCGCAAGTGAAAGGATATGGCACAACGTAACTTTCAAGTTGGGAGATGTAAAGAGCCTTGCAGATTTTTACAAATATGAGAAAAAGAGTGGGACTCAGTTTGTCAACATGTTGTAATAAAAATAGAATATGTGGAGAAAAAAGGTCTTCTAGACGCAGCTTTAGAAGAATTTATTTATTATTAGAGTAAATACAGGATCATCAGGATCTAAAAGTTCCTCCGACGATGACAGCGACGCGACAGGTAGGTATTAGTGGAATTGCTCAAATTATTCCACGAGTCTTATAAATTTCCAGATGTTGCAAATTCACCATTATAATTTAACAAAATATTGTGAATAGGTGACAATTAATTCGTAAGCCAGGTAATCGATAAGTAAGAATTATTAACGTCTTAGGAAAAGCTCCTTAAATTTTCACAGCCGCAGTTGCATTTTGTATGCTCATAAAAGACGGCAACAATTTTCATTTGGAGCTTTAATTTCCGTCAGACCGATTACCTTTCTATGCGACTTTTATAGTCTTGGAAGCCTCCATAATAAAGTTTCGTTCACTGCAGCTCAGCTATGCACAAAGAAAGTTATAAAGATATAATTTATGTGCTCTATAAAAGAGGAGGAATAATTTACTAACCTGCTTAGCTGGCTAACATGGAAGAGTAACTTGTTCAGATAAAGTTCATTGGGGCTTACCTGAAAAAAGGGAGGTCTATTAGATGAATTGTTTATTTCAATACAAAGTGGAATAAAAAGAATTGCATTTTTAAGAACAAATGTCAAACATTTTTACTAATCAGTTGCCATTATTATAAAAAAATATTATAAAAAATAGGAATGCTTGAAAAAATACAGCATTGTTATTGGCCCCAAGTCGCCTAATTATCCAAGGCTTTACAATAGGCACCCACCTAAGTTCAACCAGAGAAGGAAAAACCGCTAGATCTCTGGTGCTCTTAATTTTTATTTAAGAACTTGCAGTGATAAGCTCTCGAACATTGTTTTCTGCAAAGTTTGCGTTGTGGGAAAATTTGAGAAAATGCGATACCAGAATTACTTCAGCATTCGACCCACAGAGTTACCTATATACAAATAAAGGAATGATCCCTCCTACCTGCGAATTGAAAAATGACCCAACTATGGAGAAATGATTTTGAAAGTTGCGGCGTAGCGGAGCATGCACTATCATAGATGTCACAGAATAACCCAGAATAATATGTCATGCTGTTAAAGATAGTACGCGCGTCTTTTGTACCCATTGCAGCAGCCATTATGTTGAATAACTGACTCGACTTCTATCTTTTTTCCCTAAAAAGCTCGGACTGTTTCGTGTTTCATTTGTGTTACCCTGGATAATGGCGGGTGCCTATTGAAAGCATTCTTAATAGATCATCGACACCGACAGAGATATATTACTTTTTATGGTTATTCTGTGGTGCTGTCATACTAATAAGCATGTGTTTGCTTCACCATACCTTGCGCAGTTCCAATTTGGGTCAGTTTCTTAGTATGGCATGATTATTTGTATTTTTTGTAACTTCAACGTTCTCTAGCTACCATGGATGGCCCCATGATGTGCGATCATCTCGGAGTACATAAAATGAACTTTTATGTAACGCAATTTTTAGTGTTTATTAATCCAGAGTTACTTTGCACGGCATTATTTTGTTTTTGCAAAAATGTGACAAAATTATTTATTTCAGTGTTACAACCAATGAGAAGTTTTACACAAATAATGTAAAGTCTTCATTCGGTAATTATTATTAAAAGTAAATACAGTGTTCGATGAAAGAAGCTTCAAGCAGATGTACGTTTCATAAAAATAGGTCCCTGCGTCAGATTTTCCTTAGAAACACCTGAGATTTCCCATTTCGCTTAACTGCCTGAAAATCATTTCATAACAATTCGAAGTTTTTCTTTGCTGGGATAATACCTACAACAGTATTTGTGATGCGGAAACAGTGTCGTTAAAAACTTTCCAAGTCGTAGAAGCTTTATTTCTCTATTAAAAGGCGCGGACTGAACCTGGATTCCTTAAAATGTTACTTCTTGTTTTATTTTTCAATAACGTAATTTCAGAGACATTGGATCTAGCAGTATGAACATTAGAAACGAGGCACGAGATAGTCTAATCAGAAGAGGGGAAAAGGCAGATAGGTGGAAGGAATATTTGGGAATCTTATATGCAGGACAAGAACTAGAAGAAATCAAGCTTTCTTATAACAAGGGAGGAGCTTGAGCTAGCAATAGAAAGTTTAAAAAACAATAAAGCACCAGGTGTATATGGATTGCAAGTCAAGAGCGTTTATTTTTAACTAGTTAGCTGTATATACCAGACAGGTGAGAATCCTGACGATTATAAACGGAACATCATAGACGCTTTACCAAAAATGAAAAGCGCGGATAGTTTGCCTAGTACAACATTTTATAACATAATTTTTATTTCTTCTTGGTCACTGCAAATGCATCGAGCACAGTATTTTGGTAAAATCTTACACTCCGTCAACTTTGTAATTGTGGTAAGCGGGGGATTGACAACTCTGGAATTACTTTGTACATATACCTGGAATTAGTTTGGAATTACCGGAATTACCGAAATTACTATGGAATTATCGGAATTACTGTGGAATTACTGGAATTAGCATGGAATTATTGGAATTATCGGAATTTATTTGGAATTATTGGAATTATCGGAATTACTGGAATTATCGGAATTGCTGTGGAATTACTGGAATTACCATGGAATTATTGGAACTACTTTGGAATTACTGGAATTATATGGAATTACTGGAATTGTATGGAATTACTGGAATTATATGGAATTACTGGAATTGTATGGAATTACTAGAATTGTATGAAATTACTGGAATTGTACGGAATTACTGGAATTATATGAAATTACTGGAATTATATAGAAGTACTTTGGAATTACCTGAATTACATGGAATTACTGGAAGTATATGGAATTGCTGGAATTATATGAAATTAATGGAATTATATGGAAGTTCTTCGAAATTGTTGGAATTACATGGAATTACTGGAATTATATTGGAATTGGAATTCCATTGTACACTTTTTGTGGAGTTGTCACCCCTCGGTGGTAAGGCATATTTTTTGAGATGGAATACTTCAGTAGCTATTACACTAATAACTACTTCGTAAAATTTACAAAATTTTAAATTGGACAGCATTTTATTAAATATTCTCGTTCCTCGGATGTAATTTATCCAGGGCACTCCATTCTCTACTCATCCAGTTTCCATTACGGTGTAAAATAGAGGCAAAAACGACGTTGCGCTTTTATAAACTGAAGGAGCAGCGCTTGAATATAAATTATAAGAGGTTTTATTTCCATGGATGCATGAAGGTTGGAAGAAAAGTCGGCGAACCTGCAAAGGCTGCTCGTAAAATATAATAAAAGTGACGGGATAATGTGGGTCATGCTATGCAACTGTTGGCTTTAGTATTATATTCTTTATATAGGAAGCACTATTCCCCAAAGAATGCTCCTGTTTTCGTGCAAAATGGTACGTGTTTAGGTTATACATGTTAAGTATTCAAAATGGAGAAAATTCTATGATTCTTTCATGCCGAATTTCAAAAACATAAACTTTACTCTAACGCATTCCTGTGTCACTCCATTCCGCATAATATTTGCTTCTCTGCATTCCTATCCTGTGATACGAGAATAGGAAAATTCTTAGGTCTTAGAGAACCAGATGCAGAAGCACTTTACCGGCAAATCAAGGACGTGAGTCGCTTAAGAATGTGCATTCATAATAAGTCAATGACAAATACATCATCAAGTTTTATGAAGACTGATCGGATGTGTAGCTCCATTCCATTCCTATACTGACTTTACCTAGGCATTTGCCTAAAAGTAGAACATCCTACGTCCACAACCATTTCTGAATAGTAGTTCAATCTGGGCCTGCCTCTATTGGAGTTAAACATGCAATCATAAAGTACATTAAAATATCTCCGTCAAAATGCCTAACCCCTCTCAATAAGCGTAAAATATTATATTATATTATATTCGTGCATAACCTTTACGCTAAGAATAGCACAATGTAATCTACAAAGAAACTAAAGTTTGCAACTTTCATGTCTGATAGAAGTGCCTAGTGTAATTCAATTTAACTTTAGTTCAAAGAAAATCTTATTAAGTTTCTTAACTGAGGATCAATTGTGCTCAATAATTGTATAAATTTGAATGCGAAACAAAACTTTTAGTTTAAGGGGATAGTGTGTTTTGACTTGAGAACTGGAGAAGTTATTATTTATTGTTTAACTTCAGGCTATTAAACTAAGTAGTTTCAATTTTCAACTTGATCCACTCCTTAACGACATCTGAGATACTGACTGTGAATAGTTCGAAGGACTTTGTTGAGAACTCTGAACCGTCGACACGAACAAAAACTTCTCCGACCCTCTAAAGCAAAATAACTGTAAATACGTAGCCTGGACAGTGTAAGCGTCCAAGCGAAAATATTCGAAATAGATTTGAATTCTGCTTCTATAGGGGAATACTGATGTAGAAAGACCATGAATGGGTGATAAATGGAGTTGCTCTAACCGCACACAAGCTTTCTAAGTAGCTATACACTGTAACCACAAGACACATAATATAATTTGTCACTAGCGAGAGCTCATTATTGTTAGTCAATATTAATTGGTGTTTGTCATATCGTCGCCCTTCTCACGTACTGGCGTAACTGACAATTGGTAAATTTTTCAGGCGAACAAACAAACGTAATTCGCTTACACTTGTAGGACTGCATTAAACACAGTAACATAACCTACGGGTTGTCTTTTTTATGTAGATTGGTGCTGCAGTTACGCCACTTCGTGAGGTGGTGCAGACACTAGAGATATGCATATCATACAACGTAACTCAATTTTCACAAAATTGTCAGTTACGCCAGTACGTGAGAAGGACGACGATATGTTACGCACTGAATCGGTTCAAGGACCAAGTTCCAAGCGTTCATTGAAGACGAAATCATACGCCAAAGTCGCCCTACCCCTAACAGTAGAAACATTTTATTTTTGTGTATATTATCACCTACAGGTCGATCTGAAACGGAAAAATGGATCATTAATGTGACGACAGAACATTGGAATTAGCGAAACTGTTTATTTTAGTTATCCTTGTTCAGTGATGGAGCATGAAGAATATCAAGCAACAAGCAACCGAACCTTTTATGGTAAAAGATGGATTGCAAGCTGCTTTGGAGGTTCTGGAATACTCAAATAATCAGAACGAAGTCGATATTTTTATCATACCACCGCACGTAGACACACAAACAAATGAAGAAGGTGTTGTCGATAACTATTTTCAAGAAGCGGACTGTATGGTGTTGCCTGAAGAAGTACCAAGGGAAATTGAACTCCACCACGAAGACGATGATGACGACATCAGTGGCGTCGAAGAAAATGTACCATTGTCGGAATTATGACAAGGAATCTTCGTCAGTGAAGTATGCCCAAAAAGCTGCCGGATCCAATATGGACTCAATCGTTTGTCGACATCATCATGCCATCAACAGTTGGCTGTATGTACACATCGCTTAGAATAATTAAAAAATTTTGATGATGAAATATTTGAGCATATTTTTCAGCAAACCAACTTATATTCTTCGAAGAAGAATAAACAGTTTTTCGTTACAAAGGCGGACCTCAAGCAGCTTATTAGAATTCTCCTACTGACAGGTTATCATAAATTGCTTAGTGAAAGAAACTATTGGAGTTTGGATGATGATCTGATATTACCAATTGCAGCAAATGCTATGTAGCGGAATAGATTCCAGGAGTTAAAGAGATACATTCAGCTAGCCGACAATGACAATTTAGACTTTGACGACAAAATCTCAAAATGGCAAAATTACTGAACTTAATAACTCAATTAGGTAACTCAAAATTTTCAATAGTGGGAATTCTTCTATACAGGTAACTTAACGCTAACTAGTTAACGCGTAACGTAGCGCTCAATAATTAACACTTGATTTTACTCCTCATAAAATTTCCGTACCGCGGGCTATAACTGAAAATCGATTCTTAGGCCGGCCGTACACATTTGTTTTCCGCATTCGATTTCCGAATTCGGAAAACGGAAACGGAATTCGGTGGAAGCATCGCAGACGTCCAGTTTTCTCATTCTGAATTAATAGGTGCCGCAGTTAAACAATAACTGCATGTGTTTTGTGAAAGTGGAAAGATGGATGACGACGAATTTCTAATTGCCATTGCGTTCTTGCTGTCAAAAGAAAAGAAAAAGAAGAAACGCCGTTATTGCATACACCCCTTGAATATTAATCGAATTGTGGAGAGTCAATTTTATCGTTTAAGAACAAAATTACGGGCACACCCAGATAAATTTTTCGACTATTATGGGATGTCTATAGATTCATTCGACGAGCTGCTTAATATACTGCGCGAAAAAATAACGAAGCAAAACACACACGAGATTGGCTATTGATGCAGAAGAAAAATTGACTGTAACGTTGAGGTAAGAATATCTATTTATTAAGAAATAATACAACTCAGTATAATATAATATAATCGTTTATTTAAATTGGAGGTATGTTGTAATTTGTTCCTCTGCTTCTTTCTCGGTATATTCCTCGGTATATTCCTCAGGAGGTTGTTGGGAACTTCCACAGGCAGCAGATTGTGGAGGTGGCAGATATCTAGGAATGGATGTGGCTGATTGTACGACAATTCTTGAATTTAGCGGTATATTCCTATAATTTGTTAGGGGCGGATGATGACTCTCATAATATATAGACGAGTTTCTTGGTGCAAGAGTTACACTGGGAGATTCATAATTAGGGCTCGGCACAGACAGTGGTGAATTAGAGTGGGAAGTTGATGGTGAATAATAATTTTGATTAACTTTTTTAATCAATTGAAGAATTCCAATTTTAAAATGAATTTTCTGATTATCATTCATCCTTTTCATATCAGTGCGGAAACTAAGCAAAAACTTTGTGTCATCATCTTCAACTGCAGGTTCATTTGATTTTTCTTTTGTTTTTTCTCGTTGGTGGAGCATGTTTAAAATCTGAGTTGGCACACCTTTTTCCTTCCTTCTTTCTCGTGTAGGCATAACAACTGGTGGTGACGGTGGTGGCTGCATAACATTATTGTCTTCGTTTTCAGTTTGTTCTTCTTCGGCAGTAGTAGTATTATCTTCAGCATAGTTTCCTTCAGAACTGGAAAAAATGTCATCGAGTATTTCACTTATATGAAAATAAAGATCTTTTTATACCTTCTTCTATCGAACACAGGTTCTAAGAAATGTAACATATCCACGTAAACATATCTTTTTTGTTTTTTGGCAGCAGAACCAGTTGGTACATTTTTATTTTTTTGTAGATCTTTTCTAAAATAATCCCTGATGTGCGTCCATTTTTTTTCAAATCTGCACCTGAAATACATATATTTATAAGTAATATAAACTTTGGTTTCAGATTCCTCGCGACTGGAAAAAACTTTGAAACATTAAAATTTGATTATCTTATCTTCTTCTATCGAACACAGGTTCTAAGAAATGTAACATATCCACGTAAACATATATTTTTTGTTTTTTGGCAGCAGAACCAGTTGGTACATTTTTATTTTTTTGTAGATCTTTTCTAAAATAATCCCTGATGTGCGTCCATTTTTTTTCAAATCTGCACCTGAAATACATATATTTATAAGTAATATAAACTTTGGTTTCAGATTCCTCGCGACTGGAAAGAACTTTGAAACATTAAAATTTGATTATCTTATGGGAAGTAGAACGGTGTCTGTTATGGTACGGGAAACATGCGAGGCTATATGGGAACTGTTACATCCTTTAGAAATGAGACTGCCATTATCGAAAGAGCGTTGGCTGGAGATTTCCGAAAATTTTAATAAGAGGACCAATTTCCCAAATTGTCTGGGTGCAGTAGACGGAAAACATGTACGTTTGATTTCTCCTCTGCATGGTGGTTCTAGCTACTACAACTACAAAAATTACCATTCAATTGTGCTGTTAGCAGTTGTTGATTCTGATTATCGTTTTATCGCGATGGATGTAGGCTCTTATGGTAGAGAAAGTGATAGCAATGTTTTTAGTAACTGGACTTTTGGGAAAATGCTTGCTGAACATCGCCTACATTTACCTGCAGCAAACGCACTTCCAAGAAGTGAAGGACTGCCATTGCCATATGTATTCCTAGGCGAAGAGGCCTTTCCCCTTAATAACAATTTTTTAAAACCATATCCAAGAAACAATCTTAATGCCCGCCGCCGAATTTTCAACTACAGACTTAGCAGATCTCGACGGATGGTGGAATGTACCTTCGGCATTCTTTCAAATAAGTGGAGAATTTTCCATACAAAGATGACCATTTCGCCTGACTTTACAATGTTGGTAACAAAGGCAGCCTGCGTATTGCACAATTTCGTACGCAAGAGGGATGGTTATAGATTTGAAGATACTCTAACGCCCTACTTTGAAGAACTACCGTTCCGGAGCCCACAATACAGATCTACTAATCAAGGCCGACATATAAGAGATAATTTTGCGGAATATTTTATGACCGCAGCAGGAGAACTTCGATTTCAATACAATAAAACAATTATTAACAATATATTGTAGCTATATGTAAAATGTTGAAGAAAAATCATAACTATACTTACATTTGTTTAATTTATCGGTGGCATTTTTATTCTCCCAATCAGGGACAACCTCCTTGCACACCTCCTCCCATGCCAAGTCTTTTAAATCCCTGTTATGGTAATCCTCTCCCTTAATGTCCCAAAGGCAAGGGTATTTTTCTATTGCACATATAAGAATTTCAATGTCGCACATCGTACCTGTAGGGCATACAGCAACTCGCATCACGTGAACGAACAGAAAATAACCGAATATGTGCGCCGGTCTATAGAAAATGCATGCTAACTTTGCGTTCGGAATGAGGAATTCGTTTTTTTAACGAATTGAAATTTCGAATGCAAGTGCCGGCATTCGAAATGAACGTTACTAATATTTTCCGCTCGGAAAAAACCGAGAGTGTGCGAGGTATACAGGTTTCCTAAGGATTTCGTGCATTCGGAAAACGAATTCGGAAATCGAATGCAGAAAACGAAAGTGTGCGGCCAGCCTCAAGGAGTAAACTCCAATAAATCGAATTTTAATGCTTCTAACCAAGCGCTTTGTGGCGTCATGAGAACTGAAACGCTGTGTTCGCGCTTTACTGATGTTTGCCTGAGAGAAACAACGCGAAGCATGAGACAGAGCGTGGCTAAAGGTTGGGGCGTCGTCACGAGAAATGAAACGCTGTGTTCTCGATTTACTGACACTTGCCTGAGAGAAAGAGCACGAGGTTACATGAGAGAGAGCGCGTGGCTAAAGAGTGGGGTGTTCGATATTCCCTTTCTCCTCTGCCCGACTTCTCAGACTGCTCCCCTCCATTCGTTTCACTTTTCGTGACGCTCGCATTTACTTACTCTACCGAGTCAAAAGAAGTTTGACTTCAAAAATCTCATCATCAGAAAGTAAAATTGTAAATAAATTAATATGAAAATTACTGGTACAGATCAATCGTATTCAATTTTCTATTTCCGTTTCCTTGAAATGGATAACTATTCTATTTTACAAGATACAAACACCAGCCATTAATAATACTTTTGTAGGCTAGAGGTATGAAGCCTCGCAGGACTCAAAGTAAATATCGTCGTACTCTGAAACGTTTTAATACGTCCCATCGGTTCGACATAAAAAACTAGCCTGCCTCAACGAGATATAGCGCAACGTAGAAAATTTCAATTTATCACTTTAATCTATAGCTCGGCAACATTTTTCATGGTCTTAATGTATTCTTTGTTCGATTTTTCGCTATTCGTTTCGCTAACAAGTAAACTTAAAACGCTTTTACATGCGTGCACTTAAGCGGAAATTCGAATTTAACGTATAATGTTCGTCGTGAATTTTTAAGTGATTATAGTACTCTGACAGTCACTATTTTAATAAAATGAACCCATTTTCCAAGTAACTTATTTGTATGGATCCACAATACAACTGTGTCGTATATTTAAGAGGTGCGATTACCGTGATCTTCTGCTGCAGTTAGATCAAAGACGTTCTATTTCTATTTCTATAGATACCAAGATACACTTTAATATCGCTGATTATTTTTCTCATCGTCAAATTGACCAATAGGAACATTTCATTTGGGCCTAGAAGCGTGTATTATTTCGGGTAATACACGCCTATTCTAAGAGCCAATGAGATTTCTTCAATTTCTTAAAATCGACCAATCAACTGTCATTGTAAACGATAAAACCCTACCTAGCTTTCCCAATAACTGATAAATATGCCCCTTGCTTTTAATCAACTATGCTGTGAATGATAGTTTTGAAATTTCTACCTTGGCAACTGTGGCTGTCATATTATTTTCGAGTTTTCTTGCAACATCGTCGTTTTGAAATGGCAAGATTTGGCCAAGAATCTTTGGAAGATATTCAAAAAACTGTACAGTGTTACTCCGAGGAGTACAGTTAAAAATCAAAAGTCAATATGGAAACAGTTCGAAATATTTTTAAAAGAGAAGCATTATGAACTTCTAGAAATTACTTCAAATCAAGAGCTTGGACTGATAATGAATGATCGGGCTTTTAATATGAAGAGAGCTGATGGTGAAGATTATAAAGAATGCGTTATAAAGACCATGTGGAATGTTACTGCAAAACTCCTTCAAGAAAAATACTACAAAGAGTACGCCCGAAAATTTAATCCATTTACAGACATTGAATTCAAACAAGCAAGGGATGCACAAAATGCGAAACGAAAGCAGCTTCATCTATTCTCGGAAAGAGGAAGCAAAGTTCGACTGCTCTGAGTAAGAAAGAAATATATACAATAATGAATATGTGGAACGAAGACGAAGATTGTCCAGAAGCACTTCAAAAAAACTGTATCATATAATAGCAGTCGAACTAGCCTGGAGAGGGGGAGAGGCAGCAAAATGCAAAGTGCATTTTTTTAAAGAGGAAAAGAAATCAAATGGTAACGTAACCGGAAGAATTCAATACAACCCGATTTTTTTCCAAAACATGCCAGGGTGGAGCTCAAAAATTATCAGACAGTAAGTGGTTAGTGCCTAATTACAATAATCTCGATATGTGCCCGTTAAGGTTATTTAAAAAGCTTACTTCTAAAAGCACTAATAGAATTACGTCAGATCGACTATTTCTGACTGTAAATCCTTACTGATGGAATAAAAGCAATTCTGAATGGTACAAAAATATGCCTTATGGAGTAAATGAGATTGGAAAATGGACCAAACAATCTGCTGAAAGAATAGGGCTTGATACTCTGACAAACAAAATCACGAATCATTCAAATCGATCAAGTGCTGTATCAAATCTTGCTAAATCGGGTGTCCCGGAAGAACAGCTCATCAAAATGACTGGACATGCAAATGCTAAGTCATTAGGCCCTTATTTACAGGTAGACGAGTAGTTTAATAAACAACCTGAGACCTGGACCTTCTGGAATCCAAACTACAAGAGATATAAACATAAGGCAAGAAAATTTTACCACTGAAAACATTAATAATAATAATATGCAAAAAAAATCTGGTCAGAATATAACATATAACCATTGCACTTTCAATGTTCAAAATATGCATGTAACTAAAGATCAGTCAAACTCTACACAATATATTTAAATATTTTAATATGTTCTGTTAATTTAAAATGGTTATTGTTTCATTATATCTTCTATTTCCAATTAAATTGTCCGTATAATGTAGTTGTGTATTAACCTCCCTAAAATACATTCGAGATAATTTTTTATAAGATAAATACATTGCAAATTGTATTCAAATTTTATTCGGCAAAAAATCTCGAATCAAGGGAAGTAGAAAAAATCGCTCGAGCAAGCTCTCGCGATTTTTTCACTACCTTGATTCTCGATTATTTGCCATGAGAATAAAACTTTCATACAATTAAACATGTATTTATCCATAAAAAACTGATCTCTTGTATTTACTCCCGGTAATTTTTTCGATAATTTTGCTTGTTGATAAGTTGCCATAGTTGCGAATTTGTAGGTGCATTTATAATATATAATCTAGTTACTTTAGTACCTGACAAACGTCAAATATTCCCAACATATTTCTTTGTATGTGAATTAATTAAAATAAAATTTCGTTTTGAACTACCTTGCTTCGACTCAAAAAATAATCTTGTTAAATACAATTCGTGGTCTTAAATTTTTAGGTAATTTTACTCAAGCTGTTGCTTTTACTAAAAACTCGCGTAAATTTGACAGAAGATCACTCGCGCTACGCACTCGTGATCTTTTAACTGTCAAATTTACACTCGTGGTTACCAAGCAAAGCAACAGCTTTCGTAAAATTTCCGACAATTCCAGACCACTTATTGTATTACTACAGACAATTCTTTTATTTACCTTTTGCTACCATGACGACGTTGCAAATTTCGTATTTTTGATTGGCACATGATACTAAAGAACACTCTTACTTGTAGGTAGTATAAACAACGCTGCAGTTTAAATAAGGCAAGTTAATGAGTTAAAACTACATTTATTATTTATTAACAAACCACTTGTTATATACCTACATTATGGCAGTTATGGTGACTGGTGCCTCAGTATAGTATATAGTTGAAACAAAGTAAGTAGGTAGTACATACCACTGCTACTGCTAAGACTTCAGAGAAATTCTTTGAAAGTTTTGAAATTTAGGTGTTGTATTTCACAAAGAACAGGTGTAAGGTACCTATACATTACCGGCTGAAATCCCTTGTTTTTCGCTTATATTCTTGAATAAGCATTCCCTTGCTCATAAATTAATTCAAGCTCTTATAATTTATGTACGCGCCAAAGATGCAAATAAACAAACCTACGAATACTTTATTTCGAGCGATGTACTCGTAAATCAAAGAAAATCCTGCCGGGAAATAAATTGTAAATACAAATTTTACATCGATTCCGTGTAAAATTATAAAATACTTTCGCGTATTTATGTTACTTTAGCTAATTAGAAGCCGAGTGTATTTATACTTAAAAAGATTTTATTGGAAAGGTACTGCCGGTACCAGTTTCAATCAACAATAATTCTAAGTTCATTTATTCAAGAAACAAATAGTGTATTAATTTTAAAGTTCATGCTTTCTGAAAGTAAGTAGTTTAGGTAGTAGAACACACACGTAGATACCGAAGAATCGAGCGCTTTCATTGTCTCCGAACGAGACTGGTCCTACGTAGATAGTATATAAACAGATAGGTACCTTCATTAGTCAAAGTTATTCAAATACTGATACTACAAATCTATAATATAAACTACTGAAGCAGTTGTCTGTGAACTAACTCAGTCAAGATATCTTCTCAGCAACAATGGAAGGGTACTAGTGGATACTGAAATGCAAAACAGTCGACTTGCTGTATCAGATAAACTAAAAGTCCTCTGTTGGAATTCGAGCAGAAATTCGAGAACAATGGAGAACTGTCCAAGGTAAAGAAATTTTACTTAAAAGCTCGCTTGGAACACATTGTTCAGAGAAAACTATTGGCTATACTACGATATACAGTTCCTTTTTCTTTATATTCGAGAGAAATTTTTTGGGGTGTTCGCCCTATCAAATTGATTGGATAGAAAAAACTAAAAGCACAGCTGTAATATGTAAAACGGCAAATAATTTTTTGCTACATTCATGAAAGACCGTAGTAAACGCCACTAACATGGAAATCAAAGTGCGTCAGAATTTCTGAAATATGATTAATCCTCAAAGAACACCAACAAGCTTTAAACGACAGATTCGCACTGAATTTAATTTCAGCCGAAATTCACATGAGGTAGAAGCCACATATGAGTTACCTACTCTGAGCTGTTCGTGTCAACGCTAATTATCTTGTTAACAAAGGCTTTTAAAGGCAACGCTCAAAGGTTTCACAATGTTACCGGTACAATACACATTGAACTTGGTAAACGTGTTTACTCTAATATACTATAGTGCTAGGATCAGAGAATACAAAATGTCAGCTGATATTAACGTCAATCCAGATTAAGTAAAAACAAATTTGCTGAATTCGAAATGAAAGTAGAAAACATAAAGTTTGTCTAGCTAGTGAGATTTTCTTTTCTTTTCTTTTATCTTTATCAGTTGAATGTATTCAGTATAGTGACGGGTTCATCTGCTTCCATTCAGCTGCTGTAGTGGTTGGTGGGTGATTAACCGACATCTGTGCTATGCCGACAAATCCAGACACCTCGTACGAGGCCACAGCCGGTTGCCCAGAGTACCGTCACCAGGAACATTGCTTTTGAAACCTGGTTCAAAACCCAGTGCTCGTTTGCTATTCGCTCAGGTGAACAAAGATCAACCAAATTTTACCGTAAGAAGCTGAATATTAATTTACTTTAAATATTACCTATTACAGTACGTCCAAGACGTTTTTTAGAATCAATTCAAATGAATTAATAGATTTTCCTGCACCCCTTAATATTGTAAACTCAACAATTCCAACAGAAATATGAAATCCCAAATATTCAATGGATTTGCGCGATTATGCCTCGAAATGTGAACGTTAATGGAGTGAATTACAAAGAGTGTTTGCAAGGCGTAATTCCCGAATTAAGTGAGCTGAATATGCTTGTTTGTAAGTATGGAATCCCTTAATAGAAACGACGCTAATCGCATGCGTAATTTAGCAGAAAGTGCAAAGTCTATAAGCCGTAGAATATCTGTGCAATTATACAACTGAATTGGTGATTTTGCTCGCCCAACTTCTGATGGTGAAACGGTGCGAATAGAATTCTCTTGCTCACTACATCCTTCCTGCAGTTCGCTTCGTTTCCGGACCTTGTGTATAGACCAGTATTAAGGGACTATAATTAAATTCAAGAGTGCTATCCAACTTATGAATAATAATAGCGATCTTCTGTGACAATCAGGAGCTACCCTGGTATTTGATATTCCACTCAAACTGCACTCTGCATAATTTTCGATAACGATGCTCAGCTTGAACCCAGGTACCTAGTTGCAATATATTGAGGAAATGTTTAGTAATTTATGTTTAACAGGGAAGGTTTTCATAACAGTAAATTTTCGTAACGTATAGTAGCAGATATCGCAACTAAAAGATAAACTTGCTACAATGTAACTCTTTGTTGTTGATGAAATGTACATCGGCGAATATTTAAATTAAAAGACATCAAACAGTGATCTAGAAAATATTGAGAAATTTGTGAGATATAATTTAACTCCTATGCTTTATTAAAATATAAATTTTCAGATATAAACGAAGAACTGCCTTTACAGCTAAACAATTCACGGATTAATACAAGCAAACAGAATGTCAGACAGTGAGTTGTTATGAAATATTATAATATTACCACTAGTGAACGTATTTAATTATAAGCTGTACCAAAAATTTTACAGCACACAGCTGGGACTCGAACCCAAATTTCCCACTATCCGGGCGAAAGTTCTGACCGATAAACTACGGATGGCGCATGTACACTGTACACGTACAGCAATCCCTCTCAAAGTGAGAAAGCTGGGTTTGAGTACCAGTTGCGTGCCGTTACGTTTTTCGTAGATATAATGTGAATCAATCGTCCTTACAGGTAAGTAGAATCCAGCAGCTTTTCTAATGGTCTCAATCGAGACACCATCACGATATGCAGCAAAAGATGATGCATGCCTTCTACTACAACTGGAGAAGAGCGAAACATCTGCGCCATCGGCCTCAAGTGCGTATTTTAACCACTTGCTAATTCTTTGAGTAGATACTTGATCCTCCAAACGATGAAAATTTTCTAATTGGATTCTTGTCATTGTATGAATTTCATAACCCGTCACTAAAGCTAGTAAGGTGAGCAGTTTAACGGATAAACCAGCCATGGATATATCCGACAACGGGTACAAGACTGATAAATGTAGCAAAACTGGGTGCGGATCCCACGTAGTCCGATATCTTAGTCTTGGAAGTTTCTGCGTAAAGATACCTTTTAAGAATCTTTTTAAAAGCTTGACAGCTGGGTTGTCTGTCTATTGGAGAGCTGAGTGGTGGCAATTTAAGATGAAGTGAGAGGTACCTTCTTTAAATTGGCTAGACAGATTTTCATCTTGCAAGAATCAAAAGAGAGACCCAAGTAATGAAGGTCGTCTAACAAAAGGCAATAATTGGTAACCAGATATCCAAAGCAAAATGTTTGGATCAATAGTAATTGTAGAGAACTGATCTAAGTGATTAGGTAAGAGGCCTGCATAATGGAAGAGCACCTGATTTATTTGTGGAAACATCCTCTCGGTCGTCTCTGTTCTCCTTCTCTTCTGCAGCATACCTTCTTGGGCTGGGGCCGGTAATTTAAAGACAATCCCGACGTTTTTGTCTGCGGTGCAAAAGAAACCCTGCCACCTGAGGGAGGGCCCACATCCTGCGGCAAGGCAGATGCCACCCTGGTCAGAGGAAGCCATTTTCTTTATTGACGTTCCTCTTGGAAGTCTTCAGGAGCTCCGTAAATTTGTTACCAAATAGAAAAGTAGCAATGGGGAATTCCTCAAAAATGGTGTTCACCTCAACATCCAAAAAGGGGAACATTAGAGATAATGAGTAAAAAGCATCTGCCAGGAGTTTCAGTGGATCTCCCAACTTTTCCAACTCCGACTGCGCCTTTGGCGATTAGTTAGTTCTGACGACAGCATATTGCTGATCTAAAGATTGTGCTAAGACGAGTAAAACTACCGCCAACTGGAGTTGTAGATGAACAATATATCCATCCTCTTTCAGCGCGGCTGATGCTGAGATTGATCACCGGAGGATGTAGATAAATGCAGTTCTTAAGATACGGGTGTTCCTCGAGAGTAGTTCTTCGAACTTCCTTATCAATGCTTTTGGTTAATCCGCGACATCTGGGTGAACTTCCAGTCCAGTATTTTCCAGTTCCGGCATCAAAAGGTTATTACCGCCAGATAAAGTAGATTGTGCCGAGGCGGCACTAAGTCCGTGAGAGGACAGCTCATTTCAGGATATTCCTCGGATTCCAAATGTGTGGCAAAAAAGTAATATTAGATTTACTTTCCATTTAGCATTTAAAAGGTAGGTTATTTGCTAGTGAAACAAGATAACCTCAGAAAAACATCTCCCAGGGAAAAGGATATAAATAAAGAACAAGCCTCAAGGACAATGGCGAATATGATCATGTAATATGCCTTGTCTTCCTGCTACACTACCGAATTTTCAGGGTGAAAAACAAAATACTTAGTTGTAGCATACCAGAGTAAAGCGGGTGCATACCTTCCTCGGACATAAGTACCTACCTAATTCACGTAAATACTTAAAAAGTCCGGGATGCACAGTAATTCAGTTTAAATAATGTACAGAGAAGCCAAAAACTACAAGTACAGCAGGTACTTAATTTATTGTGTTTCGGTCAGAGGTCGAAGAAGCAAATTTGGATTTCAAAAAAACCTTAAATATGCACTCAGGGCACAAAAGTTGCAATGAGCGTAGGTAGGTGTAATTGGTCCAGGAGGGGGTATCGGATATGACGTGGAGATATCAATCTTCTTTAAAGTGCATGCTACTCGGCTCACAAAAAATTGCGACTACATTTGTTTTTGTAATTCGAGAACGGCAATACGTAGTATCATTACAATACCCTAGCCTAGACCTATATAATATTTTCCGTTTACATGTATTATCATAGCAGTTACTCCTAGTAATTGTTTGCATTCCACCAAAATAAAAATATTAGGTACTTTTCTAACTTGATTGAATTACCTATAAGATGTTTAATTTTCAAATTCCTCTAAATCAATTGAAATTTTCAAAAAAATGTCCATAATTCATGCAATTTGGATAAAAATATCTTGGCGCATGTGCTTTTCGGTGGGCTGGGAGCGCTGTTTGAGTACACACTTGGTAACTTAAAATTTAAAACTTACAGTTGGGCGAAGCATATACATGGGAGTTGGTACTTCTGCGGCGTTGTTTATTGTTTTTGTTTACCATATTTAGGATAGGTCTGAGATTGGCTCGTTGCTTTGCTTATAACGTGAGTAATTAGCTGTATTATCGTGTTTATTATTTTTAAATATTGAAATTTCCAATAGGATGGCTAGTGGTAGTGGTTTGGTTCAAGTGAACACTTAAACATTGGGGAGTGAACTTTAACAAAGTGGTCGCCTGATTTCTGCATTTTTCAAAATTATTATTGGGTTGTAATACTCCATTCAGTTAAAAATGAATATTTTATCTAAATATAGACTTTTGACGAAAAACTTGAAATAAAATGAAATGGACGTCCTAAGCCTGCGCGAAGTATCAAATGCTTTTCGAAAGGTAGCGGTAAAAGTTGTGTACGAAAGTTTAACCTTTTGGATTTTGGCTTGCGGCGAGTGAAATTTCTTGTATGAAAATGTTTTAAAATGGCTTCTAAAGCACTTCATTTAAAAAACTACGGGGAGAGTTATGTAATCTGTACATTTTATGTTTTATTTTGATATTAAAAATTCACTAGATCATCCATTACTTGACAAACGTACCGTGCGCTAAAAAATGTACAACGCCGTAATTCTGAGAACAGCGTGAAGCAGAGTACCTCTGTCATGTCAGGTTGGGACGTTTTAGTAATTTGATACTATCTCTGAAAATATTTTTTGGACATTGCCCGAAATCGGATATAAAGTGTATGTATACACAAGTGTCTATAAATTAGGGTCTTCCCTTCCCCCAATATAACCCAGTATTAAAGTGTCCTATTACACCTACACAACCTCAAAGAAAATATGGTTCACGGATATAGGTAAGTATCCAATATCCACCAAAGAGAAAACTTCTAAAATAGGAAAAGCAGCTTATCTATCTACTTCGGGGTAATAACTTCAAGTTCAGACATGTATGTTGTATTCATATAGGTGATTACCAATAACCCCTTATACGTAGAACGCTAAAATAAACATTTTAATTACCAACATTTTAATCAATTAATGAATACGGATTTATTCTGGCTTCAGCGGGAATCGAACCTGGTAGACAAACATTGCTTATCAAATTTATATAAACCCAAAGATATACATCCAAAAAGTCGTTACACCCCCAGACGAATTGACAGCTGATTATACCGCAAGGAAGATGTATGTCAGTTGTAAGACGCAAACAAAAATATCTTATCAAATCGAAAATCAATGTTCGGCATTGGGAGCAGGCGTGACGAATATTTGTCTTTAATTTTATGATGGCTTTAATCAATTCAAATGGCTTCCGCATAATTTTCAAATTGTTTTCGCGAATACTGTGAATAGAAGCATAATATTTCACGCGCCTCCCGAACACAAAGGAGAAAATTGGCGAGATGAAATCATTTTCTTAGCTTCTTATAGAACTTGAGCGCTCAATTCAAGAGCAGCCGTTGTATATTTTACAGAATTTACACTTTGTAACTGGATTTGCATAGAAACCATTCCCTTGCTTCCAAAGTTCTCGACAACGCATGTAACAAATCGCGTTAATGGATACCGTTGCTGTGTTTCTAAATGAACCGATGCTGAAAATTGAGACCCGTTAATTAAAATAATTGGTTGTTCTAAATCTACATGCTTATTACGAAAGTGCATACATGCTCTTCTGTTCAATAAATATTACTTAAAATAGTCCTGCAATTTGGTAGAACTGAATTTTGCATTTACTGATGCATCTGTTATTATAATACTCGAGCAGGGAACAACAAAACAGAAGAACTTAAAAACGCAAATAAAAGAGAGTAGATGTTTCTATCAGTATTTGAAGTTTGAAACCAATCAGCACAAAAAATATTTATTATACTTAATTAGATAGAAATTCAATGGATGATAACGTATTTTTGTTTACTTTTCTTTTAGAAATTTTTGGGAGGGCGGCGCTCTAGACCCCTACATTACGAGCCGCCACTGTTTATACCGTCACAATCACGACCTTTTAAAATCGATAATGCAAAGTAAACATCAATATTACAAACTCTGAACTTAGATATCGATAACCATTTTTATGTATACCGTGCAGTTTAGACTTTCGTAATTCAATAAACGATCTTCTTACAGAAAATCTTCTTACAGAAAATATACAGACGTCGTGGTTTGTTTTTATAAAAGTTTAATTAGTAAGACGTACCAGCAAATTGCATTAGCACAAAGAAAGAACGGTAGAAAACTTTCATATTGATAATAGTCCAACTTTTAAAAGAACCGTATACTTCCTAGAAATATATGTTTAACATCAAAACATAGGCAATAAATACAAACTTTGCTTGAACAGAATTACAAGACGCTGAAAGTTTTTAAGAATAATGCAAACTCTGGAAAGTCTTACGGCAAATAACGAATGTTCTGTTGAGTAAATTCGATGAATTTACATATACACTAGAAGCTGAGACTTGCAGTATTTCAAGTGGGCTTTGAAGCAGCTTCCCATAAAATAACTCAATTAACACTAATTAACGACCAATTTAACATAACTCAGCATACACAAAAAAATTAATAGTTTCGGTGTAATTTAAAGATGCTGATGCATAAAAGGAAGTCTAAAATAACTAAGAGCCCACGGGGATGCAGCCAAAGGATTGAGGAAATGAAACTCCCTTTATCACTTATTCAAGCTTTCGGATTTATTTAAATCCTTCATCAGGAAATCTAGCACGCCCCACCCGTAAAATATGAGTTTATGACGATAAAATAAGTTGAAATTAAAGAATAAAAAAATTTCTATTTCGCCTTCGTTAACAAGTTGTTGCCAAATAGGCTGAAACTACTAATCGGTTTTTCTGGGTCAAATTAAAGTTAGATAATAATACTGGGAACATTATTTTATTTAATTAATTAATACTGATAAGTACAATTAGAGATGTTCAAACAATCCACCATTGACTTCAATGCACAAGGCAGCACGCCGTAAAAGAGAATCTCTAACTCTCTGCAGCATTTCCCCATCTATAAAAGCTATTGTTTGTAGTATTCTGGGAAGTATGTCTGCCTGATTTTCAACAGGCACATGGTAAATTTTTCCCTTGAGGTAACCCCACTAAAAGAAGTCAACCGGTGTCAGGTCAGGTGACCGAGGGGGCCAACGAATTGGTCCGCCCCTTCCAATCCACCGTCGTGGAAAACGTTGATTTAAAAAATTTCTCCCTTCAATTCCAAAATGTGCAGACGCCCCATCATGACCACATACAAATTTCAAAAGTTATAACTCGTTAACGAAGGCGAAATCGATTTTTTTATTCCTTCATTTCAACTTACTTTACCATTATAAACTCATATTTTACGGGTGGGGCGTGACTTACGACTCACCCTGAATAAACAATTCAAAAATCAGCATGGAAAAATTAAATACTAAAAATTGACAAGACTTACAGTGATGTGGAAGATCTTACACATACAACACAGTAAAGCCAAACCCATCAGAAAAAGACACGAAAAACGTCCAGATGTATAGTAACTTTATAATTATTCCACTGTAAACTAGTCTATTATAACTATGTATTAAACAAAATATTATGTCAAACAAACAAACTGACACAGTGTATAAATAAAATTTATAAAAAAAATTTGGACAAAATAAGTTAGGACGCGCGTTCGTCAGAATTTGAACTATTCTAACCTAAGTTTTTTGAAAAACTCCTAAAACTATAGAATGAAAATGAAAAGTAACTACTGCAATGGATGGCTACCAACTTGAGTGATAAAGGGAGGGAAATTATGAAAATATGAACAATACATTATAATACTGTCAACAGATTAAGATTAACAAATAATAACAGCTCTTATAAAAAATAGGTTTTATGATGAAAATGAATATGTAATACAATAATATGAATCAGCTACCTGTCAGTAATTCAGGATGAAAAACGGCCAGAGCTGTAGTAGTGTCGTTATGTGAGAGGTGTGACCCGATTTTAAAATTTTATACACCAAATTATATGGCTGAAAGGATGCTATTTACCAATATTGAAGAATTTTTGCCAATTTTGAAAATTTCTAAGGAACAATAGTCATCTGTTTTCTTTCAAATGGCAGCATACTTTTTCTATTTTTTTCGGGTTGGGCCTTTTTTCTGAACACAATGATGTGAATCGTGGTGCAAAAATACAATTAATAGCATCAAATTATCCATGACACGCCATCAACTAAGCTATGGAAGAAAGTGATATTCAATGTAAAATAAAAAGTACCTACTAAATGTTGTTTCCTATCGTTTACTGATGAATATCACTTTCTTCCATAGCTTAGTTGATGGCGCGTCATGGATGATTTGATGCTATTAAGAGAGTCAATTTTAATCAATTAATTGAATTTTTTCAGCACGATTTAAATCATTGTGTTCAGAAAAAAGGCCCAACCGGAAAAAAAATTAGAAAATGTATGTTGCCATTTGAAAGAAAATAAATGACTATTGTTCCTTAGAAATTTTCAAAATTGGGAAAACGTCTTCAATATTGGTATATAGCATCCTTTCAGCCATATAATTTGGTGTATAAAATTTTAAAATCAGGTCACAAATAACGACACTACAGCCCTGGTCGTTTTTCGTGCACCACTCTGTATGTATTATAAGGGAATACTCGAAAGGTCAATGACCTCCGAGTAAAAAACAAGATGGTTTTCCTGAACAAGGACAGGATGGAAACAGTAAGATCAAAAAAGAGAGGCGACCCAAAGCAGATGGGCAGCCTATAGTATGAGGAGGTATTGGTATCATAGAGACCTCGATAGAGACCAAAAAAGAAAAATACACCCTCAATCGAGGATGGATGGAATAATATTATCTGCGATGACCTGCAGTGAACTCCCAAGAAGATAAAGTAAGTATATGTAAATATTGCTTAAATTGTTCGTGCCAGTTCATGCTGTTCATGCTGTTATGGGGATCAACGAACAACTTTTCTAGGAAAAGGCGCTTTCGTCTCTTCTCTTCTTTGATTAAGATAGAAACTTCATCATTTACTTTGTAAATAATTTTTATTTAATGAACAGATGCAAGCCTTGGAAATGAAATATCTAAGAAAGGTCAAAGGCGTTACACGTAAGGATAATATAAGGAACAAAATAATAAGAGAGGAGCTGGAAGTGCAGCCAGTAATCACTGAAGTCGAGGGGGACCAACTGAAATGGTTTAGACACTTAGCAAGGATGAGCAGCGAACGACCAGCCAGAAGTGAGGACAAAGAGACCAAAAGGAAGGCCACCTCAGACTTGGGACAACATAGTGTTACAAAAATACTTAAAAGAAGAGACTAATTAAAAACACCCTACCGTCTAAATTGGTAAATGGGAATTTGATATATACTTGATGAATTAACGGTCGGCTTGATATAGGAATTCATTAAGGGGTATTTCGACCTGGAGTTATAAAGAAAAGTTTTATTTGTTGGCCAAGATTAATTTATTTTCATCCTCAGTGCTACTACACAAAAAAAGGAACAAGTTGGATACTTGCACAACGTGTAAAATTAAATAATTTTTCTGCACATTTAATTATAGCTGGTTTTATCCCCGAAAGACAGTCCAAGATTGACTTAAAAATTTATAATTTGATAATCCACAATTTACTTTGTTTGGTAGAATTTTTTGGTTTCTGCAGTTTATTGAAAAAAATGTGATAGATACAAGCGGGTAAAAATAAATAATTTTAATATTACTGTAAAACCAAAAATCTCCAAATAACTAGATGGACAATGAAATGAATCAATTTCTTTGGTCAATGTTCGCATTTTTCTTCGAGTTATGCGTACTTCAAAAATAATTCTTGCTAATGCAAACCCAATTTAAAACTGAATATGCAGAATTTGTACCGCGAAGGGCCTGCTTCGGAATCAATTTAACATCTTTCGCTTAATCCCAATTTTGTAAATGAATTTCCTGATTTGCATTCAACGCGGTTTCGATTCGAGTGTCAGAGAACAGAAACGATGATTCCGTGCCAGAGTGAAATCACAAATGCGCGCTAAATTTAATCAAAAGAGATTTTGAACTGGCGAATTATTATTTCAGTGGATTTGTGCGTGGGCACCATTTCCACCAGTTTCCCTTTTCGGAATGTGTTTTCAGTTTGATTTGAAAAGAGAGTCGGAGAAATCCGAGAGAAAATAACAAGAAAAGTTGAAAGCTAAGTAAACACCACTAAATTCATGACGATTCAATTTTACACTTGTTAGCAGGATTTCGTTAGTCATAATAGATTAAAGTTCGTTTAAAAGAGGGGTGGTTTAATGTTTCAGTAGTCACTCTTATTTTTTCGTATTATTCGAGTTTCTGCTTTCCTGATAGGAAATTTTACAAGTTGATGTTCAGAAAGAAGCGCATTATTGTATCATTGGGAAGCGATATACAAGGTACTACAGTTTCAGGTAACAATCTAAATGGATATGTAACAGAAACTGAATTTTGAATTTCACAATTTTCACAGATTTTTATTACAGAAAATTTAAAACAAGAATCAAAAATATAGCCGCGTCAGTTGATTTATTTGTGTTTAATCTTTATATTTCAAGGTCGTTGGATCAATAATAACCTCTATCTTAGACTCTTTAATTTTGGCACGTTGCGAATATCCCCTTTGAGGAATCCATAAATGCAATGCAAATGCGAATCAAAAATGCAAAGGTACACGTTTTTCCATTTAAAAAAACAAAGTTAGTATCCTGCGGAAGAAAGATAAAGAGGGGTCTCCAACATAAATATTTTTCTAAAACGCAAAACACCGCTATAAAGTTTCGTGGACGCACTATTTGAACAGCCCGTAAATTTCAATCATAATTGTTTATGATTCTGCTATTTATTGCTTCTCAATTGCTGTTCAACTTGCCAGAATCCTCCACTTGCAAATTTACAGAACCAGCAATCTGTCGGAAAATCACTAATTCTAACAATATTTAACTACCGTATGCGGATTGCAATCTAATTCAGTTTTAAGAGAAGCAAAAATTTACTTTAGAGAATAGTGTGGCAGTTCTACGCCACTGGAACACTGCTGACCCAGTTTAGCTATTTGCAACGCTTGATGCTTGATCAAGAAGCCACCGCATCGAAATTCCTTTCATGTGCATATTTGTAAATACTATATGTGTAACCTTCAACGTAAGATATAAAATAATATAACTAGCTTGCATAAATACAACATTCCGAATTCACATTCAGACTAGTACCTATGTAATTCAAGACAATAAAATAAATTATTATCCGACGCTACGTATGGTTTTTCCTTTTCGCCAATTGCAACAATTTTATTATTAGGTGACCCACGGGAACAACGACCATAAAACTTTATACTGAACAAAATTTCTTCTACTTCAATGTTATGATGCACTTATTAATTTATTGTTCTCAATTTTTTAGTGTCACAACTAAACTTATTAAGGTACTGTTTCCGGAGATTTTTGTTTGGTGGCGCTGGTAACTGCTTCATCTGATTTTCCTAATTAAAGGATCATAGATGCATACACGTACCGAAAACAGAGCACAGACAGCACGTAACGTTTGTGATGAATGCGCACAGATTACAAAAATATATTATTTATAATATAAGAATTTAGTATGGCTGCCACTATACCCAAATCATTTTATTATATCCCCACTCTCGCATGTCGTAGATCCATTTCTTTTACGAAATTCGTGTGAATGCATAAGTGAATTTGTTAGATACCCGATAGTTCTTAGTGCAAGTTTCAAATGTGCACCTAAAAAATTGATTGTTTACGGCTCACTACGTTATTGCAGTACTGATTTTTGTACACAAAATTACTATTACGGTGTTTGCAAAACCCCTTAACTCACTTGTAATACCGCATTTGTAGTGTCTTTCCAAAATATTATTGTTCCATTGTTGATCATTTCTTTTAAGCGGTTTCTAAATATTATTTATATCTGTTTACTACAAAATCTGTTGAAATAAGGCATTTAGTGATGTATTTTTCACTATACTCCTTTTGTATTTATTTGTTGCCTTTATAAATTCTTTCTCCTTGTTTTTGAACGCCATAATTATTTTATGTTTAAATGGGACAGAAATTGAAATAGTCGTTTAGGTCACTCGAACAAAAATAAAAATCAGAAACTAATTTAAATGTAATAAATCAATAATACATAATACATGATACATGATGCATGATACATGATACATGATACATGATACATAATACATAATACATAATACATAATACATAATACATAATACATAATACATAATACAAAATGGAGCTCCCAAATTATCTATTTTCTTATAAATTCATAAACCGAAAAAAATATTAATGGAAACGGATGAAGAGTATTGCAGGTGAAAAAGGTATTTTCTTCATAATTTAAAGAGAAATAATTATTGCGTAAGCTGGAACAACGATCTGTAATACCTTGTAACGTTGCAAAAGTAAACCCAGTGGATAATCAAAATTGATTAGTGTTTACTTTGGACGTTCTGACGTCACGCCGTGATGTGGAAGATAGGTACGTCATGTATTTTCAACCGGCACTACTCCTCCCGCCGGAAATCTGGAAGTGAACCGCCGAAGCTGGCCCCCCACTCTACGCTTATAAAAGTGGAGGATCTCGAGAAGAAATTCAATACCTGGTCGTCCGGCCCTCAGTCAGGATTAGTACTCCCAGCATCTGAGAGGATGCTGGCCGCTCCGATCCGAAACAGAAATAACTGATTGAACCTGCCTAAGTTCGCCGTGTGATTAACTGATATGCAATAAATAAATTTGAGTAAGTGCCCGGTGAATGATAGTTGGTATTGCAGTAATATTAACTATCAAACACAACCTAGTTGCGAGTGGACTAGATCCAGCTTTACGTAGCGAGGGAATAGATGCAGCAGGAGCTAAGGGTGTCTGCTGTTGTGGGTTGGATCGATCCGGCAATCTCGTGGTGACATAAGTCAACAAATGAGACGATATATCGGCGGGGATCGATTACACCTGGCCGAACCGGCGGCCTTTAGTACAATACAGCTGTAATACCATCTATTTCCTCGATACGTATAACCCGGTGATATTCCAGAGGAGATTGTATTCTGGGGCTATCACGTAAATTCCACGAAACCGATGGTAATTCAGTTTAATCATTACGACGAGCCAGTGGCGTGTCCAATCAGGATACACCGCAAAAACAGATTTAATTTTCATAAAGAAAACCCATTTAATTTCATGTAAATGCCGATTTTTCTGTAAATATTCTTTTAGTCTTATCATTTTACCTTGTATATAGCTACAGTAATAGAATACCGATATAATTTCCTTCCGTGTTGTTATTTTAACCGTCGTTTAGCAATAGTAAGAGAACCCAACCCTTTCTATGACTGAAAGCTAAGGGTAGCAACGAATAAGTATCATACCGACCAGATACAACGAAAGAAGTTGTTCTTAAGCGAACGACCAGATCCCCGTAGATATACACTGTGTCCCAATACGTGATACCGAGGGATACTAGTGATGCCCACGATATTCTCGTTTGCGAGAGTCTCGTCTTGTCTCGTCTCGATTTCGAGACAAGACTCGAGACGAGACTTTAAATTTTCCTTGCGAGACGAGACGAGACTTTCGAAAAGTCTCGTATCGAATCTCACTTGAGAGTCTCGCAAAAGTCTCGCAGTATCGCGTGAAATTCATAAATATCAAACAAGACAAAATTCTGATAAAACAACGAATATATTACAATGGTGGAAGGACCATGCTTCTAAATTTCCAGTTATAAGTGCGATGGCAAGGGAAAGACTTTTTTCACGTGCGTCATTAACGATAAGAAAACATCGAAATCAGATCAATAATGCGTCAGCAAGATGTCATTTGTGTCTTAATGACTGGGTTAGAAATAAAAAAAACTTGTGTGTGTCAACTCCGACGCACGACTGGAGTTTACTCCTTACGATTATTTTAACTTCAATCACTTGATAATTTTGTTTATTGTACAGAAATATGTATATCCATAGATACACACATAATTTCAATGTGAAAGGTGCGCGCGGTGCGTTGCGCAGAGGAACGTAACGCCTCACTTTTAGTTAACGCTTGATTTTACTCCTCATAATTCCGTACCGCGGGCTATAACTAATAATCGATTCTTAAGGAGTAAACTACAAAAATTGCTGAAGAACTTAATTCAAAAATCAAAAATAAGGCAGACGTTTTTGGAGTTTACACCTTAAGAATCGATTTTTAGTTATAGCCAGCGGTAGGGAAATTTTGAGGAGTAAAATCAAGCGATAACTAAAAGGGAGGCGTTACGTTCCTCTGCGCAACGCACCGCGCGCACCTTTCACATTGAAATTATGTATGTATCTATGGATACGCATATTTTTGTACAATAAACAAAATTATCAAGTGATTGAAGTTTAAATAATCATTCGTAAGGAGTAAACTCCAGTCGTGCGTCGGAGCTGACACACACAAGTTTTTTTTAGTTATATTTTATTTTTTTTTTTGGTAACAGAACAGTTTTAGTTAATTACATATATCTCTATGAAAATGTATTAATGTGGATGGAAATCAAAACGTTATTTCTACAATAAATTGAAATAACATGTTTACTGTTTTACCAGCCAAAGATGAGCTGTGGGGAAAGGGAGAGTATTTTATGTTTTAACCTGGGTCTCCTAAAATCCATGGGCGTAGCGCTTCATGATATAAAAAGGGTTTAGTCAATATTTTTTATGAAGTTTTATTATATCAATAAAATAAACAACAATACTTTTATATTTCATGTTTGACTAGGACCGGGTTCAGTATCCAAAGGTTGAATGCCAATTTGCCAATTAAATCCTCTTCTTCATCAGAAGATGACGGAAACTGATAATCATCACACTTTCCATTCTAAGCTAAACCTACTCTCGCCGACGCCACTGAATTCTCTTGTGTTATTTATGAGTAATAAAATCACTTGTATTTGACACCTGCACCTGTCAACTCCAGTGGAACAACTGAATTGAAGAGATGTTTCAGACTATCACGCTTATATACATCGACATGGTCGACAGTACATGCTCCGGAAAAAGCTTGCAATTATTAAAACCTTTATCGCAAGCGAGCGGACTTAAAAATCGGGACTTTACACTTATAAAGTAGTATGAAAGAGAGCGTGCGTCTCGTTCAAATAAGGATAGGTGTTGCATTTTTCAGACCGGTCATCTTTTAAAAATCCGACAGTATCTTATTATTCGTTAATGTTTTTGTTTACTTGCGCTTATGTTATTATTATTGTAATGCTAATGTAGGTATGTAGGATAATGATATAATGGTTTTTTCACAATAATAAAAGTTCGTATTAATATTATATAAATATTTCACTTATAGAGGGAACTTTGAAGCTATCTTATACGTCCGGAAAATTTTGCGAGACATTCGCGAGACTCTCGCACGAGACACGAGACGAGACGAGACTTTTAGTTGCGAGACGAGACTCGAGACGAGACTTTCGATTTTTCTTGCGAGACAAGACGAGACTTTTCAAAGTCTCGTCTCGCAAGATCTCGTGGGCATCACTAAGGGATACAGCTGTATATCTAAGGGCCCGAATCCAGAAGTACCGAGAAGGATTAAGATACGTCATTCTACCAGTGATGTCCGAGAATAAAAACAAAGAGAGTAACGTTGTAACCTATAAAAATAAAGAATATGATAGGGCGAGTCAGATTGGGTCATAGGGGCAGTGTAATTGGCACTAGCTCCTGCAATACTTAGAAATGTTCCTCTATGTATATACCACAGATACTGTTTCAATTAGTCAACTAGCTTATTAATTTTTCATTTCAGCCTATCTACTATTGTATAACTAAAAAATGAATTACCATAAGTAATTAACTAAAAGTGTTGAGCCAATTGAAACTAAATTGCCCTTCTGTTGTTCTCAAATAATAGAAGCCGACCGTAAAATTGACAAAGAAAATGAAAATTTGAAAATGAATGTTATGGTTTTCTTTATCTGGAGTGCATAGAATCTGACCTGATACGTCCATGTCTGCTTTAAGGCACTTTTCTAAATCAAGACCAATATTTTTTGTTAGAACACTTTATTGTTTATTATTAATAATTTATTTGAAGAGATTTGCTGTTTCTAAAACAAAAGCAAGCGCATAGTTATCTTTAATAATATAGCTATCTGATTGCACCAGTTTATTCATGGAAGGCAACTTTAAAAGCGAAACGTCTTTAACCTCGAAAACTTCCGCAATTATTTAGTGAATAACAAATTAACTGCTTTCTGCAGATACCGAACAATTTCTAATTAAGTCTAAAAATTCAAATTCAGCAGCAATTCATTTGAGGCTTTAGAAGATAAAATTTGTCTGCGGGTTCCTTCAGAAACAAACGTAATTTGTTAATGAGCAAAATGCATCTAAACGACCCTCCTTTGCCGGAAAGATTAAAACTTTAATTGCGCGTTAGTTAAAGTTTGTTAAAGAGAAAATGGATGATTTCCGCGATTCCCTTGTAATTTCGTGAAAACACAAAGTGCTTACGCTAATATTTCCAGATTAGTTGTTCGGTAAAGTCGGTTTAGCATGTCACTCTTCATAGCCGTGAAATATAAATAAATTGGTAAGATACGGGTAGGTACAAATAGACAACAAACTTAAAATGAAGTATCTACAATAATTAAATTAAATTAAATTAATTTTTAAATATTATTGAATATTATTGAATATTATTCCGATTTTGTGAAATTCTGGCATTTAAAAATATAATAGATATTTAATATTCGACGTTTCGGCCCCGTTGAAATTGAAAACATCCTACATCTTCAACTATTTGAGGGCAGTAGTCTGATCTCGGCTTATCTAAAACTTTTTTATTCCTATCTCCGACTCCAGTATGTCGCGAACTATCCCTTCGTGTCCCAGAAGGTGTCTTACCAACCTATCTCTCCTATTCTTTATTGTTTTCCATACCTTTCGCTTTTCCTCAACTCTCTCTAATATAATAGTGATCAGTATATTAATTTAATATAAGCTGTGCAGCTGATAGTACATAGTTTGAATAAGCATGAACGAGACCTTTGGAAATTCAACAATACAAGATTTGCAGGAAAACCGAGCTCGTAATCTGACCATCTAAACACTCGCTGACCGGCAAATAATAGCAGTTGTAACTTTGTCACAGCAAGCTTGTCTTTCTCTACGTAGTAATTATTAATGGCTTTGTAGTTTGCATCAATTTCTCATTCAGGAAATATTTGATTTTCTGCTATTCGGTGTAACTAGCAGCATGTATTGTTTAAAGCTGATGAATTTTAGAATTGGGGTATTAAGGGAACGTTTCATTCGCTACATGGGACTTTTTAATTTATTTATCGCTGCACTCCATTTGATTAATTAACGGTTCAGTAATGAATTGCCAACACAATGGCAAATTTCGCACCATCGTTCAATTTAATCGTTGGCCCAAATAAAACGGATAAAGTAAAAAGTCTGCGGGCATTTTTGTTGCAAGATCTGGCAGTAAGTGAATAACATTGCACGGTTCAAAGACACGATCCTGTTATGTCAGACTTAAGTCACCTATACAGTAATTCCCTTACACTTAAATTGTAGAAAGGGTTCTGTGAAACTATTACAAAGCAAACCAAGATAATACTCAAAAGGGAAATAAGCAAACTCTATTACTATAACCATCTACATAAAATATGTATTCGAGGTCGTCATCGGAAGTTCGTATGAAATTATGCTGATCTGCTCGATCCGCTATAAGTAAGTACCGGCTTTTAATTCTTATCAGAATGTCCCTTCACTGTGAGCTCCTGGCCAATTCCAATTCAGCATTAGAATAGAACACCAGGCATGACTACAATACACTAGTGGCGGCTTAGCTGGTTAATATTAAGTATTTACTAATTATATCGACAGTATAATGGGCAACGTTTAATCTCTAGGCAGAACGGTATATGTACTATCCAGTATGGCGGTACGACTGTGTTCTTCTTTACTTTTACTGTCCCCATCAAAATTTTTTCCAATACACCTGCGAATATTTTCTTTGCAATGTTGAAATTTTTCACGACTTTTTACATTTATAATACCAAACAAAATGGTATTGTAGCTCCCCACCCTAATATATCAACTATCTCGGCATTTTTGCATATAAATACAACTGATCCACACTAGGCTGTAGATTTTCCCAGTTGTCGAATTTTATTGCAGTGAAATATGGCATCGGCTTATCCCTACGTTCTATAAACATACAAATCAGAACGTATGCAAATGTTTCTGTTGAATGTGGGGACTGGATTTCACAGCTTTCGACTGCTAGGGAATATCAGATACTATTGCAAATACGAAGGAGAAAGAAAACTGCGAAAGTTGTGATTTGATTTGGAAGTTTTATTGTAAATTGTAACGTTTTATTGGAAAATAAATAACTGGCGCAAAAACAATTTTTAATTTTGGACAAATTTGGCACGTACAACATAGAAAGAAAAATATTTTTGGGTGCTAAAATGGTTTCTCCCTAACAAATACTCCAATCACACCAAAACGACCCTGATAAATACTACGCTTTTTCGCTTTTTGTCCAACTATGCATTCCGTAGACCATTTATTGGAAACTGAAAACTGAAAACTGAATCTATAATAAATTAATATTGGAACACCTATGTTTAAAATATAATTATTTTTCCTGATATTTCCCTATAAAATTCAAAACATTGGGATACCAAAACCGCATTTTTCCAATACCATTGGGAAATGTTCGCCGTTTTGGGGAGTAACACCGGCATATTCTTTTTATGGCAATATATTTGCCATTTTTGACACTATAGTAAATTTGTAACATTGAACATTTTTTGAGCGTCTTAAATAGTGGATTCAATTCAATTAAATTTACCCATGAAATAGGAAGAGAAGGACAGCTTCTATTCTTAGACACTTTAGTAATTAGGAAAGACAGTAAGTTAGAATTTGACATCTATAGGAAAGAAACCGGTACAGCTCGGTACATAACTGCTGATTCGAAACACTGCAGTCAGCACAAAGAGGCTAGTTTTGTTTTTTTTTTAGTTAATGGACTGTCGAGTCTACCATTATCCGTAGAAAGATACCGCAAGGAAGTAAACACAATCAAATATATAGCGAGATGTAGCGGTTTTCTATCCAGGAATTGTCAATAGGTTAATTAGGAAACGAAAATTTAAAATGCTATTGCGAAATTCCACCACTTTAAATGGGGATAATAAAATTACTGAATTTATAAAAATACCATATGTACCGCAGATAACTAGAGGTATGAATACTACTTTGGGAAAGCAGGCTTCAACGTGGTTTACACTTCGAGCAACAATTTACAAAACCTACTTGCAAATGAGAAAGATGAAACGCAACCAATTTATAAAACGGGAATTTACGAAATAACATGCGGAAAAAATATATTGGGCAGTCAACTCGGTCTACTTTAACTCGCTTCAAGGAGCATCAAGCCCATTACAAATACGGTCGTACTGATAAGTCTAGCATGGCGTCACACGCATTGGAAACGGGCCATAAATTCAATATCAATAATCTCAAACTCTCAAAACAGGAAAATAATAAATTTGATTTAAACGCATTGGAAAGTATAGCGATATATAAAAATAAACGTATTTGTCTTAACAGTAATTATGGTCCGATTCCGAACTCAACCCTGTATCAGGTAGATAGAATTAAGACTAGCCATAAATACTTACCCTCCAGTTCTAAGAAATCAATTTTATTGCTCTCATGTTCGAAATAGTTCTAAGAAACCCTATAGGTTTATCGATCCATTTTACTTCAGTAGCAGGGGTGGATATTTATAGCAATGTATTGTAAGATTAGATTTAGATTAATCTTCAACACCTGAAGATGCTGACGTTGCCAGCGAAACACGTGTCGAGTTTAATTACTTTGTCACTATCTTTTGGCGTGTGAGGTCAACTTATTCAGAATTCATAGTGAATTTACGTCAAGTATTTTTACGTTTTACGTAAAAACATATTATCGTAGGTAATATAACAAGTGCTATGATTATCATCGATGATATCTACGAGCTGAAACCGAACTGGAGATTCAACGAGTCCGAAGGACGAGTTGAATGTCCTGTTTCGGTTTCACGAGTGATATCCTCGATAATTAATCATAGCACGAGTTATATTTGGCAAGAGAAAATAATGAATAATAAACATTTAAAGAATGAAACTTAATTTACATTTGAAATATGACACATATCAACTGTCAGATTTGACAAATAAAATGTATTTAATACTTTCTGACGGTCTGAATAATATCCTATTCCTAACAACGGACCAAAATAAGGTGATAGACTTTTTGTTTTTTACTATCGCTGTGATAGCTATGTAACCAAGCAAATTTTTAATTTCTATTGGTGCAAATCGCGTCAAGTGACTTACGAATTATATTCTCGACGAAATACTTTCGCCAAAATTCCTTTAAGAATTGTAAACATGGGTAGATTTTCGAAAATTATGAATTTTTAAATTCTGAGCGTAGTCAAACCAAACTTGTTTCTTGTTTTCTGCGTTGAAAGGCAAAACATTTAAATCAGCTGTTCATAGTCCGCCAATTTTTTTGACAGTCATTTTGGCAATGTAATATTATGTCATTGAGTAGTAGGCATTTAAGCAATATTCTATAACTATAACGCTTTGGAGTTTCCAACAAGGCATTATCTTCATTAACACTCTAAACTTCCCATATTCTACTAATATCCAAGGCTATATTTTACAGTGACTAGGTAAAATAACAGAATTTTGCAACTATCAAATCAAATAATATCCAGATTTTATATTACGTAGGTATTACATTTTATTTTACAACCACCTATAAAAAATTTATTCACGTGATATTAAATATATTTTATTATAGCTAGAAAAATCGTAAAGTATTCATTCGTGTGAAAAAAAAATCTTTTTGACTCATAAAAGCCTGGAACACAGAATAATAAAACCAGAATTTCATAACGTTTAATGTCTGCGCTACATATGTATAAGAACTGAGCCTTTTGCTCTTTCCACCCTTCAATAAAACGCGAAAAATTAGTCTAACTTCCTGCCCACGTATTCGATCAAATCAAAGTGCATAAACCGAAAACGTTGTTTCGATAAAAGGAAACTTTTATAGGTGGATTTATGTGACCACTTCGAACTCAATCTTAATGGTTTGTGAAGAACCGATGGCTTAAGAGAGGAAAACTTTCACGAGAGGCTATCCCAAATAAAACTTTGTTTCTACGAGTGTGCATCTCTTGTAAATTAAAAATTTGTGGCGTAAGTGTATCCCCAAGGTATTTTTATGTACGACGCTATGGAATGCTCAAGGGAGAACTCATTTCCCCAAAATTATATCTAACGCTTTATAAATTTTATAAATTTTAGAAGAGAGTATACAAATTTGAATGTGTTATATCCTATACCTAGATGAGTAAATTTGATAAGCTTATTGTGTTTACATGGCGAGTACCTGCAGGCGACCCCAATCGTATTAGTGCCATGAAAGAACTTAAATAATGAAAGAACTTAAATGTAAAATCCTTTGGTTCGGAAGTCTCCTTCTACAAGACTTCATATACAGCACCGATCGTTACCATCAGGGTTAGGCAACACACTACACGCCGCGCCGCAGGGCAGAAATGCTAACGCTGCAAAAGGCCAGACCAGATACTGAATCTGTCAAAAACTTTTGCCGATCCATAGATGGCTTGGACAACTTATTCAGAGTATTCATCATCACTGGGTTTTCAGTCGTCCAAAGACTGATTGAGCACGCACCTCCACCCTTACTTACTATAAGTTGTTAATCTTCGTATTTCCTCGAAAACAGAACATCCTATATCCCCTATATGGGGTCTACCTTATATCATTTTATTACTTTTAGACGGTGTTCCATTAGGTACCCGTTTGCACATGGCTTTGCAGTAATCAGATATTCAGAGTTTATTAAAAACTAATATTTAAGCCTGTGTCTGATAGGCAGCAATGTAATTTTGGTGTGTGACAGCTTTCGCATAAAATCAATGTCAAATTGTAAACAAGTATGATGTGAGTGTGACCGTGATGGATAAAATTTAGACAATCTGCCCTTTTGCTATTTATTTCTTCACAACACCCACTAACATTTTAAATTTTTCCTAAAGCAGTCTTCAGTTTTTATCTCATGAAGGGGTTGCTCTAGATAGATACTGAAAATGATGTCAGTGACCAAATTTATCGAATTAGTTTTTCAGACCTCACAAAGATTAAGGGTGAAATTAGTACACACAGTAGTTAGACCGGCAACTTTAAAGTAAATTCACCATGAATTCTTTATAAGGTACCTAACTCCACACGCCGAAAGAGCGACACAGTAATTAAACTCGACACGTGTTTCACTGACAACGTCAGTATCCTCAAACGCATGGAAATTTCCTAAAGTTAAAACTTACACTACTTTGCTTAAATACCTCCCCAATAAAATAAAATCAATGAACCTTCGATTTTTGCAACTTTTAGAATGCAAAAATAATTTGGTTTCTTAGAACTGAAGGGAAGGCAGGCTAGTATTTATTGCTGGTCTTAAATAATTCTATCTAGCTGATAAACCTATATTATGGGGTCGAATTTTGACTAGGACTAGACAACTACTTTTATTTTTATATAGGGTGTCGAAAAAAAGGTTTCAATATTTAGAGGGCATGTAATACGATCGAAAGCAAGTTAAAAAGTCTAAATAAATATGGGTACCCAGATCAACCGTTTTCGAGATATGAGCGATTTTCTTTTTCGATGGCTTAAACGAGTTAATTTTTAATTTGAATATTTTGCTTATCTTTCAATATTCAGCACTACATCTTCATACAAAGGGTCATCCTTTCAAGAAAACCCAGTTTTGTTCGAATTGTTTGACAACTTTGTTCTATTCGCAGCTGCAACTCGTCAAGGTAATTTGCTGGTGTTGCCTAAACTAAACTAAATGTAAATATCAAAAGGCGTTAAGTCGGGAGACCTAGGGGGCCATGGAATGGGACCCCCCCTCGCCCTATCCATCTACCGCGAAACGTTTCGTCCAGGTGCTCCCTAACTGCAAGCGTATAAAATGCGAACTGAACAAAGTTGCCAAACGATTCGAACAAAACCGGGTTTTTTTGAAAGGGTACGGAGATCCCTTCTAAGAAGATGTAGATCCTGATGTGTCGATGTTGAAGGAGCACATTTCGAACATCTTCTTTGATAATTGTTCTATAAGTAGTGCTGAATATTGAAAAATAAACAAAATATTCAAATTAGGTATCGAAAAAGAAAATCGCTCATATCTCGAAAACGGTTAGTCTGCAGATCCAAATTTATTTAAACTTTTTAACTTGCTTTTGATTGTATTTAAATATTGAAACCTTTTTTTTTCAACACCCTGTATATCACTATGTATACTTTCCAAGACATTTAAAAAAATTATTATTCGCTGAATTTAATAGTTTCAAATTATTGATATTGAATATAATACAGCCCGTATCCGACGCGCGCGAGGCCGTACTAGATTATCTGTACAGATGTGTTTGTAATGAGTTAAAAATAGTTAAAATAGACCTGTAGTTGAATTGTCTCAATTTCCACATACTTTATTATAAATTTCCACTTTTTGAAATGGGTTCCGTTTAATCCCAGTAGAAGTAAATCGTTGCTAGAGGTGTGAACCACTTTGTAGCTTACTTTCCCGAAAATCGTATTCATATTTCTAATTATTTAGCGAGAAATTTTGTAATTTGGTTATCCCCATTTAAAGTGGTGTAATTTTGCAATAGCATTTTTAGTTTTCGTTTCCTAATTAATCTATTTACAATTTCTGGACTATAACCGTTGCATTTCGCTATACAGGATGATTTTTCATGTGGTGTTAACATGGCTATCTTTTTAATCTTAATAGATACAGGTTCGGTTAAATAGGAGAAAAGTTGCGTCTATTCAAGTATAAAAAAGTGCCCATTTCATAAGTTGATTATCTCTTTTTGTTTTTGAGATAATCGAAAAAAATTAAAATTACATTGCAGCGCGTTTTCAGCATTTCTTCTGGCAGTAGCATAAACAAATAACATGACAACCTTTTCGTCATTAGAGTAATCCATTGTAACCCAATAAAACACAATCGTATTAAAAAAGTTTCTTGACGTTTGAGTTGACAAAGTAGATATACTTTTGTTTTCACGGCGATTGTGATTACATGGAAAAACCATTTTTATCATGTTTTATTAAAATTCTGGGCCTAAATGCGATTTAAACATACAAATATGTTATATCATTTTATTAAGAAAAAAATGAGCTATTTCATGGTGAAAAAATCTAAGATGGCGCCATAAGAAAAAATTAACCTGATGATGATGATTCTGAAGAAACGAAACGTGGTAGGTACTTTCTGCTACCACAAATGGAAAGAGGATAAAAAGTCGTCCCAAGAAAGTTTTTGCAGATTGAAGATTGAATGCCAAATAAGGAAAATATGAACACAAATGTAAAAGTCAAAATTTTAATTTTTTTCGATTATCTCAAAAACGAACAGAGATAATAAACTTCTGCAAACGGAACTTCTTTATGCTTGAATAGACGCAACTTTTCTCCCATTTAATCGAACCTGTATCTATTAAGATTAAAAAGATAGCCATGTTAGCAACACATAAAAAATCACCTGTATATTTGATTGTGTTTACTTTTTTACAATATCTTTCAGCGGATTAACTAAAAATTTAAAACTAGACCCTTTGTGCTGACCAAAGTGGTTAGAATCCTTGCACCCAGTTATGTACATCTAGCAATGTAGGTACCTAAACTTGTTCTGCAGTTCATTGTCTGATGGGGTTATTCGACGCAAGAGTATTTGTTTGACACGTTTATAGTTGGTAGAATACAATTTTGAAATACATATTTCGGGACACACCCATCCACATATTACAGGGACAGCTCTTCTCATATTCGGTTTTCATAAATAAACGAGAACTTTGTGTTAGACAATCGCTCTCGAACACTTAGAGAAAATCTATACGAGTTGGTAACCGATATCAAAGTACACCCGTTTTGCTAATTAGAAACAGTTTGCAATTATCTCTTATTCACAGCAGATGTTACTTTACAATTTCATGGATTTCAACTGCCATGTGATGTGCAGATTAATCCCACAAATGAAATAGGAGCTTTCCTTTCTGAGAGTGCTTGTAAAATTATGCAGACTAAAATGGAAATAACTGATACGTACAGACATAATACATAATTACCAAAGGCTGCTATTTAGAATCATATACCTCTGTAAGTAGCATGGAATACCAACGTAACATAACAAAATATGCGGAAAATTGACTTTTATTTGCCAAACTGCCGATTGTGTATATTTTATTACCATCTTGGAACTATTCCAGATCTAATGCCAATGAAGAAAATGATATTTAGGCAGTCGTTAAGAGTTCAAGAACTTGTTAAAGTGCTGTTAGAAAAAATAGGTACTCTAACATTACGCCAAGTAACGTACTTAGTCTTGAAAGTTCTTATTGCTAATTATTAGAGAAACGAGAAACCGCATTAATTAAATTGGAGCACGAAAAGGGTATAGCTTTTGTAGTTCTTAGTTCAGGACGAAGGAAAAGTTATGTTCTGAAAAGAAACATAAAGTCGACATCAAAGGAAGAGAAGGACGAGCAGAAAGTTGTAAGAAGCGTCTCAGAGTCTGATGAAATAGTTTTTCTTCATTCACAACACGGACGAACTTTCATCCTTAATTAATCAATCCTGCAAGACGAAACACACAACCTATCCCCCGTTATGGTGAGATCGAGAAAAACGTTGATGTTATGGGCTATGTAAAGCTAACAATGTTTTCAGGCGGGCACGTATTTTATCCATAAACAACACCGAACTTTGAAAGTTATCCCTGATTAAATAAATAATAATCAATGAGGTAGTTTTGCGAGCATTAACTTTATATTATGCTGGGAATTTTTGAGTTTAAAACTCTACTAACTGGTTACCTGACTTCAACGACACAAGTGGGTAGGTACTTGTAAAACTACCTACTAGAACTTTTGCGTACTGGTTAGATTCCTTTGTGTTATATTACAAGAATGCAGCAAAAATTGCATAGTAATAATTACTGCATCGTGACTATTTCATCTGATGATATGAGAGAGCAAAGATGTTAACGCAGTACAAGACGAGACGAGAGTAAACTTGGTATACTGGCCATTCTGGAGACTAAGCAGTAGATTGCTCTGCATTTATATAGGTGCAGTATCTCTGTCAAGATCGCAACCAGTATAAGTAATAAGCAGAATAATTGAAAATTAATATTGAAAAGTAGTATGCTTATATTAAACTTAAAGAAAAAATAGCAAATGATATATGGTTATAACAAACTCGTTACCATTTGCGGCACTTATTATTATGTAACTTAACTACTACTATAATTGGATGACTTACCTACTTTAATTAACCTTATGCTTTATTAAAACTTGGCAGCTTACCTGAAAACGAAAACCAACGTTAGTAAAGTAAACGTACGGAGCGTTATGCTGAAAATGCAATAAAGTTTGTGTCCGACACAATTTCATCGGATTGGGTTGTAGACTTTGTAAGAAATAATCGTAAAATTAAAATCTGACAGCCTTGCAACCTTACAATGGCCCGACGGTGAAAGATATGTAAGGAACTGGACGATCAATCCCAGAATTTGTTGTTCCAGAGATAAGTTAAATTGAGGTTAAGTTTTGTTCTATCGGTGTGTCGGTGGCGTACGGTATCGTTGCGGGTTTCATGTGGAACTACGGAAAATTATGACAATTTATTAAAATAAATAAATTGTAAGTAAATAATTATGATTATTCGCATTTTATTTGTTAATTTATGTATAAAAGAAACGAGTTTTTTTCACGTAAAATTTAGAAGATAACCCAATACATTATGGCGCAGCAGCAATACCTCACGCGTGCACGACGCTGCCATGAAAAGTAGGCACCAACGCAGAATGTGTTTATAAACATAGAGTTTATCTATTCTGTACATGCATTCGCCTCTCCTGGCCTGTTGCCATACGCTTGTTATTCCGTTTGTGACTATTCAACGTTAGTGTATATAATATTATTTATTTTCGAGTAGATACTTCTAAATTATTATAATAATGTTGACATTACAGTATTTCACAGTAAGCACAATAGGTACTTTACAAGAATTTAGGTCCTTTAATAGATACCTACGTATTATTGAATATCATAGTTGTGCAAATCTCTGCAAGGTATATTATATAAATATTTCTTACACACAGTGGATGTATTGTTTACCGAAGATCCATAAAGTAGGGAAAGCCGTAAGGCCCATAGTTTCAGCTACAGATTCTCCTACTTACAAACTGTCCAAATGGTTAGTCAATGAATTTAATAAGCTCGAAATCAAGCAGTCAAGTTTTTCAGTGAAGAACTCTTTAGAGTTTATAAACAAAATTCAACACATCACACTGCATGATAACGAATTATTAATTTCATTCGACGTCAGCTCACTTTTTTCCAGTGTACCTGCACCAAAGGCTTTGGAGTACTCGTATGAACTCCTTAATAAAAATAACATTGATGAACAAACTGCCACAGAATATATTAACTTAACCAATCTGTGTATGCAGCAGCATTATTTCAAAGTCAGTGGATCATTTTTTCAACAAAGTGAAGGTACAGCCATGGGAAATTGCCTCGCTCCTTTCATTGCAGAAATTTTCATGGGCAAATTTGAAACCCAACTGAAAGATGAGCTCCCATATTTTCCAAAGGTGTGGGTGAGATATGTAGACGATATATTTGCCATTTTTGACACTAGTAAATGTAACATTGAAGATTTTTTGAGCGACTTAAATAGTAGATTCAATTCTATCAAATTTACCCATGAAATAGAAAGGGAAGGACAGCTTCCATTTTTGGACATTTTGGTAATTAGGAAAGACAGTAAGTTAGAATTTGACATCTATAGGAAAGAAACCACTACAGCTCGGTACATAACTGCAGATTCGAATCACTGCAGTGTGCAGTCAGCACAAAGAGGCTAGTTTGGGTTTTTTAGTTAATAGACTGTTGAGTCTACCGTTATCCGTTGAAAGATACCGCAAGGAAGTAAATAAAATCAAAAATATAGCGAAATGTAACGGTTTCGATCCAGAGATTGTCAATAGGTTAATTAGGAAACGAAAATTTAAAATGCTATTGTGAAATTCCACTACTTTAAATTGGGATAACAAAATTACTAAATTTATAAAAATACCATTCGTACCGCAAATAACTAGAGGTATGAATACTATTTTCGGCAAAGCAGGCTTCAAAGTGGTTCACACTTCGAGCAACAATTTACAAAATCTACTAGGAAATGCGAAAGATAAAACGGAACCCATTCATAAAGCGGGAATTTACGAAATAGCATGCGGAAATTGCGACAAAAAATATAACGGGCAGTCAACTCGGTCTATTTTAACTCGCTTTAAGGAGCATCAAGCTCATTACAAATACGGCCGCACTGATAAGTCAAGCATGGCGTCACACGAGTTGGAAACGGGCCATAAATTCAACAGCAATAATTTCAAACTCTTAAAACCAGGAAATAATAAATTTGATTTAAACGCCTTGGAAAGTATAGAGATATATAGATATATAGAGATGTATAGATTTATCAGGTAGATAGAATTAAGACTAGCCATAAATATTTACCCTTCAGACCCTAATTTTATGGCTCAAATAGTTTTAAGAAACCCTATAGATTTATTGATCCCTTTCACTTAAGAATCCAATTTTATTGTTCTCCTGTTCAAACTAGTTCTGAGAAACCCTATAGGTTTATCGATCCCTTTCACTTCAGTAGTGGAGGTTGGGTGAGTGGGGGTTGGATATTTATAGCAATGTAATTTAAGTTTAGAATTAGATTAATCTTCAACAATCTTCAACTCCTGAAGATGCTGACGTTGTCAGCGAAACACGTGTCGAGTTTAATTTATTACTGTGTCACTGTCTTTTGGCGTGTGGGGTTAACTTATTAAGAATTCATAGTAGATATTTCTAACAATTTTTACTGGAAAATTATGAATTAGAAGTTCCAAGTTCTTATTCATTGAAATAATAAACGGGCTTTTATTATAATGTTCGTCCAGGTTATATAAACATATGGCCTAAAATGAAAAAGTTACAGGGTGACACCCTTGCCTTCCTCTACAAAGGACGCTGATGATTTTAATAACCAAGAATGAATTAGCGCAGTATATTTAGCTTGAAAAACTAAGTAAATATCCAAAATTCTTACTGTTTTTCTTTTACCGTTGTTAAACAATTGGAAAAAATGTAACCTCCACCCACAGAGTTGCTTATATACAAATAGAGGGATAATGCCTCCTACCTGCGCGTTGAAAAATGACCCAACTACGGAGAAATAATTTTGCCAGTTGCGGGGTAGGGGAGCATGCGCTCTGAGTTTGTTTGGTCTGTCACTTGTCATCCAAATGAACTAAACTAAATGTCATTTGTCACACGTCGTTTGCTATTTTTTGTACAAACGTTTGATTTGCGGTGAAATTGTTGAAATTTATCATACATTGATTGATTCTTTGAATTGCTACAAAAAGTAAATAGAGTTGTAGATGCCACGTATATGTATTGTACCTTTTTGTAGCAGTCGATCACCAGCGCCAGTTGTACGTATTTTCTTCGGTAAGTATACAGTTTGTTATAATTATTTTGAAGTAATTGAATGATATGTAAAACTAGGATAACTGTCTAATGTTGATTTCACTGCTTTAAGGCTCATTACTGCAAGACGAGAGTCGTGGTTAGCTGCCATAGGAAAGAACACCGATTAACCCTTGAGTGAACAGAATGTAGTTTGTTCCCCCACTTTGCAGAGGATGCCTTCTTGAATAATGGAGAACTGAAAAAGGACGCAATTCCAACATTGAGATTGAAACCACAAAACCAATATTTCTCTAGTAAAAGTCGTGTACGTCTTGAGTATGTTTTTTAGATACCTACTTACTTATATATATCGGGATCTGTTACACATGCATTTTCGTAGCTTTGAAATGGATGAACTTCTTCCGCTATCTGGGAAACAAGTCTCACAGCCCTCAACTTCCAGTGACGCGTATGTTTATTTTTAATGTCTGTATAATTACTTAACAATAATTGTTTACTGACTATTATAATAGGCCTTCAACATCTGAAATGAATTTAGAGACTGTTCCGCATGAGAATACAGATACGTATTGTAGTTTGTATTTGCGGATCGTCACTTGCAAGTACCATATCTCAAAACATCCCGTGCTATGTCAAGTGGTGATATGAAAAGGGGAAGAGATGAGGGTGAAGTGCATACTTCTACTAGTGATTCTATAGGTTTGCGAGTATCTGCGAAGAAAAGAAGGCGATTGGTTAGGCTGGATCATATTATGTATTAGTAAGCACTGTATTTTTGTATTAACCAGTAAATAATAAGTACCTAATTTATAGTTTGAGTCCAAGGAAAATGAAATCTACAGTAATTGAAGCTCACTCTACCCAAAAGTTGTTACGGCAGAAAGAAAGGACACCAAGACGAAGAATTAAAAGATTTGTAGAGAAAGTGAAGGGTCTTAAGTCACTTACTGCTCATTTGTGGAGCAAAAAATTTATTAATGATGAATCACACTCCATTATTAAAAAGTCCTGCTCTGGTGTACTGAAAGTTGTAACTAGGAGTAAGGGATTATTGGTGGCATAATGTGTCAATAATTATTGTATCTCAAGGACATTCTCTCCCGAAAAATGTATCTATGGTAATCGAGAGTCAAACGCAGAATCTTCTGTTTGCCGAGTGGAGTTCTGCCTGTTGGAATTTGTGATAGCTCAATTTGTGGGGCACCTAACCAACGGAAGATCCTGGGTTCCACTCCTGATCAGCTATCCATAAATTTTTCACGTTTGAATACCAAAAATGCCAATAAAAATGCATTAACTGGATATGTAGGTATATACATTGTTTGTTTCGTTATCATTTCCAGTATTTATTTATTGTGTTATTCTGCCCACAGGTAAATAGTGTGGGTTGTGTTCAGGTTGAATATGTTCCTAATTATCTATGTATCAAAATAAAAATAATTTCGTTTTCTTTCTAAGTAACTGAATTTGTTTTAATTATTATATGCTTCCTACTCACTTTCTTTTTTGTAAGAAAAATTAAACCCTGGCTTGTCTTAACAACTTGAAGTAATTCAATTCAAGCTTTATTCAATCCCATTTAAATTCAGCCTAGAATCTTTGAATTATTGTCTCATCTCAGAAATAATTATCTTGAGGTGAACTGACATTCTCTCTAAATAGAATGCAAGCAATATTTTACAAAGTTAGTACTTTATTTAATGAACTACTTAAAGTGGCTTTTGCGATATGTAAAAGGGCCTGAAAATTTTATAAGCCGCGCCTGTGCTTTGAATACAATTTTCTGGTACCTGCTGTGTGTTTGCACTACGCGCATGCTCCCCTACCCCTTGCGCAGTTTCAATTTGGGTCAACTTCTCAACACGGCATTATCCCTCTATTTGTATATAAGCAACTCTGTGCCTCCACCACATACCACATTTTAAGGGCTTCTAAGTCCCTAGGGCTACGCTTTAGACCAAATGTTAATTTGAACTTTTTAACTTATTTTGATGAGTACTACCCGCTACAGAAATTTTCGACAGTATTTTTCAGCACCCTGTATAACTGGAAGTTACGAAAATGAGCCAACACAAAGAAATAAATTAATAGATGAGTATGCATTTAATTACATCCTACTCTATAATGGACAGTAATCTATAACCTTTATTGTTTCGGGGCTCCAGCAATTTCTACAATTAAACAGCATTCATGAAATTCTTTTACGGCACATCTGCAACACGTTTCAAACGATAAAAATCTATTGACTGAATTAAAATTTAATTATTCCCTTACACGAATTAACCTCTGTCGTCATTTAACATGATCTGCATAAATAATATGGTGGCTCTTTTGCATTTGATCGCAGTTATTCTGCATTGCACCATTAAGTCCAAGAACGTGCGCTCGTGGTGTTTCACCATATATAGTATAATCACAGCCGAGCTGTGTGCTACTCACATGTGCATTGTGCAACATAAAATAATTACTTCTCATTTGACACTCCCACAATCCAAGCCGCATAACATATGAAACAAGCCGTACTTTAATAATTTTAATTTAAGTACGATTGTTAAAATATTGTTGTAAAATTATTAAAGGGCACAAGTAAAATCTATAATATGAACCGCGTCAACATTTGCCAGTTCGCTCAGCCAGACTGAAAATAGATACATAGAAGAAATATTAAATTAATGAAAAACGTCACTCAAAGGGGCACCCTCAACGGAAGATCACCTAAGTAAAGCCCGGATGCACATGTTTGAAGCCTTCCAGACGTTTCCCTCCAATTGCAATTCAGTCCTGCGAGTCTCACATTTTGTGTTGTCTGTCTCTTCTCAGAAGTTGTTCCTTTTTATTTACGTTCGATAACGGCGGTGTCGTGTTCGGAATATTTATAACTTATTTATGCCGCACATTGTCCAAAATCGTATTGAATTCGAAGCACTATGTTCAATATCTCGCATTACCATCTAAAATTTCCTTTCAATATCTCGAAGTAATTCTTCAAATGTAAATCATTCTATCGGTTTCGTGCCACGAAATGTTCGCAATTTCCAAATAATTACTTGTCGGCGAGTTTAAGCGAAATTATAAATATTTTATCGACTAAGAGGTTTTTCATCTCCGGTATTCTAAACACCACAGAATCAGATGCGTCTTCCTTCTTTGACGATTATGTAAAAGATGGTAGTCAAAGCAGCAATATTCAAATTTATTTCAGGAGTAACGTATTAAACTATAATTAAATTTAAATATAATTTCTTGTAACAGAAATATTATTATATGTTCCGGGCTGGCTGCCACGTATAGATACACTAAAAGGCATACTTGACGTTTCGACACTCGGTGTCTTCTTCAGAAGATGCTCTGAAGCAACAAAGTGTCTCCTGAAGAAGACACCGAGATGAGTGTCGAAACGTCAAGTATGCCTTTTAGTGTATCTTTACTTAATTTGTTATTTGTAACACTTATATTGTATGCGAAAGCAGTGGCGGCTCGTCCCATGATGCAGGTGAAGCGTTGCTTCATCTAAAATTTCCGGAATAACTTTTCTTTTCTCTAATATTTTAATTTTTTTTCGTCAAATATTATTTTTGTCTCAAAATTAACTCCTTTTATATTATTAGAATTATAAAATATTACCTTTAGAATTAGTCCTTTTAGCTTATGTTCATCCGACGTCCTATAATTTCTCTCCGCCGCTTCGCGCTCATGTGAAAAAGCAACTCCCAAGTTCTATGCGTTGACGGCGCCGTGCACGCGTCCAACATATTATAGAGTATTGTTTGCTTCCTAATAATCGTGTGTAATCGTGGTTGCCATGGTAACCTAGCTAGGAGCCTTGTCTATCTTATGTATATGTTACCGGTAAAACCCGAATTCCGTGAAAACCCGTTTTAACTAGTTAGAACTAGAAATAACAAAGAGCCTTTGTGAAAACTAGTTTTAACTAGACGAAACGCGTACTGACGGGACGTATTTGTAAAAACCCGAATAAATAATAATGTTTTATAGGCTTCGGGTTCTAACTGTGATTTTTAGTCAAAACTAGTTTTACCCAGTCGTTCGCTTGAGGGAACTAGTTTCAACTCATAGAATCAGTAAAAACCCGAAATACTCCATTCTTCGTAAGACAAAACTAAGAAGCGCTGCTTCTTTAGCTAGTGGATCTGTACAAGGTTAGGTATTTGCGTTGTACATGTAAGAAGCGATGCGCAAGCAACATGTGCAAGTGTAAAAAAGCAATGGTATTATACAGTGTAAAACACGCGTTTGAATTATGACTTATGTTATACCGTGTGTCCTGTGAATTCTGAAGCACCCTGTTTAACATATGGAAAATTTGAAAATTGCGATTTCTATACCCCCAAAGTGTTTTAAGGATATTTCGAGTATCAGAACACATACAATGTGCTCCAGAAAAAGTTTTTGCACAATAATTTTCAAAGTTTAAATAAATATCAAAAATATTTCCAAAAATGTATCGCCTGGGAATCAACTCAGTTTTAATACAACAATACAATAAGCAATATAAATGGCACAACAAATTAAAATGAACAAAGTTTTAAGTAAATAAATAATTTTCTAAGTAATGTTCCAATGTTACTGCCTTTAATAACGTGAATAATTTTCTAATAAATTCATTGCCAGTTTAATTAAAAATTATAAAACGTTTAATTATGCATCTTTACTGATAGAAATAAATCGCTGTTCATTCAAAATAACAATACAAGTAAAAAAAATAACCACCGTTGGATTCGAACCTCCATATGCTAGATGCCATGTCAGTCATTCTGCGATTGAACCCACTAGACTAACCCATTGCGCAGATGGCTGTCGTGCTCTTTACACTAAGATGATTCCCTCGCGAGACATTTTTGAAAATATTTTGTTAAACTTCGAAAATTATTATGCAAAAACGTTATTTGGTACACATTGTATGTGTTCTGATACTCGAAATATGCTTAAAACACTTTGGGGATATCGAAATCGCAATTTTCAAATTTACCATGTTAAACAGGATGCTTCAGAATTCCCGGGAAACACGGTTATGAATATATTTTGTGTTTTTAGAGTTTAATAAAACCTAAATTCAACTGAGTTTCCTAATGTTATGCAAAAGAATACAAATTTCGGGTTTTTACTGATTCTATGAGTTGAAACTAGTTCCCTCAAACGAACGACTCGGTAAAACTAGTTTTGACTAAAAATCGCAGTTAGAACCCGAAGTCCATTAAAATGATTATTTATTCGGGTTTTTACAAATACGTCCCATCAGTTCGCGTTTTAACTAGTTAAAACTAGTTTTCACAAAGGCCCTTTGTTATTTCTAGTTCTAACTAGTTAAAACGGGTTTTCACGGAATTCGGGTTTTGCCGGTAACATATATAAACAAGGCTAGGAGACATTGGTATTCTAGCATATGTGACGGGATACCCTCAGTTTCTGCATGTCACGTGGTATACGTTTTATTGTTGGAAACTTGTATCTTGGAAATCATGCGCTGCGCACTGCGATGCGTTTTGTGATCTCGTATGTGTTTATTCACGGTGGAAGAAAGATTTTTTAAGTTGTGAAAAACATGTGCCAGTTTTAGGTGGTAACAAAAATAAAAACAAAGTGTACAATCGAAATTTTAAAAAGGGGTGATACTCCGAATTCGAGTAATTATGTGGCAGTAACTATTTTAATAAGTTTTTTTGTATGCCGTGTTTAATTTATTATTAGTGTTAAGTCAGGTGTGTCGAATAAGAGCGGTTTTAATGATAAACATGAAGAATCTTCTGAGCAATACGTGCATTTGGTTTGTCAAATTTGAAGAAGAATGTAAGTATTATTGCGGTCGTATAGGCGTATATTAAACATTTCAATGAAAATGAGTTTTATGCAGCTGCAGGTTATTGAATTCTTGCAGTATTTTACTTGGGTAAACAAGATCTATCATTTCGCGGAAGTTTCCAAGATGTGTTTTGAATTAATCGCGGAAACTGTAAAGAACTGTTAGAATCGAGGTTAGAATTCTATATCGATAAGCCTATAAAAATCACGCCCGTATTTACTGCCAATTCTAAGACTATTCAAAATGAAATACATAATTGACTGCATTTCGCAATATAGGTACCTATCGACGAGCATATCGAAAGGGAAATAAATGAATATATTTTTTTTCTGTTCATGTGGATGATTCCACAGATATTGTTCAAAAATCTTAGTGTAGCATTGTAATTAGGTGTGTTAATCCCTCGGTTAATCCCGACGGACATCAGTTGGTGGAAAGATTTTTTAGGATTTTATGATGTCGGTTCCAGCAGGATTGCCGAAACATAGTTTAACCTTGAATCAAGGTGCCTCGAAAAATTTGGCTATGAAACAAAACTTATTGGACAATATTTTCATGGTGCAAGCATGACGTCAGGGCAATTACATGGTCTTCAAGCGAAAATAAAAGAAGCTGGGCCACAAGCAGTTTTTGTTGACTCATTCAATTTTGCAAAGAAACGTCCTTAGGGCAATAAAGTATTTTTAGCGCAGTGGGGCGGTAAAATACTATTTAGATTTAGATCCTCTTTTCACGGTGCTCTATATTAGTCTCTGATTATAGACCGATTGTGGGTAAAAAAGTATTATTACTAACAATGTAATTTTATTTTGTCTCGCCCTTTGGGCAAGGCAGTGTAAGACGCACCTTTTATGTGTCGCGAGGATTGAAACACTTCTTTTGTTGATGGTCGCAAGGGGTGGGTGTGGAGCGGCGAAGCTGCTTCACCCATTCCCCAAGTCACGAGCCGCCACTGTGCGAAAGATCTGTCAAACAGGACAGATCTTGCGCCTTATGCAAAGAAGAAGTAATTAATCCATGCAAAATCCATACAAAACATCACAATAGGAAAAATGGAATAGAACCAAAGTATCACAAAACAAACGAATAGTTGATTTCCGAAGTAAATCTTTACTTGCATAAACGATTTTTAAATTACTATTGTTAAGGACAGAACAGCTTTAGGGATTAATGTATAGGGTCAAACTATTAACATGCTCAGATTTGCGGATGATATAGCAGTATTAGCATCTAGCAAAGAAGAATTAGGAGCGGCTTTGAATGAAATGGAAGCAGTTTCGATACAGGTCTACGGCATGAAAATCAATAAAAAGAAAACTAAAATTTTGGTATGTAGGTGGTGTGAAAATAGAACTAAAATTGAAATACAAATAGGAAATGAGAAGATAGAGGAGGTCGCGGATTTCTGCTATTTAGGAAGTAAAAGAACTCAAGACGGTAGGAGCACTAAAGATATAAAACAAAGAATAACGCAGGGTCGAGTTGCGTTTAACAAAAAGAAACAAGTTGTTCGAGAACGGTTAATATAGAGACTCGGAAGAGACTCTTAAAGTCGTATGTATGGAGTACGGCATTATACGGGTGCGAAACTTGGACAATAGGAGAAGCGGAGCGAAAAAGAGTAGAAGCGTTTGAAATGTGGTGCTACAGACGCATGATGAAGATACCGTGGATAGATAAGGTTAGCAATAGGGAAGTATTAGAAAGAGTTGGAGAAAAGCGAAAGGTATGGAAGACAATAAAGTGTAGGAGAGATAGGATGGTAGGACACCTTCTAAGACACGAAGGAATAGTTCGCGACATACTAGAGTCAGAGATAGGAATAAAAAGAGGTAGGGGTAGACCTAGATTAGACTACTGCTCTCAAATAGTTAGGGATGTAGAATGTTCTACTTTTAGGGAAATTCGTAGGTTAGCTCAGGATAGAAAATAATGGAGGTACGCGTCCAACCAGTCTTCGGACTGAGAATCTTATGATGATGAACCGAATTTAACTTCTCAATTTTATTATAGGAGTAATCTTACATCTTAATCTTAAAATTAAAAACATATGGTTATTTATCATTTCACACCGTAATATTTCCACAAATTTCGTGATCTAAGCGTTCAAGTTTTCTATTTGTTACATAAAACAGTAAATGGTTAGTTGGGCTAAGCACATACTTGTTGATTTTTTTTTTCTGAAGCATACGTATTTAGCTCAGTCGGCACATTTTGACCCCCGAATCTACAGCTGTGCAGTGCTGAGTAAGTTAACAATGAGCACCGAACAATAGCATCCTCGGCACTAGACCACGATAATAAAATTTATTCACGTTTTGGGACCAGAAATTAAATTAAAGCACAATTACGACTCAATTTAATTTTCGTTTCAAGAGTTCCCGATTGTACAGGAATGAACGAGACGTGACTTTACAAGCATTATCCATTCGCAGACCATATATAAATTCCAGCCAATTTTGTATATTATTCCTTTCCAAGCAATTGCCTACAACGGCTATAACATACAAAAAAGGAAATCTATAACAAGTTCAAGTCAGAGAGAAATAATTTGCTGTATCTACCGAGAAATAGATGCAGTGCACTGCGCTTATTGTGAAATTTAGCGAGAAAAATATTGTATTCTTCCATACTTATCCGCTGGTACAAAGAACAGCTCAGGGCCGAGTTGCGTTTAACAAGAAGAATCAACTGTTATGCTCAGAAATGGCGGTAAATGTAAAACCCGTAAGAGACTCTTAAAAAGGTACTTATGGAGCACTGAATGTTCATCGAACTTAATTATTGTTGCAATAATTGTTTCAGACAGTCCGGCGAGCTTAAAATTAAATCTATCCATTTATAAGTCGCTAAAACTGCAACTCTAAAGTAATTCCTGAATGCCCAGTAACAGTTAGAAAAAAATCGTGCAGAAATAGAGAGAAACAATCAACAATAAGTGTAGACAAAGAACTATGGAATTATATAAATTTATCGAGCAATTAAAGACAAGGAATCCTTAAACGGAACCAAAGGAATGAATGCAGGACTGGGTAGACGGGGAATGGAGGGAAGCAATAAGGGAGAGAGCGGTTGCAAGGTTGAAAATGATGGAGTATAAGACGAAAGAAGCAATAAAGGAATATGAGGGAAAGAAAAGAATAGTAAAAAGGATGTAGGCAAAAGAAAGGAAAGTGACAAGAATGTGGGAATATTATGAGCAAAAGGAGATCCAAAACTGTTATAAAGAGGGAAGAAAAAGTAAAAAGGGCATTATTACAGATGCCACCTACTGCTACAGTAAATCAGGTGTGCTGATAGGAAGAAAACGGGAGATGACGGAGAGATGAAGATAGCATTTTATGGAACTATTCGATGAGTCGGAGAGCAGGGAGGGGGTGGATGATGATGACCAGAGTGGAAATGAAAGGTCAGAGAGCACACAAGCACCAACTGTTGAGGAAGTGGAAAAAGTAATCTAATCCCTGAAAAACACCAAAGCCGGGAAACCACGGAATTAGTGAAATATGGGGTAGCTACTGACCGATCAAATATATTTATTTATCAGGGATGTATGGGAAAAACGGGAAATGCCAAGAGAATTGGGGCGAGCTATTTTAAGACCAACATATGAAAAAGTAAACACATGAATGTGAAAATTATAGGGGGATAGCACTGTTGCGTAATATCTACAAGATTTTCTTCAAAATTCTTACAAGTATGCTGAGACCACATGGAGAAAATACTGGGGGAATACCAGGGTAGCTTTAGACAAGACAGATCAACTTTTGATATCAGAGCCATTTACAGTTAATAATGGCTTAAAGCAGCGAGACCCATTGTCACCAGTATTCTTCAACATAGTACTGGAACAAGTAGTAAGGGCTAGTGGAATTGAAAGAAATGGTTTAATTTTTTAAGGACCGCATCAATGTCTAGCGTATGCTGATGATATGACTCTATTGGCAAGAACAAGAGAAGAACTTAATGCAATCACAAGAAAACTGGGGAGCGTCGTAGGAGAATATGGCCTTGGGTTAAACGAAGATAAAACGAAATACATGACAACAAGGGAGGGAAGAACAGGATAGTCTGGCAAAAACAACAAAAACAGACGAGATACATAATATATAATTTTGAAAGAGTGAAGAACTTTAAGTTTTTGGGCGTGGAGATAACGAGAAGCGATGAGCAGCAAAATGAAAAAATAAAGAAAATAATCATGGCTGGAAACAAGAGTGCGGGAGCGATACATGGATTCTTGGGGAATAGAAATCTGTCCAGAAGGGTTAAAACAACAATATAATATAAGACTATATTAAGACCAACAGTTACATATGCTAGCGAGACGTGGATGCTGAGGAAGGAGGATCACAGGAATTTAGAGGTGTGAGAGCGGCAAATACTAAGGAGAATTTTTGGGGGTATAAGAGAATAAGGAGAATACAGATGAAGGACAAATAGAGAAATCAGAGAACTTTACGGGGAACCAGACACAGTTCAGTTTGTAAGAGCGTAAAGACTTCGATGGCTGGGACATGTCGCCAGAATGAGAGAGAGAAGTATACCCAGAATGGTGCTAGAAAACGAACCACAGGAACGACGAAGAAAAGGAAAACCGAATAGGGAATGTGTAGAGGAGGACCAAGAGAAATAAGATGCATTTCCGAAAATACATTATAAATTCAAAATATTAAGTTCCCTTCGTTTTGATACAATGATCCCAAACTTTGGTTTGCTCAGGCAGAAGCTAAATTTCAAACAAGCAACGTACGATCTGATTTTACTAAATACTACATGGTCGTCGCCGCCTGCAACATGCGTCTTCTTCGACAGCAGCCTCGCCAGATGATCAAAAGTACGGCTAGCTAAAAATCGAGTTAGAGGCAGTTTTCTCAGATTCTAAGGAGAAACAACTAAAAAAAAACTTCTCAGGGAATTAGAGCTGGCAGATCAATGACCATTTCAACTTGGTCACAGACAAGATAACCGATGACGTATTGCAAACTTAACGGGAGCAAAGACTTGCAAATCAAGTGCGACTAATCTTATCCGCGAACCAAGGTGTAGAATTGAGCAAGACGGCAGGAATTGCCGACAAAATTGGGGAAGTTAGCGCCGGTCAATTCGTAATATCGCCAATCGCGTGCGCCGACGATTGCTCGACCGGCTCCCGCGAAATAGTATCACTGCGTGCCCAAATTTCCTACATAACTAAAATTGCCGAAGAACTACGTGTAGACCGAAAACGCGTGTGAATTCGGAGCCTAAATCGATCTAGATCTGGTCGCAGGCAACGATCATACAACCGTATTGGAATATGCTACCACATCACACCCTGTACATACATCTAAATTGCAGGAAAACAAGATGAGTCGTCGTCAGTAAGTGCGGTCAGCGACGACTTTAATAAACAACAGAGCGGCCTATTCGTCAGTAGTATTCCCTTTTTTATTGACACGGGCGCTGATACATTTCCGTACTTCTAAAAAAGTTTGCAAATTAGAAAACTGTACGGAGTTTTCAACGAATAGCTGGATTATTAATTTAGCCCCTGTGAAAAAGAGCAAATAATAAACTCACGAAGAAAACTAGAATTAAATAAGCTCGAATTCAGCGAAAGTTTACATCGTACGAATTAATTAGACCTGAAGCAGATAATTTCATCACAGACTTCCCCGTTCCTCGCAAAGGAAGTGAATAAAGTACCCAGCGCGACAAGAAGTATACCGAACTGAATTACCAGTGGAGTGGCATTTACATATTCCACGCAGCATTCAGCTGATGGATGTTTTTAATTTATGGCAACCTGGAAAATAAATTGGCGAAGTCTGGAAAAATTACTCTGACCTTATAAAAGAATTTTTCAACAGTTTCACTGTATCCAATTTCGTAATCCACGAAAGGAGTTTTGTAATGAGCACCAGGAAGCCGAATTGACTGCATATTCTGAATTTAAATGATACTAGACGCTACTTTAAGGAAAATGAGATTTTAAACTTTTGGAAAGTTGAAATTATATCTTAAGTGCCATACTTTTTTACCCGGGGAAACTGTTTGTTCTAAATTGGTTCTTTCCTAACTACTTCTTTTCGCCAAGGGTTATAAAATATCATTCTTTATGGTAATTTACTGAAATCTTCTATTTCAATTTCTGTAGAGCTTTGTACGTAGAAAATAGAACACAGTACTCGAAGCCGAGCTCCATTGAATGAGTAAAACGGTTCAAGCGCAAGCAAATGAATATGAAATACAAATTGCTATCCATATAATATCCAAAAATGTAAGTTTACATTTCAGAATTCGCAATTCAGCATTTGATATTCAATACATTTCTTTGTTTGACAGACATACCACAGGACAACCCAAATTAACACTTTCATATAGATCTAGCTTTTTCATTTTCTGATATTAAAGCATGCTGTGAACTGACTTCAAATTTTAAATGAAAGTCGTGGATCGTGCGTCAGGACTGAAAACAGACTGTGCAGCGAAGAGATGAAAATTTCCCCAGAACAGAAACTGTGTGAAGTTTTTCAACAAACAAAAACTTTAAATTTACGTCTTTCCAAGATTCATAAATCAAGATGGCACTTTATAAGAATAATTTGGAACAACATATGGTCCTTCATATTAAAGTTATAAAGGGACATGTTCGCTAGAGACGCTGCGGGAAAATTTATGGAGAAACTGGCGTTGTTATCAGCTGGATTATCAGAAGCCAAGTTTCACTTTTTTGATATATTATTCCAGGCTAATGGAGACCGGACTCTCGTTTCTCTCCGTCGTGTTATTTGATGCGCTTCTACAGTCAACTTTGATTTATTTGCACTCTGTTAATGCGGAAAGTTACAGCCTATATCCACAATCAACTGATAAATTATTTACAGAAATAATAATTGTAGCGACACTTCAACCCATGTTACTGTCTAGACCGTCATATTTTAATATTCTATTATTTCCAGCGTTCTACCGAAATTACATTACGTAAACCAGTGTTGAATATTAAATTTGTCATTGGAGCTATTTCGCCCTTATCCATTCTACAGATCGAAATTTGCGTTAAACATCTAGCTGTGTGGGGAATAAGGCAACTTTAAAGCAAAGATGCGTTGTTGTTACTCGCGTCTCTTACTGATGTTGTACAGTACATTGCAAGTAGGTAATAGTTGAAGATACGACTAAGTGTTTTGCAACCAGGAATATTGAAATAAACAAAACAAACTACTCGGTAAGAAGGAAACTGTAAGTTGAAAAATATAAAAAAATCTGCTGAAGAATAATGTCTAATCTAATATTCTAGTCCGTAACAAAATCGAAAACTAAAAACGGAAGTTAACCATTACTACAACAATGGGTGCAGAACTAAAGATAACCAACACGAAAATATTAAATAAACAGAGCAGCACATCAGCAACACCACCATCTGAACAAAGTACACACAAAATAGAATGCAAGAGGACTTGAGAGAAACCACAGGATTTAAGGTACCTATATCACCAAAGCTATAATGCAAATTCCAGAACAAGAGAGGAGAAAATACCGAACGCCATCTCACAGAATCAGAAGGCAATCGCAGGAACAAAATGGTCCAGACCATTTTGTAAACAATTTGTGGCCTAAAACGCAACTAATAAACAACAGTCGAAGTTACAAGGTTCCAATGTGGATAGTGGATATCAGCAAAGGCAATTTTCGAATAATGTCCTCTGTTTTTTATGACATACGACACTTTAGAATCACATTGGAAATCCATAACAATATTACGAAGGAGGCACGATACAGTCGTAAGAAAATAGGGACAATTTTGTATGTTTATTGATAATAAAAATAAATTGCTTCTGGAGAACGGCACTTCCCACCAATGTTGTGCTACAAAATTATTTTCAATTGTCTTGTATGCTTTTTGTTCTAATTTATTATTTATCCCTGTTGTTTTCTAAAATAAGAAGACTGTTATTCAATTCAATATGTGCAAAAAGTGATTTCTTATATTTTAACAAAGATACGAGGGCGACTGAAATTTAATGGACGTTATTCTTTCCCGATTTTTATATTTTGTCACATAATCCAAATACTCCCGTAACAAATGTCAAAATCAATTTTCAGGTGAGCTTGCCTGGAAAATTCTTCTCTATATCCCAACCAGAAAAGAAATACTTATTTTTGCGTGCCGTGATTAAAAATAAAACTAATTTCCTTGCGTATCCTCCACACCCATTGGTGGAGCAAAATGCGCGCGACCAGTGCGTTGGTTCACACAGAAATTAGTTCTCAAATTTTGAGATTATAATTTGGGATTTACGTGTTTTTGTTTCTTTATTTGGGTATGAAAAGTCGGTAAGATTCCATAACTTTTTCTTTATACAGTGTGTCCACGGATGGACTTAACTATACCTGTAAAAACTTTTATTTTCAGTTTTTCGAGAAAAAGAGATTCTTTATAATTTCTTTTGCTTGTTATATAAATAAGATTCACGTTGAGAAACTTTGATTTTATTGTACAGGGTGCGCAGAAAAAACAAAAATGTATATTTATAAAATTATAAATTTTTGAATCAAGCTTTTTGAAGTCTCAAAATGAAACAGCTTAGAAGGAGAAATCGAAAAGCTAAATAAAGTTTTTTCGTAGAAGTTATAATTAGTTGCTGAGAAATACCGGGTGTCCGGTTAAGGTTGGCGACCGGCTATATCTATTCATCCTACAGCTTTCAGAAAAAAATCTTCCTATAAAAGTGGCCATGAAAACTGCATCAAAAATATTTTTAGCTTTCAGTTTTCTCCGATAGGGGGCGCAATTTTAAAAGAAAATAGACAATCCGCATTTTCATCGAAAATTCAAATGGAAATTTAGGAGTACTTTAGCTTTCTCAAAATCTCTTCGTAATACCCTGCAAATTAGTTTAATGACTTTTTGATCTAGCTTATGAAATAAGGAGTGGGGAAGGAAAAAATTCCCTTACACCAAAAATGCCACATTTCCGGATTGCTTGAACCAATTTTAATGAATATGGTATTGTTGGAAAGGGAATCTATAGCGTCATAGAAATCTGCATTTACATTTGAATTTAATTTTACCAGGGAGCCGCCAGATGGTGTTATTTCGAAACTTACGATATTGTCAAATTTTCTTAAAAATTATAAATGGAATGGTACATTTTTTATAACATGTCATTACGCATAGAATTAAGAACAAGATGCTGCAAACCGGAAGTTTTTATCTTTAACAAATGGAAGTTATCATCAAGAATATCGTTTAATCAAATCCCAGTGCACAGGTACTAAATTTTCTCAATTTTTTTGAATGGAATGGTACATTTTCACAACATGATGTTAGTACACATAACATAAAGAACAGAATGCCGCAAACCGAAAGTTCCTATCTTTTTCAAACGACAGTTGTGATCAAAAAACACCGCGAGCTTGTAATACACTTCAGCAACAGAGCTAGACATTATATAAAAAGTTATAATAAATTCTAGCGAAACACACTGAAATTGAATTTAAATTAACTAATAATTAATACTTAGTTAAGTTAAACATAACAATTAGTGACAATACTATGACCAGGTATTTGTTTTTATTTTCCACGCAGTGGCTTTTTGTTTGCAATATTTTTTATAATTCTGTCTGATGAGAGATACAAGAATGCCCTAATATTCTTTAAAAAAATTACCCATTTCCTAAAATTACCCATGCAATGAAATGTGATTAAACAGCATTTTTGATCATAACTTTCGTTTGAAAAAAGATAGGAACTTTCGATTTGCGGCATTCTATTCTTCATGCTATTTGTACTAACAGCATGTTACGAAAATGTACCATTCCATTCAAAAATTTGTGAAAAAATTTGGTACCTATACGCTGAGATTTGATTAAACCATATTCTTTATGATAACCTCCGTTTGAAAAAGATAACAACTTCCGGTTTTAGCCATTTTGTTCTCAATTCTATTTGTAATGACGCCATGTTATAAAAAATATACCATTCCATTTAAAGTTTTTGAGAAAATTTGACATTTTCGCAAGTTTCGAAATAACGCCATCTGGCGACTCCCTCGTAAAATTAAATTCAAGCGTAAATGCAGATTTCTATTACGCTATAAATTCCTTTTCCAACGAGACCAAATTCGTTAAAATTGGTTCAAGCAATCTGAAGATATGGCATTTTTGGTGTAAATGGAATTCTTTCCTCCTCCCAGCCCTTATTTCGTAAGTTAGATCAAAAAGTTATTAAACTAATTTGCTGGATATTACGATGAGATTTTGAGAAAGATAAAGGATATCTACCTACATTTCTATTTGAATTTTTGAAGAAAATGTGGATTGTCTATTTTCTTTTAAAATCGTGCCCTCTAGCGGGGAAAATTAATAATAATAATAATAATAATAATAGTGTCTTTATTGTGTCAGTTACAATTGCATTTTATAAATCAAACTATGTAGATAAACAATAATCATAGTGTATGCAATTCCCACAGATAACTGAAAGAAAGGCTAGCTTAGGGCGAAGTTCAGATGGATGCCAAAGCACCCCCTGCTCTTCCACTTAACCCTACAGTTAAAACATTTTTGATTAATTTTTATGGTCCCTTTTGTAAGAAGATTTTTTTCCGAAATCTGTAGGAAGAATAGTTCCAAAGATAGCCGGTCGCCAACCTTAACCGGACACCCGTTATATCTTAGCAACTAAGTATAACTTATATGGGAAAACTTTATTTGGCTTTTCGATTTCTCCTTCTAAGCTGTTTCATTATGAGACTTCAAAAAGCTTGATTCAAAAATTTTTAATTTTGCAAATATACATTTTTGTATTTTCTGCGCACCTGTACAACAAAATCAAAGTTTCTCAACGTGAATCGTATTTATATAACAAGCAAAAGAAATTATAAAGAATGACTTTTTTTAGAAAAACTGAAAATAAAAGTTTTTACAAGTATAGTTAAGTCCGTGGACACACTGTATATATAACTTAAAAGGTGTAACACCATTCTAGGCTTTAAAACACAAAAACCATACAAATAATAAATAAAACGGAACACAATAAGTTTAACAACTGAACACAAGAAATGGCATCCCGAACTCGATTTGCTTTGGTGCTTGTAGAGTATGGTTGCAGTGCCATAAGTTTGCAGTACCGCATGGCACGGACGGCCGGACAACGTGCTGCACCCGAGCAATCCGAATTGAACGTCCTGCGACAAATTTTTGTGCACGGCACTCCAAAACAACAGTACGGCCATACTACCTATCCGAATGAAACTTTAGGCACATAACAAGGTCGATTGAGAGACTCGCCCATTCCAGATTATTATCTGGTCAAGGCGGGCCAATCATTCGATTAACTTGGGACAAAGAGACCGACTCGAAAATAGAAAATACTGCGAAAGTTGTAATTAAATTAGGGTTTCGCACAAGGCCAAGAAAAGTCTTGGTCTTGAATTCGAGACCAATACCAAGACCAAGACTAACATAAATGATCCAAGACCAATACCAAGACTTAACCTCCAAGACCAAGAGTCTTGCAGCAAGAGTCTTGGAAAAGTCTTGGTCTTGATATTTTAAAATTTGTTATTTTTTAGTTTATTAAAAAATTAATTAGAACAACTGCAATTAAATTTAAGGAATACATTTTTTTAGGCAATAAGTAAATATAATAATTAGGAAACTACAAAGATATTATAATATTTATTGTTCAAAAACTAAAATATAAATAAAAGCAAAACACTAACACCATGGCATCATTGCGGTCGCACAGCACGGATAAGTGTTTCCCGCGAATCTCTGTTTCGCACTCTACGCCATGCGCGAGAGGTGACAAAATTGGGCTGCCTACCGAGCATACTATACAATATCCTTATACTATAATCTGTACTAGAATAAATAAGATAAGTTTTATGGGAAGTAAGTACATTTCAGATGTCGGATAATTTTTTAGAGCTTTCATTTTGGTTTTTGAATTAAGTTTATTATATTACATCTTAACACAAAATATCAATTTTAGTACAGCTATGAACTAAATACAAAAGTTGTAGTGAGTCAAGTGAACAAAAAATTATGAAATTATGCAAATATGAAATAGAATTCTTATTTTTGAACTATCTCCCCTTAAGTGGGTGTGGAAACATTGAATTTCATAAATTTGTCGTACTCTCATAAAAATCAAACAAGACCAAGAAAAAACAATACCAAGACCAAGACTTATGTGGTTCTCGTCTTGGTCTTGGGTGTCAAGACCAAGACCGAGACCAAGCCCAACACGATGATGCAAGACCAATACCAAGACTGGTGTAAGTCTCGTCTTGTCTTGGTCTTGCGATACCCTAAATTAAATGTAAGAAGGACATTAAATGGACATATTCTTTGATTCAATTACAAAATTTACTGAAATTTTGATGACTGTCCAACTTTCTATCGCATCGTTCTCATAACAGTAACGTAACACTCTCTGGCCTCTGTCAGTCTTAAGAAATAAGGTTCAGAGAGATTTTAAAATAACTCAAAACGGTCGAATGTAAATTGATTAGAAAAGTAAACATTCACAACACCAATTGATAGTACAACTCTGAAACTCGCAGTTAATTAAAGCAGGGACATCATATTGAGAATAAAACGCAAATTCTATTCACTCAAATTCAAACAATATGTATGGTTCGCTCAGCATTTCTTTGGCAGTTAGCACTCGCGCAATACTTTCCATACACGTTCATTAACACTAAATATGAAATGAAATCAATATAAAACGTGTTGTACTCGCATATTGTGCAACCTAAAATTGTGTATCAGATACGAAGGAAATAAAATAACGGTTCATAAAGTACTATTAAATATTTGAAATTCGAGCTAGCATTCTGTGAGTAAGGGTTTGAATGGGTTTCGGCGTCTGCCGAGGATGCATAAATTATTTTATTGCCAGTACCGATTGAAGTCGAATTTATTTTTCATGAAAATAAAGTGGAAATAAATGTACTCTTACGGTTGAAAATTTTTCTTCTCGGCGGTTATTACTATCAAGATAGAATATTTTCAGTGTTTTTTGTCAGACGGATACTTCTGTGCAAAGTAAACCGAAACAACCCAGGCATTTTTCGTTGTTGAGCCTTTGTAATAGTCACAAACGCTATACATTAATTAGGTCGTTTGTTTCGTTTTATTGCGTCATTAAACTGAGGAGCAAGACTGTAATAAACGAGAATGACCCTCTATCTAGTGCATTTGTACTTAATTTTGCCGTCCCCTTTATACACCTACGTTTCATGGTGGCTATGACCTTAACTAAGCTTTAGCGTGCATACTACCATACCCATATTCATATTTCAATTAAAAATATGGACCCTGATCATTCTGAAGGGTTATACGTACGTAAATTATTAAAGTAAAGCGTTTATATCCAGAGATAATGAACTCGCTATGCTGCACGGAAATTCAGTTCAAAGTTACCCACATATTAGAAAAATTACAAATATGCACCAAGTTACAACCTACTAAACTTCAAGATATTTACATATTTCGAACAGACATCTCAAGTTAGAAATTGAAACATAAAAGTAAAGGACTCAAACCTTATGTACGTACATTGTTGTATTTCTATTGGTCTATGAAAATAAAATTATTATTATTATCATTATAATTCTTGTTATTGTTACAAAATCAGTTCCCAAGTAAACATACGTTTAGCCCCCTTTGAAAATTTCACAAACTCTAGCGTTTTAATTTCTTGCTGTAACATTATTCTATGTAAGTTAAGATAAACTGGGGTAAACACGAGGGTAAACGCAATAAAGGGGCTAATGTAATAATGGTCCACACTATACACATACCAGAATGCCACTCATCGGCAAGAATATTGGGCACATTTGTAATCTTAGCTAGAATTACAGGAATCTGTAAAAATAAAGGTAATGTGCATGTTTCCCGCCAAATAAGCAAAAGGGATTCTTCGAAGTACAACCCAGGAGCATCACTATCAGGCTCCAGACTTATTCATTTTACTTTATTTTAAATTTATTTTATTGAGTTTCAGGTATTTATATTGTATTATACGAAATAGAAATTTTGGGATTTCGGATTCTCGGTGTGCTATAATACTCTCTTTAAATTAACTTTTCGTTTTCGTGCATGTTACTAGTCAGGTTTATTTATATCAAATCTTCACAAATTATAGTTTAAATTAAAATATAAATAATGCACTCACTTATTTTACGTTATATTACATTTACCCCCTGAAAAGCGGGCGAAGAGGTTAATGTAATATAGACATGCGGAGATATTGTATTTGTTGTATTACATTAACCACTTTTACAGAAAAATCATGGTCAGGACTTATAAACGAAAGCAAAACGTGCCACAGTTACATATTTGTCTGATACGAACAGTGAATTAGAACATGCCAGCCCAGTGAAAGATGATGATATGGGTATGCAAGATCTTCTAAATTCCGATACTTAAGAAGAAACTGTTCTTTTTCAGAATGAACTAAACCACTGGGTATTAGTACAATACAGTACGAGGAAACCAGTCAAGCTGTCCAAATTATTGATAAGAATGCAGATGGCTGTTTGGTGAAATTTACAAAATTTTATGAAAAACAATTTAGGTGGCCTAAGCTGGATGATACAGACATTTATATTAGATAACTCAGAGATATCGTAAGGGTCTTACCAGATCCTCATTTCACCAGACGGGGTTGTTTTTTATTTGATTAATCATTGTAATTTAACTTAACAATTAAATAAACTGCTTGACATATATTTTTTGTACTGCAAGAAAGTTTAGTTATCATCATCATCATCATAAGGTTCTCAGTCCGAAGACTGGTTGGACGCGTACCTCCATTCTTTTCTATCCTGAGCTAACCTACGCATTTCCCTAAAAGTAGAACATCCTACATCCCTAACTATTTGAGAGCAGTAGTCTAATCTAGGCCTACCCCTACCTCTTTTTATTCCTATCTCTGACTCTAGTATGTCGCGAACTATTCCTTCGTGTCTTAGAAGGTGTCCTACCATCCTATCTCTCCTACTCTTTATTGTTTTCCATACCTTTCGCCTTTCCCCAACTCTTTCTAATACTTCCCTATTGCTAACCTTATCTATCCACGGTATCTTCATCATGCGTCTGTAACACCACAATTCAAACGCTTCTACTCTTTTTCTATCCGCTTCTCCTATTGTCCAAGTTTCGCACCCGTATAATGCCGTACTCCATACATACGACTTTAAGAGTCTCTTCCTAGTCTCTATATTAACCGTTCTCGAACATAACAGTTGTTTCTTTTTGTTAAACGCAACTCGGCCCTGCGCCATTCTTTGTTTTATATCTTTAGTGCTCCTACCGTCTTGGGTTATTTTACTTCCTAAGTAGCAGAAATCCGCGACCTCCTCTATCTTCTCATTTCCTATTTGTATTTCAATTTTAGTTCTATTTTCACTCCATCTACATACCAAAATTTTAGTTTTCTTTTTATTGATTTTCATGCCGTAGCCCTGTGTCAAAACTGCTTCCATTTCATTCAAAGCCGCTCCTAATTCTTCTTTGCTAGATGCTAACACTGCTATATCATCCGCAAATCTGAGCATGTTAATAGTTTGGCCCTGTACATTGATCCCTGAGGCTGTTCTTTCCTTAACAATATTAATCGCATCTTCGATATATAAGTTGAAAACTAGAGGTGACAATGCACATCCCTGTCTCACTCCCTTCCGGATATCTACTTCCCTTCGTTCCTGCTCACATTCTATAACTGCCTTTTGCTCTTTGTAGAGATTATGTATTATTCTTCTGTCCCTGTATTTCATCCCTACCTTTCTCAGCACTTCGAACATCTTCCCCCATTTTACGTTGTCGAAGGCTTTTTCTAAATCTACAAATCCTATATATACGCTCTTTCTCTTTTCTATCGTTTTTTCTATAATTACTCGTAAAGCTAGAATGGCCTCGCGCGTTCCTCTATTTCGTCTAAATCCGAACTGATCTTCTCCTAATATTTCTTCCGCCTTTTTCTCCATCCTTCTTTGCACAATTCTAGTTAAAATTTTTGACGCATGGGAAGTTAAACTGATAGTTCTAAAATTTTCGCATCTATCCGCGCCTTTCCTTTTTGGCAAAGCTACTATGATGTTCCGTTTGTAATCTTCTGGAATCTCGCCTGTCAGGTATATGTGACTAACTAATTTAAATAAACGATCTATTACCTCTTGACCTGCGCACTTTAAGATTTCTGCCTGCAAGCCATCTATACCTGGTGCTTTATTATTCCTTAAACTTTTTAGTGCTAGCTCAAACTCTTCTCTCATTATAGGACTCCCTAGGTTATCCCCTTCTACACTGCTTTCACTTTCTAATATATCTTGCACTTCCTGTCCCGCATATAAGTTTCCTAAATATTCTTTCCACCTATCTGCCTTCTCTCCGCTTTCGATTAGGATATCTCCTGCCTCATTCCTAATGCTTTTGGTACTAGATCCAATTTCTCTAAAATTTCTCCTAATTATTTTATATGCTTCATCAGTCTTTCCTATTTCGAACTTATTTTCCACTTCTTTGCACTTATCGTCGATCCATTGCTCTTTCGCTTTCCTACATTTCCGAATAATTTCCCACTTGATCGCCTTATATCTTTGTTTCCCTATTTCATCTAACCTATTTTTATATTTGCGCCTTTCCTCTATTAGACTCACAATATGTTTTGTTATCCAGGGTTTCCTACTTTCATTCTGTTTATGACCCAAAATATCCCTAGCTGAGGAAACTAAACTATTTTTAATGCAATTCCATTCTTCCTCTATGTCCCTAACAATATTTTCGCCCGCGCCCTTTAGTACCTCGTTTGTCTTTTTCTCGAACTTATCGCGCGTATCATCATCTTTTAGTTTCTCTGGGTCAAGATACCTTCTTCCGCTTCGTTTTTTCAGAATCTTAAATTTAAGATTGGCCTTCATAATAACTATATTGTGATCACTATCTATATCTGCTCCTGGATAACTTCTACAATGATTTGCCAAAAAGTTTATATCTATCTCAGTTGTGAATAAATAATTATTGAAATAAAAATGAAAAAATTATCTTCATTAATAAATCTTTCCAATATCCCCATATCACTTTTCCTTTATTAGAATAGAAAATATTGCAGACGACTATTACATTAGCCCCAAATTACGGGGTAAATGCAATATACTGGCAGAGTTTTAAAAATATCTGCAAAATGTATATAAAATAAAACAAATTAATTTTGACCACTGCAATTGTGTAGTCAACAATTATTAAAGATTATTGCTAATTTTTATAATTTTTAACTGCTGCCACTTGAAGGTTTTCCCAAAAAACAAGATAAATCTAAAGAATTTTCCATTGCAAGCCACGGCGTTTCAGATGCAATTGTGAACATCGATGTAAGTACACTTTAATCAAAGATGCAATGTAATGACATAGTCGCCACGAATGGATCGCATCAGCCTTAGAAATGTAAGTATGACCCTACAGACTTACATCTTTAGATATTTAATATTATCATATGCAAACTAACAAGCGGGATTGCCGCATGCTAAATATTACATTCAACATTTCGTTCGTGACGCGAGGTATTGCGAACAAATTTCAAAAAAATATGGGCTTAGCGAAGTGGAATATGCTTCAACGCACTGGAACAATGCTTTTCATGTCATGGAAATAATCGACGTTATTTATTTCTGGGAAAATGGAAGAGTTCCTATTATGTTTATTGGGGCGAAATTAATAAGATGTATGCCTGTACATACATATAAATCAGAAATATTATTCGCCGAATTTTGGCCTCGCTTTGGCACCCTGAAGAAATTAATGATTAATGCATTCAGAGCATACATTTCGCATTTATTGATTTGGAATTGGGAATTGTTTTGCATTCAATCTTCCCATGGGTCACACAACAGTCACAAATACTAAACCATCTATACGAAATAGAAATTTACTACACTAATTAGCGTCAATTCTTCCTCAAGAGTATTTTCGTAATTCTTTGGCTACGTAGTAGGCGCACTATAAAGATATAAAACAAAGAATAGCGCAGGGCCGAGTTGCATTTAACAAAAAGAAACTACTCTGGAATGGTTAATGTAGAGGCTAGGAAAAAACTCTTGAAAACGTATGTATGGAGCACGACATTATACGGGTGCGAAACTTGGATAATAGGAGAAGCGGATCGAAAAAGAATAGAAGCGTTTGAAATGTGGTGCTACAGACGCATGACGGAGATACCATGGATACGTAAGGTTAGCAATATTAGAAAGAGTTGGGGAAAGCTCAGGTTTCTTAGAACTCTTAGAACATAGGCGCAGTAAAATTTTGTTTTTTTAGAGTTGAAGGATAGCCAGGCAAGTATTTATTTATGGTCATAAATAATTCTATCTACCTAATAGTTATAGATTATCGAATTTGAGATAGGGCCATCATTACTGTTAAGACACCTGCTTTTATTTTTATATGAATATCGCTATACTTTAATTCGAATTTATTATTCCCTGACTTTAAGAAATTTAAACGATTGATATTAAATTTCTGGCCCGCATCCAACGAGCGCGAGGCTATAGTAGACTTATCTGTATGACCGTATGAGCTTGATTCTTCTTAAAATTAGTTAAAATAGACCGATCGCTAAAAGTGTGAACCACTTTGAAGCCTACTTTCCCGAAAATCGTATTCATTGAAGATTTTTTAAGTAATTAGGTAATTTTGGTAATCAATTTTGGCATGAGCATTTGCAAGCTATTGACATGGAATAAACTTAATAATATACGGAAATGAACACAAATTGAACACGAACCTTGACTGGTTGGCAAACAAGCCCAACTGTCTCTTGAAAATACACTTCTTTTGTAGAAAAAGCTCAGTGCCTGAACTATTACTCGCTTGGAAAATGTGACTCTCAACAAGACCGTTGCAAACCCGAATATCATGGATCGATGGAATGACGCTGTATTGAAAAATACAGTTTTTTCAAAATCATATTTAATTTTAATTCCTTGATTGATGTGCTTCAAATCAGTTAAGTTTGAAAATGTTTAGTATAAGGATAATTGGATATATACATGGAATATCAGCAATTCAAAACTTGACTGGTATAATTGCCTAAGTGCTTATGCGGCACAAATATTACAAACAACATCCTTTTGTTTCTAAATTTAAGCATATTTGTCTTCTTGAAGACAAGCCGTTTTCGCTTGCGTTATCAAAAAAAATGTACCACACGAACTGGAAGTTATATATTGGTTTTCTACAAGACGTGATGCACATAAATCTTAAATATGGATAGTCCTACATTTCCCAAGTTAGAAGTAACATAAAAGGGGAAAAGGAAAACATGGGACTACAAACTCTAAGGCCATTGTGTACTGTATGCTACAGCTTTACAATTGTTACGCGAGCTGTGAGAATACTACGTAGTATGGAAGAAGAGGATAGAGTAACAAAGGGATAGCAAGAGTCGATGATAACACTAGAAGATTTACGTTGGATTCTAAATGCAGTGTCCACCGTAAAAGCTATCTCATCATCATAAGGTTCTCAGTCCGAAGACTGGTTGGACGCGTACCTCCATTCTTTTCTATCCTGAGCTAACCTACGCATTTCCCTAAAAGTAGAACATCCTACATCCCTAACTATTTGAGAGCAGTAGTCTAATCTAGGCCTACCCCTACCTCTTTTTATTCCTATCTCTGACTCTAGTATGTCACGAACTATTCCTTCGTGTCTTAGAAGGTGTCCTACCATCCTATCTCTCCTACTCTTTATTGTTTTCCATACCTTTCGCTTTTCCCCAACTCTTTCTAATACTTCCCTATTGCTAACCTTATCTATCCACGGTATCTTCATCATGCGTCTGTAGCACCACATTTCAAACGCTTCTACTCTTTTTCTATCCGCTTCTCCTATTGTCCAAGTTTCGCACCCGTATAATGCCGTACTCCATACATACGACGTTAAGAGTCTCTTCCTAGTCTCTATATTAACCGTTCTCGAGCATAACAGTTGTTTCTTTTTGTTAAACGCAACTCGGCCCTGCGCCATTCTTTGTTTTATATCTTTAGTGCTCCTACCGTCTTGAGTTATTTTACTTCCTAAGTAGCAGAAATCCGCGACCTCCTCTATCTTCTCATTTCCAATTTGTATTTCCATTTTAGTTCTATTTTCACATCCCCTACATACCAAAATTTTAGTTTTCTTTTTATTGATTTTCATGCCGAAGCCCTGTGTCAAAACTGCTTCCATTTCATTCAAAGCCGCTCCTAATTCTTCTTTGCTAGATGCTAACACTGCTATATCATCCGCAAATCTGAGCATGTTAATAGTTTGGCCCTGTACATTAATCCCTGAGGCTGTTCTTTCCTTAACAATATTAATCGCATCTTCGATATATAAGTTGAAAACTAGAGGTGACAATGCACATCCCTGTCTCACTCCCTTCCGGATATCTACTTCCCTTTGTTCCTGCTCACATTCTATAACTGCCTTTTGCTCTTTGTAGAGATTATGTATTATTCTTCTGTCCCTGTATTTCATCCCTACCTTTCTCAGCACTTCGAACATCTTCCCCCATTTTACGTTGTCGAAGGCTTTTTCTAAATCTACAAATCCTATATAGACGCTCTTTCTCTTTTCTATCGTTTTTTCTATAATTACTCGTAAAGCTAGAATGGCCTCGCGCGTTCCTCTATTTCGTCTAAATCCGAACTGATCTTCTCCTAATATTTCTTCCGCCTTTTTCTCCATCCTTCTTTGCACAATCCTAGTTAAAATTTTTGACGCATGGGAAGTTAAACTGATAGTTCTAAAATTTTCGCATCTATCCGCGCCTTTTCTTTTTGGCAAAGCTACTATGATGTTCCGTTTGTAATCTTCTGGAATCTCGCTTGTCAGGTATATGCGACTAACTAATTTAAATAAACGATCTATTACCTCTTGACCTGCGCACTTTAAGATTTCTGCCTGCAAGCCATCTATACCTGGTGCTTTATTATTCCTTAAACTTTTTAGTGCTATCTCAAACTCTTCTCTCATTATAGGACTCCCTAGGTTATCCCCCTCTACACTGCTTTCGCTTTCTAATATATCTTGCACTTCCTGTCCCGCATATAAGTTTCCTAAATATTCTTTCCACCTATCTGCCTTCTCCCCACTTCCGATTAGGATATCTCCTGCCTCATTTCTAATGTTTTTGGTACTAGATCCAATTTCTCTAAAATTTCTCCTGATTATTTTATATGCTTCATCAGTCTTTCCTACTTCGAACTTATCTTCCACTTCTTTGCATTTATTATCGATCCATTGCTCTTTCGCTTTCCTACATTTCCGAATAATTTCCCACTTGATCGCCTTATATCTTTGTTTCCCTATTTCATCTAACCTATTTTTATATTTTCGCCTTTCCTCTATTAGACTCACAATATGTTTTGTTATCCAGGGTTTCCTACTTTCATTCTGTTTATGACCCAAAATATCCCTAGCTGAGGAAACTAAACTATTTTTAATGCAATTCCATTCTTCCTCTATGTCCCTAACAATATTTTCGCAAGCGCCCTTTAGTACCTCGTTTGTCTTTTTCTCGAACTTATCGCGCGTATCATCATCTTTTAGTTTCTCTGGGTCAAGATACCTTCTTCCGCTTCGTTTTTTCAAAATCTTAAATTTAAGATTGGCCTTCATAACGACTATATTGTGATCACTATCTATATCTGCTCCTGGATAACTTCTACAATCCCTAACTTGATTTCTAAATCTTTGCCTAACAAGAATGTAATCTATTTGATATCTCCCTAGGTCTCCTGGCATCTTCCACGTGTAGCGTCTCCTAACATGATGGTGAAATAGAGTGTTCGCGACCGTTAAGTTATGTTTATCGCAGAACTCTATCAGTCTCACTCCCCTATCGTTCCTATTGCCTAATCCAAAGGGACCAACTATTCCGCCCTCTCGCACTATGCCTACGACTGCATTGAAATCTCCTATAATTATTAAATTTTCGTGTCCTCTCACAAAATCTAGCACATGTTCAATATCACTATAAACTGCCTCTACGACCTCATCACTGTAGTTAGAAGTGGGCATATATACCTGTATTATTACTGTTTTTACAGGTTTCGAATCTAACCTAACCATAACTACCCTGTCACTTTGCTGTAAGAAATTTTCTACACTCTGCCCTACTTTTTTCCGCATAACAATTCCTACTCCCGAATTTCCTCCTACAGATCCTGTGTGTATTACTCTAAAATCTCCGCTCCAGAAGTCTCCGGCTTCTGGCCATCGCACTTCACTAATACCTACTACGTCTAATGCTAACCTATCCATCTCAATTTTCAAATTCTCTAACTTTCCTACTTGTTTCATGCTTCTAACATTCCACGCTCCGACTCGTGTGATGTTACACTTATCATTTCTGATGACTCCCCCCGAAGCAGTCCCCGCCCGGAGATCCGAATGTGGGACTATTTTACCTCCGGAATATTTTACTCCAGAAGGTGCCATCATCATAAATTCGAAGTACGCTGTACCAGGGATAGAATAATGTGGTGGTTTCCCGTTGCCTTCCACATCGCAGTAGTGTGTATCACAGTGCCATACCGACCCTCACGATCTCTGCCACTATGATTACTGAAAGAGCTGCTGGCTTCTCAAATAAAAACCCCTCCAATATGGTTAAACCTATGGTTCGGCTCTTTAGATCATTGAAGCGCGCAAGCCATCCCACCCGTCCCAGAATTACTAGAACTGCGTCAAGGTACAAGTCCTTTGGGTAGCTATCTAAATTGGCTTAAAAGGGTTTAGCTACGTCTTTATCACGAGGATTTCGTAGATAATTAGCTTGTCTAGACAAGAAAGACTGGCGCAGAATTGGTGCAATTATTGCCTGCACTTACCAATCAATTATTTTTCCCGTTCATTATCACTTACGGAAATGCCATCTTATCCACAGAAAATACACATATCGGAAAAAATGCGACAGTTTGGAGATGTTACATATTAATACTTAATAATTCCGCTGTACACAATTTAGGTACCTATGTTGGTATTTTGTCTTGTATTTTTGTAAACCGCTTCACCTACAACCTTTTTCATTAAAAAGTATAACTTTAATTTTTAAAATATAAGGTGCTGGCCTATATACATAGTTTGATTATGTGATATGAACAAAGAAAATGTAACTATATATCATTAGATTCCTTTACCTGTATAGAATATCATCCCCCGCAGTCTACGCAGTTTTCCTCCAAAAAAATAATACAAAATATCTATGAGTATAATCTTTAGATAAACCGCAGGGACAAGGCAGGATAGGATTAAGCTGTCTTAACATATTTGCAAGATTGAGGTTAGGACCATTATAATAATACTAACCTGTAAAAAAGTTTATGCTTTAAAATCAAATAAAATGCTGAAACTGAAAAACTTGTTCGCGGATGTTTTCTAGCAAATCACTGTAATAAGTTCACCTGCAGACTACTACTATATATTCGAAATCAATACGATTCCTAAATGCGTTGAATTAAACATCAGTTCCTTAAGTCCTGAAAACAGGTTTTCCTTCCTGCAAATCATTACACTAAGTGCGCCAGACAAATTCAGTGCTGAAAATTCAATTTCTCTTTGGCTAGGCGCGCAAGTTTATTTTTACACTTTTCCACACAGACTATCATCTAATCCTAGTAAATGGAAATTATTGTTACCCTTTTGATATGCACGAAGAGATCTATAGTGCACTTACGAGTTGTACAACCTGGGGAATTACCGAGGGACATTGAGCCTGCGATGTCTCATCACTATGGTAATTACCACTTAGAACGTGATGTGACAAGATATGTGGTAACTAAATAAATCATCTCATCTAAATATACTTGTATAATGTCGACAGGTGTTCTCTCATCTCAGCTACCTGCAGAATCGTGAAGAAAATGTTGCGTAGATGAATTTGATTGCCAGTTGCTATAATCGCATATATAGGGCAAAGCACCGTACTGATGAGTCCAAAAGGGACGAAACAAGTAGCCTACGGTTTTCCATGCACATTCGAAACATGCAGTATTTAAAAAACTGCTAACATACATAAGACTACTGCTGGTAGAGCAGGAAAGTACGTATCTTGATTTTTGTCGCCTGTCCGATTGGAACGCTACGTCCACCTATTAGTTTTTAAGTAACGCCTGGCACGGCTTAACGTGACCACTCCTTTGAGTTTTCTTCAAATTTTTCGAGTCGTCTATCCGTTCGAGATCGTCCCGTTCGACTGGTTTGGAAGTAGTTGCTCTATCACAGCTTGATGTGGTCGCCCTCTCAGTTCTTTTGAAAATTAATAAGATTTTTAATTACTTAGTAGATTTAATGTGTTTTGCATTAATAGTTTCATAATTTATCTGGTGTAATAGTTGTCAAAAGTCACTTGTCGGGATTTAGCGATACTCCCGTTTGCGTCTGATAGTATTGTAGGTAGAGTGCGTGTGATTCACCTGTCGGTACGCTTGCGCGTGCGGAGCTCCAACCGTGTATTGTATTTACCGCCATCATCCGCGCCTATTTTCATTTTCCTTTTTCGGCGCAACGTTAGTACCGGGTGTATAAATTTCATCCAGGTTAATTTTATGCAGCCAAAATCGTTTTATACACAGTGGCGGCTCCTCAATAAGTGCGCTCGTGCGCGCGCACTGCCTACAAAAAACTGCTGTTAACCTTTTTTTGATAAGGTTCAAATTAAAGTTTAAAACTTTTTGAATCTCCAGCGTTTAGATAATAAATAGTATGCGCGCCAAGCATCCCGCGTCGTCAGTTTCAAAATACCTAGCAGAGAATACACGTGCAAAAGTGCAAATACATCCAAACCGTCTGGCGTTCGAGTGTAGCGTCTGGCGTGTTGAAACTGTGGGGTGTGGTACTCGTACATTCGATATGGGAGCGAGATCGGCAAAACTCGGCAAGACGTGGGAAAATTCGTCATATATGCTTTTAGTTTAGCTCGTATCCGTGTGCCTTTTCAGTACCAGTGTTGCCGTTTCAGTACAAATGTACTGAATTCAGTACTATGTTTGTAATTTCAATACGTCAGTACTACTTTCTGAAATTTATGCAGTTTTCGGTACGAAACCAGCTATAGGAAATTTATTACCAAAACAGCAATATCTTTTTGCCAACAATCAATCTGCAAACTTGTCAAAATGAAAATTATAGCTTTAAAACTCGGCCACCTAGTTTGCAGACATGACGCTTATCGTTTTGGCCGCATGTCGCAAAAGAGCCCGCAGCGCGCGGCGGCTGACTGAAGTCTACGGCAGTGTTGTTCTGCGGATCTAAGTGTTAGTAAGCAAAATGTATGTTTTCTTTGGAATAGATATTGATATTTAATAAACATTTTGACAGATTAGTATTCATATTATGCTTTATAATAGTGGCCTTGAGAATTTTTGATTTTTTTTAAATTTTGTGTTTGACAGTTGGGTTTTATTTGAACAATAATATTTTTTGTACTGTTAAAACTATTTTTTTTAATAAATGGAGAAACGCTAGGCGTTGTTTCATTTAAATTTCGCGCCGGTCAGTACGGAAGGGCGGGGATTCAGTACGTTTTGGAACGAAAAGTCGGTACGGAAATCAAGGCAGGAGCGGCAACACTGTTCAGTACACACTTGGAAGTTGAACCTTGCCGTTGTGCTAAGCATATGCATAATATAATACGGAAATTGGTACTTCTGCGGCGTTGTTCTTTTGTTTACCATATTTAAGTTTGAGATAGCTCCTGGCTTTGCTTATAACTTGAGTAATTAGCTGTATTATCGTGTTCATTATTTTTAAATATTGAAATTTCCAGTGGTTTAGTTTGTGGTGGTGGCGCGTGTTATGTAGTGATAGAGGCATAAATTCCATTGACAATATTATTAAAATTAACTTTTTATTATTGGACTTGAGCACAAAAATTGAAATAAAACGGTTAGGTAGGCCGACACCGGTTTTAAAAGTTAAAACTAAATCAAATTTGTGCGAAGAAAAAGGAAGGTCGGTCTTTCACCAGGCATTTCACCAGCGACATTTACAAACGAAACCAATGGATATGTGGATGTACGGTAAGGAATTCTCTTTTTTGTTTTCAATGCCTGTTATTTTTTACTCCAAATATGGATAAGAATTGGAGTAGTATAGGCGTTACTGACTTGAACCATTTGCATGAAAAAATAAGAAAGCACGAAGTGTCCAAAGCTCACTTGCAAGCTAGTACAGAATTTGCGTTCCAGATTCAAGTGAACACTTAAATATTGTGGAGTGAACTTTAACAAAGTGGTCGCCTGATTTTAGCATTTTTCAATATTATTATTGTGTTGTAATACTTACTTCATTCAGTTAAAAGTGAATATGGTTTCTAAATATATGTATAATGGAGACGAAAAACTTGAAATAAAACGAAATTGACGTCCTAAGTCTGAGCGAATTATCAAATACTTTTCGAAAGGTCGCGGTAAAAATTTTGTGCGAAAGTTTAACCTTTTGGATTTGGGATTTTCGTCAAATATTGCGGTGAGTGAAATTTCTTGTTTTAAAATGGCTTCTAAAGCACGTCATAAAAAAATACGGGGAGACCCCCCCCCCCAACCCCTGAACGGTGATTTCATTCCAGAGCACTGCCAAGTTCTAAAGTCACGAGCCGCCACTGTTTATACAGTCCAACGCATAAGACATAAGGATTCTAAAGCTCTTTATTTCAGAAGAATGAGAGATCTAGCTACGCATACTTTGCGGGTAATAATATGTAAAGCAATCTCCTGGGGTAGGATGAAAAGTAATATTATTATAAGATATCGATTTGGCAGGAGTAATTTCGTTCCAAAAACAAAACGACGATAAGGTCTTCCACAGATATTTATGGGAGCTATAACAGGAAATGGTGCCAGCCAATGACGCAATTTTAGAATCCAGGGATGCTTTATAATGTACGTTCCTGATATTTGCCGAAGGGAAAGTCGCACTTCAATAACACATAAATTTTTGCACGTTATCTCCAAATTGTTTTTACTGCTAGCTGAACACTAACGAGTTTATTTAACTTTATTTTCATCGCATAATTTTGTTCTAAGTAAATAAGAATGCGAAATAATTAAGAAAATTCACACGCGCACAGTGGAGCTTACGTGACGTACAAGAAGGAATTCACAGCAACATCGATTGCGAATGTGAACTGATCTTTATTATTAACAAAAGGTAACATTTATTAAACAACTTAATGGTAGTGTATGAACTGCAGGAATGCGCTGAACTGGCATCCTTTAGAAAAATCGATAATGAATTTAATTCCTGTTTACAGAATGCATGACCTTTATAGTTATTTGTGTTATGCAGGATGTTGTATACTGGGTGCTGAATATTTGGTCGCCACAAAGTCAATTTATATAAGTAGGGCAATTGTACTTGCCAGTGAACTGAAAGGTATTTAGAAACAACCACAAAAAATGCGCCTAGAGCTTTCGAGGGTGACAATGAAAAACGGCAACCGCCAATGTCAAAGAAGTCTTCAGTAGAACTTGACGTGTTAAGGCCACAGGATGAAAACTTCTGTAGAAAGCATAGGGTAATGCTCCGTTGGTCCGTTGTTTGCTAATAGGAACTACCAAGAAATACATTTTAAAAGTGTGAACTGGACTGAATAAGCAGCTTCAATAATATGTAAATTAAATTACCCAGTGGAAAGGTAAAGCGCAGCCAGTAAACGAAGGAAAACTTTCACTGTAAGTAATAAGAAAATTTTGCAAATTACTTGAAATCATCAAACTTATATTGTATTAATAGGTTTCTTCGGCTATTCTTGTAATGGTTACCTTGGTTTCGCGGTGAAGATCTCGTCGCTGATCAACTGATGGACGACGTTTCGTCCACTGTCACAAGGAGCATCGTCAGAAATGCTGGGCTGGCACTATTTATAAGCGTAACATTCGATGTCAAATGTACGCTAAGAAGTGACGAAGGAAAATTACAAATCGCTTTCATTTGGGATGCTTTTTAACGCCTGAGCTGCAAAGAAGTTATTTAATGAAATTAAATCCTAATTAATTAGGTACGTAAAGAATAAAGTGACTCTTCGCGTTAGAGAAATGTAATAAGTGTCTTTTTAAAGCATTCTCAACGTAATTTGTATACCCTCTCTTAAAGTTAGCTTGGGCTAAAACACTTTATTCGTTTTACTTTGTTAAAAAGGGAGAATTTTACAGTAACCTAAAATAGCTAGGCAGGATAACTAAGAGATAATTAACTATGAACATGTCCTAGCAGCATTACATCGGTTTAATATAAAAAATAAATGTTGTCCGTAAGCATAAACCGTTGCTTTAGGTATACGTATTAGAAAATATGCACAATGTAAGTCCAGTATTGAAGAACTGAACTGGCCGACCTACATTGTTTTCTCAACGGTTTTAGTTTTGAGCCCAGACATAAAAGCTTTTTGTGCTGACTTGGGCCTCGGCTTTGACTTTTAGTAACGACCTGAAGTTGTAGGTTAGGAAGACATTAATTTGAGTTGATACTTTAAAATTTAGCAACGTACTCAAATTAATGGTTTAATAGTTAAATATTTTAGATTGTTTGGACGCAGATTAAAAATTATTATAAAAGATAACAATTTTGAATCTGCCTGCAAACAAAACATATGAATTTAATGATAGCATCTACGCTGCGGTCTAAAATTACCCAGATATACTGCGTTCTAAAAATTTCACAGTTTAAAGTTCAACAGCTTTTATACACATTTATGCGAATTATCTCCTTCATCCTTTTTTGCACACATTTAAATTTTGCAAATTCTCTTCCAGAGATCACCTATAATGCCTACAGCACAACATTTCTAGATTTACCACCTTGCTTCTAGATATATTATTTGAATTTTCCGAAAAATTTTCTGGGCAGTATCATACCATACTATAATAAACCACAAAAAACGCCGTAGCAATTATTTTTTGACGCTGTCTGCATTTAAATACAAAATATATCAGAATAGTATATTATTATATGAGCGATTATGACAGCCATTAGTCACGAAGATGATGTTTGAGCCCACGAGCCGAAGGCGAGTGACTCAAATCATCTGAGTGAATAATGGTCATCACCTATTAAACAAATAAATTAGACTCAAATTTGATAACTTTAATGGAACACTATCATAATACATTAATTTTTATTTTTCAATAAATGAACTACTTACTAGAAATATATTTATATTGAAATTTGTGCAGTTAGTAATATATAAATTTGGAGTTGTCCTTTCCATCGTTAAATTCTTGCAGTTTTAGTGGTGGAATTGTTAGTTTCTACGGATTTATTGGTACCTACTCGAACGAAGTGCATACGTTGGAAAACGTAATAGTAGTTTACGTAACGAGCATGGAAAGTGACAAATTTCATTCGAGCGTGAAATTTTATGCACGAGGCGTAGCCGAGTGCAGAAAATCACGCGAGTTTATAGGAAATATACACTTTCCATCGAGTTATGTACACTATTTTTCCTACGACCCCGTAAGAAGACAAATTTATTCATAAAACAGTAACTTTATTTAAGGATTTGTTGTCGATATTAACCGATGTCAAAATTTCCAAGTAGCCTACTAACTTACTGTGAGCATAATATTATAATAATTCCAACCAGCTCATGAATGACACGTTGATTTGTTCTCTTGTCCGCTAATTCATAATAAGACCAGTTCGTACCTATATAAAATATTTAGGTCTTCCAGGGAGTATTAAAATGTTCAACTGCCGCACCTTTCAAGAGATTTTTCTGATAAAAAATTATTAGATTTAAAAAGAGACGCGACAGGATATTTATTTAGTAAACGTCAAGTCTCAAGGCTGACTACAAAATATGCATGAACTGTGCGATTTTCAAAAATTACAGCACAGTTTTGAGATTAGCGCACGGGCAACGCAATTGTCAAGTTTCCGGCCTACTTTTCTGTATGCTTTCCTAGGGGGTCGTAGGAAAACAATAATATATGGCGATACTTGGCTGTCATCCGCGTCGAATGTCAGCGCAGCAAGAGTTGATCGCGGTCGATATAAAATATCATTGGATCAGCGAAACAGGGATTAATCTATATTTGTGATTGGCCGAATACCGTGAATTATGAAACCATAATTGTGAATTATAGGTACGATATTTCAGAAAGAAAATGCTAATAATTATCATATAATTAAATAGGTGTAGAAAAAATTTTTAAAATTAGAATGCATAATGTACTATTGTCAGAAGCCAGAGTCCCTGAAATTGTCTATCTGATAATAATGAACGGAGTTTAACAGTAATAGGAGCTTTTAATATGAGATAAGATTATACAAAAGGGATTTCCCTTCAACAGAACCCCACTGTTCTGCTTTCGCCTTAATTTAAATTATTAATTATTCATATTATTTATTGCCTTAAAAGGGTTCAATGTTATTTACCTGTGTTAATTTTAGCACTTATGAAATGGCTTAGGTTTAAAGACAAAAAGAGTAGGGAAACGGATGTAGTTACCAATTTAGGAAATTTTCCAACTACGTTAACACAAACTGCACGGAATTTAAGGTTTACTGAATATTTAGCTAAAATATTTAGTTGGGGTTGTGGCCTTGATGTGATCATTGAACTGTACCCTATCTGTTTTGAATCTGAATAACGAGCATATTAACAGAATGTATCACACACCTGCAGTCTAATGGATACTCAATAATTAATGGGTAGATACTACTGCATTATTTAATCAATTTTCTCACAAGGTTGTAAAAGACTATTCTTTCTCTAAGATGCATTTTTTGACTTATTAGCATTTTTACGCAAATATAGGAAGTTGTAATCGGATTTTGAAATTTAAGTATACTCTATCCCTTAGATGAAGTCCCCCAAGTGCTCACTGGGCATCGTGTGAATTAAGGGCGCGGAATTTGAGAACTAAAAACGGAACATGTAGACACATTTTTATTCCAACATCATTCTGAAATTAAAGTATGTAGGGCGTTAAATAAAAAAAGATTTGTCAATAAAGGATCAACTTAGAGACTCGCACTAGTTTTATAGTAATGTTTTTCGTTCGCCTTAAATAAATCTCCCTCAAATTATTGAAAAATCCGTCATAAACTCGACATCTTTTTACTATTTTTACACATATTTATCGTATACAGAGAGTAGGGTTGTCTAAGTTAATTATTACTTATTCATTTTCGACCAAGAACGTCTTGATATATGTTACTTCGTTTAACCGGCGTGTTGGAATGAAAATTATATTGCAATCTCTCCATCTTGTGCTTATTTGGCCGAGATGCACAGTAAACTGGACGTTTGACAGTAGTAGTAGTGTGGCCACTGCAATGCAGATGGCGGTGGAGCTTCAGCTTATGCTCATATTTCTAAAGCAAAAAACCTTGAAAGTTCCAAGCTGTAGAGGTTCCGTGTGAAGAGTTTGCAGCTGTGATAGAAACCAATCATAATAGATTGTGACTATATTTTGCATAATCACACTTTTGGGCGATAGGTGGCAGCACTTTATAGACTAGCAGCTCATATATCGCAGCCTTAAGTGAAACTCGTATGTGCGTTTGTATTTCAGTCCGCTGTCGCGCATGCTTACGATGTGGTAGTACACTGACGCAATATACTCCTTAAAATTTGGATTTGCGTCTAGGGCCTGACCTGCAACTCAAGTGCCTGACAGCCGGTGTCAATAATTTATTTTTGTTTGCGTTTTATGTTGATTCCGTTTTACATTTTTTACACAAAAATCTGTTAAGCGGAGCGAAGTGCAGCGAGCGGAGCGTTGTAAGTCTCAGCCGTTAGTGTTTATGATAATATTCTCTTCAAAGATTTATTAGTTACTTGAGTAAAAAAGTACTATGAAAAACAGTACTATGAGTGTATATTTCCGAATTCAGTAAGTTATGTTCCACAAGAATTCGGGAATAAAATATAGCGGTTCCATTTAAAAAATGTCCGGCGACGTCATCACGCGGAAACAATTGAGCATGCTAATGTGTCTTTTTAAATTAAAAATCGACGTGTCCGAGGAATTTTCATGAAACTTCACCGTTTCGAAAATAATGAATTTATTAAATACTTCTCTTCCACACTGTATGGTTGGCAACTTATAAGGATGGTATTCGGATTATTTTCATACTCAGAAAATAAACGAAAATTACAAAAAATTACTGCTACCCATAAATTCGTAGAACCTCGGATCTTGTTACTCCTGAATTTGAATATTCAATGTAGCAATCGCACGTTCACGACATCCTATATCACTAAATTGATGTTCTATAATTTTATCATCGACCTCAGAGTTGATCGTGGATCGTAAAACTGCTTTAAGAGTCAGGAGTCCTTTCATAAACCGGATCGGATGTGACGTCAGTATCCCCACGTTGCTCATAAAAGCGACGAGTGGCGGAAAAACGTCTCCACTAGATGACCCGCGTACCGGTTCGCTATGCTTTTATTGCGGCAACGGGTGAAATTACAAAAGACAAATGCTCTGAGATACTGACATTTTAGACGTAAATAGCATGACTAAAAGAATATGTATGTTAAATTTACAGTGCACGATGCGCCCCATCTCAGAGTAATATTTCTTTGCTGTTATAAAAACGTGTTCTTGAGCAGTTCTCCCTTTTGAGGACATTTCATAGTTAACAGATGCTGTGTAAGTCATCTATCAGCCATGTTATTTCTTATGATGCTTCATTTTAGTGTTCAAGATCAGCGAGTGATGTCCTCTGTCAACTTATCTTATAAGAGTCAGTTTTAACTCGATATATTTTGCTTAGTGTTTGGAACATTTTTTTAGAGAAAGTATTAATTGGTTGAATTCTTTGCATCAACAGGACATTAACCTAGATAAGTATTGATGAGGATTCTATAAGCTAACGTCTTTATACAACGAAGAAAGAATTATTATTATTCTTGCGAACTTTTTAAGATAACAGAAAACAGTCGTTGAACTAAAATTCAATAGTATTGGAACGTGTTCAACTTGTATCACTTCCGACACTAGAAGTTACAAACCAAACATTTCACTGGGGAAGATATGCAACCCTCGTAAAGAAATATTGTAAACTTAAAGTTCCTGGCAAAATCTGAAAAGTTTAGTGGGTTCCGATCAATAGGTCTTTTATACTGACTTCTTCGTCACTTTTAACCAGGGAGCAACAAAAAGTTTGTATCTGTTATAATAAAGTAAGTTCATAACCCATTTAATAAATAATTTGTAATTGGCAATTCCAACGACTACTCCTCGGGCAAGTAAACCAACGGGTGTTGATGAATGAGAATTAAATCGAGAGTATTTGTACTATGCGACGTCATAAAATTAATACCTAATTTATATTTGAGTCTGGCAGGCCAAGATTTATTACATTCCAACAATGTGCAGGGGCACAGCACTGATGAGTTTCAGAAGCACTAAATCTCTGATTCTCTCTTGTCGCAGTTGAAGAGAGGAAATGGAAAGCTTGCAAAATACTGTTTTGCTCCATATCCCGACACAGAATCGGATACCTCGATGAATGGTCGAATTTATAAAAATAACATTTACCTTTCATTTCCTTCAGCAGAATCAACTTCAACTTACCTGAAAACAAAAAAAAAATGCAATATTATTATCACGACAATATTCATTATTTACTTTATGATACAGAGCAAAGACATTCTGTAAGTCGATCATCTGCTGTCCAGTTTACAGCTGCCCATATTTGTTGGAAAATTGCGTGAACTAACTTTACGGGAAGGATAAATATTGTGACATAACTAGAAAACAACATCTAAAAGGTAAGTCTGCTTCTGGAATAAATTTCTAAGGTAAATTCAAATGTTTTCCTCATATTATTTAAAAGGGATATAGTCAAAGAGCATTACAAGAAAAGTAAAATTAATACAAGTGCAGTAGCAGGTATTCTCTGTCAAGAAATAACCTTTTCGAAATTTAAAAGTTCCCCATGAACCAAATATGCTCTAGCTGGGGCGACACGTAGGTAGCTATCCTACAAAACTGCCAAAGCTGCTCTCATCCATCACAAGTGCATGCACAAACTAAGTAAAGCGTTCCCTCAGATTACAAAAATAAATAAGTTCGCTCGGTGAAGGATTGAATTCCAATATTAATAAAAGGGAGCAAAGTAACAGAATTCTATAACACCTGATCGATCTATCTAATTTTAGCAACGAGTTACCACATTTTTACTATAATTTGGTGGTAACTCTCTAATCATTCGAACGACTAATTCAACGGATATAAATTACTGAAAATTGTAAACGTCAGTAGTGACGTAGTTATCACTCCAAATAAACCCCCACTACCCACCAACTAATCCGTGGCTGGTTGCCGTCCATTCCGTGATCTTTATACATACCGTCTGATTGGCTAACGCTGCATAATAGGGGTTTGTTTGGAATGAAAAGTGACAGTTGTGACGAATATTAGTGAAAGTTTTGTGTTCTAGGTTCCATCTTTGCCATACTTAGGAAAAGTTATGTTCTGAAAAGAAACATAAAGTCGACATCAAAGGAAGAGAAGGACGAGCAGAAAGTTGTAAGAAGCGTCTCAGAGTCTGATGAAATAGTTTTTCTTCATTCACAACACGGACGAACTTTCGTCCTTAATTAATCAATCCTGCAAGACGAAACACACAACCTATCCCCCGTTATGGTGAGTAATGAGGTGAGATCGAGAAAAACGTTGATGTTATGGGCTATGTAAAGCTAACAATGTTTTCAGGCGGGCACGTATTTTATCCATAAACAACACCGAACTTTGAAAGTTATCCCTGATTAAATAAATAATAATCAATGAGGTAGTTTTGCGAGCATTAACTTTATATTATGCTGGGAATTTTTGAGTTTAAAACTCTACTAACTGGTTACCTGACTTCAACGACACAAGTGGGTAGGTACTTGTAAAACTACCTACTAGAACTTTTGCGTACTGGTTAGATTCCTTTGTGTTATATTACAAGAATGCAGCAAAAATTGCATAGTAATAATTACTGCATCGTGACTATTTCATCTGATGATTTGAGAGAGCAAAGATGTTAACGCAGTACAAGAGGAGACGAGAGTAAACTTGGCATACCTACTGGCCATTCTGGAGACTAGCAGTAGATGGCTCGGCATTTATATAGGTGCAGTATCTCTGTCAAGATTGCAACCAGTAAGTAATAAGTAGAATAATTGAAAATTAGTATTGAAAAGTAGTATTTTTATATTAAACTTAAAGAAAATGTAGCAAATGACAAATGGTTATAGCAAACTCGTTACCTACCGCATTTGTGGCACGTATTATTAGGTAACTTAACTACTACTATAGTTAGATGACTTACCTACTTTAATTAACCTTATGCTTTATTAAAACTTGGCAGCTTACCTGAAAACGAAAACCAACGTTAGTAAAGTAAACGTATGGAGCGTTATGCTGAAAATGCAATAGAGTTTGTTTGTGTCTGGCACAATTTCATCCGATTGGATTGTAGAAATAATGGTAAAATTAAAATCTGCCAACCTTATAACCTTACAATGACCCGACGGTGAAAAGTATGTAAGAAACTGGACGATCAATCCCAGAATTTGTTGTTCCAGAGATAAGTTAAATTGAGGTTAAGTTTTGTTCTATCGGTGTGTCGGTGGCGTACGGTATCGTTGCGGGTTTCATGTGGAACTATGGAAAATTATGACAATTTATGAAAATAAATTAATTATAAGTGCTTAAATAATTATGATTAATCGCATTTTATTTGTTAATTTATGTATAAAAGAAACGAGTTTTCTTTCAAGTAAAATTTAGAAGATAACCCAATACATTATGGCGCAGCAGCAATACCTCACGCGTGCACGACGCTGCCATGAAAAGTAGGCACCAACGCAGAATGTGTTTATAAATATAGAGTTTATCTATTGTGTACATGCATTCGCCCCTCCTGGCCTATTGCCATACGCTTGTTATTCCGTTTGTGACTATTCAGCGTAAGTGTATATAATATTATTTATTTTCGAGTAGATACTTCTAAATTATTATAATAAGGTTGACATTACAGTATTTCACAGTAAGCACAATAGGTACTTTACAAGAATTTAGGTCCTTTAATAGATACCTACGTATTATTGAATATCAAAGTTGTGCAAATCTCTGCAAGGTATATTATATAAATATTTCTTACACACAGTGGATGTATTTTTTACCGAAAATCCATAAAGTAGCGAAAGCCGTAAAGCCCATAGTTTCAGCTACAGATTCTCCTACTTACAAACTGTCCAAATGGTTAGTCAATGAATTTAATAACCTCGAAATCAAGCAGTCAAGTTTTTCACTTTGTCTATTTTTTGGTAAGTGATAATAATGCATGAAAACGAATTCCTTTTGCGTGTGTTGACGATTGGCGCAAGTTACGTATTTTTCTTTCTATACAATTTTTTTATATAGGTCTTTCCAATAGTGTGGGGGAAGAAGTTTTGTCCTCGTCTGGGTGAAATATTAAAATGCGGTTTGAAATTTTGGTTTTATCTGTAGTAATACAATAAGTGGTCTGGAATTGTCGGAAATTTTACGAAAGCTGTTTGCTTAGTAACCACGAGTGGTTAGTAAGCAAACAGCTTGAGTAAAATTACCTTAAAATTCCAGACCACGAATTGTATTTAACTAGATTATTTTTTGAATCGAAGCAATGTAGGTCAAATTAATTCCAATTAATTCATATACAAAGAAATCTGTTGGGAATAATTTAACAAATAAATACTTCGCGAACTACCAATATATTTGTTAAATCATGAACTTCTACCAAAAAGTAAAACAAGAAGATATTAACTGTTGGGAATATTTGACGTTCAGCGGCTACTAAAGTGACTAGATTATACATTATAAATGCACCTAGAAATTCGCAGCTATGGCAACTTATCAACAGTGGTATTATCGAAAAAATTACCGTATGTAATATCACAAGAGAGTGAGAATTACTTGAAAATAATTCGACAGATTTTCGAAAACTTGTCGCCAGGCAATAGACACGAGAGCCCGTAGGGCTCGAGTGGCTATTGCCGAATGGCGACAAGTTTGAGTAAAATGTGGAGAATTATTTTCCAAGTTATTCTTACTGTCGTGTGGTATTCGAAAGGTTATTTTTTGACGTTCAAATATGAAACAACTGTCAATATTATTCTTTCAATGTCACAATTTGCGATTAAAACATATAAGACAATATGTCAAAACCAGAAAACAAGTCGTTTTATCAACAAAAACAAAATACTAAAAAAAATTCCCGCTGGGATAAGTTAGGTAAAAAATTCTCACTATAATAATGATTTAATTGGTCAGAATTAAACGCGTGATCAAAAATACTGTTCATTTATTGGAAAATAGAAACGGCAAAAAATAACCGTACGTAATATCACAAGAGAGTGAGAATAACTTGAAAATAATTCGACAGATTTTCGAAAACTTGTCGCCAGGCAATAGACACGAGAGCCCGTACGGCTCGAGTGGCTATTGCCGAATGGCGACAAGTTTGAGTAAAATGTGGAGAATTATTTTCCAAGTTATTCTCACTCTCTTGTGATATTACGCAGGCAAGAAAGGCATGAGAGAAGACAAACAAGAAGAGAGCAAATGCTACAAGATACTAATGTTGGTAAATCTTTAAATATAACAGAGGAATTAAATCATGAAGACGGAGAAACCCAACCAGTAATGACATTTGAAGACCTGGATGAAGATGAAAAGAAAGCGGTTTTTGGTTTACTTTCAATGGGGGCCACTACAAGTGATCATAAATCAGATAAGAGTACGCAAGTGACAAGTGGTGATTTTATAGTTAAATGTGTCAACTCAATAACGTTAGATTCGGATCTACGATCATTAACGAACATTAATTCATTAGAAATGTTGAACAAACTCGGTCATTTAGTTTTAAAACATTACCCACAAAAGGTGGTTAAACTGGATGTTAAGGAAAAAATAGTGTTAGTTTGTATGAAACTGAAGTTATCTTTACCTTTCAAAATTTTATCTTTTATTTTTAAAGTAACACCATCACTATGTGGAAAAATTTTTGACGAGTATATACAATACCTGTCCAACATATTAAAATCTTGTATACCGTGGCCTAGCATTGAAGAATGTAGGAACAATTTACCTTCCTCTTTTACAGATTTTGCAAAAGTGCGAGTTGTGGTTGACTGTACACTGAGAAAAAAGTGTTGTCCGTAATATCATAAAAGTTGCATGCAATACAACATGTTGTTGCTATATATGCGCCAGCTACAACGGATTGTATATTTTACAACAACAATTCTGTAATAACTTTATGACAAAGAATACGACACAGAATATATAAACATGTCCCTTGTGAAGTTCGCGCATACAAGGCAGTTGTTGTAATAATTAATAGTTGAAATAGTATACGATATTGTGGCTGTTCCGAAATTGTTATGGGATGTGTTTTCTATCATACAGTTAAATTCAATCTATACTTACCATTTTTACAGTTCTGTATAACATATTAGTTATATTCTTAATATCTATGTAGATCGGCTTCTTATACTTTACTCTTTCTTATTTCTTAACTCCGATATCTGTGTATTGACAAGTTAACAAAAAGTAAGAGATAATTGAAAATATTTATGTACAATTATTATTCTGGAAGGTATGAAAAAAAATCATGATGAAAATATAACTGCTTTATTTGTTTTAAAAATACAACCTACGTAATCATTGACAAATAAATAAAAAATTTAAATATAAATTTGTATAGTGTACAAACATTAACGGCTATTAATAAAAATTATATTCTATCTTGGACTACCTCAATATTTTTAAAACATTCTTAATAGTGAGGTGGTGGTTCATTTTAGTAGGCACGTAATACAGGGTATTTCAATTTAAACATACATTAGACATTTTATCTGAAAATTTGCTTACGTCTAAGAAGAAGAATTCTAGGTTGATGCCATGGATCCTCTATCCTCTATCCATGGTTGATGCAGATCTTACAACTAGGTATTTCTGTAAAGAAAATAAGATACTGTAAAATGATACCCCTTAAGAAAACCCCGTTTTAATCTTTTAATCAACCCTATCTAAATTTTCACGGAGAATTCAATAATGTCATAAAAATATAGCAATCTACTTAAAATTACTAGGTAATATAAGAATTAATTTTTTGGAATTTAATAAAGAATTTTGCACACACTTGTAGATGTTTTAGCAGAATGTATGTAAAAATTTAAATAGTGTTGTTGCTCTGTTTAGGTACTTATATTTTTTTAGAAGGATGTGGAATACAACAGCGTTTACCTTTATGATGAACACCCTGTATAGCAAAAAAAAGCATGCATTTATGGTGTTGGGCAATGTTAACTTTATGCTAATTATTAATTGTTCGTAAAACACATTTAAGCTTCAGAAAAATGTCCTCTTTTACAATCTTCGATGCACAACCTACAGTAATTTACTTTAAGACTTCCAGAAATAATCATTATTTGTGTTAAGTTCAATGTAATAAAGAGAACAGTAATAGTGCAATATGATAAACGTGAAAATTAATATGTAGGTAGGTACCTAACTGATGTTGCAAGGATACATCATCTAAAACACAGCAAATTTTACTTACCGATAAAGACGAAGACAACATGTACCTACATAGGTACCAAATCTTGAAATCCACAAAGGTTTAACATGTCTTCCATTTTCAATAGCAATAAACTGCAATTGATTTCAGTACTTAACACACACACTCACAGCTCTTCTGGACTTTTGATGAGACGGAAAGGTTGCAAGTTAAAACTAGAGAACAACCGTTTGGTAGTTATGATGTGTTGCGCAGGTGCGTGGCACCAGCTTCGACCAATCATAAACGAAAACTAGTTAAATTACAACGTCGTTGTTGTAATGCTTACAATTTGAGCAGTATATTATTTACAAAGTCATGAACGATATTACTTAATGTTTGTCGTATGTCTTGCCTGCAATTTGAAGGTATGTATATCGCATGTAAATGTAATCCATACGAATGAGTCTTAATGATAATAACACTTTAAGGAAATTTGTTTTTCCATAGTATCTTATGCAAGAAACTTGGCGTATGCAAGAATATTCTATTTTAGATTTCTGATACACCCTCCGTTTTCGCAATGAGTAAATGTATTCGAAAATGAAAATGTGTTGCTGGATACGGTATCTCAAATACAATTTAAGTGTAATATGAAAAACATTCCATATTGTAAGCAGTGTATAAATATTGAATATGATAGAACATAAAAATGTTATACTATACAAAAAGTTCCCAGCAACTACATTTTGTATAAATATTTTGTAAAATTTCTCTCAGTGTACGGAAATCCCAATCCAAAAACCAAAATGTTTATGTTGTAGGGTAAAAACGTATAGTTATTACAAGGGTAGAAATACAATTAAAGTTATGACTGCTGTTAGTCCAGGGGGATTACTAACATTTATATCGAAAGCTTATGGGGGACGAAGTTCAGACAAAAGTATTTTTGAACAGAGTGGTTTGATACAGAAATTGGAGCCATATGTAGATCAAGTAATGGCAGATAAGGGTTTTCTAATAGAAAAAATTTGTGAGGAAAATGGAGTAGGAATTGTAAGGCCTGCATTCTTAAGAAAACAAACTCAATTTACAGAACAGGACTCAAAATTGAATATAAAAATTGCAAAAGCCCGAGTACACGTTGAGAGGGTAAACCAACGACTTAGAACATTTAAAATACTCGATGGTCCATTACCTTGGACATTAGCAAAATGTGTTGATGACATAATAGTTGTTTGTGGTGCGATGGTAAACTTACAAAGTTCAGTTATGTCAGATGATAAATTTTTGCAGGGAAAATGAGCAAATCTGTCTCTTTCATGATTAGCAAAAACTCAACTGTAAGTAATTCTCAACAAAGTAACTGCGTTAGAAACTATTCACTTCTTTTGCATTTAATAAAAAGAAACAACTGTTATGCTCGTGAACGGTTAATGTAGAAACTCGGAAGGGACTCTTAAAGACGTATGATGAAGTACAGCACTGTACGGGTGCGAAACTTTGGAAATAGGAGAATCGGATTGAAAAAAAATAGAAGCATATGAAATGTGGTGCTGTAGACGTATGATGAAGATACCGTGGATAGAGATAAGGTTAGCAATAGGGAGGTATTAGAAAGAGTTGGGGTCAAGCGAAATTTATAGAAGACAGTAAGGAATAGGAGAGATAGGATGGTAGAACACCTTCTGAGGCACTAAGGCTTAGTTCGCGACATACTAGTCAGAGATAGGAATAGGCCTAGATTAGACTACTGCTCTCAAATAGTTGGGATATACTTAGCATATTCTACTTTTATGGAAATACGTACGTTAGCGCTCAAGATAGGAAAGGATGGAGGTACGCCCTCAACAAGTCATTGGACTGAGAACTTTATGATGATGAGACTTCTATTTTGAAGTGTGTTTTACCATTATTAATGTTTGTCCGATAAATAAAAAGCTGATTGGCATGTTTTTTTGTTTCATTTCCTCATTACTCCATCTAACAAAAGAAATAAGAAACCTAATCTATCCAAAATAAAATGACATAGAAAGTGTTATAGCAGGATACTGAGCTGATCTTGCTAGAATTCCAATTATTTCAGCAGTTAAATCTGTAAATTTATACAGAGTGTATAAATTCTTCAGAAATACAATAATTCTTTTTGTCATCTGATTTTGAACAATAATTTATTAATCATCCTTGCAAAGAAAGTGTAACATTTTGGAAAAATATTTTTCTGAAACAGTTAAAATTAATTTTTTGGCAAAAACAGGGTCAAATGGAATTTCTAATTTTAAAAATGTATTGGATGAACTTGAATAAACTATAAAGTCACATATTTTCAGGTTCAGAATTGCCAGACCAAGCATGTTTCTTCTTCAGCTGAATGCCCTCATTTAAATTTACAAGAAAATCACAAGAGGCAAAACTGGTAGCGTCCCCCGTTCTTGCTGCAAAAATCATCTATTTAGGCGCAACCCTTTTATAACAAATTAATGTCATACCTGAATATGGACATTTAATTTCCACTAGTTTAATAGGGATCCCATTTTCTACAACAACTGCATCAGGCGAAAACCCCAACCATGGAAAATGCTTACAGATGACGAACCCAAAGGATTTTATGACTGTGTCTGTTGTGCCAGCCTGGTACGCTAGTAGAGCATTTCCCTCATTTTCATTTCCATGGCGCACATATTTATTTGAAAATGATTTTGGAAAAAAGCAGCTGCTCGTTTTTTCCCCCATCGTTCATCTGAATATTTTGAACTGAAAGTGAATGCAGAATAACATGTACTACCTAAAATAACAAAACAGAATTAATATAATTATAATATTAACAAGTAAAACTGAAATTTGCCTACCCGTAATTCTAAACTGCCTGCATTTAAACCATTCTTCAGATTGCTGCGCAGTTAAAATGCCACTTCTTAAATTGCAATTCGATATCTGTTGCCATTTATTAAAGCAGCATTCTTGCAAATTAAACTTTTCCAAAGAAAGGTGCTCTACCAAATTCAACAGAAATGGAGACGAACAGAAATGTTCTATATATTTATCGATATTAAATAATGTGCCTTGGCACGGTAAAATATCTGTGTTCTTTGAATTTGCTGCTGTAGTTGTTCTTACCGATCTTCTACCCAAACTGCAGTAATATAAATTTTGGAATATTTTACACGGTCAAATAGCAATACTGTACCAATGCTTTTTCATACTGCATCTAGGCAAAACATCCAATAATTCTTTGGCGCATGAATTTGCTTCTTCGTTAGTTAAGGAGCGAACAACTTTCCGTCGTTTTATTACTGTTTCTAAACAAGAATAACCAGAAATTGGCTGCGCTATGTACTTTTCTTTGGCATTCAACTTCATTTTTCCCCAATAACATTCTACATCTGTGGTAGATAATATTACCAATAATTGTAATTGGTGATTCAATACATTCAGTAAGTAGAGTGTACATCTTTAAGCGCTTTTGTCTGATGCTTGATACGTTCTCTGATCTCTGCGTAGCTTGCGCCTTTCACCTCTTTTATTACAGGTACGATGACTCATGGGTACAGGCAAATACACAGTTGGAATTGCACTTTTTTAAAATTCTCCATTGGCCTTAAACATAAAATAGAAAAGAATGTAGGAACTCAAGAGATATCTGTAAATATCACTTCTAAAATTTTCATTATTACAATTTTCTCTAACATTGCATAAGAAAGCAAGAATAAGAAACCTACTCTTACCCATTCTGATTACAGTGTAACATTCATCAGTAAAATGCTTTGAACAAATCTTCGTATATTTAGTGGGCAGCTTCCTGCTTCCCGGATTTAATTATTGCAATAACTCACCGTTTTCGTAGTATTTTATCACCGGGAAATTTGTGGAACATTAGGTTTTTGTTTTGTCAGACACAAATCTGCATCCGAAAAGGCAGCAATTGTATGGCGTTGTTAGATTTTATTTTACAAACCAGAGACGTCAATACAACCATAACAAAAACATTGGTAAAAAAGTGAGGTTATATTTTATACCTTACCCCGATGGCAGCGCCGTCTACAATACAAATGCTCGTATTCGATACGCGAAATGCGGTTCTGATCAGGGAATTTCTTTTCGCCGAAAACAATTTAAGGATTTGCCAATCTCACAGAATTTGACGCTGATTAACTTTGGACGGCCGTAACTAATTTTGCACGTTTGCATTAAAATTTTACTGTATAGACCAAAGGATGTAAAGTAAACACTTTCAAGCAAGCAATACCGCGTACCCCTCTAGGAGGCAGATGCCTTATGCAATTGTTCAAAAATTTGGTAAGGCGGCTTTGCAACTGGACGCCTATAATTTAATATTTTTTGTTTCTGCACAGTTCCTACTCTAGGGTTCCTGCGTAATTGCTATTTTACACCATCACCAGATTTCTCATTTCCAAAGGTAATATTATACTCTTCGTACACATACATACATAATAGTAGTTTTTCCGCGCATGTATTTGAGAGCAATTGTAATCTAATCTGGGCTTTCCCCTACCTCCTTGTATTCCTATCTCTGATTCCAGTATGTCCTTCGTGTCTTAAAAGGTGTCCTACCATCCTACCATCCTATCTCTCCAGCTCTTTATTGTCTTCCATACCTACCTTTCGCTTTTCCCCAACTCTTTCTAATAACTTCCAATTGCTAACCCTATCTATCCACGGTATCTTCATCACGCGTCTGTAGCACCACATTTCAAACGCTAAGTTCAAAAGCGTTTTTATTTCTTCAGTTCCGTTTCCTCGAAATAATTTTAGGTGGTACAGTAATTGTGTTTCACAATGATGCATTTTCATGTATGCAATTTTAAGAAATCCCCATAGAAAATATGTAATTGAATTCTGAATATTTTCGGTCGATTCGTTGTTTAGCAAATGGCGGGTACGTGGGAACAAGACGAAGACTGGTTGGAAATGTGTGAACTGAACCCACCGACCATACCCACACCGAGGCGGATAAGGCGTAATATCCTCCATGATGAATGCCCCGAAGAAGACGATATTCCAGAACCAGCAAAATTCATTCGGGCCCAAATTAGAGCGGCGAAACGGGCGTATTTGTTAAAATTACTATCCGTCACTAAGTACGCAGCTTATGAACAGTAATCATATTTCCCATCAAGATGCCTGTCACATGATCACGTGACGGACATCTTTAGTGGCAAAGTGCATATGTACTTTGAAGAGCCACCCTAATGCCTGATAGTACGGCAAATACTTAAACAGGGTGGACATTCTTTCAAATCAATTCTCCAATTTCTTATTTCTTTGATGTTTTGAGTCGTCTTGCGACTGATTAATTTCGTTCATGTGTATTTTGTAATTAAATGAATTGTAAAGTTAAAATAAATATTTTTGCATAAGTTTTGTGTATGAATTTAGCCATATACATATACGGGGTGTTTCTAGACAATATAAATTTTTTTTTTGTAGGGACAAAATAAACAAACATTAGATTGTACTAATTTATTGTCCTATTTAATTCTTGCGATGGTTATTTAACTGTGAGGTGCGTTTTTAACAATGAAATTTTTAATCAAAACAGACGTACGGAAATTTTGATAGTGACATACACTAGGGATGCAACGTTTAGCGATTTTTCGTAAACGTTTAAACGCGTATATTAAACGTTTAAACGGCGTTTAAACGCGCACCCTACGCGTAGCTTACCAATATTGCAATATTGTTTTAAAACTTTAATAATTAGAAAAATATCAAACGTCGTTTGTAAGTTGGGTTATAAATCATAAAATAATACATATTCCGTTGAATGATGGCCGCCACAACGGCGGCGAAAGTCGTCAAAGGGATGCAAACAATAAATTTGAAAAGTACATGCCGGTTTTGCAATATCTAAGCGGCCGCGTCGCGACGCGTCGCTTTTGCTCTTACGCGGTGCGCGCCTAGCGCTAGCCGCGGCTTTGTTTATCTGAAATTTAATGATATTTAAATTTTATCTGCCTTGCGTTTAAACGTTCCCTTAAACGGGTAGTGTCCACACGGGCGGTTAAACGTTTAAACGTTGCATCCCTAACATACACTTAGATCATCAAATATATCTTCTCTTGGCTTTCTCTTGGCCACTTTTTTCTTCTTTTCTTTCTTCCTTTCCACAGGCTTTTCTTGAGGTGCTTGCATTTCTGGTTCTTCTACACCTTCCAGAGGGGCTATTTCGTTTCTGCCTCTACTTGTTCTTCCTCTTGTTCTCATTCTGCGCCTCTTTGCTGTAGAAAACAATTTATTAAACATGCACAAAAGTCACTTCATAGAAAAAAAACTTTACCTGTAATGTTGCAGTTGATAAACAAACGTAATTTCTTCGCCCGCTGCAATACTTCTCTTGCTGGAAAAACCTATTCGTCATTCTCCATTGACGGTCCATTGCCCGTTCCATCATTCGGGCCGCGAGAATAATTTATAAATTTTGAATTATTTCATGAAGATCGAAAGGGGTTGTGGGTTTATATTTATCGCTGATCATGGAATCTTCTAGGGAGACGTACGTTGAGAACCGGCATCCTTGGCATCCTTTCTTCTATTCAATACTGTGTTGCCGAAACTTGCACTTTTTAATTTAAGCCCTTTAAGAGTTACGATTCTTACAGACGGTAATAATCGATGCTCGGTCGACAACAGACGACCGAGCAAAATGTTTCCAGAAAATGTTCTTCGCGCCGTTCTTATCCCTCTAGGCGATGGCAAATGGAGCAAGTTTTTGTCGTGTACGACTCGTCCACCACTTTCACGGTCAACAGGGGGGAATAATGTTGGCGGATCGTCTGCACCAGCGAGTCGTGGAAGAACTCGCGGTGTCCCCGGAAAGTGGCGGTGTTCATGAACTCGCACCCATCGCCGTACAGAATTAGTTTCCTCTCTTCCGAATTGTCCACGAAGTACTTCCGGATGATGGCGTGCCGAGTTTTCTGCTTTCGGATGTACCTGTCGAAATTCAAGCGCACCCTGTTGCGTCGTTCCTCGCTGCGCCGCTTGTCTTCGAAGTGCTTGAATTTGAAACGCAGCATTTGCGCGCACTTTTCGAAATCCCCCCGTGGAAGGTAGCGATGGGCAGAATCGAATACTTTAATGAATCGAGAACTCCGTATCCGAGAACTTTTGAGAATCGAGAACTTTCCCGAGACCCGAGTACAACACAAAAATATTGTACCTCATACGGGAGCTGCGAGACTCGGAATCTGATACTCTCTCGGTCTCGGTACTGCAGCATTGGACCACGTTCAAAGGGTAGCAGCGGCGAGCAGCGTTCGCCTAATTCAATCGGCATGCGTCGGCATCTTTTTTCATTTTTTATAGCCTGCATCTGTTAGTTTTATGGCGGTAACGTCTCTGAATGCATTTCTCAGTAGATTCGTTGAATGAACAATTATTCATTCGATGGTGCCAATGTAAAATTTATTATTGGAAACTTCTAAAAAGACTTACAAGTTACATAACTCTTCTCATTAAAGTAATATTAGTGTCGTGCTCGTAGTACTAGCAGAAATAAATTTAAAATCAAAAAATTATGTACATTTCTAATTAAAATAAAAATTGAAATGGGTTTGCGTTTTTTCTGGATTAGGTATCGGTTATCACATTAAAAATGAAACGATAGTGTGGAATTTTTTCGTAAAAAGGGTACTAGCAAAAGCGCACATTGTTCGTTTTTCTCTTAGAACTTATCTAGTTCTTTGTTTATACTTTAAATTTTGGAAATTTATTTTAGTTACATATTGTGTATTAATACTTATTTCGTTTCTTTTTTAACCAGTAGTAGCACTCATAGGTATTAACTGTAATTCGCAATTCCAAAATGATCTTAAAGTTTCTACTTGTTTGGGTTTCCAGAAATTCAAACTATACCATCGGAAATAACAATTAACCTAACTGAGAACTACAACTGTCTATTTGGTTCTAGTTGATACTTGATATTATTGATACCGCTGCCGATCTCGCGCCGTATTTTCGATTCCATTTCAGTTCTCGTGTTCTCAATAAATTTGTTTATCTCGTCTCTTCTCACTGAGCGAGAGAACTCGTGCATTCGACACCAATAACTAAAACAGATCTCGAGAACACCGAGAACTTTTGAGAATCGAGAACTTTTCGATTCTTGCACTCGAGTCCGCCCATCACTAGTGGAAGGTGCGAGTGTCGTCGGCCTCGAAGTCTTTCTTTATCGCTGCTTCCACTTTCCCCGTCCAGCGTCGTAATTTCCTGCTCCTCGGGTGCTCTCCCATCGTGAAGTTGACACTCGCTTTTGACATCATTACCAATTAATTGTTAGCATGCTTCGAAAGTTAATTGTAGTTTTCTCAGAACTTGTTTTTTGAGACGCAATATTTTTCACGCTGATTCGAAGAAATTAAAACAATCAAAAGTACTGATAGAAACATTCCCTTTAAAATAGGGTAGTTCTATGAAGTGAATGACACATTGTCCAAATTCGTGGTATCAAACAGATGCTCCATAATGTAATTGTCGAAAAATGTGATTCCTATACACAAAATAGATTATAATCAGAAATTCCAGGGAGTGAAAACAAGTCATTTCGCTTAAAATACGCTATGCTGCTATGCATGATTCTCGAATTGGTTAGGATTCACACGAAAGCGGCAAATGTTATGCCAGCCAAAAAATTATAGCTATGAGAAATAATTGAATAGAACTGTTTGTAAGTAGACTACCAAAATCTACAACTCTCTTAAGTTTCCTTGAATTGCAAAATATTGGACTTTTCTTTTAGATTAATTTTTGATTCATGCGTTGTTTTATGTGAAATGAAAATAGAAGTTTATACTTTACTTTCAAACATTATTGGCTTCTTGGTTCTTATCTTGTTTTCTCGTGAAGAGCAAGTGAAAGAAAACCGCGAGGAGAAAACACATTGTTTCAGACCGAGTTAAGGTTCTTCCTAAATTGGTCAGGTTTCTTAGCGGAGCCCTCCCTCTTTAACAAGTCACGAGCCGCCACTGGACATATTATTTATTTATTGACAACTTTATTGCAGGTATGTACTTACATCTAGAGCTCATTAACTCATTAACTTGGCTTATAACAAGGAGAGCTTTAATCAAAGTCGCTTGTGGACATGAAAATAATTTTTTACCAAGGTAGCTCTGGGACTCCATCCATGGCAACCGAATAAACAAACAATTAGATTGTGCAAACTCTAGTCCTACGAAATTATTCCGATGGTTTATTAAATTGTAAGGTGAGTGAATTGTTCTCAGCAAATATTAGTTTTTAAGATAAGAATAATTCCATTAGCTACACGCTATCTACTAATATGAAAGAAATCCAAAAACATTACAAAAAAAGAAAGAATCCCCAATTCCCAATATTAGCACTACCTGTTGGTGGCGTACATATTTCTTGAAAACCTCTGAAAATGTTATATTTTACAAGAGATGAAAATACTGTTTTTTCCGTGAAATGAGAATTTGCCCACGAAGAAAACCGTGTATTTTCATCTCCAGTAGGAAATGCTATTTTTCCTACACATAGTATGATCCCCTGCATTCACTTTCTGAGTCCATAAGCATTTAAATAAATGTTATTAAATAATTCTGAAAATAAAAATTATTAATTGTATGTTTGTTTAGTCGTTATGATTAGTTTGGTTGTTTGGTAGCAAATAATCAAATACCAAACTCCGTGTCGATAATACAGTTACCTACTTTTCCCACTCAATTTCACGATTACGTATTCGCGATTGTTTATCAACTTTGAACGTAACCTAACTTATTAATTCAATACAAACAAATAGTGTTCCACGATTTTCTGAAATTTATTTATTTTTTAATATTGTGAGTTTTCTGTATACCTCCATTTACTATATTACAAGTTGGTACCTATTATACAACATATGTGTCGCAATTCGCAAACTTTACATTTCTTCTCTTCCCACAATTATTATTCCAACTAATTTTTGTTAAATATCGGACAGTTCTTCCGAGAAATGCTGTGTAGGACTCTGCATGAATTGAAATGTTTAATATGCGCTACGTCTCTTTGAACATCTTCGTTCAAGGATATTACTGTATCCTCTTCAAGCTTCTTTACTCCAGGGAATATTACTGTGATGGAAACGGGGCAGATTTTTGCTGCCACCATTGCTTTTGTGCTTGGTACATGGTAACATGTTCGCACTGAATATTTAAGGAAACTCTGCCCACAAATGCTCCCGTATCCTAAAACGATAATTGCTTTCCAATATCGGACTCTTTCAACAAGCACAATAAATTCACATATTTTCTTCTTCGGACGTTTCCGATGCACATCAATTTGCAATTATTATTCTTCCAAAATACCGGCGCGGCGGGCGTCATCGCGAAATCAAATACTCTTTGAAATATATTGCACCATTACAACGTTTCATTGGACAGACGGCGTTGCTAGGTTTCTTCAACGTAACTATGCAAAATCAACAAGTTTTCTCAGTAGAAAATCGCCATTTTCATAGACAGAATAAATTGTACATTCGCAGTGATTTCTTCAATTATCGATTTGTAAGATATTTATTTTCAACATACATTGTAAGTATAATGTTTCTGATTACGTGTAGAATACGCCGTTATGTTCCACGTATGGATAAATTAGATGCCCGGAAAAACACGCGGCAGCGAATGCACAAACGGCCAGTTTTGGTTTCCTCGGTTATTAATGCGGATTATAGAACTGCAAAATGTGTTGTTTCATATCCACTTTACATAAAAACGCACATCCATTATTAGAAATTAACAATTAAGTATAACTTCTTGTAATGGAAACTTGGGTAGATTTCAAATTAGCATTTCGGAAAACGTTTGTGCTTGAACTAAGCACTACTGCAAGATGGGAGCGACTACGGTTGCGTAAGCAGCTTCCGCGGGAACATGTGACTGCGTATTTCTATGCGAAATATGAACTGTGTCGCCATTTAAAATTATCGATTGATGAGAGCAAAGAATATAGATATTATCGGGGCTGTTGAATCAAAGTTATATATGTAGTTTGATGGCTAAATTCCTTACGGATAGTGGTGATTTGTTGCACGACATTTTAAAATTTGAAAAATTGAGCGGAAAGCCGGAGAGTCGCCGTTTATCGATGGAGGCGCCATTGTTTAATAATGACTATTCCACTCATCGAATTTTAAACCAATCCAAACTCGCCATTTCTGAATATATTGATGTATTACAGCGGAAAAAGTACCTGCTACAAATTATTGTCAGTTATTGAACACACCGGTACACGATTTTGGGTAGTGGATAGCCCCTCGTAAAATGACCTTCTGCAGTATAATACCTAAAAGAAAATTCTTCACAAAGGTACTTATACTTAAATGTGGGCTTTCTTTTGTTTCAGGCGGAAACACATAAATGGATATTAAATTTTTTATTTTCATTAGCATGTAAAGTAAGCACCTATCAAAACTACGTAATCTGTTAATTTCTACGCTTCCAAAGTTACCTTAATCTGAAACTGACAATTTATGCTGTTCAAATCTACTAGTTTTATTTCTTTTTTCAGATATCTTTTCAAGAGACAGAAATTGAAAATATCGCAGCGCAATGTGGCGTAAGTAGCAGTGAAAGTATAGCAATAGCAGTTCCAACATCAGAGAACCCTTTAACGTCTTCAACTGCACCATCCCAAACAGAAGCATTGCCATTTATCGGTGTTAAGATAACGACTGAAGAGAATCACACTCGAGAAGCATTAACACAAGAAGCCAGTGAACAAGATTCGGTAAGAAAAACTTGTTTCAAATTTAATTGTTTATTTCATAATCTCCAGTAATTAAGTATTGTAACGTACCTATGTTATGTTTTAGATTATGACTATATGTACTATCGGTCCACAAAATAAAATGTCATACTGTTAGGTTACACAGTTAAAGAATAAAGTAAATCTTTCAGGATCTAGCATGTGAAGCGCTTTCTTTCAAAATCTTGCGCTTAATATTCAGAAATCTTATCTATTATGAATAACATTTTTTCCATCCCTTTAAAGGTAGCTGATTATGTGCCGGTACCCTCTCTACAAACTAGAAATGTAGCAGCTGCAGCATCCGATGCTCTTGACTGGCGCCTTCCAGTAGAATCGTGGGATAGAGAATACAGCAGATTTCGATTTAACACCACAAGAGTTCAGCGTAAGTGCACTTAATATTGAACATGCTGTGTTATGAATACTACATGCCCATGGCCTACTTTAACTTTGCAACATAAGGTTGAAAATGAAGCTGTTTATGTGGTTTCCACTACATTCGGCAAAGTACTACCGGTTTCTTCTGCTGTCATGTATGGAAATAGAACGGAACAGAAGCAGAACTGTCAAACTGAACATCACATTTCTCATTTCACACAAAAAACCATCCAAATTTAATTGATTCTTATATAAATATAAATATAAATTAGATTCAAGAACTTTTAGGTATGGCGCCAAGTTTCACTTCTACCGCGTGGCTTTCTATTCACCATTTTTTCTTGTTTCCTACCGCTTTATATCAACTTTCCTTAATCTCGATTTCCTTTTTCAGAGTGCCGAACAGGCGAAGTTAGAGTAACCCAAGGACATGCCCTTCCTGCCCGATATATTACTACACGCTGTAGGACCCAAATAATACCAGTCAGCGGCGGAAAATACCCTACACGTTTGCGTAAGTTGTTTTACCAACACGGCGTCCAGTCCGATCCCACTGATGAACATAATCTTTCAGGCACTGCGAGACGATTTTTGGAGCACCACGGCAGTTCTTCGGACTCTCGCTCTTGTCGCTTTCCTTTCCCCGTTCTAAAGGCGAAGAGGACTCGGCATACTTGTCATCGTGAGTTGCTTTTTTTTCCTTTTTTCCAATTCTGAACGAAACTCTCATCGCATTATTCCGGTCCGATCCCACTGATGAACATAATCTTTCAGGCACTGTAACACGATTTTTGGAGCACCACGGCAGTTCTTCGGACTCTCCCTCTTGTCGCTTTCCTTTCCCCGTTTTAAAGGCGAAGAGGACTCGGCATACTTGTCATCGTGAGTTGCTTTTTTTTCCTTTTTTCCAATTTTGAACGAAACTGCCATCGCATTATTCCGGTCCGATCCCACTGATGAACTTAATTTTTCAGGCACTGCGAGACGATTTCTGGAGCACCACGGCAGTTCTTCGGACTCTCTCTCTTGTCGCTTTCCTTTCCCCGTTCTAAAGGCGAAGAGGACTCGGCATACTTGTCATCGTGAGTTGCTTTTTTTTCCTTTTTTCCAATTCTGAACGAAACTCTCATCGCATTATTCCGGTCCGATCCCACTGATGAACATAATCTTTCAGGCACTGTAACACGATTTTTGGAGCACCACGGCAGTTCTTCGGACTCTCCCTCTTGTCGCTTTCCTTTCCCCGTTTTAAAGGCGAAGAGGACTCGGCATACTTGTCATCGTGAGTTGCTTTTTTTTTCCTTTTTTCCAATTTTGAACGAAACTGCCATCGCATTATTCCGGTCCGATCCCACTGATGAACATAATCTTTCAGGCACTGCGAGACGATTTCTGGAGCACCACGGCAGTTCTTCGGACTCTCCCTCTTGTCGCTTTCCTTTCCCCGTTTTAAAGGCGAAGAGGACTCGGCATACTTGTCATCGTGAGTTGCTTTTTTTTCCTTTTTTCCAATTTTGAACGAAACTGCCATCGCATTATTCCGGTCCGATCCCACTGATGAACTTAATTTTTCAGGCACTGCGAGACGATTTCTGGAGCACCACGGCAGTTCTTCGGATTCTCTCTCTTGTCGCTTTCCTTTCCCCGTTCTAAAGGCGAAGAGGACTCGGCATACTTGTCATCGTGAGTTGCTTTTTTTTCCTTTTTTCCAATTCTGAACGAAACTCTCATCGCATTATTCCGGTCCGATCCCACTGATGAACTTAATTTTTTAGGCACTGCGAGACGATTTCTGGAGCACCACGGCAGTTCTTCGGACTCTCTCTCTTGTCGCTTTCCTTTCCCCGTTCGAGAAGCGAAGAGGACTCGGCATACTTGTCATCGTGAGTTGCTTTTTTTTTCCTTTTTTCCAATTTTGAACAAAACTGCCATCGCATTATTCTGGTCCGATCCCACTGATGAACTTAATTTTTCAGGCACTGCGAGACGATTTCTGGAGCACCACGGCAGTTCTTCGGACTCTCTCTCTTGTCGCTTTCCTTTCCCCGTTCGAGAAGCGAAGAGGATGCGGCTCGTTGGCAGCTACCTATCGATGTTGGAGGTGCAGGCGGTGAACCTTTGTTGCCTGATGGAGAAATTGGGATCGCAGACAATCCTCAGCATACTTGTCATCGTGAGTTGCTTTTTTTTTTGTTTTTCCAATTTCGAACGAAACTTTCATCGCATTATTTCAACACCTAACCCACACCTATCCACTATTTCACCACAAAGCACTTCTGTGTTGTGCCCGTTAGGATACGCACAACTACGGTCACCACTAGTTTTGAAGTAAAAGAATTCAAATTTTACTTAAGCAATTTTCGTTTTTCTCAATAACTATTCATTTCAGTGAAAAGTACTAGGAGTGAAAAAAGTTTGAAAATTAAATTTTGCATGAAGTGACGTGAAACTTTTTCAAATTAATTAATGGATCAAATAGTTGTATGAAACTGTAGGGGTGACCCACCCCGAATAAACACCTTGCACCATTTCCTTTAACTTCAACTTCACATCAGTTATGGTTTATAAAGTTTCTAAATTATGCACCACATTGGAACCTTGTAAGTCTTGTAGTTTCTGAGAAATTAATTTTTATCGACATTTAAGGGAAGACTTTGGGGGGCTATATCTCCTCAGGGGTATAACTTCGGACAGGGATATATTAGACTCTTTGTCTTATTTTCGCATGGGGAGTATGCCATTTCTCTTTGATTCACCATATCTGAATCGCCCTGTATAGACTGTTCTCTCTATGATTTTTTCGAGTGCTGGAAGCAGATTAATTGGTCCAAACTCCTGACAATCTGCCGTACCCTTCACCTTTCCAACTGTAGCCAACTTCCAAACCAAAGGTACAGTTGACACATTAATCAAGTGCTGCAAGGGGTACCTATTTAATTTCTTGAAAAAATTCCTTATTTCGATTCCATCTTTGCTACTCTTATTCTTCACGTCAAAGATTAATTTCCTCAGATCATTAACATCGATTAATTTGAAATCACTGAAGCTGTTATTTATTTGTACCAACTCAACACCAACACTGCCCAACCCGATCGACTTATTTATTTGCCTTACACTGACAACAACATTTTCCATCAGGTGTAAGCGGATGAAAATATGGCGAAGTGCCCCACGTGCCAAGGCACGGACCACGCTAGGTCGAGTAGCAAGAAATGCCCGTTGTACAAACCACCCATAAGGAAAAGGAATTTGGCCGCTGATGAGGAATATGCCGTCTATACAATCAAGCACGGCTTGAATAAATTTTTCTGTCCGCTACTAGATGAAGACACCCGATCGAAATTGAAACGTAAAATATATGACGACGTGAAAGTAGTTTCCCGCCTCATGATCGAAACGTCGTACTTCGTAAATGCTTTCTACCAATATTATCACGAAAAGATGCCCGGAAAAACCTTCAACAAACTGAACGTCGAACACTTCATGTTTGTCCTGAAAGGTTCGAATAAATTCAAAATTGACGACCCCCTAAATTTCATACAGCAATATTTAAAGTTGCGCGAGGAGTCCAGAACATCATCTCGTGCCTTTTACGACTGCAAATTGCGAACGTACATCATTCAAGAGGCGTGCAAGCAGTATTCGACAGTGTTCAGCAACAATATCGTAACGCACATGTTTGATCGTGTGAAGAAATTCGTTCGCTTGCTGCACCTCGAACAAGATCGCCGAAGAGTGCACGAAGCGTGCCACAAGTATTACTACGGGGATGGAGCCGACAACGACAGTGAAATTTCCAAAACACTGGCCCTGTACAAGTTGCGTGCTAAGTTAGTCGAGAAATCGCCAATCTCCTACGTGCCTTTCATGTTCGACCTGCAAGCCCTGCAGTGCACGCAGAATGTGCGTGCCAGCAAGGTTTTCCCCATTTACAAACAGTCGGTGAAACACATCACTTACACGACAATGGGCCTGTACGAATTGCTGTCCAGTATAGGAGAGACAGTTGGTTCCGTGGTGGATTTCCGCGACAGCGCTCGAGAGCATTGGTGCCGGTACTTCGACGTCCACGCCCTACCGATGTTTGGCTGCTGCTTCAGCACGGATGGCGTGGCCGTTTCGAAGTCGATGAATCGCCCCGTGAAACGCGTCAAGAACAATGGTTCTCCACTTCGGAAGCGATCGGGACACAGTGCATCGGAAATTAGTAGTCGAGAGCAGTATGATCGGGTCATTGCCGTCGATCCGGGTGCGAAGACCCCGATAGTGACGTACGACAGCACGGGCCAATTCCGCATGATGTCGAAAGCGAGTGTCAACTTCACGATGGGAGAGCACCTGAGGAGCAGGAAATTACGACGCTGGACGGGGAAAGTGGAAGCAGCGATAGAGAAAGACTTCGAGGCCGACGACACTCGCACCTTCCACGGGGGGGGAGTTCAAAAAGTGCGCGCAAATGCTGCGTTTCAAATTCAAGCACTTCGAAGACAAGCAGCGCAGCGAGGAACGGCGCAACAGGGTGCGCTTGAATTTCGACAGGTATATCCGAAAGCAGAAAACTCGGCACGCCATCATCCGGAAGTACTTCGTGGACAATTCGGAAGAGAGGAAACTAATTCTGTACGGCGATGGGTGCAAGTTTATGAACACCGCCACTTTCCGGGGACACCGAAAATTCTTCCACGACTCGCTGGTGCAGACGATCCGGCAACACTATTCCCCCCTGTTGACCGTGAAAGTGGTGGACGAGTCGTACACGACAAAAACTTGCTCCATTTGCCATCGCCTAGAGGGAATGACAATAGCCAATTCCGGTGGACACCGTTACGTATACTGCAGCGTATGCCGTAAGGGTATCCACCGGGATAAGAACGGCGCGAAGAACATTTTCTGGAAGCATTTTGCTCGGTCGTCTGTCGTCGACCGAGCATCGATTGTTACAATTAGTGATAATCGTAACCCTTAACGTTCTCGAGAACGTTAAAGGGCTTATAATTGAGTGTTATGTTCCAAACGAGCTCAGAAAATTTGCTTCAGTTAATATTACATTCCATCAAAATTTTATGTTCTTGCCGCTACAGGTCTCCGAATTGTTTTAATAAATTGCTTTAGACCTGTAGGAGGTAGCCGTTTCGGAGTTTAGGCACTGATAAATAAAAATCGAAAATTTAGGTTTTATTGAAAACGGTTCTAACGACATAAAAATTGAATATATTTCATTTTAAGTGCATCTCACCCACAACAGTGGAGTTCATTTGTTATTTCCATATAATCGAAAACAGATGGCAACTACCCGGTCCTTACCATTAAAACCTTTTTGCTCCTTCAAATTTATTACGGACAAGCGAAGAAGAAAAGAAAATCGTTTCTCAGAAATCAGTGAACTGTTCTTACCTTCTTTCCGAGGGTTGTATCCATGAACCTCGCAAAAGGTCGTGGGTGTTGCACCTGTATTTCCCAACGCTACACTGTCGGTGACGGGGGCGGGTGCATCTATAGTAAAAAAAGTGGATACTGATGCCCGCTCCTCTATTTGTGGTAGCTCTTGGCGGCGACACTTTGTACACCGCTTCATTTCAGAGCGCACTCGAAGAAGCCACACCATGCCGAAAAGAGCCATACCGGATGGCCTCATGGTGGGCACTTGCTCATCGCCAAGCCTGCATATGAGCAACGCACACATGCCCTTATGTTACACTATGAACAATACACGCACCCACTGCATTTTAAATATCACAAACACAATCAATATTTAGAACAGAAACACAAACTACTCTCCATGATGCGAAGCCATTTGAAAAAGCAGAATATCCACGGATTCTAATGTGTTCCTAAGGAAACAAATAAGTTATCTTTAATGCTTTTCGTTTTTAGTTTTATGATTATCTCATCTAGGTACAAAATTTACTGATAACTTGTTGAAGAGCATTTTTACAAGAAAATTGTAATTGTAATAGGAAATATGAAAATTTATTATAAAATCTGTACTTGTATGATGGTAACATTTATTGTAGTTTAAATCTGAATGGATGTAATTTCTTCGTTGATAAGAACAAAATTGAAATGAGATAATCAAAAAGAATAATTACCTAAATTGTGCTTTGGATTATGCCAGATTAAATACACTAAATACATTATATTTACTTCTTCTGAAACTAAAAATGTAGGGCAATTTTATTGTTGCAACAGTACTTTCGTCACAAAAAATAGAAAATATTTTTATGGTCAATTATGTATGTACTTTCAAAACTTCAATTCAACTTATGAGGAAATATTTACTGCTTGAAATTTTCATGTTTGAAAAATAGAAACGTTGCCTATGAAATATTTCGTGAAATTCGACTATGGTAAACGACCCCATTAAAAAGTCAGACAGCTTATCGTTGAATCCTATAGCTTTTAATCATACAACACTACAAACAGCTAATTCACGAAGGTATAATTGGGAAGTTGCTAATTTCCTGTTATAATAATAATTTATCACATAAATTTTCTTCGATGCCGATGTATAGGGAATCATTAAACTGATGAACAACAATTCACAAATTATAGGCATGATAATTTAAATGTATCGATAAGAAATACACTTAGCAAAATACACGTATTTATTCAAGGAATGCTCGCGTTTTACGTACAGATAAAATACACTAAAATGTTGCTTATTCATCCCGTGCTTTAATTCTGAAAACTTCGACTACGAAGGTTATTAGTGTGTAGTCCATCCCACGTAACTATTTTTCTCCTGTTGTTCCCATTCAACAAAAAAAATCATTTAATATTCATGTGCAAAACGGGCGCTTTCTTACCTAGAGACCAGGAACGTTTCATAAAAACTCATTCGATTTTTAGTGCTCGTTTTGGATAGCAATAAATTGGTTTCTGAGGAGAGATAATAGCAAGTATATATCTTGGACTTAGGCACAAATTGCCCTACAGCTTTAATAGGTTGAAAGCTATTTCATTCCTTCTTAGGTTGGAACAATTCTACTATTGTAACAATAAATGCCGCTCGTGCTACTCGAGATTTTCAGGTTTGCTTCGGACAAAAATCCAAGGAATGAGGTCAAACACGCACATTTCGAATCAAATAGATAGATATTTGATTACAGCTGCGTAAATCAAAGAGAGCTGGGCATTTTCAATTAAATTAAACGTGATGGTTGCGTTTCTTTGAGTTGTAAGCTATGGAAGGAAAGGCAAGTTTACATTTTCTAAAACAATACACTGCAAAACAGTGTCAAAATCACTCTACAAAATTCTGCATTTATTTCTGATCCACCTTGTATACTTTTTGGAAAAATAAAACGTAGTTTACTTAATAATTACATTTATTATTAAATAAACCTTTATCTACCCTATTTTACATTAATATAGTATGGCTGTACTTACTAAATACAAACAGCAATAATGTGTTTTTCATTGAAAGTTTTTATATATCTTTTATATTGAAATAATTCTTTGCTGGAAACAAATATTCATTTGAAATGAGGAATTGTTATTTTGGGCAAGAAACTTTTTCTTCAAAGCAAAAATTGTCTATTATTGATGTAAAATAACTTTCATTAATTTCAAATAAATATTTGTTTATTTTAATATCCGTTTTCTTCAATAATGCTATGACAAATTAATAATATATGTATATTGCTTTGACAAATTTTTCAAAGCAATTAAGCAAATATTTATTTCCCCATAGACAAACAATAAATTTCTTTGCAGTCAACAAAATTTGTTTAATTCAACGAATCCTTTTTCTCTATGTAGGTACATAATAAAAGCACATTGTTCATAAAGGATGTACAAGGAGTTACTATAGGAATTATATGGATGTAAGAGTAGGTATTTACTATTTGGAGCGGTCTTGTATAATGCTAAGCTGAGTACCGCCATCTTGGACGTGTTAACAATAGGCAATGTGCACATTAAATTTCGCGCAGCTTTGCGCCATCTGGTGGCAAAATATTCTGAGCCGGCAGGAAAACACCAGATAATAATTGCATTAGTGCCTTGAAAATTAATGTGGTATTTTGTGAAAAACACCAATTGTTGTATGATAATTACTTTCAGGCAACAATAACAACAAAAGGTAGTGAATTTCAAGTACTGTTCGTGTACCGTTAAGAACGACTAAAACTAATTTTCTCAGCATTTCCAAATATGAATGTGGCAATTCCATTTGGTTTCTTGAGTGTACAATATTTAAACATCTTACAAACGGGAACGAATATAAAGGTAAAAATAAATTTGTGGAATCCAGGCACGTAAAGAATATGATGGAACAAGAGGGCTGCATTTGTGCGAAAACAATAAGACAGACGTCCGTGAAGATAACGGTAATTGAGGTTATGTAAACGTCAAAAATTGTTTTTAATCACTATTTCTTTTAGATCGACAGCAACAGGAACGTAATCAGTGCATTAAGTGACTGTAATGCTGGTATAGCAGGACATTGCAAGCATATATCAGCATTCAAGATCCCAAAGTTTCCCGCTGCACTGTCTCTGATTTACCTAGTTTTTACGAAATTGTATTAGTCAAGAAAATGAGTTTTAAGCTAGATGACCGATGAATAATATTGTAAGTTATATCATTACAAAACTAATAAACTACTCCAATATTGTAATGGGACTTGCAATCAATGTAATCAAATAAAGATGTTTCGCCATAGAGGTTTATTGTCATTACTACACTAACGCACAATTTATCACATCATTTATCATTATCAACTTATTATAAACGTGTACCTATCTTCGAAAAATTCACCACGTGCCTACTTATTTGCACATCGCCTATAAGCAAAAGAAATACCTAAAGAAAATTCTAATACAGATCTGGAATGAGAAATGGAATATAACTTCTGATTTTATTTATTGGTCACTGATTTCATGAAGCCATTCATAGTATGACATTTAATGAATGTATGAAATTCTGCCAATTAGCCTCGTTTCATATTGATACATTGTAATTGCCTCATGACAGAAATTCAGATAATGGGCACATATTAAGTAGCCTACTGTGATATTTTCTTAATATAAAATACTGCGTAGCAAAGGCCATAAATAGAACCTTCTATCTAATATCTTTATGACAGTGTGCTTATTCTACGGAGTGCATCACGAGGAATATACCAATTCAGGACTGTTCGTTTGGTTACTTTACAAACTACTGTTACTGACGAGAATGACTAATTTGCAACTTAACCACAATTCTCTGTATACGAAAAAGTCTATTCAAGATAAGTTTAATCACTCCAATTTCATTATTGAAAAATTCTATTCTTGCTGTTTATTGCAATAATAAAACTAAGAATCAATTCCAGGGCAGTGAAAGGAAATTGCCAATTAACTAAACATAAAAGACAAGAGTATTGAACGCCAGCGCGCTGTTTGACGTCAAACAAATCGAATAAATAAATGTTTTCTTTTGTATTTCCTATACCCTCTTTACACCTTTCTGGATGAAATATCCCGCCATTTGCCATTTCTTATTTCCTATCTAAATCTAAACACATTTTTACTAGTACCTATATGCCACCGAAATGTTATTCAGGAAAACTACTAAAAGCAGCAATATATTCCTAGCCTTCAGGTTGGCGAAAAATATTTAAATGCTTAGAATATCGTTTGTACGTTTCTGTAGCATATGAAAATGTATTTCATTAATAAAATATACTGGACGGTACGAACAACTACACATCGAGCAAGTACAACGACAGGCACTGAAATATAGAACTATATCCAGATATTAATTTGTGGATTTTTACTATTTCGAAAACTCAAATCTTCAGAAGAAAGATAAAATCCAGTTTACCTACTAAGGACAACTATGTCGAACGTTTGAACTGGGTAACATTTTCCTGTACTCAGCAAAAGGACTTGTGTCCTCGTCCACATGATATTTTTAATAAATCATGAGTTTTAATTATTTATGAACTTTTAATAAAACATTATCACTAATGGAACGTTGTCATAGGACAGATTAAGCGTAGTATTCCCAGTTTTAGAGTATAATATTAGGGACTTTACAAATCCTCTCTAAAATATAAATTTTTATCATCATGATATTCATCATGTGTGGTATAGCTGTAGGTACTCGGGAAAAACGAATATCTGTTAGAAAATCGACATTAGGTGTGTGTAAAAACAATTTTCCGCGGTGTAGAGAATGCCAGAATTCGCTAACAGTTTCAAGTTTCCCCTACGCATGCAAAATATGCAATCGCTGGTCGTTACAATATGACAACAGCAGGTGCCTTTCGCGTATCTGTTATGTCATCTTTCATGCCGATGCGTGATCCACGAACTGTAGATAATATTGCCGTTAACAACTAAGTCTTCGATCGAAAATGCTTCAATAATACCATTTGTGCAATAACCACGTTTCTTATGTGTTCTATCACAAAATTGAGGGGCAAATACTTCACATTATGATGGAGATATTTAGAGCTGAGTTCTTACGAGCAGAAAGTTGAACGATGTGACATTATTATGTCGAACGAATGTCATCACGGACCGATATAACGTAAAATAAAATTTGCAGAGGCACGCACACAATTAGTGTTGTGTCCAATATTATTGTTATTTATAGATCTAACGAACTTAGAATGGCGTTAATAATTATTTTATTCTTCTGCGTCAAATAAAATATCACGCTACCTGAAAGAAGAAACATATGGAACAACGTCATACGCGTCAATCAACCGAAGAACACTGAGAGAGGGCACAATGATGCGCCGCGCAGTGTCCGAGTTGATTAATAGGGGGATCCCAGTATACCAACGGCCGTTCCCGAAGAATGACGAAAAAACAATAAAATCGCTTCTCTACCGGACACGATCCAGATAACTTTCTGAACTATTGAAAGTACCCGACTACCTGTCTTTCGTTACGTGGTGTGATTTACTGTTGTAAAAATATACTGACGATAGATTACTGGAAATAAGTGCCGTTGTAGAGGTATAACAGGCTAATTAAAGCTTGTTCTGAAACCCTACGAGTGCAGCGAATGCTCAAACCAAAAACTCGCACAGGCTGAATGTATTCGGTGCCGTGAAAATTGGCACACCTCTATTCAACTAATGCAGTTAGCGATTAAACATCCCGTTCGGTTGAGTTGCAGAGCGGTTATACAACTACGAACGTGCTAATTAAAGGCCATCCTATTAAGGATACCGTCACTGGGAGAATTGCTTGCGAACCCTGGTGCAAGACCTGGTGCTCGTTTGCTATTCGCACACGTGAATAATTTATGGAATTAAATTAATAGAATCATATTTATTTGTTTCCATTTGATAATTTTCTGCGTATAGCAATAGAGAACCCAGCCCTTCTTCGACTTAACGCGAAGGGCATATATATCGACGAATAAACTCCCCATCCGACCTGCCTAGATGCAACAATTCGATCGTTAATAAGCTAACGACCCGAAGTAAATAGGTATACAGTGTGTCCCAGGACCAATTATTACAGAACGTCTTTTCTGAATGAGAACATGAGTAAAGCTGTTTTCTAGTTTCCTTTAATTTCAACTGCCGGATTTGCATTTTTGCTGTTACTAAGTAACCATTTTTAAATTTTATTTAATTTTAGTTCATTTAATTTATGCCCTAAACAGAATCAAAAGAATTGGTATTGGTATTGATACTGATATTGCTATTGGTATAAACACATTATTTGTTTGCAGAGAAAATAGGGCATTCCAAAAAACCTTCTTCTCAAACGACTGAGAAATTAAATCTTTTAAATTATAAACTGAAGTTGGCAAATAATTGGAAACTTAATGTATATCACATTGTCGAGCATGAGCAGTTTCAAATACGATTGAAAACAAAACGTGTAATACCGATAACGAGTTAACTGGTGCTGGAAAAAATAAAAAAAAGACAATTGCTCCCGCTGCAGCATGAAGTCCGCTTTCTCAGAGGATGACGTCTAGATATTGAAGAAATAATAATGTAGTGTTCGGTTATTATTAACAAAAGGTTCAATGAAGCCGGTAGGGTTCTTTCTTTCTTCCAGCTTCTCGAGTTGGAAATTAGATTCAACAAAACATAACGGTGACCACTCTTATTGGTTCAGACGCTGCGCCAGCAAGGGGATAGTGTCTTGTTTTCGGTACGTGCATTCAAAATAGTTCCATGTTTTAAAATATTAAATCTCTATATAGAATTCAACAAGCTATGATTTTTTATGACTTGTTTCGTGAATATCCCAGTGTTAACAAATGAAATAATTTTGCAACCTTATAAAGAAGATAAAGATATTTGTGATATGCGTTGAAAAGAACAAAGCAGGCTATGGAAGGCGTATATTTAGTTGCATAAACCAAAATGAGCACTTTATATTTAGTTACTTAAAGAAGTTAATAGTTAGAATATACATAAAAGGTTTACATTCTTAGAAACTAATGCTCCGCTTGGGGGTTTTCCTAACAAAATTAAAAGAACTTTTATTCTTAAGAGGCTCTCGCAAGTAGAATATAATATTCAACGGGCTTTCCTTCAGTTGTTTATAAGTTTTTGTGTTGCTTTTGATTGTGACACAATCACAGTTAGTCAGGCTGCAAATTAGCTACATTATCCAATTATCAACACATTTCAGACAATAAACAGTCCTGGACAAATACCTCATACCTCATACAATTACTTAATATTGCAAACTCATGTACCGTTAAGGGTAAACAACTATTTAATACATCAAGTCGCGTTCGTAACGGGAAAAACCACAACTACTCGTGCCAGCCAATAACATCTCTATATTTACACATCCCGAGGAACAAACACGGAGTGCGGGAATTGTTCTTGATATTCGGGAGACTTACAACCTCTTAGGGTAAACAGAATAAATCTACACGTCTTTAGAGGAGACAACGCGACCCTCACCGACTTCCCTTGTTTGCTTTGTCCTCATCCTCCAAAATCGTGGCTACTATCACTAAGGGTGCAAGTGGCTCGGAGTCTGCCCGATCTATACCGCTTGTTTACATGCACAGGAGTGTGAAATGGATGAGTTTCTATTGTTTGAAGGTTCAGACAATCTCGATTTTGAAAATCTCTCGAGATTAATTCCATTGAAATGTATAAATCAATAGCATAATGTTTTTACACAAGATATTTTTTTGGAAGAAAATTATTTTGTTTTATTGTGCGTTGGCTAGGGCAATGGAGATAATCGTGACACCTTGAATGGGCTCATGGTTTTTAAAACCAGTGCATAAACTCTACAGTAGGTACCTATGAAAATGTAAAGTGAAAAGTAATGTCTTTTTTAAATTATCAGTCGTGCCGATTTTTATTTTTTCAGAAAGTTCTCCTCATTTGAACTGTGTACTACCTGCCGCTAATCTTTCTGGATAAATAATGGGGACATATCTTATAATCTAAATAGGGCATGGCCAATTTTTCATTTCAACAAAGGCTTGTTTAATTCGAAAAAAATATTTTTTTATAACTTAGCATTGATGTATAATTATATTATCACGTTGTTATCTACGAAGCAAATTCGGGAACTTATAAACCAATATTAAATTATTAAAGAGGTAGGAATTCTGTTACGAAGTTCAAACTCCAAAACTCCGTTTCCCTCGTCAATAATACAAATCTCGCCTTCATTTTCAAAGGTATTTGTGGAAGGAAATGTTGAAAAGGGCTTTATACCATAGTATCTTTCGTAGAAGTTCCTTAAAGTCCCTTAGCGTTCTCTACATATTTTATCGATTCCAATTCAAGTATTTTAAAACTAAATTTCACTTAAGTATGAAAATTCAGAAATTAAGAAGTTCTTCGTTTAAGATATTAACTAGTTGATAAATTGACTGTAATCCATAAAACAATGAGAATTTCACATTCGATTGGCACCATTATTTTGTTAAATATAGTTATTTACGACATTCCAGCTGCCTTCAATACCATCTCCAAAAAATCTGCAAGTGGATTTTTACTGTCACGTGTATGGAATTGACTGAGAAAAATGTGTCGGCCATTGTGCAAGGATGAGTGAGGAAAAAGCTTAAGATTTATACGAGATTGTAAGAAAGGGCAGATATCTCTTCGCGATCTCAGTTAAGAGCGGCACGCCTCTAGCGCCAGTACTGCCACAGCATAATAAAACAGTTAAAGTTCTTGGCGGTGTCTTTGAACTATTTTAGCTGCATTTGGTGACCTCCACCTGTAAGTGATTTACTACCGCGGCGATTTATCAATCGGTTTGACACTGGTATTAATTCGGCGACGGACGAAAAAAAAACACGTGTGCAGCCTAAGAAGTTGCGCGGGCTACGCTGCGCGAGCTAGAAAATTTAGGGAGAGCTGTTCTGCTGTATTATGCTGTGGTACTGCTAACTAGTTCATTGGGGATTGTCAGTTGTCAAACCCGTTGACACCTTGGTGCGATATTTAACCTGTTTTGAATTTATTTGGAAATAATGGCCAATGCGAGGTCAAATAATAAAAATTGTTGTGTTTATAACTGTTTCTCCAAGGTAGGGAAAGAAATTAAATTCATTTAAGTTTTCATAGTTATCCGAAAGCTAATGAAAGTAAAGTACTTGTTACAAACAAATACGGTATAGTGGAGTAAATAGACAAAAGAAAAGCATGAATAAAAGCCATAGGGCTTTTGATTATAAAAAAAAATGCTGAGGCGCATGCGTGATCGAGCCATGACATTTTCGGACAGTTGTCAAAGTTTTGTATTGTTTGAAAGTGTTCATTTTAAATTCTTTGGTCTACACAGTAAAATTTTATTGCAAACGTGCAAATTAGTATGGAGCATCCAAACTATGTGCTTTTGGTAACTGCAGCGGCGCTAGCAGTGTGGGTAGGCCAAGCTATCGCTTGGGATTACAATTTTATCCATTTCTCAAACCCTGCCTAGCACTGGGGTAAATCGAAGTTAATAACTGGGTCGGTGACCAAGTGAGGACTTGTTCCACCTATGCTATATAAATTGCGTGGATGAAAATGTGTAAGAGGCAAGATTCGAAATGGAAAACTTTGTGCTTTTGGTAACTGCAACGGCGCGGCGCTAGCAGAGTGGGTAGGCCAAGATATCGCTTGGGATTACCATTTTATCCATTTCTCAAACCCTACCTAACATTAGGGTCAATCGAAGTTAATAACTGGGTCAGTGACCAAGTGAGGACTTGTTCCACCTATGATATATAAATTGCGTGGATGAAAATATGTAAGAGGCAAGATTCGAAATGGAAAAGCGTGTTGGATGTTTCCAGGTTAAAACCTCATTATTTGTTAGGTCTTTAAAATAATAATTATTTGTAGTTACATACATACATTGCAAAAAATACGCACCTGTCTATTAGATTCTTTTTCTCAGTTTTCTTTTAAAAAATTGGTTGATTTTCACCGCTACGTATTAAAAACCTGCGTGATTGAAATTATGTTGGTTAACATTCCCGTTTTTCAAACAGGCCAGGCACGCCTTCGGGATTCAGGCTCATAATTTTATGAGGGACGTACACGTAACTGGGAGCTAACATTTTTAATTTTCCATCTTTCAAACACCCTCCTTATTTGGTACTCTACTATTTACTTGCGAATATCCTACACGAACTTCAAAAACTGACATTCGTCCGAAAAACAGCTGATTGTCAGTGTACTTCTGCACATGCGCACTAACGAAATCAAACGAAATGAAAAGGTCTATTAGAAGTGACAAGCAAATATCATCTCATATATGAAAGTATATATGTGCTCTTCACTTCAAGGATGAGAGATTATTTTCTTGGGTTATTGTGTATGTTGTTCACGACTAAAGGTGGATCAAAAGAGGAAAGTTCTTTTAAAAAAAGCAGTATCTTAACTGAATTTGCCTATATCTTCTCATAGTGTTCATGTAAAACCTCGAATTTGTCGTAGTCATTGTCCAATTACTCATCCAAATGTGTCATCAGCTGGAATATAATTTAAATAGGATGTTTGCAAACATAGACCACAAAGTTTCACAATAGAGTACGACTGAACCCAAGAAGAACTTACGACAATGACGTAAGCATTGCTGTAAAATGCACCTACTATAATATTATCCATGTTAAAAAATTTCCACCTCGAACACAATAAACGAAATCAACTAATGCCAGAAGAAATGAATTATAGGGCACGAAAGTGTCCGAGCTTATCATATTGGAGAACAACATACAGGTATTTCTGCGCAGTAGACGATTGGAAGGGCGACATTGCATTGTTTGGAATGTGGGTTACAACTGCATTATTTTATGCTTCGTGCCAAAAATGTCTTTGAAAAAATACTTTATGTTATCGGCGGTACCTCTTCCCGATCTAGTTGTGTATATACCCACAACACAATTAAATATAAACAAGACACCATTGTGTCTGGCATTCCTCTGGAAACCAATTGCAATTTTGTGTAAATATTTGAAATAGAATTATTAGGGGGAAGCCCCTGACCGTTGTGTGTATACATCATAAGCTTTTAAATGAAACCGACTGCCGCATATGCCATCCAAGTCCAATAGAGCTTATTACCCTAATATTCTTGCATATATGATCGTCCAAAGGCAACTGATGTTTATTACCCGGATTTAAAATAATAAATTTTGCATTCAAATACAAAAACAGGTGCATTCTGTACATTTACTAAATGCCCAACTACTTTGTCCTATCTTATTAATTAATGACGCAACAGTGAGAAGAAATTGCAAAGTGTTGTACATTACCCTCTGCATAATTAACCGAAACAACCAGAACTCTCAACGAAAACTTTTACTTCCATTCAATTATTCTAAAGTAAAAGCAAGCAAAAACTTTCCATGAAAACTGCATACAGATTTCTAAGCTTTCTTATTTTAGTCCTTCGGAGCTTTTGTTTTACGATTCCTCCGATGTTTAGGTGTGAGTGGCAAGAAACATCAACTGCAATTTAAGTCAGGAGCTGCATTGCACTTCCATTAATGGCAGTTTGTTGTTCTAGGGAGTAGTATATTTATAGAAGGACCTAGAACCTAGGCGTGCCTACTTAACTAACTTTCAGTTTAAAGCTTGAATTTAACATGAAACTTGTTCTTAGTAGATTAGGTACGTCTAGATACGATACGTGCAGCTCTTACTCGAAGAAAACGATTTAATTTAAATGCTGAAAGCTTCCAACGATTGCACTCTTACCTATAAAGAATTATTATCCTGCAAATGACTCGTTTCTTTAGCTTGGTTGTGGACTCTCTGCAAAACTCAATCAGCTCATGAAATACTGAGTAAATTTAGTTCTCAGGTTTTCTTTTTTAACACACATTTAACGTTTTTTTTTTTTCAAATCTCATATTTTTCTCTCCTTTCCTTGTAGATACCCTAGTTCATAAAGTATTGATTACGGTGCGATTTTTGATTACCTATTGTTGTTTTCGAAGATTGGCTATGTAGCATAAAATTTGATATTTTGAACACAAAACAAGAGTGTAAAGTTCCAGTTTTCGGTGTACAACTCAAAAACAAGGATCTTATTCCTTTTTTATCTTGTTCCGAAGAAACGCCCACAATGTCAGGGACATGGCATAATCGAAGGGGAATGACATAAAAATTACTTTGTTCATGAAAGAATTAGTTTGTTAGATTTATAAAATTCTATGATTTGCCAGGCGATTGCTCATGCCTACTCTGTATAATATTCCTGTTTTTTCTCGGTTTTTTTATTACTGAAACTTTTACTCCTAAATATTGCTGTTACCTCATCAAAATATAACTGCTATAGTTACAGTTGATTGTATAGGTACGTATTACGTTCAAAAACTCGGTCAAATGGAAAGTTCTTAAGTGGACGAACTGTTAACACTGTTAAATGTTGAATCAATTATATATTCTTCATACCTGTCCACACAGTGGTTGAATTTACTAAGAAATCTTTATAAGATTACCCCATATGCCAGAACAGTGGCAGTCATTAATTTCGACACGTGTTTTGCCGACAACGTCAGCTTTCTTCGCACTCCTGAGGCTACTGGCTTTGCCAACGGAACACGTGTCGAGTTCAATTCCTCTGTCACTGCTTTGACGTGTGGGGCAACAAATAAGGGCATTTTCAGTGTTATCATTTATTTTATCTATTTCATTGCTGGATAGGTAATCGCGGTGTTAAGCCAGTCATATACGATCGATGTATATTGTCAATATAAATGTTGCCAATGTCAGACCTTCTGAAGTGCTGATTTGTACATACAGTGCCCTTTAAAAGTCTATGAAGGTAATATCCATACTCCTGAAAATGCTGATGTAGTCAGCGAAACACGTGTCGAGCTTAATTACTGTGTCACTGTTTTTACGTGTGGGGTAAAGTTATAAATAACTCATAGTTAATTATAGAAGATTTTCTCCAGAATAATTATCATCTACTAACTAGAAGTGATGATTCCATTATTCTCCTATTTTGAAAAATTTATCGCATCTAATAAGAACTTATTTGGGCCCGGAAACTTGACAATTGCATTGCCCGTGCGCTAAACTCGAAACTGAGCTGTAATATTTGAAAATCGCACAGGTTCATCAAATTTTATAGGCAGCTTTGAGATCTTGACGTTTAATGAATAAATATTCTGTCGCGTCTCCTTTTAAATCTAATAATTTTTTATCAGAAAAATCTCTTAAAAGGTACGGCAGTTAAACATTTTAATGGCTACTCCGTGGAAAACCTAAATATTTTAGGTACGAACTGGTCATTTATGAATTGGCGGGCAGGAGAGCAAATCAACGTGTCATTCATGAGCCGGTCGGAATTATTAGAATAAATTATACTCATAGTAAGTTAGTAGGCTATTTGGAAATTTTGACATCTGTTAACATAGACAACAAATCCTTAAAAATAAAGTTACTGTTTTATGAATAAATTTTTCTTCTTAAGGGGCGTGGAAAAAATAGTGTACATAACTCGATGGAAAGTGTATTTCCTATAAACTCGCGTGATTTCACGCTCGTATGAAATTTGTCACTTTCCATGCTCGTTACGTAATAGTTATTTACGATATAAGTGGGATATGAGCTTTATTAAAGTACGCATGAGAAAATTTGCCCAACGAGTGCGTAGCACGAGTTGGGCAATCGCAAAAATACGTTAATAAAGCGTTACCACACGTATATCGTAAACATTTTTATCTACGCCCCTAAAAAGTGAAAATGAACGGTAATTATAAATTAAAGTTTGTCATGCGCATGCAGTAATAAACTCCTTAACTCACGGGCGTAGATAATATACTATTATGAAGTATAACTAAGTTGTAAACCATGCAACTTGCTTCACTGCATTAATTTTGAAGGATTTTTAAAGATTACGAGTTCCACATTATTTTTTTAAATATAAGTTGTTTGGAAATCCAGAGAAGGCAGTAATAATTTACACGACGCAAGTTCCATAACTGAATTACAATATTGAATTTCAGTGAAGTTTTGGCATATAAAGTTTGTGAGCCAATGAGTGCTGCTCAATGCTCATACGCTCATACCATGCACTACAATATGGACTTGGTTTTCTGATGAATATTGATCGCATACTTGGAATTCAGCAATGCAGCATTATCACATCTGAGTTGTCAAACGTTGCCTTGGCGACAGAATAAGACATTCCTTTTTATATTCAAGCACTACTTGACCACTCCATCGGCCACTGGCGGGAGCAGTCTCTGTTCCATTTTTGCTCTTCGTAGAGGCTCTGGTGCAATGCTCAAGCCATGAAAACGTTTCAGATTCGTTGTCACTCTATTTTAGTCACAGATGTTGGCGGAATACAGTCACCGGGCAAATGCACCCTGGGGCGTTCACGAGTATTCTCAAGGACCGCGGTGCGACAGGACAGCATTTATTCTATGAAGTAGACAGGGAATGTTTAATAAAGCGATAATCAGTAAGTCATGCTGTTGTAATATTTACTGTCATTTGTTTCTATTTAGTTAAGAAGTTGTATTAAGATGAATTTATTATTGAGAACAAAGCTGTAAGTTTTAATAATTGGCGGAATATTTCACTCATTAGTCGTGGTATTTTCCCCAAACGATTGAATATTAATACTCATCAAATCTCTCGGACGTGATAAATTCGGTATTTTGAAGTATACTCCTCAAAGCAAAAATCAGTCTAAAACTCTCAATATGCCATCCAGGATCATCCCTAAATACTCGAGTGATTTATAAAGCTCAAGTGCTTCTAAAAATCAACGTATTTCAGGATTAATCAGCCCACTGTAAAGTGTCATATCGCATGCTCTCACTTCTAAAAAACAACTTGGTTTTTATTCAGCTGCTCGGCTAGTGACATTATTATCTCTCATCTCTAGGAAATCTTGTTATTAATGTTGTTTGGAAGCTTATAATATTATTTCAGATAGGAAAATACTTTGTGACGTGCACGAGCAGTTCCGCTAAGAAAGAGAAAAGGAGGTAAAAACAGACTAGACATGTAGGTAATTCCCCTGGAAGCGTCTACAAGAAATATTCTCTTTCATGCTAAATTGTCGGTTTTAAGTCTCCTTTGAGACATCTAGCATTTGTGTCGCTTTTTCGGCTCTCCCGTTTTGTTTCCTCTCAGATGAAAAATTCATTTTATGACAACACTTTAGGTGTGAAATATGATACTGAATTTATTGGAAATTTATTCAGTTTTTAAAACTTGTTATTATATAGTTGTTGCATCCTGAGGATGATGAAGTTGTCAGCGAAACACGTGTCGAGTTTAATTACTGTGTCACTGTTTTTGGCGTCTAGGGTTAACTGCAATTCACGGATTTAGGTGCATCAGGGTTATTCCATAGGTACCAAAGGATAGTTTTGTTCTGGGTTTTGTTTGTATAACAAGCTTTATTACTGTGTCACTGTTTCGGCGTGTGTTGTAAACTTATAAGAATTCATAGTGAATTTACGCCAAAGTTCCGATCCACTGTGTTCGGAAGTTTGAATTGAGAAAATATGGAAAATATGAGATTTATAGCCTCCACAGTCATTCGACATAACCACTGGGAAAGAGATTTTTTTCAACATTTTTGCAGCACTCTAATACGTCACACGTCAGAGTGGCGCACCACTTTTGGGATCTTTTCAGATGAAAAATATTCCTTCAACTATATCAAGCCAACTATTTAAAACATACATTGCACTTTTGCTTAATTTTATTCGGTGCAGAAATTATTCTGCGGTTACACAACACATCGGTAGGTACAGAAATTACAATTTTTCTTCAAAAGAAGCCCAGATTTACCGCAGGCTTCTGGAAATACTAATTTGTTAACATCACTTACGAACCCCAATATATAAATATCGGTCTGCCTTTGTGTTGCTGATTATTTCTTTTTGTAGAAAGTAGGCCACATTGATACACGCAACATTTTGTCGGCGGTTGTTGTAACCGCGTTCGCCCGACTTTCCATAATTCACTAGCGGAATTACGGCCCACCGCCTCCAGAGATCTTAGCTCCTGCATTTTAAGCATTATTTTTGAAATGTAGCACAGAAAGCTGGGCGGGATATGGAGTGAATTTGTTTATGAGGCTCGTATCCGGGAGATAATATTTTTTACGATTTATCTGTCTCAGGGTCGCGGTTCCGGAAAATCGTTATTTTTCTTCGATGGTTTCCTTCTTGTAGGTTCACATGTTTTCAGCTTGAATAACGTGGTTAAGTAATGTCTGATCCCATTTGATTCAAGAACACAATATTCAGCATTTCAGTATTCAATATTTCACAAAAATTCGACTTTTTAAAATGGCCAAGACATTATTGTCGCTATTCGTATATGAGAGTGTTCAGAATAAAGACCGCTTTCGAATGAGCTCTCTCTTGAGCCCTGTTCCAATTTAAGTACCTATTTATCCAAAAATTAGTATAAAAATTAAATGACAGTACGGGTGAAGTGACAGCTCATTCTAAAACGCTCTTTGCTCTGAACACGGCGACAAACTGGTAACAATATATGTCTTGCACGTTACCGCAGCGCCACGCCGTGTTCATTAAAAAGTTCAAGCTTTTTCTAAAATATGGAATCCGACTTTATTTTGAATTAAATGTTTTGACCAATTCAAATTGTCATATAGGATTACTCCCAGAAATATTTTGTTTTTAACACCGATTAAGGTATCCCTATTCATAGAAATTGTAATTTCTGGGGCGGAGCACTACATACTGATCATGAAACACAACTGCATTTGTTTTTAAACGGTTTTATTTAGCTTGCCTTAGGTATTTGTTTGTTTGTTTGTTTGTTTTTGTGGGTCACATCTAGTAATTGAAATTTTACCCCCTTCCTGTTGACTGATTGATCTGAAATTTGATACACAACTTTAGTTGTGATGACAATACAATTATGTATATTCAATATTTTTGTAAATCCAAGATGGCTGCCGCCACAAAATGGCGGATTAGATATTTTTTTATCCCCTCAATATGGGTATCAAATGAAAGGGCTTATCTACTAAGTACAATACAGTACACCATGAAAAATGCAAAATCCAAGATGGCCACCAACACAAAATGGCAGATGACTTTTTTTCAATCCCCTCAATATGGGTATCAAATGAAGGGGCTTGACAAGTAGAACACAGTACACTTTAGAAAAATAATAACAAAACAAAAACAAACAAAAAACCTAAAAACTTGAAAATAAAATAAGTAAAAATTTTTTAAGTTAAACGGTTTTATTGTAAAGAAACATAATAATGATGCAGATAATTTACTAAAAAATAATTAGGTAGGTACCAGGTACCAGTCATCACACCACTTTCCTCATCAATCTAGAGCATTGATCAGACTAAAATAAAATCGTGGGGAGTAGCGTAACCTGAGTAAATATGTAAATGATCGTTCTGCGATGTTGTCTATTGAGAAGATGCATCCAAAGCATACCTATAATAATATGAGCGGTTGACTGTAGATAATAGAAATTCGACTCGTCCCACGATTTTATTTTAGTCTGATCAATGCTCTAGATTCATGAGGAGAGTGGTGTGATGACTGGTACCTGGTACCTACCTAATTATTTTTAGCTTTAAGCACATTATCTGCATCATTATTATGTTTCTTTACAATAAAACCTTTTAACTTAAAAATTTTTTTACTTATTTAATTTCACAGTTTAGTTTCAATTTATTTGCATTGAATTAGTCAGTGACGCTTGTTAGAAATTATTTTATTTTATCAGCTATGTATCTATGCATAACAACGACAGACGTCACTTTTGATGCAAATTGCAAACAAGGAAAATAAGTAATTTATGAAATGAAACATTAAACCGTTTACATACGGAATCAATAAAATGTCTAAAAACAGATTCGCTTTATCCCGGGTGATATTTTGTCACATTTTCAAATAAATATGATGAAACAGAATATGCGGTGTGCCATTATTTCATAACTAAATTGAGAGCTTCCACAGAATTTTAGGTAAATTGTTAATTAGATGAATGAATCTGTATAAGGATGTGGTTAGACCGGTAGAAACTTATAAGGTAGGGATTTCATCTCGGGGCCTATTTCGGGATCTGCTCTGTGAATACGAATGTTAGAGTCTCTTTTATACAGACGGATCGAAAACGAATGAAGGTGTAGGTGTTGTGAGTCCTTCGGAGACATTCGGTTTCCGCCTGCCCTTTCCAACATCTGTGTACACAGGAATTTCCTGGTCATCATAGAGTGCAGTTAATTCAAGATATGCTGGTTATCTTAAACAACCGTGGGTAACAAGAAGTGGTGTTCGAGTGGGTACCAAGTCACATGAGCAGGCCCGCCAAGCTGCCAGTAGCAGGTACTGATCCAGTGGAATGGGATTTTGTACTGCAGAGTGGTCTTAAATAGACTGTACTGTACTGCACGGTTACGTCATCATCTGGTTATATAATTTTGTGACGTGCAACGCTAAATATCGTGCATTTACTTTATTCAGTACGTTTTACTTGCACTGTTGCTATTTCAAGAAAATAAACAGGGGAATCTTACATAGCAAAATTTATATAATTTATACCGCAAAACTGCCTACACAAATTTTAAACATATTCATAGTGTCAATAATGTCTACACTCAAAGCACTTTGTATTTAACTTCCTTAAGAAGCCATACTCTTAACATTGTTTAAACGAAAACTTTACCAAAACTAATTAAACCCGATTTCTGAGTCACTCCAGATATTATGAAAACCGTCTAAAGGTCATGGTCTAAATTACTGTACACATTGGAAGAAGGTTATCAATTGGATAACTGCATAATTACTTTTTTGGTTTGTTTTTGAAGTTGTTGGAGTGCGAGTGATATACTCAATTATATACATAGACTACCAGAGGAGTAAGAAGTGAATGTGTTAACAATTTAATATATTAAATGATATAAATGTTTAAATCCAATTTCTACTTACAATACAGCAAATTGTACATTTCAGTATCCCTTTCGCATACTAATTATGAATTGAAGTAAAAAAAATAATATTTATACGTTCGAACAGTTCTTAATTGCAAAATTAAAGTTCCATCTTTCGTAGACGGTGCGGAGCGTCTCCAGACTAACAAAAAATTCCAGGGTTACTTATTCCCCAGTTATCCAGCTAATTAGAAAAACGAATTACAAATTCATTCGGACTTCGCAGTTGAATTAATATGTAAATTAAAATTTAAATAAACAACGGATAATTCTTCTGGAAATAACGTCTGGTATGTTAATTAAATCAGTGCAAACTGCCCCTTCCAACAGGACAAATAAGTAACAGAGTATTTGACCTAAAATTTGCATTTATGTTAACCAAGAAACTCTTGAGAACTATTTTACTCTTCTGGGTTTGATACCCCTCCCCCTTGGTCTAATACCTACTACACTACCAGAACTGTAGACGCATAGATAAACAATTTAGTTGAAAAGTCTGTCATAATTTTTACTTTTTGAAAAAGTTTATACAGCTTGATGACAGTGTACGGGTAGGCATGTTAGAGGTACTTAGTTTAGCTTGGATATATTGAAATACCTTGAAATATACCTTCAGAGACATTTTTTTAACATTCAGCATAGTGAACATTTTTTGTCCCCCACTAGGTGGTATATACAGTGTGTTCAACGAGGAATGGGACATGGCAATATCTCGGAAACGGGTGAAGATTTTAAAATTGTGAAAATGTTTTACTAAACCTCAGTCGGGGGGACATATTTTGTGGCAAAAAAAATATAGAATTCCATCCATCATTGCTAGGTGGCGCTATCTGACTTTAATTTTTTAAATGGAATGGCATACTTTTGGTCGCATTTTTGAATTCTATAACATATTTGTGATAACTTTTATTAAAACTTCTACCAACCTATGTCTTTTAGTTTCCGAGAAAAAAAAATCTTTTCAAAATTTTAAGACGAAAACATGTTTTCAGGAAATTGCATTGACACTTGAGTGGATAGAGGTAAATAAATAAATTTTATATTAAATGATAGAGAAAATACTGTCTTTTTCCACAAAAATACTGATATTCGATTTTTTATACGTGGTGCTTCCAATAGTTACTTTCACTTACGTTAAACTAACACACTTTATTTATTTTATTGCCATTAAAACAATTTACGCAAAATTAAACAATATCAAAATTAAAATAAGCCTACAAATTAAATTAAATGTTCAAATGTTTCTCCATCATTTTCAACACATTTTTCATACCTTTTAATTAATGTAGTACTAGTTACTGCGTTCAACGTTTCACGTGATATGCTCGCACAATTATAAAAATTGAAACTGTACAAAAGATATTCAGAACTGAAATCTCAATTGTGAGAAACTTCAAAAGACATTTGTTTTCATGGCATGCTAGATTTTTGTTAAATTTTTGACACAGTTCTTTCAATGACTTGACTACTTTTTCAATGTATGTACAGCGTTGTTGAATTATTTCGGCGTTATCTGCATTATGTTTGTGAAAAAAGCATATTTTGTCTGTCATTTCGTAAAATATTTGTTAATTTATCTCTATCCACTGAAGTGTCAATGCGATTTCTTGAAAACATGTTTTCGTCTTAAAATTTTGAAAATAATTTTTTTCTCGGAAGCTAAAAGACATAGGTTGGTAGAAGTTTTAATAAAAGTTATCACAAATATGTTATAGAATCCAAAAATGCGAACAAAAGTATGTCATTCCATTTAAAAAATTAAAGTCAGGTAGCGCCACCTAGCAATATGATGGATGGAATTCAATTTTTTTTGCCACAAAATAAGTCCCCCTGACTGAGGTTCATTAAAACATTTTCACAATTTTAAAATCTTCACCCGTTGCCGAGATATTGCACTGTCCCATTCCTCGTTGAACATACTGTATAATCCACCATTTATAAGAACAGCCTCTAAAGTTAGTGGCCGCCAAAATATCTTCGAACAACCGTTGTCAATAACAATAATTAAAAAAATAATATGTATGTAGTTGTTGTTAGAGTTTATTTATTTAGTATTCCATTCAATGGTCATCAGCATATGTATATGCAAGTAGGATCGAAAACTACAGAAAATTACATTCGAAACTTAGAAAAGTGGTACTTTTTCACGAAATGTGGATATTTTTTTCTGATTTTATAAGTGACAATGAAAGTTTTTAATTTTATTTTTACGTTAAATTAAATCTATCTAACTAAAATGTTCTATTCTTTATATTCAAAATAATACCATATATGTGTTAAACTTTCACTTTATTATACAGGGTGGGGCACCTAAGGGGGATTCTTCTATAGCACCTTTGTTATACATTTTAGAGAAAAATATTATAGGAGGAACCCACATCAATTTTTGATTATCTCTTTTATAAAATTATTTTCACTTATACAGGCCGTTCCATTTCTTCTGCGCGGCATCCTATATCTGATTAGTTGAATTCCTTGTTGAATTTAAGGGACACCTTGTTGACCTTACATTGGGTTTAACTCCCACAACTTCGACATTATTTGACGTTGAATATCGTCATTTTTCAAATTTTATCAATTATAACTTGGAAACTGTACGAGATATTAAAAAAAGACTTACATGCCCCTACCCTAGTTTTTAATTCTCTGTCTAACGAGGCCGGAAAATACGGCTTCCCGATTGGTCATTTCCTGGTGTGTAAAGTGTGCAAGAACCTGGATGTACTTATTCTTGGCATTTGAAAATTCGTTTATTTTCGAACTTCTCTGAATTTTCAATTATGCTGATGTAGTTTACATTCCTTACTAGTACAAGGTTCAAACAAGAAGGATACAGGTTGTATATACATTTAATATTATGGATGTCGCAGAAGTTATCATGTTACTCGTGAACTGGAGGAAATCTCTTGGTCGAGTATGAGTTGACGAAGATTTCATCATGCTGCCGGCTTATTTCATCAGATTATATCGAGTAAATCTTCCCCATACTCATATAATAAAATATAAGCTTCATAGCTGATGTGCACAGTGTGAATATTAGAAAGGATATGTTCACCGTTCCGAACAAGAGTTCTTTTTTATCCAATCTCTGCTGTTTCTCGTATGTTTGCACTTCTGTACAAGGCTTTTATTGGGGAATTCATTACTCCGTAACCTGCAATTTACCACTGTAAATAACTAATAACATAATGGTCAATTTTATTGTTAAGATGCCTGACTTTCTTTATTCACGGGTATTATAGATATACATAATGTTATTACTTATTATATTTTTGTTTACGATACTATTGCTATATTGTTTCATTTCTTGCGTATAGAGAGTACTTATTCTTTTGGGCTACTCAGAGAAAGTACTCTTATAAAAGTGAAAGAACACATTTTCTTAAAGATAGGCAATATCTGAACTTTATCGCTTTTCTGCAATATACAGGGTGTTTCTAAAATACGTGGACTTGGCTTAATAATAACAGATCTCTGGGTTAATAATAAGGTGATTTAACTAAGTAGTACGTATAATATGAAACTCTTGTGTTGTGACCCTGATCAGAGGGATACTCTTTCATGGTAAGTTGATAACTTACATTTTTGGAGTTTACTCCTTAAGAATCGATTTTCAGTTATAGCCCGCGGTACGGAAACTTTATGAGGAGTAAAATCAAGCGTTACGTTACCTGTCACATTGAAATTATGTACGTATCTATGGATACGGCTGTTTATGTCTAACTGCATAGAGCATGGAAATAATGAAAATAGAGTGGCATAGAGTAGATATGACAGTTGGCATTGTACAGTCAGCATTTGCAGTGTTTGGTCGTCCCTAAATTTGTTGAATCTTTTGATTTAATATGGAAAAACCTAATATCAAATACTCCAAATATTGCTTAGTGCCGAAAAGTGAATAAACGTCTATTCGAACACCAGGAAAAGTATTTATTTCATTGCCAGTGGGATCGACGTTTAGCAGATTGTCACTTAATTACTGAATTTATAAACAATTTATACATATTTTGATGTACATAGTTGGACATTTTTGAACATAAACCATCTTATAAATACATATTTGGGTACAAAACTGACATTCGCGTGTACCCTATTATCAAGTGATTGAAGTTAAAATAATCATTCGCAAGGAGTAAACTCCAGTCGTGCGTCGGAGTTGACACACACACGTTTTTTTAGATTCAGTTGCAAAATTTCTTGTAACCTTGTAATTTGTGACATCTCTTGCGATTTAGACACTAAGAAATAAAATGTGAGTGACTACGCCGCGCCGTGCTTTTCTTAAAAAAATGTATAATCTAGTAGTCTGATTTACTAATCTTCAATGATTTCTAATGACTAATGACTGCCATAAATTTCAGAAAAACGTGTACCTAATCTAAAAGTCTGATTTACTAATGCACATAATTATACCAAATTTTCGTTTCATCATCTGTTTTTTAAACAAACTATATTGCATTTTTTATAAAATAAATGCACGACTTATTTACTCAGATATTATTTTTCGAGTCTAATCCGCATTAAAGCGTATCTGCCCGATCTGTATGGTGACTTCGAAGCTTCATGCACTAATGGCCCACTAATTATTATAATCAACGTCATCTGAAAAGATGCCTTACATATCGGCCAACTCGATCAAAGCGTTGTGTTGTTATAATCAAAATATATTTTAACATTGTAAATGTTATTAGTATCCTAGTATAGGGTATGATATTCAACGAAAAGATTGTGTTGCATTTGCCACATACGTCACGCACCCGAGCGGTAGCGGTTAAAGTCAAGCGCTTGGCGGCCGCTAGACCGCCCAGTCTAACTAAGCTTCCTTCAGCGTGGGACCGTCTAGCGTGGCAAATGTGAGAGAGCCACAACAGGAATGCAGTTATTATAAACCGATACAGGTGTTTTATGAATAATTATTTAACACGCTATCGCGCATGCGGAAATATTCCACAGTCTGCTTCGTCATTTTCAAAGTCTCCCCCGGTTGCATATTTTCGAAGGCTGTGAATTTTTTAACAGAACTTTGAAGCACAATACTGAGTTAAGGAAATGTATTTGAGTATTATAGGTAAATTTAGTTAATTCGCCTTATTTTTCCATTGTGAGCTTAAAACGATTAAAGACCTGCGATATCAACTGCAAAAATTAGTTGTGGACCTCCCATGCCAACTAACTTACGAGAGCTGTTGAATAGTTTTCGAAGAAAAATTTAAATCTAAATGTTTTTTGCCATTAAGAGTTCGTGACGTTATTTCCGTTTCTGAACGACATTAGAAGTTTTGTTCCTGTTTAATTCAAGTTTCAATCTGCAACTCTGCTTTATTTTATAAATTACCTTGGCTTCAGATTTCAGAACAATAATTAATTCCACTCGACAAAATTATGGCTAATTCTGTAAACCGTTGTATTCAATAATCATAAATTGCAGGCATATTTCGCGCAAGTTTCAGTTGTCACAAAGTACTACCTAAGTGTCCCTTGAGCTCTCTAGAAGTACATTCAAGACGTGCTATTTTATACCTTGTACGTGCAGTACCTTACAAGCACTGCACTTTATGCACAGCACACACAGGAAATGAGACTCTAAATTAATGAATTACTAGCAAGTCGTATTATAAACTTGAGAAATGCCACCTCAAATTTAAATTGCATCGCCGCAACATCTAGAAACCTGCATTTATTTCGCATGAAGTTACTATCTCCTGAATTTGTATCACGTCGAGAATTTACACAAAGGAATATTTGAGTTTTGTTTAAACCGATTGAAAAGTCCTTTAAACCTGTAAATTTGAATTCTTTGGACGCTCCAGCGAAGAACCATGCATTCCAGCTATGCGTAGTGTAAAGCTCCCACAAAGATTTTGCGTAAAAAATATTTGAAACATTTTGTGTCATCCCGCACGCCCCTCTTCAGACTAGTTAAAATTACAGTAGAAATGTATGAAGTTGCCCGAACTTTTCCTCAAGATTGTAAAGGATGGAGCTGTCATGAAAAATTAACTTAACCAATACAAAATCAGTGTAAAAGCACTTTTAGATCATTGTGCCAAAAATGTGCAAAAATATAAAAATACTATATTTGCAACGTCCTCATGGTAGCAAAAGGTAAATAACATAATTATCGTTAACTTTTCTCGCTGTCATTCTGACAAAAACATCACGACTTATAAGGTTTTATTAAATTATCATATGTACCAACATGTTCAATCCTGAAATATATGCCAAAAACACTGCACAAGTATTTAAAACATTTGCATCTTATCCGGGCCTCAAACTACTTGTATTTATTTTGATGTGTACTTATCATCAACTTAATTCTGACGCCTTCAATTGAATTTTACTAGATATCCACGCCCAGGGCGGTGGATTTCCATTTGACACAACACTAAATTTCGCACACACGTTTTGGCATTAAGAGAGAAGTTAAATTCCGTGAGCATCTTAGATTATAATCTAAATAATGTTCCTCCCTGGAGAAGCGCAGTGACCCGTTGGGAGGCAAAAACCTTTCCTCCGCATTATGCAGAGGCCGCTGTTGTGCTACACTGTAGGCGCGTTAATAAGTTTATCCCGATAAGATTGATGATTAGATCTTTGAACTAAGTTTCTCCATAATCCAATAATAAGGAGAAGTTGCAAAATCCTTCCCACATTAAGTATTGGGCTTTCAATGTAAAGTTTGCTCAGAGTAAAGCTTGCTGCGGCTTGTTTACTACTTCTTCAACAAATGATAAATCGTGATTTAGAAGACGTCAATAAGTTAAATAAAAAGGACTTAATCTTCATTGCAGTGCCCTACTTCGAAACTTAATTTTATAAGTAAGCCAGTAATAAAATGCAACCTTCTCGGTGGTATATATAAACTTGTTGCTTTTACTTGAACTGCAAGCGACAGCTGCACTAGCGGGATGGTATAAAGCACTTCTGCAATTCCGTAAGCAGGGGTGGGCAGTATTTAAAATACTTGTATTTCAAATACGTATTTCAAATGCATTTAGTGTATTTTGTATTTTGTATCAAAATACATTTTGAAAGTATTTTTTATTGAAAATACTTTAGTTATAGTGCTTTGTATTTGAAATACTTCCAACTACAAATTCAAATGTAATTGTGATAGAAATCTATTACCTATCTGTTTCCGATTCTATTTGTGTTTTTGTGTTTAGTTATACGTTGCCAGAACTCGCAAGTCAGCGTTAAGTGTCCCATTATCCTCCTTATATAATAAAAGCCATTATTCTTAGAAGCATCTGGCCCCTGCGGTATAACTATTCGCTTTCATGCGCAGTTGGGTTTTACATGATGTCGGTAAAATGACGTTTAAGTATCTCGTTATTGGATGTTAACGCCAACGGTCTCGGTGGATATGCGGGTATCGTACAGACCTGCCATTTTGTTCTCCTACGGCTAGACGAGTTCTGCGCCCATTCGGGTCCACATATTTTGCTTGTTTCTACATCATCTTTTTTCCAAAAAATGCGTGTGTTTGGTGCGAGAGGGCAAGTTAATGGTCTGTTAAAAAAATCGTTCTCTCAGCTTTAGTTTTTTCACACTTCCAAAATGCAACTGCGTATAAGCAGCGAATAGTTTACCGCAGGGGCCAGATGCTTCTAAGAATAATGACTTTTATTATATAAGGATAATGGGACACTTAACGCTGACTTGCGAGTTCTGGCAACGTATAACTAAACACAAAAACACAAATAGAATCGGAAACAGATAGGTAATAGATTTCTATCACAATTACATTTGAATTTGTAGTTGGAAGTATTTCAAATACAAAGCACTATAACTAAAGTATTTTCAATAAAAAATACTTTCAAAATGTATTTTGATACAAAATACAAAATACACTAAATGCATTTGAAATACGTATTTGAAATACAAGTATTTTAAATACTGCCCACCCCTGCTTACGGAATTGCAGAAGTGCTTTATACCATCCCGCTAGTGCAGCTGTCGCTTGTATTATTCTTCCCTATGCGCAAAGCACAAGAAAAAATCCTGACATTGGCAACGATGTGACTGTAAACTGTACTGCATATTGCATGTAGGCATGTAGCATCTAGCATGTAGCCAAGGGAAGGAGATGAAGGGTACGTTCCGATATCTTGTATTTTGTATTTAAATTACATATAATAGGTATTTTGTATTTTGTATTTCAAATACAGTATTAAAGTATTTTGCATTTGATATTTTAAAATACATTGGGTAGTGTATTTTGTATTTTGTATCGAAAATACATTTTTCATGTATTTTGCCCACCCCTGTCCGTAAGGAAGGCAGAAGGTACAAACCTGAACTTGTTTTAAAGCTCGAATGACTTCGGCAAAAGATAAAAATATTTCACAAAATGACTAGTGGTGCGTTAAATTACAGCGGTTGGCAATCATTTATAGAATAATTCATTTCACTGAATTTAAAAGGTGAGTACCATAAACTTCCTGTTTTGCATGAAAATTTTCCCAATAACATGAAAGTTGTACTCCCAGAAGGTTTTCTCAAAGAAGCTTATTAATTAAAGTTGAAAAATATACACTATAGGTATTTTTCTTCTAATGCACTAGCTACTACTGCTGGCAATCACATAAACTAACAGTCATGTACATCACCAAATAAACAGCTTGGAATGCAGCTTTACTTGATATAAGATCTAAATTTGATGACTTGAAGTTGGTGCAGACCGGGGTGCAGACCAAAATAACAATTTTTATATTATTAAATCAAGGAGTTCAAAATATTAGTAAACATTTATATTGGCAACCTACCCAAAAATCAAAACTCCAGGATTTAATGTAACAAGAAACTATACCTATTGACTGACCTATTTATTAAGTATACCTACGCATAATGAGGCAAGTAATTATTATCACTGGAATATTAGATAACGCAACCCTGACCAACCCTAGTTTACAAGAACTTAACTAATACAAGATTTAGTTACGGTGATCCTACACCCTGACATACCTTACGGCGAATTGACAACGTACCTAACGATTCGAGTTTCCGGATAGTAAAAAATAACTTAAACTTAAAATCACCTTTGAAATAGTGTTAAAATATGTTAATAATTAGCCAAATGACATTAAAACCGTAAAGAAACTATAGGCCCTTAAAAGGAGAACCATTTATTTGATATAGCGAATTATTTCGGATGCATTTGCGTTTCGTGCTATTAGTTCTTCGCGAGTATTAACTGGGGTTTTGAACACAACACTTTTCGTCCACCCCCACAAGAAAGAAACCAACGGGTGTAGATCCGGCGATCTTGGTGGCGACGCGACATGTTCTCCACGACCGATCCCCTGGTTAGGAAACTGTTCATCCAAAAATTCTCGAACTTCACGCCTAAAATGAGCCGGGGCCCCATCGTGCAATAACCACATGTTGCCTCTTACATTTAAAAGTCTTCCAGCAAACCAGGGAGAAAATATTGCAAAATATGTAAGTAGTAACTACTGTTGTCACCGTTTAAACGGTTTGGTAAAATAAATGGTACAATTAGCATGTCATTTACCATGCCTGCCGACACATTAACAGAAAAGCGATCTTGAAAATAGCTTCTTCGTACAGTTCGAGGATTCTCTATTTCACCTCGCGTGAAATTTGTGACAATTTAACGCAAACTAAATAATTTTCCGTAAATGTCAAAAATTTCCGCCTGGTAAGTATATCTACTTGTATGTTTTAAAATCAAATATTTTTAGCTACAACACTTCAGCTTGGGGTATTATCAGATATAGTTTTCTGTGATTGGCCCATTTTAGAGAAATAGTGAATTGCCTATTAGAATGACATTGAATAATCTGTAGTAATACGTGGTCTGGAATTGTCGGAAATTTTACGAAAGCTGTTGCTTTGCTTGGTAATCACCATGCAAAATTATCGAAAAAAATTACCGAAATAATACACGCCATGGAACCCAAATTAAATGTTTCAATTGGCCAATTTGACGATGAAAAAAAACATCAAAATAATCAAGTTAGCTCGTGAAATGAAGTAGCTGCGCCATTTCTATTAAATTGCGTTTTGTTATTCTAAAGTCTAAACTTTTAAACGAATACCGATATTGTTCCAGTCACTAATTTCAAGTTTTCCTGGGGGATTTTATGCACAGCTGTAATTAATTGCCAATTAGAGCTTTTTGGGGAAAAATTGAAAAACGCATTTTATAAAATTATGCCCGGTAAAAGGAGACTGTAACTTTTATAGAGGCAGAACAAAAGCAAATAAAAACACCATTGTTCATTCCATTTTGTTGTCAGAAAATAATTGAATATCACGTGTCTCAGACCGAACTACGGACTGCATCCATTACAAACGCATCAATACTACTTCGACAGCAAAATACGAAAAAATCGAGATGATTAATTATGTATCGTATAATCAGTAAACCGTCACATTGTAACTGAGTCTGGATCATATAATGAAAAGGACTCCTATGGTCACATACAGCGCCCTGATTGATCACCGGAGAATCGGCCAGCCGGAAATAAGCTTCGTACTCCACTCCCGGCAAATATTCAATATTTATAAAGCGAAGCTCCATATTTATGAACAATCGAATATTGAATGCGTTTCAAATACTCGTATATCACTTAGGTGTGTAAGCTAGGCATCGAAAATATGGCCGACATTTGCTGCAATTTATATTTTGAATTATGTACATGAAAATACATGCTGTAGTCATACATACGTCATAAACTTATCTATTAATACTTGAAAGCAAACCGAAAAAGGACTTGGATAGTAACGAAAAAAATTATGAACAAAATGCGTGGAAAAATCAATTCTGGGCGTTGAGCTGATATACCCAAGGAACCAATGCAAAAGGTACACAATAAGTCATAACAGAACAAAAATGGCGATGGACAGAATACCTACACATTACAAAGGTGAAGAAAGATGCTGGAATAAAATGGCTGCAGAATGCCCAAAACAGGAAAGAGTGGAGGGAACGGGGTCCTAGAACCACGGATGGACGATTAAATATGCTGATCATAGAAGAGAAAAATAAGAAGATTAATGAATCATAAATTGATGAACAAAAAGATAAATTTTAGCAACATTCACATTAATTTCAATCAGGTATCTTCACCTTTCAGTAGTCCGAATGTTTCTATACGTTTAAAAAACCCTCTTCAATACATCAAACTGATGCTTTTGGAACTATCACAAATTTAGTTCGGATTTTTTATTCCTTACCCATATAATATACCTTATCAGTGAGTGACTACTGCTACGGCCGACGGTCACCTGAAATTTTGTTCGAACACGGTCGGGCATGCGCATTACAGAATGTCAACACAATTTGCATTTTGGAGGTGTAATAAAAACTAAAGCTGAGAGAACGCATTTTTGAAACAGACCATTTAGTTGTCCTCGCACCAGAAACACGCATTTTTTGGAAAAAAGATAATGTAAAAACAAGCAAAATATATCAAACCCCTACGGGAGCAGAACTCGTCTAACCGTAGGAGAACAAAATGGCAGTTCTGTACGATACCCGCACACCCACAAGGCCGTTGGCGGTACTAGCCGATAACAATATACTTAAACGTCATTTTACCGACATTAAGTAATGCGCACGTCCGACCGTGTTCGAACAAAATTTCAGGGGACCGTGGGCCGGAGCAGTAGTCACTCCCAACTAAAATTGGCACAAAACTGAGCACTGAAAAGCAGTAAGTTTTCATTTCAGATATACGTATAATGTATTGCACAAGTTACCACGGAAACTCCCTGGACAACAGCAAAAACTTCACTGTAAAAGAGGTTGGTGCATTTCCGTTAACAAAAGTTCTAAGGGCATTGAAATATTATTTTGCAGAGGTTGAGCAGAATCTATTTTTATATTTTTCTCTCATTTATTTCAGTCAACATACAGCCGAAAATGGAAATGTATTTCAGTCGATAAGAACTCTATAGACTTTGACTTTCCTCCCCTGGTATGTAGATACATGTCAGTGGCGTACAGTTACTAGTGACTTTTTGCTTTAAACTAGCACTGCACCAATAGATTTAGTTTTATGTAAGATAGGAAATTGTGAGAAGCAAAGCTACATTGTCGGAGCTAGCGTTCCGTAATATGACGTTCTGCAGAGGTGATGATGTTAGACTGGAAATCTGAGTTAAATATATCGGGTGACATCTTTCGCTATAAACTGGCAGAACAACCAAACTACATACTACGGCAAAGTCTTAAACGACTTGCACATTCAATGTTATAACGCATTTGCTACAAAATGCAGGTGCTTCCAGGACTCTGAAAAATAATTTTTTCTACACCTATTTAATTATATTACAATTATTAGCATTTTCTTTGTGAAATATCGTACCTATAATTCACTGTAGTGAATTATGGTTTCATAATTCACGGTATTCGGCCAATCACAAATGTAGATTCAATAATCACTGTTTCGCTGATCAAATGATATTTTATATCGACCGCGATCAACTCTTGCTGCAGCTGACAATCGACGCGGGTGACAGCCAAGTGTATCGCCATATTATTGTTTACGTTTTCCAACGTATGCACTTCGTTCGAGTAGGTACCAATTAATCTGTGCAAACTAACAATTCCACCACTAAAACTGCCAGAATACATTTCAATTAAATAATAACAATGAATATCGGGACATATACATTCTCCAACATGTGACGCAAATGAAAAATAATTGAGGTTATCGAAGTGATTAAGTTTTCATTTAGGAATGATTTTTGGTAAAAGTAATTCAGTACTATTAGGCATACGTACTGCTGATAGAGATACGTAAGGGTAAATTCCGGCCATTACAAACGCTTACTTCACGACGTTCCTAAGTCTAATTTCAGTATTGTACTCTTGTTAACGAATTCTGCGATGCTTGTTCAATAGACAGTTTATACAGGGTATCCCGGTGAAGGTGGGAAATCTCTCTCGGGTGCGTATAGATTACATGAAAATAACACCCCAAGTTCTTATAAAGTTTTCTCCTACGACCTTCCGCTGCCGAGATATTCTCCCTTAAAATGGAGAAATAAAAATCGTTTTTTCTACATAAAATTTTTATTTTTAATTGTATTTCGATAATTTTATTGGTGGTGTACGTAGTGATTGAATGTGGATAAAATAATCCGACCCGTTTTTTGATAGTGCATCAGGGGAGCAAGGGGTGAACTACCCCTTACCTTCTTATCTTCATATTTTTTAAGGGGCTGGATATTTTTAATTGTTAACCGCATTTTTTGTGTCCCCGAACATTTTCCTAATAAAAAGTTACTCTTGTCAGGTTTCGATAAAATGAAGTGTTTTCGAGAAAATAAAACTGAACGAGCAAGAGGTATCTACCGTGTTTCTATGATTTTCTTTTTCATTTTTTCTGGCATTGGAAAAACCGAAAGCAATTTTTTAATGTAAATTTTCACTACCTTTCGCAAACTGTTAAGGTTATTTTTGTACGACGCGTCTGTTGTCTACATCGTCAATATTTATTTTTTCGTAATACGGACCTGGACAATTTTTAATGAATTTCAAAGAAATAGCTTAATGTAGGGTCAAATCATATTTTAAAAAATCCTAAGAAATAGTCTATTGAAAAAGCTTTCGATTTTTTGATAAATAATGCCAGAAAAAATAAAGACGAAAATCGTAGAAACACTGAACCTCTTATGTAGTTAATATTTTCTGTCTTGACTATTTGGTAGAAATCCATGATGAAATAGAAAATTACTATGCGTACTACCAATAAGTACTTATTGGTAGTACGCATAGTAATTTTCTATTTCATCATACTGCACCTCTTGCTGGTTGAGTTTCATTTTCTCGAAAACGCTTCATTTTATCAAAACCTAAGAAGAATAACTTTTTATTATCAAAATGTCCGAGGAAACAAAAAATGCGGTTAAAAATTAAAAATATCCAGCCCCTTAAAAAATATGAAGTTAAGAAGGTAAGGGGTAGTTCACCCCTTGCTTCCCTGATGGACTATCAAAAAACGGGTCGCATTATTTTATCGACATTCAATCACTACGTACGTCACCAAGAAAATTATCGAAATACAATTAAAAATAAAAATTTTATGTAAAAAAAATGATTTTTATTTCTGCAATTTAAGGGAGAATATCTCGGCAGGGGAAGGTCATAGGAGAAAACTTTATATGAACTTGGGGTATTATTTTCGTGTAATCTATACGCACCCGAGAGATTTCCCACCTTCACCGGGACACCCTGTATAGATATAGGACGATTTTATATATGCGAAACATTTCATGGGCCTAGCGTTAGCCTGCATCAAAACCGTTTAGAGGGACTGCTGTGCGACAGACGATATGCGCCCGCGGTAGTTTAGCGATCAGTACGCCTGCCGGGAAAATGGGAAACCAGAGTTCGAGTCGCACTTGCGTACCGTCACATTTTTCGTACAGCTTCTGATTAAACATGGTATAGTAAATGTTGTTTTATAAGATCGTAAAGAAAAAAGTTGATTCAAAACGGGCCAAATAATTTATAAATGGTTTTTAAAGTACAAAATATGAAACCAGATCAGACGAGATCTGATTTTTCCATATAGGAACACAAATTCAAAACAACGCCAGTTCGGAAAATCCCAGAGTATCAAAGAGTATTTAGGAAAATGAGTAGGTACCTACTCGTTATGTACACAAAATTGTTTTTCTGGTAATTTTGGTCTCATTTTTGTTCTTCTCATATTTAAGAACATGGTAGTGCTCACTTACCATGAATATATTTTATAATTTTTATAAAGTATGTGTGATTAGTAATGCCGTTTTCTTTATTCATTAGTGGCCAAATGAATATATGAACAATTTTATATCAAAATAAACAAGACGTAAGTATTCAATAAGGAAAATTACAGAACAGTTTAAAACAACGGAATCAAATAATACTCGTAGTAACAAAGTTTACATCGAATTTTCCGAGCAACTTGTACAGAACGGCGAACTGCATTCGTAATTAATTATTAGCAGTAAGACGTGTTTTGGAGAAGAACTAACAAACTGCAACAGATAAACTTTGCTGTTAGCTGAAAATAAGTTTCAACGGAAAAGAGTTCTGTTTTTCCTATTTTCTTGTGATAACCAAAAAGTTTGCTTCCATGCGGCAAACGATTCAGGACAATTAATACTCAAATGTTAGTCTGGAGACTTTTGGTGAGGACATTTTAAAATAATACATACATTATCAGAATGAAATGGCAGAAGTAAAAATTGTTATGGGCAATTACAGCTTGAAAAATACTTCACGTAGTAGAGCGCAATGTATATACCTGCACATATGATGAGTAACAATGTCTGCGACCTACAGCGGACGGCAAAAATTATCTGGAAAAGCTAGGAACTAGTCAGCTAAACTAATACTGAGAATCAACTAGTTACGCGCACTTCCTATTTCGGTATTGGCTGAATTTGATCGGTAGCCGAAAGACAGGCGAGAGCATGAGGTACGACAAAAAACTCCGAATGCAAGGGTACCGCAGTTTACTCATAGCTTTTTTGATTTTCGGTTGAAATTGAAATTGAAAATTTTAAGTTTTCTTACAAGCCAGAGGTTCAGTATACTATTGCTATTTATCAGATTCTGAGATTTTCTTTTCAGGAAAGTTTTATGAGGTTCTATAAAAACCAGTTTTTCGCCACTTGTGCGACTTCGTTTATTGTTTTCATAGTTTTCACAAATTTCAAAGTAGCAATAGTAGATTTGTATTTTAAGAACTGTTTGATTTAATATCATTTATAGTTTTTGTAATATTTGCAAACAGGCAAACGTCTACCGTGCTTCCAAAATTCCTGTGGTCGGGCTCTTGAAGCAAAGTGATAGGTTAGATTCGAAACCGATAAAAACAGTAACTTCTCTAACTAGTGATGATGATTAGAACCGTTTTATAGCGACATCAAATATATCCTGGTATAGGCCCTAGTGTAGATCCTCGTATATTGGTCTTGTGAAGCGTGATGAGATTTTAATAATTTGAAGTAGGCAATAGGAACATTAGGAACATTAGAGGAACATTAGTTGGAAGTAGTGACGTCAAGAAATATTAAATAGTTTACATTTCTATTAATTAAATATTTCGAAATAAAATAGCGGGGACAAAAACCTATGAAGGAACGGATGAAGATGTGTATCGTCAAAAAGAAGAAAAGCAAAAGATATTTTGAAGTCGAGAAAAAGAGTCAAGGGAATAAACAAGTTAGGTAAAATAATTAGGGAAGTTATGAAATGAAAGGAATCTGCATATAGTAGCGAAAACATTTAGGCGGATTTGCAAAATTTATAAGTAGAACATGAATTAGGAAATGTATTAGAGCAAGAAATTAGCGCCCAAACTGGGGGAAGAGTTTGAATCAACAATAAAAGTTTAAAAGATAATAAAGGTGTATGTATGTTTGTATGGCTTACAGGTATAAATTTTAAAATCTGCTGGTTAAGCTGTAATAATTCGAATTACCAAATTACATAAGGGGTATCTTTGGAAGGGGGAGGCGCGGGTGGATTAACAATTAGTTTAACTTACCATACGTCAAAAATTTTAATCGGAATCGTGTGGTAAAGAAGAATTAAGTATATCAATCAATAATTTTTTTATTTCTCGAGTTTCGTTTTGCTTATGGCTGAAATGGATCTTCTACACTACAGTATCCGTTGCAACTGTCAATACAGTGTCCTTGTAGGCGGTTGAGGTATGAGTCACTGACAATCCAAACAAAAGGCTGTAGCTACGAGTGGCATAAAACAATACGGAGTAGAAGTATTAGGACGGAGTATTAGGACGGCTTAATTTTCAAGCCATTTTCATGATCACATTTCTATGCGATAATAGCTAACTGTATACTCAGTAAATTTCCCAAATGAACTAGTCTAAGATTAAATTAATTAACCCTGAAAGAATTAATTGGATTAAATGGAACTAAATGAGGCAAAAAATGATATCTACGAAATCGGAAAAGTATCGACGTTTAATCTCACAAATTATACTGAGTTCTTGGCTTAGCAAAGCACGGCAAGCAGCACTCATCGTTAAAGAAATTTGCTCCTTAATTAAATGGCTTATAATTGAAGTAGATGCTATTCCAAAGAAAGAATTTAAAACTTTCGGCATTAAAACAAATTCTAGGGCATAATTAATGTTCATTATGCAGATGCAGACTAATGACTCCAGATAATTGTCCTAATATTTCAAGTTGAGCACGCTGAAAGTAGTTAGGAAGTGTGTTGGCAGCGCAGAAAGGTTCGTTGATTTTTAAGAACGAAACTGAAAGTTTTCTTTCTACTGAATATAGGATTTCAGCAGAATTAGGTACTTGCGTCAACAAATTTGTTATTTTTTAAATCGAATATCAAAATTTTCGCATCTGGGTCGACGTAGACAACGGATAGGTTTACCTGGTGCAAATCCGTGAGCGGCTATGAATTCTTTATAAGTTTATCCTACACGCCAAAACAGTGACACAATAACTAAACTCCACGCGTTTCGCTGACAAGTCAACATTTTCAGGAGTATACGTACGTTTTTAAAGGGCCTCTTCCGATTTTCTACATTTACCTTTTCTAAATATAATATTTTGTTTTTTGTACTTACCCGCAAACTTCTTGTGAGATGGTATAAACGTGCTACTATGATTATTATTATTTCGCTGTAGAACAATCGCGGGAATTATTAATAATGATAATTATTTTTCGGAACGAACTGGTCTGCTTTTCAGATATTCGCATCTAACGATTCGGTCTGTTCAATAGATTTTCAAATAGCAAAAATTAGCTATTTTAGTTAACAATAACTGTTGGTTTACGCTTTTCTAGAAATAAACGATTGTGGCGTACAGCAAAAACACCGAAGTAATTACTCTAGTTAAATATTGACGAATGTGTTTCATTAATGTATGTTAACAATACCCACATTTATTTGATTTTATTCCGTTGGGGGTTTATTCGATGTAATTTAACTGAACAAAATCATTCCGAGCGAAATATTTTGTAGTATGTAGTTAGAAATGATATAATATACAGCGGGGTGACTCTTTCGATGCTCACCATTGGTATTTTGCGAATGGTAAAAGATACGAAGTCGGTTAAATTACCTTCAGTGTCAATCGCCACAACGGATTTTACCTTAAAAGCGCATGAAAATAGCCACACTACACAGTAATCGCTCATCCAAATCATTCACAGTTGGCTGACTATTCTCCGGGTACAAATAAGCCCACTGCTTATTCAGGCTAGACCAGCCAGCTATTTAATAGTGACATAGCCTTCCATTCAATCATATAGAACTGCAGGTACAATATTATTAGAATAACTCCTCTTTCTAAGACGCGATATGAAGAAGATGGGGCGAAAATTTTGAGCAAATTCGGTGAATAAGTGTCCCAACTTTCTTCGGTAAGCATCTCGTATAATAAAACTTTTGAGTTTTGGTGCGAGAGATATGACTTGCGGTAACTTGATGATACGTTTTATTAAATCTGATGATTTATACGGGAATTTTGGCAAAGATACTGCAAGAATTTATGGCGTGTTGTACTGGTAATATAGTTTTTACATTCGACAATGAATTCAAACTACTACGGGTAGTGTATCACATTCCAACCATTAATATTAATTAATGACGTTCTGCAAAGTTCCCATGGTCTACGATAAATATTTGCACATGGCATTTACAACTCGGGGATTGTTTAAATTAAACTCCGAAACAGATAGTCTAGTTTACCTTCGTTTTGTTCTAAAACTCGGCAATTATTTGCTGAGAGCAAATTTAATTACTGTTTTGTACCCAACTTAGATACTGACCGTTATATAACAAATTTACTAGCATGCTAGTACAATCATTTTCTTAGCAGAAGTAGTAAAATTTATATCAGAACAATTTAACTTCTTATTCGAGTTAATCATTAACTGGGAGTAAACCCTCTCATAAGTTTAGTTTTCTTTCTTTCCCTCTCTCCCTCTCTCTCTCTCTCTCTCTCTAGTCAGACTACCTGACCTGATTGAACTACTTTGCTAAAGCCCCCAGTTTACATATTAGTTTAATTGTTATAAAAACACGGTCATAACTTCTTAAGATCTACCCATAAACCACGTTGAACTTCTTCAAGCAGTGCTCTGTTATCGGTACGCGTAGAATTCCTACGGTCAATATAATATTAAAGTACCCATACACGATCAATATTTTTTATTGTCAGTTGCTAATACGGCATCTCATTTTGGATTCAGTGATTTTTATATATGAAAAACGTTGTTTCGGAAGGTTCGATTATTAAAATGACATATTGGCATCGTTTATATTGACAATACATATATGATGATCGTGTATGGCACGTTTTATAACTGTCAATATGAATATTCACACAGTGGTTGGATCTGGAACTGTAACATTAATTCAATGGCCCGGTTCTTTGAGAAAAGTAACACAGACTTAAGTCTGACACCGGCTTAGTTGCTATGATACAACCAATCAGAAAGTCGGTATCATAGCAACTGAGCAGGTGTCAGCCTAAAAACTTTGTGTTGCTTTTTTCGAACAACCGGACCATCAGTTCTTTATAAGTTTACCCCACCCGCCAAAACAGTCACATAGCAATTAAACGCTGCAAGTGTTTCGCTGACAATGTCAGAATCCTTAGGAGTACGAAGATTATCTTCAAACGTTTCAAGGCATTTTAGGATAGCTGAACATACTAAATTACATCACTATCAGATATATAATTTAAATTTTCAAAATAACTTTGAAGGGACAAATATTAAATAAAAGTACATATTGTTTTCACTATATGTTTTACGATGCTTTTTTAACCAGTAATACATATCTGTTACTGCCAGAGTATAGTATAAATTGCACATCAAAATTGGAAATTAAAAAGTGCTGTTTCACAGAACATAATAAAATATTCATGCCATATTTATATTAAATAAATATTAAATATTTCCTGGTAAACTTATTGCGTCACGAACATCATAATAAATTTAATATGATAGTTTTTATGTAATATTAAACTATAAAATTATTTCTATATATTTCTCCCCATCTCTCTCTATCTCCCTCTTTCCTATTTGCGTAATGGACACATAAATTCATTATAGAAACAATTTTACGTAATCTCCTAGGGGTAACCACTGCGTTCGATTTGTCACCTTGCAACGGATAACGCAATCACTGTTATCTAATTCAGACGCTCTAATGAAATTAAGGAGAGCCTCTGGCGCCTCGGGGCTGTCCGTTCGAGCGAGCAAACCACCCTTGTTGAAAGTCACCGAGTCATCAAGTAAGCGTCTCTTAGTCCTCGTCTGAAGTTTATTGTTCTGACATTATTTACAGTTAAAGGACAAACGTACGATCAATATAAATTGTCAATATGTCAATAATACCCATGAACTGTTTGTTTTCTTGAAAACTGACTGATGGACTGGCAATATTTTGTTAAAAGTGATTTGATGAAACCAAAATATGTATTACTATCCCATTTTAATAATATGCCGTTCACTATGGTGTATAATTGATAATATTATTATTGATAATATAAATATATTGGGTCACTTTAATCTTTATTCGAAACATTCGGCCATAGTTCAGTTCTAAATTCCTGTAACTATAAAGAACTTCCCCTCTTTAACGCACAACCCTAGAAATTCTCAACACGTTGTCAGTAAAGTGTATAAAGTATATTATATAAAGTGACACAGCTCCAGGGAATTCTATCTACGCTTTTTATAAATCCACCGTGATAGAAAATGAGAGTTAGGAGAAAAGATAACGCACATATGTACGTCCGGAGAGACTGGAGAATCCTTAAGCGTAAAAAATTGTTGCTGAGGCAACCCGCTATTGATACTAATTGATTCGATTTAGGATTAACTAACAGTTTCTATTGAGGTTATAAACGTTTTGCCTAACTCGCAAACAAGATAAATAACAGAAGTTTTCGAATGGGCCAAAAATAAGGCCACTATCTATTTAACCAATTTGACTACACTGCACTGTGGTACTTTTTATCTGCATGCGGGAATTTTATTTCGACGAGATATATTCTTCTTGGGACACACTGTATAAAATTATAAATTTACTTACGAAATATGTATCTGGAATTTGTAGGAATCTACTTCGGATATCTAAATCAAAGGGAAAATGTAACGAAAACGTTAAGAGACTGAGAGCACTAAGTACCTTTGTTCAGAACTGAAATAAATATTTCTTTCTGTTCCAGATGTATAATGCTTTTATTACCTTCTGAAAGGTAACTCTTAATTCGCGAAGTTCGGTGATTATAATTAGACTAGTTTCAAACTTTGACGAGATGGGAGATAAGAGCATTTAAAAATTAATGTGAAAACTTTTACATAAATTTATAAAACAAAGTTTCGAGCGAAAAAAACACTCTCCTGCCATTAATGTGTGAGCACAAACTGTAAGTGAAGCAAAGAAGCTAAGAAAGGCAAATGGACAAATAGATTCTATTAGTGGCCTCTGACAACAAAGAAATTTGCCATGAGTTCCAGAAATGATGATTACAGACATACTTAAGAGTCCGGCAAAGCCTGTCAAAAGTTACACCTGCGGGGCAATGGGTCGGTGAGGTATCCGTTAAAAAACGGAGCGAATTATCAACTGTGATGCAATACCGATGATGACATGATTCTTTAATCACATTTATATACCCACGAACAACATACGTTCAAAGCCCGCGCTTTCGGTACCTAGTGAATGTGACAACGACGCTCTGAGTTTATGCTCACTCGCTACGGGGCGGAAGCACATACCAAGGCATATTTTGCGTTTGTAGTGCTTTCGCTCTACCACGATTAAACTTTCATCCTAATAAATTTAACAACATGAAAGCTTGATGTTGGTAGAAGAAAGTATATTTTATGATTATAGAGAAACATTTTTTCGAAAACTGTAAATCTCTTGGTGATATGCACGCGTGAAGATGGCCAATTTCATGGGTGAACTGACACTCTCTAAGATAAAATTTTTAAATTTTCTTTCTATAGAAACCTAAAATAAAGTCTCGTTTATAAACTGTCCAAAATTCAACACTTCAATTTTCACGGTTTAGAAATGAGCGTAGTACTACGAATTCAGTTTTCAGGTTCATTTTAAAGGGGTTTGCCGGACTCTTAATATTAAATATTTAAGGTAGTTTCTATGAGCTGAACAAATAGCATCAAACCTGAGTCAATCAGAATGAATGTAATTTCTCATTTCTCTCACTCAATGTGATATTGCTGAAAGTTATATTTTATTCCGATCGATAAAAGGATGTTCGCGATGCGCTCGGTCGCAGCCACATGTAATAGAATGTCGACGTCACTTACGATGTGCACGTTTTGTTGAAAATTAATGCGTCAGATTTCCTAAAGCACGCTTTGGACTAGGACATGCAAAGCTTGAGACTTTACAAGAGCGTCCGCAACGAGAGAATTGCACATTAACCTGAGTTCAAGTCCTAGCTGTGTTTCACCATTTTATTACTTATCGTGCAATTTCTCATTTATAAGTTATTTCATTTAATTACGTGTACACGCATTTCTGTCTATTCCTCGAATCTTCACTGAATGGTAATGATTGATATTTATTGTCTTTATTTTACTCACCAAATGTGAATCTACTTAACGGTCATATATTTTTCACGCTGATTCGAAGAAATTAAAACAATCAAAAGTACTGATAGAAACATTCCCTTTCAAATAGGGTAGTTCTATGAAGTGAATGACACATTGTCCAAATTCGTGGTATCAAACAGATGCTCCATAATGTAATTGTCGAAAAATGTGATTCCTATACACAAAATAGATTATAATCAGAAATTCCAGGGAGTGAAAACAAGTCATTTCGCTTAAAATTCGCTATGCTGCTATGCATGATTCTCGAATTGGTTAGGATTCACACGAAAGCGGCAAATGTTATGCCAGCCAAAAAATTATAGCTATGAGAAATAATTGAATAGAACTGTCTGTATTAAGCGGTAAGTAGACTACCAAAATCTACAACTCTCTTAAGTTTCCTTGAATTGCAAAATATTGGACTTTTCTTTTAGATTAATTTTTGATTCATGCGTTGTTTTATGTGAAATGAAAATAGAAGTTTATACTTTACTTTCAAACATTATTGGCTTCTTGGTTCTTATCTTGTTTTCTCGTGAAGAGCAAGTGAAAGAAAACCGCGAGGAGAAAACACATTGTTTCAGACCGAGTTAAGGTTCTACCTAAATTGGTCAGGTTTCTTAGCGGAGCCCTCCCTCTTTAACAAGTCACGAGCCGCCACTGGACATATTATTTATTTATTGACAACTTTATTGCAGGTATGTACTTACATCTAGAGCTCATTAACTCATTAACTTGGCTTATAACAAGGAGAGCTTTAATCAAAGTCGCTTGTGGACATGAAAATAATTTTTTACCAAGGTAGCTCTGGGACTCCATCCATGGCAACCGAATAAACAAACAATTAGATTGTGCAAACTCTAGTCCTACGAAATTATTCCGATGGTTTATTAAATTGTAAGGTGAGTGAATTGTTCTCAGCAAAAATTAGTTTTTAAGATAAGAATAATTCCATTAGCTACACGCTATCTACCTACTAATATGAAAGAAATCCAAAAACATTACAAAAAAAGAAAGAATCCCCAATTCCCAATATTAGCACTACCTGTTGGTGGCGTACATATTTCTTGAAAACCTCTGAAAATGTTATATTTTACAAGAGATGAAAATACTGTTTTTTCCGTGAAATGAGAATTTGCCCACGAAGAAAACCGTGTATTTTCATCTCCAGTAGGAAATGCTATTTTTCCTACACATAGTATGATCCCCTGCATTCACTTTCTGAGTCCATAAGCATTTAAATAAATGTTATTAAATAATTCTGAAAATAAAAATTATTAATTGTATGTTTGTTTAGTCGTTATGATTAGTTTGGTTGTTTGGTAGCAAATAATCAAATACCAAACTCCGTGTCGATAATACAGTTACCTACTTTTCCCACTCAATTTCACGATTACGTATTCGCGATTGTTTATCAACTTTGAACGTAACCTAACTTATTAATTCAATACAAACAAATAGTGTTCCACGATTTTCTGAAATTTATTTATTTTTTAATATTGTGAGTTTTCTGTATACCTCCATTTACTATATTACAAGTTGGTACCTATTATACAACATATGTGTCGCAATTCGCAAACTTTACATTTCTTCTCTTCCCACAATTATTATTCCAACTAATTTTTGTTAAATATCGGACAGTTCTTCCGAGAAATGCTGTGTAGGACTCTGCATGAATTGAAATGTTTAATATGCGCTACGTCTCTTTGAACATCTTCGTTCAAGGATATTACTGTATCCTCTTCAAGCTTCTTTACTCCAGGGTGTGATGGAAACGGGGCAGATTTTTGCTGCCACCATTGTTTTTGTGCTTGGTACATGGTAACATGTTCGCACTGAATATTTAAGGAAACTCTGCCCACAAATGCTCCCGTATCCTAAAACGATAATTGCTTTCCAATATCGGACTCTTTCAACAAGCACAATAAATTCACATATTTTCTTCTTCGGACGTTTCCGATGCACATCAATTTGCAATTATTATTCTTCCAAAATACCGGCGCGGCGGGCGTCATCGCGAAATCAAATACTCTTTGAAATATATTGCACCATTACAACAACGTTTCATTGGACAGACGGCGTTGCTAGGTTTCTTCAACGTAACTATGCAAAATCAACAAGTTTTCTCAGTAGAAAATCGCCATTTTCATAGACAGAATAAATTGTACATTCGCAGTGATTTCTTCAATTATCGATTTGTAAGATATTTATTTTCAACATACATTGTAAGTATAATGTTTCTGATTACGTGTAGAATACGCCGTTATGTTCCACGTATGGATAAATTAGATGCCCGGAAAAACACGCGGCAGCGAATGCACAAACGGCCAGTTTTGGTTTCCTCGGTTATTAATGCGGATTATAGAACTGCAAAATGTGTTGTTTCATATCCACTTTACATAAAAACGCACATCCATTATTAGAAATTAACAATTAAGTATAACTTCTTGTAATGGAAACTTGGGTAGATTTCAAATTAGCATTTCGGAAAACGTTTGTGCTTGAACTAAGCACTACTGCAAGATGGGAGCGACTACGGTTGCGTAAGCAGCTTCCGCGGGAACATGTGACTGCGTATTTCTATGCGAAATATGAACTGTGTCGCCATTTAAAATTATCGATTGATGAGAGCAAAGAATATAGATATTATCGGGGCTGTTGAATCAAAGTTATATATGTAGTTTGATGGCTAAATTCCTTACGGATAGTGGTGATTTGTTGCACGACATTTTAAAATTTGAAAAATTGAGCGGAAAGCCGGAGAGTCGCCGTTTATCGATGGAGGCGCCATTGTTTAATAATGACTATTCCACTCATCGAATTTTAAACCAATCCAAACTCGCCATTTCTGAATATATTGATGTATTACAGCGGAAAAAGTACCTGCTACAAATTATTGTCAGTTATTGAACACACCGGTACACGATTTTGGGTAGTGGATAGCCCCTCGTAAAATGACCTTCTGCAGTATAATACCTAAAAGAAAATTCTTCACAAAGGTACTTATACTTAAATGTTGGCTTTCTTTTGTTTCAGGCGGAAACACATAAATGGATATTAAATTTTTTATTCTCATTAGCATGTAAAGTAAGCACCTATCAAAACTACGTAATCTGTTAATTTCTACGCTTCCAAAGTTACCTTAATCTGAAACTGACAATTTATGCTGTTCAAATCTACTAGTTTTATTTCTTTTTCAGATATCTTTTCAAGAGACAGAAATTGAAAATATCGCAGCGCAATGTGGCGTAAGTAGCAGTGAAAGTATAGCAATAGCAGTTCCAACATCAGAGAACCCTTTAACGTCTTCAACTGCACCATCCCAAACAGAAGCATTGCCATTTATCGGTGTTAAGATAACGACTGAAGAGAATCACACTCGAGAAGCATTAACACAAGAAGCCAGTGAACAAGATTCGGTAAGAAAAACTTGTTTCAAATTTATTTGTTTATTTCATAATCTCCAGTAATTAAGTATTGTAACGTACCTATGTTATGTTTTAGATTATGGCTATATGTACTATCGGTCCACAAAATAAAATGTCATACTGTTAGGTTACACAGTTAAAGAATAAAGTAAATCTTTCAGGATCTAGCATGTGAAGCTCTTTCTTTCAAAATCTTGCGCTTAATATACAGAAATCTTATCTATTATGAATAACATTTTTTCCATCCCTTTAAAGGCTGATTATGTGCCGGTACCCTCTCTACAAACTAGAAATGTAGCAGCTGCAGCATCCGATGCTCTTGACTGGCGCCTTCCAGTAGAATCGTGGGATACAGAATACAGCAGATTTCGATTTAACACCACAAGAGTTCAGCGTAAGTGCACTTAATATTGAACATGCTGTGTTATGAATACTACATGCCCATGGCCTACTTTAACTTTGCAACATAAGGTTGAAAATGAAGCTGTTTCTGTGGTTTCCACTACATTCGGCAAAGTACTACCGGTTTCTTCTGCTGTCATGTATGGAAATAGAACGGAACAGAAGCAGAACTGTCAAACTGAACGTCACATTTCTCATTTCACACAAAAAACCATCCAAATTTAATTGATTCTTATATAAATATAAATATAAATTAGATTCAAGAACTTTTAGGTATGGCGCCAAGTTTCACTTCTACCGCGTGGCTTTCTATGCACCATTTTTTCTTGTTTCCTACCGCTTTATATCAACTTTCCTTAATCTCGATTTCCTTTTTCAGAGTGCCGAACAGGCGAAGTTAGAGTAACCCAAGGACATGCCCTTCCTGCCCGATATATTACTACACGCTGTAGGACCCAAATAATACCAGTCAGCGGCGGAAAATACCCTACACGTTTGCGTAGGTTGTTTTACCAACACGGCGTCCAGTCCGATCCCACTGATGAACTTAATTTTTCAGGCACTGCGAGACGATTTCTGGAGCACCACGGCAGTTCTTCGGACTCTCTCGCTTGTCGCTTTCCTTTCCCCGTTCTAAAGGCGAAGAGGACTCGGCATACTTGTCATCGTGAGTTGCTTTTTTTTTCCTTTTTTCCAATTTTGAATGAAACTGCCATCGCATTATTCCGGTCCGATCCCACTGATGAACATAATCTTTCAGGCACTGCGAGACGATTTCTGGAGCACCACGGCAGTTCTTCGGACTCTCTCTCTTGTCGCTTTCCTTTCCCCGTTTTAAAGGCGAAGAGGACTCGGCATACTTGTCATCGTGAGTTGCTTTTTTTTTCCTTTTTTCCAATTTTGAACGAAACTGCCATCGCATTATTCCGGTCCGATCCCACTGATGAACATAATCTTTCAGGCACTGCGAGACGATTTCTGGAGCACCACGGCAGTTCTTCGGACTCTCCCTCTTGTCGCTTTCCTTTCCCCGTTTTAAAGGCGAAGAGGACTCGGCATACTTGTCATCGTGAGTTGCTTTTTTTTTCCTTTTTTCCAATTTTGAACGAAACTGCCATCGCATTATTCCGGTCCGATCCCACTGATGAACATAATCTTTCAGGCACTGCGAGACGATTTCTGGAGCACCACGGCAGTTCTTCGGACTCTCCCTCTTGTCGCTTTCCTTTCCCCGTTTTAAAGGCGAAGAGGACTCGGCATACTTGTCATCGTGAGTTGCTTTTTTTTTCCTTTTTTCCAATTTTGAACGAAACTGCCATCGCATTATTCCGGTCCGATCCCACTGATGAACATAATCTTTCAGGCACTGCGAGACGATTTCTGGAGCACCACGGCAGTTCTTCGGACTCTCCCTCTTGTCGCTTTCCTTTCCCCGTTTTAAAGGCGAAGAGGACTCGGCATACTTGTCATCGTGAGTTGCTTTTTTTTCCTTTTTTCCAATTTTGAACGAAACTGCCATCGCATTATTCCGGTCCGATCCCACTGATGAACATAATCTTTCAGGCACTGCGAGACGATTTCTGGAGCACCACGGCAGTTCTTCGGACTCTCCCTCTTGTCGCTTTCCTTTCCCCGTTTTAAAGGCGAAGAGGACTCGGCATACTTGTCATCGTGAGTTGCTTTTTTTTTCCTTTTTTCCAATTTTGAACGAAACTGCCATCGCATTATTCCGGTCCGATCCCACTGATGAACATAATCTTTCAGGCACTGCGAGACGATTTCTGGAGCACCACGGCAGTTCTTCGGACTCTCCCTCTTGTCGCTTTCCTTTCCCCGTTTTAAAGGCGAAGAGGACTCGGCATACTTGTCATCGTGAGTTGCTTTTTTTTCCTTTTTTCCAATTTTGAACGAAACTGCCATCGCATTATTCCGGTCCGATCCCACTGATGAACATAATCTTTCAGGCACTGCGAGACGATTTCTGGAGCACCACGGCAGTTCTTCGGACTCTCCCTCTTGTCGCTTTCCTTTCCCCGTTTTAAAGGCGAAGAGGACTCGGCATACTTGTCATCGTGAGTTGCTTTTTTTTTCCTTTTTTCCAATTTTGAACGAAACTGCCATCGCATTATTCCGGTCCGATCCCACTGATGAACATAATCTTTCAGGCACTGCGAGACGATTTCTGGAGCACCACGGCAGTTCTTCGGACTCTCCCTCTTGTCGCTTTCCTTTCCCCGTTTTAAAGGCGAAGAGGACTCGGCATACTTGTCATCGTGAGTTGCTTTTTTTTCCTTTTTTCCAATTTTGAACGAAACTGCCATCGCATTATTCCGGTCCGATCCCACTGATGAACATAATCTTTCAGGCACTGCGAGACGATTTCTGGAGCACCACGGCAGTTCTTCGGACTCTCCCTCTTGTCGCTTTCCTTTCCCCGTTTTAAAGGCGAAGAGGACTCGGCATACTTGTCATCGTGAGTTGCTTTTTTTTTCCTTTTTTCCAATTTTGAACGAAACTGCCATCGCATTATTCCGGTCCGATCCCACTGATGAACATAATCTTTCAGGCACTGCGAGACGATTTCTGGAGCACCACGGCAGTTCTTCGGACTCTCCCTCTTGTCGCTTTCCTTTCCCCGTTTTAAAGGCGAAGAGGACTCGGCATACTTGTCATCGTGAGTTGCTTTTTTTTCCTTTTTTCCAATTTTGAACGAAACTGCCATCGCATTATTCCGGTCCGATCCCACTGATGAACATAATCTTTCAGGCACTGCGAGACGATTTCTGGAGCACCACGGCAGTTCTTCGGACTCTCCCTCTTGTCGCTTTCCTTTCCCCGTTTTAAAGGCGAAGAGGACTCGGCATACTTGTCATCGTGAGTTGCTTTTTTTTCCTTTTTTCCAATTTTGAACGAAACTGCCATCGCATTATTCCGGTCCGATCCCACTGATGAACTTAATTTTTCAGGCACTGCGAGACGATTTCTGGAGCACCACGGCAGTTCTTCGGACTCTCTCTCTTGTCGCTTTCCTTTCCCCGTTCTAAAGGCGAAGAGGACTCGGCATACTTGTCATCGTGAGTTGCTTTTTTTTCCTTTTTTCCAATTCTGAACGAAACTCTCATCGCATTATTCCGGTCCGATCCCACTGATGAACTTAATTTTTCAGGCACTGCGAGACGATTTCTGGAGCACCACGGCAGTTCTTCGGACTCTCTCGCTTGTCGCTTTCCTTTCCCCGTTCTAAAGGCGAAGAGGACTCGGCATACTTGTCATCGTGAGTTGCTTTTTTTTCCTTTTTTCCAATTTTGAACGAAACTGCCATCGCATTATTCCGGTCCGATCCCACTGATGAACTTAATTTTTCAGGCACTGCGAGACGATTTTTGGAGCACCACGGCAGTTCTTCGGACTCTCTCTCTTGTCGCTTTCCTTTCCCCGTTCGAGAAGCGAAGAGGACTCGGCATACTTGTCATCGTGAGTTGCTTTTTTTTTCCTTTTTTCCAATTTTGAACAAAACTGCCATCGCATTATTCTGGTCCGATCCCACTGATGAACATAATCTTTCAGGCACTGTAACACGATTTCTGGAGCACCACGGCAGTTCTTCGGACTCTCTCTCTTGTCGCTTTCCTTTCCCCGTTCGAGAAGCGAAGAGGACTCGGCATACTTGTCATCGTGAGTTGTTTTTTTTTTTCCTTTTTTCCAATTTTGAACAAAACTGCCATCGCATTATTCTGGTCCGATCCCACTGATGAACATAATCTTTCAGGCACTGTAACACGATTTCTGGAGCACCACGGCAGTTCTTCGGACTCTCTCTCTTGTCGCTTTCCTTTCCCCGTTCGAGAAGCGAAGAGGACTCGGCATACTTGTCATCGTGAGTTGTTTTTTTTTTTCCTTTTTTCCAATTTTGAACAAAACTGCCATCGCATTATTCTGGTCCGATCCCACTGATGAACTTAATTTTTCAGGCACTGCGAGACGATTTCTGGAGCACCACGGCAGTTCTTCGGACTCTCTCTCTTGTCGCTTTCCTTTCCCCGTTCGAGAAGCGAAGAGGATGCGGCTCGTTGGCAGCTACCTATCGATGTTGGAGGTGCAGGCGGTGAACCTTTGTTGCCTGATGGAGAAATTGGGATCGCAGACAATCCTCAGCATACTTGTCATCGTGAGTTGCTTTTTTTTTTTGTTTTTCCAATTTCGAACGAAACTTTCATCGCATTATTTCAACACCTAACCCACACCTATCCACTATTTCACCACAAAGCACTTCTGTGTTGTGCCCGTTAGGATATGCACAACTACGGTCACCACTAGTTTTGAAGTAAAAGAATTCAAATTTTACTTAAGCAATTTTCGTTTTTCTCAATAACTATTCATTTCAGTGAAAAGTACTAGGAGTGAAAAAAGTTTGAAAATTAAATTTTGCATGAAGTGACGTGAAACTTTTTCAAATTAATTAATGGATCAAATAGTTGTATGAAACTGTAGGGGTGACCCACCCCGAATAAACACCTTGCACCATTTCCTTTAACTTCAACTTCACATCAGTTATGGTTTATAAAGTTTCTAAATTATGCACCACATTGGAACCTTGCAAGTCTTGTAGTTTCTGAGAAATTAATTTTTATCGACATTTAAGGGAAGACTTTGGGGGGCTATATCTCCTCAGGGGTATAACTTCGGACAGGGATATATTAGACTCTTTGTCTTATTTTCGCATGGGGAGTATGCCATTTCTCTTTGATTCACCATATCTGAATCGCCCTGTATAGACTGTTCTCTCTATGATTTTTTCGAGTGCTGGAAGCAGATTAATTGGTCCAAACTCCTGACAATCTGCCGTACCCTTCACCTTTCCAACTGTAGCCAACTTCCAAACCAAAGGTACAGTTGACACATTAATCAAGTGCTGCAAGGGGTACCTATTTAATTTCTTGAAAAAATTCCTTATTTCGATTCCATCTTTGCTACTCTTATTCTTCACGTCAAAGATTAATTTCCTCAGATCATTAACATCGATTAATTTGAAATCACTGAAGCTGTTATTTATTTGTACCAACTCAACACCAACACTGCCCAACCCGATCGACTTATTTATTTGCCTTACACTGACAACAACATTTTCCATCAGGTGTAAGCGGATGAAAATATGGCGAAGTGCCCCACGTGCCAAGGCACGGACCACGCTAGGTCGAGTAGCAAGAAATGCCCGTTGTACAAACCACCCATAAGGAAAAGGAATTTGGCCGCTGATGAGGAATATGCCGTCTATACAATCAAGCACGGCTTGAATAAATTTTTCTGTCCGCTACTAGATGAAGACACCCGATCGAAATTGAAACGTAAAATATATGACGACGTGAAAGTAGTTTCCCGCCTCATGATCGAAACGTCGTACTTCGTAAATGCTTTCTACCAATATTATCACGAAAAGATGCCCGGAAAAACCTTCAACAAACTGAACGTCGAACACTTCACGTTTGTCCTGAAAGGTTCGAATAAATTCAAAATTGACGACCCCCTAAATTTCATACAGCAGTATTTAAAGTTGCGCGAGGAGTCCAGAACATCATCTCGTGCCTTTTACGACTGCAAATTGCGAACGTACATCATTCAAGAGGCGTGCAAGCAGTATTCGACAGTGTTCAGCAACAATATCGTAACGCACATGTTTGATCGTGTGAAGAAATTCGTTCGCTTGCTGCACCTCGAACAAGATCGCCGAAGAGTGCACGAAGCGTGCCACAAGTATTACTACGGGGATGGAGCCGACAACGACAGTGAAATTTCCAAAACACTGGCCCTGTACAAGTTGCGTGCTAAGTTAGTCGAGAAATCGCCAATCTCCTACGTGCCTTTCATGTTCGACCTGCAAGCCCTGCAGTGCACGCAGAATGTGCGTGCCAGCAAGGTTTTCCCCATTTACAAACAGTCGGTGAAACACATCACTTACACGACAATGGGCCTGTACGAATTGCTGTCCAGTATAGGAGAGACAGTTGGTTCCGTGGTGGATTTCCGCGACAGCGCTCGAGAGCATTGGTGCCGGTACTTCGACGTCCACGCCCTACCGATGTTTGGCTGCTGCTTCAGCACGGATGGCGTGGCCGTTTCGAAGTCGATGAATCGCCCCGTGAAACGCGTCAAGAACAATGGTTCTCCACTTCGGAAGCGATCGGGACACAGTGCATCGGAAATTAGTAGTCGAGAGCAGTATGATCGGGTCATTGCCGTCGATCCGGGTGCGAAGACCCCGATAGTGACGTACGACAGCACGGGCCAATTCCGCATGATGTCGAAAGCGAGTGTCAACTTCACGATGGGAGAGCACCTGAGGAGCAGGAAATTACGACGCTGGACGGGGAAAGTGGAAGCAGCGATAGAGAAAGACTTCGAGGCCGACGACACTCGCACCTTCCACGGGGGGGAGTTCGAAAAGTGCGCGCAAATGCTGCGTTTCAAATTCAAGCACTTCGAAGACAAGCAGCGCAGCGAGGAACGGCGCAACAGGGTGCGCTTGAATTTCGACAGGTATATCCGAAAGCAGAAAACTCGGCACGCCATCATCCGGAAGTACTTCGTGGACAATTCGGAAGAGAGGAAACTAATTCTGTACGGCGATGGGTGCAAGTTTATGAACACCGCCACTTTCCGGGGACACCGAAAATTCTTCCACGACTCGCTGGTGCAGACGATCCGGCAACACTATTCCCCCCTGTTGACCGTGAAAGTGGTGGACGAGTCGTACACGACAAAAACTTGCTCCATTTGCCATCGCCTAGAGGGAATGACAATAGCCAATTCCGGTGGACACCGTTACGTATACTGCAGCGTATGCCGTAAGGGTATCCACCGGGATAAGAACGGCGCGAAGAACATTTTTTGGAAGCATTTTGCTCGGTCGTCTGTCGTCGATCGAGCATCGATTGTTACAATTAGTGATAATCGTAACCCTTAACGTTCTCGAGAACGTTAAAGGGCTTAACGGTCATAATACCTAGTAGCGTTTGTGGCAATTTAGGGAGGTGCTCTGTTATCGGTACGTGCACGTTAAACATATTTTTATGTATTACCTAATTAAATGCGTTTATTACTTTTACTTATGTAATATATGTAATAAAACGAGAAATTTAGTTAACAGCCACTCTTATAGTCTCGTACTGTACCTAGAGTAAGTACGTTTTCGCTTATAAATATCTACAAAATTAGAGAGACAAATTAAATATTATGATCAATACCTAATTTTATTTATTAGTGGACTGCAAAACAGATTTCGCTATACAGTTATACCGGATACTTTTGTTTAATTTGCTTATTTCTTGAGTCACTGATATTTCTTAAAGATTTTGACAAATGCAGAAAAATTTTAAAAATATAATATTTTGATGCTGAATAAAACTTCTTATACATAGTAGTGGTAATCCGACGTGCTCAGTGAAAACGATATTCCAAAATGTTGTTTCATCATTAATTTATGTTTAAGTTAATGAAATATGAAAACATCCGCTGATAGGGTGAAAATATAAAATTCTAAATAAGAGTTAAGTTAACAAAAAATAAATTAAGGCATGAAACGCATTATTGAGACACCATATACGTATGAAATGGAAACCTCAAGTACATGCAACAATTCATGCAACTGGAGCAAACAAATAATTATAATTTATACTCTTATTTCACAATAGTAGTGTTTGGGGAAATTTAAGAAGGTGCTCTGTTATCGGTACGTGCACGTTAAACATTTTTATTTTTTACCTAATTAAATGCCTTTATTTCTTTTACTTATGCAATATAATATATAATATAATATAACTTAAAGGTTTTGACAGAAGCAGAAAAATTTTTTAAATTAAATATTTTGGGACTGAATAAAACTATACTTAGAGTGGTGCTCAATGAAAACTATATTCCAAAATGATGTTTTGTCGTTAATTTATATTTTAGAGAATGAAATATGAATACATCCGCTGAAAGGGTGAAAATATAAAATTCTAATTTTAAGTTAACAAAAAATTAATTAAGGCATGAAACGCATTATTGAGACACCATATACATATGAAATGATAACCTCAAGTACATGCAAAAATTCATGCAACTGAAGTAAACAAACAATTATAATTCACACTATCCACTTTCCAGTTGCCATCTTGAATATAGCAAGGCAATCAAATTTAGAGGGAATAATAAACCGCCACCGTCAACCGGTAACAAACATGATACATTCCCAGGTAACAAGAAGCCATTTGTTATTGTCTTTCCAAGATCCCACTTAGAAACAAATGAGTGCTTCAAATGAAGGAAATTTCTGACATATCTATTTGAGAACGTTGTTGATAATATATCTATACAAAGGTGAGGATCGCGCTGAAAATAAATCTGAAAGCACATTTGTCAGATTTTAACAAGGCGCTTTATAATGGACTGCGCTTTTCAACCAGCAGGATTAGTATATAAACACGGAAGTTTGAAAAGTATTATCGCGTATAACTCGACAAAATTACAGGATTTTTCTTGAAATTGCACTATTTAATTGCTTCGCGGTGTCAGTGTGTGACATTAAGCTGAAACGATGAAACTTCTGAAACCTTCTTATTAATACTGAAGTGAAAATGTTTATTATCATTTTTATACCAGACTGTTTGATTGTAAAGGCCCAACTCTATAGCATTTTTATTACAAAGAAATAACCTATTTAAACCACATATATTTTTAAATGAGTGGTTTTTGGGCATCAAAATGTCCTATATTATTTGCTAATAATATTAACAATTATCGACAACAGAATTGCCAATAATTTTGAAAGTTTAATGGTCTGATAGTATAGAAAACATCTTCTTCAATAATTCGATTAATAGATTAAAATATTGATCATATATTGCTATTAAATATTGATCGTGTATGTGCCATTTGAGTAGCCTTGAACAGTAGGTATTATGTATACGTTAACATTTTATAGGTCTAATTTATGAATGTGTTATTGAAAATAAGATTTTGGTGGACAGCCGTAGTATTGAAAATAAAAATGCTATACATTTACGTAGGTAGGTACTTCCCATATCCCTACGGGACAAAAATTTATTTACCTTAGACTATCAACTAATAAATGTTATGATACAGCTACTAAAAGAGAAATGAACCGTTTGCTTTTGGCAATTACCCTTTGAGCAGTCTCGAACTGTCCATAATATATAGTGGTTTGTATTTGTTAATTACACCAATGTAAATATGCGTTACTATTACTGGACAGAGAACAAATTTATATTACCATCAAATAATATTTGCTACAGCCAATCCCATAATGTTGAGAAATGTTAAACAAATACGAGTACCCCCAAATAATTCAGATAATCGATTTAGGTCAGGTGCTGTTTCATTTAAACTATGAATTAATACAAAGTAGTTTTTGCTTAAAATAACACATTTACCTAATAGTTTCGAAAAACGGCGAAGACTTGAAAAGCCATAAGACACAGCACACTCTTATGAATTGCAGCACCACCAAGACTCGTGCTGCAAACTTCATGCTTGTGGGAAGCTCTTCTTATAATATACTGGATAGGTAAATTAAGTTCAAATTATTACTGACAACTTTACGTTCTAGTGGTACAGGACCGTTCGAATAACTACTCCTCGGGCAAATACCCTGCCAGGGATCAAATTATAGAACTAAATCTAGGCTTTACGTTCGTTTTGAATAAATATTGCGTACCTAAACAATATTTCTATAAATGTTGTACCTATTTCTTAAAGAAGTAAGCTTTTAATAAATTTAGGCAATAGTTTTATACTTACACAGTAATCTTCCACTATATCATTGTTAGAGGTCATTTTCTATAGATCAATAGGTTTCCATTAAGTGAAAATAAAACTCTTGGAATTAAGTTCAATAGAGATCAACAGAGAGTGGTCTCTAGTGGGAAACAAGGCACTCACTGTATAAGGTTGAAGTGCTACCTAAAAGCTCATGAAACTTGATAGCTTCCTGTTTCTGGTTCCAAGTAGCGTCGTAAAACATTGAGAAAAAAATCGTTTTTAAGAAAATTTTCTACATTCTGCAGCCTCTAAATATTTTTTTCGTGTAAAGTAAACTGGTAAATTAATTATGTGAAATGAATTTACGCCCCGATTCCCTAAAGCAATTTAAAGGAAATGAAAACGATCTATTTTCTCGTTGAAACTTAAGAAATATTTTGTTACGCATTTCAAATTTTAGATTATGATGACCTATGTATGTTAACTTAAGCTTTATATTTCATCCTGTCTCACAACATTTCAAACGCTTCTAGTTTTTAATATCCGTTTTTCTAATTGTCCATGTTTCAAAACAGTACATTGCCGTGATACATACGTACGTACGTCTCCCAAGTTTCTAAATTCTCCGTTCCTAGTATAATAGTTGTTTCTTTCTTGGACAGTATAAATTCAACGGGCTTATCTATCTGTTTCTGTTAAACTGGCGTTATTAAGATATCGAAATTAACACATAAGAAATGCACCGAAATGTTTAAAAAAGGAATAACTGTGTCTCTATCATCTGTTTAGAGTTCCAGTCAAAAAACGACAATCACAACCACAAGCTTTTTCTCTTTTATAAGGAAAAGTACTCACAAAGACGTGTCTCCGGTGCTCTAGAAAAATCAAAGTCAGATATTTATTGAGCATCCTTTTGGATCACTGGAGAATATTACATTCTTGTAAAGCCATCTACATGGAGTGAAATCTAAAGAGATGCAGCCCTAGAAAAACAGAAACAACTCTGGATATATCATCTTCCGCGGTATTCCAGCAGCAACATAATATTTTTAAATATTCTTACAAAGTATTTTTAAAAAGTATGTATTGAACTGAAATAATCCTTACTGCCCCCTACAAATTAACAGTCGCTTTATAGCTGTGCTATTTACAGAATCAGATCGTAAAAATTGCTTACACACATCTCCCTCGAGCTCCAAAGACATCTTAATCGCCTGCTGTCATTCTAACAAACTAGAACAGTAAACAAATTAAGATAAAAAATACTGTTAGGACGAACGGCGCCACGTCACTCCTAGTTTATATAGGAAAGTTGAAATGGGAGTTGGGGTGTAAACTGAGTAAAGTGACATATGACATGGTTTTTCAACGAGAAATACCCATGTGGATAGTACTACTTGATTTATATTAGAGGTCGCGATATATTTTATACGGAAACAAATAACATTGCACAAATTCTGCTAGTTGGAACGTTCTCTGACAGTCAGAAACCGGACACTACATCCGGTTTTGAGTTCGCCGACTGATTACAATAGGGAGGCATTACGCATAACAGAAACGTCATGCAGCAAGTTATCATTCTATCTAGGGACCAAATAATGGACAAGGGACATTCTGGAAAGATAAATTCATATATTATTTTCGGTCCGAGATTTCATTTCTCAATGAAGTTGATGATTAAGATGTAAGAGACTGTGGTTAAATAATCAATTCAAGAATCAATTGTACCCCTAACCACATAAATTTTGAAATACTATATACGCATTTCGGCAGCTAAGCTGCCATCTTCAGTAGCAGGGAAAAACCTATAGTAATAAAAATAGCAATAACAATATTAATGAAAAAAAAAAACAATTATATATATGACAATAATAATAACAACAAAAAAAAAAAAAAAAAAATTAAAACATATAAAAGATGTTGCGATTCATAATGGGTACACGACTGTCTTAGTTGATAGATTGATAAGCAGAATTAGACACAAAAAGTTTGTTAAGGATTCCACGACTTTCTCCATGTCACCTATTGAGAATAAGAAATATGTTAAAATTCCGTATAGCTTGGCACATACCAGAGGCTTGGAACCTATTTTTAAGTCGCAAAATTTATGTGTAGCATATACCGCTAAGAATACCATCAAGCAGCTGTTGGGAAATCCCAAGGATAAAGTAGAGGACAAGCAGAAGTCGGGAATTTATGAAATAAAGTGTAGTAGTTGTGACAAGAGTTATATTGGGCAAACAAGGCGTACAATCGTCACTAGGTTTAAGGAACATATGGCACATTTTAGATATAATAGGATTGAGAAGTCAAGTGTTGCCCAACATATCTTTGATACCGGCCACCCTGTACATGAGAAGGATCTTCGGCTTATGAAGTCGGTATCGGACAATAGGGAATTAGACGCTTATGAGAGTATGTTTATTCGCAAGTATGAAGGTAAACTTATTAATTCAGATTTAGGTCCAATTTCTGATTCCGTATTGTTAGATGTCGTTAATGTGTAGGAGTGTAGAAAAATGAAAGGGTGCAGGGGTCAAGGTCTTCTTTATTGCAGTTTACTGTAGTTATTTGCTAGCCCATATAAGCCATGGACCTTCGAGGTTATTTGGTAATATGGGATTCATTTTCTCTTTTTGTTTCATTCAAGTCAATTATCCTGAAGATAGGATATTTTAATTGAAACTGCAGTAAAGATGGCAATGGCAACCTTTTTGTACATTTGTGATAGTGAAAATAAGAATAAAGTGGTATGAAAATGAGCGTATGCCCGGATATTGAATTTTCTATCCTAGTGTGATTAATGTTGATGTCACAAGTAACGTCAGTGCTACGTCACTTTAAGTATATATTTGGGGATTTTCTCCGTGCGGAGTTCATTCTAGCTTGAGAGCTGATCGAGTGCACTTCGATTCTTTCGGAGTGGTGAGCAGAAAATACCTGACCTATATTATTGTTATTGTCACTATCATTGTTTCAAATCATCATATTGTTGTTATTATTATTGTCATATATATAATTGTTTTTTTTTTCATTAATATTGTTATTGCTATTTTTATTACTATAGGTTTTTCCTTGCTACTGAAGATGGCAGCTTAGCTGCCGAAATGCGTATATAGTATTTCAAAATTTATGTGGTTAGGGGTACAATTGATTCTTGAATTAATGAAGTTGATGCTAATATAATAGTTACTGAAAAATATGTAATTTACCTTGGTTTTATAACGAACCATCAAGAAAATTTGATGAACTCAGTAATTATTACCAAGAACTGTTCCAGTTTTTATTAGCAGAACTGATGCCATCATTTTGTGAACAAAATGTTTTATAAAAAATATAGCAGGTACATAGAGAAATCTTCTTTTCTGAGATGCAGGGTAGAGGAATATTTTTCTAATAATATTACTGATGAATAACCGCTTACAATAAAATTATGATACTGCGGTGGAAAATCTATCATACAGAAAATAATTTATCGCCTACTTTTAGTCCAGTCACTGTAGACGAATTTGAGCCAGAACCCGGAAAAAATGCAAACAAGCTGAATTCTTGCATTCCGGTAGTAGAATCGAATAAAAAAATGTACAGGGGTATCCCTGCTGCAACCAAAAAGTGGGGATAAAAAACAAAAAAAAATTCTTCCAAATATCTTCTTGATTAAACAAAATACTGCAAAATAATAAAAAAAATTAAAGTATAAACCATGATGTGCGATTTTACATTATTGAAAACCTATTTAAAATAAATAGAAAATTAAGTAGTTCAAAAACTCACTCAAAATATGAGTATTTACATAACTGTAGATAATTAATTGAATTTCTGGATCCATCAATTTTCTAATACGTCTTATATCATGTAAAATTAAATATCATGATTTAATCGCCACCCAATATTTTCGTTTTTTTCCCTGAGAACGCTGCGTCCTATCGGATTCTGACAAGATGGACTTTCTCGGACAATTTTTAACAAAATTCTAAAGCCCAAAATTCCAGGTTACTTGAAAACTAAAAATGTTTACTCACAGAGTGCATAACTGAGAAACATAACTACCCCAAGCAGCAAAGTTTATTTATAATTCGGTGGTTCTGAGACTATTTTATTTTATTGGTATTTTGTTAAAGCTTCCAAAATGCAAATTGATTATATTAAAGCTGCACCAAACACTATTCTGTTTTCTGCAGGTTAATTGTTTTATAAATTTATCATCAAAACGTACATATAGCAAAACTATAAAATATCTTACAAAACAGTCACAAAATTATTGTAGAAACGTTTCCATTACCAACTAATAAAACACTTGATCCTATCAAGTTAAACTATTTTGTAGTAGTTTTGTAGTACCTTTCAGCGATATTGTTAATTTAATAATTATAAAAACATTTTAAAATTATTTTATAGTTGCTTCCTGTAACAGTTTTAGAGGCAATTTCACTTTTAATAGTAAATTGTTATATTAGTTGCCACTTTATAACTATTTTATAGTAATGCAATTGTACTACAATATGAAAACAACAACATATTTATTATAAAACTAAATTGTTTTCTTGAATGTTAATATGATGTCGCTAACTACATTATAAAACACATTTGAGATTTTATGCCTACACCGAGTCGGCTGAAGTTCATTTTGGGTTAGGCTCCTCACCTGAAAGGGTTTGTCTTTGTTTTTGGATCATAAGGAAAAATTAAAAATGTCAGATATCGGGTAATGGCAAAAAATAATAAATAAACCAAATGAACAATAATCTCTATAAAATATAGGCAAATACCAATATTTTTTAATCAAGAATTTGAAGATAACAGTGGGCAGTGCATAATTGTTAATATTTTATAAACGCTCTAGACCTACAGCAAAAACATAAAATGCTATGGACCTACAGTTAATTTGAGAAAATCGAGTTAAAAATACTAAACATTGCATTTATGTTAATCTTTAAAGCTTGTAAATGCCCAAAAATTTTGAAATGATAATACCTAGAACAAATTGGCGCTAGTTTTTCTCCAAAAAATCTATAATATCAATAAATAGTGGGTGCCCTTAAAAATTTATTGGAAATATGTTATAAGTTTCACGGATTAAGATATAAGAGACTGTGGTTAAATAATCAATTCAAGAATCAATCGTACCCCTAACCACATGATAAGTTTCACAATAAAATTTCATTCGCAGTAAAAATGTTGATCTGTAAAATACAAACATTTCCTATAACAGATAGGTATAGTATAATTATAATATTACTAAAATGGTCACTTATTGTAAATATATGCGGATTTCCTCTTTGTCATTATAAATTGAAAACTGTGTCTTGCTACTATTAAACCAACTTTAAAAAAACTTTTTTATTTTATTATTGCTTTTTCATCTTGCAATTTTACTTTATAAGGTTTACCTGAAATTACTAAGAAGCATTTATAAAACTTTTGTTAAATTGTTTTATAATACTAATATAAGAAATAGTATAAGTATATTTTGTAGCGCAGTATGGAAAGCTTTAATAAAACTATTTTATAATGCTGATATTTAGTGTTTTTAGGAGCTGTAGGTATGTTTATAAAATTGTTTCGTAATGTTTGCAAAAGACTTTATAAAATATTAACGGAGACAGAAGTATTTTAGAAAATGGTGCCAATTTTACACTTATAGTGGTTTTATAAACATATTGAAAACATTAATGAGAGAAACAGTTTTTTATAAGTTTGTTGCTTGGGAAGTAGATACACAATCATGTTTACATGTATGTCTAGATTGTCTTCGTGATTGCTTGATTGCTGACGCAGCGGCAATGATAACACTCGGCCATCCTCCAACATAGGTTGTCCTCAACCTACTGCAAGGCAAAGAAACTAAAGGATAATGAAAAGCTGCAAAAGAAAGCAAAAGATACAGCCTAAAATGATGCCAGTAAGCAGTCTCAACAGTAGGAAGCAGAGATGCTGCAATTCGTCTTGTGAGTGTTAGTCTGTTTCTATTACGACTGTGAGAAAAACTAAACCTAAGGTACCCTGTGATCCAATCATCTAAAATCTATTATAAAACAATCTCCATCATCAAGATGCCCCATGTTTTCAATAAAACACTTTTTTTTATTTTTGCAGGTTTATCAACTCCAGTTTTTTAGTCAAGGAAACACCAAAAAATGAGTTTTCCAATTATATTTTTCTCGTTATTTTTATATCCATTGATTGTCTTATATTGTTGATTTTGTATTATCTTTTCAACTTCAGAAAAAAGAAATATTTTTGATTTGCATAACACTATGAAAACTGATATGTAATAACTTTAATAAATTAGAGTTCCTTCATATGCTGTGTTAAAATAAAAGAGTTTTTAATTTGCTTAACAATGCTTCTTATTTGGCTTCCTTAATTACTGCAAGGAACTACAGAGTTCCTTCGTCCGATATTTTAAGACAGATCGAACAGCTCTCAAAGAAAAGCAATTTTTACTTTTTATCTCCAGCTGATTAAGTATTTGTGATCAGGATGACGCCTGTAAGAAATGTAATCCAAACTCTTAATCTCGTATTCCAGACTCAAGACAATGGGAGAAAGACGTTTAACATCTTAATCCCTGCGACATTATTAATAATACGATTTGGTACGCCACAGTCACGTTGTAAATCTGCCATAAATAAAATGTCATCCTGTTCCAGCAATAAATTAAGTAGGATTTCCCGGGTCGACTTTCAGACAGAACACCTTTTCAGTGACTTTACGGTACAGTTATATTAAAATTTGGGAGACTTATTAACGCTATTAATTTAGAATTTTCTGAATGCTTCTGGATTTGCATTACATTATATTATTTGAATTAAATTACCTATAAGTAAAATGTTCATAATTAGTCGTAGATTCATCATCATAAGGTTCTCAGTCCGAAGACTGGTTGGACGCGTACCTCCATTCTTTTCTATCCTGAGCTAACCTACGCATTTCCCTAAAAGTAGAACATCCTACATCCCTAACTATTTGAGAGCAGTAGTCTAATCTAGGCCTACCCCTACCTCTTTTTATTCCTATCTCTGACTCTAGTATGTCACGAACTATTCCTTCGTGTCTTAGAAGGTGTCCTACCATCCTATCTCTCCTACTCTAGATTGTTCCAACATATTCAAGCTCTTACATTATATTAGCATTACAAGATGCAGTAATTTCACATTTACAAGTACCTAAATATTGATTTTTAAAAAGTGAGTCCTATTCATAAGTATAGTATTCCTTGCGGCAGTCCGACGAATCAGTTATTCATAATTCGCTCACAACGTGACCGCAATAAAAAGTTTGGGCCAATTTAATTCCAATCTTCACGGAAAATTAAAGCAGAACTTGGCATTTTCCTGTACATTTTGTAAAAATGTTTTAATATTTTTTTAAATTTAAGTGTTTCCTTATAAATTTTTTTCACAGAAGTTGCAATTTAGCAACCTTCATTATGGAGATGAAAATAAACGTGGCAAGTTTCAAGTATACCCAGTATAAATCAAGGCAACAATTTATAAGCAATGAAAACGCCAAAATATTTACGAAATCGAAACACTACAAGAAACTACTGGAATGAAACAGCTATGACTACGTGATATGCAACGATTGCATGTCGCCAATAGCCGCGAGGAATAGATCTCATTCCCATTATTCATTATTTACATTATTTACACTTTCCCTTATTTAAGTGGAATTGAAATTTGATAAAAACGTACCCCAATAATAATCAGGGAAGATGTTCGAAGTGCTCAGAAAGGCAGGGATGAAATATAGTGACAGAAGAATAATATATAATATCTACAAATATCAAATGGCATGCAGGGATGTGCGTTGTCACCTCTAGTTTTCAACTTATATATCCAAGATACGATTAAAATTGTTAAGGACAGAACAGCCCCAGGGATTAATGTACAGGGCCAAACTATTGACATGCTCAGATTTGTGGATGATATAGCAGAGTTAGCATCCAGAAAAGACGAATTAGAAATAGCTCTGAACGAAATGGAAGCAGTTTTGATAGAGGGATACGGCATAAAGATCAATAAAAAGAAAATCAAAATTTTCGTATGTAGAGGGCGTGAGAATAGAACTAAAACTAAAATACAAATAGGAAATGTGAACATAGAGGAAGTCGCGGATTTCTGCTATTAAGGAAGTTAAATAACTCGCAATGGTATGAGCACTAGAAATTTAACAAAAAAAACAGCGCAGGACCTAGTTGCTTTTAATAAAAAGAAACAACTGTTATGCTCGGGAACAGTCAATATAGAAATTCGGAAGAGACTCTTAAAGACGTATGTATGGAGTACGGCACTGTACGGGTGCGAAACTTGGACAATAGGAGAAGCGGTCGAAAAAGAATAGAAGCGTTTGAAATGTGGTGATACCTTGGATAGATAAGGTTAGCAATAGGAAGGTATTAGAAAGGTATGGAAGACAATAAATAATAGGAGTGATAGGATGGTAGGACACCTTCTTAGACACGAAGGAATAGTTCGCGACATACTAGAATCGGAGATAGGGATAAAAAGAGGTAGGGGTAGGCCCAGGTTAGACTACGGCTCTCAAATAGTTGGAGATGTAGGATGTTCTACTTTTAGGGAAATGCGTAGGTTAGCTCAGGATAGGACATCATCACATGTTAAAACGTACTGCACAATAATTATATAATGAATTCACCGCGCACAACTATAAAAATAGATGAAACAAAAACACATAGCAGGAGAAAATTTAAGGGAAATACAAAAAATATAAAGAATAATACCATAAGTGAAATAAAAATTTTGCGATAAGATATTTTTTATAATTACAGCACAAGAAGCATAAAATCATAACAAATAGGATGTAGAACTTATTATAGGTAGACAATAATCAAATTATTAATTAAAATAATCTTACAGTTTGAAGATATATAACATTTTGGAAACATACCCTAGGACGTTCTCAGGTTCAAGGACAGCAATATAAAGTGTACGTTACGTTAACGTCAAAAATATCAAAACATTTTCCCCTAACTTTCGTAAATAATGAAAGGTCAGAAGCCGCAAGTAATAGAACGTCCTCTGAATTTCCGTCGTGACATTTATAATACTTGCCGCCAGCAAAATGTTAACGAAAACTCTGAACCCACAAACGGAAATGGATTGGCCGTACTCTGGAAATTATAATACTGCAATTTAATGAAAATTATAGAAATGGTTTCGATAAAATCAAGTCTTTCATTCAAGACTAGTAGAATGAAATCAGGTTTACCCCAATGATGATGTGGATCATTCACTTGCAGCCTAAACGATTGTAATATGAGCATAGCTAAACAGTAAACAGGATATTGTAGAACTATTGTGTTTTGTCGTAGACTGAATTCAGTCTGCGGTTTTGTTTAAGTCGTTGGTACAAAAATACAGTTGTTTTTAAAGCAAATTGCTTTGCTAAAGTGTTTCACGTAAGGTCAGGTACTTGTGAAGGTGTATCGAAGGTATGAGCATCTCTATAACAAAAAGCGCACAACAAATGTAGTTAGTGCTCAAATACAGTTAACATGATAAAAATTTTGTATTTTATTCTGGGCAGTGACAGTGGACGAAAGTTTAGATACTTTCACTCACTACTTTGTCATAAACATAATCTGAGCGAACAGAACAAATGGTTTCTCGCATGGCATCTAAGGAAGGAACAACATGTTTCTCCATCAGGATTAAACAAATATATCGCTAAGTAGAAAATAATTTAAGTAATTAACAAAACAACAAGATATCAGATGGCAACGAAAAGAAAATGGAAAATTTCTCTAAGGCTATCTGAGGAAGTCAGGAACGTTGGCATATTAGGGCAATAATATTTAAATAGCAGCAAAACAAAAATCTCAAAACGCCAAAGAAAGATAAGAACAAGACAAAATAGACAATAAAACGAAAAAAATTAGAGCAATTATTGTGATTAACAGAAATAATGACATTTTCAGAGAGTTTTCTTTTTTGAAGAAAACTATGACTGCTACTGCTATCGGATGCTTTATCAAACTGTGCAGAAAAATAAATGTCATCAGTTTATGCAGACATTCAAGATGGCGCCTATAAGAAAATTGAAAATCAGAGCCGATATTTCGAAATCAAGCAGGCGGTAGTATATTTCGAAAGTGCCACTGGGTTCTTAATATGCACATTCGTTGAAAAACGCAATTTTGTGGCAATATCGCCAACCCTATAGAAGTTATTGAAAAAAGATAAAAATCGAGTTTACCTTTTTATATCAAGTGACCCATGATAATTAACAAAAAACTAAAGCTACGTACGTACATGGAGACAAATTAGGATTGTTTCAAAGCCACGTTAGGCGGGGTAGCAGTCTGAAACGTCTCGTAGTACAAAAAATCTGGATTTAGTTCTATAATTCAATGCGTGGCGGGGTATTTGCCCGAGGAGTAGTTGTTCGAACGGTCCAGTGCCACTAATTAATACCAGGTAATTACGCAAAGTAGTTGTCACTTGCTGATATCTGTCCAGAGCGCGGCAGCTTATACAGGGTCCTGCATATCACCTCCCGTCTTCTACTACACCTAAACGATTTATTTTAGAAAAATGATTGAAACCGGACATTAGACTGTTTGTTAGAGAGCACATTTTAAAAATATTTTTGAATATACAGGGTGTCCCGAAAATTGGTGATGCATCAAAGTTGTATTTTTTTAAACGGAATGCCCTGTAGTCTTATTGATTTTTGAGACCCTTTCGAGCTACTGTACATATCCCTAGAATATTATCAAATTTGATTTGATAGTTCCAGAGGAATAAATTAAAATCGAGAAAAAAAAATTTTTTCGTCATGTTTTAAAAAAATTATAAAAAATAGAAGAAACATCTTCAAACCAAAACTAAGCAGCAGGTTGCTTATAAGGAAAGGTCAGTTTATCCTACTATGAATATCGTAAAAATAACTTATATTTTATATATTTTTCTCCATTTTTTCAAATGGGACACCCTGTATATTTTTATCCCGTCGGATGCAGAATTAAAAAATGAACATGTTTTATAATTACAATTATTTTGACATTCTCAAAGGTTTCACAGATATTCGTAAAATCTTAAAATTATTATCTAATAAATAATAATTTTACTTGGCAGTTTTCAAATCAATGACTAGAACATTATGTTCAATATGTCTTCCGTTCTCTTGGAGGCACAAACGGAGGCGGGTACGAAATGACCTTGCTACTCTTCCTAATAGTTCGGGTGCAATGTTTTGAAATGCATTTCTGATTCTTTGCTGCATTTTTTCTGGTGTGGTTGGAGGTTCCTGATAAACAATTTCCTTAACGTAGCCCCACAAAAAGAAATCTAATTCAGTTAAGTCGTTTGATAGGGGCGACCAATTGCATGGCCCTCCTCTTCCAATCCACCGGTTTGAAAAGGTTGTATTGAGATTGTCCCTGACTCGTAATGAATAATGTACTGGGGCTCCGTCGTGCTGCAGCCACATTGCATCACTCAAAGCTATTGGTAAATTTTGGCATAAATTTGGCAATTGATTTTATAAAAAATCAAAATACATAGCACCGTTCAAATGTCCGTTAGAAAAGTGAGGACCAATATGTTCACCAATAATTCCCCCCCCCCCCCCCCTGCTTAAAAATCTTTATTGTGGTCAGAATAGTAATGAATATAATATTCTAGTCATTGATTTAAAAAACTGCCAAGTAAAATTATTATTTATTAGATAATAATTTTAAGATTTTACGAATATCTGTGAAACCTTTGAGAATGTCGAAATAATTGTAATTAGAAAACATGTTCATTTTTTAATTCTGCATCCGACGGGATAAAAATATACAGGGTGTCCCATTTGAAAAAATGGAGAAAAATAGCTTTCCATTTTGAAAAGTATGGCATTGAATTTTGAACATTCTGTATAAGTTATTTTTACGACATTCATAGTAGGATAAACTGACCTTTTCTTATAAGCAACCTGCTGCTTAGTTTTGGTTTGAAGATGTTTCTTCTATTTTCTATAAATTTTTTAAAACATGACGAAAAAAATTATTTTTCTCGAAACTATCAAATAAAATTTAATTATATTCTAGGGATATGTACAGTAGCTCGAAAGAGTCTCAAAAATCAATAAGACTACAGGGCATTCCATTTAAAAAAATACAACTATGATGCACCACCAATTTTCGGGACACCCTGTATATTCAAAAATATTTTTAAAATGTGCTCTCTAACAAACAGTCTAATGTCCCGTTTCAATCATTTTTCTAAAATAAATCGTTTAGGTGTAGTAGAAGACGGGAGGTGAGATGCAGGACCCTGTATAGCAAGTTAAATTGCATGGTTCGAGTGTGTAGGGGAAAGCACCGTACTGATGAGTCCCAGAAGGACGAAACCAGTTGGTCTGCGGTTTGCCATACACATTCAAAACATGCAATATTTGAACAAAGACCTGCTTAAAAGCACGTACGTACATGGAGACAAATTAGGATTGTTTCAAAGCCACCTTAGGTAGGGTAGCAGTCTGAAACGTCTCGTAGTACAAAAAATCTGGATTTAGTTCTATAATTCAATGCCTGGCGGGGTATTTGCCCGAGGAGTAGTTGTTCGAACGGTCCAGTACCACTCATTTAACTATCAAGATTAAAAATATAGCAGTAAAAAACATAATGTATAAATCTGGCTAAATCAAAGCATGTGAGTTTTCCCTTAAGATAAATTTGACTAATTAAAACTAATTGGGTATGTGAAATTCGCTAAATACACTCAATATTTCATGAAAGTTTAATGATGAGCAACAAACATATACATATTATGTAGGTATACGACAGATTATACTGCACAATTAAACTTTATAATGATCAGACGAATTATTAGTTCCAGTTTTGCATTTCATACCCTGTTATTATTTATGTATTACTTTATTTTGTAACCACCGAAAATGCAAATAATAATATTTTCCCATGACCCCCTGGGAAAGCGGCACGTTGCATACAGCATAGTAGGCCAGAAACTTGACAATTGCGTTGCCCCTTCGCTAAACTTGCAACTGTGCTGTAATATTTGAAAATCGCACAGGTTCATTCAAATTTTGTAGGCAGCTTTGAGATTTTGACGTTTACTAAATAAATATCCTGTCGCGTCTATTTTTAAATCTAATAATTTTTTATCAGAAAAATCTCTTAAAAGGTACGGCAGTTATGAATAAATTTGTCTTCTTAATGGGTCGTAGGAAAAATAGCGTACACAACTCGATGGAAAATGTATTTCCTATAAACTCCGTATCGTGTTCAAGAGGCCTAAGAGATAATACGAAATGTAAAACTAAAAAAAAAAAGATTTTAATTGAATCTACCTTTCTGAAAAAAAATTTAAAAGTTATCGGCCTTACCATGAAAGAGATCTGGGTCGCAGTGCCGATGATATACTGATAATAGCCAATTTCATCTCAAAGGATGACTTAAACCTATGTGGAATGCCATACAAATATCATCCATAGGTATCGATCTGATTTCGTTATTATAAACAAAATTATTTTTTAACATAAACTTTGAAACGGAATTCTGGCTGAACGAAATGCTTTTGAATATAGATAAGTTTAATTAAATCGTCTTATTTTTGGCCCATGAAGCTAAGGGCACTTATTTTAAAGGCAGTCGTCTGCTGAGTAGCACGTTCGTTTTGTTTAGTCGCGACAATTGTTAAATTTCTCGGAAATTCTATAAATAAAATAGATATTTTTTACGGCTTTTGTAGTAGCAACAAATTGTGTTTGCATAGGTGTAAAACTATCTCGGAGCGTTTCGTTGTTTGGGTGATTATTTCATTTTTGTTTCACTCTTTGACAAAATTGATAAAAATGGTGTTTACGCAGTCGCAAATGCTTGACATTCAAGCCATTTTCGATAAATCCTTAAAAAACGTTCTGGCGAATAAAAATTTTATTTCACAAATTGCTGCTGGTGTAGTAAAAACCGTTGAAGAAAACCTGAAGGACACGTTTGACGATATAAACAAGAAGTTTTCTATGTGCATGCAGAAAATTTCCGTACTGGAAGTTCAGAATGAATCACTTATAGCGGATAATAAAAGGTTAAATGTAGAATTTAATAAGTTGGAACAATATTCCCGAAGGAACAATATTCGTATTTTTGGACTTCAAAAAAATTTTGGTGTGGGTATACATACAGAAGATAATGTATTAGAAATGTTCAAGGAGAAGTTACATGTTGAATTGGATCACCGTGCTATTGATCGTTCACATGCTGTAGGTGCTAAGGATAACAGACACATTATTGTTAAATTCATTAATTACAAGGATCGTCGTCTAATTCTGAGGAATCGAAAACTTCTTAAAGGGTCCAAAATTGTAATTACAGAGGACCTCAATAAACATAGATACAATTTGTTGAAGCTAGCTCAAAATGAATTTAAGCGGGAAAACTGTTGGACTGGTTGATGGAAGTGTGTGGGTTAAAATTAATAATAAGAAACAAATTATTAGTTCTGAAGAGGAATTACAAGTGCTTAGTTCATCGAATGCTGGCGGCTAAACGGCATAACGACTGTGCACCGCGATTTTTTTCTCGTAGATTTTTTTTTTGGTTTTTTGTTAGTTTTTAAAAAGTATTTTTATTTCCTTTTGTTTGTTTCTCCATTTAACTGTTAAACCGATTATTCACTAGTTTGATTTTACTATTTACTGCTGCAAATTTTTGTATATTGTTCTTGACCTATTGTGGAAAATTTAAAACATTATATTAAATTAGAATATTTAAATTGGAATACTTAAGTAGGTGATTTAGGTGTTTTGGGTGATTAGATGGCTGCATTTGATTTTCTTTAATATAATTTGAGTATCAGAATCCATTCGTTATAATGTTGCTTGTTTTTTCACGTTATTTTGTGATGTAGGTGATTCGTTGACATTTGCCATATGACTTTAAACATTGCTCACGTTAATGTGCGTTCAATTTCGAACAAGTTTACTGATTTACAGAATTTTGTACATGGATCTAACTTCGAGATAATTGGTCTATCAGAGACTTGGTTAAATTCTGGGGTAAGTGACGAGGTTGTAAGCATTGATGGATTCAGCCTGCTGAGACATGACCGGGTTGAAAGAGGTGGAGGTGGAGTTGCTTTTTACATAAAAAATGGCATAAAGTTTCGATTACTTTCTTGTCATACATTCGATTATGTGGAGTTCATGTGGATTGAGCTTAGTGTATCTCCAAGAGTAAGTATGGCTATTGGCGTAATTTATCGACCACCTAGTTCAAATGTCGACACATTCTTGTTGTACTTTGAAGAGATGATGGCAAATATATTTTCAAATTATGAGCATATAGTTTGTGTCGGAGGTTTCAATATTAATGTACTCAATATTAGTAACAATTCTGTCTGTCGATTACTATCTATTGCTGAAACCTTTAACTTAGTTCAAATTATCAACGAACCAACCAGAATAACTGCTTACTCCATGACTCTAATTGATTTAATTTTTACAAATGAGAATGTGGTTGCGTCTGGCGTTGCCGACCATGGGATTGCGGATCACTTGACCATTCACTGTTCCTTGAATTTTGAATTACCCAAGTTGGAACCCACGGAGTTTAGGGGCAGATCGTTGAATTTAATCAATTTAATCAATATTTGAAAGAGACTTGGAACGGTTCCCCTGGCACAGAGTTTTCTTCTTGGGCGACATAGACAATAAGCTGGAGTTCTTCAATTCTGCCATTATTCAACTTTTCGATGTTCAAGCCCCAGTAAAATCATTTAAAAGTAAATCTCGCAAGTATGAACCTTATATAACCGATAATATAAAGTTTATGCAACGAATAAGAGATGAGGCATGGAGCAGATTCAAAAAATCCAGAAATCCTCAGCATTATGCATATTATCAACAACTCAGAAATTTTACTACTTCCGCTATCAGAGCCGAAAAAAAAGCATATTTGACACACAAGTTATCCACATGCAATGACCGCGACAGTTGGAAAGAGTTATATAAATTAAACATTATTACCAAAAAGAAAATAAAGCTGCCTGACAATATAAACGATCCTGATAATATTAATAACTATATTACATCTGCCACTAACAGTAATATCCCTAGCGACGAAATTTTAAATTATTATACAAGTAATATTGATGAGCGCGTCGGTAAGCCTTTTGCTTTTCATTATGTTGAAGAGATTGATGTGTCTAAAATACTCTCTAACATTAAATCTTGCGCGTATGGTACTGATTTATTAAATATACTGCTAATTACTTTGTGTTGTCCATTTATTATTCCGTTCATTACACATATCATGAATGAATGTCTGAGAAAATCATACTTTCCCGGGGCCTGGAAATCGGCTTATGTTGTTCCTCTTCCTAAGGTCGGACGTCCGTCTGAATATAAACATTTAAGATCTATAAGTATCCTGCCCGTTCTTTCGAAGGTTTTTGAAAAAATTTTAGAAGATCAAATAAAAACGTATCTTACCAAATACAATTTGCTTCCTATGAGGCAGTCTGGCTTTAGGAGTGGACATAGTTGCGCGACGGTTCTTGCTGACCTCGTCGATGACATTATTCGACCTACTGATAAAGGACAAATAACTGCATTGATACTGCTTGATTATTCGAAGGCTTTCGATATGATAAACCATGATATTCTGTTGACAATTCTGCAGTATGCTGGTTTCTCGGAAGATGCTCTGGGTTTGATGTCGTCTTACTTGTCGGGTAGGACTCAGTCTGTTCTGGTTGACGGTGTTTGTTCCAGGCCCCTGAGTATAACATCTGGTGTACCTCAGGGTAGCGTTCTGGGGCCTCTGTTATTTACTCTATATATACGTCGAATTTGGTCAAGTCCATTCAGCACTGCCGTCACCATCTGTATGCGGATGATACTCAAATTTATTTTTCCTTTCAACCTTCAGACTTGCTTCGCGCAAAACAAATTATTAATGATGATTTAGATGCACTTGTCAAAGTTTCCGAGCAACACATGCTTAAAATTAATGCAAGTAAATCAGCTGTTATGATATTCTGCAACGACACTGTGAGAGAAGTATGTTAGGTATAAACATTATAATAATGAATCTATTCCTATTAAGAATTCGGTGAAAAGCCTTGGAGTCACGTAGGATAATAGTTTGCGGTTTAAGGAACATGTAACAAATGTTTTGAAAAAGGGGTACACTTCGTTAAAATTGATTTATCGAAACCGACAGATTTTGGATAGTAAACTCAAATTGGAATTGTGTAATTCTCTTGTGCTGTCTCATACTAATTTCTGTGACTGTGTATATGGTCCGTGTATAGATGGTGTAGATGCACGACGAATACAGAGGCTTCAGAACGCATGTTTGCGTTTGGCTTTTGGTGTGCGCCGGCGTGGCCACATTTCTCATAAGTTACGGGAGGCTCGGTGGTTGAATATGCATAATCGACGGAGGCATCACTTTGTTAGTTTCGGTTTGAAAATAATAAGGTATAAATCTCCACCATATTTACATAATAAAATTACATTCAGGACGGATGTCCATAATCTGGGTCTTCGCAGGAAAGATTTACTTACAATTCCTCGTCACTTTAAACAATTCTTTAAACGTTCATTTTCTTACAACATCACGCATCATGTGAATCATGTTAGCGAGTCATATCTTTGCCATTTGTCAGATTTAAACGTGAATTTAAGTTAAGTATTCTTTCCTCTCAATGCGGCTAGATATTTGTTAAGTGTTAATTATATTGGTTTCTCGGTGACGTAAATCATTTCATTTGGGGGAGTACGTTTGTTAGTTTTTATTTTATTTTATTTTATTTTATTTTCTTTATTTCGCTTTTGGCACCATATGCTATTAGTATAATATTTATATCAAGATTGTAGCGGAGCAGTGGTAGACCAGTAACTGATGCGAATGTGCATCAGGGTCTGAACTGTGTCCGTTTGTTTGCTTAAAATTGTATGTACATATTGTATGTATTGTATGTATTTTTTTTATTGCAAACAATAAACAATTTATTATTTTATTATTATTATATTATATTTCGGCGTCCAGTCCTCGGTAGTACGTGTTCTTCTACTACCGCGCACAAGATTTAAAGACAAAACAATCCAATCCCCCACTTCCCGTCGCTCCTGCTAGTCATATTAGCTCTCATTGGTTTTAAAGACTTAATGTTTTGATGTCCATTGGGGTTTAAAGGGTGGGAGGGTTAGTGATATCTTCGGACTGGACGCCTCATATAATTACGATGGAACTTCAGGTAAGTTCAATTGATCTAGTAATTATATTTCGGCGTCCAGTCCTCGTTATCACTTGATTATATACTATGTAGATGTTTAAAGAAGGTTTACCAGAAAAACATTAAGGAGAACTGGAAAACGTGAAATATATATTGTATGGTGAATATACAACTATAAGGTAATGACATAAGGAATTAGTCTGCTTAATAATAAAAATAATATATAATAACTAAACCAACACAATGTAGAGTTACCTGGATGTCTAATATGAATGGTATATTGCAACTAGTTATTGAGATGAACTTTAAAAAGAATGCATTTCAAGCACCATTTTGACCATTGTATCTTCCCCACACAAGCATAACGAAGATATTGTGATAACCACCCCCATTTTACTTTCAATTACATTTTACCTCCTCGAATTTATGGATAATTATGTGTAAAATACTAAAGTACTCCGCAATATCAATATATCGCATCCGTACGACGGTCTTAATTCGCAAATGTATTGTTTAGAATAGACGAATATTAATTAGGACACCAAATAAATAAGCAACTACCTAAATAAACCCACATTTGCAAATACAACCCTTATTATTATTTCAGCAATCTCTCGTGTGACATGTGACACCCCATTTTCTAGGACGGAAACAAAAAATCAAATATAATGAGTCATTCTGAATGTGTGTGTACAAGTATTTACCGTGCTTGAGTTGACGGTCCTGTGACAAGGCTTTCAGCAAAATTGATAAACACGCTCCACTAATACTGGTTGATGTGAGAGTGGGCGTCGTATTATTATGCTCTAACGAATCTCGTGTAGCAAATGAACAAACATATGTGGATATATTTCTGACAATTCTTAATACCTCTTGATGTGCTTCCGAGTTTTAACTTCGAGCCTTCTATTCAACATTCTTCTTGTTTTACATGCCACAATCTAAACGTGAATTCTGGGGAGTAATTCAGCAATAATGATATATTTTTCTTCTGCAAATTGTCTTTCCAAGTTGTTTTCTTTTCATAAAGCGAGAGAATAAACAGGGATCTTACAAACGAGGATAATTGTTTGTTCAGACGTCACGGTGTCCCGAAGACTTCTGTATTCTCTGTTTGGGTAAACTGTATCCAGTACTTAAAATTCCAATTACCTTTTAGAGGAACATAACGTAAACAGCAGAGGGAAATTTGGATACAGCATGAATCGCAAGAGATACATGAATTAAAAGTTCGGTGCCCTATTCCATAATGAGAAAGAATAATACGATGACAGTGACGAAGCATGCACATTTCTTTTTGGTAATACTAGGCATTTAAATTAAATGTGAGAATTTATGAGTACCACTGGGGGCGCTTGACTGCAATGGTTGATAATAGACAAATAAAAAATGTTCTGAAAACTATAAAAGCACAGGGGGGATGAAGGGGCACTTCAGTGCGGAGAATAAAATTGTCGTAAATAATTATATAGCAAGAAATAAATAGAAAAATACGTACTGGATTCAACATTTTCAATGCTCGTTTCGGTACTAAAATTTTAGTGCATGATTTTCCCAGAAGTATCTCCACAAGGAACTCGAGAAATTTCAATTACTAACCGACAGGGTTGACAAAAATTATAATTTATTTCAAAGATTTTTTAGATCATATTTTTTATTCTTTCTGCTTTTATTATTAGAATTTACTTGGGGAGGTTCCCAAATGCGAAGGAAACTAATAACTATACTAATAGAATAGATAGCTGGACCTGCCCACACGTACATTTAAATCTGATATAATTATTCACTGAAATGCATAAGAAGCCTATATTGTGCGCTAGTTTTGCTGCGAAAACTATTTGGATATGAAAAGTCATAGACAATTCCGTAGATCTACTAATCAATTAAACGTTCGTAAGTGGCACATTTCATTATAGTCGTATAAAAACTTATTTAATCACGTCGAATCAGTAACAGAGCAGTATTAAAATTAGAAGAGGCCAGGGGAGGAGCTAAAGCTGTGCAGATTTTTACCAACCGATTTGACCGTGAGATTCGTTTGCATGCCGCTGACAAAAATGATAAGCGATATTCGACCTTAATGTGAAACACGCTGAAGTCTGTCTACTGCGCATTTTTATTGCAGGCCTCTTCAAATTATATGGGAGATAATTCTGACCAGGGGCGGGTGGGGAAGGTTTTACCGGCCCGGGAAACCATTGGCATCGACCGGCCCAATTTTTTTGAGAAACAGAAAATACCAATTTTTTTATACTTTATACATACATGTAATATTTTAATTTATTTTTTTAATAAAATACAAATCGGATTTTTTAAGGTTTTTAATAAAAAACATTTCAAAAAAGTAGATACAACTAAACTTAAAATCTCGAGAATTTAACGAGAATCAACAAGTGCAAAATATAATAATACCATCTACATATCTATACCACAAGTAATAAAATTACAAATTTTAAGAAACCCCCGACACAACACCTGACCAGATATTCATAAATTATAGCTAAGAACCATCTCGATCACGTCAGCTTGCAAACAAAAACAAAGCATCAAAATCGGTCCATTCGTTTAGGAGCTACGATCCCACAGACAGACACACAGACAGACACGTCAAACTTATAACACCCCTCTTTTTGCGTCGGGGATTAAAAATAAACAACAAGTAACAAAATTCAAGATTTTGAGTAGCTCCCGACACAACGCCGGAACATCTCAATCACGTCAGCTTTCAAACAAAAAAAACCGCATCAAAATCAGTCCATTCGCATTCGTTTATTAGGAGCTACGATGACACAGATAGACACACAAACACACAGATACACAGACACACGCCTCAAACTTATAACACTCTTCTTTTTGCGTCGGGGTTAAAAAGCGAACGGAAAATACAACCAAACTACTCGGTCAACATCAATTTCTATTTTTGCGGATTTGCCCGCCGAGTACGATGGTAAAAGGTTCCACACACTATGCAATTTGTTGTACGACAAGTTGTGCTAGTTGTACCACAGATTGGACAGACAATTGGTGCAACAAGTTGCTTAGTATTTTGCCCACATATTGTTGAACGACAACGCCACAGACACACGGCGGCGACGAACTACCGGGTGAGACTCGAAATGGGGCGACGAAAGCCGAAAAAACAATAAGCACGCACGCTATGCGGTGCAGACGATTACCGATTAGACCGGCCGCTTTCAAGTTCCAAAATAATCGCATTTTCGGCTGCCCGCTTTGCACTGGCCGCCAATTTTTTTATAATGTCATGTTTTTTTCACATCGGTCGACCCAGCCCGAAGCAACCGGCCCTTCGGGAAATCTCCCGAAATCCCCGATGGCCCACCCGCCCCTGATTCTGACCAAGATCACACAGTTTTTTCTTACGGTGGTAAATTCTAAAAGGAAAGTTACCTATTTTTTACAATATTTACAAAAATAGCTCTTTCAACATTTTACAGCCATCCTTTTGCTTGTGCCACTCCAACAAACTGACCCAGCAACCAAAATTTGCTTAGTTGAAGTGATATTTGCATTCCGAAAAAACTTCCGTAGGTAACTTTTCGCGAAGAGTTTACTGACGCAAGAACCTCAGAGTCATTGATTCCTTTTCTTGAAACCTTCATCAGAATTATACCTAATTATCATGTGAAAGTCTGAAGGTGATGACATAACAAAACTCTTACTAAAATTTATGTCACACCCCTGTATTCAGAGTAAAGCAGTTTTAGGAATATGCAGAGTGATTCAGGACGGGTACGTCAATCTTTGGGGGATTATAGAGAAGCTTAAAATAAGAAGAAATGTTCCTATTAACACGGTGTCCAAAAGTTACAATTAACAAAGATACAGAGTGCTGAAGTTTCTGGAAAAAGGACGATTATCTTCGAAACTATGAATCAATGAACTAAAATTTTTGGGGTGTCTTTTGTAGACTTCTATTGTTTAAAAAAAGATTTTCTTTAATGACAAATGACATCGCAAGTAGTTCTGGAAAAATCGATTGTTTACTTTCGTCAGAAATGAAGGTTGTGAACGATTCCACAAAAATTTGGTTCACTTAAAACTAAGCAGCCTACGAAAGAATTTAAAGATGGCAATAAAAAATATTCTCCCAAATTGAACGCAGTATTACTGGACAGATCAGTGGCATAACACAGTTTGAGGAAAATAAGTAGACGGCCCCATATTTACAGAATTTCAATATCTGCATAGGTAGACATGAAAGTTAAGGGGCAAAAAATGAACCTGCAGTCTTTACTTTTTTATTAATACTTCAAGAATAAATCAACGTAAATCAGATTTAATAGTTGATTATTATTGAGCACCACACAGTAAAACTTTGTCCCGTTTAACTGACTCTTCTAGCCCTCAAATAAACGTGTTCTTTTTACTGAGTCAGTTATATCTTTAACATCAATACTGAAAATCCATAGATCGACTATGTTCTTCGGATATGTTTCTTAACATTTTTTTTTCAGTTTTATTTAAATCTGTACTTTAATTGGAAATGAACTAATCGAAATGTTAACGAATAATAATAAGTAACCATAAAATGTTGCAATCTAAAATGTATACGTAATGCTCTCTTCCCTAATAGACATCCTTAATGAATATTTTAAGAGGTACCTGCATTTAATGATGAAATTACAGCAAACAATACGAAATAGACAAAAAATAATGAAAGCTTCCTAACAATTTCTAAATTTAATTAACATTTTGTAGATGGCACAGTGTGGATTTAGAAAAGCCTTTCAAAATATAAATTTTTAAATTGGAAAAGGCGCCTAAAATGTTGAAAAATGCAAAGATGAAATGCAGGAACAGAATAGTAGTACATACGTAGTTTACTAAGAACTGCGGTTATATAAATTTAGCAGGAACGTAGAGAAGTAGATATTCCAAAAGGAGGGAGGCAGTGTTGTCAACTCTTTTTTTATAGTTTTTGGCTACTTTAGTACCTAGTTTTATTTTAATTGAGCAATCCCTCAAGAGTGACTCGTTTTAGAGGGATAACTTTCAGACAAAAGTTATCAGGTTTGAAATGGTCCTTTGGATGAGATGCTATTTGAGATTTTCTAGAAAACTGCCCCTGAATGATCCTTAACTGTAGCGGTGTGGGGATGATACTAATTTTTTGCAAAATAACATTTTGCAATACATGATACGGCAGGCAAACTCTTGTACGATCATAAGATAGGTTTGTTTTTGTTCTTAATCGCTGAGGTTGATCACAAAAAAATTGTTTGAAACCTCCAAATTTTTCGTAAATGGGCAGCCATTTTGAAACGTTTGAAATAATTGAAAAAATGTTTAGATAAAAGTAGAGAAAATTCACGGGTGCACGTGACTTTTGCCCATGTTATTCTTATGGACTTCCGGTTAAGAATATTTTGCTAGCTTTAGGGGCGTGGCTTAAGTTTGAGGTGACGTAAGAAATCCTTCGACCAATGAGAGAGTAGCGTGGGTAGTATTCGACCAATGGGAGAGCGGGATTTAATTTGAATATATTTGGCGCGCTTAATATTGAATTGTAGTCGGTAAGTAGGAATCTGTAATTGTGTAGTTGATGGTTCAACTATTTTCCGCTAGAGGGAGTGAGCTATTACTGTAAAGTGGTAAGCTATTGAGTAGCAGATAGGTAGGTAACTGTAACGTGGTGAGCTATTGAGTAGGAGAAAGAGGAAACTTCTTAGTGCAGAAGGCCTGGAATTAAGTTTTATTTGTTAAAACCGATAAAATATCCCGCTGCGATCTGGGTTTGAACCGAGTACCTTTGGCGCAAAAACCCAGTGCGCAGCCACTGTGCTGAAACAGTGAATGTGACAAGTTAACTTTGAACTGTTTTATAAATACCGAGATAAGCAGCGCGCGAACTCGCAGCGATTATATTATTTATAAATAGAACATCCGATCTGTACCTAGATGCTTTTTATGTTAAATATAATTAAAATATTAATAATTCAATATTTAAAGATTTAAATACGTACATTTATTTATGATGTAATATACTTATACATTTTATAAACGGAATAAGCTAATGTCACTATGCATGTAATTAATATGAATATATAGTAGATAAGTAAACTGTGTATTGACGAATCAGCATCTTCGTAGTCTGCATCATATCCTGATACGAGAATTCTTTTCCAATCAGGCGTATCTCCATAGCTTCGGTTAAAAAAGACGAGTCTTAACTTGTAGACCAGCAATGACGGTTTATTCTGTTGATCGATGATAACGCCAGAGATATTTCGAGAAAAAACGGAAATTCCATATACAGTGAGTTGCTCTAATCTGTACCAAGCATCGGGCCAACTGTCATTTTTTTCATCGAAGCAAACAAATATTTCCGCTACTCCTGGAGCGTGATTAACGTAAAAGATTTGATTTACCAAAGCCGTCAGAATGACAAAAGAACTTGCCAAAATTGCCATCTTCTTCTTACGTCTTCCGTGCAGACTTTAGACACAGGTAACACTGAGATTTGGGACCAGGAGGTCCGTCTATATGATCGCTATCACCAGGACTGTTATAATGAGCGAAGCAGGGTCGTTTTAATTGCAAATCGACGTCGTTTTGTAAAGTAGCAGACAACAGAGTCCAAATCTTCTCCAATTGTGTAGAGGATAAATATTTTTGGATAAATTCTTTCGTTAAATTTTCAGGTAATGATGATGTTGAACGACAGAGTTCTGCATTAAAAGACATTTGGATTGAAAGTGATTAGATTTATTTAGTTTTCTACATAAGTAGTAGGGACTGCTATACCTAAATCGTAATACAATTTGTCCATACAATACATCAAACATTCTTTTAAACAGTACCGCACATCTCCATAACGTACACCGGCGTGGGTTATGAAATGATAAGTTAAAATTATATCGTTAACACATTCTTTTTCGTATTTTTTAAGTTCCTCTGTCACAGTCGGCAAGAGCACGTCCTTGTAAAATTCGGAAAAATGTAAGGAATACAAGAGATCTAACCGAGCATAAATTACAAGTTCCAAATCGACAATTTGCCGAACAGTATCTTCGCCTAGATACAACACAGAATTGAGATTGGTGGTGTTTTTTTCTTGAATTCTAAGCAGTCTGAACCCGAAAAGCGAAGCGCCATCGATGGTATACGATCCACTTTCCCTTTGATACTTGACGTTTTCTTCTTTAGGTTTCAAAAAGTACTGTTCCATCGATTCTCGTAGAAATTTTGTCACGCCATACCAATCGTCTGCTAAGAAGGAAACACTATGCTCACCACTCACGGTAAATTTATTGAAAATTTTCACCGCGGGTTCGAAATTTCTTGCGTGACTAAGACCACAGGTTAAAGAAAAGTCATTCGCGCACTTGTAACAGGTTTCGTAGATGAAACGATTTTCATTACGAATTGCATCTTCGTATTTCAACAAACTATTTTCCATAAAACTCCACGGACTGGCAAGGAAACTGTCGTTGCTGTAACTACTGCTGCTTTCGGACATCTTTACACTGCAATTGTTTCACCTCGACTAAACAATGTCTGAAGATTTTAGCCACGAGTTGTGACTTGCAGGGAAACCAAGCCAGGAAACGTACAAATCCCCCTTCTTGTTTTTGCGCAGAACCTTTTCCACCAAGTAAACATCCGGTTGTGTAGTTTTCTGCAATTCTTCAGAGTAAAACCCCCCGCTGATTGGTTGCCCTTCCATATCTTCCAACAGATACGTACACGGGTTGGTCACCTGTATTTTCACTATTTTAAATAATTCCGTTGACCAGTTGGGTGTATATCCTTTTTCAAATTGAAATTTTGTCTTACTTATTCTTACGATGTCTCCTTTTTTAAATTTCGACTTTCCCGCGATTTTTATATGGTTAAACGAGGATTTCAACACAGCATTTTCCATCTTTTTCGTTATCTTCGAAGGTTTCCTGTTTGTTGTTCCGTGTTTGGTATTATTGTACTCTAGTATTACATCATCGATTAAATTTATCCATTTATATGTTCCGTTCAAACTGAACAATTTATAAAGTTTCTCTTTCAAGGTACGAATTACACGTTCAACGATTGCGGCTTTCTTAACGCTGTATGTGTTGTAGTGATTAATTTTGTACTTATCAGTCAACTTCTTAAAATGCACATTGAAAAACTCTGTACCCTGATCTGTTTGTAGATTTTTAGGTTTACGTTGACCTTGTTTCAAAATTGTCTCCAAAGCGTTCGTAACCTCTTTAGCTGTCTTTGATTTTAGAGGTTTTCCCCACACGTATTTTGAAAAACAATCAATTACCACTAAAAGATATTTATGTCCGCGATTTCATGTTGAATATTGTCCGAATTCCGCCAGGTCCGCTTGCCACAAATCGTCGTATCCCTTTATAATTGTACGCCTACGTGAAAAATTCCTTCTAGCAGGCTTATGCAATTCTCGAACAACTTGCAATTTTCCCGTTGACGGTTTAATTTTCGATGTCATATCTTAGATTGTTGTTGACGGCTTGGGATTTACACGTTTCGAGGAAGAGGTTCTAATATTCTGTTCCAATTTATTAATTCTATCGGTTAATATACGATTGTTATCTTAGAATAATTTTTCCCATTTTTCGAGATCTTGCTGGCGCTCCTTAGTAAAGAACGTTTGCAAATTAGTTGTTATAAACTGTTCCATTTTATTCATATCTGCGCCGATTTCTTCTTCTATCTTGTCGTCCACGTATTGTTTATCTGCTTTGTTCTCTTGCATCGATTGAATTTCTGTTGCTTTAACCTCTTGCCACGTTCCCATTCCTTTAATAACACTATTCGCAGATTGTATGTTTTGATTTGCCACAGTTATGTGATTTTTCAACCCTAGATCAACCGTATTGATCTTTGCTTCTAGAATATTTTTCGCAGATTGTATGTTTTGATTTGCTACAGTTATGTGATTTTTCAACTCTAGATCAACCGTATTGATCTTTGTTTCTAGAATATTTTTGATCGAATCGACATAGATCTTTGTCGCACCATCATTTTCACCGGTAGGTAATTTAACGTTGCACAATTTACGATTTTGAATGTCAAAGTCACCTTCTGCGGTCAGATGAAAACCGATACCTCGAGGTCCTCGAACCGCTGGTGCATTACGTTGGGCGCTTCTTCCGAACTTATTGATACTCATGCTATTACACCGGCTTCCCGCAGTTCTTCTTCGATCGACAAAATTTCGTTTTGATGATTGGTATGACCCGACAGTTGCGAAGCAATTAATAACTTTAAGCGATCTACAATCTCGTTTACGTCGTCCCAATAAATATAGTCAACTGGTTTGTCTGTACAGATTTTTTGACTATATAATAAACCCTCCCCTCCATAAGACTTTGACCGTTGCTTGGGGAACAGCTGTTTCACTATTTTCGTGTACTTTAGAGACTTGGTGCCTTGGATTTGACCCAGAGGATTGAAATTCCGTTTGTGTGCACTCGTCAACTCCAACATCTCTTTATACCTCTTTTGATCTTCTTTGCTGTAAAGGGTTTCTTTCGGTTCTCGTTTGAAAAGTAATTCGTACAAGCCACGGGTTGCATTAAACTTTTTTCCTTCAATTATAAAATTACCAATATCGTCTATTTCGACTATCTTGTTCCCCAATCTGCACTTATTCCCATCGAAATAAATGCCGTAAGCTGAATCGTATTCGCGGGTTTTGTCCAATATGTAACCTTCTATGTAATTTCTCGCTATCGGGGGATATTGATTGAGAAACTCTTGTTGAATTTGTTCCGGGGTACTTTCGTATTCAGTTCGCATACTTTCAAACACAGAATCTGGATCATCATCATCATCATCTGAACCCTCTGCTGTTGCTGTTGCTGCTTCTTCTTCTTCTTCTTCTGGATCTGAACTTTCAGCAATCTTCTCAAACGGTACAAAGGATAATTTTCGCTTCTTTAGTTTAGGAGTGGAACTACCGAACTGATGATGATGGTGGTGATGATGTTCATTCGGTTCCGCTTTAACATTACGTTCCTCTTTTATTTGTATTACGTCCTGGGCGATTGCTTTAGCAGTTTCACTTATGTGCCTCAAAGGTTTTGATACGGATTTCATAAGTCTGTCGATCGATTCATCCTCTTCGGCTCTTCCCAGCTTTAAAGCCATATATTTTTTTCGTATGTTATCGGAGGCTTTAATAAGCTCTTCTGTAATTTGCGTAGACTTGGTCGGTTTGATGTTACGACGAAGGCGAGGGGTTGAACGGTTAACTTTATTATGTTTTCGTCTCATGTCAACAGGTTTTTGAACAGAAACAAGTACTTTTTCATGCGACCTCTTCGAACGGTCTCTTTGATCTCTTTGATCGGTCTCTTTGACCTCTTTGACCTCTTGAGTGGTCTCTTTGATCGGTCTCTTTGACCTCTTTGACTGCTTGAGCGGTCTCTTTGATCGGTCTCTTTGGTCTCTTGAGCGGGCACTTCTAATGATCTGAACAGGTCTGAGTCATCGGATCATTTGAATCGATAATCAATGAACCGCTTGTATTTATATTACAATGTACCCATCGAACCCTTTTCTGTATCTTCCCTCGTTAATCGCATTATCTTTTACTATGACTAGCATGCCGTACTTATCATTCCAGCATTCGGAACAAATATTTTTAAACCGATCGAATGTCATGTCTGTCGTCACATGTTCATCGTAGGCATGCCTCAAGTTCAAAGCGTCTTGTTTAAACAAAACTATACAGTTTGCATTATCTCGTATAAGATGCTTGGGAATCTTAGTATAGGTTTGAGATAAATAGAAGGAATCAATTTCCCAATGTCTTCCTGTCGTAAAATATGGATAAACTTTGGCTTGGTTAACAAACGCGATGTCATCAAATATCATCAGAGAATATGGTTTCGCTTCTGATGGCGCTAATACCTTATCATAATCCTCGTAGGGGTAATAGTTCACTTCGTTGACACGTGACATAACTTTCTGCAAAATTTCATACTTCCATTGCTTCAACGATTTCGAGTACACGTAAACATTCTCAAAACGCAGTCCATTAGGATCGAAAATGAGACTTATGAGGACGTTCGTTTTTCCGCATCCACTAGGTCCGCAGATGAGAGCACGTATGCTGTTCGGTAGCAGACACCCGTGCTTTGATAGTTTCGATTCAACAGATCCGGTAACATCATCGAGATTTCTTATTGGCAGCGAAGTGGTTTGCTTAATTATACGCATTTCTATTAACTGATCGAGCATTACACGTACACGTCTATATATATAGAACGTATCTTCGTGATCGGTTCAGTATCTATGTTAACTTATCAAGGTGAGGGTGTTCTAAACACTCTTATAAATAAGCTTCCGTTTGAGCTTCACGTACCCGGTTATCAGTATTGTGGTCCCGGTACTAAATTGAGAAAAAGACTTCAACGCGGAGATACCGGTATTAATCCCTTAGACGCAGCGTGTAAAGTTCACGACGTAGCTTATTCCAAAAGTGAGAATCTTGAGGAACGTCACAAAGCTGACAGAATTCTCGAGTATAAAGCGTGGGACCGTGTGACGGCCAAAGATTCCAAATTTGGCGAAAAGGCTGCAGCTTGGGCAGTCACGAACGCCATGAAAGTTAAACGTAAACTAGGAATGGGGTTGAAACAGCGAAGACAACAACAACGATTAAAGTTCAAGAAAAAGAAAGTCGCTTTAAGACGAATCATAGAAGCATCTAAGCAAGCGATAAAAGATGCTGGAGCGTCTAATGTTAATGATACCGTTAAATTAGCTTTAGAAGCGGCACGGAAAGCAGTACGTAAAACTGGAGGTAAGAAGAAAGTTCGAGCTCCTCGAGTTATACCTATTCCGAAATCTGGCGGTTTTTTACCTCTCTTGCCGGCCATCTTCGCGGGACTTTCAGCATTGGGGGCTCTATCTGGTGGGGCGGCGGGGATTGCGAAGGTTGTTAATGATTCCAAACAAGCAACCAAGAAATTCGACGAATTATCTCGTCACAACAAAACTATGGAAGCAATTGCTTTGGGTAAAAAGGGGAGCGGTCTATACTTAAAACCGTACCGAAGAGGCATGGGTCTCTTTCTCAAGAGTGAAAAAAACTGAACAAATCGCCGGTAGGAATCAATAATCGTCGACGACCTCTGACGGACTCAGATATCGTAAAGTACGCAAAACAAATGAAAATTCCACATTTCAGAGGAGTGTTTATGCGTGACGGTATGCCGGCTACCTTCAAACGCAACGAGTCTGCAGTAGTTAATTTGGACAGCGAATCTGGAAGAGGAACACACTGGGTGGCTTACAAGAAGCGGGACGGAGTTGTGCAGTACTTTGACAGTTTTGGCGATCTCAAACCCCCGCTTGAGCTACTTAATTATTTTCACGGATGTAAAGTATTATACAATTACAACAGATATCAAAACTATGGAAGCGTTAACTGTGGGCATTGTGCTTAGAATTTTTGTCAAATAAATAAAATTGTGTATCAAAGAGTTTTTCTATCAGTCATGTCTCAGACGTTCACCCTCAAGGGACTAAGCAATCAGTTGTCTGCGAATTTCTACCCACCGATTGAACTTAACCCCAGATTCGAATATTCGCTGGCTCTTATAGGATTTCATACCTACAACTCTGTACCTAACATTGATGTGGGGTGTAATAAATTCTATTACACAATTAAAAACACAAAAACCAATAAGAACGCAGAAGTGTCTGTTAAAATTCCGACGGGTGCCTATGAAATAATCGACATCGAGAAATATTTGCATTCAGTCATTCTCGCCGATGAACACGCCACATACGAGGAAAATCAGAAAATTCTGTCTCTGACCGCGAACAACAATACGTTGAAGTGTGAGCTGAAAAGCGCTTTTCCCGTTAATTTCGACCGTGAAGGCAGCATCGGTACGATATTGGGATTCTCCAGACGTAAACTAAAGCCCGATGTTCTGCACGAGTCCGACTTACCTGTGAATATAATCAAGGTTGTAACCATCAGAGTAGAGTGCAATATTACTAGTGGAGCATACTACGGTGACGCCCAGGCTCACACCATATACGAATTCAGTCCGTCAGTCGGTCCAGGATATAGTATAAATATTGAACCGACCAATCACATTTATTTACCACTCGTGAACAAAACCAGTATAGACAATATTACGCTTACACTGCTCGATCAGAACAATCACCCAATCAATTTTCGGGGAGAAGAAATCGTAATCAGATTGGAACTGAAGAGACAACCATCATGGGGCTAACCTTCACAGAATATATTAAAGCAGGACCGTTTCGTAAAGATTCAGTCTTAGCAGACACAGTTCAAGAACAACAACGTCGCAACAGAGCAGCTCTAACTTTAGAAAACATCAGGTTTCTTCGGTCTCTGGGGCACCATGTCAAGCAAACTAGAAATATTCATCGATCCAAATTTTGATGACTCAATCGTTCGGGAAGAAATACATACGTATCACCCTCAGACCAAATCTTTCGACAACTCGGATGAAATTTTAATATCAATCAACCAACAGGATGTGTTCGTGGCATTGTATGAAGCAGTTTTACACATAGAAGCAAAATTAAAAATTACCGGGGAAGGTGCGGGCGAAGTGACGCTTTCGAATAATACGGGGGCTTATCTATTTGAATCCATAACTTACGAATTGAACGGAAAAGAAGTAGATAAAATTAGAGACCCCGGAACAACTAGCTCTCTTCGTACCTACATAACCTTTAGTCCCAACGAATGCGTCCCCTACGACGTATTAGGGTGGAACTACCCTCGAGACGACACCCCTATTCCAACCCTCCATACTGATAAGACCTATGCAGTTCGAATACCCTTGGATTATTTGTTAGGGGTCTTTCAAGATTACAGACGAGTCATTAGCGGAAAGCATACGTTGCGCTTGATAAGGGCAAGATCCGATGATAATTGTTTTGTAATTCCCCCGGTCAGTGCTAAGACGGCATCGATTGAAATTACTAACATCGAATTACGAGTGAAGCACGTATATCCAAATGATGCCGTGAAATTGAGGCTTTTGAATGAAATATCTAAGGATTCACCTATTCTGATTCCGTTCAGACGGTGGGAGTTTCACGAGTTACCTGCACTCCGAGAGGTAAATCGAGATGTGTGGTCAGTTAAAACTACAACAAACGTCGAACGGCCTAGATATGTGATAATAGCATTTCGAACGGACAGAAAAGACAATCCGAAGGGTGATGGTTCTTTCTTTGACAACGTAAATTTAACAGATGTGCGGCTTTATTTAAACTCACAGTGTTATCCGTATGAGTCTCTTAGACTAGACTTCAAGAAAAAACGGTACATGGAAGCGTACCAAATGTATGTGGACTTTCAAAAAAGTTTCCACGGAAAATTACATCCTCAACCTTTACTCTCGTACTATGAATTTCATAAGAAAGCAATCTTTGTGATCGATTGTTCCAAGCAAAACGAGGCTCTAAAGTCGTCAACTGTAGAAGTCAAACTGGAATTCGAAAGTTCGGATAATTTTCCAGAAAATACACGAGCCTACTGTATAATTATTCACGACTGCGTAGTAGAGTATAAACCCCTGTCCGGCATCGTCAGAAATATAATGTAATGTAATTTTAACCCTCAGTATTGAGAAGATTGTCTGAAAGGAAGGAAGTAGTGAAAAAGTAAAGTAAAAAGTGAAAGATGAAGTTTCTAGTTGTAGACATACAAGGGTTTTACATTCCTGAATTTGTTCCGAAAGAAGTCGCCATAAACGATGGCATTAGAACACAACATTTTGTATTTGAATCTCCGAAAAATTACGCATCTTTATCTGTCGAACAGAAAAGACACGTCAGGTATTTAGAAAATAATTATCACTGTATCAGGTTCAGCAGCGGTCACATTAAATATGAATATGTAGACGATGTTTTGAGGGAATTTTTATGCACAGCTGATGTTCAAAGGGTTTACGTAAAAGGACGTGAGAAGAAGGAATTCTTGGAGAGTGTAGTTATGCGAGAAAGAAGCTCTCCAGCACAGACTACTACTTCGATCCCTCTCATAATCAATCTTGAAGAAACCGATTTTGAAAATGTTCCGAATTTTGAGAAAAATGTACCTTATTGTTTAAGTCATATTAATAACACCTATTGTGTTTGTGCAATAAGAAATTGCTTTACTTTATATACTTATGTAAGCGGATTATTACCATAATGTAAGATTAAATAAATTCATCGGAAAACTGTAAATTATTGAGTTTTATTGTATAAAAATGTGTGGGATGACTAACGAACCAGTATAGACACGTTTAATTCACGCTTTATTATATTGCATCATAAGTACCTACAGTTTCGCGGTTTTTCCTTTATCTACTTTTGCAGATTTCCTTTTTCCTGTAATATACAGGATATGATGTAAGTTTCCACTTCTTTCCCAATACAAAAAAAATAAAATGAACTAGTTTGAAACGTACAGTTTTATTGTGGTTTTAATCAGAGGTGCATGCGCGAAAATATAAATTTTTGGTAAAATGTCAAATACGATTCGTAAAAAATTTAAAGTTTTATAATAAATCTTTAAACGAATTTATATTAAATACAAATTCATTACTCGAAACTTACGATACAGTGAAATCTCTAAAAGAAATCTTTAGGATTAAAAGTAAAATAGGCATCAAACTTTTAAAGATGAAACATAATTATTCTGGTAAAAAAGTATTAAATGCGAAGTTTCCGCTCACATAATAAAGGCGCCATGTGATAAAATAGTCTTATCAGAAAATAACGGTTAAATTGTCTTACCTACTATAATAAGATAAGAGTATAGGATAGCTTTTGTTTCATTACGTTTCTGAAACTCGAAGAGAACGCATTAACTAACTAACTATGGCTAATTCCGATTTCTTATCGAAAGTGAACCTAAAAGGGTTATGTGAAACAAAAGCGCTAATAAAACCGAAAGATTTAAAACTAGGGGAACATAATTTAATTTTAAGTGCCGAATTTGTCGACACAAGATATAATAAAAAAAGTGTCGTGCTTCAACTCGAAATGGGCGAGTAGTTAGAAAATGAGAATACTGGATACGAACCCGTTCGGAGCACATAGCGCCATCGAGTTCTCGAGGTGCCATCGACTTCTTCGGCAGTGACCTTGAAAGAGACCAGAGGCTGCTGAAGGAGTCGTTGAGGCATCCGAAGAAGTGTCTTCAGCAGCGGCATCTGCAGCAGCCTCTGGTGTCTTTGAAGGTCATTGCCGAAGAAGTGGGCATGTCTTCAGCAGCGTCTGGTCATTGCAGAAGAAGTGGTGTTCAGCAGCGTCCAGGCGCATGCGCCGGGGCTATTCCTCAGGTCAGTCCACCCAGTTCTTCGGCAATGAGCAGAGGCTGCTGAAGAAGGGCCTCTGGGTCTTTGGGGCCTTTGGTTGTGGCTCAGGCGCCTGCGCCGGGGCTTAAAAAGTGCGCGTGTTGCTCATTGTTGCGCAATGGAAGAATGTTCTGGAAATGCTGATGCAATAGTACACAGATGTTGCAGAATTAATGTTTTTTCTCCTTCTACGTGTTTACCAGAATACGTTCTAAGTTTTGAAGGAAAATAAAAAACTGTTGAATTTATATTTTTACGCCAATATAATTAAAACAATAACTACAATTTGTATAAATAGTAAGCATGCATTTACTATAACGCTAAACATATTTAACCTATAAACAAATAATGAGAATATATTAAAAGGTTTAATCTTTTCCTGTTTTACAAAACTGGCAGTCTTTCTGTAGTGGTGGAGGACCATCAATAGTGTCGCAATCATATGTTGTCGACTCGAATCCCCAGTGATGGTAGCAGTAAGTGTATGCATGAGAACTTATATTTTTCTTCTGCTCTTCGGTTAACATACCCAGTTCGACACATCTGCGTAAGTCTGACGGATGTACGTAATATTCTAGGAATTCCTTGGGCAGTTCGGCTATGTGTGTGGGATCCATTAGCAGTAAATGCTCACCATTGTTAAAGAACTTGCCAATGGCTTTCCCCACACGTTTTCGCAGAGTTAAAGTTTGCTCCTCTGGTTGATGTTCTTGCAATTCTGGCGGTTCCAGGTATTTCAGGATCCAGTTCCGCAGCAGTTGAGCGTTAACTTCGGAACAGATGGCGCTGCTGTTTGCGTAATGCTGAATGCAAGGTTCAATAACACGGGAATTTTCTTCTCGAAGTTTCTTTAGCGAGGGGCAGCAGTTGAGCGAATCCAAGTCGAAACACTCAACGTTGTCGGGAAGCACGTTTTTCAACCAAGACACTTTATCTTTACCCTTCACGTAGATCCTATCACAATCGGCCACCGATGACTTTAACTTCGATCGGATGTCGTCGTAGTTCTCCGTGCCGCAATTCCAGCTCAAGCCGTGGTAGAAACGTGTCAACCAATGAGCTTGACGTCTGTTACACTCCCTCAACTGGTTCAGGTCGAATGGTGGCTTGAATACCCAGTGGTAGTTGCTGCCGCCGCCGCCTCGATGATTCAACGCAATGAGTGAAACTTCTTTGAATATGAATTCACCGACTGCAGTCATGAAACCCTGAACGTCTGCGACGTACTCCATGGTTGACATGCGAACAAATCCAACGCGAGACTGGCGCGCACGATGTGCTTGTGCGACTTTTATACCAGGCGTTTGACAGAGCCGGTGGAGGGGGTATACTCGACGATGCGGTCATGCAGGATGAGACAGTAGGCGGTTGTGTTGGCGGGGAAATTTTCGCTCGACTCAAATTCCAGACGAATGTCCACAGGACCGGACTTGATGCTTTCCGACTGTTTTGATGCGTCAATGACTGCGAGTGGGGCGCGATTCTTGAACTGCTCCCTGCCGTATAGCGGCTCGCCAACTTTTCCATAGTACGAGCACTGAAAGTTCTCGTACATCTCATACAGTAAGGCGTATTTCCCGGTGGCGAAATCCAAATTGAGATTCTCGTAGGGGAACGACTCAGAGTTCAGATGTAGTTTGATGTTTGTCAGATTGCAGTGGTCAAACTGGCTCGAGTCCGTGATCGCATTGCCCTTGCGATTCGTCTGGAAGGCCACAATGACGTAGCGCGGTTTCTCCAAGTGCGTTGCGGTCTTGATTGCCCACGTCTGTTTCGTCGCTTGCGGCAACAGCGGATACTCGTAAAGTTCCCAGCTGCGAAAGCACAGTTGAAGCGTTCTCTCGTCTTCGATGATCTTGAGGAGATTTAGACGTTCCAGATCGGAGGGGTAGACATACGGTACCCTCCAATGCACCTTGCTCAACTCGATCCTGGTGTTTGCTGCGTTACCCACGAAGGCGTTCCTATCGCTCTTCGAGCGATTCAGAATGAGCTCGTGACGCACATTCAACAGCACCTTGTGGTAGTCTTCTAGGAATCCGAGTAGGATTCTTCCCGGGATGCACACGTTAAAGTTTCCGTTCGCGTCAAGTACATGGGTCGGCGCATCACCGGTCGTCGTCCAGCCGGCATTCTCCAGCGCACGCGCCTCACCCTCATTCAGAGAAGCTATACCCTTTAATGTGCTCGTGATGCCCACGTTCTTCGTTCGATCCACCTCCACTCCGTTGATTTCGTAGCGGACGTCGTCCAGCAGGAAAGTGAAAGCGTTGTTTGTGAGAGCGGCAGCGGCGCCCTCACCCTCACCCGTCACGAATCTACCTTCCATGTAGATGCAACTGAGATGCGGTAGTATGTAGGCGTCCTGTTGCTGGACTGGTATGCGTATTTCATCGTTGGCGTTGAATGTCGTTGACACGTACGGTTGATGCACGTGCACCTCTACGCGCCGTGCGGACTCGTCCAAAACAGCACCGTCCAGAACACGAAAAGTATCCACGTTTATGTTTGTCATCTTCAATAAAGTTCACGTGACAGACCGATGACGTAAGACAGTGAGAAGTAAATATACCCTTCAACCAAGCCCACAACAAACTCTTCTTGGTACTCAAGTCCTCTTCCTCCTTTGTTTCAGTCGATATCCCAGGGACGTCAATATTGCTTTGCTATCAGTGCTAAGCTGACGGATTTGTCGATGAGCTTTGTTCGCGTGGTGTACAGCTGGACTGTTGCTTGTCTGCTGTTGCTGCTGCTGCTCTGAATCACAAGTGATGCCCGTTCCAATAACGTACCCGCTTATATACCTGTTTCGAAAGGCTATGCCCATAATGCTCGCTTTAATGCGCCCACGCGAGTGTCCTCCCTCGCTATTTATAGTCTCTTTATGTGCAACCGGACAATTATCTCTTCACCGCGAAAATTCACCAGTGTGCCGTTTTGATCGACAATGCGCACCGTCACGTTGTCTATACTGTTGAGAGTGATGGGCAGGTATATTACGTTGCTGGGCACCTCAACAATCTTGTAACCGGGCGGCACGAGGGGGAAAAATTCGTGTACGGTGTGGACTAAGTTACCATTTACGTACGATCCGGTGGTGATGTTGCACTCTACGCGTATCACGTCCACTTTCAGTATGCTGACGGGCAAGTCCGACTCGTGCCATCTATTCGGTGCAAGTATGCGTCTATTGAATCCAAGCAGAGAAGCCAAACAGTTGTCTCTGTCAAAGTTTATCTGTTTCCCGAATTTAATTTCGCACTTCAGGGTGCTGTTGTTGGCGCGCAGAATAAAGCTGGTATCACCCGAGGGTAAATTGTTGCGCAGGTACTCGTTCAGGTCTTCGATCTCATATGAACCAGTGGGTATGACGAGTTCCGCGTCACCGCTACCATAATAGAACTTATTGTTTGATTCGTCCACGTTCGGCACCGAGTTGAAGGTTTGGAACAGTACAAGCCCCAGCACGTAGTTGCCGTCCCCCAATTCGATAGGTGGGAAAAAATTGCTGCTCAAGACCGAACTGTTTCCCGTCAACGACACCGTCAGAGACTTGGTGGTGGTCATGATCCGCCGTTGTTGTACAAAAACTTTAAGCACAGGTGTCCACAGATGGGTGAGTTGAAGCTCTGCTCCCAGTCGTGATTGTACTGTATGGTGGTGGTGCGGCTACCGAGGTATTTAACGAGTTCTGCGGGCGGTCGCAGGTTGCCAAAACTGTCAAAGTAGAGGACGCGCGACCCTCGCTTTATGTACGCTACCCAGTGGGTGCCAGGACCGCTTGCGTCATCCAAATTGACGATAGCTGACTCGTTGCGTTTGGGTTTCCCCGCGGGCAAGCCGTTGCGCATGAACACTCCCCGGAAGTGGGGAATTTTCAGATCGATTGAAGCGTACTTGTTTAGATCGATGTCGGTGAGTGGTCTTCTCGGTAGCCTCAGTAGCGGTTTTTTGCCGGCGCCAAGTACAGACCCAAGCCTTTGCGGTATGGTTTCAGGTAGAGTCCGCTTCCCGGTTTACCCATAGCAATGGCCTCCATGGTCTGATTGTGGCGTTGATGTTCGCCTAGCTCTTTTCGGGCCTGTGAAGCATCGTTCACTGCCTTAGCTACACCTGCCGCCCCTCCAGCTAGCGCACCGAGAGCCGATAGACCCGCAAAAATTGTATCAGGGGTAATATTCCACCAGTCTTCGGCACCGGGATGACGCGCGGCAACGGCTTCCTCTCTTTGCGTCGAATTACTTGCTTAGCCGCTGCCAGGGCTCTGTTCACCGCCATAACCGTATCCTTGGTGTTCTTCACTGCAGCTCGCGCCTCTCTCGTCACTCTGCCGAGCGAAATACGATCTTTGACCGTCTTCTTCTTCTTCTTGGTGCCGACACCCATACCCAACTTGACTTTAGCTTTCATTGCGTTAGTTATGGCCCAAGCGGCTGCACGTTCACCCAGAGATGCGTCCTTTGCCAAAACCCTGTGCCACGCACTGTCCGCCAGTCTTCGGTCAGCTTCGTGTCGTTTCGCGAGCTCCTTCGATTGCGAGTAGGCAATGTCGTGGGATCTGCACGCTTCGTCCGTGGGATTTATGCCCCGATCACCTCTTGCCAATCGCTCCTTAAGTTTTGTACCTGGACCACAGAAGTTGTAACCGGGCAGGTGCAATTCCACCGGCAGTTTTCCAATCAAATCGTTTAAGAGTCCTTTCCCCTTGCGTGGTTGTCGTCGTCGTCGAAGTGGTTTGACTGTCGGAGACATACTGACTGGAGTATAAAAGGTTTCGACGCGTCTATATATACTAGTTCGACGACGATGAAGTTCGTGAAACAATCGGAGAGTTTACCGGTCATGAATGTATGCGGCGCAGGCTTCGAGCCACCCGCCAACAAGAGACTCAAACACGGACTCCTCTTCCCCGACACTGTGAGATCCATCATCTGCGGTCCCTCGAACTGTGGCAAAACGAATTTGATTTTGTCGCTGCTGTGCGCACCGAACGGGTTGCGTTTCGAGAACGTCTACGTCTACTCCAAGTCCCTGTACCAACCAAAGTACCAACTGCTGGGGGAGATTCTGCGGGCGGTGCCGGGTGTCGGCTACTTTGCCTACGGAGATTGCGCGGACATCGTGCCACCCGAGAACGCCCTGCCCAATTCCGTGTTCATCTTTGACGACGTGGCCTGCGACAAGCAGAACGTTATGCGCGACTATTTCGCCATGGGAAGACACAAGTCCACAGACTGCTTCTACCTCTGTCAGACGTACACGCACATCCCCAAACACCTGATACGCGACAACGTCAACTTTCTGATCCTCTTCAAGCAGGACGACTTGAACCTACGTCACGTGTACAACGATCACGTGAACACCGACATGGACTGGTCGGTGTTTCGTTCAGCGTGCGCCGCATGCTGGACATCCAAGTACGGATTCCTGGCGATAGACAAGGACAGCGATATGAATCAAGGGCGGTACAGGAGGGGCTTCGATCAGTACCTGATCATATAAAAGGGAAGCTGTTGACACAGACAGCTGTATTCGCTAACATCATGGCTGCTGACACAAACAAGAATAGGAAGAGAAAAAAGGATCGGATGCTTAGCAAAGAGATTATCAAATCAGCTGACGCCATTCGACGCAAGTACCGCTCGCTCAAATCGATCCAAACGAGTGCCGAGGAGCGCCTGAGACGACGCTTCCAACCGCTCACCGAACCGCTGCAAGAAATGACCCGCAAACTGGACTCTCTCAAGGAACCCTCAACGCTAACGCCCGCGCTGACGCAGCCCCCTAGTTTCGCCAACGACCTCATCGATCTGGACGGTGAAGCGGCAGCAGCGCCATCTTTCGACTACAACACTCCGCCGCCTACACCTACGATGCCCGGTCCCAAGGTCAGCCCGCACATTGAGAGACTGCTGCGCAATGAAAATCGCAGAGATTTGGACACCGTGTACGGAGTCAGAAGACAAGCCGGCAATGACTACGACTCGTTCATGATTGGAAACTCGGCCATTCAGTTTGTCGACGACGATGTCTACGTGCAGGACAAACGGTATCCGGGCACCAGCGGTCTCTACGAGCTGCTCTTCTACAAAGACCCGCACAATTACACCAAGCGTGATTTGAACGTGTACAAGAACATAATACTGGCCACGAATGCTCACAAGGTGGGCTATAGGGATGAAGCTCGTACTCGGGGCACCAACAGCACCAAGTACAAGAGCATCATCAAACGGTTTACAAAGGAGGGTGGTGGTGGTGGTGTTGGTGGACTGTTGATGCGCGTCACAGATAAAAACAGCGAGTACGTGTATTGGAATGATATAAATGAACTGGTTCAACGTTTGTACTTGCTGCATGCCTCCAGAGCGGCCGGCAACACCTCACACGGCAACGAGATTGCGTCTATTGTGGAAGAGCTTATGGAGGAGGGGGTTATAGTATAAGAAGGGGAGCAGCAGCAGCAGCGCGAGCCTCAATCATGTCCGTGGACAAGTTCGGACGACAGCTGGTTGGACGATCCAAGAAAGCATCTTCGCAGGCGTTTGTTCTGCGCGGACCGCCTGGAGTTGGTTTCCTGCTGACCCAGTCCGGGGACTATAACATAGACAACAAGCGTCTGACCAATGTTGCTAACGCAATCGAAGACCCCGACGCTACCAATAAAGCTTACGTGGACAGTTTATTTGCAGCACTGGGACTGTCAATTGATCACGCGGTGCGTACAGGAGCGGTGGCCCCTCTCGGCCGGAAACTAGAAATAGTAGAGCAAGACCTGGAAAAGGTCAGAGATAGTGTAGCGTTGCTGTTTCGCGAACACAGTGATAGACTGCACGCGCTAGAATTAGGTTTGGCGCAATTGCAAAACGACAAATATTTGGTGGGGGAATGAATGAGAAGAAGGGGCTGATTGCCGAGTTACACAAACCCGCACGACGAAACTTCCCGAGGCGCAAGGTGATAATCCGCGGTTTCGACGACCTCTGGCAAGCGGATCTGGTGGAGATGATCCCGTACGCGAAGGTGAATCGCAACTACAAGTACATTCTCATGGTGTTGGACACGTACTCCAAGTACGGGTGGGCGGTGCCACTAAAGACGAAGACGGCATCGGATGTGGTGCAAGCGTTCGCCCCTCTGCTGCAACGACAACGATCACCGAAGAATTTGCAGACCGACGACGGCAAGGAGTTCTTTAACGCACGCTTCAAGGCTCTGATGACTGAGCACGGCATCAATCATTACTCCACGTTCACGGAGAAGAAGGCGAGTTGCGTGGAACGCTGGAACAGAACCATCAAGGAGAAGATGTGGAGACTGTTCAGTTTCCAGGGCAACCACAGATGGCTCCACATTCTGCCTCAACTGGTCGGCGAGTACAACAAAACAGTGCATTCTGTGACGGGAATGCGCCCCGCTGATGTCACAAAGGATACGAAACTCAATTTTGGAGCGGCGGCAGCGGTCAGGGTGCAAACAAAGTTTAAGCTGTGGGACAAGGTGCGCATTTCAAAGTATAAGCACGTCTTCAGCAAGGGGTACACTCCAAACTACACCACCGAGGTGTTCACCATCGTCAAGGTGAAGCATACGAACCCAACCACGTACCATCTTGAAGATTACCAAGGGCAACCGATTCGGGGATGTTTCTACGAACAAGAGCTGCTGAAGACCAATTACCCCAACACATACCTGGTGGAGAAGGTATTGCGAAGGAGGGGCGATCGCATGTTTGTGAAGTGGCTCGGATTTGATGACTCACACAATTCGTGGATAGATAAGAGTGACTTGTAATAAATAAAACAGGAGTTGTTTACATAGAACATTTTTATTGAAAATATAGATAATTTATCAAATACATGCGTTTATTTACAAACTATTCTGGTCCATAATACTATAGTGCCCGAGAGGTAGTGTGTTTACACCATCATCGAGCGTGTGGCGTTTGTCATCTTCGGCACACAAACTTTTCTTGCTAATCTCGTACGAATAGAGCTCGTGATTTTTCGATCGAATCGAATTAAAGGTGGCCTGAAGTTTCAAATTGCCAAATAATACTCGTTTATAGTCGTTATGCGTCAACTCCTTGACTGCTGAACGGCCGATTCCCTTGGATTTTTTAATTTCAATAGCGTCATCCTCGCACAGAATAGAGTACATTTTCGGTTTTAGTGCTACCAACTCTGTAATAATTTTACCATCCAATTCATGCTTGAACTTGCCAATGACTTTTTTGTTTACCGGCGGAATATTGTAGGGATTCCCTGGGGGATAGCCGGAAGTGTCAAAATGATCCTTCGCATCGGCTCTAATTATTTCGTACAAGTCGTCAGTGCAGCACTCGTAAATAAAACTGTCCGTATCCGTGTAACAAAGCGAGGCATTTAAATTTTTGTGTTCTTTTACATAGTCGTAGTGAAATTTGTACATCAGTTCTTTTGCCAACTCCAACACGCAAAATCCCACATAGATTGGCTTATTGAAGACTATTTCTGTCTTTTGTAATTCAATGGCCACCAAGTTCTCCGAAAATATCACGCAGTTCTTAAAATTGGGTTTTGCTATCAGAGACGACGCGCCACAATTACCATCCCAACGCGTCACCAATTTGATGTCGCGCCGTTTCCTAATATTTTCAATTGTTTTCCCATACACTGCATTATTCATGAATTTGTACTGATCCTTTTCAAATTCATCCTTGGACTCTGTTCGTAATTTCGTGTTCAGATCTATGTACGGTTTGAGCCATTTAGACTGCTTAAATCGCAAAACTCTGTGGACCTTTTTTAACAGTAAACCGTGATTTAAACATTGCTGTAGATTTCTATAATGGATAACGTATCGAGATTTATCGTGAAGGGTTAGCATCAGTTTCGATTGGTTGGATAGGTCTGATGTGCGATGTTCTGAGCAGAAGGGGAAGTCCGCGTGATGGTCATGTATTGTTTCCGGATACTCCAGATCCACCTCTAGCGCATACCCATACTCTTGATCCCCTTCGAATAAGGTGTATTTTTTCTCCAATAGCTGTTGCTCGATCACGGCAATCTCACTGTCCTCCAACCACGCAAACCCTCCGTACGGCAGCGGTTGTGACAAACTGTGTCCGTACAGATTGTTTGCATCTATGTAGAAGAGAAATTTAGACGGTTTCGACGGATCAAAATTTTTCATATATTTGTTATTCGCTCTAGAAAATTTCTTGTTTGCCACAACCACTCCTCCTCTCAGTGAACGTTCGAAAAAATTTATCATTTCCACGTCTGTCAGCAGTTCGAGTTTGACCTTTGTCATCTTGAGCATTGCTTGAAACGTGTATCCCGCTAAGGTGAAACAGTGAAATGGATCCAACGAATACGTTTCCAAACACACGGAACGAAATTTATTCACTACATCTGTCAGAATTAATGTATCCAGTTTGAGGTAGATGTCGGAGTAGTCTGCTAGAGTCTGACAACCAAATGTCCGCCAAACCTTCTGCGCATGTGCATAGTCCTCTTCCGTAATGTCGCTGTCGTTGAGTTTACTGTAAAAAGCATTCTTCGGTGGGAGTTCGGTTTCTTCCAGACGTTCCCACGAGTTCACGTAATCATATGGGAACACCCCCTTCCTACAAATCAACTCTAAATTTTCCGGATTGGAAAAGTATCTTCTGGTTACGTTGTACTCGTTTGGATTCAAATTCTGCGCCAATTTCTCTAAGGACGATGGTATGAAACGATACGAGTCTAAAAAGCGCATTTTAACCCCACCCATCTTTTTCGAAAACGAAATGTAATTTTCCATCGTTATGGGCAGTAGATCAATTGGTTCCGTGTCGTAGGCCAACTCCTTTATGATTAAATGTCCGTCGTAACCACTCAAATTGTGAAATAATACGGGTACGAATCTGCAAGTTCGATATAGCAAATTGCATTGCGCATGCGCAGGTCCCCGGTACTTCCCCGTTATGTGATCGTGATCTTTCACTCGCTCTTCCAGTAAACCAAAAGGTTTCTCGCACATGTGGCAAATGTTGCACGTTTGAAATTCACGCAGCTGGATGTCATTCAATGGTTCCATACCCACGTCTCCGGTCACTATTGGCTCTATAACTGCAGCTATTTCTCGAAGTTTCGAAACAAACCAGCTGACGCAATCTTTTCCGCGATAAATCTCAAACCTTGACAGGCTATCGTCATAGTTACAAATCAGGTAAAAGGCAACGCTATACGGCTCGTGTTTCTGATATGCAAGCGTACTCGAAATGTCGGGATCATTTTTACATGCGGAAATTGGGCGGGTGAATGCTTCAAAATCACCGACGATGAGGAAGGGCACCGGCTCTTTAAACCAATAATTTTGAAATTGCAAAATGTCATTATTCCCCTCCGTTGGTACCGTAATTTTGACGTGAGACTTTTTTGCCGAGCAATCTGGTATATGCCTATCGTATTTTTCCAAGGAATAAAATGTGACTAAACACCGATCGCAAACGTGAATCTGACCGTGGTGCAGTGAAAACTGAGGTGAGCATAGACGCGACATATTTTTAATCCATGCGTAATGCCCTATGCTATTATTCTCATTCGTAATGTATAATAAATTCACATGCCTTTCCCGTTTCTCCTCGGTATAATACAAAGGACCAATTACGTTACACTTATTGTCTAATCCAAACACATTAATAGATATGTTATTCTGTCTTTCAAACTTGGAAATGTCTGTCAATTTCACCGGAATGGAAATACCTGTGGTGTCCAAAACATCCGTATACTTTGGATAACTTGACACGAGACTAACATTTTGCTTTGCGGGATACATCGCACAAACTACAGCGTGGAAAAAACAAGCCATATCTGTATTACATACATTGAGGACAGCCTTCCGTACAGCTATTACTTCTGGCAGTGGTAAATAGCTGGACGTTCCACCACGCAGTGGATTGTATTTATTAATATTTACGGCCAACGAAATGACTTGGGTGAAGGACCAGCCACTGTTTTTCGCAGAAAATTCCACTAGCTGCAATAGTATGAACAAAAAAATGTTAGTGACACGGCACACACAAGAATTGATTTGTAAACAAGTGAGCTCGTATCGTTTTGAATTGTGAAGATGAGGTCGCGCACTGGTTTCATGAAAAAATGTACGCTTATAATGAAACAATAAGAAACATTTTATATAGTAGTCAAGCCTTAAAAGCAAACCACCCCCATATTCCGATCCCCCTCGTCGAGTCCTTTAATTTGATACCCCACATCACGTAGTTTTCCGTACGGGTAGGCATAGATTAGACTACTGTTTTCAAATAATTAGCGCTGTAGGATGTTCTACTACCGAGAACTAAGATGTTTACACATCAATAACTATATGGTCTCTTAAGATTATAAGTTGATTACGTACCTTGGTTTTAAGTTTATCCGTTACTTCCTTGTACCAATTTGCCATCTCGGACGAATCAGAGAAAGACGAAGCGGTAACTATTGTATTGCTGGAATTAAAATATTTGCACTCTTCAGCCGCAGTCTCTCCTTGTCCACATAGTTTAAATGTGCAACAAAGGCTAAAGTTGACCTTTGCTGCAGCCTCTCTCTTTAATATATTCTTTAGTCGCGTCTTAATGAGATGGTAACAATCTTCAATGAACGCATCTGGATCAGTATGACGCTTATTGATTATTAAACCGGTCCTTATTCTACTGGTAAAAGCCGAAGCGATGTCTCTCCAAATAATTCGACCAGAACGCTTCTTATTTGAATTTGATGCAATTCCAGAACCCAAGTGCCTCTGGTTTTGTATTATATTTAAACACACTTTAATATTTGATATGTTGCACTCTACATGTCTGCGCTGACCGAGAGTAAGTTTATCACCAGTTTTCAAATATTTATAGTGGGTCCTGAGCATGCGCTTACATATCTTCGAAAAAGAATGAATTTGTTCCACAGACAAACTCCTTTTATTAGCACATACCTGTCAATTATTATTCGAATTAGCGCATGCAAAAATATGTGGAAACAAAGAAAACAAACTTACTTCAAATAATTTTTTCACCATATCTGATGAAAGTGTCTGTATTTCAGATTGCGATTCCATCGTCAATACTGCCTAATCACTCGCACCACAAAATATTATGTCCTTTGTTGAAACTCAAAACGTAATGTCAACACTGCTTTATTACTATAGAACGGTCATAAAACAACTGGCTGATGCCACCCAATCTCGCTCTATTTATACAGATTCTTATCTTCGCAGAACATTCCAGAAGAATCCTTGAGTGTTATCAATTCTAAGAATTACTTTAGTGCCGCGTGCAAATAATTTATGTATGTGTCACGTCTTATCTCCTTGTTCCAGAAGAAACCATGAATTTTATCGCTTCTAAGAATTAATTGAGTGCCGTGTGCAAATAATTTATGTGCGTGTCACGCCTTATCTCCTTGTTAATCGAAAGTTCCAGAAGAAACCTTGAATTTTATCGCTTCTAAGAATTAATTGAGTGCCGTGTGCAAATAATTTATGTAAGTGTCACGTCTTATCTCCTTGTTAATCGAAAGTTCCAGAAGAAACCTTGAATTTTATGGCTTCTACGAATTAATTTAGTGCCAAAGCGGTGAGGAAGTCTTTGATCTTTATCAACAAATAACATAAATTTTTCGAATTGATAATCATGTTTATTTTGGCAGGGTCTTTAAACACTCATGAGTTTATTTTTATAACGCTGTTTAATAGAATGTTCCAGAACAAATCGGTGAGAAAGTCTTTGATCTTGCTCGATAATCATTAATTATTCGAACTGATAACATAATGCTTAATTCGGCAGAACTTAAGTAAACATGACTTCCCAGAATTTTGTTTTTATGTCATGGAGGGGAGGTGTCCATCGTACTAATTGTTAATGTCAAAAAATCACGCTTCTAGCATACATTTATTTAAAAAGGCACACAACAAATTAATATTCTAACATAATGGTGAGTATTATTCAGTAATCAATTCATTAGTTCAGTTGATTTCCACGGAATACGGTAAATTATATAATATAATTTATTATATTAAAATACATTTTGTCAATTAAAATAATATAATAGTGTTCATAATATGATCTATTAAAATACATTTTATTCATTAACAGTGTAATCAAGCTCGTGACGCTGCTTATACATCGTTGGCTGCAACAAGAGAAAAATATCATAGTTAAAAATTATACTAGTAAACAAACAAACAAACAAACAAACAAACAAACAAACAAACAAACAAACAAACAAACAAACAAACAAACAAACGAACAAACAAACAAAGATGAGAAATTATACTAGTAAACAAACAAACAAACAAACAAACAAACAAACGGGCGGACAAACAAAGAAATGCATTCATTCATTATAAAAACAATTAATTTTCCACCACTAGAATAATTGTGAATCAGAAATCCCAATTTTCCACTACTAAAATTGCGAATCAAAAATCCCCAATTTCACACTACTATCACTGAATATTAAAAAATCTAAATGCTTTACTTACGATCTACAATATTGACCCAAATGACCACAAGTTCACTGCACGATTCCAACAAAATTATCGTTGTTTCTTTCTCCATGAATAGGCCCGAAAATAACACATTTTCTGTTGTTGTTGACGCCATGTGTGGCACATTTCCACAAATTATCATTTTGGGTCTGTTCTAAATATAGAAAATAGTTTACAATTAGATAATATGTATGCTTTTAATTACTTATAATGAAATTATTATGAATGACTTCTATTATGAGATTTATTAACATACTGCTTGGATAATAAAAGAAATGATTACTGCAAATGGACTTACTTTTATATTTTCCGGCAAGTTTTGCAGGATAAAATGGTACAATAAAATATCCCCAACATCGTCTTGGCTAATTACCGCATCCATATTGGGAAACTAACTTTTACCGCACCTATTCCGTGGAAATCAACTGAACAATTGAACTAACTACTGAATAAAATGCTCGCGATTAGATTCGTTCTATTTATTTCGCAGCTTTTGCCGAGTTTGCTAAATTTTGATAACATGTAGAAGTTATCAGAAAAAACAATCAATTGAGCATTGTTTATTTATCTGGCGGTAAGCTTCGAAAATGTTCTTATTTTATTGTAATAATACAAACAACAGGGTATAACATAATCTCGGTCATCTTGTAGAGTTTGAACATATCAAGTGCACATGCACTTATTGGCATGCAGACCGTGGGAGTCAAACCAAACAAATATACATATCCTATCGGCAAAGTTGAAAGGTTTTTCTAGAACGTTCTTAGCTATTAATATTTAATCATAATAAAAACAATTATAACATCTCTTCGGACATGTTTCTTTCTCAAACTTTGATAACAATATTTATTTAGTATAAACAATTGCAAACGTTCGAATTTCCGAGAAGAAACATTAATTCTGCAACATCTGCATACTATTGCATCAGCTTTTCCAGAACATTCTTCCATTGCGCAACAATGAGCAACACGCGCACTTTTTAAGCCCCGGCGCAGGCGCCTGAGCCACAACCAAAGGCCCCAAAGACCCAGAGGCCCTTCTTCAGCAGCCTCTGCTCATTGCCGAAGAACTGGGTGGACTGACCTGAGGAATAGCCCCGGCGCATGCGCCTGGACGCTGCTGAACACCACTTCTTCTGCAATGACCAGACGCTGCTGAAGACATGCCCACTTCTTCGGCAATGACCTTCAAAGACACCAGAGGCTGCTGCAGATGCCGCTGCTGAAGACACTTCTTCGGATGCCTCAACGACTCCTTCAGCAGCCTCTGGTCTCTTTCAAGGTCACTGCCGAAGAAGTCGATGGCACCTCGAGAACTCGATGGCGCTATGTGCTCCGAACGGGTTCGTATCCAGTATTCTCATTTTCTAACTACTTGGGCGGTATCTTTTTGTCGAAAAGAATGGCCGAAGAGATAACAGCAGAAGATCTGAAGCAACTCAACACAAAACAGTTCGTCCTGATATATCGGGGACAAAAGGAGTGTAACAAACCCCAACCCGCAGAATGTTTAGAAATCCAAAAATTACAATAAATAACTCTTAACAAGTATAATAATAATAATAATAATAATAACTATAACATGTAATTTAATAAGTATAATCATTTATTCAGTTAAACAGAGACGCGCACCGGAGACAGTTGGTTAGAAATGGATAGTTTGGAAGATATAATATCTAAAACAAACGAACTTAAAACAAATTTATCTCGGGCTTTTGTTGATAATATTGAATATCTAGATACTTTAAATACATTAAATCTGCAACAAATATTTGGACATTTAAATAATTGTGAAAGTGTGACAGTTAAAAGAAAACTACAGACTTGTTTAGCATTAAATGAAACATTTCGACAAAGAATACAAGAGGTGAAAATAAAGAAACAAAAATATGGAGAAGGAATTACAGAAGCAAGTGAACCATCTACTTCGAAATCGTCTAACATTGTTTGGAAAGAGGTGAGAATTTATTTTTTTGGAAAATTATTGTCACTTTCCTATGCATATTTTTCATTTTTATTTACAGTTGAAATCTGCTTTCAAATCTAGAATCAGAACCGGATGCGTAATAAATGTAAATCATCTAGATTTAAATAAATTTATGGAAGAGTCAAAATTACTGATAATTGCAAAAGTGACGGAAAGTTTAAAGAAGTTTAATTTTTTAAAACTGAATTTAATTTTGTGCTGTGAATTCATTCTACCTTTCGACCCCGAACAAACAGATTACAAATATTTTAACACAAAAAACTCTGAAGCTGGAAGATACAGCAACTTGGAAGAGATCTTGTCGGAACTGATTTCAGATATTTTAACACAGGTAAACAGAGCAATCAACGACTTTTACGCTTTTTTTAACATAATTTTTTTCTTCTTAAGGTTGAAGTTTTTCAAGAACGTGGCAGTGGCTGGGCGTTGTCTTCTATAACTTATATTTTAACAAATATAAATAAACTGATGTCGATAGAAGGAAACACTTACATTCCAATTCCTCAACATCTTCAGAAGAGAACGTCAGGTGCTGTACTAAATATAAGAAACATCGACAAGAGGTGTTTTATTTGGAGTTGTTTGGCGCAAATGTACCCCCAAAATCATAATCCCTTATTAACAAGTTCGTACCCGCAAAACATTCATGAAATTTTCAACTTGAAAAATATTACATTTCCGATGAAAATATCGGATATTGCTCTGTTTGAAAGACAGAATAATTTTATATCAGTGAATGTTTTTGGTGTAGATGATAAAAATAACTTTTATCCTATATATCACACAAAAGAAATTAAAAGCAAACATGCCAATTTATTATTTATTACGAAAAAATTCGGTAAAACAGGACACTTTTGTTTAATAACCAACCTGGCAAAATTATGTTCTTCGCAATTTTCTAAGAATAAGAAGAAAACCTTTATTTGCAATCGTTGTCTAAATTACTTTTACACCGAACAGAAATTAATTTCACATGAGGAATTTTGTAAAAATCACGCTGCTGTTCGTATTGATGTCATCATCATAAGGTTCTCAGTCCGAAGACTGGTTGGACGCGTACCTCCATTCTTTTCTATCCTGAGCTAACCTACGCATTTCCCTAAAAGTAGAACATCCTACATCCCTAACTATTTGAGAGCAGTAGTCTAATCTAGGCCTAACCCTACCTCTTTTTATTCCTATCTCTGACTCTAGTATGTCACGAACTATTCCTTCGTGTCTTAGAAGGTGTCCTACCATCCTATCTCTCCTACTCTTTATTGTTTTCCATACCTTTCGCTTTTCCCCAACTCTTTCTAATACTTCCCTATTGCTAACCTTATCTATCCACGGTATCTTCATCATGCGTCTGTAGCACCACATTTCAAACGCTTCTACTCTTTTTCTATCCGCTTCTCCTATTGTCCAAGTTTCGCACCCGTATAATGCCGTACTCCATACATACGACGTTAAGAGTCTCTTCCTAGTCTCTATATTAACCGTTCTCGAGCATAACAGTTGTTTCTTTTTGTTAAACGCAACTCGGCCCTGCGCCATTCTTTGTTTTATATCTTTAGTGCTCCTACCGTCTTGAGTTATTTTGCTTCCTAAGTAGCAGAAATCCGCGACCTCCTCTATCTTCTCATTTCCAATTTGTATTTCCATTTTAGTTCTATTTTCACATCCCCTACATACCAAAATTTTAGTTTTCTTTTTATTGATTTTCATGCCGAAGCCCTGTGTCAAAACTGCTTCCATTTCATTCAAAGCCGCTCCTAATTCTTCTTTGCTAGATGCTAACACTGCTATATCATCCGCAAATCTGAGCATGTTAATAGTTTGGCCCTGTACATTGATCCCTGAGGCTGTTCTTTCCTTAACAATATTAATCGCATCTTCGATATATAAGTTGAAAACTAGAGGTGACAATGCACATCCCTGTCTCACTCCCTTCCGGATATCTACTTCCCTTTGTTCCTGCTCACATTCTATAACTGCCTTTTGCTCTTTGTAGAGATTATGTATTATTCTTCTGTCCCTGTATTTCATCCCTACCTTTCTCAGCACTTCGAACATCTTCCCCCATTTTACGTTGTCGAAGGCTTTTTCTAAATCTACAAATCCTATATAGACGCTCTTTCTCTTTTCTATCGTTTTTTCTATAATTACTCGTAAAGCTAGAATGGCCTCGCGCGTTCCTCTATTTCGTCTAAATCCGAACTGATCTTCTCCTAATATTTCTTCCGCCTTTTTTTCCATCCTTCTTTGCACAATTCTAGTTAAAATTTTTGACGCATGGGAAGTTAAACTGATAGTTCTAAAATTTTCGCATCTATCCGCGCCTTTTCTTTTTGGCAAAGCTACTATGATGTTCCGTTTGTAATCTTCTGGAATCTCGCCTGTCAGGTATATGCGACTAACTAGTTTAAATAAACGATCTATTACCTCTTGACCTGCGCACTTTAAGATTTCTGCCTGCAAGCCATCTATACCTGGTGCTTTATTATTCCTTAAACTTTTTAGTGCTATCTCAAACTCTTCTCTCATTATAGGATTCCCTAGGTTATCCCCCTCTACACTGCTTTCGCTTTCTAATATATCTTGCACTTCCTGTCCCGCATATAAGTTTCCTAAATATTCTTTCCACCTATCTGCCTTCTCCCCACTTCCGATTAGGATATCTCCTGCCTCATTTCTAATGTTTTTGGTACTAGATCCAATTTCTCTAAAATTTCTCCTAATTATTTTTCGTATTGATGTACCATCGCAGAAAGATGCTGTGTTGAAATTCAATCGTTTCGACGCGCTTTTAAAAGCACCGTTCGTAATTTATGCAGATTTTGAAGCGTTTACAGTTCCTATACATTCCTGCGAACCAACACTGTTACACTCTTTTGTTAATTCGTACCAACAGCATGTTCCTTATAGTGTTGGCTATTTACTATTGTGTGATTTTGATTCTACTTTAAATACTTTTGAATTGAACAAAAGTGCAAATTGTCACGAATGGTTCGTTTCACAAGTTTTTTTAGAAGCCTCAAAAATTGATAATATATTATCTAAAAGGGATTTGCCGATGGTACCGTTAACTGAGGAAGAAAAGTGTAATTTCGAGTTGACTGAGAAATGTGAAGTATGCTGTTGTTTATTTACCGAACAAAATCAAAAAGTCCATCATCACGATCACTATACGGGGTGTTATTTATATCCGCTGTGCAACAATTGCAATTTACAGTGTAGAAGGACTAAAATACTACCAGTCATACTTCATAACCTCTTTAAATACGATTTACATTTTTTTATAGAAACTTTAGCAGCTAAAACGAAAAACACTATCAATATTATTCCAAAAACACACGAAAAATATACTGGACTATCTGTTTATGTTGGTTCAGTTCTTGTAAAATTTCTCGACTCCTACCAATTTATGAACGACTCTCTGGAAAAAATAGCTCAAAATTTAACCGACGAACAAAAGTGTAACTTAAGAGAAGCTTTTCCAGATAATAACAGTTTCGGTTTGCTTACTCGTAAAGGTGTTTTCTGCTACGATTACGTAAATTCATGGGAACGTTTAAAAGATACCAAATTACCTCCTATCGAGTGTTTTTATAATAAATTACAGGACCAAAGTATCGAACCAAAGGACTACGAACATGCTCAAACAGTTTGGAAGCATTTTAACGTACAGAATTTAGGAGAGTATTCGGACATATATTTAAAAACTGACATTTATCTGTTAGCGGACGCGTTTCAAAATTTTAGAAAATTGACGATGGAATACTACGGGCTCGACGCGGTTTATTTCTATACCACTCCGGGTTTAGCAATTTCGGCCGCTTTGAAATTGAATTATTGACAGATATAGATCAAATATTGTTCATTGAATCGAGCATTCGCGGTGGAATGACTCAGTGTTCCCATAGATATGGAGAAAGCAATAACAAATATATGGGTAACCTTTACGAACCTGAGAAGGAAACAGTTTTCATTCTTTATCTTGACTGTAATAATTTATATGGGAGCAGCTTGAAACAAAAATTACCTCTTAAAGATTTTCGTTAGATAGACTCAAAGACACTGCAAGAATGTGAACATAACCTAAAAAATAACATACAAACAATATACGATAATGAGGAAAGTAATAAATCCTGTATTTTAGAAGTTGATTTACAATATCCGAAAGAATTACACAAATTGCACAATCATTTTCCGTTTTGTCCAACACATAAAACATCAAAAACAAATCAGAAAAAATTACTTTTAACTTTAGAGGACAAGGAAAAATATATTATTCATTACAAAGCTTTATTGCAATGTTTGCAACATGGTTTGATTTAAAAAAAAATTTACAGAGTACTAGAATTTACTGAAGAAGCTTTTTTTGCAAAATATATAGATCTAAATACGAGTCTTAGAACTCAAGCAAAAACAACATACGAAAAAAATTATTTTAAACTGATGAACAATGCCATATACGGTAAAAGTGTTGAAAATATTAGGAATTATAGATGTATTAAATTGGTAAACAAATGGGAATCCGCAAAAAAGTACATCGCGGCGGCTTTCAAGACTGTTCAGATTTTTAACGAAAATTTAGTAACCATAGAATTGACAAAAGAATCTATTGTATATAACAAACCGATAATTATAGGGTTTACTATATTAGACTTATCGAAAATTGTAATGTATGACTTTTTTTACAATTATGTTAAAAAGGAAATCGAAAATACTTTTAATATTATATTAAATTATATGGACACCGACAGTTTTATAATCACATTCAATCCAAAAAATAACAAAGATGACATTTACGATATTATCAGAAGAGACGCTTCCAGAATGTTTGACACATCCGACTATGACGTTAATAATGTTTATAACATTCCGTTGGTAAACAAAAAAGTTATGGGTAAATTTAAAGATGAATTAAATGGTGAAATAATCACTCATTTCATTGGTTTACGATCCAAAGTATACAGTATAAACATTTTAAATAAAGATACAAAGAAAGTAAATAAAGGTATTCCTTATTCTGCTATGAAACGTTTAACTTTTGAGGATTACTACAATTGTTTATTTAAAAATATGAATAAAATTGTTCAGTTTAATACGATAATTTCGAAAAATCATAAAATTTTTACAAACCGTGTAAATAAGTTGGCTTTGGAAGCTACTGACGATAAAAGGATGCTGTCTTCCAATAAAATAAACACGTACGCTCATGGTTATAAATTTGCAATTGAATAAATTATTATAGCATGTACCTACCAATAAGTAAATATTATATTGTAATCCTTTTCCGATACATTTATATTTTCGTGTGTGCACCTCTGATTAAAACCACAATAATCTGCACATTTTACACTTAATATATCATTATTTTAGATTATAACAAACTATTATATAAATGTAGAACGTAGATTATAGCTATAAATAAAATTTGTCTCTTTACATGCTGTGTTTTTTCTTATCACACCCACGTTATAATAGTTGACATTGCACGCTGTTTCCTGCTCGTAAAATAATCTTTTTTAATACAAAGACATTTTATTTCTCCTAACATTCATGGTATCCTGATACTGATGGCGCTTGTTTGAGGGCCAACTCTCCCAAAATAATTTTGACAATTAACAGGTAAAACTACTTTTATTCAGAATTTTGATTTGTACCTAATTTAAATTTCGACTTTCCCGCGATTCGTAGTTGCTGCAATATTACAGTTTCATACCGCTCGCCATCTAGTGAGAATAGTTGCCATATCAAAAAAAAATTACAGAGTTCCTATTTAAATCTTAAATTTGAAAAATGACTTATTATTATTTTAATTAAATATCAGTTTCCTAACACTTTGCACCATCTAACGAAGGATAGTTGCATCATCAAAAACAAAAATATAGAGTTCCAATCTTAAATTTAAAGCATGTAGGGTCTTATCTCTGACAATTGAATTATTATTATTTTAATTATATTTAACATAAAAAGAATCTAGGTTCAGATCGGATGTTCTATTTATAAATATAATCGCAAAATCCTAAACGCTTCGCTGCGAGTTCGCGCGCTGCTTATCTCGGTATTTATAAAACAGTTCAAAGTTAACTTATCACATTCACTGTTTCAGCACAGTGGCTGCGCACTGGGTTTTTGCGCCAAAGGTACTCGGTTCAAACCGAAAATTACAAAATTACAAAATTACAAAATTTTCAGAAAAAATTAAAAGATACGTTTTTTCATGCCGATACGGAAATTAGTATCAATTTTTTTAGAAGCTGGATTTAAAAAATAAACAAAAATAGGCCGAACGAAGGTGAAACTATTTCTATTTGACGCAAATAGAGTACTATTTGAATACTTAAATATTCACGAAAATGTTTTGTTCGATTTAAGAATATTTTATTCAAATAACGCATAAAAATTCATAACAAATTTCCTGTAACAGTTGGATAATAGTTATTTACGATAAAAGTAGGATGTGAGTTTTATTAACGTACACCATGTGAAATTTGCCCAACGAGTGCATAGCACGAGTTGGGCAATCGCAAAAGTACGTTAATAAAGCGTTATCACACGTAAGGGGAGGGGAATTGTGCGCAACGGGTAAGATGCGCATGTTGATTCTCACACGAACAGTACCAAGCTTGGAACATAACAAGTAGTGTGCTCTATCGAAAAGAGCATTAAACAACCTCCGTCAACAACTTGCGTTGCGGCACCCTTGTTACGTGAACATGGTCGCTAGACGTCAAAACGCACAAATTGTTATAAATTATAATTTGTTGGCTCCAGCAGCTATAATCTCTCATGCATGGCTGTAATTAGCATTGTATTTCATGTTAAAATCCTCGACAAAGTCGGACTTGTTTACCAGCTGCGATTTTCTTTTATGTTCGATCTGCTTTGGTGTAATTGTGCGCACTGCCTTGCGGTAATTGTGCGCACAATTAGCCCTATGCATTTGAATACGAATAAGCAAGTACAGCTGTTTTTTTTGCTCATCGTAGATGCCACCAACTTATAATCGTGCTGAGAAAAAAATACTTACTTCTTAATGTCGCCAAAGTTCGATTTTTGTAGTTACCTATAAGTACCTATCCAAATGGTTGGTTTTCGTTATTTTGTTTTTTAGATAAGTTTATGTTAATTTTGTTAGATGAAAAAACATTCTGGTAGTTTAGAATAAATGTTTCTTATGCCAGTTCGTACTGATTTATGGCTTTAAATGTAAAGCTCACAATTCTCCGCCATCTGCGCACAATTACCCCGATGGTTGGGCAATTGTGCGCTTTTGGGACTCTGGGCATTTTATTTTTTATGTTACCACACCTACCTTTAAATCAAATATACTTTTGCACAATGAAACTACCATGTTAGTGGCTTACATTCCTATATATTTCAACATCATAACTGTAATGGTTTGGTCACAGCAGCCAATCTTCCTTAAGTGCGCACAATTCTCCCACTCTCCCTTATATCGTACTAATTTTTATCTACGCCAGTAAAAAGTGAAAATAAACGGTAATTATAATTTGACATGGGTCATGACTTATAGAGAAAATCAGAACGTTGTAGTTTTAATGTTTTCTCTATAAGTCACGACAAATGTTAAATTATAATTACCGTTTATTTTCACTTTTTAAGGGCGTAGATAAAAATTTGTACGATATACGTGCGTGATAACGCTTTATTAACATACTTTTGCGATTGCCCAACTCATGATACGCACTCGTTGGGCAAGTTTCGCATGCGTACGTTAATAAAGCTCATATCCCACTTATATCGTAAATAACTATTATCTACACCCGTGAGATAAGAGCTTCTTATCCCACTCATTTTGCGCGAGATAAGAAGTTTAATACCAGACGCATTTTCTCAATAAGTCATACGAAAACGCCAATCAGATTTCAGCATTTCAGCAATTTATAACATAGGATAGGGACACCCAAAATTTATTCGTTTATACTTACTTCAAAATTGATTTATCCTTGGAAAACATTTTAAGTAAATGCAAACATATCTTTATATTATGCCCAAATATTCCGAAATGATTATACTCTGCATCTTTCATAACCCATAGTGATTACAACGTTTGGTACCTACATTTCAGTTTCATGTTTCATTTTACAATAAAAATTAAATGCAGTAGGTAGTTACTCATTTACAAACAGCAACTACATCACAAATTACATTAAAACATTTGCGGATGTATACGTTAAATAACCTGGCATAACCCGTCTGTAATTACTATTAAATTTATATGCAAATACTCACGCTCTCCTCCCAAGAAACAATACCAACTAATTAACGCTCTGATTCATAATTAACTTATCTCAACTAAATAACGAAATAAAACACGCGGTAACTTCTAAATATTCCGTTAACAACCTCACTAAGGGGCTTCAAACTTCTACTTATGTCCATAATAGTTTGAACCTCGCAAAGCGGAGCACATTAGATCCAAGTTTGACGGCAGCAAACTTTACGCGAACTCGCACATTGCAGAGATTTTTACATGTCCGAGAAGCGTTCGTGGTACGCGAAATACGCGAACTGGGGGCGCTTACCCTTTACAGCTTTCGACGCCTCGTTTAGGACGCGTCTGCGTGCACTAAGTCTGGCTTCAGCATCCTGCTGGAGGCACTTCTCGACGAAATCTGATGGAAGATTTCCAAATAAATAGTAGCGAACTTCCTATTAGACTTACAGATGTCATGTGAACAACAGATTGCAGCTCTATAAACAAAGAACTTGACCGCCTGAGTTTGCTGGAACGAACAAGTATTCTCCCAGTGAGTTGTTTATTCGGCAGCCTTCCTCTCTCTATTCAAAAAAGAATGGAAAATGTAAGAATACGAATTCTAAGCTGTACATCAGCAACTTTATCTACTGCTTTACGCTTCTCTATTTCTCACAGAAATACTTAGAATTCGAAATATTTGCTAATGCTTTCTATAAGTTCCAAGTAGGTCAATAAAATTTGAAGACAACTAAAATTATTGTGTCTTGCTACCAGAACCCAAAAACTAAAACAATGAAAAGCATGTTTCTGCAGACTTAAAGAGTCCCATTAAATTCATTCAAGTTTGTTCCTAAATGATCAAGGATATCTTCCCTTTCTGATGCCATTTGGGTTTCTCAACTTTAACTTGTTTTCAACCCATCTTGCTCGAATAATGACTTGTATTCGATGAGACCTACTGTTTACAAAACTCTGTATGGATTCTTGAGGAACAGCGTCCCACGTCAATAAAACTGCTTGCCTCATCTTCAGAATGCTTCCTGACCTTTCTGGCATAGTTGCTTATAAGCATGTCCCACTCATGAAATTTTGGCCAATGAGTGGCTCATATGGTTGTATAGGTACTTACCGAGCAGTTACAATATCCATGTCCAAAAATGCCAGGTCCGTCTTTGCTGATGATAGCCCCCCTATACGAGCATTCAAGGATCCACCACCATAGCTGACTGTTTCTGCAAAACAACATGCCTTTTAAAGTTCAACTGGTCTTCAATATTGTTCCGTTTTTCTACCACACAGCCTACGTGTTGCAAATTCAAAACAGGCTACCTTGTGATGACTGACAAGTAACGGACTTTTTGCGGAAGATATCCCAGTGCGCTTGAGCCTCGGTCTACGAGTTCTCTTACTGCCTGGATTCTGACTACAGCTGTTCAGAATACTTGCTATTGATTTGTGTTTGACGTGCGAATGCTCGACAGAGTATCATCTAGGATCAACGAATTGGAATGGTTGCGGTTTGAAAATACAGTTATCTCTCAACCTCTTACTTTTCTGTATCGGTTGTTGAGTGTTGGTTACCCTGTACATTTAATCGAAAGTTTCGGAAAAGTGTTCGTGGTCTGGATCTACGTTGTGAGAATCATTTGACCATGTCACACCATTTCTCTTCCTTATTTCAGCGGAATTGCACATTTATTCCGGTTAGGGCGTTTAACGCATATTGCGGTGATTTTGGAGAGAGTAGAAGTTTACAGCGCATCTATTTGCTTGTTTGGCTTAAGTTATTGTCATCTCTTCCTCCTCTAACTATTTCTTCTACTGTCGCTTTCCTATTCGGATTTCTTATGCATTATTCTTCTTTCATTTCATCTTACCTCTTTTCGGTACGGTGGCTTAACTGTAAGAATAGCCCTTGGCTCAACTTCGCCCAACTTTACCGAAAATATACCTTTATATTTGCAATAAATTATATTTTAAATTTTCATGCAGTTAATTACAGTTATATCTTTTGTAGAACTGAATAGGTATCCTTATTTTTAGGATTTTTTGAATTTTGTTTGGAAATTTTGCTATTTGCGTTTTTCGGAGTGAAAATAAAGTCGTTTAATATTATTATTATTAATGAGATTATTATTCTTATTATTAATAAATCTGGTCTCTCGAACAACTACTTTGCTAGGACAACTCTAACCTGGTCTTCAGTATGCTCCAGTTTCATAGAACCTCTCAAGGAAGCAACAGCTTTGACAGTTTATTTCAAAAACTCACCTTACCAGAACCAATGTGCACCAAATATGAAATTATAGGCACACGCTAAAACGTCATCATTGCATATACGTTATTATTTCGTTTAATCAATTCGTCAGTGTTTCCGTGGGTAGGTAGATACCTATCGCATAGAGTTAGTAGTTTGATGTACTTAGGCGGAGGAGGGTCGACCCCCGTAGAGGTTAATTCTTTTTTCATACGTTTTTACATTATCGTATAGCAGAGGTATAGTACGCTAGCGCGCCTGTAGTCTCGGCGTATACAAGGTGATTCAAATTCGAGGGTCACCATTGAGATCTTGCTTGATTGAAATAATAGATGGTAGCTTCAAATTTGGCACTTTTGTAGAATTTGGTGTCCATTAATATGCCATTATGACCGAAAAACATAAAAATGCTCTTCCGTTTTTGTCGTGCAACTCGACTATTGGACTTTTCAGAGTTCTATCGGCACATTCCCAAGGTTTTACTGAAAAATGTTTCGTTTAGGTCAGACCATCATCAACTTTATTGAAACACGCATATATTTTTCTGATCTCAACTTTTCCATATTATTTCAAATTTTATTGAACATTACAGTAGCTACAATAAGAAAATAATTAAACAATCTGAAAAAACCTTTTCATCTGGCTTCCCTTTAGTTCACACCCCTTAGAACAATAGCACCAAGAATATTTGACATATTTGCTTAAATTACGACAAACTGATGACTGTTTCCTTTTTATTTCTTTGCACGGCCCTCTCAATTTTTGCTAAAATTTTCTGTTTTCTTACTGTAATGACCACAATAGTCGATATAATATGGACAAGTTGTACATCAATGAAATCTGAAAAATATGCTTCTTTCAATAAAATGCAAGTCAAAAATGGCGCCCATAAGAAAAAAATTAAGTTGATGATGGTCTGACCGAAATGAAACGTTTTTCAGTAAATCCATAAGGACGCGCCGATAGAATAAGAAAAAGGGCTTCAATAATGTACCCATATCGTTCCGATATGAGGTCAAATACTCGATCTACTCTAAAAAAACGAAAAGAGAATTTTTTGTTTTACGGCCATAACTCGTATACCATTTGAAATAGACCAGATTTCGCAACGGCATATTAATGGGCACCAAATTATGCAGAGTGTCAAATTTAAACCTACCCTCTACCATTTCACATAGGCGAGATTTCTATAATTTCATATTTGATGCACATTGACGTGCACCTTAGACTCAGCGTTTATTTTAACAATTTTATTCTACCAATGTCAAATCAAAAATCGTTTTGATGATACATACGTTATTTAAAAAATGAAACTGCAAGAATTTTTGAAAAATGACAGCAAGTAATACAAATTTCATAAATTACAATTGTCCTACGCAAGAGGTCTGTTTATTACGGCATAATATTTTACAATATTCTTTGATACTTTGGCTTATTTTGTCTATTTATACCAGTGGCCAGGCAGTTCTCCATAAATAAATAAAAAGCGGCGAAATATGCATTTTCTTATTACGCTAGCATAATTTCCTCTTGCGTTCTGCGTGCTGGCATACATAACCCACTATTTCATGCAGGCGATTTTCACGCAACCCAAAAGACCCGTCAAGAGAGCCGTAAGTTTTACCGAAAGCTCCGGAAATGGCTACACACGATCCCAACAAGGCTCACGGAATACATCTCTTTCTTAGATCTCCTTTCTGGAAATTCGTCTCCACTGAACTAGATAATTCGTCAGGAAATATTTCCTTGATGTTGTCGTCAAGCAGCACAGTGTCCGGGTTGATGACATTTAATTGTAGGGAAGTGGGAAGCACATTACTCCAAAACATGCGACTACTGTCATTTCCCATTACAGGTTCATTAAAGTGCATACGACACGACTGGTTAAATAATATACGAGTACGTTGACCAAGGAGGGGCGTTGTGTAAAGAGACACAGCAGGATTGAGGCAGGTCAAATTAATGATGTACCTTTCTACTTTAAACTCGAGATGTTTCGTGCAGTCCAGAAATTAAAATGTAATATAATTCTCTTGTTTAGTAGAACAAAACCTATTAACTGAAGATGTTCAGAAGTACCTACCAATTCTGTGACCTCATTTCTGCGTTTGGTGGGCTTATACAGTGTATAATATACACGGCACGTAGTGCGAATAGTAGTTCTCCTTATTGGAGCACTAGGCGATAAGGAAACATCGTTTCTCATTGAAATAAATGGCATATCTGCTTGGAAGCCAATTTAGTTCTTTCTAGCGGGTATAATGTCAGAAACAATTACGTTCGGAATGCTTCATACTCTGCGTAGGTTAAGTACACAAACTTGTGAGACAGTATCATTTTAAATAAATAAATAAATACTTTAAAGGAAATTATCACTGTAAGCACGTAAAGTAATATCAATAATTCAAGAATTAGGAGAATAATCTTCGCAATTACAGGACGTCTAGGTAATTTCGCTTTCACAAGGATATTGTAACTTAACGTATTCTTTCTTATACAAGACAACTCTTAGTTACTTTACAATGAGTTTCCGAGTTCTGTAAGTTACCCATATTCTAGACAAATTTTATCAAGTTTATCTAGTAAAGATTACTGGATTTCCAGATATTTAGAGTTTTCACAAAGAATCTCCAAAACATGACCTCCATAACTGGGGGCCCATTTAATTGTCTTAGCAGCTAAGATTTCCATCATGATCAAGTGGATTTCACAAATTTCAAGCCACCAAGCTTAGTATGCACCAGGTGTCCAAATAACAAAGGACCATGTGTAAGGAACTGTTCATAGTACAATTTTGGGAAAGAACAAATAATAATAAAAAATGCTCAAGAGAAGTCTTTGGAAATTATTTTCAAGTTTCCAAGTTTGCTGCTAGAGGGCGTAATAATCAAAATCAACAAAAAGCATGAATTCTCTCAGTTGTAACATCAAAAAAGAATGAGAATAAATTGGAAATAATTCCAGTTGTCAGGCAATAGCCACGACATCGACAGCCCGAAAGGCTAGATGTGGTATTGCAGAATGACAACGAGTTTGAACAAAACTGTAAAATTATTTTTTATCGAAATCTTGACTGATACTTGGGAGGATTAATTTTTTACCGAAACTTTTGATAAAACCGCAAAAACTGCATTTCTGAGAGGTAACTCTTTGATTTTCATACATTTTATCAGTTTGCAAACTATTATAACATTAGATACAAACTTAATTTTCGTCGATCAAGAACAAAAAGCTAGCTACAGGAACTAATCTCGAGAATAATCTCAAGACCATATTATTCTCATATTTTATGTAATATTATGTAATACTATAAAGAGTTTTTATTTTTTTGGATGTGTATCATCTCTAAAACAAGTCTAGCTTTTAAATTTTTCTCTTGTTCTAGAATAGTAGTGTTGTTAAATTCGAAATCATGTTTGGTATTTTTTATGTGCTTACTGATAGCTGAGTTACCTACTATTTTGGTATGTATGTTGTTTTAACCTAGTTTCAAAATGATTCTTGGTTTTCCCAATGGATGTTTTATTACAGTTATTACAATTAATTTTGTATACAGTATGAGTTTTCATTAGTTTTAGAATTGGGGTTTTTAAATTAGAATATAAAAATTGTAAGTTATTATGCTTTTTATGAGCAATTGTAAATTTATATTTTCTTAATAAGTGACAATTGGGTTGTTTAGAATTAAAATGGATATAACGGCCAGACCAAGTGGGTTTAGTGAACCATTCTGTTTGTATTGAATTATTAATTTTGTAAAGTGTTAAGTCTAAGAAGTTAATTTGGTTATTTTTTGAAATTTCTATAGTAAATTGTAATTTGGGATGATAATTATTGAATTGATCAAGAATTTCATTTTCTTTGTCAAGAGGAATAGCAGTAAGACAATCATCTACATATCTTACGAAGAAAGGTAAATTAAATGATAATTTGGGAATAACTGTGGTTTCTAAGTCTTCTAAACCTAATTGGGCAATAGTGCTTGAAATTGGAGAACCCATAGCACAGCCATTAGTTTGTTTGTAAATTTCATCTTTAAATTTGAAATATGTTGTGGTTAATGTGAGTTCAATTGCTGTAATAAAATTATTTAAAGTAAGTGATGTGAATGGTTCGATTTTATTCCAGGTTTTTTTATTGTTGTAATTGCTAGATTTATTGGAATGTTGGTATAGAGTGATACAGCATCTAGTGAAATTAATTTATAATTTTCAGGGATATAAAAAGTTTTGCTTTTCTCTTTAAATGACCATGAATCTTTGATGAGAAAAACTGAATTTTTTATTGACAATGTTAGATGCTCTAGTCTAGTTCATTAAATGCGAGGTGTGAAGGCAGGAGAGATTCTTATAACTTTAGTTTGGTTTAGGCGCATTTGGCAAACTTGGTGCCGTTGAAAAGAGCTCTTTTCGCTAGAGGGCGCTGTTTGAAGAACCAGCAAACTTTTAAGATTTTTTTGGAAAGTTTAAACGGAACGATAATTATCAACAATAATAATTATAATTCAGTCAAAAAGAGGATAAAATGTCGAAAGAAACAGTCAAAACCGCACATTGATATCTTTTTCTAACCGTTCTACGAAAGGAAGAATTAGTTAATTACTAACCGTCATATGCGACAAATTAAAAAATGACCTGCAAATAAGAATTACTAAATATTATAGATAACATTATAAATAATATTAAAAATTACAATTAAATTTCAATTATTTTAAAATTAAAGACTTAAAAATAAAGTAGGGTCTCTTATGCAACTCTTTTCTCTAAAATGCATAACAAAATGGTAAAAGTCCCATTATTAGACCTCCTTTATTATACGAAGCGACGAGTAAGTAATTCTTAATAGGTGTACCATATCGTTTACAAGTTTTCGGAATAATTTATTTTATTCTTAGGTTGTAATATTAAAGAAAAGAAAAATCTGCAGCCTACAAAACTTCAAAAGCTCCAGCAGACAACAGATTATATCTGAACGAAAGAATAGTATATTATACACGAGTTTACAGTAAATGCTATTATTACCGAGGATGAAGTTTACAACACGAGCGAGTGAAACGAGCGCGTTTTGTAATCATCTGAGGTAATAATAGCATTATTATAACTAGTTGTATACTATACTTTGCCCACGACTAAATTCCGATAAGGAATTTACTTTCTTTTCCCTTGTCCAGTGTAAGAAAGATTCATACATACGCTGTCAGGTATAATTTTCTTGATTTTTCGGGCAATGAATCTAATGAGGCAATTTCTGCAGATTCTTTTTATGCTGGTGGTGTTAAAGAAACCTCGTTTTCACTCTCACTACTCATTATATCTTCTTTTTTAGAATATGCATTTCAAATTAAAAGCAAACCATGCTGATTTGACGTTTCAATTTGAACTGACACATCGCGATCGCGGCCTACTAAATAAATGTAAAAAAGGGCCAACGCGAAGTTCTTATTGGTGTAGTGAATAATATACATTAATCACCGCAGTGATTAATGTATATAATTATGATTGAAGAAACACAAGTATAAAGAGTATATTATAAGATAGTCGTAGACAAAATAACTTATTCATCAAACCTATCAGACAATCGATATAAAATGAAAAACAAAATTTGTTCCAAAACTTTTCAAGCTACAGGAAACTATTTTCAAAGCCTATCAATAATATCACCATAACCCACAGTCTGCGTTCCTTTCTTACGTCTAACCGCGAATTACCTTCAGCCGAACAGTTTATCTTCCCCCAACATTCTGGCAATTATCGGGATGTCTAAGAGTAAATCTTAGTCGTAACTGAATTTACTACAGCGGGAGTGCGTAAAATTAATTTTCTTGAACTACTCAGGGAAAAGTTTCCTTCTGTTCAAGTTTCCTGTTTAGTACTAATGGTAAACTATGTTTTTAATTAAATTCAACTTACGCCCTATCAGATCTGCAGCGGCATATATATTAACAGTGTAAATGTACAAGATTCTCAGGCATAAGTATTTCGAAATACCCGAGTCTAATAAATACACTTTCATTTTATAATAACACCAACAGTTGTCCAGAGGTGTGATTGGAGTCCGAAGCGCAACGCGCTGAGGGATACAGCACAACAATTAAATTTCTTGTAAAAGAAGATAATACACCATCACAAATTAAAGAACGTTTGGATGCTGTTTATAACAACTGTTCCCCTTCTTATTCCCCTATAAAATAATGGACTAAACAGTACCCTTAGAGCCGAGAAATGATTAACGGTGAACCGATGAGCCGCGTTAAGGACGCTCTGCTGATACGGTGTCTCTCAAAAACATTGCCGCTGTAGAAAAGGAAGTTTTTGGTGACTGAAGGGTGATGTCAAAGAAACAGCAGCAAGGTTGAGTCTCTCGAAAACATGGGTGCTTCGGATTCTTCATGATCATCTTCGCATAAATAGTCAGTGTAAGGTGGGGAGGTACTAAAACTCCTATCTGCAGTGTAAATGCAACGACATTCATTATAGACCGATCGTGCATGTGGAGATGCACGAATCAGAAACGCTACATCGAGCCTCTAGATAAAAATCTATCCCCTCCACTTCCTAATTAATGTCAAGTGTTAGGCAGTAATGCTATTACAAGATTAAAACAATATGCCCCAGTTGTTAGAAAAAAGCCACTTATATTTATTAAAAGAAAAACTTGCAAAAAACACTGTTAGTTGGAAATAAAATATCATGCAAGCAACAAGAAATATTTCTACTGTACAAGATCTTTTAAATTCAGACTTTTAGGAAGTATTTTACACTTTTATTCTAATAATTTACCATTTTTGATGTAATATTTCGGGTAAAGAACTTCCTTACTGGCATGTTATTTACCTGCCCGCTATGACTGTAGGGATCGTTTGTCGGGGACCCCTAATTTGCAACTGTAAAACAAATACTATAAAACTTTCCTTTCAGGCTGCTTTAAATGACTTGTTTTAATAACTTTCATGGATTAATCTCTTGGCGACACTGAAGGGTCACATTTAAGGCTGCATTATAGCTTTGTTCCGTACCTTACTCTCACCGCAAAGTACCGACATCAAAAGAGCACTATTTCAGCTGCCCAAAACATCCGAGCTACTAATGGCCGAAACTTAGAAATAAATCTTAATCCTCCCTAAATTAAGCTTTTTAACTGTAACTACGAATTACATCATACGTGCAAAATTACGAACGTTCTCTAAAAGCCTAATTATCAACAGTAATATGACGAGTAGGTACTTTTTATTTTGCCGGATAAATTTCTGTTTTGAACGAAATTTTGTTGTCGGGCAATTTGACGAATAAACTGACAGGCAGTAAGAGCGCGAAAGCGAAGACTGGGGAGTAGGAGGAGGAGGAGGAGGAGGAGGAGGGGGAAGTTTATTTTGTTGTTTTGATTCTGTTTTGGTTTTGTGTTATTTTGTTATTTCCAGTTTTCGGCCTCGTTAGCGGCTGAAACTACTCAGATGGGTCGAGGTCGTCAGTGACCATCTCGGAAAGCGCTTCGAATTTATTTGAAGTAACAATTAGTTAGTTATCTTTCCCTTCTTTGTTTGGATTAGTTTTCTTCAGCTTGGGAGTCTCGAATTCGTCAGCTAATCCATTAGTTTGAGATGCAGATGAGAAGGTATTTTGTGAGGAAGATATATTTTGCACGGTCAATAAACATAAATAAATATTCAGGACCAAGGTTCTTAATTCTATTTCCACCAGGAGGCATTTTAAAAGGACTGCGACCACTTGCTCTATTACCTCTAACCACTAACACTTTGAATTGAACGGAAAAACACTATCACTTTTTGATACACCAACTACATTCGGAACATGGGAGCACATACGCCCGTACGCTCTGTATCTCTTAGGTATACCAATAACAATTACCTAACTAGTGATGGGACGAATATACGCATTCGCATTTGCGAATATTCGCGCTTTTCGAAACATTCGCATTCGCAAAAAAATGCGAATATTTTTAGGAATGTTGTTTGGTATTTTCACAATTTAAGTATCGACTATTGACGTATGATATGATAATCTACATCATAATAAAAAGAAAAACACCTGTTTTTAACTATAATTTATTTAAAAACGTGTACCTTATCTGTAATAAAAAATTTACTTTTAAAAAAATTCCTCAATAAAAAACAAAAACGGTAAGTAAAAATATTTTAAAATTGAAATTGCAATCAAAATTTACCTTAAATAGTGTTACTTGCGCTGCGACTAAGTTAATAGAACTTGACATTCGACAACGAAACTTAAACATAACTGACGCGCCAACGAGGCGTCATTGGCAGCCTATTTTCTTTGATCGTTGGACCAATACAATTGCGCAACTGAATATTCGCATTCGCATTCGCGAATTTAGATTACAATTATTCGCATTCGCATACGCGATTGTTAAAAATTTGACATTCGTCCCATCACTACCACAGACTAACTGCTCTGTTTTCGGTCCGTGTATAGATGACTCCAATTGAAAAAGTCTGGAGGTTACATTTTGACTGTGGCAGGGTTGACGTTAATAATTGGAACCAATGTTCAAATAAATTGGCCTTTTTAATAGCATTTTCCAATAAATAAATTAAAAAAAATTTCGTGTGACATTTTGAGAAATAAATTGCTTTAATTTACTAACCTTTCGGTAACTCATCTCATCCAAAGTCACTTGGGCTGTAATGGGAATTCGTTAGGTAACACACAACCTAGGTAAAAGACAATCACGTAGCCAATTCGATATACACAGTGTAAATTCTTATTTAGGTTAATAATTAATCAGTGCTGAGTAGGTCCATTACAATGTCAAACCAAGACAATATTGTTAATTTAACAAGGGGACGCCTTATTATTGACGTATTAATTAACGAATCTGACAAACGGCAGAATACATCGAAATGAATTAATTCAATTTGAGGTTTGATGGGCTAATACTTTCTTAGAAAATATAAGATTTTTCCACTACAAAGTTTTATAAATTTGAAATTAGGAGTTTCAAAAAGTTCAAAATAAAGACGAATATCCACCTACACTAAATATTCATTATAGTTTTTGCGTTGCCTTCTACTAAAATAGGAAATACGTGAGCAAAAAATTGCAGTAAGTGGAACCCCAACTCTAATCGTATTAACTTTTTTGCAGCTGCGCTTAACGTGCACAGCAAAGTAAAGAAAATAGATTCTGAAATAAGCTTGCAATTCGAATTACAGTTAAACGGTAACTGTAATAACAAATTAGTATTCCAGATGCTTATCCTTTGCACTTGTTTATTAAACAGTTCCCTGCGGACGGACGTTCCTATTTTATATTCCGCACTGCTTAACTAAACTAAACATCACCTTTTCATGCAAAGTAATTCAACTGGATACATAAACCCTTTAAACCTCTGAATTTCCTGAACTTAAAAGGCCACGAGCGAAACGGAAGCGTGTATGATAAGATAAACCTCTGGCGATTTTCAACGGTATCCCCGATTGTATCATTCGACCCAAACTATAACAAAAAGCGGCATGAAAACAGGAACTGTTATATTTGATTCATGCAGGCGACACTATCGCTCAGAATACAGAAATGTACCGTACATTTTGCACGCTGTGTAGGGGCTCTTTTGTCGAATAGACTCCAGAGGAATACACCGTTTTAGCATATAATAAAGAATAAATCGGGCTTGAATAAGCAAACGTAAACACGATGCCGGGGTATTATGTACACCAAAGTGCCCAAGTGTATAGCGACCCTTTGCAAGAATTTGCAGCAGATAACATTTTTCTTGTTGAAGACATATAAAACAAATTTTATGTTTGTTATAATAAAATACTTATAATAAAAGCATTAGGAAAAACTGAAACAATATGTATATTTAAATTGCGTAAGTATTTCTTCGCTCCAGTGTTCTTTGAACGAAATACAATTTTTAATTAATTTGTACTTTCCAGTGCTCCCAAGTTTTCATAATCATGTCCTAGCGCGACCATGCAGATGTTTCAGATAAGCGGCTACATCAATGCTGCCTCGCTTAACTAAAAGGCTAACAAAACGATAAAACGGGAAAAATGATGTAGTTGGTGTTTTAAAATGCAGACGCAAAAATTGATTTTGCTCTTTTGGTTTCTTAAGGGTACCATACACCATCAATATATATTTTCGATACAAATGTTGCCAATATTTCATTTTAATAACTAAACCTTATAAAACAGCAATTTTTATATTTTGATAGTAAACTGCTGCGCTCTCTGCGAAATGCTTAGAAATGGTTTCTGAATGGCAGCCGTGGATGTAATCTGAAACCTTTACATACAAAAAACTTGTGCCATATTAACTATTCAAACTACAAAAGCTGGCAGAAATACGAACGTACAGAAGGGCACTAAAGTCAAAAAAAATTTGTTTATAGCATCGAACAGATGGGAACATGAACCCCCCCGACATTCTACACAAGATACGGAAGATGTCATGTCACTCGATCATAGAAACTTGCTTACTATGTCTACAGTCCAAATTTTATAACATTCGATGCAGTAGTTTGAAATTTACCAGCAAAAAACCTTCTTTAGGACTTGACCTATAAGGGCGAATAGCTTCGAAGGGAGGCGTCCTAGAAAAAAAAATATAGATACTTTTTAAGTGTTATTTGCACCCAAACTAAATGCTCCAGAAATATTGCCCCGTTGTTCTGGGACATCCTGTATGTCAAGAATGACAAAAAGGTAATTCAGTCAGATGGAAATAATAAAAAAGGAGAGTTTTTCATGTTTTTTGCATCCGCAAGCTAAGAAAAATGGCACTAAACCTTGTTGAATATTTTGAAAATGAAGAAAAAAAAGCAGACAGCAACGCAAAAAATATACATGAGAGAGTTTCTGAAGCGCTAGGAGTTGGTTTAAGAACAGTAGAAAGGATTGTACATGGAAAGAAGACGAAAGAGCCAGAAAAAAGAAAGGAAAAACGAAGAAGGAAATACACGAAAACTAAGGATTTAAGTGATACAAAAAAATGGAAGTAAGAAATGTTATTTATAATTTATATGAAGCAAAAGTGAATGTTACTCTAGTAAGTTTACAAAAAATCTTAAGAGAAAGGAGTACTTTGGAAATTGGATTACGTTCCTTGTCAAAATTAATGAACATACTGCATTTTCGATATAAAAAGGATTGCAATAGGAGATTCCTCTATGAACAATGAACAACCCCGCACATAGTTCACCAAAGAGTTAAATTTTTAAAGAAATATGCCGAAAATCTCAATTCAAAATTTAGGAAAGTGATTTTTTTGGACGAGACGTGGATATTTTCGAACGGTAGTGGGTCAAAGTCTTGGCAAGATGATTCGGTGAAGTCAGTAAAGGAGAGAAAGGATGTGGTTTCCCGATATAGTTATAGTTATAGTTATAGTTTTGCACGCAGGATCTATTTCCGGATTTGTACCTGGTGCTAGTTTAATTTTTTCGTCAAAATCAAAAAGTATGGACTACCACGATAATATGGACAAAGATTTATTTGAAAAATGTTGAACAGAACAGCTAATTCCAAATTTAGATGAACATTCTTTAATTGACAACGCATCATATCATTCTAGAATATTAAATAAGCAACCAAATTCTTCATGGAGAAAAATGAAATATTTGAGTGGTTACAAAACAAAATCAAAACCCTTAACCGAATTTGTTAAAATCAGAATTATTGATGATTGCAGTCAATAAAAAAGATAAAATTTATGCTGTCGACGAAATATTAAGGAAACATGGTCATGAGGTGTTGCGCCTCCTTCCATAATCATTGCCTCTTTAATGACTTTGAATAAATATGGGCAGGTGCAAAAACATATTGAAGATGGTTGAAGTTCCGATCAAGTAGAAACAGTTTGGGAATCTTCTTTAGATCACATATCTCAGAATATTGGAAAAAATCGATGAATCACACAGAAACCTTATTTTGTACTGTTGGAGTCGGGAGCAGGCGTTGGAAGTCGAAATTGATCCAATTATTACAACATCATTAGGAGATGCTTGACATTGCCATTTTCACGGCCGTAACATTTTTGTGAACTCTGGATAAGTCGATTTTATTCATTTATTCAGATCCGCCTCACTAGACTGCATTTGACTATACCTACTTACTACTTATTTACGAACACAACTGAATTTGTAGAATCACTTTAACGAATAGCGTGCATTTTCTCTCAAACTAAATGACGCACAATTCAGACATGTTTGTATTCTGTCTATGAAAGTTACACAATTTAAGATGGGAAAAGTGTACTGAAAATAAAAAAAGAGTAGAACCTATGAACCGAAAGTTGCTGAGAGAAGATTTGTATACGCGGCCACGTATGCAACGGCTTCAGGTTTTCGTTATAGACGTAACCCGATCATCAAAATTTCAAATTGTTATACAATTTTGTGCTTCGCAACGTAGAACACTATCGATTCTGTGCCAAGTTCCGAGACTTCTTGATTGCTTCCGTTCTTCTCTAGCGTGAAGTTTGTTATAAATCCTAAGCGGAAGCGGATTATCACGACGAGAAAAGATAAAATACAAGTCTGACAAGGCAAAAATAGACGGGGGTATATTCATTGATTTTTAAAATTATTATAGCCGGAGGGAAGAAAGGAAGAACACTGCAAAATATATATTAAATAATTAAGTTTACCGTCCGGCTTATTGGCAGATTGGGGATTATTCGACTAAATCAGCGATGTTGAAAAATAAGATCTGAAAAATAAGATATGTAGTAGATTCGGTGCTTTGTTGATAAAAACAAATATCCGGTTTGCAATACTAATTCTGAATTTTTTCGTAGAAAAAATAACCATGTGTGATTCGTTGAAAATTTTCAACAAAAAAATGCTTGCTTCTCTCTTTTTGCATTATGATAGATTATCGTACAGAATTTTTAACTCGTGGTGGAATCCTAACGTCCAAGAGTTACTTAGAATCTTGGAGAGTGTGGTAGAAGACTTTTGGATAGCCTGCCTTTAAATGCCAAAAGATGGAGCTTAAGCCCATTGCACCAAAAGGGTATTTCAACAGCTTACCAATATTTTCGAAGACAGGCAAATAAGGCGGTTGAGACGAGTCATCACCAAGGCTGTCTGACCTTATACTTCTCTCGATCTCTACGTTGCATTTGCTACAAGGACAGATGGCCATCGGTTTATGCGCTGCACGGTGCCTGGTGATTGATTTAACTTTCATATAATTATGTCTAATAAGCAAACTTCAAATTTTAACTTATTTTCCTTCACAAAATTATTTAGCATATGTAGGTACCGGGTGTCCAAATAAGAAAGGATGCCGGCCATATCTAAGGAACCGTTCACGGTACAGCTGTGGGAAAGAAAAAATAATAATAAAAGTGGCCAAGAGAAATCGCTGTAAATTATTTTCAAGTTTCTAAGTTTGCTGCTAGAGGGCGTAATAGTCATAGTCGACAAAAGAAACATGGTTTTCTCTAAAATATACCCAGATAAAGTAAATCAAAAATACGAATATTGCAATCTTGAATATATTTTGTATAATTTTGGTTTACCACTTCTTGCTCTAGCTCATAAAATAGCACCAGAGGGAGAAATGGAAGGATTGATTGTGAAGATGCTTGGAACTTCGGTTTGGTTCAACATAATTTGGCAAACTTGGTCTCGTTGAAAAGAGCTCTCTTCGGTTAATTATATGCTCTTATGAGCTAGGTTTTCTTAGTTCTGTAGTGATCGCTAGGGGGCGCTGTTTGAAAACCCAGCAAACTTTTCAAAATTTCTTGAAAATTTTAAATGGAATGATATAATAATTATAACCTAGTTAAAAGGAGGATAGAATGATGAAAGGAATAGTGAAAACCGCGCATTGATATCTTTTTTCTAACCGGAGATATAAACAAATTAGTGCTAGGATTGGGAGGATGGGGGCAAAAATTGTTGGTAACACCCGGTTCAACATTTGCAATTATTGTGTAGTAGTGACAAACTTGTGTAGGCTTTGATGCCAACTTGTTTTATAAATATACTGCGCACACAGTGGTTGGATCAGTAACTTTGGCGTAAATTCTTAATTCTTAATGAGTTAACCTCACACGCCAAAAGACAATTACACAGCACACCCCTGAGGACGGTGACTTCGTCAGCGAAATATGTGTCGAGTTTAATGACTGTGTCACTGTCTCTTGGTATGTGGGGTTATCTTAAGAATTCATAATAAATATTGCAAACTACAAGAGTATATTTTAATACATAAAACGTAGGTTTTTGCTTTAAAAAATGGTCTTTTCCACATTTAAAAAGGCCACGAAGAAGCAACATATAATTTTAATGATTATGATATTTTCAAAATGTCTTTTATATTTGGTGGCATGTATAAAGGTTAGTAATTAACCCGTCCTCCCGCCCCTAAAACTCTTTTGTCCATATCTCCGGTTAGAAAAAAGATACCAATGTGCGGTTTTCACTGTTTCTCTCGTTATTTTGTCCTCTTTTTAATTAATTTATAATAATTATTATACCATTCCATTTAAAATTTTCAATAAAATCTGAAAAGTTTGCTGATCTTTCAAACAACGCCCTCTAGCGATCACTACAGAACAAAAATGACTTAAATTATAAAAGTATCTGATTAACGGAAGATAGCTCTTTTCAACGAGACTAAGTTTGCCAAATTCGGTTAAATCAAACCGAAGATACAAGCATCTCCACAACCAGATGCTCCCCTTCCCCCTCCGCTGCTATTTGATGAGTTAGAGCAAGAAGTGGTAAACCAAAATTATACAAAATATATTCAAGATTGCAATATTCGTATTTTTGATCTACTTTATCTTGGTATAATTTAGAGAAAACCATGTTTCTTTTGTCGACTATGACTATTACGCCCTCTAGCAGCAAACTTAGAAACTTGAAAATAATTTCCAGCGATTTCTCTTGGCCACTTTTATTATTATTTTTTCTTTCCCATAGCTGTACCATGAACTGTTCCTTAGATATGGCCGGCATCATTTCTTATTTGGACACCCGGTACAAGGCAAATCAAATATTCTATTTGAATGAAATTCCTCAAGAATATGTGCAAATTATTTGCTTACTAGCTTTGTTCTTCTAGTTGAATTCCAAGAACTGCCGATTCAACATAGAATACTTCAATATAGTTGTCCAAATACAGACACCTTGATTTTCCACCGCGGAAAGAATTTTCTCAATACAAGGAATTTTCTTCATAAACTAGGACGGACAGGCGCTATTTTGAAATGAATGAGGAGCATCGAGATTGAATCCAACAAAGTGAATTAAATTCCTGGCAGAAAGGGATTGTTTCCCTGCCGTCAAAGAAACTGCTGGGATATTCAGTACAAATAAAGTACCTACTTTTATGAGTTTGGCATTCTACGGAATTTAAAACGTAGGTACATTGCAATACACAAAGCGTGCATTTTATTTACAAGACGTTTATTTAATGAATTTCAGTCATTATTATACTGCTCTCTCGAAGCACAAATAATCATACTATTTCGAAGTTATGCGCATTCACAATTCATTACTTTCCTTCCTTACTATACAACTATAACAAATTTCACTTGAATTTTTGAAGTAGGGTACTACCGAAGCCGAACGATAATACAAGCCAGAATGTAGCTCGTGGAGCACTGCTGTGACGTCACAGCCGGGGAGCAAAGTGCTCTAATTCGACAACCTCTTACAACTCGAACACGCACAAAAAAATGAAGCTGATTCTTATGTAAAATGACCTGCCGGATTCGAATTTTGAGGTCACGAAAATATCGGAAATTGCGAAAATTCCGAAAAATCGAATTTTCCTAAACTTTCCTAAATCAATTTTCGACCATTTTTAATACTTTTCTTGTTGTATTTCAGCTACGAAAAGAGTAAGAGATTTGTTTTTTTCATGGAATATACATTGAAGTGTGCTGATCATCACAGTGTACTCACGTTGCCTCTAAAACTTTCCAATGTTATGAAAAAAAATGTTTTCTTGCTAGACCACAAATTTGTGTAATGTATTTTTCACCTACTGGATAAGTAATCTTATTTTTCGGAATTAGCATATGCATATGCGAGACCAAATACGAACAAAGGCTCGAAATTATTTTTGGTGAAGAAACGAAACAGTAATGTTGTTACTGAAAAAAGTTACAGCGGGTTAATAAACACATATAAATTGTGCGCGCTAGCCGCACTGAGCCGTGTAGGAGTACAAACAAATTGCATTTCCCCTCACATAACCATATAACCATTATACATTGCACATTAGATTACATGCAATACTTTATTAAATAATTATTCATATGTTACCTACCTCCAATGAAATGTTAGTTAATGAAGCAAAAGAAAAGAAAATTAAAAAATTGTGTAGTAAGTAGTTCTCCCATTTATCTTCTTCCATCAGTAAACATTTTGTTAGCGGGTGTATTTTATTTTGTGAGGACTTGTTTCCGAGAATGTTTTCTACTATATTTTTTAGTTTTGTTCTTCGTGCGGAATGCGGCTCATTTAATATTATTAAATACATATTGAGTTTAAGTTCTGTAGGTTATTAATGTTAAACGTTTGTTCAAAATAGGAAAATATGGTATTATACCGTTCAGGTATATTTAATTAGATATTCTCTTAATAAAAATTTCAAAAGTCCAGTTGTTGTTATTGAATATTTTGGTAAACTAGCATTATTTCCACGCCTCGAACACCGACCGTCCGTACCGAGTGGGCCACGATTAATACGTCACGGCCGCTACGTTCCGGCTTGATTTATCGTTCGGCTTCGGTACTACACCACTGAAATGCAAGTATATTTCCACCTATATTAGTTTAATTTTAACTACTGAATTTAATTATTAATCGAGTCCAGATTGAAGATAACGTGATTAGATAAACAAACCGAATAAAATTTTCAGTGTCATTTGTCGTCCTCATCAAAATAAAAATTACCTGGGCTGTGGTGGAAATTAGGTAGGGAAATACAACGAAGAGGTCCTTTTCATTCTAGCTTTACGAGTAATTATAGAAAAAACAATAGAAAAGAAAAAGACCGTCTATAAAGGATTTGTACATTTAGAAAAAGCCTTCGACAACTTAAAATGGGGGAAGATGTTCCAAGCGCTCAGGAAGGTTAAGGATGAAATATAGGGACAGAAGAATAATACATAATCTCTACAAAGAGCAAAAGGCAGTTATAAAATTTTAGGAATGAAATTAGAGGAATGAAAAATTTGTAGGGTAAACAGATGATTGGAGTGTAAGCATTTATGAGTTTCAAATATATCTTTATTCATCAACTTCCATGTCTTCACTCAAATCTACAACTCATTAATTTATAGACTACCAATCGCACTTCAAATACACAAAAATCGATAATCAATATTGTCGGTATCAAAATAATAATAATGGAAGAATAAATAGAATTTTAATGCTTCTAACCAAGCGCTTTGTGGCGCCACGAGAACTAAAACGCTGTGTCCTCGCTTTACTGACGCTTGCCTGAGAGAAACAGCGCGAAGCATGAGACAGCGTGGCTAAAGAGTGGGGCGTTCGATATTCCCTTTCTCCTCTTTCCGTCTTTTCAGACTACTCCCTTCCATTCGTTTCACTTTTCGTGACGCTCGCATTTGCCAACACAGGAACTTACTCTACCGAGACAAAAAGCTACGGTGAAAAATACCACGCGAAAAGTATACAAAGAATGAATATGTTCATGTAATTGTCGTAGGCATTGGTAACACAAAACCGAGCGTCTGCCGTTTAGTAGCGGCAGCTTTTAAGCGGGAGCGGCGCTGAATCATGTGAATTTTTGAAGAAAATTGCGTGATTTTATACAACATGAAATATATACGATCCGATAGACAAATTAATGTGGAATACAATTGCCATTGGCAGACGTCACCAATCGACAGCTTTCTGCGCGGCAGACGCAGCGCAATGCGACAAAATTAATACAAAAACACGGGAATTTTATACAACTTGAAACTATCACCAAAAAATTGAGAAAAATTCATTTAACATCATGAGTCAAAGAAATTCCCGGCAGACGGTAGCGTTTCGTAAACAGACGCCCATAATTAACCGCATTACATCTTTGTTCAGACCGTTACAGTCAGCGCGTTAGATAAAGATGGAAAAACTGCGAATATACATAGCAACTTTTTATCAATTTATAATGTATTTGAACTATGCAATAACAAAAATAAAATGTTGTTTTGTATAAATAAACAATGTTTACCCACGACTAATACATAATATAAGTATTATATCTGTAATTTTTGTAATATAATGCCCTATGTTATTCCCTTAGGGAATAATGGTGAGGGAATAATAAACTATTATTCCCTCTTGTAAACCAATTAGAAAATAGTACTTGAATCATGGTTTCTGTGAAATTTAAGACGACCACCGTAACGGTGATAAAAACTGTTTAAACAAATAATTGTGAAAACTTAGTTGTGTGCGTTTTTTGTTGCGATTTTGTGATGAAAAGTGAAGAAGAAGGTGAATTTTTCCGTACACCACCAGATATTCTTCAATGTGGTCATTCTGCTCCATGGTTGAGAATTGTTTTTGGTAATTAATCACGACGTGCACATTGAAAAATATGGTAAACTTCGTTCTTTTTTGAAAAGAAAATTGTGTTACAGATTAATCGTGGATAAAGTATAGTATAGGTACAACTCGCTATAATGAGTGCTACTATTCTCTCGGATGATTACACCCCTCGCTCGCTTCGGTCGCTCGTGTTGTAATTGTAACTCTCATCCTAGGGAGTAATAGCACTCATTATAGCGTCGTTATATAATATACTATTATGTATTATGAAAGTGTACTTACATAAGTCATAATATTATTATTACTTGTCTTCATCACTGGAATCACAGTATAAATTTTCGTCATTGTCTTCATCACTGCGGTAGTTGGCATTTTCACTACTAATGATTATATCATTTAAACTTTCTGGATGTTGCGGCCCAGAAAACCAGTTAATTACATATTTATTGTTCAGTAATGACCAACCATTATTAACGGACTGTAAAATTTTGGTGTTTTTTCAATAGATTACCTCCATATGGCACAAATTTGATTTGATCGTTTCGTTTTTTCTAATAAAATACTGGCACAAGGTGGCAAGGAGCTGCCGTCAAATTTCTTTAGATTACGAAATAGGTTTTTGTCTTTCTTTGGCTTGTAGGCTTCTAAGAAAATTTCGTACCTAAAAGTATTTGCTCGTAAGTAAGGAAATATACAATGCAATACTCGCGTATATGCATTTGCGGTTTGAAAGGTACCTAATTAAAAATTCAGGGAAATCGTAAAACTTAGACAGAAGATAAGAAGGTAATACTGCCTTTGCGCTACTATGACATACCCACCTCAATAGGAAATGGTATTTTAACTATCAGAAAATCAGAATATTGCCTTTATGCCTGCCTTGCTTTATTTACTTGGTTGTGTTTTCATTTTCCGTAAATCATGCAAGTAAATTCTTCCACGACTGATACTTGCTCCTCAGATATATTTTCTGAATCTCCAAATGTTGCGAACACACTCTGCGAGTTTTTATTCTGTTCTAGAATTTTAAAAGGAGCGACTTTTCCTTTCTTGAAAAATGCTGCTGTGTAATCACAGCGTGAAACGCCGGAAAGGATTTACTTAATTCTGAACCCAGAGAAGCAATAATTGAGTTAACATTTATAAACCTCAAAGTATTTATACTTTGTAAACCTATAAAGCAAAATTATTCATATAAATATGTTCGTGAATAAAATTTATAGGAAATTACCTGTCTTAATCCAAACTGCAATACTGGTTGGTAGCAGATGAAAGTTGCCTATTGTAATGGCAAGGATGTCAAAATCAGATGCTTTGATCATCACATTAGATTTTTCAGGCAATTTTTTGATAAATGATATACTATTTTACTATCTGCTTCTTCGTGTAAGCAAGAAAGTTGTTCAGCATTTTCCCTTATAATGCATCCGTTTTTATTATAATATTTGTAGCAACTATTGCCACAAGTTACATGTATAATTTTTTATTTCAATATGATTGAATATTCTTGGTTACACCACGCATTTACGAGGAACGCAACAAGAGACGACTTAAAATGCTGAACAGTGAACAACTTTCTTGCTTACACGAAGAAGCAGATAGCAAAAGTATAACATTATTTATCAAAATTGCCTGAAAAATCTAATGTGATAATCACAGCATCTGATACAGACATCCTTGTCATTACAATCGGAAACTTTCATCTGCTTCCAAACAATATTGCAGTTTGGATTGAGACACGTAATTTCCTATAAATTTTATTCACGAAGATATTTATATGAATAATTTTGCTTTATAGGTTTACAAAGTACAAATAATACTCTGAGGTTTATAAATGTTAACTCAATTATTGCTTCTTTGGGTTCAGAATTAAGTAAATCCTTTCCGGCGTTTCACGCTATCACAGGCTGTGATTACACAGCAGCATTTTTCAAGAAAGGAAAAGTCGCTCCTTTTAAAATTCTAGAACAGAATAAAAACTTGCAGAGTGTGATCGCAATATTTGGAGATTCAGAAAATATATCTGAGGAGCAAGTATCAGTCGTGGATGAATTTACTTTAATGATTTACGGAAAACGAAAACACATTCAAGTAAATAAAACAAGGCAGGCATAAAGGCAATATTCTGATTTTCTGATAGTTAAAATACCATTTCCTATTGAGGTGGGTATGTCATAGTAGTGCAAAGGCAGTATTATATATCTTCTTATCTTCTGTCTAAGTTTTACGATTTCCCTAAATTTTTAATTACCTATTTATCAGTAAATGCATATAGGCGAGTATTGCATTGTATATTCCCTTACTTACGAGCAAATACTTTTAGGTACGAAATTTTCTTAGAAGCCTATAAGGTAAAGAAAGACAAAGACCCATTTCGTAATCTAAAGAAATTTGACGGCAGCTCCTTGCCACCTTGTGCAAGTATTTTATTAGAAAAAACGAAACGATCAAATCATATTTGTGCCATATGGAGGTAATCTACTGAAAAAACACCAAAATTTTACAGTCCGTTAATAATGGTTGGTCATTACTGAACAATAAATATGTAATTAAATGGTTTTCTGGGCCGCAACAACCAGAAAGTTTAAATGATATAATCATTAGTAGTGAAAATGCCAACTACGGCAGTGATGAAGACAATGACGAAAATTTATACTGTGATTCCAGTGATGAAGACTAACTTTTCACAATTATTTGTTTAAACAGTCATTTTATTTATCACCGTTACGGTGGTCGTCTTAAATTTCACAGAAACCATGATTCAAGTACTATTTTCTAATTGGTTTACGAGAGGGAATAATAGTTTATTATTCCCTCACCATTATTCCCTAAGAGAATAACATAGGGCATTTTATTTTTGTTATTGCATAGTTCAAATACATTATAAATTGATAAAAAGTTGCTATGTATATTCGCAGTTTTTCCATCTTTATCTAACGCGCTGACTGTAACGGTCTGAACAAAGATGTAATGCGGTTAATTATGGGCGTCTGTTTACGAAACGCTACCGTCTGCCGGGAATTTCTTTGACTCATGATGTTAAATGAATTTTTCTCAATTTTTTGGTGATAGTTTCAAGTTGTATAAAATTCCCGTGTTTTTGTATTAATTTTGTCGCATTGCGCTGCGTCTGCCGCGCAGAAAGCTGTCGATTGGTGACGTCTGCCAATGGCAATTGTATTCCACATTAATTTGTCTATCGGATCGTATATATTTCATGTTGTATAAAATCACGCAATTTTCTTCAAAAATTCACATGATTCAGCGCCGCTCCCGCTTAAAAGCTGCCGCTACTAAACGGCAGACGCTCGGTTTTGTGTTACCAATGCCTACGACAATTACATGAACATATTCATTCTTTGTATACTTTTCGCGTGGTATTTTTCACCGTAGCTCTTGGACTACTACCGAGACAAAAGAAGTTTCACTTGAAAAACTTCTTCTGTCTCTTATTTACGGGCAAGTGATGGAGTTCAAAACATGTATACCTTTACTGATTTCCAAACTCCCTGTTTTGCTGGGGTGATACGCTGGTATATTCGTTCGTCGGATAAACGCCAGATTAAAAGGCGAATATTTCTTCCGAAACGCCGTAGAAAATAAGATGTTATAGCTGTTATCTACTAAAACGTTTACGAAAGTCGAAATAGCTAACCAGCTAAAATTTCCAATAACGTTGCACAGGGAAAGCTTTGAATTTTTATTATTATGGGACGTTGTAAAGGAAATGCTCACATTTGGAAACGGGCATGGTAAAATTTTATTAACAAAGCAATATATTTTCCCTACTAACTAAACCGCAGTGCTTATTGCGAACTCCCGGATTCCTGAAATTGGGGTCGTATGAAATTTTAATGGCTAATTTGCAAGTCTATTACTTAGCAGCGACGCTAATTTTTATGTTGCCTGCGTTCCATCCAAGTTGCTACTTAGTCGTTAGTATACAGTTAAAAAGTCCGTTTTATTATTGGAAGTTTGATTTTACACTCCTGCTCTGCGGAGTCTGCCTTGAAATTTATTGAATGATGAGCGAGTCTGTTATGTGAAACAGAAACCCGGGAATATTAATGTTCAAGTTTATGGGCACGTTAGGGCGGCATAAAAAGAAAAATGTCTATATAGTCGAGAGTAATTGAAAATTTCGGTGGTAGCCTTATTAATGTCCTTGCGCTCCTCGCTTCTGATAGCTCATGGTTCTAGTTTTTAACATGCCAGTTAATTGAACGAATATCTTTAGAACAATTCTACCTAATGTACCTGTAATAATTCAAATTATAATACAATGAGCAATTTCCGCTTAAAAATTCTGAATTATTTCGGCCACCTTTATCTTTCGACGTCGAGAAATTCTTCTGCTCACAACAATTTATTTGTTATTCGAAACTAAATTACATTATATTATGTAATAACTTTTGTATTAAATTTTCGCCGGATATTCTAATATTCTTTCATTACAAACAAATTCGTTTGCTCACCTTTCTCTTCATCCTTTTTTGATACAGATAAGTACTTGAAGTTTTTCAGGACATAATACATATTCCCAGACAAAGTACGCTTCAATATTCTTAATCATAATATTAAAAGCGAACTGTCACAACACTTGAAATAGGGGTGGGGATATCGGTCGCTCGGTCTCTTTTCAACTGGCGGAGATCGTATGGGTGAGGTCGTGCACTCTATCAGGTGTTTCTTTAACGCAAATAAGAAAATTGCATCGGCATCATTTCGATGGACGCTTGGATCTGCTCAGCGCTGTTCGCAGTCGTAGTTCAACTTGGGGTTCAACGTCGCACCCGTAGGTAGAATGGTTTTTGCCGTATTAAATTAAACGCAATTAATTATTTCAGAATATTCTATGGGAATATTTTGTGGTGCACCTGGGATGCACATACATTTTAAGTATAATTACTTCACCGATTCACCACTACGTAAAAGTCGTGGAGTGTGGCCCACGGATTCATCTAGTATTATAGAACATCACAATATTAAACATAGGCACAACATGTACTGGTGTAATGGTATAATATTCTGTCGGCCTTTACCTGACTGAACTAAAAACTAAAAAGTAATTTGATAAATTTGACTATTCCACTCATCGAATTTTAAACCAATCAAAGCTCGTCATTTCTGAATATATTGGTGTATTCCAACGGAATAAGTACCTGCTAAAAATTTTATCGGGGGTACTAAACCAACTGAAAACCAATTATATGGAATTATTATTAATTTAATTAATTAATTAATTATTACTTGTTTATAAAACCGCTGCGGCAGGTAGTAGGAGTGCAGAAGCTAGATAGCTTTTTAGTTTTGTGTTTTCCGCTTAAGGACCAATCAAAAGAAACGACTTGTACTTAGTATGTGAAGCCCATCACATTAAACTCAACCACAGAAAGTTATCCAAAATAATTCCACGAACTCAACTTAAACATTGAATATAAGATAAAAAATAAATAATGAGCCAATCCAGCGCGACTTTCAACTGGACAGTTTATCGTCATTTTTGTCCGGGAAATTTAAATAAACTACCTAATCCTATCGACAATAAATTGAGTTAAGGATGAGATTTACGATTTACGATTTCAAAATTCGAACAGTTCCAAATACCAGTAAGACATCGCCCAATATCTACCTTAATTTCAAGAAAGAACACTTCACCCTGCGAAGCGACCTCTGTTAGCGATAGTGAAAATCAATAGCGCGCCACGAGCAAGTAACTGCATTGATCTAGTGAGGGGTAGCTTTCAGGCTACTAGTAAAGAACACGTACCAGAGATGTCACTAAAACACATTTGATGAAAATCAAGAGAGCCGAAACGGCGTTTCTTGTTCATCTAAGAATTCTTTACAACTATGCAAACGTAATTTTACTTGATACAATTTAACTTCAATCGTCACTGAAACCACCCCATCAATAAAAAATACATGTGGCAAATTTCTTCTTCTATAAAACTGAAGAAGACTTACTTTTGCAAAAGGAGTACGTAACTGGCATGTTTGTGTTTGTCAATGTCTATAGGTACACATAATTCTATATTTTGTCAAACTACATTATAAAGGTACACCTACATGTATTTGTTACCCTAAATAACAAAAGATTATATTAAAAAGAAAAGCCAATTTCCTTTTTAATGGTATTGCGGAAACTTAGCTCCTACACCTACACATCTAAGAAATACATCGCCCACAAACTGGGTTCAGGTGACCTTTTTGAACAAAAAACATTGTGGATATTAGGCAGTTGCGAATACAGATTCTGTGCTTATGAAATCCATCTCGAAGATATTGTGTATTTCAAGGGCGCAAGACAATTGTAACCACAAAACCATAAAATATAAAAAGAAATCAAAATTTTACCTGCAATACTCTGAAGCCCTGGAGAAGTGGAAAACTTACCTGAAAAGAATAATATAAATTAGAATGTTATTTTTAAGTGTATTAAAGTATTAAAGTAGTGAAGTGCTTAATAATAAATAATTTGGATAGGATTAATAGTTTGAACTGCTACGATCAGAACAATTTCGCTGGTTTGTAACATTTATGTGTTTTGCCATTTACAGTGTTTTAACATGTTGTTTTTTTATTCTATTTATTTAATAAGGGTTTAAACGTCTCCTCAACACCTTTTGTAAGATTGGTCGACTTACCTGTAAGAAGTAATCAATCTCAATTATTTGAGTATTGTAGTCCTTCTGTGATAGTGTAGGTACATTTTATCGGTGATTCACGCACAGTGTTCAAAGAAATTCAACAAAAACAACGCATTCCTGCCGACTCAGCATACTCATATCGGCTACAATCAGTTCATTTTTGACTGAACGAATCGCATCTGGGTCCGAAGACGGGAAGGGTGGGCCCTATCACAGAAGGAGTACAATACTCAAATAATTGAGATTGGATACTTCTTACAGGTAAGTCGACCAATCTTACAATTATTTTTCGTATCTTCGTCCTTCTGTGATAGCTTGGTAGATGTTCAAAGACTAACAACATGCGATTAAGCAGTGCAAAGAACATTTTAATTTTGGAAACAAACGCAAAAATTTCGAAAAATACAAAATGTCGCTTAGCCTATAACCAATATTGTTTAAACAACGTAACAAATATGTATATGAAAAACCAATTACAATTAGAATTTATTATATTATGAGCAATTATTCTGAACAATACATCTAGCAAATTCCTCTGGATTGGATTGCAAAGGTCTGTTGTAAAAGGTATTAAATACCGTAGATTGTTGCGACCAACCTGCAGTGTTACGAATTGCATCTATACTGAGTCCCGAACGAAATGCTGCTGAAGTTGACGCATGTCGGACACTGTGACTACTAAAAACCCGAGTGTCAATACCACTTTTCCGAAGGACTTCTTTAATCCATCTACTGATGGTTTGGGTGGAAGCTGGGTGATAAGGTGTTTTATAAGTATACAGTAAGTTATCATCAAGGACTTTGTTTTCAGTAAATAAAAAATAAGTGTAGAAGCAACGCAGAGTGCTGGATTTTCCCGGAAGAATGAATACTAATATAGGTTGGTTTTTTCCCGGCCCTGAAGTTTTATTGTCCCAGAAATTCGAACTTCCAATCTAGTTTCATATTGGATAGTATTAGACACTAAAATTTTTGATAGAGTTTGTACTCTGTGGGCTGTCGTTAATGCCAACAGCGTAACAAGCTTTAGCGTTAAATCTTTGAGACTCAAGTGCTCTAACGGAAAAAGGCTTTCCAAATATAATAAAACTGGTTGAGTGTCCCAAGTAAACGAATATTTTGGACATGAGGGTTTTTGGTTGTATACACCTTTTAAAAACCTACTAATAATTTTCCCGTCTGTATCCGATATGTGGAAAATTAAAGTTAGGGCTGACCGGTACGAATTTAAGGTAGAATAAGACAAATTATTTTGTAGGCCATCATGAAGAAAATTTAGCAGCTGATCCAGCGAATATGTGTATGGATCATATTTATGTTGAAAACAGTAGCTCCACCATTTACGATTATACTGTAGTATATTGATTTAGAGTTTTATTTGCAATGGAAGATAACATAACAGGTATGGCTGCTTCAGGGACACCCTTTAATCTAAATGCTTGGCTGACAATTTTCCGGCCACCAGGGAAAGATTCTTGTATAAGGGATGTGCAGTCCTAAAAGGAGAAAACAATAATTGTTTATGTGGTTGAAAAACAATGGGATCTTGAGTTAGGAGTGCTAAAAATAGTGGAAACCATGGCTGAGATGGCCAATTCGGAACAATAACAATTCCTGAAGCCTTATTGTTACGAATTTTTGCTAATACACTACCAATTAACACAAATGGGGGAAAGGCATAAAAATATAACGTTCTCCAATCAAGGGTAAAAGCATCTACCGCTACGGAATCCGGGTCAGGACCCCAAGAAACATATTTCTCACATTTTGTATTAAGTTTGGAAGCAAAAAGATCAATCTCTGGAGAACCAAACTGCTGAATAATAAGATTAAATGCTTTCTGGTGTAGCTCGAATTCCGTATTAGTGGATTTTATACGGGATAGAGCATCTGCTCTACCATTATCTTTGGTGTTAATATATGAAGCAAAAACGTAAATGTTCTTGGACTCACACCACTGCCAAATGGCTTGAGTTATATAGTTTAACTTTTTATGTCGGACACTTCCCATTTTGTTAATGCAAGCTATGGCTGTTACATTATCAATTCGTAGCAAAATATTTTGATTATAATTGGTAGCTGTAAATGATTTTAGAGCGTAATATACGGCAAGCAATTCAAGGTAATTAATATGTTTTGTCATTTCATGTTGATTCCAAAAACCTCTGGTCTCAACATTGTTGTACCACGCTCCCCATCCAGTGGTAGACGCGTCCGAGTAAATTTCCAGATCATAGCTTTTTTCTGCAATGCCTTTTCCCGTAGTGGAAATATGAGTTATCCACCAATCCAATTCAGGTAATAATTCTATAGGAATTTCCATTATTTTATTGAAATTCAGGTTATTAAACTTTAAACATTTTTGTTTTATAATTTCAAAAGGTTTTGTATGTAACCATCCATATTTTAATGTTGGTGAAACTGAAACCATTTTCCCCACGAGAGAAGCAAATTGTCGTATCTTGCAAAATCGTTTTGATCGAAAGGCAGTAAATACTCGTCGTATGGACGCACTTTTTTCGTCTGGCAACCGTATTGTCATGTATTGAGAATTAAACAAAAAACCCAAAAATGTTATTTCCTTTGTAGGCAACAGTTGACTTTTTCATAATTTATTATGTATCCTAAAGAATTTAGTAAACAAATAGTTTTATACAGGGTGTGTTTTTTAAGCGTCCGCGGAAGATTATGCCTAAATGACGAAAAATATCAAGAAAACATTTTAACTAACCTCACCTCATTTTTTACGCTCTATAATCTAAAAATGTTTTTACTTATACCAGGTTAGTCCAAATAGTTGGAATGATGCTCAACTTTGTTTTTTCTTATGGAATGTGCATTATTTAATTTTTTACTTGATTGAGAACAATATTTTAATAACACTTTCATAACATAATATTATAGTAATTTTCTTTCTTTTTTGAGATAAAATTATTTTTCTCGATATTTTGGCAGTTATATCATACATTTTAAAAATTCATATTTCTGCACTGGTTGAAGATGAAGTAATGATATTTTTAACAGCGGTCCTCATGATAATCATGATTAACACTGTTTGCTCAAATTTTGTATAAAATATACGAGGAGCATTCAAAAATTTATCATATAAAAGCGACAAAACACCAGAAAAAAGTCAGCTTTTTCAAATGACATGGTATATTTTTTATTACTCCATTTGAAAGAGCGGAAAATTTCGCATGGGCTGACCCAATAAAACAATATTGTTACATAACTATAATTTTTAAATATTTACAATATTAAAATTTTCACTTCAAAAATCAAAAATAAAGTAGCTTTGGAATGTCTACAGTTTTGTTGTTGTTTTACTATAGGGTTTTATATTCTGTGGCTGTATTTTTACAAGGCTAACTTTATTTTTGATTTTTTAAATGAAAATTTCAATATTGTAAATATTTAAAAATTATGCTCATGGAACAATATTGTTTTATTAGGTGAGCCCAAGCGAAATTTTTTGCTCTTTCCATTGGAGCAATAAAAAATATACCGTGTCATTTGAAAAAACTGACTTCTTGATGGTTTTCTCTGATTTTTATTTGATAAATTATTGAATGCTCCTCGTATATTTTATACAAAATTTGAGCAAACAGTGTTAATCGTGATTATCATGAGGACCGCTGTCAAAAATATCATTATTCCATCTTCAACCAGTGCAGAAATATGAATTTTTAAAATGTATGATGTAACTGTCAAAATATCGAGAAAAAAAATAATATCTCAAAAAAGAAAGAAAATTACTATAATATTATGTTAAGAAAGTGCCATTAAAATATTGTTCTGAATCAAGTAAAAAATTAAATAATGCACATTCCATAAGAAAAAACAAAGTTGACCATCATTCCAACTATTTGGACTAACCTGGTATAAGTAAAAACATTTTTAGATTATAGAGCGTAAAAAATGAGGTGGGGTTAGTTAAAATATTTTCTTTATATTTTTCGTCATTTAGGCATAATCTTCCGCGGACGCTTAAAAAACACACCCCGTATACTGCTTCCTGGCACTTCTCATACGATGCCTCAATAAGCAATATATCGTCAAGATAATTTACTATAGTATAACCCTGTTGTCTTAAGTGTTTTATGACAGGTTTTAAAAGTTTTGAAAAAGTAAAGGGTGCTAAATTAAGACCGAATGGAAGACAATTAAATTCATAGAGAGATTCTTCAAATTCGAATCTTAAATATTTCCTAAAACGTATATCGATTGGTAATAAAAAATAAGCATCCTTTAAATCCATTTTGGCAAAATAACATGATTTTGAAATTAACTTCATTACTGTACGGTGATCTTCGAGTTTAAAGTGACTAATGGGAATAAATTTGTTTATGTTACTAATTAGTAGTAATTTTCAATAACAATAAATACTTGAGAGAACTTTCAATAACTTTATTCACCTTTCCCATCTCAATACAAAACACGAACTCCCCTAAGAAATAAATAAATTCCGTTGAATAACATATTCGTCATGTCCTGGCTGACACTCATAAGCCGGTACTATTACCTAATTTACAAGTCAAGGAGATAATATGTAACAATCTAATAATATCCTTATGCAGCACCCACTAAATAATTAAAAATGAAAATACACTTCTTAACACTCGGCCATCCTGCAGTCGGAATGCGTCCTCGCTTCACATGTCCCGTGATTTCTCTAGTTCCCCGTTTTCCTGATGAGCATGTTGGCTACGGTTCCAACGTTTGGACTGGGTTTTGCTGAAATAACATGTGTTAATAATTGTATGCTTATTTGGCAAAAGCCGATGCTCCCTATTATTCTTACCTCCAGTTTTCTTAATTTTTGCTACCATGGCTATTTTTTCATTTGCATCTTTTTTTTCTCAAACAGACCCAATTATTTGTATCCCCAACAGGCCTAATTATTTTAACCTCCAACAGGCCTAATTATTTTTGCCTCCAACAGGCCTAATTATTTTTGCCTCCAACAGGCCTAATTATTTTTGCCTCCAACAGGCCTAATTATTATTTTTACTAACTAGTTTTCTAATAAATCAATTAGCTCGTCCGTACTATTAACTTCGGAATCGGAATCAGATTCCTCGACAATCCCACCTGTAAAGGGCCGAATTTGATCAGCCGAGACGGAAGCTTTATATCTTCGATACCCTTTCATTCCTTTCAAAGCAGCTAACTCATACCTATCATTCCCCAATTTTTTTGTGACTTTATAGGGCCCCCCGTACTTAATTCCAGTTTTCCTACTAGCATGTTTGTCATCTTTATTAGCTCCTGACCACAATACAAGATCACCAATTTCATATTTTTTACTTTGTTTCCTTTTCGAATCAAAATATTTCTTCATTCGCTTACTTTGCTTGTCCATTGACTGCTTTGCATGTTCCCTGTCCTTAGTCCTGGTTGGTTCATTTATTATATCATCCCCTAGGTCTCCAAGTAAGTTCCTATCAAATCCAAACATTAGTCTATGAGGTGTGAATCCTGTACTGTTGTTTACTGTATTGTTTATTCCTAACACAACTTGCGGCAATTTCGTATACCACTCAATTTCGTCATCAATTGATGCATTGATTGCATCTAGTAACGTTCGATTGTATTGTTCCACTTGACCGTTCGACCTAGGTGAAGATATTGTATTCCGAATATGTTTAAGCTGAAATTTTAAGCAAAATTCCTTGAAAGATTTTGATCTAAAAGCGTTTCCTTGGTCTGATATTAATCTCTTCGGTACTCCAAATAAGCTAAACATGTCTTGTAGATTATAGATAACTTCCTTCGAGTTTGTGGTTCTTGTTGGTCGAGCGAATAGATATTTGGAAAATGAGTCAATTATCATTAGTATGTAAGAGCAACCGGAACTCTTGCAGAAAGGTCCCAAGTGATCAATATGCCAAGTATGTAACGGTTCATTTGGCTTGTTAACGGGGAACAGAAATCCCTCTTTCTTTCCATATTGGCCATGTTTGTAAGCACAATCAAGGCAGGCATTCACATATTTTTTTATGAATCTTGTCATGCCCTTGAACCAAAATTTTCCTTTTATTAATGTTTCACATTTTGCTAAGCCCACATGCCCTATATCATCGTGATATTTTCTTAGTAAATTGAACCTCGCGTATTTGGGAATGACTAATTTAAGCTGTCCGTCAGCTGTTTTGCGATAAAGTCTGCTATCCTTTTCAAAGTAAGTATTTTTCAACTCAACATCACAATCTTTTTGTCGTAATCTATTCTTTATCAATAGAATTTCGTCGTCTTGACACTGAATGCAATAAATCCAGTCTTCTACGTGTATCTTCCTTATGTCTACTCTTGGAATGTTTCTGCTCAAAGCGTCAACGTGAATCATCTTGTGTCCTGGTCTGTGCTCTATTTCGAAATCAAATTCTTGAATTGATAACCACCAACTGGCCACTCGGTGTACTATATCCTTCTTACTAAATGTTAATTGCACGGCACTGCAGTCTGTCACAATTTTGAAATGAATACATGATAAATATATTTTAAAGCGTTTGATAGATTCCACTATCGCTAACGTTTCCAGCTCGTAAGAATGGTATACGCTTTCTTCTCTAGTTGTTGTTCTGCTAAAATACATGACCGGTTTTAGCCCGTTTTCATGCAGTTGCATTAAAATCCCTGCAACCTCTTTACTGCTAGCATCGGTATGTAGTTCCGTATTTAAATTTGCATCATAAATACTTAATAGTGGACGAGATGTGAGTAACTTTTTTATTTTTACGAGCGCGTCCGATTGGGGCTCGCCCCACCGCCATCAAGGACAATTTTTCTTAAGGAGCTGCTGCAATGGCTGTACTATAATAGCATGATTTTTAATAAATTTTCTAAAATAAGAACACAGACCTAGAAACTGTCTCACTTCGTGTACATTCTTTGGTTTCGGAAAATCTCTAACGGCATTTATTTTGCATTGTCCGGGTTTAATTCCAAATTCGTTTATTTCGTACCCTAAATATTCTATCTTTGTTTCGAAAAATTTGCATTTGTCAAGATTAAGTTTCAAGTTTGCGCTCTGAAACAGATCTAGTACTTTCTCCAAGATACCTAAGCCTTCTTCGATGGTTTTACTAGGTATCAGGATATCATCCAAATAAATAATGACCTTACCATGGCGCAATTTTGCTAGAACACCATTTATTAATCTCTGGAAGGTGGCAGGGGCATTGCATACTCCAAAAGGCATTCTTAAAAACTCAAACTGGCCGTCCGGAATTACAAAAGCCGTTTTATCGACAGAGTTTTCGGAAACTGGTACTTGGTAGTAGCCCTGAGTCATATCCAGCGTACAAAAGTATTTGAAACCTCTTAAGCGGGATATCTCGTCTTCAATATTAGGCAACGGATATCTGTCTTTAACCGTAATTGCGTTTAATTTTCTGTAGTCAATAGCAATCCTGTAATCGCCATTTTTCTTCTTTCCTAAGATTGCTGGACTAGCGTAGGAAGAATTTGATTCTCTGATGATGTTATTATCCAATAAGTCATTTATTTTCTCCCTTAAAATAACCTTTTCTTTGTCGGATATTCTGTATGGCTTATAAAATATGGGTTCCCTGGAATTTAGTATAATTTCGAATTCGACTACGTCAGTCTCGCCTAACTCGCAAGTACTTGTTGTAAAACACTGACTGAATTTATTTAATAAGTTCTGTAGTCTAGATATATAATACGGTTCGTTCAAATGTTTACAATTAATTCCGGAAGCTTCTATATTACCAATGTGGGGTATTTTATTTAAAGGTTTGATCAAGTCTTCTGAAAACTTATACGCTCTTGTCAGCACCTGATCGTTTCGTAATTTTATATTCGTAGTACCCATATTTGTAACGTTTACTACAAATTTTGCCTCAGTCGTCATTACCGTTGATATTTGAAGGGTGTTTCGAATTCTAGCCGGGATAATGAAACTGCCCTTACTATTACTTATAACTTGAATGGGGACAGTACTATTTGGTGGAATGTCAGCGGTTTTAGCGACTTTAATTAGATACTTTTTTTCGACTTCATTGATGTCGTCATTATGCTCACAATTCACAGCTTGTTCTTTAACTCCCCTTAATTCTACTTTATTTCCCATCACCTTCATTTCCACATCTCTGTTATTTATAACCGGTTGACCTATTATTAGGTCTGCAGCCCCCATTTTAACATCGACAAAATAAACCTCTGTTTCTATACTAAATCTGTCAAAAAGCAGTGTAACTAAGCACTTTCCTTCTGGATATATAATTTTATTACCAAATCCTGCAACATACGTATCAGGCTTTTTAACTGCAGTTTTAGATCGCTGAGCAATTTGATTTGAGCTACATTTATTTGACTGCCTGTATCCAAATATCCCTTACACCGAACACTATTAATCATAACATTGATATAGTAACAATCATTTACTTGCCTTTGCAGTGCTCTCACCGTCGCCGACTTCAGATAAAAGCAATCCTCCTTTGCATGGCCAGGTTTCCCGCAGTTCGTACATTTTATAGGTAGACGCTGACCGGTAAAGTTGGTTTTCGGGTAGCGGCAGTCGTCTCGTATATGGCCGATCTTCCCACAATTGAAGCACTTCTTGGGATGTTGGGGGTTGGAAACCGATCCACTGACGTTGCGGACCTGATACCTGTTAGCGAGAATGCCATTCCTTGCGTTACTTTCATTATAACGACATTTCTTCGCCATGTGCCCAGGTTTCTTACAAATGAAACATGTGGATGGCGCTGCTCCTTCCTCAGTCTCTAATTTACTTATAAATCCCGAAAATAGTTCTTCAGGAGAACGGTAATTTCCGGATTTGGCTGGTCCTTGTTGATCGACAGGTAAGCCGTCTATTACGCAAGAAACTGCATTTGAGTCACTGATATCGCACTTCCGAATAAGTATGCACTTATTGTAATAATAACTCATCATTGTTTCGTTTTTTTGCTTTTTTCGTGTCATCATTTTCCTGAGATTTTCAACAAAGTGCTCTTGGGATGGGAATGCTTCCAATATTGCAGTTTTCCACTCGCCCCAGTTTTTATTATAATCACGTAACGGATTGTACCATGTTTTTGCAATTCCGCTCAACTTCGTCTGCATATAGTATGATTTCGTAATATCACTCCATTTGTGAATCACACCGAGTTGTTCTATTTTATGTAACCATATAGCACTGGTTAATTCACTTTTTTCTGGATCAAAAATTGGGACGATATCATTTTTCGCGGGGTTACTTGAATTGTCGCAAATATTAGGAGTAACGTTAATAAGTTGCCGGGATAAAATTTCGTTTACCTTCTTTGTTACCAATTTTTCAACTGTCGATTTTCTCTTGCGTTTCCTTTTCGGAATGTAATTATCTGAATCACTGTCACTTGCCTCGTTTTCATTTTTCCTCGTCTTCTCCTTAGTTCCCAAGATGCTTGAACACCCCTCGTTTTCTGACCTGCTAGACAATTCTTTCTCGACGTCCATTCTTCCAGAGTTGTTGACTTGTACTATATCTTTCTGATTTGCTGGCTTGCCTTTGCCGAACTGATTTCGTTTGTAATTCTTGTAATCCTTACAGTTAAAATTACTTTCACTATCACTCGAGCTTCCACTCATCGTTTTAATCACTAATCACTTACTTTATTATTCACTAACTGCACTCTTGTTTTGCCTAATTATTTAGATTCGTCCCACTTCTGAATTGTTACTAATTAGTAGTAATTTTCAATAACAATAAATACTTGAGAGAACTTTCAATAACTTTATTCACCTTTCCTATCTCAATACAAAACACGAACTCCCCTAAGAAATAAATAAATTCCGTTGAATAACATATTCGTCATGTCCTGGCTGACACTCATAAGCCGGTACTATTACCTAATTTACAAGTCAAGGAGATAATATGTAACAATCTAATAATATCCTTATGCAGCACCCACTAAATAATTAAAAATGAAAATACACTTCTTAACATTTAGTATATTATGAATTTACTACTTATAATTTAATTCATATGTATAAAATCTGGTAAGCCATGATGTTTTTGTCAGAATGACAGCGAGAAAAATTAGTATTTATAATAGTAGGAGAGCCCGCTGCAAAATTATGCACCCATCTGTTAACGAAATGAAATGTGCGGCAAAGGCATGTAAAAACACCGTACTCAACGGAACGGCACCCGTGCCGGTCACCATTTGGTGTAAAAAGGTAAAAACAATGGTACTTCCGGAACTGAAATTTGCGGAAAATTGCGCGACTTGTTAACGAGATGAAAGTTGCGCCATCTTGTAGCTTGCGATTAATTGAATTGAAATCGGTACCCGTGCCATCTTTTACCCTAGTACAAATCCCCGGCACGGCGACATTTTTGCAGCCCGTAACTCGGACAAATTCCCGTTACGTATTAACGACTTGAAATAAAGTTCATTGGAAAGGGCATTATGTCCCATTTACGAATATCCAAACGTCCCGCCATTCAAAACAGTCAAAGTATTTGGCACGATCCGATTTATAACGCTTTACGCGTCGTCGAAATGTCACTTTTGAATCAATTTCAATGGTCGCGCAACATGTCGTCGAATATTATGTTTTTTGTGAGGTGCACAATTGACAACTGTCACTGTGACACCTGTTAATGGTAATGGTAATTAAGTCATGATACAAAGAACTAAGTAACTACAGTCCTTCTTTTTAACTTGATCCTTACGTCATCAACGTAATGTGTAAGTTACTCCGCACGGGCAGCTGTAGATTAAAAATAAATCGATGTGAACCATTTGGTTTTTTAATTAAAAAATAAGGTGACAAAAACTGACCCTTTTCTGGAGAGCATTTAGATATAGCACCCTTTTGTTTTAAGGAATTAATTTCTTCCAAGTAATTTTCCCTTAGAGACGGGGGAACTTTAACTTTAGGGCTAAACCACTGCTGTGGTTTTTCATTAAACGATATTTTAATACCTTTTGCCCATTGTAATACATAAGGATCATTAGATAGCGAGGTCCACGCCTCAATAAAAAATTGTAATCTACCAGCAAAGGGAGTATTCACCTCTAGTGGTAAGGTCGAGACCGACTGTAATATTTGTGGAAGCCCCATTTCTGCTCTGAGCGGCCCTGGTCTGTTGCTTTCCTCTTGAGGGGTCGGGGTACGTCTTTCTCCCTCTCCTCTTTCATCCTGAATTTGTAATTGTGGCGCCGGAAGTTTAAAGTCTGAAGATCGGAAGAACCTGGTTTGGAGGAAGCAGGAGCAGGAACAGAGGCTTTTAGCTTCCTCTTAAGCTCAGAGCCTGCCTTTTTAACAGCCTGACATGATTGAACAGTGGCCATAAAATTTTTACCAAATAGGAATTCGTCAATTGGGCTGTTTTGGGAGGCCAATTTTCCATCATCGTTAATGAGCCGATGCAATTCATATTTCCGCTTCTTCGAAAGTGCGTGGTGAACGCTGCATATCAGTTGACCAGCGTCTGCCAAACGCTGCAGGAAATCATCGGATACCTTTAGATTGGGATTTTGCAAATTAGTACTTAAGAGTGTACCCACGGCTTGCAAACTAGCTCCCAATTGATCTTGCAAGGAAGACAAGAACATATCGTTTTTCGAGACTGTATTAGACCAAATAGCTTTAATTTCCTCATTGATTTTTGGCGCCTTAAGAGCACAACAATTTTCCGCTAATGGATATTTTTGAATTAGCTCCTTTCGTGTTTCGGAGGAGATACCCTCTCGAAGGTATGCTGACCAACGGACAACTAGTTCTTCGTGTAATGGAGTACCATTTACAGCAGATAACCCTGGATTATCCCCCAAAAACTGAACAAGATTTTGAGTGGTAGATTGATCAGCTGTAATTAATTCTGGCGCTGAAGCTACTGGTAATGTCTGAGGTTCATGAGATTCACTTGAATCCGAATGGGTGTTATTGTCCGTGGCCATAGAAGAATCTATAAGTGTGCAAAGAAAAAACAAGCGTTTTTTAATTGCTCCATGCTCTCAGGTAAACAAGTAGCACAACAAAACAGTATGTGATGTAAGTAATGCAAACAAAAAAATTTTGCCGGGCTGTGGGAGCCAAAACAGCTCAGCCCTAGAGCTCGAGTAAAACCGCTGAAAAACGCCAGCGTTGCAAACAAATGTTTGCGGGGCATTTATAACCAAAACAGTTAACGCCCCGAGCTCTACAAAGAAGAAACCTGGTATAAGAGATGAAAAAACGGACTAACCTGAAGACGAGCCTGAAGACTCGGAAGAAGCTTCTAATTTCCTTTCTAATCTAGTCATCTGTTTCTGTAGAGATTTAAAAGTTTTTAAAAAATTCTTATTTGAACGATGTCGCGGCATTTTGCACATACACACAATACACTGCACGTGAAGGCACCAAAAAATGAACTGGTTGTAGCCGATATGAGTATGCTGAGTCGGCAGGAATACGTTGTTTTTGTTGAATTTCTTTGAACACTGTGCGTGAATCACCGATAAAATGTACCTACCAAGCTATCACAGAAGGACAGAGATACGAAAAATAATTGAAATTCAATCACAGAAGCTAGGCGGTAAGTACAATACTTAGGAAACATCTACCAGGTCTCTCACATTAGGTGCCACCAGGATTCGAACAGATCGCACGACGTGGCGCGCCAAGTCACTCCTCTGTCATGTGACTACCATTCGTGGTGGGTGGTATGTTATTCAAGGCGTTAATGACAATCCGGCACCAATCGACACGCGCCCTTATAAATATTACTGTAGGCTATTTTCGCTCCTACCCACTTTGTTGTACCTATTCAATTCTATCTTTATCTTCAGGCTTGCGTTTATTTTGTACCTACCACTTCATAACTTCTTCACTTTTAACTTTGTTAATAAAGGTTTTTGCTCTTTTGTGAAGGTACCATCAAATACGTAATCAGAAAAACAATCGAACAATCATCATCAGAAACAGATAGAAATTAAATTTATCATCAAATATCTCAAAAGCTGTGGAAGAGAGTACGAAACAAAAAACATTTTTGAAATCAGGAAGAAAACCTGTACCTGAATTCATAAAAATATACATGCTGTTCCATATAAAAATACTGGTTTAGTAGATATTTTCTGTTTCAGATGTTCGAGTGTTTTTCTGATTATATATTTAGAATCTTCAGAAAGAGAGCTGGAACTTTTGTTCTTTGTGAAATTAAAAATAACGAAATTATGGGATAGTCAACATTACCTATAAATTGAAAGTAGACATCTTTAGCAATGAAGATTAAATTAATTTGACGAAAGTGTTATTGTTATATGTATGTACGCGCTCTGGAAATCTTCTCTCGTGCCTTTCTTATGCTCAAAACTAGTTTCAAGTCAAGCGGCGATTAATCTAAAAATTGGAAATTACCATTAAAAAGAAATTGTTCCATTATACCTCTTGTTGCATCAATCCTTGGACTCACTGTATATTCCTAACCAGATTGCCCCACCCTAACGTATTTCCTCCATAACTCCATTACCGCTAGAATTACAAAAAACCGCTAAGTACAAATGAAACACTCTGTAAATTTTTGCATTTTTTGTTTTTTATTATTTCTTATTGGATTTTAGGATCAGTTTGTCGAAAACTCCTTGGACCTAAGACGTACCGTTTGGGCGTAATTTGACATTTCTTTGAGAAATTTGACGTTTGCGGTGCTTTAAGAAACTGATGATATATGGAAAACTAATTTAGATAAAAGTTGTGGTTTTGACTGTTGTGTTAATCAATCACAAAAGAATGTATCTGCTGTGTTGCAGAGAAATATGAAAATTCATGATATGAACCATGTGTGTAAAAATTAATGTATCGTTCCATTTAAAAACGTCAATGTTTTGATCCATTATAATGAACTTAAAATTGAACATTTCAATTACTTTTGCAAGTTTTGCCTCATATTATGTAATGATAGTGCTTGAACGTTAACTATTCCTATTAAACTAAACCAATGTCATAAAATTCTGTATAAAACTTACTTTAACGATATTAACTAGAAACTACATAAAGTAATTGCATGAAACACATTAAAAACTGTTTAACAGAGGTACGATAGAATAATTGCGATCACAATTTAAGAGTTTTATTAGGTACATAATTTGAAAAAGGGTAATTTAAAGTTTCAATTCTTGCTTCTTTCTATTTTTATTATATACAAACCATGAGCGCATCCAATATGGGATATGAAAAATTTTCCCCCATTTTCGTCTATTACGCCTTTAAGTTTACGTTATTCCTGTAAACTGATAACATGCAACCTAGGATTCACAATATTTCAAGACTGAAAGTGAATATATCGCCCGGTTCAATACCCTTCACAATTAATCATATTTTAATAGACGAGCCGCTACTGACAAAATGTTTTGTATGAAATCATATCCCCAATAGCAACGCCCCAATTAACATAAGATATGCATCCTTATAAACAGATAAAATTAGCATGATCCAATCATTTGCTTAAAAATAATACACGGTTTCATGAGTAAAAATATGGTGAAACTAACAGATTCTTTTCAGTTAAACTTAAAAGTAATGACCCTAGTGGGTCTGTGGAGAGGAGATAAACTGAAAAATTCTAAATTGTACACAATTTACACTATGTTTTTCTACACAGCCATTCAACTATCCGTACCAGTACTTACAATAACAAACGTGTTAATGACAGAAAAGGATGTAACAAGAATTGTTGAATTGACATTCATAACAGTGGAACTGGCAATTATACCCTTAAGGGTACTGCCATTATTATTTACAAATAAAGTAAATGCCTGCATCGAATCTCTGGAAAATGAAAGATTTGTTTCTTATAACAAAAAAGATGAGAAAATTGTTGTCGAGTCGGAAAAATTCGGAAAAAGTACTACGAAACTGCTGCTTAGCTTATGCCTATTTACTTCATTCCTCTTTGCACTACAGCTTTTCTTTAATGTACAGGAGAAGAGGATGCTCTTTGATATGTGGTTACCATTTGATCCCAAGAAAAACAATCTAGTTTTCATTTTGACCAACATTTATGCCATATTGGGTAATTATCCTTCTTTCGATATTAAACTAGCACAATAGCGAACTATTTACCGTCAAATTGTGTTTTGTTATACTTATTTCCAACCAGGGGTCTGCAGTTTTTTGCATACATATTTAGTTTAACCTAAAAATGAATCTTGTTAATTCAAACAATGTAAGTAAGGTCAGGAAAATTATATCAACTATTTCTTTCAGGAATATTCAGCGGTGCACTCACGAATGGCTCTGTAGGGACATTTTTGGTAGTTCTAATACTACAAGCTACTACTCAATTCAAAATCCTTAAAAAGGAACTTACGCATCTTAGCCAGCGTTCTGAAGAAGTAATTTTGAAAAACAATCTCCCCCCAGAAAGGAAAGGCCAGATTATCTATTCAAAAATTATCGACTGTGTCGAACATCATAAAGCAATTATCGAGTAAGTGTATTATTTAAATTATTAAACATGAACCAGAAATATTTTTGTTTGTTTTAGGTACGTTAAACTTTTGGAAGACCTTCTAGCATCAACACTGTTTTCGCAATTTGTAGTCAGTTCGATTGTGTTATGCCTTTGTGTTTTCTTACTGACTGTAGTAAGTATGAATATATATATATATATATATATATATATTTGCTTTAAATATGAGCATCCCAGCATTGCAATATTTACTTTTAGGTGCCACCTTTCAGTGTAACACATATAATAGCTGTATTCTTCACAATTTGTATAATTACTGAAATATTTATGTTTTGCTATTTCGGAACTGATTTCACCGAGGAGGTTAGTACTTAGTATCTAGTTTCGAATTCGGTTATTATTTCTTCATTCGATGCTATTTTCGTGAACCACGGCAAACAGCGCACTCTTCAGGAAAATCTCAAATTTCAACCAACAGATGGAGACGCATACAGGTTTATTTGCTTATGTTTATGTGTTTATTTTGGTGCTTTTTTAAATTTAATTGCTTAGTTAAGATTTGTGAGTTGATGGCATATCACCATAAAACATTTATGTATAACTCAACGTGTATTTTGTTCCCTAAACAGCGTGAGAAGTATAGACAAACCGATCCCATTAACAAAAAGCGAAAAATTAGCATGAACAAGTCTAATAAGGCTTTAGAAATTTTTCTTCAGAATGAAATAGTCTGCCTATACATGACATAGGTATAACAAAGTTGTTCTACTTCCTAATCACACAATTTTTTTCAGAGTTCGAACCTTACCCAAGCAATATATTTGAGTGACTGGTGTAGCTATGACAGAAAAACTAAAAAAGCTCTGCTGCTTTTAATGGAATGTACAAAATCTCCAGTGAGGTTGTCAATTGCCAATATATTCGAAATTTCACTTGAAACGTTTACATCGGTATGTTTATGTGTAGAAACCACTTTCAGCTGCATATTAGCATATTATCTGCCCTCACAAGAATATGAACTTGCCTCTTGCAGCGCTTTATTTAGCTTACTCAAAAATCTATGACTTATTTAGAATTTCGAAGTTTGAGAAATAAAGATTAGTTTTCCAACAGTTTCGTTTGAAAAGTCAGGTAGAATCCCCTATTAATTAAAAAAAATATATATAAACTTTTGTTAAAAATATACAGGTATCTACAATTACTGATAATTATAAAAATATATTATTTGAACATTACCCAAACTGGATGCGAAAATGTACATACCTAACAGAAAAATATCAGGAACTCAAACTATCAAGGGATTGTAGCCGATTCACATGCGTGAGAGGTAAGTAAGTTAGTATGTTCATTCGTGCCAGGTTCGAACCCAGGTCGGATCTAGTATGAGAGTCTTAGTCCGGGTACGAATTCTTCAAAAGTATACCCTGGATCGCAGTCCAGGGGCCATCTAACCTCTGTTAAATTGTTGAGATCGAGGTTGAGATTAAAACCAAAAAAAAAATCCACTGACGTATCGGCATTCAGTGAAAGTAGACTTTTTTACCTTTCCTATTTAAAATGAAAAAGGCAAGGCAAATAAAGTCTTTATAAATATTTGAAAGTTCATATTTTGTGAGGTAAATAATGTACTTGGCACAATTATTGAAGTAATAGATAGATTTTTGCGAGGATTCTTGGCTCATACCGCTAAGAATTTCAGACTTCGGGGAGATTATGGTATTGGGGCAATTCATCTGCTCCGCTAGGGAACAAAACTTGTTGAAAAGAACAGCCTTCTTCGATTTAACCAAAATGAGTAGCACGCAACAGAATACAATTGTCCTGAAATCGCTGATGATCTGGAAGACGACCTAGAGTTAATCATTCTTACCCCCGACGACTCTCTGACCTCAAGCGTAGCCGACTCTCGGTCGGCTACGCCTCAAGTCAGAAAAGCTGCGGATTTGATAAAGCAAAAAACGGTAGATTAAGGCTACGTAGATAGGTTCCACTTAAAAACGCATCACGTACCGCACTTCTCGAATGATGCGGAAATCAGTGCTCTGCTATCCAAAGCCACGTCTTTCACTCAGGGTTGGACAATTTTAACCAGTGTGGTTTTAACCACTTTGTTTGTCAGTCTTTTAAATCCTTTTTGACCACCGGTCAAAATTGAAAAATGTTAACGTATAATAAACTCATTAAAATATCTTGTATATTAAGGTTTCAAAGGTTCCAATTGGAAAACTTCCAAATCACTCAGTGGTCTGACCGAGAAATTTGGAGTAAATTTGCAATGATTTTTATAAATTTGCTTCATCCGTCAAAACGGTGACGCAGTAGTTAAACTCGACACACTCGTTTCACTAATGTAAGGACTTCGGGGGTAAAAAGAAAGAATGAAAGAAAGAAAAACCTGGTTTCAGTTGGCAGTCCTTCGAAAATTACTGCGTTTACAATAAAACTGAAGAGAACTTTTCTTATAAAGAATTTAGTGACCTTTTTTAGTAAGAAAACCAATTTTCCTAACGTTTTGCCTAATTTGGCAGGAATTTGGTACCCACACATAATTCTTCTATGTGCCCATTTCTTATGCTACAAATTGGGCAGTTGTAAAAAACTTTGCTTTAATGAACCTTATGATTCAAAACTATTGAGGGAGCGCAATTACCCTATTTTCTCCTGAAGTACTAGCTGAGCCACTAAAAATTTGCAAACTTTCTACTGTCATATTTAATACAGAACTGAAATAAATTATTTTGTTTCAGATAGTACGAAAGGCCTACTCTCTGTTTGCTATTCTTCGACAAATGAATTCGTATCAGTCCACGTAAGAATAAACCGCAATATTGAAGAGAATTTTAGCAAGCGCAATTTGTATTTTGACTAAATACGTTCGGTCACAAATATGTATATAAAGCACTGCAGATCACAATTCACACGACGCTTCTGAGCGTCGCAATGACACTTTAGAATTTCAAAATGGATGGAGATAACCTTAAGTCATATACTTCAGCAGAGGAATGAGCTTGTACCTTTGTCGGCTACGAATAAATATATATATAATCCTTATTTTAGTTATATTTTCTTTTAGAAGAGATGTAGCAAGATCCAATTCACCGAATGCAATTCAGAATTATGCGAAAAACCAAGCCGTTAGCTTAAAAGTGATAGCGGGAATTAAACTATCTGCATTGGATTGACTGTAGAAACGCCTAGGAAAATGCACCAACAATAATTTTAGAATATTTTAATCATTTTCGTGAAATGGATGGCAAGTTAAAACACTTTATGTAAAATATCGACGTTTCGCTCCCGATTGGGAGCTTTATCAAGATTTTATTTGAAAATTCAAAAAACGTATAAAAAATGTGACATAAAATTTTCTTAAGACGGCTCGTCGAACTTTCTCCTGTCTCGCTCGGACTCGTTGATTGTCCCTGAGAACCAGGTGTTCGTTTTTCAAACACTCCACAGCCAACTTTCAGAGTATCTACCTGAAATTTTGCACACTAAAGCTTTTTGTTGTGTAGAAATGCGCTATGATCTCAGTTTTCTTTATAATTTTAGAAAAGGATGCCTTATTTCACATACAAAATTTAAGAAAAATGCTAGCTTTTAAGTAAACAAACTGATCTTTTTTTTGAAATTACAAAAAACTGGGATCATAGCGCATTTCTACACAACAAAAAGCTTCAGTGTGCAAAATTTCAGGTAGATACTCTAAGAGTTAGCTGTGGAGTCTTTGAAAAACGAACACCTGGTTCTCAGGGACAATCAACGAGTCCGAGCGAGACAGGAGAAGACGGTCGCAAGCCCCCTTAATAAAATTGTAAATAACAGTAACTATGAACTTATAATTAAAAAATATAAATTATACGTTTTTTGAATTTTCAAATAAAATCTTGATAAAGCTCCCAATCGGGAGCGAAACGTCGATATTTTACATAAAGTGTTTTAACTTGCCATCCATTTCACGAAAATTATTAAAATATTATAAAAAAAATGGCACAAATAATTATACAAATAATAATTTTAGAACTTACCGGGCCTCCCACTAAGTAATTTTAATTTGAAATAAGTACCATAAATTAAGTCTTATTTCCAAAAAGTTACGATTCACGTAGGGACAAAGTTATTCAGCTCGCTTTGTCAGTTAATAAAACCAAGAATGTATTGCAATAACAACTCTTATTTTACTTAAAAGTGGAGTGGCAAAGAATGAAATACAATAATTTTGGAACACTACCTTGAATAAAGTATGAGTACTAAAAGCTTTTTATTGTTTGACGAAATGAATAACGCAATTTTGGGTGTTAAATGAAATGGCCTAGGAAGTAGCAAAAGTGAAAAGGAAACATAAAAATACATTGTGTGTCCCGAAAAAAATGATGAATGTTGGAAACATAATAAGCATTATAGCTTGTCTCTTTTAACAAAAAATAACACAAGCCAGGAAATTATTTTGTGTGATAAATGTGTGCAGTAGGACGAAACAAGTGGTCTAAATACATTTGAAACGCGAAATGAGGGGAGGAGGGGGGAGGTGGGAAGGAAGCGAGGATCAGCTGACATTATTTTCACCCAAAAGCTGCATCTTTATAATAATTAGGCTTACTACTACCAATCTTGAACGAACGGAATTGTATTACATTTCTATAATGAGTTACTGCTGCAACACCTGCCTTTGAAACAAATAAATAAAAATAAAATAAAATAAAATAAAATGACTCCCAACCCTGTATAACAAACTACAAACGACATCTTGAAAAGTATTAGCAGTGTTTTTCCATTCTTTGCAATTACCTAAGCAGAGAAATACAAACACATGTTACACACCTAATCATTACAAATATACATGGAAAATAACTCCACCAGTAAAGTTAAAACATTAAATGTACCTACAAAACAACAGAGGCAGTAATTTATAAAGTTTAGTGCATAATTATTGTAAAATTTTGAAAACGGTAATTAAAAGTTTTGATTTCCGGTTATTTAAAATGTAAGCCATATTCCAGGGGCGGGTACAGCATGGTGGTAAGTACTGTATGATATTCACTATAGATCCGTGAACAAGTAGTGTTAATCTGATCTAAATGGATCACTGAAAGTAGGTAGGTGAGTCAAAAACCATGTATCAAGATATATTCGTTATGATTAAATCAGAAAAACCCAGTCCTTTTTTGCGATAGCACTTATTAACATGTACATTTCCTTTTTCACTAAGGAGTATTTCAATTCGGTAAATCGGTATCCACAAAGCAACAAAGATTCATTCCGTCTTGTCATGGTGTTTTAAACAATCTTACAACATCTGAAAAATAAATAATAGGTTTTACCCCCTACGAATGAACCGCCGCTGCTAAATCTCTGTGTATCAAACAAAATCTCCAATAGCAACTACTGCAATGGCTAGGTAGGTATATAAACATTGCAACGTCTACATAAAAACCAAAGATTTGTACTCGCACAATTTAAGTCATTTTGGTTCCGCTTTCTTACAACCGACTTAATGTTAAAACTATCAAAATCAGTTCAATTAAATCTAAAAATAATGACTTTCATGGGTTTATGGAAAGGAGAGAGGTATAAAAATTCTAAATCGTACCTACTTTATTCGGCATTTGTTTTCATCTTTTTCCAATTATATCCACCTCTAATGACAACAATAAATGTTTTGATGAACGAGAAAGATTTGAATAAAATGGTGGAACACTCTTTCGTAACTTTGCATCTATTAGTAATACCCGTTAGAATATTACCATTACTATGCACGAATAAGGTAAACTTGTGTATTGACCATTTGGAGAACAAGATGTTCAACAGTTACAATCCAAGAGACAAAGACATCATTATCAAATGTACAGACATGTCAATCTTCATTACCAAAAGTTTAATTTCCTTGTGTGTGGCTACGGCTTTCGTATTTTCTCTGCAGCTGGTTTTCAATGTGGAAGAAAAAATTATGTTGTTTGATATGTTGCTACCATACGATGCCAAACAAAGTAACCTAATTTTCATTTTAACAAATATCTATGCTATAATGGGTAAGTTCCTTCTCTTTTCGCCTTGCATGTGAACGATTCTTTAGAAACGCACCTATATTAACGAGTAGCTTATAGAACCATGATGAAAATCTCAACAACAACGTGTAAGTTTCTCAAGACCATTCGCACGTTGACCGCGAGGTCTAATAAATTTCTGGAAAAGAACATCAGTGCCAACTTAATTTATTTTACTTCCGTTGAAATATAAAGCAATCATATGGTAGGCGTACGAAAACCAAAGTACACTCGTTGGTCCACTCAACTCTAAGAAATATTCTCGTCATATTCTAAAGCAGTTTCTTCCTCGAAAGGAACCATTAGTTTTCACCCTTTGAGTTGGTTCAAGGAACAAGTTTCCACTATTTATCTCAGCTAAAAGTAGTTATACCTAAGTCAACGTCGTAAAGTGTCAGTCCGGAGACTGGTTAGATGAGCAACTCCGTCCTTTCCTATCCTTCCTATCCTACCTCCAAACAGAACGTTCCATATCCCCAAATATTTGTGAAGAGTACCTAGTCTAATCTCTGGACCTATATCTACTTTTTTATTCCTATTTTATTCCTCTATATATGACGGGAATTAAACCTTTCTATCTCAGAAGGTATCCTAACATCTTAGCTCTTCCATTTTATATTATCTTCCGTAGGCATGTAGTGGAAAAAGGTAAGGAATATTGGGAACAAAATAAAAATTGAATACTTTTGGTAGAAACACTCGGATACATCGATTTTCTTAAAATAATGTTTCTCAGGCATCTTTCCAAATTTTAACCCAACCATCTTCCGGGTGATGACGTCATCACGAAAATAGCAGTTCAGTATTTTTTGGCATAAATAAATGCAACTCTTTCTCCTCAATACGAAAATACCCCATCGCATGGAGTTCCTTATTTCGGCTGGCAAGATATTGCGTCTTTTGTGGCCAAAATGGAGGAAAAAAGTAATAAATTTTATTATTATTTAACAGGTGGAGTAAAAAAAACTTGTGTGTGTCAGCTCCGACGCACGACTGGAGTTTACTGCTTACGAACGATTATTTTAACTTCAATCACTTGATAATAGGGTACACGCGAATGTCAGTTTTATACCCAAATGTGTATTTATCAGATGGTTTATGTTCAAACATGTCCAACTACATGAAAATATAAATTGTTTATAAATTCAGTAATTAAGTGACAATCTGCTAAACGTCGATCCCACTGGCAATGAAATAAATACTTTTCCTGGTGTTCGAATAGGCGTTGATTCACATTTCGGCAGTAAGCAATATTTGGAGTATTTAATATTAGGTTTTTCCATATTAAATCAAAAGATTCAGCAAATTTAGGAACGAACAAACACTGCAAATGCTGACTTTACAACGCCAACTGTCATATCTACTCTATGCCACTCTATTTTCACTATTTCCATGCTCTATGCAGTCAGACATAAACAGCCGTATCCATAGATACGTACATAATTTCAATGTTATAGGTAACGTAACGCGTTACTTTTAGTTAAAACGAAATGTAACGCTTGATTTTACTACTCATAAAATTTCCGTACCGCGGGCTATAACTGAAAATCGATTCTTAAAGAGTAAACTCCAAAAATCAGAACCTAAAAATTTACAACAGCTATTGAAACTGCAATTCATTTTCAGCTTAGCAGTCTCCCGAGCTTTGTGCAAATTCATCTTGCACTTTATATGACTTTCTGTACTTATATCATAACGTCTCTATCTCGTATAATCGCATTTTCTTTTCTTAATACTTTCTTTATCGTCCACTAATATTACCTACTCTACTTCATTGTACTCGAACAACGATTATGTGGCATAAAAAGTTGTAGTTCAAACATTTGATGAAATCGAACACTTCCGCCACATTAACCATGTGAAGAGAATTTAAAAAAACCGTTGGTACAAACATAATTCGAACATTGTTCTAAAGATTAGTGATAATTGAATTGCTTCATCAGCTTTTAATTATAATACAATTTATCATTTTTTATACACCAGATGGGATAAATTGAAAATTATCAGCGGGAACTCATTTTCGAATATCCACTTCTCTACATTCCTGCTCAAATTCTGTAATTGCCGCTTGCTCTTTATACAAACTTTGTATTGTTCTTTCGTCCTCACATTTCTTGGCACTTCACACATCGCTTTTCATCTTATAGCAGCTGGTAGGCTTTTCCCAAATCCACAAATGTGTACGCGTTAATTTTGTTACAGGCATATACAGTGCAGCCTTCACAAATGGCTCAATAGATACATTACTAACAGCTCTAGCAATGCACGGGACTGCCCAAATAAAAATTCTCAAAAGGGAACTTACCCATCTAGGCGAACGTGCCGAAGAAATAATTCGAAAAAATAATCTTAATTCAAGGGATAAAAACGATATTATTTATAAGAAAATTATTGACTGCGTAAAACACCAAGGATCAATAGTCACGTAAGGGTTTCAACTTAATCAGTAGATTTGACAATACTCGTTTAAACAATTAAAACAACAAATAAACAACGTCGAGATGCACTTTTCAAAAAAATTATTAAATTCAGTTATCGAACGCCAAAGACACACACACACGCACGCACAGACGTCAAGCCAAAAACAACTTTTCCCAGCGTTTTGAGGTTAGTACAATACGAATCTGACCTTATCTCGAACACGAATTTTTGCCGGTAATACAATACGTTTCATTATTAAGGAACATCGAAGTAAAAAGGGAATGCAGATAATAAATGAGATGAGCCTCTCGAAAATAAAATCGATGGCTTACCTAGCTCTCCCACTTTACCTAATGAGCGGAAACAGTTCACATGTAGGCGTTCAAGAAGCGATAGCTACTGAAAGAAAATGATCACTTGAAAATCTCTTTTCTGCGCCAAGGAATCGTTACTTTTAAGCACTTATTAATTCCACTAAATCAGTCTTCGAATGTCGGCGTCCACTGTGCTGCAGACACCTCATAGATCAGTATTGAATGCCTCTACAACTTCTCCAGGAGAATTCAATCGAAGTCCGCGAAATTAGGTTGTGCTATAGGTATATCCGGACCATACGGTGGATGACTTGTTTATAAACCAATGTGAAAAGACGCATTATCGCCATGCAGGGTTATACCCGAATACAACTTGAAGAAGAGCATTTACAATTCCGGTAGAAAAAGAAATCCCTGGGACGTCTGTTGAGATAGAAGGAAGGGGGAAGAAGATCAGATTGGGTATAAGAGTCCGACAAGAGCGTGATTCAATGAGGTTCTTCTATGATTGAAGACGGTCTTCTGGAGAGACTGTGGGAGAGTAATGACGGAAGAAAAAGAAAACCAAATGGTATGATTGAACGATTGAACAGAACCACAGAGAACCATCTGAGGATCATGGTGAACAAACACCATACACATCCTTTCACTATAGGGTTATTAATATACAGTTCTTGATTCGATGTCTTAAATATTGGTCCTGATGAATGTACCTACCTAATATTTTTTAATAACATAGGTACTATTTTTAATCATTTTGTTTTAGATATGTGAAACTTTTTGAAGGCGCCGTGGCTTCAATTCTGTTTTCGCAATTTATAATGTGTTCAATTGTGCTGTGCCTTTGCATATTCCTGCTGACTGTTGTAAGTACCTATCAGACTAGAAAGCAGCCAAAAATGATTGAAACAAAAAAAATTATTTTATCCAGATGCCTTTCAGCGTATCCTACGTCTTAGTTATATTTTTCCTGTGTTGCATAATTTCCGAAATATTTCTTTTCTGCTACTTTGGAACCGAATTCACCCAGGAGGTAAATTGTATAATACGTATATTGTTATTTTTATTAGGTATTAATGTACATGGTGTTTCATTTTATGTGTATTACTCGCTCATTCTATGAAATTAAAAAATAATTGAATGCAAAAAACCACAGCATTTTCTATGTAAATTCCACATCGATTAAAAAAAACACTTGCACTTTTAACGCCGTTTATCTATATTTTTTCCGTAACCATTAAATTGTTCTGAATGTAGCCATACAATCTTAGGCAAATGTACATTTTGTCCATATTCAAACACAGTTAATATGAATGAGGGAACACTTGAAATGGAACATCCTGGGTATAAAAGATGCAGGAAATGGTTAAACTTTGTCCAAATAAGTGAAGTGTCTATTCGTACATAATTCCCTAAAGTATGTTTAAGATATACATTTATTTTTTATTCCCGTAGAGTTCAAGAATAACAGAAGCAATTTATTTAAGCGACTGGTGCAACTTCGATAAAAAATCTAAAAAAGCTCTCATTCTACTGATGGAATGCACAAAATCCCCAATGAAAATAACGATCGCTAACATATTGGACATTTCCTTGGAAACTTTTAGTTCGGTAAGTATCGACTATAGGTACATGCTCGAAGTTTGAAAAGGTACCTACTTGTTGAATTACTAGCCCATATACCTGCAGGGTGCACCACCTTCATTACACATTTTAGAGAAAAATATTATTTGAGGGACCCCCATTGAATTTTGACTCTCCTTTACACAAAATTATTTACACTTGTACAGGCTGACCCATTTCTTCTACACGGTAGGTACCTATCTCCGTTTTTTTTTTGTAAATGGAACCCCCTATATTCGATTGCATTTTTGAATTTCTTATTATATATTGTATTATATATTGTATTAGATCATTTTTGCCTAAAATGAATATTTTTGATGTTACCGATAGTTTTATAAAGATTTTGACAGATGTAGAGAAATTATAAAAATTGAATAAATTCGGATTAAACAAAGTTGTGACGATGATATTTTGGTGAGATAAAAGTAACATCTCGGAGTAACCGTTCCAGTAACAAAGCGTCAAAATATTGTACAGGGTATGGCAGTTACATGACCAAATTAAAATATTTCAAAATCCAATAGGTATAACTTTATTTTTTAATTGGAACCATTTGTATTACAGTTGTCTTCTATAGTAGATTCTCTCTCTATTTTGTACCAACTTGAATACAGCTAAACTCAATAGTTTTTGAGATAATCAGCCTTAAATATCTATTACCCCGAACTCTTATACAAGAAATTCATATTTTCACATTGTAGAATTACGTTTGATGTTTGACGAAACTCTTTTAACCAACAATTAAACCGTCTAAACTGACCTGACCTATCCCGTGTCGAATCGTGTTCGTGGAGATTCAGAGATGCTCAGATCCTTACGTTTGTGCGCAATATGTCTTTCAAGAATAATCCACCTCTAGAAACGTCATCTGGACACGTGCCACCAATTTTTAAATATTTAGGAATACAAGTAACAAAATTCAAAATTTTAAGTAACCCCCGACACAACGCCTGAACAGATCTTTATAATTATAGCTAAGAACCATCTCGATCACGTCAGCTTTCAAACAAAAAAAAACGCATCAAAACCGGTCCATTCGTTTATAGACCAGGAGCCCATAGACCAAAAATTGTGCATAATAGGTTTACTACAAAAATGCCTGAGATGTTATGATTTTTGGGTCGTGGAGCACAGAAATGGCCATGCCAGTTTTTGTTTCTGGTACAGTGATGTGTGGCAGACCTGTAAATGTGTAAGAAAATTTCTTAAAAAAGTATTATAGGTTTAGGACTGGGGTTTGTGGGAAGCGCTAAATAATGAAAAGTAATCCAGCGGACGCGGTTCGCTTGTTGTGAATTCTGGGACACTGACCTGCTACAGGGGTCAAATTGTGTAAATAAAACACCCCCAAAAAAATTATAGGTTTACGCATGGGGATTGGAGGGGCCTCCTAATTTACCCCCAAACTTCATGAATCTCAACTCCCATTCATTTTGGTTGGTACAAGGAGGCGCCACTCTCGCGACATTTTGTAAATTCACTCAGGTAAAAAAATCATAAGTTTACTCTTCAAAACTTGGAGACAAGTTATTTCAATCACAAAAGTCGAGTATTCACCGTTGCCGATAAAAAAAATTGGTAAAAAATTGGCGCTAGAGACGCAACATTTTGTAAAAAAAAAACTTACATAAAAAATCATAAGTTGATGAATGGCATTCAAGAATTTGATTATGATGAACCTGCTGAGTACAAAAATACATTCCTTATCATTGAACGGTGGTACAAGGGCCCGCTAGAAAGCTTGAAAGAAAGCAATTATAAAATTTCACCCTTCATCATAAAGATTTCAGTCCGAAGACTGGTTGGACGCGTACCTCCATCTTTCTTATCCTGAGCTAACCTACGCTTTTCCCTAAAAGTTGAGCATCCTATATCCCTAACTACTTGAGAGCAGTAGTCCAATCTCGGCCTACCCTTACCACATTTTATTCCTATCTCTGACTCTAGTATGTTGCGAACTAAGCCTTCGTGCCTCAGAAGGTGTCCTACTATCCTATCTCTCCTATTCCTTACTGTCTTCCATAAATTTCGCTTTTCTCCAACTTTTTCTAATAACTCTCTGTTGCTAACCTTATCTACCCACGGTATCTTCGTCATGCGTCTATATAGCGCCACATTCCAAAAGCTTCTAATTTTTTCCTATCCGCTTCTATCGTCCAAGTTTTGCACCCGGACACTGCTGTACTCCATACATACGTTTTTAAGAGCCTCTTCCGAGTTTCTACATTTATCATTTCCGAGCATAATAGTTGTTTCTTTTTTTTAAATGTAACTCGGCCCTGCGCTATTCTTTGTCTTAAATCTAGAGTTGTTTGACTTCCTAAATAGCAGAAATCTGAAACTTCCTCTATCTTCTCGTTTCCTATTTGTATTCAGTGTGGCCAGATTGGGCGATTTATCGCAATTTGGGCTACTTTTGCCATAATTTTGCGACCAGTTTTTGGCAAAAATCGCAAGTCGCAAATTGGGCGATTTGAAAAATCACTTGAGCGAGATGGAAAGTATGGACCCGACGACTGCAATTTGGCAACAGCGTACAGTGCAGCTGTCAGCAGTTCGCAATCGTGTTCGCAGTAGTGTTGGGAATAATCGGAACTTTTGACTAATCGGAATTCCGGTATTCGGAAATCGGAATGTATTAATATTCGGAATGTTCGTTGGATGCTGCTATCCGGATACTTGCACGTTAACATAAGATGTATAACTTATAACGGTATACGTTTTCTATTCGGAAACTGCAAATCTCCGTATCTACTAAATACAGGTAAAATCACCTTACTTTTTATGCACGTCACAAAATGTAACTATTGAGAGTCGCCTTACGTAAAATGACAAGTCATATAAATTGAATGTTGTGCTAAAAAGAATAAAGAAATATTTGAATGTCTAAACACAACACTATTTTGTTGCATCATTGCCACTTAATTTGTTGACGTTTCCCGGTTGATTTGACAGCTGATATTCTGAAAGCGTCAAGTTTTGTTAACGTTTGTTGTTTTTGGTGTTTTAAACCCTTGTTTTCTTTGTTCATCAACTTTTGCGGTAAAAATCTGTTCTTTTGAGAACTAAAATAGTGCTCCTGGTTATTTATTATCGGTGTTGTTATTGTTATTGTTGGTGTAAGGAGCTTGTAGCGTCCCTTATCAACTATTTTGAATGAGAAGTGGAAAATAATGGATCCTTATTACCATTGAATTCAGTTAGAGAGGTAAATTGAATTTTAATATTTTGGAATTGAGTACCATGAACTCTTGTGGCAACAGTGCTGATATGAAGCCGGTGACGTGCATAAAAAGTAAGGTGATTTTAACATCCGAACATCCCTATATTGATAATTCGGTATCATTTTTTTTGGCAAAACTTTTAAGCCGACAGCAGATATGTTATGTAGATTTAATTCCAATGTGATGTATAATAATAATAATAATACAACTTCGGTGTTTTCATTAGAAAATTTTGAAGCTTCTAATTCTGAAGACATTGATGAAGTACTAACATTTTGTCAAGGTTTTTTATGAACTTTTGTAATTTTTAAACAATAAATAATTTGAAATAACAAAAATTATTTTTTTGCGCGCGCCATCTATTTGTGGGGTTATAAACGAAAGTTGCGATTTTGGGCGATAAATGAAAGACTGGTTGGCGACTAAGCTTTGAGAAATCTGGCCACACTGTATTGTATTTTAGTTTTAGCCCTATTTTCACGCCCCCTACACAACAAAATTTCGGTTTTCTTTTTATTGATCTTCATACCATAGCTCTCCGTCAAAACCGCTTCCATTTCGTTCAGAGTCCTTCCTAATTCTTCTTTGCTGGATCGCTGGATGCTAATACTGCTATATCATTCGCAAATCTGAGCATATTAATAGTTTGACCCTGTATATTAATTCCAGCAGCTATTCTGATGTCTTTAACAATATTCATCGCATCTTCGATATATAAATTGAGAACTAGAGGCGATAACGCACGTCCCTGCCTCACTCCCTTTCGGATATTTACTTCTCTATGTTCCTGCTCAAATTCTGTAACTGCCGTTTGCTCTTTGTGTAGATTATGAATAAATTATTCTTCTATCCCTATTAGTTAGGGAGCCGGTATAGTAAATTATGACTGTATTTTCTACCATGCCGGACATTATTAATCTTAATGTATGCAACAAGAGGAATATGACAAAGAGGAATATGACAAAGAGGAATATGACTATGAGAAAGTTGCATCTGAGTCGCACCGCAGATGGCGCTCTTAAGAAAAGTTTAGAATCGTCTGGCACCCACTCGCGACTATCTAATGTGTCTGGCATTGATATTTTGGCATTCTTCATGATACAAATAGTCAGTAAAAGAAGAATCAGATACATTACAAGTCGCGAGTGGGTGTCAGAGAACCCCAAACTTATCTTAAGCAGGAGCGTCACGTGACGTATTTTCTACCAACAGATTTTTCTTTTACTGAATTTTTGTATTATGAAGAATGCTAAAATATCAATGCCAGACACATTAGATAGTTGCGAGTGGGTGCCAGACGACTCGAAACTTTTCTTAAGAGCGCCATCTGCGGTGCGACTCAGATGCAACTTTCTCATAGTCATATTCTTCTTCCTCTTGTTGCATACATTAAGATTAATAATGTCCGGCATGGTAGAAAATACAGTCATAATTTACTATACCGGCTCCCTAACTATATACTTAATCCCTACCGTTTTGAGCACTTCGAACATCTTCCTCCATTTCACATTGTCGAAGGCTTTTTCCAAATCTGCAAATCCTTTATAGGGTCTCTTTCCCTTTCTATTGCTTTTTCTATTAGTAGTCGTAAAGCTAGAATGGTCTCGCGCTTTCCCCTATTTCTTCTAAATCCGAACTGATCTTCTCCTAATATTTCTTCCGCCCTTTTCTCCAGCCTTCTTTGCACAATTCTAGTTAAAATTTTTGACACGTGGGAAGTCAAACTGATCGTTCTAAAATTTCCACACGTATCCGCGCCTTTCCTTTTTGGCAAAGCTACTATGATGTTCCGTTTGTATTCTTCTGGAATATCGCCTGTCTGGTATGTGCAGCTAAACGTTTCATAGAACCATTTTAATTTTTTTTTAATTTCTTGCATTTCCTATTTACTGCAGTAATCTACACGCAGTAGGAACGAAGCTTCAGTGCACAATCAATTATCGTGAATGGCAAGACTTTTGTACCACTTTTCAACGATGACGAATGTATTTTCGCACTCAGTATGTTTATATTAAACAAGTTACTGAACGCCATTCATAAACTTATGATTTTTTTTACCTGAGTGAATTTACAAAATGTCGCGAGAGTGGCGCCTCTTTGTACCAACCAAAATGAATGGGAGTCGACATTCATAATGTTTGGGGGTAAATTAGGAGATCCCTCTAATCCCCATGCGTAAACCTACGATTTTTTTTGGGTGATTTATTTACACAGTTTGACCCCTGCAGCGGGTCAGTGTCCCAGAATTCACAACAAGCGAACCGCGTCCCCTGGATTACTTTTTATTATTTAGCGCTTCCCGCAAACCCCAGTCCTAAACCTATAATACTTTTTTAAGCAATTTTTTTACACATTTACGGGTCTGCCACACCTCACAGTACCAAAAATAAAAACTGGCATGGGCATTTCTGTGCTCCACAACCCAAAAATCACAACATCTCAGACATTTTTGGAGTAAACCTATTATGCACAATTTTTGGTCTATGGGCTCTTGGTCTATTAGGAGCTACGATGCCGCAGACAGACACGTCGAACTTATAACACCCTTCTTTTTGCGTCGGGGGTTAAAAATGAGGAAAGGGGTTCTGATGAGCGGTTCAAGAATGCAAGGCGCAACGCGGTCTGTTTAGGCGTAGTTCAATCGTTGAGATTGGAGATATAAGTCTGATGCTTGGAACAATATTTCGATGTACTTATTTTTCCAGATAGCATTTGTTTAAAGAATAATGTTCGTATTTTATGTTACAGATAATGAAGAAAGGTTATTCTTTATTTGCAGTCCTACGGAAAATGAATGCATTCTGATCAACGCAAAAACACTTGTGGACAGAGAATCATAAGTTGAAGCTTACCTCCCGCACCTGTCACTTTCGAAATTTTTGAAAGGCACGATTGTATGAAGTGTGCTGCTTCAAGAAGAGGTACCTATCAGAAAGTTTATTAAGGGAATTTCATAGACATTGAAAACAAAGAAATTAAATTTTAGAATTGAAAAAATATTATGTACCTACCTATGTATGTATACTCGTATATAGAGCATCAAAGAGTATTATAATCACAAACAGTTACCTACATGCACGCAAATAAAGAAGTAAACATTTCAATGAAGAAAATATGATTAAATTCGATTAAATTAATATAAAAGTACCTAGGTACCTATACCTAATTTTCAGAATGAATCCTTATTCCCAATTGTTTTTACCTCGGTTTTTACCCACCCGATAGCTGTGTAGTTTGAATTAATTTAAAAGAGAATTAAAAGATAGACCTTGTTAAATTGCCAAAATCTTAAATGAGTTCAACAATCAAAACTAAAACAAAACCCCTTGCTTTTCAAAAAAATATATCTTCGACAATCGAAATTTTACTCGCACTTACGCTGTGAAATTAGCCTTAAAGAATTTGGAATCGTTGGTAACTATTTTTCTTGCAGCTTAATAATCAACCATAAGTAGGTAGAGATAAACTTCTGGGACAGCTGCCTGTAGCGACTGTATCACTACCTAGCTACTTTACCGTATTTTTCACACATTTTTTGTTGTTTTTCATATTTTGTCACAGATTCTCTTACAATATTCTTGATTTATTGTGGTTCTGTTGTTCCATTATTTCCCAATTAGGTATATTTAAAATGTTGTGTAGTGTATACACTGCTACTTACAGCACTAAAAAGTCCAATGAGAAAATGAGAAGAAAAATCTAACATGATTTTCTTAAGAATAAATGCGTAGATATTAAAAGAAAGAAAACATCCGCACAATAAAAAAAATTTAATGATGAATCTAGTAATCTATGTATATAATGAGATGCTTATACTTAAGTTAAAGTAGTCAAAGGTGGAAATGGATTTTGTTTACTAACAACAACTTTCCTGTGCTGATGAGAAATATAGCCTTTTATTTTACCCTCGTAAATTAAATTAGCTACAATGCATTGCGTTTCGTCTAAATCAACATCGGTTTGACCTTGTGACACCAGAGCTGTTTGTAAATCCTCTACAGGTATCTGATGAGTGTTTAAGATTAAATAAACTTTTCGAAACAAATTCCTATAGGCAATTATTTTTAACTTGTCGACTATTAAATAAATGCCACATTTGATAAAAAATGATTCGTGCTTTTCCATCAGCTCATCAAATAACTTTAGATTACCTTGACATACAGCTTCTACTAGCTCCCAAAATTGAACAACGTCATATTTTTCCAATACTTTCTTGCTTGGGATATAACCCAGAAGCATTTTAACAGGCACAAGATAAATTAAAATTAAACGCTTATTCTGTTTACTTAATTTATGACAGTTTTCAAAAGCGTACGATAGATATTCATCTGCAGCTTTATAATCACTATCGAACATAGCCTTGCGCCCCACGAAATAACGATAAGTGATCTGCTGGCTCAAAGAAAAACTCTCCTTAAATGGAGACGACTCTATTGCCCTTATTAATGGCTTACACAAATGCAACTTGTTGATACGAAAATAAACTTTAAACAGTTGATTCACTAAAGTTAACATTCCCAATCGCTTTGTGTCTTCTTCTGATGATCTGTTATCAGCAGCACATACTCGAAAACAACCCATAAGACACTCTGCAGCCTTCTCTAATATTTCTCCTGGTTTCTCATTAACACCTTTTTCCTTTTCTGCAAGTTGCGCCAATAATCTTAGGTCTAAGCAAATAGTATACAATATTGAAAGTGACCAATTTTCTTCTTTCTGTGATTGCAACACTTTCGTAAAACACTGAACTAAATTACTTTGATGCTGGTATGCTTCTAAATAATTGTTATTACTTAAAGAAAACAGGCACTTTAAGTGCGATGTGATAAGTTCATCAACAGGAGCTGTGACAAATCGTTCCACCATGCTCTCGGGCCTCTCAACGTAGAAGTTCCCACTTTGTGCATGTTCATGTCGTAAAGATATAAACGTTGCAATCTTACTTCCATCCTGATTCTTCCAACATCGTTCTATCAGCTGCAGATAGTGAGCAAGAGACATAAAAGCCATTCTGTCCTACACAAACAACAATGAATTCAAAGAATAATCAAAACTGTAAACTTACTTTTAGGTTATGCCAGTAACGAGCCGGGATATTTAGGAAATCTTTTGGCAAAGGCGAAGCGACGTGGGTGAAATGACCTGTATTATATTTGTTAAATGAAATGAACTTATAAATTATATCCGATACAAATTATTAATTCACAGGTATCCGATAAATATCACAATATTGATCTACAACAACAAACAAAATATCAAGTGTCAAGACAAAGTAAGGGAGCATCACAAGTTACAGGAATCTCTTTATACGCCATCTACTCAGGATAATAGCGAACAAATGCAGTTTTGCAGAAAGCTTTAGCCGCCGCACGATAGTTCGCAATCGATCTACCAAATTTAAGATGTCGGCGGATTGACACAATTTTTAAATTTAATATTTTTCCGACTACAAATTATTATTATATGGCATAACAAAATGCACTAATTAACGTTAAATAATATACAGAGCACATACTTTTTCTAAACTCTCAATGGCTTCGTTTATGTACAAATACCTATAAAGCTATACAGGGTGATTAAGAATGGGTACGCCAAAATGTAGTGGAAAATAGAGAATCTCAAAATAAGAAGAAAAGTTCCTTATGAACTGAAGTGATTACTAAGTAAGATGCGGAGTGAGGAAGACTGTATTTCTGTTTCAGTATCTCGACAACTATGAAAGCTACTGAATTCTGAATTGAAATTTTATAGTCAATTTCCCTTTGTATGCATCTACTGTTTTATAAAGTTTTGCTTTTGTAGTGCCTCTAGTGGCACTGGTACATGGTAGAGGCTATGCCTTAAGCTAATTTTTGCAACATTCTAGAAGTTTTGCAATGAAAACAATTTATTTTCAATTTGTGTGTTACGTTTACGTGTAAAAGTTTGAAAACGACTATAATTATTGCACAAGTTAGGTTAAAACGTCACGTGGCTTTGTTTTGTTTGGAATGGAAATCTGACGTTTGTGACGCGCCACTTTTGTGGTGTATTAGGCCAATGGCAACAGACCAATTCAGTTTTACCTGGTGACCACTTTCTGGGTGGGTCAAGAAGTACCTACACTTGGTGGCATCTTCAAAATGAATTGGTATGCACCAGGCGTATCGTTTATTCCATGCCGACTAATTTTGATTTAGAAATTCAAGGATTTGATAATCAACCTCCTTTTTAAATGTAGGTACCGTTAGCGTTGCAATATAGTAATGCAGTGCATTATGCAGGTTCGTGTGGGTAGTGGTAGTTCCTAAATAATCTTTGTACTTGGCATTTTCTTTAATTTATGGGCGATGACTGCATTTTCAAACTAGTCACCTTTGGTACAGCGCGGAAGCAATAAGTAAATAAATAAAGCAATGTTCTCTACAAATCTGCAAAATTACTAGTCATATGGAACAAATTACAAATTCCTATTAAATCATTTTTAAGTAATTTTTATATTAGCAAACGTTCAATTACGAAATTCAAACATATCCGTGAAGAGCCTGAAAGAGCAGGTAGGTGCGATTAATGAGGGGTTTTTGGTTCTTTCCGTTCCGATCTCCAATAAAAGTTAACAAGTCTTTAATAAAACTTAGGTATCATATAAGAATAGGATTAATTATAACCGCCAAAGCTGAAACCAAACCAAAAGCTAAAACTTATTTCACTGAATATTCAAATATTCTTTACCAACCTTTTTTTCTGAAGGAACTGTGTAACACTGCTTAACTATCCTGCTTATAAGATGGAGTGTGAGAAATATATCAAAGTTGGTCTGTGCTATGGGAAAAGGGAAAATCAAGACAGGTTTTGCCAAGAAGGGTTAATGACCACATTGAATAAATTGTTAAGAGATGTTTCTGACAAAACAATCTTCTCTGGTGGCAGATTTCAAAGAAATAAACTTCAAATATAAGAAGAAGGCTGTTGGAAAGACGAGAGCAATGACAGTTGACAAGGTCTTCTTCCGCACGAATGCATTCACGTTTCACATGTGCAAGATTTAATTTTGTACTTACATTATGCAATAAAAATACTAGGTAGAATGCGTTACCTTTCGGAACATCACATTGGTGGTAGTTTCCAAGCTTCTACAAAAAAGTTAGAACCCCTTGGTAAATTTTTGGCAGGCTGCATAGTCTCATGATAGTTACTGTAAAATTTTGACTCATAGGCGGTACCTATGATCTATGAAGTGCTTTGTTCCACATGATGACAGCGTAATTTGCAACAAGTTGTACCGTCTGGGACAAAAGTGTACAACAGTAATATTTAAAATGAAAAAGTGGGCCTTCGTTCAAAAGTTCAGTTCTCAAAATGAGTAAATGCAAATTTTGTAGTTCACTCTGTGTACCCTTCATATTTGATTCCTAAAGCATTCATACGTAAAGGTAATTGAGAATGGTCCTTGAGAGATTATAGATGATTCAATTTACACTAACCGCGAGAGGACTTGCACTCAAACTGAGCCCTGTGGCCCTCTATTCCCTTGCCCATAAAAATCAACTGCTAAGCACGGAAGCTAATAGGAAATTCGATGATGCATTTTGCCTCAGGGTCTACCTAATATCTTAACTTACTGCAAGAGTACAAATTCTATCTTGCTTCGTGATCAGATCGCCACTAAGATCTTTTGCTACAGTCTGAGCTTGAGTACGGCCTTAGCCCTAAGCCCTACCGACTTAGTTCGGATTCAGTTTTAATTTTTGGCTTTCCAAAAGATTACCGCTTTAATTTCTTCAGTTTCACTTTTTCAACACAATAATTCCTATACTTCTGCAAGTAACCCCAATACAATTCCTCCGATGTCCTCCTTCAAATTCCAATATTACGTAATCTGTAGCTTGGAATGTACGCTTACTCTAAAAAATGATCGAATTTCTCGTACAGCAATATTGATTTTTTAAATTAATTAAGTCTATTAAGTAATCCAACTGCCTCCTCTGTTATATTCTCAATTTTATTTTATATAAATTTGATAGCTCTTTAAATAATTAGTAAATAATTACGTAAGACTTAAATGATTTAAAAACATATTGTGAGCTCTTTTGTATCACTTCATGCTCCCATAGCAACGGTCGAGTCACCGTTTCTATATAAAACCTCCAATTAAGAAGCAGCTTCATTATATATTTTAAGTCTTTCAGAATAATGTCTATGTCTGTACAATTCAGGGATGCTTTAAAAATTAATTTGACAATTCTGAAGTATATGGGAGTATTATGGACACCCATAAATATTAAATCAAAGCTGTATGTCGCTTATGGGACACTTGTTTTCCTAATTCTTGCTACTGTACCTATAGCAGTAACAATAACAACAATTCAAAGAGAAACGGAGCTGATGGTGATAAGTCAAAGACTTCTTACTGCAGTCGAAGTATTCATTGTCCCTCTAAAACTCATACCTTTTATTATCTACAGCAAGTTTGATAGATGCATATCTTACTTAAATTGTGAAATTTTTACCCATTACGACATGAAGGACACAAAAATTGTCACCGAGTCAATGGAACTTTCATCAAATACCACCAGATTTATACTAGCACTGTATAGCTCTACGTTCATTATTTTTACGTTGCAACAAATATTCGCAAATAACGGACGATTTATGGACGATTATGTATTTGATATATTTCCAAATAAGACAATTTTATTCTTTTATACCATCTACGTTTATCTGGGTAAGAGAAATAGTATATTACGTAACGAGCATGAAAAGTGGCAAATTTCGTGCGAGTGACAAATTTTATGCACGAGGGACAGCCGAGTGCAGAAATCACACGAGTGTATATATGAAATACACTTTTCATCGAGTTATGTACACTATTTTTCCCACGACTCCTTAAAAAAGTCAAGTTCATAGATACAATTTTCGATATATAGATATGCTTCTTTCTTTTTGATAGACAACATCACTGTAGTTTTTTATATTTTTGAGTGGATTTCAAAAGTTATACCAAATTAAGTGACGACTCTAATCCATGAGCCAGAAACAGACACTGCACTTATTTCAGCACTTACTTATTTTATTATTAAGAAGCAATATACTCCCTCGGGTCCGGGAAAAAATAAACTCCCCTAAGTCATTTTCTTCCTATGTATGGAATAGTATTTTCGGTGACATTTCTTAACAATTCCTCAGTACCTATGAAAATTATCTCTCTTATTTAGGTATTGGGGCAACCCCAATTTTGAATGGCATAATGGATTCAATAGTTATAACGTTAATAATAATGGCTAATATTCAACTGAAAATTCTCAGAAACAACCTCATAAACATGGCTGAACGCATGGAAAAACAGTTTCTTGAAGAAAATAAAGTGACTGGCAATACCAAATACCAACAAGCTGAGAAGCGCAAAAGTGAAATTGCGTACAGCAGAATTATACAGTGCGTTGAACATTATGGCGCAATTGTGGGGTAATTTCAATAGTCTAGTAAAGTTATTAAAACTGTCAAGCTACACAATTTTGTTTCTTACAAAATACAATTTAATTACAGATACATCAAGATAGTGGAGACCGTAACCGCCGTTGCTCTATTTTCACAATTTGTAGATAGTTCCCTTGTAATATGCATGGGCGTTTTTCTAATTACTGCTGTAAGTACATATAATATTAAATTTATATAATACAATATTTGTTATCAACATAAATATTGTTAATATTAAGTTTATTGACAATAAAAAAATACCCATACACGATCAATATACAACCTTTTTACTTTTGTTTATACTATGTATATTTGTTTCAGCTGGACTTAGGTTTTAAGATGCTACTCTATGTTGTCTTCACCACATCTTTCCTGTCTAAACTGTATATGCTCTGCTATTTTGGATCGGTCCTAACTACAGAGGTTTGTAGACAAAAAATGCGTATGAAATAGGTCCTGATAACAAGAGCGAATTTCCGCATTAATTTGTTCTATAACACGAACATTAGTTTGGCGTTATTTTTTTAAGAAACTCCCTGGGATAACAATTTTTCTTTGTTCTAACTTTTATTCTGTTCTACGTGAAATTTTTGCTATATCTCTCACAAACTGTCGTCCAAAAATCAAATCTCCTATTTCGGTGATTGTATAGATAAGTTCCATACGTTCACCAGTGACAAGTACCTTTGTTAATGCAAGCTGTACGTATGTATATCACCGTAAACCGAAATCATAGAGCATGAAGCCCGTTTTACGATGAACATACAGTATGTAACCGAATTGGGTTACAAAGAGGACAAAAAATAGTGGGCTATTTACATAAAAAAGAAACGCTGCCATCTCCGTAAAACGTCTTTTTGATTCTTTTTCAAATTTGAACTAAACAAATTTCTAAAAAAATTGATAAATTTCCGTACAGATGTTTGTACGCAACTTAAAAAGTGTATAATTATTGGTTGGAAGCATTCGTCACCAGTACCATACAGTACTGAATTAAATAAATTTTTACTGTAGTGTCAACAATAATGAAAATTTCCGAAGTCAAAAAAATGGATACAAAATATTTCGGGACAGCCAGATAAAAATAATACGTACAACGGGAAATCAAGAACAAAGCAGGGTTTTTTATGAAGGGGGATTTTTTTCTGAGCAATTAAAGATAATTTTTTCACCTTTGTGACCCCATCCGGGGTCATATTGTATTATAATAAATACAATTTCATGTAGTTAATATTTTCTGATTTTACTATTTAGTAGAAATTCATGATGAATTGAAAAATTACTACGCGTACTACCAATATAACGATTTATTATTATAACTTGACCGGTTTCAGAATTCACAATGATTCCATCATCAGAAATGTATAAATAAAATTATTGTAAACAAATTATTATGACAGTTGACAAGGAAACTAAAATTGACAGAACAATACAAATAATAATGATATCCATGAAATAAGACAACTAGATAACTGAATTTCAGTATTTGCCTACGGGGTATAAGAAAAACACAAAGGAAAATCGAATACCTCGTAGCTTGAAGGGAAAAAACATTGAATTTAAAGAAAACCATAATAGGAAAAAAAACAATAAATTCAATTGAAAAAACCTTCAAGTGAAATATCAGAACTAAATAAACAAAATATCCTTGGAATCTTGACAACTGCCAACTGCTATTATTAATTGTAATAAACTAAAAAAGAGAAATAAGTCAATAAATGTCATAATGGCAAAAAAGGAAATAAGTCAAGGATTAAGATGTTAGAGACTGTGGCTGAATAATTAATTCAAGAATCAATCATAATAATAACAATGATAATAGTAATATTGATGATGATGAAAACGATGATAATGTCAAAATTAAAAATAAAACAAAAAGGAAGAAAGTAAATCCCATATTGCCAAATAACCTCGAAGGTCCATGGTTTATATGGGCAGCAAATAAACTGCAATTGATTCTTGAATTAATGTCATAATGGTAATAACAGAACCTGTCCCATAGACACATGAGAATCATTTACAAAAGTTTAAATAAACTAGATTGTATTAAATCGACTTGGTCATTAAGTAAGTTATAATTTTTATCATTCTCATGTTTATAAATTTCTATAGACTCTAATACATATATCTAATTGATAACTCTTTGCAAAATTAAACAATAATTTAGTATTCTCCGGAGGAGGGAATTGATGATTGTTATCAAAGAAATGATTAGGTTATTTGGCAATATGGGATTTACTTTCTTCCTTTTTGTTTTATTTTTAATTTTGACATTATCATCGTTTTCATCATCATCATCATCAATATTACTATTATCATTGTTATTATTATGATTGATTCTTGAATTAATTATTCAGCCAGAGTCTCTAACATCTTAATCCTTGACTTATTTCCTTTTTTGCCATTATGACATTTATTGACTTAATTCTCTTTTTTAGTTTATTACAATTAATAATAGCAGTTGGCAGTTGTCAAGACAGAACACATAGACTTGACCACACAGTTCATTACAAGATTAGCAGTTGGCAGTTGTCAAGATTCCATGGATATTTTGTTTATTTAGTTCTGATATTTCACTTGAAGGTTTTTTCAATTGAATTTATTGTTTTTTTTTCCTATTATGGTTTTCTTTAAATTCAATGTTTTTTCCCTTCAAGCTACGAGGTATTCGATTTTCCTTTGTGTTTTTCTTATACCCCGTAGGTAAATACTGAAATTCAGTTATCTAGTTGTCTTATTTCATGGATATCATTATTATTTGTATTGTTCTGTCAATTTCCTTGTCAACTGTCATAATAATTTGTTTACAATAATTTTTCCTACGACCCCCTAGGAAAGCGGCACGTTGCATACAGAATAGTAGGCCGGAAACTTGACAATTGCGTTACCTGTACAGTAAACTCAAACCTGTGCTGCAATTTTTGAAAATCGCACAGTTCATTCATATTTTGTAGCCGGCTTTGAGGTTTTGACGTCTACTGAATAAATATCCTGTCGCGTCTCTTTTTAAATCTAGTAATTTTTTATCGGAAAAATCTCTTGAAAGGTGCGGCAGTTGAACATTTTAATGGTTACTCCGTGGAAGACCTTAATATTTTATATAGGTACGAACTGGTCATATTATGAATTGGCGGACAAGAGAACAAATCAACGTGTCATTCATGAGCTGGTCGGAATTATTATAATATTATGTTCATAGTAAGTTAGTAGGCTACTTGGAAATTTTGACATCGCGGTTAATATCGACAACAAATCCTTAAATAAAGTTACTGTTTTATGAATAAATTTATCTTCTTAAGGGGTCATAGGAAAAATAGTGTACATAACTCGATGGAAAGTGTATTTCCTATAAACTCGCGTGAATTTCCGCACTCGGCTACGCCTCGTGCATAAAATTTCACGCTCGTATGAAATTTGTCACTTTCCATGCTCGTTACGTAAACTACTATTATTTATACATTTCTGATGATGGAATCATTGTGAATTCTGAAACCGGTCAAGTTATAATAATAAATCGTTATATTGGTAGTACGCGTAGTAATTTTTCAATTCATAATACAATTTCAGCTCCACATCGAAAAATAATTTTAGGAACCTGGTCCATAAGCATGTACCTTCATATTATGCTTAAAAATCATACGGAAATTCATGAATGTATCTTTGATAAAACATACTTTGCAGAGTTCTCAAGTGACTGACGCAATTTATTTGAGCAAGTGGATAAATTTCGACCGGAAGTCTCAAAAAGCTTTACTGATCTTCATGGAACGCACCAAAAATCCAATCAACTTGAATGTATTTTCGTTCTTTGAGGTATCCTTGGCAACTTTTGGTTCGGTAATTGTTAATAGTACATCTCTTAGAACTCGGTATAATTTTTAAATTATTTTCAGATATTGAGAAAAGCATATTCCATGTTTGCAATAATTCAACGACTTAACACTTACAACGCCGCGCCGGTCAGAAATAAATGAGAAATAATATCCATGTACCTACTTACAAAGAAATAAGGTTTTGTGATTTATTATGTTTAGGCCAAAACGTGAATAAGAAGTTACAAGAAAAGCACTACATATATGCATATTTCATATACTGTTTATTAGACTCGTAATTATTATTTGTGATTTAGTGCAGTAATTTTTAAAACTATATGTACTTAATAAATTAACCATCTCATACACTAACAATAAATCTATGTTAATCTAAATACATTTTTTTAGCTAAAACCCTCATTATCATTTTCAATTACTAGATCAGGAAAATAGAATTTCCGAAGGGGGTAAGACAGGAATGAGTGTGTTATTGCGGCTACCAATTTAGACTGAATCCATACAAGGACCATAGAGGCAGTCATAATAATTAAATAAAGACAATACAAGTGGTTTAGATAGTATTTTTCTTAAATTCCTTGTAAGGAAAGTACGACATTGATACAACATTTTCAAGGCACTGTAGGTCTTCCCCAGGACACCGTTAACATGGGAGCAAAATCTAAAATCGTCATTAATTATCAAACTCAAATTTCTAGCAGCTGCAGTAAACGAAATTTTGTAATCATTTATTTGAATATTAAAGTGTTCAGTAATAAATTCTTTCTGAGTTCCAAATACCATTACCACAGTTTTTTTGGGATTGTGCAGCATATTATGCTTTACAGAAATATTGGAGAGTAACTCCAGATCTTTATTTATGGGTAGTTCTGCTTTTTGCCAATCTTACAAAGGAAAACTGCAATATATTTGGGTATCGTCTGCATAAGCTGTTATATTACAGTATTAGAGTATTTACAGCGATGTTAGTAAATCAGATGCGTATATTATAAAAAGTAAAGGGCCCAATACAGAGCTCCGAGGTACTCCACTTGCAATAGTCGAGAACCCAAGAAGCCGAGAACCCGCCATTCACTGTAACAACTATTTTTCTATTGCAAAGATGTGAAGACACAAGAGCAACAACGTCATACACTTGCTCAACGGAAAAATTTAAAAGTGTTCTTGACATGTGAATTATTATTATATGTAGTGCGATATCAGAACGCTGCATACAGCATTACTAGTAATGGGCGACGGGCAATGTGAGAAAGAAGGCATCAGCAATCTCAGTAGCAGAAGCAAGTCCTGGAGGAAGAGTCCTTTCATTATTTCTCGACTTTGCACTTAAATCATGCAACGCAGACCAAGTTCCCCGCGCAGAAACATACTCAAGATTAAAGAATAGCGTTTGGAACTGGAACAAGAGAAAGATGGAAGGCAACAAAGAATACGAGATATAGATTGGTAGGACAGATTCTGAGATGCGATGGATGGATGCGATTGGCCGTGAATTTTTTGAGAAATTTATCATTTTTTTTATTTTAGTCATGCATCTCCGCAAAGTTTCTTTTTTTGCACAAAAATTGCCCGTTTAGCGCAAATTATACCAACGAAATAGGTAAGTTAAATTAGTAAGCACAATTATTATCTAAAAAATTTTTAAAATATGACAAATCAAAAGAAAAATTTCAGCATAAAATGGGGCATTAAACGTTAAGAACATAGGAAACAACGGTTCTTGCGGTTAAGGGCTAATTTACAACAATTGGTTAACATTGCGAATTTCCCTCACGAGCCAGTTTACTACCTGCATTCTTCTGTGGGCATGGCCTCAATCACGTGACTAATTTCATGTTGGGATTTAGCTTCCCATTCCTTTAAAAGAGCTCAACCTTGTTCATTTAGTGTCATGGAAGCAGAAACACGGCTTCGAATTCTTTTTCCCAGCATGTTTCATATAATGTTGGATGAGATTTGGAGCTGCGCTTAGTGATGGCCTTTGAATTCGAGGAAAGGTTACCTTGTGTTTGTGAAGGTATTCTCTGACTATACCAAATGACATGAAGCCGGGCATTATCGTGCATACAAAGGAAATTGTCTCCTGTAAATGGTGCATAGCATTTCAGCATTGCTCCTCTGGGCAGTCAGAGAGCGCCTAAGAACAAGGTGCAGCTCAGTGTATGTCTGCATTTAAATTCCCGCTACGACCGTAACCGAGCTAGTTCCTGGACTGATATTCGGCATATTGCTCTCCCAAGCGTCTCCGAACTTTCTTCCAACCTTCCGGAGACCCCGTAAGTACAGAATCGTCTGTGAACAATACACGTTCCCAATCTCTCGCTCTCTGGCAAATCGAAACCGTGCTGCAACTCTGGAGCCCAGGTTCTACAACGTTTAGTCTTCTTCTGGTCGACCTATCACTAAAGTTTACATTTCTAGCTTGTCGAAGTTGACTGTACAGTTCAAGAGCAGCTACATGTCGATTTCTTGAACTCTGGTAAACAACAAAAAGATCAACTTGCTCGACAGTTGCCTAGTCTTTGAGGGCCAGGTCCAGGCTATCTATGTAATTGCAAAACGAGTGCGAAACGTTGGCTTCTTGCGTCATCAGTCAAAACAATATTGTAGAGAATCATTAGTATATTATAGTACAAGTGGAGAAACTGAAAATTTCGCTCACGCAATTTGCCAGATTTGCACACGAGCCGCCAGGCAAGTGTGCAAAGGCAAATAAGTGAGCGAAACGGTTTCTCCACAAGTGCTGTATAACGTTTTGTTCAATCCTGCCACTGAACTAAATATTTGTTCAAAAATATTCAAAATTAATAATTCAAATTGGTCTGACAATTGGGCAGGTATACATAATAACATAGAGAGCGTGTTTCATCATTGTTATAGTTACCCTTACTATAAATAATAAACAAGCTAGAAGAAGTCAAGTTTTGTACGTTTCAGCTAAATTTGTACCTAAAATAAGATTTTACTGAGAAAATATGGAAAAAATTACGATTTAATTTTACCGGACGATATTAAAAGAAGCTGATGCCGCTGCATACAATTGCCTCAGAAATCTAAAGGAAGGTATATGAACGAGCTGACAAAATTCCGTGATTTGATGCATACAAAGAAAGTTCATCTTATAACGGAGGAAGTGATCTTAGCCTATTTTAATGGATTGGTAGAAAATTACGAGCCATCTTCTTTGTGATCCACATATTCTATGTTGAACACAATTTTATTTGTTTTTAAAAAAGTAGATATTACTTACATAGCAAGTAAGTTTCATAGTGCTATATTTTTTAAAAGTATTGGCTTTAACTCTATAAAAATTTCCATATTACCTAATAGAAATGTTGACATTACCTACTTAATATTAAATAAATATCTAATTAATTTTGAATGTATGCCTAAATTTATTAAAACGCACACAAATAAAATTTTTTGACAATTGAGCTAGTTTATTATTGACAGAAACCATCATAAATTGCCATGTCAATTTGAATGATTAATTTTGAATATTTTTGTAATTTTATTGAAATTTGGAGTGGGTGAAAGTAATAAGAGTGAACGAAAGTACTTTCGCTCACTGCTTTCGCCCACCCGTTGCCAAAGAGACGAAGTGAGTGAACAAAAGTAATGCTTTCTCGCATAGTATCTAAGGGTGAAACAACATGTTTCTATAGCAGGATTGAACAATAGTATATTACAGTATAAGTGGAGAAACTGAAAATTTCGCTCACGCAATTTGCCAGATTTGCACACGAACCGCCAGGCGAGTGTGCAAAGGCAAATAAGTGAGCGAAACGGTTTCTCCACGAGTGCTGTATAACGTTTTGTTCAATCCTGCCACTGAAATAAATATTTGTTCTATTGAAAAATTACTACGCGTACTACCAATATATATTGGTAGTACGCGTAGTAATTTTTCAATTCATCATGAATTTCTACCAAATAGTAAAATAAAGAAAATATTAACTACATGAATATTTGTTCAAAAATATTCAAGATTAATAATTCAAATTGGTCTGACAATTGGGCAGGTACCTATACGTAATAACATAGAGAGCGTGGTTCATCATTGTTATGGTTACCGTTACTATAAATAATAAACAAGCTAGAAGAAGTCAATTTTTGTACGTTTCAGCTAAATTTGTACCTAAAATAAGATTTTACTGAGAAAATATGGAAAAATTACGATTTAATTTTACCGGAGGATATTAAAAGAAGCTGATGCCGCTGCATACAATTGCTTCAGAAGTCTAAAAGAAGGTATATAAACTAGCTGACAAAATTCCGTGATTTGATGCATACAAAGAAAGTTCATCTTATAACGGAGGAAGTGATCTTAGCCTATTTTAATGGATTGGTAGCAAATTACGAGCTATCTTCTTTGTGATCCACATATTCTATGTTGAAGAAAATTTTATGTTTTTGAAAAAGTAGATATTACTTACATAGCAAGTAAGTTTCATAGTGCTATATTTTTTAAAAGTATTGGCTTTAACTTTGTAAAAATTTTCATATTACCTAATAGAAATGTTGACAGTACTTAGTTAATATTAAATAAATATCTAATTAATTTCGAATGTACGCCCAAATTTATTAAAACGCACACAAATAAAATTTTTTGACAATTTAGCTACCTAGTTTATTATTGACAGAAACCATCATAAATTGACATGTCAATTTGAAAGATTAATTTTGAATATTTTTGTAATTTTATTGAGAAATGGAATGGGTGAAAGTAATAAGAGTGAACGAAAGTACTTTCGCTCACTGCTTTCGCCCACCCGTTGCCAAAGAAACGAAGTGAGTGAACAAAAGTGACGCTTTCTCGCATAGTATCTAAGGGTGAAACAACATGTTTCTATGGCAGGATTGAACAAAAAAATAAACACAACTGGTGATGTTTTTAAATCTGTAGCAAGTTCAATAAAATAAATAACATCTCCATTAATTTATTAAGTGCGGGCGTCCAGAAGTTCATGGCTAAGTTTGAATTAGAAATATTCGTCCAATTTTTCTCCTCTGTTACGACAGATTTAGAAACTATTCGTCCTGAAATTCTCGGAATTAACCAGTTGCTTTGGGTTTTGTTTTATTTAAACTTGACCGCCCCCTAAGTAACATTCGTAAATAATTATTATTTAGAACGTAAATGATTTAAGAATATAATGTCCGCTCTTTTGTGTCACTTCATGCTTCCATAGCAACGACCGAGTTACCACTTCCATATAAAACCTCCAATTAAGAAATAGCTTCATTATGTTGCATAGGCACCTTAAGGCTCTCGTAATCATCATGCCTGTACAACTTCGCGATGCTCTAAAAATCAATTTGACAATTTTGAAGTATATGGGAGTATTATGGACTCCCACAAATGTTAAATCGAAATTGTATATTGCGTATGGAGTATTTGTATTTATAGTTCTTGCTACTTCACCTATAGCAATAACAATTACGACACTTTATTTAGAAACAGATGTGATGGTGATGAGTCAAAGACTTCTTTCTGCGGCGGAAGTATTCATTGTTCCCCTAAAACTCATACCTTTTCTTATCTACAGCAAGTTTGAGCGATGTTTATCTTATTTAAATTCTGATATTTTTAACAGTTATGATAGAGGCGACACAGAAATTGTTACTGAATCGATCGGGCTTGCAACAAATGCTACCAAAATTGTACTTGCACTATATAGCTCCACACTTGTTATCTTTACTTTGCAACAGATATTCCAAAATAATGGAAGATTTATGGATGACTATGTATTCGACACATTTCCAAATGAGGCGATTTTATTCCTTTATACTGCCTACGTTTATATGGGTAAGCAATTTTAGAGCACAATAATGAAAGACACTGCACGAAAAATGTGACGGCACGCATGGGACTTGAAACTGGATATATCACTTTCCGGGCAGCCCGCGGTGGTTTAGTGGTTAGAACACCCTCTTGAAAAGCGAAAATTGGGAAACTGGAGCTCGAGTTCCAATTGCGTGCCACCATATTTTTCATGGAACTTCTAATTAAAAATGTTAAACTCATGGCGAGTATAAGCCGGAAAATATAACACTTCTACCAAGATTTGATTCTTTGGAATAGAGAAGAACGTCTCCTCTATTTGTACTCCTCTAAATAATTTGCTATTACTATCTACTGGTAGTACATCTTCTAATATATAAAAATCTCGTGTCACGGTATTTGTGGTCGCACTCCTCCGAAACGGCTGGACCGATTTTTATGAAATTTTTTTTGTACATTTGGTAGGTATGAGAATAGGTCGTAAAGTATTTTTCACCCTCCTACCTCCACCCCCCATTTTTTAATTGCGATTTTAGTATTATTGTATGAACAATATCCAAATAATTGAAATTTTTTTTGTTCAATCCTGCCGTAGAAACATGTTGTTTCACCCTTAGATACTATGCGAGAAAGCATTACTTTTGTTCACTCACTTCGTTTCTTTGGCAACGGGTGGGCGAAAGCAGTGAGCGAAAGTACTTTCGTTCACTCTTATTACTTTCACCCATTCCATTTCTCAATAAAATTACAAAAATATTCAAAATTAATCACTCAAATTGACATCACAATTTATGATGGTTTCTGTCAATAATAAACTAGCTCAACTGTTGTCAAAAAATTTTATTTGTGTGCGTTTTAATAAATTTGGGCATACATCCAAAATTAATTAGATATTTATTTAATATTAAGTAGGTACTGTCAACATTTATATTAGGTAATATAAATTTTTTTACAGAGTTAAAGCCAATACTTTTAAAAAATATAGCACCATGAAACTTACTTGCTATGTAAGTAATATCTACTTTTTCAAAAACAAATAAAATTGTCTTCAACATAGAATATGTGGACCACAAAGAAGATGGCTCGTAATTTTCTACCAATCCATTAAAATAGGCTAAGATCACTTCCTCCGTTATAAGATGAACTCTTTGTATGCATCAAATCGCGGAATTTTGTCAGCTCGTTCATATAGGTACCTTCCTTTAGACTTCTGAGGCAATAGAGTCCATTAGTTAGGTTATGTTACTAGTTTCACGGGCTATCCTACTTCAAAATTCTTAACATGGAGCTCTTATGGGACATAGATTTTAAACACTGATTATTTAAATTCAGTGCATTTCTTAACGAGGATTCTGCAAGTGACATATAGACTGCTCTTTCCAGCTGTTACATTTTCAAAAACAACTTAAAATACAACTTAATTTCAGAAATATTTTAAAACGGAGCACAGTACATATTAGAAAAGAACGTATGTCGCGTTCAGACCAGACCAGTGACCTTGGAGATTATTTTGACGTTTGCTGCACAGAGTTTGAGGCTAAATTGTTTATTTCTGAGGGTTATTTATTGTTTAATTTTTATTTAATAGGTGGTTTAAGTTCTTATTTATATTTAAAAAGTGTAAAATGGATAAAAAAGTGCTAAAAATTAGTGTTGTTAACGACTTCATTTAAATAATCTACTGCGCCGGTTCTATCACCGACATTCTCGCGCCGTAAATTGCAGTAGTTTGTTGAATTTTAGTTTTAAACAAAATGACTGCATAAATAAATGCTTTTACAAGACAAACGGTGAAAAAAGGCTTCATAGTAATCGCCATCTATTGATTTAATGCTAAGAAATCAGGATGAAAGGTAAAAATAGAATGTGAAGTGCAAGGTCATTTAACCTCCATTTAAAATGCATTGAAAAATTTTACCCAACTATTCTCATAGGATAGCGTTTTAAATTTCGCGCTTTGATTTCGCCGTTACACTAATAGACTCTATTGTATACAGCGGCATCAGCTTCTTTTAATACCCTCCGGTAAAATGAAATCGTAATTTTTTCCATATTTTCTCAGTAAAATCTTATTTTAGGTACAAATTTAGCTGAAACGTACAAAAATTGACTTCTTCTAGCTTGTTTATTATTTATAGTAACGGTAACCATAACAATGATGAAACACGCTCTCTATGTTATTATGTATACCTGCCCAATTGTCAGACCAATTTGAATGATTAATTTTGAATATTTTTGAAATAATATTTAGTTCAGTTGCAGGATTGAACAAAACGTTATACAGCACTCGTGGAGAAACCGTTTCGCTCACTTCTTTGCCTTTGCACACTCGCCTGGCGGCTCGTGTGCAAATCTGGCAAATTGCGTGAGCGAAATTTTCAGTTTCTCCACTTGTACTGTAATATACTATTGTACATTTGGTAAGTATGAGAATAGGTCGTAAAGTATTTTTCACCCTCCTACCCCCACCCCCCGTTTTTTATTCGCGATTTTAGTATTTTTGTATGAACAATAAAAATGAATCACTATTTCCCTTGGTCACGCCATAACTTGAGAACGACTTAACCGATTTCATTCATCTTTTTTTTATGGTTTCTAATACTTTGTAGGTTCTTACGGAACGGAAAATTAAGAAAATTGCACGGAAAATTGGAAAATTTGAGAAAACGTAACGACTATTTTAACTTCGCGCGTTTGACAGTCTGTACGTGTGTATGTCACCGAATTCCTCCTAAACGGCTAGACCGATTTTGATGAAATTTCTTGTGTGTGTTGGAGTGGGTCCCTGGATGGTTTACATTAACAATTGGACCCGGTAGGTGGCTCTGCAATCGGGTTCTAGGAATTTTTTTGAACGGCTGGACCGATTTTGATGAAATTTTGTGTGTGTGTTGGAGTGGGTCCCTGAATGGTTTACATTCACAATTGGACCCGGTAGATGGCGCTGCAATCGGATTCCAGGAGTTTTTTTGAACGGCTGGACCGATTTTGATGAATTTTTTTGTGATTGTTGGAGTGGGTACCAGGATGGTTTACATTCACAATGTGGTGCTGCAGTCGGGTGTTACTGAACTCCTCCTAAACGGCTGGACCGATTTTGATTAAATTTTGTGTGTGTGTTGGAGTAGGGCCCTGGATGGTTTACATTCACAGTTGGAGCCGGTAGGTGGCGCTGCAATCGGGTTCTAGGATTTTTTTTAAAAACGGCTGGACCGATTTTGATGAAATTTTTTGTGTGTGTTTGAGTGGGTCTCTGAATGGTTTACATTCACAATTAGACCCGGTAGGTGGCGCTGCAATCGGGTTCTAGGATTTTTTTTACGGATTTTTTTTAAAGTCGTGCAGGACAACGTCTGCCGGGCCCGCTAGTTTTCTATATAATTTCTGGATAATAATTACATTCCTTTTCTTATTTTAGGAGTTGCAGCGACCCCAATTCTGAATGCTACAATGGATTCAGTTGTGATAGCACTAATAATAATGGCTACTGCTCAGCTTAAAATTCTCAGGAATAACCTCATAAATATGGCAGATCGCATGGAAAATCAGTTGGTTGAGGAAAATCAAATAACGTCCGGTGAAAAGTACCAGCAGGCTGAGAAACGAAAAAATGAAATTGTGTACAACAGAATCGTACATTGTATAGAGCAGTATGGCGCAATTGTGAGGTGATTTAGTAGTTTTATAACAAACTGTTACAGCGTGTTAATTTCGTCATTTCTTATTGGCAAAAATGAACTGATCCAATTCACATAAGCTGTATGTTGCTAAGATAAAAATGTGTCCACTGAATTATATTGTTTTGTCCAACAAATTAACTCCTACTTATATTCAATAATTGAAAAACTGTTAGTCGATAGAATACGACAGTAATATGTACAGAAACGAACAATTTTTTTCTAAAGTAAGTATATTTAGCTCAGTTGTCACACTATCATCTCAGAATAATAAATTGTACAGCTGTAATGTGTCCATGCGGAGCACCCTGTATACTCAGTCTTACTGTAATATTAATAATATTTTAATTTGGTGAATAAAAACAGTTTATCTAAAATAATCCACGTTTCGGCCCCGTTTGGCGCCTTTGTCAAGATTTATTTGTATAATGAAATGTGAAAGGTTGACATAAATTATTTGTCAATAAATTTTTTTTCTAAATAATAAAAATTATTTATACGGTAACTATGCATGTAAATATAAAAATGGGAATTACAATTTAGCACTTTTCATTTTGAAAAAACAATATTTTTTAATAAAAGAGAAAAGAAAATAGTATATTACAGTACAAGTGGAGAAACTGAAAATTTCGCTCACGCAATTTGCCAGATTTGCACACGAGCCGCCAGGCGAGTGTGCAAAGGCAAATAAGTGAGCGAAACGGTTTCTCCACGAGTACTGTATAACGTTTTGTTCAATCCTGACACTGAACTAAATATTATTTCAAAAATATTCAAAATTAATAATTCAAATTGGCCTGACAATTGGCCAGGTATACATAATAACATAGAGAGCGTGTTTCATCATTGTTATGGTTACCCTTACTATAAATAATAAACAAGCTAGAAGAAGTCAATTTTTGTACGTTTCAGCTACATTTGTACCTAAAATAAGATTTTACTGAGAAAATATGGAAAAATTACGATTTAATTTTACCGGAGCGTATTAGAAGAAGCTGATGCCGCTGCATACAATTGCCTCAGAAGTCTAAAGGAAGGTATATGAACGAGCTGACAAAATTCCGCGATTTGATGCATACAAAGAAAGTTCATCATATAACGGAGGAAGTGATCTTAGCCTATTTTAATGGATTGGTAGAAAATTACGAGCCATCTTCTTCGTGGTCCACATATTCTATGTTGAAGACAATTTTATTTGTTTTTGAAAAAGTAGATATTACTTACATAGCAAGTAAGTTTCATAGTGCTATATTTTTTAAAAGTATTGGCTTTAACTCTGCAAAAATTTTTTATTACCTAATAGAAATGTTGACAGTACATACTTAATATTAAATAAATATCTAATTAATTTTGAATGCATGCAAAAATTTATTAAAACGCACACAAATAAAATTTTTCGACAACAATTGAGCTAGTTTATTATTGATAGAAACCACGATAAATTGCCATGTCAATTTGAATGATTAATTTTGAATATTTTTGTAATTTTATTGAGAAATGGAGTGGGTGAAAGTAATAAGAGTGAACGAAAGTACTTTCGCTCACTGCTTTCGCCCACCCGTTGCCAAAGAATCGAAGTGAGTGAACAAAAGTAATGCTTTCTCGCATAGGATCTAAAGGTGAAACAACATGTTTCTATGGCAGGATTGAACAAATACATTTTGTTCAATCCTGCCATAGAATACATTTTGTTCAATCCTGCCATAGAAACATGTTGTTTCACCCTTAGATACTATGCGAGAAAGCATTACTTTTGTTCACTCACTTCGATTCTTTGGCAACGGGTGGGCGAAAGCAGTGAGCGAAAGTACTTTCGTTCACTCTTATTACTTTCACCCACTCCATTTCTCAATAAAATTACAAAAATATTCAAAATTAATCATTCAAATTGACATGGCAATTTATGATGGTTTCTGTCAATAATAAACTAGCTCAATTGTCAAAAAATTTTATTTGTGTGCGTTTTAATAAATTTGGGCATACATTCAAAATTAATTAGATATTTATTTAATATTAAGTAAGTACTGTCAACATTTCTATTAGGTAATATGAAAATTTTTACAGAGTTAAAGCCAATACTTTCAAAAAATATAGCACTATGAAACTTACTTGCTATATGTAAGTAATATCTACTTTTTCAAAAACAAATAAAATTGTCTTCAACATAGAATATGTGGAGCACAAAGAAGAAGGCTCGTAATTTTCTACCAATCCATTAAAATAGGCTAAGATCACTTCCTCCGTTATAAGATGAACTTTCTTTTTATGCATCAAAGCACGGAATTTTGTCAGCTCGTTCATATACCTTCCTTTAGATTTCTGAGGCAATTGTATGCAGCGGCATCAGCTTCTTTTAATATCCTCCGGTAAAATTAAATCGTAATTTTTTCCATATTTTCGCAGTAAAATCTTATTTTAGGTACAAATTTAGCTGAAACGTACAAAAATTGACTTCTTCTAGCTTGTTTATTATTTGTAGTAACGGTAACCATAACAATGATGAAACACGCTCTATATGTTATTATGCTGTATACCTGCCCAATTGTCAGACCAATTCGAATTATTAATTTTGAATAGTTTTGAAATAATATTTAGTTCAGTGGCAGGATTGAACAAAACGTTATACAGCACTCGTAGAGAAACCGTTTCGCTCACTTATTTGCCTTTGCACACGAGCCGCCAGGCGAGTGTGCAAATCTGGCAAATTACGTGAGTGAAATTTTCAGTTTCTCCACTTGTACTGTAATATACTATTAATTTAACAATAATAATACTAATTAAGTAACGGAGAGCAGGGTTTATTTTATTATATTACAGTAAATTTAACTCAAATTTTGTACGTCAATTCTCTCATTTATAGAGTTATGTTCTTTTTTATATAAATCATTTCTAAAAACAGTCCAGATTAAAATTTTTTTCCTTTCTCTAAAATTTTGCTATTATTAAATTCAAAATAAGTATGATTGTTGTTTTTCATATGTTTACTTATTGCTGAATTACTGTTTTTGTTATTTGTGTTGTTTCAGTCTTGTTTCTAAATGATTTTTGAATGGACCAATATACATACATATGTTTTATCACAGTCTTTACATTTAATTTTGTATACAGTATGGGTTTTCATTAGTTTGGGAATGGGTGTTTTTAAATTAGAATCCAAAAATTATAAGTTGTTAAATATAATTTTTGTATGATATTTGTAAGTTGTATTTTGCTAATAAGTTATTAATATTGTGTGACTTCCCTTTAATATATAGCAATGTAATTTGTATTATCTTTTGGTTTTTTAATATCGGTATTGTTATTGTAAAATTGATGGATTCTATTTTTATATTGAAATTTTTAGGATAGTTGTTTTTATTAAACAATGTAAAGATTGTGAAAAAACGTATATTAGTCAATCCAAAAATCATTTAGAAACCAGACTGAAACAACACAAATACAAAAACAGTAATTCAGCGAAAAGTAAACATTTATGAAAAACTACAATCATACTTTTGAATTTAATGATACCAAAATTTTAGAGCAAGAAAAAAATTTAAAATCTCGACTGTTTTTAGAAATGATTTATGTAAAAAAGAACAAAACTCTATAAATGATAGAATTGACATACAAAATTTGAGTCAAATTTACTGTAATATAATAAAATAAATCCTGCTCTCTGCTACTTATTTGTTATTATTATTATTATTATTATTATTATTATTATTGTTAAATTAAATAGGTACATATTTCTTTTTCTCTTTTATAAAAAATCCATATTTTTTCAAAATCAAAAGTGCTAAATATGTAATTAATATTTTTGTATTTACATGCATAGTTAACGTATAAATAATTTTTATTATTGAGAAAAATTTGTATTGCCAAATAATTTATGTCAACCTTTTATGTTTCATTATACAAATAAATCTTGACAAATGCCCCAAAAGGGGGTGAAACGTAGATTATTTCCGTTTTTATTAATGCCAGAATTTCACCAAATTAAAATATTATAAAATTATACTGGCACAAATTGGGCAACAATAAATTGTAATCTTCATATTCACATTTTGTTGAGAATGTGTTGCTTAATGAAGTACAGTGGCCACAGTCGGTTTATTTGACTGGTACAGTTACTGAAACTGTAAAGTCAAAATAATTTTGCGCACTACAAAACATAATATTTGGTTTCAGATACATGAAGGTCGTGCAGACTGTAACTGCAGTTGCTCTATTTTCACAATTTGTAGACAGTTCCCTTGTAATATGCATGGGTGTCTTTCTAATAACTGCCGTAAGTACAGCCTTAGAAACGTTTCATAAATTCACTAGTTTTATGACCTTAAAGACGACTACCTCGCATCCACACATTTAGTAGGTAACTTATTCAACCACTCCACAATCCATCTCTGTTATTTTGCCGATTTGTGTGGGAAGCATTCTTTTGTTCATACGACTCCTAAAGAGTACCATCATGAACAGGGAAGATTCCTTAGGTAAGCTGACATAAAATCCAACTACTGCGTGTGCGTGATTTTATATAACCATAAATTACTTGTTTAGGCACTTTTTTATGCATTTTTCTATTACCGAAAATCCGGTCCCTATACTAATCAGTAATTTAAGATGCAATAACCTACAAGATAATTATTTACTTGTTTTATTTGTTACAGCTGGACTCAGTCGTAAAAATTGTCATGTATATGGCTTTCACGTCATCTTTTCTCTCTAAACTGTATATGCTCTGTTATTTTGGATCGGCCCTAACTACAGAGGTTTGTAGTAAGATAGTGCTTGTGAAATAGTTTTCGTTTAAGAAAGAAAATTTCAAACACCTTATATATGCTAGTGTATAACTCAAGGGTCGCAGTTTTGACGTTATTTCAAGAAACTCCCCTTAGAATCTCACTCATTAAAATTGAAATATGTACCTAATTAACTTAGGTTGAGTTGGGATAATTAGGTATAGCTACCTACTTTTGACTTTGTTTTCGCTGACTGTTCTTTAACATTTTTTCGCCTTTTTCATGTACCTAGTTCATCTATACAGATATTTCTAGTTTTGCTTTTATCTCTTTGCTTACAAATATCGGTGACTTCACAAGAAGTTTTCTATCCAGAAACTTACATAACTATTATAAAATATAGGTAATATCCAAAGTCACAAATGTTGTTGTTAACAAAACATATTTTACAGAGTGCTCAAGTGACCGAAGCAATTTATTTAAGCAAATGGTTGAATTTCGACAAGAAGTCTCAAAAAGCTCTTCTTATCTTTATGGAGCGCACCAAGAATCCGATCAGCTTAAATTTATTTTCGTTTTTCGAGGTGTCCCTCGCAACTTTTGGTTCGGTATTTGTTAATACCAGAGATATTTATAGAATCCACATCATTTTTATATTATTTTCAGATATTGAGAAAAGCATATTCTATGTTTGCTATAATTCAACGTCTGAACACTTACAACGCTGGACAGTAGCAATATAAAAACTGTACTATATTCGCATATTGTTTATTTATTTATTAATATTTATTGGGGTCTGTTAGAATAAGTTATATTATTACAATGTTATTCAAAATAAAAATTTGAATGAAAGGTATGAAATGAAGAGTCTTAACTATAATTGTACTTGTTTCCATAACAATCGACTAATGAGTTACCTAACCTATCCAGTGTACAACTGCCTAATTTGTGCCAATATGTTCGTCTAAAAAAGGGATCCCTACGCTGTGTTTTCCCTAATTAATTTCCACACAACCCACTATAAGGACGTCACATGTCACGTGATATAATGAGTAAGTTTGACAAATTTATTTATGTATTAATAAGACTCTCAATAGGCTTTAGTTATTTATTTTGAAAATAATAAAATGGCAGCCTAAACAAGTTTGATAAATTTATTAAACGCGAATCCTTACATACATAAAGAAAATAATAATTTGCTGGAAGTTGCATATAGAGATTTTACAAAATAGCAAGAAGATGCCTAACGACTCGTTTTAAAGAGTAAAGTAAATTTAGAATGGGAACTGTGAGATTAATGTACGCTATTTTGTCTGTATACTTATACAAATCTATTAATATTACGTTTTCATGAAACAGAGCTGTGGGGTGATAGAATCAATGTACTTAAGCAAATGGTTTTATTTTGACAAGAAGTCTCAGAAAGCTCTACTAATTTACGTGAAACGTACCAAGCATCCAATTAACTTGAGTGCTTTTAGATTTTTTTATATTTCCTTGCAACTTTCCCTTCCCCCTATTGTTAATAACACCTATTAGGAATTATTACTTTCGTTTCGGACTTGCTCAGTGTTTGCAGTTCCTCAGAGCACGCACAAACACATTACTGGACAGAGATATTCATAAAACTAATAAATGCTACCTACGACCCCTCTACATTGACTTCCTTATCCAAATGATGTGTGATTATAGGTTTTCCTGATTTATCCGGAACAAATAAATGCTAGAATATATTATAAGGTCATCAGAAACACATTAGTTTATGAAATATTAACAAAATGGTTAGAGCCGTTTTCCAGAAAATCTCAGTTTTCGATCAGCAGTGGACTATACTTATTTGAAAATGGAAATCTCTAAAAAGCACCGTTTGGGTTAGGGCTGTGTCAACTGACATAAGCAACTTATTACAATACAAATATGTCAAATTATTTTACATCTCTTAAGTTGAAAAAATCAGTTGGTGACGTTTTCGCGTTACCCATTTTATATTTGGTAGAGATTTTGCCCCTGGAGACTATGAAAGTGTCAAATATGTGATTTTGATAATCCCTTGTCGATAATTTTGATTTATATCAGCATTTACATGCATTCATAACTCCAGATTTTACTAAATGGGTATTTTCAAATGTCTTGGTTTTTAAACGTTAGTTTCACCAAATTTCCGAGATGTCACTAGAGGCAAATATACGTAGTTCTGAAGCTTTTGCAAATCGAATGTTCATCTATTGCACTCTATTGTATTAAACGTCGTAAATTAAACAGAGATAAAGCTACTAGAACCACAAATTAAACAGTACAGATAGACAACGCACATATATTATTTTAGAACTGCTAACAGCGCCTCTGATGTTTGGAAGTAGAATTAGGGGCGGGAATTTTGAATATTTCTCTTTTGAAGTTTACTTACTTTTGACGTTTAAAATTGTTTTAAAAAATGTAACAAATGATGTGTGACATATTTTATTGTGTGAAGGAGGCGATATTTAAACAGAATCAGATACATCAATACACAAATTAAACAGTACAGATAGACAACGCACATATATTATTTTTGAACTGCTAACAGCGCCTCTGATGTTTGGAAGTAGAATTAGGGGCGGAAAGCGGGAATTTTGAATATTTCTCTTTTGAAGTTTACTTACTTTTGACGTTTAAAATCGTTTTAAAAAATGTAACAAATGATGTGTGACATATTTTATTGTGTGAAGGAGGCGATGTTTAAACAGAATCAGATACATCAATAATGGATATACAATAATTTTAAAACTTATATCATTATATTATTAAATAAAACATGACTCACATAATATTGGTAAAATAGGGTAGTATTTACTATCCACAACACACTTACTAACAAATTCAAAGACCCTTCCTTGATAAATTAATTCGCCACTGTGAAGAATCCAGAGCACAATGAATGTTACAAATTAGTCCCAAGATAATTTTATGAAACACATACACAAAACGCAAAGGATAGTACCCAAATCTGTCACCTTATCTGTTATGTCCCATGTTAAACAACTTGTCCAAGAAGAATGTAAGAAAATAACGCCTGACCAAACTACAATTATTTAAATTCAAAGACGTTTGACATTAAATTTTGTGTTTGTTATGTTGCCATGCTACGGCACAAATGCATGCTTTTTTATTTTAGAACAGTGTGTTCAATTTTCAGATCGAGTGAGCAGCTAGTGGACAATTTGACAATAATTTGACATTTTTCTGTTTTATGTGTAACCCAGCGGCGACTCGATTAAATGCAAAGAGTATACACTGGCATCTCTAGTTTGTAAGTTGAATTACTTTTCGTTTAAACGTCATTGCATTTGCGTTAAACGTCTATATAGTGTCTAGTTTATGACTAGAACTTGTGTTTATCTAAAAAAGTGTAGCCACAGTCAAATTTTCGCTGCAAAATTGTATCATCTAAAATGCGACCTACGATAATAATTGTCCCTTAATACAGGTACAAATTCAGAGTGTGAAAATCTGTCGAAAAAACAAGCTTTATTATGTTACTTCAGTAGATCTTACATAAGAGAGTCCTCACATTTTATGATCCAGCACTAATTGATTAAAGCAAAAGCTTGGAGCCTCGACCAACAATACATTATTGTGTAGCTCGAGTCCTACACATTCTGCTAATTTTTCGCATTCAAGGAAATGTAATGCCTGCAGCAAACTAAGTTCTTAGACGACGGAAATTTTATTTGTTTGTGAACCAATTTACAACTAAATAAAACGATTAGCTGAATCCGTAGCACGCATACATTTCAAAATGCCAACAAGCAATTTATGAATAAAACTATAATTTAGAAAAGCAATATTTATTATACAGAAAAATGAGAAAGTGTTTTTTAGAGAACAGGATGTAGACAAACCTTGAATTACTCCCCAAGTTATATGCTTTTATGTTGACGTAAGGAAAACTTGTTTTTTAAACGATAGATTTAAAACTCCCATTCTGAAGACGCTTAATTGCCTTAAAACTAAGAAAAAATGATCCTGTTTCATACAGTGTGTTTTATCATAGACATATCCTTTATTTCTGATATTACTGGTGCAACTAATTTATTTTAGTAGAAAGGGAAAAATAATATTACGTATGGCGATTTCCTGCCCTGAAAGTGGGTTCGAGTCCCAGTTGCGTGCCGTTACATTTTTCGTACAGCATCTAATTAAACAGAGTGTATACACAAGAACCCCCATTTAAAAGTATATATGGGTTACTTTGCGTCATAAAGATGCTGCAATCAAACATACTGTCATCATCATAAGGTTCTCAGTCCGAAGACTGGTTGGACGCGTACCTCCATTCTTTTCTATCCTGAGCTAACCTACGCATTTCCCTAAAAGTAGAACATCCTACATCCCTAACTATTTGAGAGCAGTAGTCTAATCTAGGCCTACCCCTACCTCTTTTTATTCCTATCTCTGACTCTAGTATGTCGCGAACTATTCCTTCGTGTCTTAGAAGGTGTCCTACCATCCTATCTCTCCTACTCTTTATTGTTTTCCATACCTTTCGCCTTTCCCCAACTCTTTCTAATACTTCCCTATTGCTAACTTTATCTATCCACGGTATCTTTATCATGCGTCTGTAACACCACAGTTCAAACGCTTCTACTCTTTTTCTATCCGCTTCTCCTATTGTCCAAGTTTCGCACCCGTATAATGCCGTACTCCATACATACGACTTTAAGAGTCTCTTCCTAGTCTCTATATTAACCGCTCTCGAACATAACAGTTGTTTCTTTTTGTTAAACGCAACTCGTCCCTGCGCCATTCTTTGTTTTATATCTTTAGTGCTCCTACCGTCTTGGGTTATTTTACTTCCTAAGTAGCAGAAATCCTCGACCTCCTCTATCTTCTCATTTCCTATTTGTATTTCAATTTTAGTTCTATTTTCACTCCATCTACATACCAAAATTTTAGTTTTCTTTTTATTGATTTTCATGCCGTAGCCCTGTGTCAAAACTGCTTCCATTTCATTCAAAGCCGCTCCTAATTCTTCTTTGCTAGATGCTAGCACTGCTATATCATCCGCAAATCTGAGCATGTTAATAGTTTGGCCCTGTACATTGATCCCTGAGGCTGTTCTTTCCTTAACAATATTAATCGCATCTTCGATATATAAGTTGAAAACTAGAGGTGACAATGCACATCCCTGTCTCACTCCCTTCCGGATATCTACTTCCCTTCGTTCCTGCTCACATTCTATAACTGCCTTTTGCTCTTTGTAGAGATTATGTATTATTCTTCTGTCCCTGTATTTCATCCCTAAAACATACTGTATAATGTTGGTTTAAACATTGTATTTAGGCAGACATTTTTCATTAATGGCTACTGCTTTTAAATCCGATACCAAATTTACATACTATTTAGAATGATTTTATTATAAATATCGTAGATGAGAGAATGAGACCGAGGCATAGGCAGGAGGTCAGTACCAATAATGAATATCGACTGGAAAACTGGAATGCCATTCTGAATATCTCGCCGGGCATGTGGAACGACCGAACGCTAAATTTGGCGGTCTTCTGCCAATGTTTTTACGTCATTGTTTTGATTTATGGTCCAATAAAACCATGTTACTTGCGTCAGCTGTCAACATTCTTATGGATCCCGGCAGAAAATAATTTACCCTCTCAAAACCACGTCCATCAGAAATTCAATTACTTACACTGTAGTTGTCGCAGCTTTCGTGGTTTAGAAAGTAAACTTTAGCGACTACAGTTTTGTTTTCGATCTAGATCTACATGTTAAACGAAACTCGAACCTAGATTTCTTCCATACCTGTTAGCTTTTTTTATGAAAAACCGGTCACGTCTGTTTTTTATACAGAAATATGGAATTTTTAGTGTGTTGCATGTTTTGATTCAGAGATTTCGCATATCAGGTCTCTGAAAAACTATAGAAAAATTTTTATCCTTGATTTATAAAGTGGTTTTATTAGCTGTCTAGATAGAGAAAATTTTAAACATGACGGCATTATTCCGTTGAAATTCTAAAAAAATGTTCCTAGGACATCACATTTTAAATGAAATAATACATACCTATTATTTATGGTTCTTACATCACTAAAGATATCCCTACCTGCCTCTAAAAATTGACAATTACAATATTTAAACAGTAATTATATTTCTCTACTTTTCTATAAAGTAGGTACCCGATTATTTTTTTAAAGTAACTAACGCAGTTAAGTAAAAAAATCAGAAATCGTAGCAGGATGAGTATTTGAAAAAATTAATTGCCATACTTTAAAATATTTTAAAATCAAACAAATCTTTAGAACAATTTCCGATCAGAGCCTCATTAGCATAAGACCTAAAAATGCGAATTCACAGTGTTTTGTATAGACTATACAAATATTAATTTGATTCAGTAGAATGATGCGTAGTTCTATTACTCGTACTTTGGTGCAATATCCATCGAGAATATACAAAAGACGAAGCCAGAGAAAACCCAGTTTAATTCATGGAATGACACCCTTTCTCCAACAAGAGAGAAAGCTCTCTTTAGAAACAGCTCAGACTAATATCGAAAACAGTGAAAAGCCACTTAAGTTATTTGCAAAGGTCATGGAAATAATCTCACAAAATCTACAGTTAACAGAATCCATCTAAATTCCGAATATCATCCGAACTAAAACCGCCTCAATAAGAAGACAGCTAGGCACTGACCCACGAATTGGACTACATATAAGTACTGGGACCTGGGATGTTCCTAATGTCACACATCTTTTAAATGTTGTAAAAATTAACTCTATCCCACCTGTGTCCCTCGATTTATCTGATCTGATAACACGTTGCGTTACCCAAATAATAAATATGAGCAATTTCACAATAGTAACAGAAAACATATTAATATTTTATTTATTTATTAGTGCAACACAACATGATGGTTCTCATTCAGCGTTATTAATAATTATGACTCAAACTTTGCTCAACCCTATCTCACTGAGGGCTCTAAATCATCATAAGGTTCTCAGTCCGAAGATGGTTGGACGCGTACCTCCATCCTTTCCTATCCTGAGCTAACCTACGCATTTCCCTAGAAGTCGCACATCCTACACCCCTAACTATTTGAGAGCAGTAGTCTAATCTAGGCCTACCCCTACCTCTTTTTATTCCTATCTCTGACTCTAGTATGTCGCGAACTATTCCTTCGTGTCTTAGAAGGTGTCCTACCATCCTATCTCTCCTACTCTTTATTGTTTTCCATACCTTTCGCCTTTCCCCAACTCTTTCTAATACTTCCCTATTGCTAACTTTATCTATCCACGGTATCTTTATCATGCGTCTGTAACACCACAGTTCAAACGCTTCTACTCTTTTTCTATCCGCTTCTCCTATTGTCCAAGTTTCGCACCCGTATAATGCCGTACTCCATACATACGACTTTAAGAGTCTCTTCCTAGTCTCTATATTAACCGCTCTCGAACATAACAGTTGTTTCTTTTTGTTAAACGCAACTCGTCCCTGCGCCATTCTTTGTTTTATATCTTTAGTGCTCCTACCATCTCAAATTATTTTACTTCCTAAATAGCAGAAATCCGCGACTTCCTCTATATTCTCATTTCCGCCTCTAAAGAGCTTCGTAAATTGGACAAAGGAATGGCTAGTACAGGGCTGCTTATATACACCTAGAATGGCTTCAGATTTCAATCAGTCTCAGTAAAGAAGATATATATACGAAATAGCAAGTGTTCCATGATAGTATTCATCCAGGAGTATGATACATCGATTATTAAATATTCCTCCTTCACCTGATCAATTTGAACAAGAACTCAACATTATTACTATGAATTCTTAATAAGTTAACCCCACACGCCAAAAGACACTGACACAGATTAATCTTCAATTCCTGAAGATGCTGACGTTGTCAGCGAAACACGTGTCGAATTTAATTACTGTGTCACTGTCTTTTTGCGTGTGGGGTTAACTTATTAAGAATTCATAGTGAATTTACGTCAAAGTTCTTGATCCAACTACTGTGTGTATCAACATTATTAGACAAACTATAAATTGGACATGGTGGATAACAAGTTGGCAAAGAAAACAAAAAATAAAGTAATAAAATTAGTTTATCCCTTGATTAATGACAATGAAACAAAATACAAAGCAAAAATTAATAAATTAAAATCACTTTTTAAACACTCAAATTACAAATTAGATTTCAAGACAAATAATTCTTTAGGAAGAATCATTAAAATAACAAAGACAAAACAAATAAAAAACTCAAATCGGGAGTTTACAAATTAATATGTGGATTTTGCCCCAAGAGATACGTGGGACAAACTGGACGACCATTTGCAAAACGAATAACAGGTCATCTACAAAGTTTCTTAAACAAAAAGACCGATTCCACACATGTAGCTCATTGAATTGCAGAAAATTATGTTTTCAATGAAAATTTAAAAAAATTACATTTAGGAAACAAAGGCACAAAATGAAACTTATTAGAAATTAATAAACTTAAAAATCAAATGCCGCCTTAAACGACGAATTAGATATGTAGTTAATATTTTCTTCATTCGTTTTTTGGCAGTAATTCATGTTGAATTAATTAAATACTCTGCGTACTACCAATATAACAATTTATTATATTGGTAGTACGCAGAGTATTTAATTAATTCATCAAGACCAATTAGATTTAAATTATTCCCCATTATTTCATATGTTCCCACAACAGCAATAGTACCATAATATTGTAAGTTCTAGATATAAATTCTATTCCACTGTAAAATTTAGTGTAGTATGTACCAACATCTGACGAAGTCACTGTGTTGGCAAAACAAAACAAATGTTAAAAATAAATTGTGAAAATCTAGACAAGTTTGTCTTTTTAATATCAGTTCTGTTAAAAATCAAGGGCAAAATGGTTCTTTTGGAAGTGGATCTGACTGATTTGCAAGTAATGCAAAACAGTAGTATATGACCACATAAAATTATAAATTATACAGGGTGATCAGTTAAGGTTACGGAGCGGCTATATCACGGAAACGGTTCACACTACAATTTTGGCGTAAAAAAATTATTAACAAATATAGCCGAAAGAATTCAGCCAAAAATATTTTTAAGTTTCTAATAACTTCATTCCTAGGGGTCGTATTTACTGTGGCGTTTCAAGAAATCTTTCATTTCTCCAAATAGCTTAGATATAATGTAGGTCGGAAATACACTTTTCAGAATCTCTGCTAAATCCTCTATAAATTTTGTTTAAACAATTTTTCTCTATTTACCACGGTAGCGGCAGGGCGAAGAACTAACATTAAATTTTTTTAAATGGTGTAATTTGCGTTTGGCTTAACCGAATTTAACAAACTATAGCTCATTTTGAAGGAATCTTTAAGCCGATTTACTTTTGTTATAATATAAGCACTTTAAAAATTAATTTGTATGCTAAATGATAATTGGCGCTATTAAAAATATGTCATACTTCATCTGATTTCTTCAAAAAATTAAATGCAATCCTACAGCTTTTTTTGCTCTGTTTGATAGGCCATTAGTTGAGATAAACAAATTTGGATACCAGAAGTGCATATCTTTTTTCGTTTTAAAATTATTGCAAAAATAGTAGGTGAGGATCGGAGGGACCGTCTTTTTTAATTCCCTAAATAAAATTAACTTGTTCTAAATGAACAATAAATGTTAAAACTTTATCAAAATTTATCCATAAGTGATTATTCTTTCTCGTATGAGTATCTTTAAGTACCTAATTAGAGTGTTTTATTGTTTAATTTTTATTGAAAAGGGCTCATAGCATTATTTATTTAAATATAAATACCCTATATTAGCGAAGCGGGCCGTGATCTATTACAATAAAATAGTATATTATCTAGAGCGGAAATCAAAGCGGCTGTATTTTCCATTCGGAGCCAGCTAAATTGCAGCATTCAAAACGGATGGAAGACAATTTGAACATTTCCAATAAATTTGTTAATTTTATAAGTAATTTTGTTGTATTTCAGTTAATTTTGTTTTAATTATTGTTACCCAAATTGTGCCGTATTTTTCGTACCTAAGCTACATATTAAATTAAATAAAGACGGGATCCCTTCGACCCTCATCTACTATTTTTGCAATTTATTGTTTGAAAACGAAAATAGATATCATTCTTCGGGTTTTATATTTATTTTTCTCAACTAATGGCATACCAAACAGACTAAGAAAAGCTGTAGGGTTGCATTAATTTTTTAAGAAATCGGATGGAGAATGACATTTTTTGGATGGAGTCAAATATCGTTGAGCATACAAATTAACTTTTAATTTTTTCGCAAAACAATTCAATCAGATTAAAGGGACCTTTAAAATGAGCCATCGTTTGTGTAATTCTGTTAAGACCAATCCAATCTCAGCATTTAAAATATTTTAAATTGTTGTTCTTCACCCTGACACTGCCATGGTAAATAGAGGTAAAATGTTTAAACAAAATTTATAGATGATTGAGCAGACATTTTAAAAATCGTATTTCCAGCCTACATTGAATCTAAGATATTTGGAGAAATTAAAGATTCTTTGTTTAAACAAAATTTATAGATGATTATAGATCATTATAGATGATTATAGATGATTGAGCAGACATTTTAAAAATCGTATTTCCGGCCTACATTGAATCTAAGATATTTGGAGAAATTAAAGATTCTTTGTAATGCCATATCAAATGCGCCCTCCAGGGGTGAAGTTAGGAACTTAGAAATATTTTTAGTAAAATTCTTTTCTCCATATTTGTCAATAAATTCTTTACCCCAAAATTGTACCATAAACGGTTTCCAAGATGTAGCCGCTCCGTAGTCTTAGCTGATCATCCTGTATACTAAAAATTGCAGTTTTCCAAAACGAGTAATCTTACAATTTTTCGGGTACCAGGGTATACCCGGGTATTTATATCGGGCACACCGATCCGTTTTTCAATCGGGTATGTAGTATTCCCTAAACGTAACAGCATCGAACACTTAAAATTTGCTAAAAAGTTTACACCTCTATCATCTCATCTCCAAAACCAGTCCATACGATATGCGCTGGTTCATCCTCTTTCCAACTAGCCCAAAATCAAATTTGCATGTTTCGCAAAGAGTGTGATGTAACAGTACCGAAAGCTTCTGTCTCGAAAAAATCGTTTGAACACCCGTATTTCGCCCCCACTAATCTTACATTCTCTATCCCTCTCCCTAAAGGTCACATTTGACGAAATCTTCAAAATGACACCAAAAACATTGACCTGGCATACGTAGAACTTCGAAACTTCCAAGCGACACAGAAATCGCTAGTGGAACCCCGGTATTACCGTCACACTTCAATTTTCTATGTTAAAATAACCTGTCGGGATTACAAGGAATTTGCAGTTTTTTAAAAGTGGGGCTAATTTCCCAGGGTGGGATCGTCGACCACCGTCCAAAGCCGTATCTTCGAGCGCACTTCCCACCAAAGACCAAACTGAGTAGCTGCAGAAAAATAATCTTACCTTAACTTTTAGGATTATATATGTAGCTACCACATAGGAACAGGCTGAAGGATTGAATCATTCCGTTTAAAAACGTGAGATAAAATTTAGAATATTTATAAATAAATCTCCATATAGAAAAGAGGTTTAAGTAATTCACAACATCAAATCAGACTGACCTACACAACTTTGAAATTTGTTAATATGTACTACTACACATGCAGGTAGATGAACTGTAAGTGTAAATTATTTTGAAATTAATGAAATTTTTACTTTTGCGGCTAGAAATATTTTGAATAAAACAAATAAAAGAAAACAAGTTAGTTCTTAGAGACACGCTTAACTTACTGATCAACCAGAGATCCTAGATATAAAAATAAATATTCAACGCATGATAGAAATATTTTATGCAAATGTTCCATCTCGTCTATATATTAAAACAAATAAATACTAAACAAAACAGTAAAATCGTAACATTTGAAAAACATCCTTCACGTCCAAAAATTAAAATAAATTATGGGCAAATCTTCGCGACCTACATGTTATATTTTTAACGGGCAGATTAGTTTCTGATAGATATAAAATCCAGTTAACATCCATTTATTAGAGAAAAAAAACTCGCCTCGCTCCTATGAATACTCTGAATATTGAATAAATTTTACGTATACAGTGAAGAATCCTTTACGAAAATTTTAAAGGCGTCCTTCAAGAACAAGTCCTCTTATATAAGCAGCGCATCTCTTAAATTTTAGTGTATCACACAGGTTTTACCAACAATACGACAATGAAGCTTTTGACGGTATGTATTTCTTAATGACATAATTGCTACATACCCTATCAAATCTTTTTACTATTCATATATTAAAAGAATTTAATTTATTCAGCATGTGACATCATCAATAAACTCGTATGCGAAAGCGAAACTTATTCGATATTTAGAACAAGGTAGTTCATTCACAGGGAATATAACAAGCTGGTTTTTATAAAATGTGGCTAATTGTCTATTTTTAGGTTAAACATGAGTAAAAAAATATTTTGCCCTAATCAAAATTCTGTAAATCATTGTTAGTCTAAGCATATCACCGTAGCACAACTTTTAGGAATTGCTTCTAACTTGTAAAATTCTAAAATTGCAGACCCTAGCCGCAGTGTGTGCAATTGCTGCTATTGCAACAGCGGCAACAGCAAGCAAGGAGAAGACTAAGGACAAACGTAGCTCTGTATACGGAGGCTACACCGGCGGCTTGGGTTACGGAAGCAGCTATTTGGGAAATGGATATTATGGTTCAGGTTCTGGACTTGGTTACTCTACCTATGGTTCTGGAATTGGCTACTCCGGTTTAAATTCTGGGCTTGGCTACTCCAACTATGGTTCTGGTCTTGGATATGCTAGTCTAGGATCATCCGGGCTCGGTTACTCCAGCGTTTCCGTACCTACAGTTGGCTATTACGGGTCTGGATTAGGATACTCTTCTGGCCATGGATATGGTTCTGGATACGGTTCTGGATATGGTTCTGGATATGGTCTATACGGTGCTGGATATGGTGCAGGTTACGGCGTCGGTTACGATCACGTTCAAGTTGAGAAGGGAAGCACCTTAGTACAAGTTCCAACAGAAGTCCGTACCATCACCAAAAATGTAGCTTATCCAGTATCTCAACCTTACCCGGTTGAAGTACCTAAACCCGTTGCTGTGCCAGTACCTCGCCCATATGCAGTTCACGTCACGAGACCTTATCCGGTCGACGTACCTAAACCATACCCAGTTACGGTAACCAAAACCGTCCCCGTTGAAGTAAAAACTCCAGTGTACGTCAAAGTACCCAGCCCCTATCCAGTTGAGGTAACCAAAAAAGTAGCAGTGCCATATCCCCAACCATACACGGTCCATGTCAACAAACCCATACCGGTAGAGGTACCAAAACCATACCCTGTAACAGTCACCAGAACTGTTCAAGTACCAGTACAAACACCTGTCTATGTTCCTCAACCGGTCAAGGTACCAGTACCCACCCCATATGCCGTCCATGTATCTAGACCAGTTCCAGTAAGCGTACCAACGCCAGTCTTCGTCAAAGAACCAACCGTCGTGGTTAACGACGTTGGATATGGATATGGTTCTGGCGTAATAGCCAACAGCGCCCATTATGGTTTCGGAGACGCAGTAGTATCACATGGTGTTAGCGATGCCGTAGTATCCAGCGATATCAGTGACGCTTCTTTCTCAGCCGTCACTGCAGCCCCAGCTTTTTCCGCACTCTCCTATAGTACCACCGCTGCTCCATTTGTTTCTAGTGGACTTTCATACAGTACAACAGCAGCTCCAATTGTACGCAGCAGTTCATTTGGATCATCTTACGACGGAAAATACCTCCCAAGCAGTGTCTGAGGTGCTCTTCTTCCAGTTCTTAGGATGCCAACCAATAATTTAATTTCGTATTGTAATAAAATGTGTGGAAATAAATGTCTGTATTTGAAATGTTATTTGCATGAAACGACTAAATAGATTTAGTACACCTTTGTTTTTTTGGAACTTGCTTTACCAGTAAAATAATGGTAGTTATCAATACTCACTCATTGGAAATGTCTTCCAAGATCACAAGTACATAATGTGCATACTCACCTGAAAAGAAATAAAAAAATTAGACCACAACAACAAAGAATTATATTTTATGCAACAGCACAAGCACGAGACATTTTAATATTCCTATAGTCAGTCGGCAAATATCAAAAAGTTTTGAAGAAACTTTAAGCAGCTCTCTAAAATTTGCATTTCTCCAGTAAAAATTACAGGACTGACCAAAAGTATACAGACTGTCCAGCATAAGAATGCACAGCATGGGGATATTGGAAACGGCAATAGATACGGATTCGACAAAATGGTGAAAAAATCTTAAAAATTGTTTTTCGTTTTTGAGTTACTTACTTCAAAAAAGTAAATTGTTGGAATTTTATTTTACTTTGTTTTTTACGTTATTATCAGAAGTAGCGAAAAACTGAATATACTTCTTCATTGCAATTTGTGGTAAGCTTTAAAGTGGCAATTCATTTTTCTTCTACAACGTTTCGTTTTTAGACAATTTTGGAAGAATCTTCTGAATTAGCGTATGTATCACACATAATGGTTAAATTATGTTTTAAGCTAGATTTAGTCATCATAATGATTTTTTAATCCGGTCTTTGTTGAATGACATTTCCACATTAAAGCTCACAAAGTGCAACGAAGAAATATTTTTAGTTTTTTGCTATTTCTGATAATGTGAAAAAAATAAAACGAGATTCCATAAATTTATTTTTTTTAGATATAATTCGCAGACGAGAAATATTTCTTGAAATTTTTTAAGGCCGTTTTAACAGTGCCCTAAGTACGTAACCTCTTCTTCATTTAGCCGAAACCGTATATCATATTTTGCCACTTCCATATTATCCTCTTGCTGTGCATTCTTATCTTGGGCAGGCTGTATATTCATTTTATGCAATATTTAAAGCTGCAATTTTCCACTTAGTCGTCTAATAATGGGGTCGTTCACCATGGCCAAATTTCACAATGCTTCTACTTCTCAAACAAAATTTATTTTGTATTGTCTTGTTTTATTGCCGCCATTGCTTCTGACGTCAGTGAAGAATTACTAGAATTTAGTAACTTTTATTCTTGGTTGCCTCCGTCCGAGAAATAAATCTCAAAACAATCTGGTACACTAAAACAATAAAAAACATACTCGTGGCGGCATAAAGCATTCTTTAAAGAAATTCGGGGTTTTGGTGGTTCAGGGTGGGTTAGAGTTAAATACCGACAAAACAAAAGCACTGATATCCGGCAAAAAACAGTACAAAGTCAAGGTGTTGCACTGAGAAAAAAGTGTTGTCCGTAATATCATAAAAGTTGCATGCAATACAACATGTTGTTGCTATATATGCGCCAGCTACAACGGATTGTATATTTTACAACAACAGTTATGTAATAACTTTATGACAAAGAATACGACACAGAATATATAAACATGTCCCTTGTGAAGTTCGCGCATACAAGGCAGTTGTTGTAATAATTAATAGTTGAAATAGTATACGATATTGTGGCTGTTCCGAAATTATTACGGGATGTGTTTTCTATCACACAGTTAAATTCAATCTATACTTACCGTTTTTACAGTTCTGTATAACATATTAGTTCCATTCTTAATATATTTGTAGATCGGCTTCTTATACTTTACTCTTTCTTATTTCTTAACTCCGATATCTGTGTATTGACAAGTTAACAAAAAGTAAGAGATAATTGAAAATATTTATGTACAATTATTATTCTGGAAGGTATGAAAAAAAATCATGATGAAAATATAACTGCTTTATTTGTTTTAAAAATACAACCTACGTAATCATTGACAAATAAATAAAAAATAAAATACAAATTTGTATAGTGTACAAACATTAACGGCTATTAATAAAAATTATATTCTATCTTGGACTACCCCAATATTTTTAAAACATTCTTAATAGTGAGGTGGTGGTTCATTTTAGTAGGCACGTAATACAGGGTATTTCAATTTAAACATACATTAGACATTTTATCTGAAAATTTGCTTACGTCTAAGAAGAAGAATTCTAGGTTGATGCCATGGATCCTCTATCCTCTATCCATGGTTGATGCAGATCTTACAACTAGGTATTTCTGTAAAGAAAATAAGATACTGTAAAATGATACCCCTTAACAGAACCCCGTTTTAATCTTTTAATCAACCCTATCTAAATTTTCACGGAGAATTCAAAAATGTCATAAAAATATAGCAATCTAGTTAAAATTACTAGGTAACGTAAGAATTAATTTTTTGGAATTTAATAAAGAATTTTGCACACACTTGTAGATGTTTTAGCAGAATGTATGTAAGAATTTCAATATTGTTGTTGCTCTGTTTAGGTACTTATATTTTTTTAGAAGGATGTGGAATACAACAGCGTTTACCTTTATGATGAACACCCTGTATAGCAAAAAAGCATGCATTTATGGTGTTAGGCAATGTTAACTTTATGCTAATTATTAATTGTTCGTAAAACACATTTAAGCTTCAGAAATGTCCTCTTTTACAATTTTCCATGCACAACCTACAGTAATTTACTTTAAGACTTCCAGAAATAATCATTATTTGTGTTAAGTTCAATGTAATAAAGAGAACAGTAATAGTGCAATATGATAAACGTGAAAATTAATATGTAGGTAGGTACCTTACTGATGTTGCAAGGATACATCATCTAAAACACAGCAAATTTTACTTACCGATAAAGACGAAGACAACATGTACCTACATAGGTACCAAATCTTGAAATCCACAAAGGTTTAACATGTCTTCCATTTTCAATAGCAATAAACTGCAATTGATTTCAGTACTTAACACACACACTCACAGCTCTTCTGGACTTTTGATGAGACGGAAAGGTTGCAAGTTAAAACTAGAGAACAACCGTTTGGTAGTTATGATGTGTTGCGCAGGTGCGTGGCACCAGCTTCGACCAATCATAAACGAAAACTAGTTAAATTACAACGTCGTTGTTGTAATGCTTACAATTTGAGCAGTATATTATTTACAAAGTCATGAACGATATTACTTAATGTTTGTCGTATGTCTTGCCTGCAATTTGAAGGTATGTATATCGCATGTAAATGTACTCCATACGAATGATTCGTAATGATAATAACTCTTTAAAGAAATTTGTTTTTCCATAGTATCTTATGCAAGAAACTTGGCGTATGCAAGAATATTCTATTTTAGATTTCTGATACACCCTCCGTTTTCGCAATGAGTAAATGTATTCGAAAATGAAAATGTGTTCACTGATACGGTATCTCAAATACAATTTAAGTGTAATATGAAAAACATTCCATATTGTAAGCAGTGTATAAATATTGAATATGATAGAACATAAAAATGTTATACTATACAAAAAGTTCCCAGCAACTACATTTTGTATAAATATTTTGTAAAATTTCTCTCAGTGTGAGTGTAAAGACACAAGCTAGGAAAGAAAAAGAAAAAATAAATTATTTTTAAAACTGGTCTTAGAAAAGACTTCTTTAGGAGACCATATATTTTATTACATTATTTAGGAGCTACAAGAAATTAATGATAGCTAATTATCTGGAACAAGTATCTCACCAAAATACTAATTAATGCTATTTTTCGTGTGGGCTGTGCCATTCATATGTAAAATATAATTATGAAGCACTACAAATGATAATAAAATACCTACCTTATTCCAGGATTCCCTTGCGGCAACTATTTAATGAAGTTTTTTGGAAACATAGTATGTAAATTAATCGCCATACAAATGACAGCAATAAAAGTCCTAATGTAGTAAATGTTACTTGTTCAGTAGGTGAAATAAATGAAACGCCTCTAATTTCCAGTATTAAAATCATTGTTAATTGAAAAATTTTGTAGATATCTGATAGTTCACCAAACAATTTCTAAGCCAAAAAATATTGCCTGTATTGCAAATGGGAAGTTAACGCTGATCTATTATCTACGTTTCCAGCACTCCTAGCCAGGCGTACTCTAAGAACAACTTTATAGAACAGATTTAAGTAACAAAAATTTTGTTACAAAATGTCTTGCAGTACCAGTCGCGCCGGTAAAATTTTCAGTTACCGGTGAGCTTTTGAAAAGGTAAGATGGCGGGTTGCGAACGGAAAAATGCTTTACGTAGTCAAATACAGGAAATAGTGTACAGAGTGTTTTATTATTTTAAAAGTGTGAAAAGTGAAACAGAAGCATTGGAAAGTGTGAAAATGAAGACGTCTGTTGCAGCGGACGTGTCTATTAGACAACAGTTAGTGAAGACAACACTAGCGCATCGGAAAATAACGGCAGAGCAATCTTTAGAAAACCAGGAAAGCAGCGTGCAAGGAAGAGTTCCTTAACGACTGATTTACCGGAGTACTCGCCGGAGTATAAGACTGCTGATATATGTCACATCGTACACGAATTTCATAAGACTGAAGGTTGTCGTGTTACCCTTGCAAAATTAAATCAAAAAAAACTTGTGTGTGTCAGCTCCGACGCACGACTGGAGTTTACTCCTTACAAGCGATTATTTTAACTTCAATCACTTGATAATAGAGTACACGCGAATGTCAGTTTTATACACAAATTGTACTTATCAGATGGTTTATGTTCGAAAATGTCCAACTACATCAAAATATAAATTGTTTATAAATTCAGTAATTAAGTGACAATCTGCTAAACGTCGATCCCACTGGCAATGAAATAAATACTTTTCCTGGTGTTCACATTTCGGCACTAAGCAATATTTGGAGTATTTAATATTAGGTTTTTCCGTATTAAATCAAAAGATTCAACAAATTTAGGAACGAACAAACACTGCAAATGCTGACTTTATAACGCCAAATGTCATATCTATGCCACTCTATTTTCACTATTTCCGTGCTCTATGCAATCAGACATAAACAGCCGTATCCATGTAACGCTCACTAGTTAACACGTAACGTAACGCTCAATAGTTAACGCTTGATTTTACTCCTCATAAAATTTCAGTACCGCGGGCTATAACTGAAAATCGATTCTTAAGGAGTAAACTCCAATAAGTTCACGCTACTGTTGCGCTGAGTTAGATGCAGACTGAGGCAGGCGCCAACGCGTCGGGTCTCCATCGCTCGCCAACTTAAATCTGTTGGACTTTTTTTGTACATACAATAGAAACCAATCTTTGGACAGACCATTCCTTTACTTGCAAATAGGACTGGGATTTTTTTTCGATATAATCGGTAAAATCGATATTTTTTAATATCGATATTCGATAGTAAATATCTGATAGCTACTACTCGCAAGCGTAGTTTCGGCAAAATGCATGAATAATACCAGGGCAAGATCATTATGCTCTAGCCTAGCAAGAACACAAGTATGTATAAAGTTTTAGCTGATACTATGCTTCTTAGATTACCTGAAGACAGCTTACGCTCTACAACTTACCTCACTTAAAAATGGTCAGAAGTTTCATTCTTATTCCAAAGAGCTTTAAAGGTGGAATGATAAGCTTCATATTGAGGAGGCATCAGCAGTACTGAAGAATGGGTTTCGTTATGCGAGAGTTCTTGGGAGGAACTTTTTTTATGCAGGATAATACTTATCCGCTAGAATCGCAACGACGGCAACGTTTCACTGTTAATCAGTGCATTCTTTCGATTTCAATTGTACCCTTGTCTATCTTATTTATGTATATAACAAGGGTTCTACCTACCGAATATTTATGCCCCAATGAAAGGTTTTGATGTTCTTGTTGGAAATTTAAAGGTTATAAAAAATAAATTCATTTATATACAGAGGCATAGTTCGAAGAGGTAGCCACAAAATTTAAATTAAAACCTATTTCAACTTTATTGAACAACTTTCCAATTAATATAAGTCAATAAAGTTTATCGTAAATAATTGGTGGAACTGGAGAAAGGTATTATTAAAGAATATTCGGAATACAAAATACATAGGAGTTATAGTTACAAAGGAAGGGGCCAGAGAAAAGGAGTATCATATAAAAAAGCATATTGAAGAAAAACCATACTTATGCTTAACCTTATTCATTACTCTGTGAAATAATAAAATTTTAAAGTGTGCTAAGAACCAAATTAGAAAATTTATAATGAAAAGTGTATGATGCATGTTATAATAATTTCATTACATTCATAGACGATTTCCGCCTGAAATATAGGTCACTAAATCTACACTTACTATGCCGGGAAGATTATATTACGTACCGATGTGGAAAATGTTTCATTGTAGCCGAGGGCTAGATAGATGACTAAGGCGCGAAGCGCCGCGGTCATCTATAGCGCGAGTCAATACGTATTTACTGTCAAGAGCTTTAAATTCTATAAAATGGAATAATAACAGCCAATAATTTCACAATATACCCAAAGCTAATATAGTTCCAACTAACTCACATACCTACCTACCTGTTTCTGGTCATGTTGAGAATGTAAAGAAAGAATTAACCGTTACTTTCTTCGGAGGTATCCTTACACCCACCAACAATTTGAGAAGCTTTGTGAGTAAACAGTAATCTGTTCCATTTTTTATTCAAATCCTTAAAAGCACTTTATCATCCTACTCTGATTACAAATATTAATATTCCCTTTAGTAAATTTTCATTTTATTATAAATGCATATTCCAGTACGATACTAAAGGAAGGCACGCATCATTTTTTTAGATGTGTGATCCTTTCAGCCATGCTTCGATAATAGGTACAATAGGTATATTATATTGTTCTTTTAGCAGATAATACAGTCGTTTTTCAACATAATCCCCTTAGCATAGCACCACCGTCTTGATCATACCTACCATGAAGACTCTCTTTTAGCTTTGAAAATAAATCAAAATTACTAGGAGCTAAAACAAGGGAGTAGGATGGAAACGCGAGAACTTCAAATTCGACGCCACTGACTGCGTTCCTTTAAAGCAATTACGAAATTTTGTCACTAATGTTGCAGAATATTGCGCGCTGATTACGTGGTCATGCTGCAGAAAATTATCTACGGCCGAAATTTTCATCATCATCATCATCATCATCATAAAGTTCTCTATTCGAAGACTGGTTGGACGCATACCTCCATCCTTTCCTGTCCTGAGCTAACCCACGCATTTTCCTAGAAGTAGAAAATTCCACAACCCTAACTATTTGAGAGCAGTAGTCTAATCTGGGCCTACCCTTACTTCTGACTTCTGACTTCTCTTTCTAATATATCCCAGTTCTTATCTCACATATGAGATTCCCAAATATTCCTTCCACCTCTGCTTTTCCTCTCTTGCGATTAGGAAGTCTTCTGCGTTGTGTCTAATGTTCTTGCTGCTAAATTCAAATTTTTCTGAAATTTCTCCTAATTATTTCATATGCGTCGTCAGTTTTTTTACAGGGCACTTATCTTCCACTTCTTTCATTTATTAACAATCCATTGTTCCTTTACTTTCCTACATTTCCGAATAATTCCTCATTTGTCCGCCTCTTCTCTATTAGAGTCGCAATATATTCCGTGTTATCCAGGGTTTTCTACTATCATTCTGTTTTGACCCAAAATATCTCTAGCTGCAGAATTCCGCCTCTACGCCCCCAACAATATTTTCATTCCCACCCTTTAATTCTTCGTTCCGTTTTTCTCGAACTTATCGCGCTTACGGCGTACCACCATCTTTTAGTTTCTCGAGTTCAAGATGTCTTCTAAATTTCCATCAACATCCAGAAAAACGGCGGCAATCTAAATATCTAATCCATAGGAGTAGACTTGGTTTCATCACCAAAAGTTGGGATGTGCGTATGTCGACTGTCGAGGTGTATGTTGGGTTGTACAACAAAGATGCCAACGTAGCTGAGTTAAATTTTAAACCCTGATGTCACTTGGAGATTTTTGCTCTCAAAAGGTTTTACTAAAGTACATTATAAAAAACACTTAGGTCCGGTTTTTCGAAGAATCCAACACCGGATTAAGTCTGACACCGGCTTCGTTGCTATGCTACAACCAATCAGAAAGTCTGTATCATAGCAACGAAGCCGGTGTCAGACTTAATCCGGTGTTGGATTCTTTGAAAAACCGGACCTTATGGAGTTTTGCTTTCAAGGTGCGAGATATCCGAAACAGTCTTGGTTCATCTCATCAAGGAATCGAGATGCGTATTGGAACAGTGTGAGGACAATCTTTGGATATTCTTATAGGGATGTCGTGTGATTGTATACGGTATGGACCCCTTAGGTATCTTCATGTTTGGATTGTTCATTTGGGACGCCTGCCTGTTTGGTTGTTCAAAAAAGCCAACACCGACTTAAGTCTGACACCAGCTTCGTTGCTATGATACCGGCTTTCTGCTTCGTTGTATCATAGCAACGAAGCCGGTGTCAGGCTTAAGTCTGTGTTACTTTTTTTGAACAACCGGGCCTTAAAGTGTTCTCTTTTAGACGGGACATCCTGTCATTTACTGTAATTTACTGTGTTGCACGACTTGATACGGCAAACATATTCCAAAGCATTCTATGATATAGGCAATAAATACTGTACATCTGTGCACTGCATGTACCTATTTGTAGATATATGACCTGTCATAGAAAGCCGTATGTATATCTATACATTTATTATCCACAATTTCCTTGAAATTGCACAAAATGTGGGCTTCATAAACCTTTAGGAAGCCCAAATTAATCTATCAACCTTGTTATTACATATATTTCAAGTTCAGCAAGAAATAATGCACTGAATGCCAACGCAAGAGCTTAAAAAGTTAAAACACGTCCCTGCTGACATCTATTTTGAAAATGAAGAACATCATAAATCTGTGGCTGACCTACATGTTATATTTTTAAGTCTCGAACGGGATCAATAAAATAAATATTCAACCGTGTAAAAAAACTTGATTCATCTTTATGAATACACTACTCCAAAATATATGGAGAATCCTTAAGTTTGCTATTCGTCCTTCAAGAACAACTCCTCTTATATAAGAGGCGCATCTCTTGATATTTATAGTATCGCATAGGTCCGACCAACAAATCGTCAAGATGAAGACTTTTGGGGTATGTAAAATCAATTGCATTAAACAAATAGTTTCAAAGATGACCTTTACGCGTGTTTAAGAATATTTACATACGGGGTGACTAATCCGATTTCTTTTATTTCAAACGTGGTATAAAGTTGAACTAACGTACAGGTTAGGACACCTTTACAATTAAAAATTGTTCAAGGTCAGATTTAACAGTGAGAGGGGATAAAATTACAAACAATTCCACACTATTTCTGTAATTGTAGGTATACAGACCAATTTTTAATAATTTACATTTTTAACAATATTGTTTTATAATTCTACGTAGTACAAAAAACCTTTTGGTTTTCATTCCCTTATTTAGTTATTTTGCTGGTCCGAGAGTTCTTGAAAGCTAGATATAGCTCGCCTAGCAAGTGAAATACCTACTACTGAGTAAAACAGTTCTTAATTAAAAACCGTTTGGGGCATAAGTTTCCAAACAAAAGAAGTAAAAAAATTATAATTCCTGAAATATTCATTCGATTTCAATTTTAAAAGTAACTATTTTAATCTGAATGCAGATCATAACAAAAAACATTCGTGTGTATAAAATTTCAGTACGAAAACTGTATTCAGGAGAAAGTGTAGATGCCTTAAAGAACTGAAAGTGGTATACAGGATATCAGCGATTATGAACAATATCTTTAAAGCACTACTTAAACATACTGAGTCTTACTTACGTCGTTGTATACTTGTACTAAGCTTATGCATTATTTTTATATCAGAAATTCTTTCCATTCTTTCCCTGAACTTTCAATTTCAAAAATGTGGTTCTCTCCGAGTTCGGCATACAGGGTGCACCAGTTTCCCTGCACAGCACTTCACATTTTCAAGGGGCACATATTGTATATAATTGCTTTCAATATGACATTGAACAGTTGCAAATATTTTTTGTTTTCATGCAGGTTTATGAATTACAAATTATGTTATATTTTTAAGAATATTCCAAGCATATGCAAATTACATATTACTTAACCTAAAGCGATTTTTGTTCAAATTTAAAACTTATATTTATACAAATTTTTAACAAAGGCATTTGAAATTATGTTGATTGATTCATAATTCAATAGCTGTAATATTCAATCTTTTCTAGCTGATAAAATAATCTTTAAGTATAGCTTAAAAGAAACACTGTTGTACTATTATGTCACATAATTAACGGTCGAATCTTTAATCGTATCCGGTTACTTTTATAGGGGACTTGTTACGCCCATGTAGAATCTCACTGAAGTAGCAAAGGTGATATATGCCGCTACCTTAAACATTTCCATTTATTTTACCAGTTTACGTGACATTAACATTACATGGGAATTTAACAAAAAAACAATAAAACTCAAAATATTTTGTACCGGTTCAAATATGCAAAATATTTCCTTTAAGATCATGGCCGCTCTTCGTCATACAGTCTACAAAATACTTCTAAAACAATAATGATATGTATATTATACAACAATGACTAGCAATCTGTGAATGAAAAATTTTGGGTTACTTATCCAACACAAATAACTGATTAACTGATTATGTATTGATGTGTGTATTATGATTGACAGTAAAGTCGTCTAAATTTCGTAGCGAACATTCATAATTCAACGCGATGTTATAAATGTCACGAGCGAAACGAGTGGGGCAACCTCACGAACGAAAAAAACGTATTTAATCTCGAGTAGGAAATGCTATTTTTTCTACACATATATATTTGAGGGTCTGCATGATTCACAGTATTCATTTAAAATGCCAATTATAAGCGAACCCTCACAATGTAAATTATTAATTTATTGTTTATTTAGTCGTTGCTAGGTAACATAGATACGCAGGCTATTAAATGAATATTTCTTTTATTCATTATTAAAACTAAAAATTTGACAGTTTCATTTTCACTTCTAGAGATGAAAATATTTTCATCTCTAGAGTAAAAAATGTCACTTTCATACAGAGCAGACAGTTGAAAAATTGCTATTTTCATATTTGTATATGTGTAGAAAAAGTTGATTTATGCATAAATAGCCAATATATCATGCAAAATTATTCAAGGGGGAGGGGGGGGGGCAAGATTTCAAAAGACCCTATTGATGAGCATCAAAAATGACAGTTTCTGCCTCTACAGGGTGATTCAGAACGGGCGTGCCAAATTAAAATGGGCGCTAGAGGAACTCCAAATAAGACGAAAAGTTTATATGAACATATGTTCTAAAGTGACTACTAACAAAGATACAGGATGTAAAAGTTTTAATATTTTTTTATTTTTATTATCTTAGTAGCTAGAAAAGTTATTGAGTTGAAATTTAAGCTGTCGTTTTCATTTGCCAAGTCCTAATTTTCAAAAAAAATTGCTCTGCTAGCCCCATCAATAGCGTTGCTACAGGGTAGGCCATTTATTTATTTCCCCAATCCAATGTTACGCCACTGTCGAATGCAGGTGATATTAATGTATTTGAAATCTACGTTCAATTTGGGAAGAAATTGGTATCTTCAAAATTTTTCGTAAAATGCTTAGTTTTTAAATGAAATAGCTTTTTGCGAAATCGTGCACATGCACCGAAATTTTCCATAATGCAATAATGGCTTCACCGATATGCAAGGAAAGTGAAAATTGAAAAAAATAGTTTATTAAGAATAACACTAACAAAACTAACAAGAAGAACGAGAAAACACATCAATTATTACATTACGATATTTAAAAAAATATTAAAACTTGTACACCGGGTATCTTTGTTAGTAGTCACTTTAGAACATATGTTCATGTTCATATAAACTTTTCGTCTTATTTGGAGTTCCTCTAGCATCTATTTTAATTTGGCACGTCCGTTCTGAATCACCCTGTATATATTCAACTATAAACGAGATGGTGATTCAATAAAATTTGACACACTGCATGTAGGTATAGCAAGATGACAATAATTGTATTATTCCACGGAACTGGTATTTCTAATGTTTCAAGTCAAAACATTTTTAACATCTGTTTTCGTGTTTAAATATTTCCAGTTGATACGGCTTGTCAATAAATGAATTGAAAAAAGTACACTCAATTACTGATACCAGTACCAAAAATAAAATTCATGCAACCATAGGTAAATGTGATTTACTGTTTCATGAAAGTTTGTCATTTATTCCAAAAAGTGACCAGACAAGCTTGGAATTATGCACATATCCGATATAAATCTTCACTAAAACGTTTTCAGAAGGCAAACGACCAACCATAAAATCGACCACATTGACACAAATTTGGATTATTGAAATAGCATAGTTTTATCGCTGCGGAGAATCGAATTAAATCGCTGCATTGGCATACATATTGACGACTACAGGGTTTCTCTATTTTTCTGCATACCTATGTACCTACTGTGCAATATAAATTCAAGTTTCGGTAGAACAGTAGGTATAGGTACATACCTATAACAAAAACCAATTAATCAGTTAGAGGAAAAACCAAAAGCTCTTAACTATCTTGGGGAGTCTCCAATAAAATCACAAACTTTTATAATAAATATAGTAAATCGTAACTGTTATAAGACTGTAAAACTAAATAACCCATGATTTAAAAAATTGCAAAAACTACATAATTAAGACAAAATTAGGCTTCTGTAAAATAAAACTAAAGAAAAACTGAATAACTGAACTTCCTCATACCTATAGACCGAGACTACACTCGAGCATGCATAATCAATCATTAGAAACTATCCCTACAATGACATTGTTCCGGTTTTTAATTATAAAATTTAATGGGTTTCATTTCATAATTTACCTGCTTATTCATGGAATCTCAGTCTCTATTAGCAGGACCTCTATAATCGTTGGAGAGCCTCATTTTTCTAGTCGAATCTATATACAGTGCCCGTCTAAAGTCCGTTCCCCCCCTACTAATTTTTGAATCATTTGGGATAGATCAATGAAATTCGGCACAAGATAATCACAGGTCACAATATATTTTTTGACGTAACAATGACAGCTGTCAGTCTCAAGATGGCGGTCGAGCGCCATTTTGAAACGAAATTTTAAATGGGAGGGAGAGTCATGTGACACCTCGTTTTAAAGGTCTTATCGAGTGCAATATCATACTAAAACATGGCGTCGATGTCTTTTGTTCAATTTTTAAGTTTTAACATTTTTCTAACGAAATTTTATTCTAATTTGTAGTGAAATCTCTTAATGAAATCGACCAATAAGAGGAGAAAAGAGAGTTTATTAAGGAAAAACTACCCCTAGATGGTAATTTCTTCCAGCTTCCCCAAAAATCAAAACCGCTTCAAATTTATCGTCTAAGCAACGAGCCATGGTCACGCTTTTCCTAAATGGAGGAACTAAACATGCCACATTTGACAAGTAGAAAACAAGATGTTACTGCGACAACGAATTTTGTTTCTAATACAAACATGACTGAGAGCAACATTCATGGTTATTTAGAAATTTGATTAGTCACCATTTTGTAACGTTTTCAGGTATCGACGCCATATTTTAGTATGATATTGCACTCTATAAGACCTTTAAAACGAGGTGTCACATGACCCCGCTTCCCATTTAAAATATTTTTTCAAAATGGCGCCCGACCGCCATCTTGAGACTGACAGCTGTCATTAATACGTCAAAAAATATCTTGTGACCTGTGATTACCTTGTGCCGAATTTCATGGATGTACCTCAAATGGTTCAAAAATTAGTAGGGGGGAACGGACTTTAGACGGGCACTGTATATGTTTGACCTTGTATCTTCATTCTGTAAAAACTTTTACATTGTCACTTTTTATTCTCTATGTACATATACATATAAAACACAAAAAATGTTTCTACCTACCTACCTACCTATGTCCGTTATAGACTCCAAAATGAAATTTTCAGGCAATCTTCAGATTAGCCCAGCGGGTGTTCCTGTGAAGTTTGGTAGCGATCGGATCAACAGAATTTTTTTTATAAGTTTATGTGAAGCCGGGGTGGGTCGCTATAATTTATGAAGTGACAATTGACAGCAAACGTCAAACGGCATATATCATTCGCAGTTTATCGAATTTCAAACGATTTTACCACAATTATTTCTTCCGAGGCAGCAACGCGCCGGGTACCAGCTAGTATCTTATAAAAATATGTCGCAGAGCGCTTCATTTTTGAGATTTGAAAATAACAAAACATTTATATTTAAAGTTACTAAATAACCACTCACATGATATTGTGACGAAAGAATATTTTGAACCAGGAAAAAAATTATTTAAGGCTGAATCTTGTAAAATTTCCAGTGGCGGAGATTAGGGCGTATTTGTGAATATTTCTATCAAAAATGTGGGGAAATTCAGCGAATTTAGTTAAAAATCGTAAAAGACAAAATATGAATATTTTTAACTTCTCAAGAGAATCACTCCTTATAAAAAACTCTGCTTGTTCCCAAACTCTCATAACTATAATTTTTATCCAACTGTTACCCTAAATTTCTTATTAATACTTTTTTTACAAAAATATTATTAAATCGAAAAAAAAAACATTTTCATGAATATTTAAGTATTAAAATAGTGTAATTTATGTCGAATAGAAATTGATGTTTCATCTTCGTTAAGAAGCCTATTTTTGTTTATTTTTTAAATTTGAACCGAACTAATTTCTAATTTTCGTACCGACATGATAAAACTTGTTTCTTAATCTTTTACTGAAAATTCTGTAATTGTAATCACAAGGTCCATATGGTACTGAATTAAATAAATTTTTACTGTAGTGTCAACATTAATAAAAAAATTCTAAGACGAAAACGCATAAAAAATTAATAAAATATTTCCTGGAACAGTTAGTTAAAAAATAATATGTACGGTGGGAGTCTAACAATCGGGTTTTTTATGAAAAGTGATTTTTACGAGAAATTAAAAATATTTTCTTCCTTCTTTATAACCCCATCCAGAGACATACTACAGATCAAGGCAGATGTCTTAAAAGTGATAACTATGTATACAGTGCCCAAGATAGGAATGTACAGCCTGGGGAGATTGGAAATGGTAAAATATAATAAACGGATTTGGTTAAATAGCCACCTTAGGTGGGATAGCATTCTGCAACGTCTCGTAGTATAAAAAATCTGGATTTAGTTCTATAATTCAATGCCTGACGGGGTATTTGCCCGAGGAGTAGTTGTTCAAACGGTCCAGTACCACTGATTAGTAAAAAGGTTGCATAGTTAGAGGACCATTAAAACGGTCTTAAAAAATCTCAAAAAATATTTTTCTTTTTTGAGTAATATTTCTAAAAAAGCAAATTTATGATGTGTTTTATTAACGAAAAACTAAAAATACTTGCAATTTGTGTTAAGCTTTAATGTGGCACGACACGACAATGACCGCATTCTTCAAATATAATTTAACCACAATGTGTGATACATATGTGAATTCAGAATAGAAAAGGCTTCCAAAATCCGAATATTGCCGATCCGTATTTGGAAAAATAAGTTGATGATGATGATTCTACGGAAACGAAACGTCGTAAAAGAGAAATGGCATTGCCACATTAAAGCTTCGCATAAATTGCAAGAAGAAGTATTTTTAGTTTTTTGCTATTTCTGATACTTACATAAATTTACTATTTTAGAAACAACTCAAAAACTGAAAACAACTTTTAAGGTCGTTTTAGTTACCACAACTACGCAACTTTTTCACCATTTAACCGAATTCGCATCTATTGCCGTTTCTAATATCCCCATGCTGTGCATTCTTATCTTGGGAACGTTGTATGGAAAATGTACAATCATGATGTGACCGCTAATCAGTAATTTTGTCTTACCTTGAACACGTGTTCTGACAGAGGGCTTTCTTGGATGAAATTGAATTCGTCTGCCTTTTAAAGAAAATTCACAAAACTTCAATTCCGACACTTTTCTTATAAAGACAATTTTTATAAAGACAATTGTAGAAGTGTAGGAATTTGATTTTAACCTTCATTGTATGATTTACAAGTGATACCATACGCCGACGACATATCTCCGATTTTGAATTTCTTTTTCGAAAGATTGCGAGCAGAATGGTTTTCTGTGAGTAACCCAAGAAAGAATATATTTACCACACAAGAGAATCGACAACAATTTGTCCTTCGCAATTTACAAGTACTAAATCGAGTTTTCTTTAACTACTAGATATTATGATAAGGCATTTTTCTAAAATGTCGACATTATCCGTAAATAAGTCTGACAATACCTAATATCGAAAAATAATTTCAATGTTTTCTTTGATTTAGGTGGCGATATTTGTTTTGGCCATCGCTGCATCAGGTCTCTCCGCTGAGCAGAAAAAGCAGGACCAGAAGAAACGCTCCACTGTGCATGGAGACCTTGGCTATTCCGGTCTGGGCTACTCCGGTCTGGGCTACTCCGGTCTGGGCTACTCCGGTTTGGGTTACTCCGGTTTAGGATACTCTGGATTGGGTTACTCGGCAGGAAGCGGGTATTCAGGTTTGGGTTACTCTGCAGGAAGCGGGTATTCAGGTTTGGGTTACTCAGCAGGAAGCGGATATTCAGGTTTGGGAAGCGGATACGGAACTGGATACTACTCCGGTTTAGCTGGATATGGGCCTAGTTACCAAACCACAAACGTGCAAGTAGGAACAAGAACTACTCTGGTCAACACTCCAGTTGAAGTTCGTACTGTGACAAAACAAGTCGCCGTACCAGTACCACAACCTTACCCCGTAGAAAAACATGTACCATACCCAGTGGATCAGCCATACCCAGTGCATGTAGAGAAACCTGTTCCTGTTGAAGTACCCAGACCAGTACCAGTACCAGTAACGAAAACCGTTCAAGTGCCAGTACACACACCTGTGTATGTTAAAGTTTCTACGCCTTATCCGGTTCCAGTAGTAAAACAAGTATCAGTTCCAGTACCACAACCCTACCCTGTTCACGTAGTGAAACCAGTTCCAGTAGAAGTTCCAAAACCATACCCAGTTCCAGTTACGAAAACTGTTCAAGTTCCGGTGCAACAACCTGTATATATTCCAAAACCAGTGCAAGTGCCGGTAGCTGAACCTTACCCAGTTCATGTACAACATGATGTACCAGTAAGTGTTCCAACCCCAGTTTACGTGAGACAACCAAGTGTTGCCGTGGTCCACCACCAACCCAGCGTTGCTGTTGTAGATAGCGGAGTCACTGCCTATGGTGCCGGTTTAGGATATGGCAACTATGGTAGCGGTTTAGGATATGGCACCTATGGTAGCGGTTTGGCTACTGGATATAGTGGAAGTCTGGGATCTAGTTACGTTTCAGATTTAGGCTCTTCTTACTCTGGCAGTTTAGGATCTTCCTACTCCGGCAGTTTAGGACCTTCCTACTCCGGCAGTTTAGGATCCGGTTACATATCAGGTTTAGGCTCATCCTACTCAGGTAACTTAGGATCAGGATACTATTCCGGTTTAGGATCTCGCTCAGGCTACTCCAGCGGATTGTCTTCATCTTATTCAGGTCTTGGAGGGAGTTATGGCTACGGTGGAAGTTACGGTTTAGCTTCCAATTACGGAGGCGCAAGCAGTTCTTTTGGAGACTCCGTAGTTTCCACTACTGTTAGCCCAATTGCATACAGCAGTACCTATAGTCCGTTACACACATTTTCAACAGTGACATCTAGATCAGTTAACGGCAAAAGCAGCAAGAAAGCCTGAAGAAGACTGTTTTCCAAAATTTGATAAGTGCTAATCATTTATGAAACGATGACTAAAATTGTGTCGAAGAATTAGTATGTTTTACATCCAAATAAACTTGTAATTATATTTTAATAAATAAATTGCCACTGAAGGTTTGCAGCTAATTTTTTGAATACAGGTACTTCTGAGCGTTTGTTCAGTTTGAACTGTATTAACGAATTTTATTTTTTCTCTGAAATCAATATACTTCATAGCACAAGGGAAGAACTAATAAAGTGAGAAAATTATATAGAATATTATTTTGATTTTTTTTCAAAATTTTTAAATATAGGTTGCTACCAAATCAAAAAGAAACTAATCCACCATAATGTTTTCTGAAACATTCTACATTTGAGGGAAGACACAAAATTGCTAGTCACTTTCATTTTTTGTCTGAGCAGGAACTTGTTATGTCTTGAATAAGTCAGTAAAGAATGTAAACTTTTCAGCAATGCATTCAAATGGTTCATTTAGAAGTTTTATTTAAAAGTTATGATTTTATAACTGAGACAAGCTGTTTAAGTTGAAAACAAATTTCTAAGAAAATGGAATGCAAGACGAAGAAACTTTGAATGCAACTTTTTAAGGTCCAACAATTTGCAAGTTTAACAAAACGTAGAAATTTCTATTTCTTCACTATAAAAACTTGCAGTCCAAAGACGTTACATAAACATGGCAGACTTCCTAGACAAAACTGGACCTACCTTAAATTTTAATATGTTTTCCCTTTTGATACTCTCACTCGTAATAAAAATTCATATATTCGTTTAGTAGAATAATATAATATAGTGCTAGAACGTAAGATGATAAAATCAACCGGTTTTTGCTACTCTGCTTATACTTAAATTAGATGAACCATTAAAAAAGCAATTTCGACTATAATTAACGGCTAGAATATTATACTTCTCTTAATGACGTGAATACCAAAATTTAATAAATGTTGCCTTCAAAAGTATTTTTATAGTTCAAGAAAATGGGCAAGGATATTTTTGATTTTGCAAAATTAACATACATTTATAATCTAATAGCGAGTCTCGTATTTCCAAAGTACAATAATTTATTTCAGCGTTTACCCATTTTTTATCAATAATATTGACGTACGAACATTCCGAAAAGTTGTTATTTTAAAACCATTTGAATTCAGTATATTTGTTTAAAAATAACATTAACTCATAAATTTTCAAAATTATATTTAGAATAGGTTAAGCACTGCACAGACTGAATAATACTGCGCCCCCTGTGGACCAATTTAGATAATATTAACGCGAAGCATGCACCTGTGGAACAGATTACTCTACCTTTTAAGAATATCAATAACATTTTACCACAGACTTAAACTTTTGAGGATTGATGAACTTTAAGGAAAACATCAGTAAGTAAAAGGATCAAACACAAAATATTTCTAGAAATTTAAACGAAGGAAAAGCATACATTCAGCACCACAATTTGCTGTCAGTGCTTCAATACATAAACACGCTAAAATCTTCTTCTTCCTTCTCACAACGTTTTGGCTGGCGTTTGTGGTCCACAAATCTTTGAGTTAACCTATTCAATCTAATTTATTTCATACAGCTTAGCGCCATCTATCGTCGACTCGCCAATGTTCCTGCCCACCTTTTCAATCGAGTTTGCCCTAGACTATCAATCATTCCATATTCTCTTCCCTCAGGTTGATGTGGCCAAAGAACGATATACTAGATTTGAAAGTCTCTAGGATGAACGAATTTCATTAGTTAACAGAAAATCTCATCTTTTTTCCATTTTTTAGGAAAAGGGGCCAAATAAGACGGATGACTCAACTGCGTAATTTGCTTCTTAACTGAAAAGCCGCGAACGCTTAGTGCATCATACACTGGAACATTGTCGAGAAGGATAAACTTAGTATTCGGGCAAAGTTTGGGACGCTTTTTACGTGAAGCATCACGTAGCCTTGCGAGCACTTCTAAATAACAATATTGGTTCATTATTCATTTATTACTTTGCTGTAAATAATGCCCTTCAATTCGAAAAATAATTTTTCCGTTGAATTCTTTGAGGTTTTGCCTCTAGGTCGAGCAATTCTCGAAACCATTTTCACACAAACTCCTCTCAGCTGCAAATCGCCAGTCGAGATCTTCTTTTCTTTCCTTATCCAATCTTCTGGAATAACTCGTGTAATTAGCGGTCTATCAGATCTCACTTCACACTTTTTCTGCATTTTCACGTTGAACCAGTTTGTGGACGCCCATACTTCTTTTAGTCCTTTACGTCATTCCAATTTCCTCTTCACTTTTTAAAATTATCTGGACAAAATTGACATTGACTTTTTTTGGAACTGGAAATTTTACAAGAAAAGGAATCGTATATTTCTACGTTTTTATCTGCCTTCTTATCCTCCTTATTTTCCTCGTTGTGTGTATCCTCCATATCGACCTTAAGTTTATCGCCTTCAGGTGACATTTCAACTTCCAGTTCATTGCTGCTTGATTCAACTATTTTCCTCTTCAATTTCTTTACTTTTGGTTAGCTAAGTACAGAGCCTTGAATATCTTCTCCTTCATTCTCTTCGTCCTTCTGTGGTGTTTTTGATAAAATTTTTGTAGTTTGTTGTTTTCTTTGGTTGCCTTTTCTTTCTGGTGCCTTCGGAAATGAGCGTATTTGTTCCGTTGTTACAAATGCTGGATGAACAACGACGTTACTAATAATATTGATGCGGCTGCCTTTATTGTCTCTGTATTCTGCATTGGAATTTGCGTCAGGATTTGGTCTATCAGACACAAAAATTGATAGAACGTCGTCATCGGAAAAAATTTATCTGCTAAATGGGGAAAATTCCGCATTTAGCAGATCCACTGGTTATGTTCTTGGAACTGAAGCTTTCATCAAAAGCCTTGTTTATAAACTCAGCGATATTGTAGAAGGAAATTGTTTTCCCAGGATTTGATATGAGCCAGTTGTTTTGTTCCGACTCAAATCTTGTCTTAAACGGTCCATATATCGACACATCCAGTGGTTGTAGCCGATATGATATGTGCGGGGGAAATGTCAATAGGGTTATTCCCTTTTTCCTTGCAAACGTGATGGTTTAAACATTGACATGGGATTTGTGGTTGTCAAGAAGCAATAGAACCCTATTATCTTGATAACATTTAGTAAAATGTGCAAAATTTTTAAGGACATCTTTCTTCCACTTTTCTGGAATGGTTAAATTTAATTCTTTGGCACACTGATAACGCCAAACTTCGTGCCTGAAGTCTTGAAATAGTTAAATAAAGATAGTTCTTGATCTTTCGAAAATAACCTTCTATTTCCTTTATTCGGTGCAAGAAGCTACTATGCTACTTCTATTATTGAAGTTTTATTTACAATAACTTCACGCAGAGAGGATTCCATATCTTCAGGAGATATCCGTCGTCTCTTTTTCAGCTCCATTCAACAGACTGCAAGCAAATCTTAAGATTTGTAATAATTCCTAAGAAAAACAACGTTCCTTTAAGGGGACGTGTCCCAGTCAAAGAACACAATGCTGCCCCATTCTGGGGACCATACGATATTTCGGAAACCAGCTGTCTACTCCCTAACCTCAAAACCTCGAATACAAGTTGTTGCTTCACACCATAGCTGAACGTCTGGAATTTTAATAACTGAATATATTCTTGCTTGTTACGAGGTTATCCTGGGATACAGGTGGAGTAAACTGGATCCAGATATTTATTTCTTATAGCAAAGTTTACAAAAAATTCACTAACGCGCTTTTAACAAACCTTAAAAACATGTCGACATGCCTGTATTCTTAATCTCCATCTACCGACAACGTCCGAAACATCTAGTGAAATGTTTACAGTGTCCTTTACGAATATCCCATTCAAGGAGCATTCCATTCATGGCGGCTCTCCTCTAAGTCGTTTTGTTATGACTTCAGAATTTGTGGTTAAGCGTAACACACCTCGTACGTGTTGCTTGTTGCTTATGGGAGCAAGCTCTACTTGTAGACGTCGGTCTCTCTAAATTGGTACAGCATAAAGCGCGTTCTCGCCATTGTGCGTAGCACGGTTGATTGAAAACACGGTAAATAAATTTAAATGCCATTTCCTGGAATATAATATCCATAGTTATGGTACTGAAATTACATTAAAATCTATAGCTAGTTTAACTCGCACCTAAAATAGTTATTATACCTATTGGGTAAAATGTACTTTTGTAACAATAGGTCCTGTAAATTTCCTAAAATTATCTATTCGAATTCTAATTGACAAATTCCGGCGTAGGCACAATGAAGTGTGAAATTATCTTAACAATAGGGGCCGTTACAAAAAGTAATCCATTTGTTCCGGATAATACCAAAATTACTGCTGAATGACATTCCGGCACACTTAATCAGTTTGTGACCCATAAATTCACAGAGTGCCTCTTAAGTGTTACATATAAATAGTAATTATAAAGGGCGTTGCCTTTAACTTAATAACAGACGACTAAAATTCGGTACACAGGGAAAACAGCCGCAGTATGCTGAAATTTGAAACACTGCGGCCAATAAGAAATGGGACAGTTCTTGCTGCCTAGTGTAAATGTGACTTTTCATTTCCTTCAAAAGGTAATAGTTTTGTCACATAGTTAAATAATATAACTAAAAAAATAAAACAAAATAAATAGTATTGTTCAATAATATTGTGTAATTTAAAATAAATCAATTAATATTAGTATGTTCTATAACTTCTCCTAATCTCCTGGGCACAGACCTATATAATTTGGAAAAATATTCTTTAGTTATTTCTTCTCAAGCATTATTCACACAGTAGTTGGATCAAGAACTTTGACATAAATTCACTACGAATTCTTAATAAGTTAACCCCACACGCCAAAGGACAGTGACACAGTAATTAAACTCGACACGTGTTTCGCTGACAACGTCAGCATCATCAACAGTTGAAAATTAATCTAAATCTAATCTTACATTACATTGCTATAAATACCCAACTCCCCCACTCCTGAAGTGAGAGGGATCGATAAACCTATGAGATTTCTTAGAACTATTTGTTCTAAGAAACCCTATAAGTTCAAGCTCTTGTATTCTTACTCTTGAAACATCTACTCACATAGTTTTTGCGTTACCTTTAGTCAGTTGGGAAGTGGATTTGGTGTTTTCAAAATTTACTCAGAAAATGCAGCATGACAAACACTGTAAGCAAAAATGACATCAGCGAATACAAAACACGACTTTTCGGTAAACTAAAAACTAAGTTAAAGTCCGATTGTCCATTTACTCTTCAATAATTTTCCATGTGATTAAACGTTCTAGACCTTTCGTATCTACTTCTGGCGATTTCCAGAAAGGATTTCAGTCTCGACTGTTCATTCAAGGGAAGGGTCAATAAACATCCAACTTTTAGCACTTGCACTGTCCCTAGAGCATTGTAGGTTGAAAAGTTCGCTTTCAGTGAGTTCGCAGCTAAACAACATGTCTGTTACAAATGAAATCCTAATATCTTGGCAAAAGAATCACAAATTTTTATGATTAAATTTATCGTCTTTGTTTTAAGATAGTTTTAAAATATGAACAAATATGAAAAGGAAACATGTGATCGTAATAGCTTGCGATGTAATAACACTGAATACTGCTTGCGTGTAAATGCAACATTACAAGGTCCTCGACAAAGAAAAAAACGTTGGAACTCCTAATGTAATTGTCAAATGGTGTGAGCGCGGTGAGGCGTATCCCCATTATTTCTGGAGACTCTTGTAATTCAAAAATGCCACTAAACAAAAAAACTGGGTGCGTGGTCGCTACAGCGTGGCTAAAGAGTGGGGCGGCGTCACGAGAAATGAAACGCCGTGGTGACCACGGCGTGGTCTCGCTTCACTGGCGCTTGCCTGAGAGAAAGAGCACGAAGCATGAGAGAGAGCGTGGCTAAAGAGTGGGGTGTTCGATATTCCCTTTCTCCTCTGCCCGTCTTCTCAGACTGCTCCCCTCCATTCGTTTCACTTTTCGTGACGCTCGCATTTGCCAACACAGGAACAGGAACTTACTCTATCGAGACAAAAGAAATAATTTCACTTCAAAAAATCGACACCTGCATTATTACATAACGACATAGTCTCTATTTCCCAGTAGCAGCACTGTTCCGATTGCCTACATGTTACACAGAGCAAGATTCTCATTTGAAATACTTTATTGTCAATGACACCGGTTTTTATATAATACACTTAAGTCACCTCATTTTTTGTTGTCTTGGTTTAACTACGTTAAAGTTTATTGCATATTAGAATATAGAGCGCAAAATGTGAGAAGGTAGAAAACCGGTAGACATTTTAAGAAAAGTTAAGTTCTGAGCATGAAAAACATGCTGGACTACGCATGTATCCCTTGCAGTAAAGCTCCTTAAATGACGAAGTTATGAACTCCTAGCAAGAATAGCGGTTGCAGGAGACGACGCGGAGAACATTTCTTGTTGTTAAATATAATCATGCTCATAATTGCACACAAACTTTGTTCCTACTTAAAAGAAGATAAAACATTATTAAAATAAATTCATGTAAACAGAAAATATGCAAAAAATGCAAAATAATGAAACATCTTGCAGCAGGTTTTTCCTCAACCCCAGAATCGCACTTCCAAAAACTGTTTTCATAATTATTATTCTCGAGGGAGTGATTGGTTTTGTGGAAAATTGGTTGACATCCAGCAGATAGATCTGCTGTTTATGAAGTCCTTTGGCTGTGAAACAAAAAATAAAATTCTTCATAAGCAGTTAGGTAGGCCCTAGTTTTGTATCGCCTGTATGGATATTTCACAGTAAATGTCAAAACAAATCGTTTTCTTACTCTTTTTAAAATAGTTACCACATTTCTTCCACCATTGCCACTTGTATAAATGCAAAAATTCACAGACCTAGATACAGAAACAAAACAAATTAAGTTAGTTTTATGTTGACAATATTAAAGAATATAAATATTTCACCTAAAAAAATGGTAGATACGATTTACATTCAGGGAATATATGATAAAAATTGTGCACTTGTAGTGTCTACAGTCTATAGAGAGCGATTTTCTTGTTTTGGTTTTTATCCTTAAAGTATGTTTGTTTGCAAATATGTATTTGAAGTTAGCAAATTACAGGGTTTTGAAAGTTTCTGATTTATTCATGTAATTGCTCAAACGTTGTATATTTCTGGTTTCTGTGACGGCGGTAGTTATTCCTACATATTACTTTCACGGTCCCAAAATCACAATGCTACAGCTTTATTTAAACCAAAAAATCATAATTTTCAAAATTGTTCTGCATCTGTCAAATTTTGAAGAAAACGCCGATAACTCAAAAAATATTAAGTGTAAACAAAAATAACATTATACAACCTGGTAGCAAAAATCGATCAATTAATCTAAAAATAAAGTTAAATAAAGGCTGTTCCATTTAAAATAAAATAGTTGATTTCCATACAACAAATAATATGGGACATGTTGTATGAAAAAAAAAAATTTCAGTAAAGAAAGAGTATCTAGTGCAACGACTTCTGAATGAAAGTTTTTTCTCTCATTTAAAAAATATGGGCACTATTTGTCTTTTCCAGAACGATGCAGTACCAGTGGCGGCTCGTGAATAAACCGGTCGGGTGTTCTGCAGGAGAAAATTTATGAAATTTCAGGTGTGCCAATGAAAATTTTAGTAGGTACCTATTTTACCACTAAGTCGTTCTGAATTTCCTTAGACGCGCAGTTTAAAACCGCAGAATTTTGTAAATGATCTAGTCTTACTTAGTTCTGCCTGAAATTAATTATTTAAGCCGCAAAATATACCCGTGTTTTGAGACGTTTCCGTTTCATCGTAACCTCTTAGAGCCAGTTCAAAAGCGCCGCAGAACTTTATAGGTACAATTAATAATTTTGGACAAAACATACCTGTTTTTTGTACATTAACCCAGTATGCCGAATCCAGTTGAGCACGACTATTTATTTTTCCGAATACAGCCAGTTCCATTTGATTGTAAACGGGATTTTTGGAATTTTCATGTTTTCCAGTATTCCACTCAAATGCATAAGATCTTTTACACCCGTTTCAGTCCAAGTATTGCCGCCTCCAAATAACACACACGAAAAACAAAATAACGCATTTTTTTCGGTTACATCCACAAATCCAGTTCTTTTGGCATAAATTTCTCTAGTAAATTGTCGTTTGTAAATTTTGCCGCGGCTACTGCCCAACACTTCGATCAAAATTTCCGGCAATGGGCGGCCTTCGGATTTTACTTTTAGGTTTTCCTCGTATATGTTATTAGGCAAAACACTTTTACGCGTAAATCGTAAATTACTCCCATTTTATGATTTAAAAAAAACAATAATTTATAATACGTGTATGCGGATACGCGCAAATTATACTTGTTTATGAACGATACAACCACACAGTCCCACGCTTTCCGTAATACTGAAACTGGAACAAGTAAGATCTGTTCTTTGTGCAGCACATATGGGTCCATAAACTGCATATATTTCTATTCAAATAAATGTAGGCGCTTCGGCGTGTGCGCGGGATTGCTGGGTTGGCTAGGGCAAGCACAGAACTGCTTTCAGTTGACCAGCTAGTTTTTAATGATATTGAAGCGACGTTCGTTTTCGATATTGAAGTGTCTTGCTCGGTAATGCAAATTAATACTTACGATGTCTACGTTTGTTATGGTTTTATGCGCCGCGCGGGGATATTCTTCGTAAATAAATGCTGTAAATTATCATTTTACCTCCTACTTTAAATTTTTAACTAATAAACTAACAAGCAGGTGTTATAATGATCATATTAAAGAAAATATTTGGCAGTTCTGCAGCTCTGCAGCACTTATACAGTAGCCGCCACTGTGCAGTACCCTGTATATCTATTATTTTCATTATTAAAATGCGTCTGTTCAGCACTTTAATAAGTTAAAGATCTGGTCACCCCAAAGAAAGTAATAGCAATTGTTGCAATAAATAATCTAATAAGTAACCTGCATAACTTGGGACAAATTTGAAGTATTTTTTAATATATTTCTAATTGCTTGGGAAATATGGAAGAAACGCGTGTTCGTAGGTAAGTACATTGAAAACGCTGAAAACAACTAGAATAAGTCACAAAAATTTCGCCGCGAATTATGTATATCTATAGAATTAGTATCAACTGGTTTACTGAACAAGTTTCCTTAATTTGTAATTTGTCTATTATCTTGTGAATTCTAATTTATGATTCTAGAATCACCCAAATTCAGATACTACTTCAACAAACTTCTAAAAAGCAAATCCAATCTTTTAAATTTAGGTATTCGAGTATCACTTCAAAGCATTTATCAAAACTGCGCAATCAGAGCTTTCTGACAAGAAATATATGTATCTAGGTAGGTATAATAAATCATTAATTTAAAACAACTTTCATGTGCTCTACATCAATAAATCAATCATTTTGAATCTAGTAGATCACATTGCTACAGCTGTTTGCAAACGCATCGTTTGTAATATCCTACAAACTAGTAGAGTTTATTTTATTTTTATTTTCCAAGATGCCTTAGATTTACATATAATTTTTTTCGGAACGTTAGATATTCTGTCCTACTCCCTTATCGCTAGCAAAGCAGGTAGCGCAACCAATTAAAATTAAAAGTACGAAAAGCGAATAAGGACAATCAGTTATAAAATTCCTTCAATCCCATGCCGGATCGGCGCTCTTAAATAAATGATATCGCGAATTGTAAATGTGTCGCAGCCGCTTAATCTCATTATTACATAAAAAACAACCTTCTTCCGAAAGTATAATAAATTTATTCGGCATAACGTTCGGAAGTGGAGAATCCCCTTGCAGTGTTACAGAGAAAGGACAACAAATTTGACTTCTTCGTGAAAGTCGCGCATCAAAGGCGCGGTCCACTATATAAACGTATGGGCAATTCGACCATAGCATCACATCTTTGTTGGTCTTTAACATACAAACAACATGAGGGCATTTGTGGTAAGTTATGGTTTTTATGAATTTTATGCCTAAATATAAATACACAACACCTCTATTTCTTTTTGCTTCAGGCGCTACTAGCATTAATCAATTTCGCTCACTGCGGACAACTCGGTGGTGGTGAAATCAGCACAGGCCTATCTCCCCCAATAGCAAGTACCTCATTTGGAACAGGATACAGTTCAGGGGGCAGTTATATAGGAGGAGGTGCAATCGGGGGTTCATATGCATCAGCTGCCCCAATATCTACAGGATTTAGTCCAAGCTTTGGCAGTGGAATCGGCAGCTCACATGTCGGAGGATTCAGTAGTGGAATTGGCAGTTCATATGCCGGAGGATTCAGTAGTGGCATAGCCAGCGGCGGGTTTTCTGCGCCTGCTGGAATTGGTTTCGGATCTGGAATATCTTCAGGAATCGGACATGGGATCGGCTTTGCAGCAGCTGCACCCACTGCCACTGTAACGAACGAGGGTACTACCTACTCCCAACAAACAGAACAAGTTCCTTATCCAGTTCCTCAACCATACCAAGTCACAGTCAATAGACCTGTGCAAGTTCCAGTTCCAGTTCCTCGCCCTTACGAAGTACCAAGACCTGTACATGTTCCAGTTCCCCAACCCGTCCCAGTAACAGTCACCAAGCCCTACCCAGTTACTGTGAACCGTCCATACCCTGTCCAAGTACAAAGACCCGTATACGTTAAGGTCCCTCAACCTTACGCCGTATCTGTTCCTCAACCGTACCCAGTGGAAATTCCAAGGGCAGTTCCAGTAGGAGTACCAACCCCAATTGAAGTACGTTATCCAGTTCCAGTGCATGTCCCTGCACCTACCGTAGCTGTAGCACCAGCACCAGCTCTAGCCGTCGCCCACGCTCCAGCGATTGCAAGTTACAGTCCTGGAATAATCGGAACGGGTGCCGGCTTCGGTGGAGGTTACGCCGGTGGCTTCGGCGGAGGTTATGCCAGCGGCTTCTCTGGTGGTTACTTGGGAGGTAGCGTCGCATCTGCGGCTCCAGTCTTCTCCTCCGGTGGTTTGTCTAGCTTTGGTAGTCTGAGCGGCGGAAAGGGCTACGCTTTCAGTGGAAGCGGTGCCTTTTCCAACGGCGGTTTTTCCTTAGGCCAAAAATACGACAGTCACGGAGGATATAAATATTAGTGCAGTGATTATTAGTAATTTTTAGTTAAATCATCATCATTACATGTGTTACATCCATTTATATCGAGACGCATCTAGTCCACTTTTTTGTATATTGTTATAATGTTGTTTGTTTGTTAAACGCAGGTTTGCGTTTATATGGACTTTGGTTCAAATAAAAGAAATTAAAATTGAAACAATTTTGTTTTTCCAAAGGCACCAATTTGACACTGATATTAAGAATATGGTAATTAATGTATGCCGCGAAAAGAAAGTTGATCTAAACGATTTCTGAAGCTGCGGAATTGGTATAACACCTTATTTTGCTTCCATACTGGTTTACTTGGGACATTTATTATAGGGAAAGTTGAAACATTAGAGATTTAGGAAACTGTATGGAAAATTTTACATTTAGTTATGCAAGTCTATAAAAATTCAAGATAATTAGAAGCTAGGATGTCTGATTAAGTGATTTGCATGATTGTGCAATGATAAAGTTCTTCTATTAATCTAAATTTGTTTTAATAACTTTGAGTTTCTATTATTTCGATGGTTAAACAACTTGAACATTCAGAACACCAAGAAACAAGAAAAGAAGGCAAAGATTATGTAATTTATGTAACGTAAGGTTGCAATAATTTTTCATTGCGATATTGTTAGAAGCGACAACTGCAGCCATTACTGTTGAGTGAGAATGCATTATAAGTTACGACAGAAACCTGACCTGAGCTATAATATGCACTTTTGGCGCATTGTATGTTCAGAACACGCTTTTGTTTTCCAAGCGCATTTTAAATTTTCACAGACTGGTTTTCATTAGATGTAGACATTGATAAGGGACGCATTTAATTCAAGAGCCACTGTAGATCTTTTACAGTTTAAAATGTGTTGATTTAGTAAAACATCCCTTTAGTTATTTCGTTTTGCAATACTGAGTTGGTGGCCAATTTTGTTGAAATCATATCAAGGAGGGGTTTGTCGGAATAACAAATTTGTGTCACCAAAACACGAAAAGTAAATTAGTTACACCTAGTGGTAGTTAAGGTCAGCTTACGCCCTTCTTTCATGAAAACCGTCCAGTTATAAACATCTAAAAATATTCTGGTTTAATAAGAACAACATTAGTCAGTGGAGGTTCCCGTTATATAGTTCAAAATTGTGTTTCTGGAAAAGTGCTCAAAAGCAGATTGCAATTTCATACAAAATTTGCCAATATCACATATTAGAACCAATCATTTTTACAAATGAATCCACGTTTTTATTCCCAATAATAGGGACTCCTGGTTAGTTGAACGGAAAAAGAAAACGGTGACTGTAAAATTACCACTTGAATGAAACGTCATACTCCAACCCCAAATGACCTTGTAAAGAGGTTGGCCAATCCATACTATTCAACATAAGTAATTATCTACCACTGTGCTTTCTTAGAACACCTGGACATTTTTATGAGACCAGGGGTTTCATAAAAATTGGCAGAAAGTTGAAGTACAGTGTTAAAATACAGCACTGCTTAATTTTGCAAAAAGTATTATTATCTCGTTAATCGCATAAAGTTCTAGTGCTCACCGATTGTGTTTAAAGAGTTGCGCTTTTAGACTCTGACAACTTTGCTTACAGCTTTTCCCACCGGACCTTTTTCCAGAAAGAGCTATCCCCAAAGTAATGAATAATTTTCCTTTGGAAGTGGATGAAATAAAATAACCCTGCTATAAATAGAAACAAATAATTTTTAACCAACAAACAAATACCTCGTATTCAAATTGCTATGAAACACCTTGGATATTTTATAACTATCAATCTTCTTCGTATACACATAACTAAAAATAATTAAAATTACTATTACCATATCGCGTGCTAAAAGCAGACCAATATTTTGAAAAAGCTTAAACGCCTAATCTCAATTATTAATTATTAATATCGTGGTAACAATTTAGACTTATGGGGAGGGCGTTTCGAATTATAGAACACCTGCCGATAGTTTATGAACGTATTTATAAGGTAATTTAGTAATCAGGTGGTAATTAAGGTAAAGTCAAATATTTATGCTTAATTCATTCACCAGATATCATTATGTGCTTAGATTTATTATTAACAGTCAAATGGATGACTGTAAGTGATAAATAAATGAGTGTATTGAGGGAATGAGTTCATGATAAGTTTTAACTATCAATTATTATCAATTACTTAGTGGAATTGTTATGAGCTATGAGGGTTGCAAAAAATCAGACTACAACTGCGACTGCGACGACTCTTTAGCGGTGGCGAACTGTAAATAAATAATATCAGATAAATAATATTAGATTTTGTAACGAGAGGTTGCTTAGTAATTTTAGGAGTGCGAGTCGAATAATTTTTCAACAATGTCACAAGTAAAATTGGGCACCTCCAGTCTACAATCGACAAATTTTGTCAGGTAAAGTATATAAAATAATATTCGTAATGACTAGGTATCTCATGAAAGAACTAAAACTAAAACCCAAACTTATTAGGTAAGTGAAACAAATACAGTTGAATGTTTAACATTGAAAATGTTCGTATATGGTGCCAGAGTTACGATTTTTGTCCATGACATATACTGAGATAACGCAGCGCTCGAGTGGTGAGAGCCGGGAGCCTACTATAGTGTGAAGTGTGCACAGTATGAGTATGCTCGGAGAACATGACGTAAAATAGTATATTCCGTAACGAGCATAGAAAGAACAAATTTCATACGAGCGTGAAATTTTATATCACGCGAGTTTAAAGGAAATACACTTTCCATCGAGTTATGTACACTATTTTTCCCACGATAAAAAGTTAATTATGTTTTATGTATGGTGTTATCATTTCCAATGCCCCGATGGTTGCAAGGATTGCGAAATCTGTGAATTTTTGAAGTGAAACTTCTTTAGCAGCTCCTCAAAAATTGCCCGAGAATTGAGAGTAAAATTTCAAGGTCTCATCACGTTTTCGAGCATTTCGTTACACGAGAGACGAAAGATATAACGTTGAGAGAAGGAGAAAAAGAGTTATATATGCATGAATAGCTGAGATACCACGCGTTGTACAATTAGTACTTACCATCGTGTTTTGTGATTATTTACGTTTTTTACGTTTGTGTCCTGTGAATATTCGATTATATCCGTGAACAGTTATTATGTAAGTATATTCAAAATATTAATTTATTATTAATTTTAATGATAATGACGTTTGTAGGCCTATATTGCATCAAAAAATATAAATGGTTAATTGACGCCACGTGTTTGATCACAGGTAGAAAGAAACGAGTTATAAGCCAATAGGGGACATAAGTGCCTCCGTCATACGTCAGATTTTCATTCCAAACAAAACAAAAGCACGTGCCATTTGACATTTATAGATATTATTTACAACGTCTTTAATACTTGTATGTCGTGGGCGGTTCACTTGCGTTTTTCTCTCTCTCTCTCTCTCTCTATCTATCTCTCTCTATCTCTCACCGTAAATCTCTCTCAGAAGTTTCACTTCTATCACGTATACGGTCCTATATGCGCAATTTTTTATTAACAATGTCAGATGTTGACTTCTTTTATATATGAACTGAGTTGCTAAGCAGGGAACTTAAAAGTCCAATTCCAGACATAATGAAAAATGCATAAAAAGCGTGAGCTCTAACAGGCAACTACATTGTTATTATTCTCAGAAAATTTACTTAATTTTTTATGTTTATTATATCCAATGCTGGAAAAAGATTGTCTCGTCTCATAATTGTCTTTAAATATACTTAAGTGAAATATACAACTACTGCATGTTCTCCAGGTATCTATTATAATTTGTGATGAAAGTGTTGCCTTCAGAAAAATCGATTATTGTGAAACAATAAACTTAAACATAATAGCATCCTAACATAATAGTATCGTAACAGTTCATATTATGATACAAGATGGGAAAACTATCAAACGAGGCCGAAGGCCGAGTTTTTTAACCCATCGTGTACTATGAAGTTACGATAAGAGTCTCTTACAACGTTTTATCTACTATCAGCGTAATCACAACTATCATATTTGCTTAAGAAATAATAATTAGTAAATTAGTAAATTGGTGGGACTGAGCTTGCTTGATATTTACATATACCTAATAAACCTACCAAACAGTTTCTTTTCAGGTATAAGAACGGCAGATCACTTTTCTGACATATTCATTTTGATTTAAACATCATTCTTTGCACATATTCCAGGATAATAAATATGCGGCCGATTTAACAATCAGCAGTCCCAATTAATGCATTTCCGCCTCATTCCTCTAAATCTTTTCAATCTCCCGTCTTGCACAATCTCTAAAAGCTTTCTTGCCTGTTCATAGATAGAAATCAATTTTCTCTTGTACGTTAAATAGTATGTACCTACTTGTCCGTTTTAGACACTCGAAATTTGTATTTTTTATAAGACTATGATTTTAATGGACCCTTGTATTACAATATGTCAAAATATGACTGTTTGTTTCCCACTATACCAGTTGGTAGGAATACAAAAAGTAAAATAACCTTTTCTACAAAGCAAATATTTAATATTCCTACGCTCCCTTTACAGAATATATTAACTCTTCACAACAAAAGAAATTAAGCCTGGAACTAAGCGTTTATTATTGCTGTATAATTTGAAATGCTCGTGTGTGCAAATAAAGCTAACTAAACAACTAAAATTTAATAAACATTTTTAAGAATATTTGTTCTACACAGTACAAGTAGGTAAAGAGCTTTCTTGGAAAAGAGCAAAAATAGGTAGGTAGTTTATCAGTTGGAATTATAGTTGCCCGTGCTGGAAGTAGCATAATTGCACTATAAAAAGATCAAGTGTATTTCCAACGTTTGTTCTCACTTTTAAATAATGTATGTACTTAAATAGAACGTACAAAGCTAAGCAACTTTTATCCTTTACACTACGTTTCTTCCGTTGGGCCAATGAAAAGTGCCCTTCTATTTTCTCCATGAAAAATACACTAAACACAATGGATAATTTTATGCACAAGCAGGCATGTTCCGTTAAATGTCTTCGTGTCCTTACCCATTTCCGCTTACCTATGTTCTTTTTAAAAGCTTTCCGTACGTGAAATTATAAATCCAGCTTTACGTATCGAGAATAACAGAAAAGTCATCATCATAAGGTTCTCAGTCCGAAGACTGGTTGGACGCGTACCTCCATTCTTTTCTATCCTGAGCTAACCTACGCATTTCCCTAAAAGTAGAACATCCTACATCCCTAACTATTTGAGAGCAGTAGTCTAATCTAGGCCTACACCTACCTCTTTTTATTCCTATCTCTGACTCTAGTATGTCGCGAACTATTCCTTCGTGTCTTAGAAGGTGTCCTACCATCCTATCTCTCCTACTCTTTATTGTTTTCCATACCTTTCGCCTTTTTGGGGAATAAGGTGCTGTGTTTTGGAAAGTGTTTATTATAAATTTTTATTGCAAACGTGCCAAATTAGTAATAGTTCTGAATTAAAATGTATGGAGCGACTAAACATTGTGCTTTTGGTGACTTTAACGGCGACAGTAGAGTGGGTAGACGAAGTTATTGTTTTGGACTACGATTCTTTCCATTTTCAAAACCCTGCCTAACGGTGAGGAAAATCGAAGACAGTAAGCGAGTCGAAGACTACGTAAGGACTTGCTCCACGTGTGAAAATTATGTTGCGTGGATGAAAATGTGTAAGAGGCAAGGTTGCGTATTACTTACAGTTACGGTATTTGTACATTGCAGAAAAACACGCACCTGTCATTTAGATCCTTTTCCTTTAAAAAAATTGATTGATTTTCTCCTCTACATATTAAAAACGTACATAACTGAAGTATAATTCAAGCAAGAATCAGGCAGGTCTTCGGAATTCAGCGAATTTTATGAGGGATATCACTGGGAACTGACATTTGTAATTGTACGACTTTCAAACATCCTCCATATTTGGTACTCTACTGTTTAGTTTAGAATATTCAGCACAAAGTTCAAGGCCTGATAGTGACACTTGTCCGAGAAACTAAGAACAGCTGATTGTCAGTGTACTTCTGCGCACGCGCACTAACGAGATGAAGAGGTTTATTGCATAGTAGGAAACGGAAACGTCAAAAATTGCTTCCCGCAATGACAGTTTTTATTAAACGAAGCGTCAAAACCCATTTTGAGCCATCCCTCTATTGCTCGGGAAATATTCTACTGAGTTTCACACGTGCATCAAGAAGTTACCGCAGATAATTATGAATGTTGCCTTTAAGAAACTGCATTCGGCCATTTTTATTGTCGTTTCGAGAAAGAGCCCGACTCCTGTGAACTCATGCAGTTTCTAGGCATACTCTCATGCATAATTGTCGGTAATTCTTGATGCATTAGTCCAGTAACATGCGATAATTATGTTATTTACCTTTTGCTGCCATGACGACGTTGCAAATTTCGTATTTTTGATTGTAAAATGTTTAAAAATCGAGTCTCCTATATGCGTATTCTCATATAGTATTTTTCAGATTTGTTGGCGTTTGCGCCGCCATATCCGATTATCCAAGCAACCGCCAGCAGTTCAGTAGTTTCCAAAATTTTGCTGTTGCTAGGAACCGCGACAAGCGTGTGCGCCGCGATTCTTGACACGGCACACGGCAATGAGCATTTTGACGTTTTCCCTCAACAAATGTATTCTTTTACCCACAACATTAGCCCGTTCACACAAAAGACACCCATTATTTTCTAGTTTGTACTTAAATCTGCTATTGGTTATAAACTCCACAAACTTGTGTCAGAAATATCCACTATTTGTTTTTAATTTTTAAAATTTATGATGTACTTAATGTGTTATTTCTTTTCTTTCATGGAATAAATAGCATTCCTTACTTCGGTTGTAATGCTGTCAGTTACATCTTCACTTTTTAATTTTTATTTGCTGTGCCTTTTTCCGGGCGTTGCAGCAGACAAACCTCGTTTTTCCTCTCCAACTATGCGCGACACGCTGAGTAGACTTACTTTTGATGCATCGGCCAATCGCTCCTGGTCACAAGTTAAAGGCAATAGGGGACCATTATTTTCCTTCTCTCGAGTAAAGTATTCGTAAAACTTCTCGACACTCTTTGATAAAAACATTTCCAGGCATCTTTATACCTGACAATCAAACTGACAGTTATACTTGAAAGGCAATAATTTGTAATAAATTGCTTGGTGACCACTGGATATTGCAAAATAAGCATATTAATACTGAAACCATTTTGTTTCACACAATCATAGTAAGAAAGAGTGAGATCAAATACGGAAACGTGAGAATATTCTCAAGTCGTCTTACGGCAGCAATTAAAATTCAACAAATCCATTTTACAAAAGGGAGAAAGACATATGAACGTAATGCGCAGATTACTGCATACACACGCCAAGATATCTGAAAAGAACTTTACTCAATTTTTCCATTTTATCAGTGTAATACCGCTGTCATTGGTTGAATTTCACATTTCTCTAAATTTCATTGGTTGTTAGTATATAGTTAGTATATTTGCGTTTCCATGACAACACATTTTATACTTTTGGGGTCTAAAATGGAACTTTTAATACCTTGGGCACAGAATTCTATATTCTCTATTCTCTGATGCCTTGGGACTAAAACTGACACTGTAGTCCCCGAAAAAGGTGCCTAAAGTACATTTTTTGCTCCCGGGAGTGAAAAAAACATTTTTCCAAATCATGATGGGCATTGTGAATTAGCTAATAGAAGAACATAATAAACGAATCGAACTGATATTTTTGACGGAACTTATAGACGCTATCAATTTTACGACAAAAGTGTCTGCCTTCTACACTGCTTACATGAAATTCCCGGTCTCAGGATAAGAAAAAACATCGCAGAATATTTACTTTCATTTGAATTCTTAAAACGAACGATTTAAAGATACTATGTTACACACAGAAAGCAATAAATTAAAAGAGAAAGAGTTGGCTCCGAAATATCGGTTACAAGATTTAGTCTCCGAATATACATATGTATAATATAAGAAGAATTATTCAACTTTCTCAAGAACATCGTCCGAAATCTGAACAAGATCGTTTATTCGTTGCATAAGTGTCGCTAATATAATCTGATAATGGCCACGCCTGACCCGGACGGTGTCTAAACTGTAACAAAAGTAAAAGTGGTTCATTCAGGTACCTTATATAAATAAGATAAACTGCTGACCTTACCCATCGCATGTCACAAATAAAAATGACTCACAGAATGCCGAAAGGTGAGAGGTTGAAAGGGTTTTAAAATCGATTACAACTTGCAGAATCAACAACAGAACATCGGAACGCGAACACAATAATTATGGTTTCTGCCATAATTATACATTTCGAAAATTGATAGGTATGCACTGATATATATAATATGATCACTCCTTGAAATTGCTTGCTGGATACCATTTCACTCAGTAATAATCAGACAGCATACGATAAACATCCAGTAAACGAAAATATGCCAGTACTCCACATAAATTTTAAAAAATCATTTCAGTGGAATTTAAAATTGCTTTGTTTTTTTGGTTATTGGGCCCCAGAAAATTCGACATGCTTAGTTGCTTACAAAATCTATTCATTGCTCGTTATTTTCTTCTTTTTTGTCATTTATTTGATGTCTGAAATAATTAACATTTTCTTAGTATTTGAAGACATTGAAAAACTAACGGAAAACTCCATGGCGTTCCTTACGCATGTCGCTCAGTTTTGCAAGTTATACTATTTCAAAAAGAATGAACGAAAACTACGAATAATTATGAAAAACATGCAGCAGGAACTCTTCATGCCAAGGAGTAACCGCCAAGTGGCTTTGATTCTGCCCGGAATAAAAAGAGCCGCAATCAATTTTAATTTGTTTATGGGACTGTGCGTGGTTTCTGTAAGTATGACAAGTCTGTCCCCGATACTGGATAAATCAGACAGATTGCCGTTTCCCGCATGGTATCCTTTTGATACACGTTCCTCCCCAATTTACGAAATAATATATGTTTACCAAGCTTCGAGTATCATGATTGGTGCCGTCACCAATATCAGCATGGATATTATTTACTCAACTTTTATGGCACGCATTGCTGGTCAAATAATGTTATTAAATGATGCTCTCAAGAATATGCGAAACGATATCAACGAAGAATATTCAGACATTTCGAATTGCAAGATTCGTAAACTGCAATATGAGAATGTATCCGAACAATTGCAATCAAAATTGAATGAAGAACTTAAACGATGCATTCGTCATCATTTAAAAATAGAAGAGTAAGTAAAGCAGATTTATACACTTTTAATTTATTCTTTTAAAACCATATATTGACAGTCAAAAAATGAGAATTCTTGTTAGCTTGCTCAGAAAATGCTTAGCCGATATTGAAGGTTTGCTTTTCCTTCCATTTCATTACTGCACTGGACAAATTTGCATTATATTCACGATAACATTTTCAGAGTAACAAACTAATAAAATTTATGCATTGCCTTTCGACCCTTCAACACTTCAGTAGCATGCACGTAAAGAAGCCCAAGCAATTTCTAACAAAAACTGTGAGTGTTTGAGTAACAAATGGACTACCCTTCATTTTATACTGTCCTCTCATGAGACTTACAAAATATAAAAACCCATATTTACAAGGCTCCGAGATACGCTGAAGCAAAAACACACATGTCTCTCAATATAATGCTGGCTGGAATTCAAGCAACATTGTATCGTAAAATTTGCTAAACTGCGTACTTACAAAAAACGTTCGGGGAATGTTCTTTTATCTGTTCTTGTTAAATTATACGTTCATAAAGCTGTAGCCAATCAAAAATTTTCTAAGCGAAAACAGTCAGATTTATATTGAGAAATACTGTACCTGTATATGTATATTACGAGGGATACGTACGTTGAAAACAGCGCCGATATCAAGCTCTATGTTAGGAACCGTAGAGCTCTTACTAATAAATATTTTGCAGAAATGTCTTCTTTGTCAGAAAGAAGAAGATTTGTTCTACAATTCCGTCAAACCAAATTAAGAACAAATATGTAAATAATCACAGTAACGAGCCGTAAAATTTGCCTTTTGGTGTATTTTCAGCAGCTAGAAACTTGGTTCAAAAAGCAAATACTGGAAATCTAATTAGAGCACACTATAATATGAACATTAAATTGCTTGCGTTTCAAATTTGAATGCATTTAAACTGAAAATAAATAAGCTACATTAAATTTACTTCGACAATAAACCCATTTCTGAAAACGGGAGCGCCTCCTTCCACTAGCAGATTCTAACCGCCCCTCAGTAGTCGGTGACAGTCGAGTACGTTCGGGCCGTATCTAGCTGGCAGATCTGTTTCTCTTCGTGTTTCTCCTACGGTGGCTGGTGTAGTGGGGGAGACAGAGTGTTTATTTTTCTTGAGCAACGTACGTATCCCTATTAAGGAAGGATTTAAGCCGGCATCACTTTAAATATTTGGAGCATTATTATAAATATCGGTACCTAATCGGCATTTGTGCATCGAAATTTTAATAACTCTCACATGGGCCATGTGTTGAGATTCTTTCTTGCTGCTCGAAACGCTTTTATGAGAACAAATGCCACGAAAAAGAAAATGCAGAATCGAAATGTAGCTACATCGAAGAATTCTTACAATTTCCTATACGGATAGAGTCACAAATGTAGAAGCTTGATAACGAAATAGAAGTGATCACCGAAATAAAATTCAGAAAATTGCAATCCCTGGGATTATATCACGAGAAAGAAGCGATACCAACTGATACAAATGATCATCCGAGGAATAATAGAGGAAACACGTAGTGTAGGAAGAAGGCAAACATCGTAGCTTCATAACTTGAGAGAATGGTTTGACTGCTCAACAAGCCATCCATATTTTCAAAACGCCAGTTAACAAACTACAAACAATAATAATTATAGTAGTCAACCTTCATAGGAAGAAGGCACCTTAAGAAGAAGAATTGAACAGTGGCAATGCTGCACGCGAAATTATTTCACAATTTCACATGTGTAAGCTGATCAGGTGTTGTTAATTCCGCCCCATTTGGTCGCTAGTATCGCATCCGTCATTTGCTGATTTGCATACATTTCTTTCTCTTCGCTAGCAGTGGCGATTCGAATTGAAGGGCTCTCAAAGAAAATTAAACAAAACCGCGCCCCGAATTTTCATCCTTTTAATTTTTTATCTAACTACGTACTTATAATAAACGCGTGGCACGCGTACTATTGTATCGAAAATATTAGCGATCAGCGAGCAAGCCCAGTCCGAATAAATAACACACTAGCAAAGCTGTAGCCCTGCTGTACTTACTTCGATCAAGGTTCCATTTTAGTTCTGTAACCTATTATTGGGGCTACCCCCTCGACGGTCGCAATATAAGGAGAATGATAATATGGGCGAAGTACAACATAAGAGAAGAAATAAGTGTTTTAAGCACCACCTCGCAGTAGCTATCGTTGCAACTTGCGAGATGCATTTGACCCGCGTTCTGTGCTTGATTTTCACTTTCCATTTTGTTACTCAACTTATTTTGGCAGCGATGAAGTGCTTTTAAATAATATTTTGAAATTTCTTGATAGACTTAATATTTTTCGTGTTGATTGGTAACAAATCAAAAAACTTCAAATACTGATAGAAACATCCATTTCAATTAGAGTAGTTTTATGAAATGGATAACACAAATTGTCCCCATTTCTGATATCAAACTGATGCTCCATAATGTAATTACTGAAAAAATGTTTAATTCTATACACAAAATAGATACTCTGACAAGTAAAAATTCCAGGGGGTGGAAAAGTTATTTCGCGTTAAATGCACTAAGCACGATTCAGTGGCGTAACGCAAAATCAAAGGGCCCACTTGTGAAATCAAGTACGGGTCTTTATACATTTTGCAGGTCATTGTATGTAAGCTTTTTTGGTATCCGAGGCGGTTGGTCGGTTGGTCGCTTGGGCCGCTCAGATAACTGGAGTAAGAATTGAACAGAACTGCCAGTAATAAACTGTAAGCAGACTACCGAGATCTACAACTCTCTAAGCTATCCCCAAACTGTAGAGAACATTAACTTATGATTTTTGCATTGATTTATCCAAAGTAAAAATATAAGTTTAGACTTTACTTTTAAACATTAGTTTCTTGGTTATTATTTTTTGTAAAGAGTAAGTAAATAAAAACAGAGGAGAAAATGTTGTTTAAGACTTTATAAAGCGGGATGGGTTCAGGTTTTTTGGCAGAGCCCTCACCCTTGAAAAAGTCACGAGTCGCCATTGTTCGCTGGATAAAAGCGAGATAAGCAGGAATTGCTGAACTGTCGAAAATTAAATATTAGAGAGCTAGTGCATTTTTTAGGGATGGATGCCCTTGTTCTGTGCGAGGTCCCTGTTTTTAGTGTGATGAGTGGTGGGGGTAAAGAATAACTAAAGCGCTTAGCCAGTGCCCCATCCCAAATCTTCCTGCAGCGTTCGCGTAGCATACGTACGGCAACGGGCGTATTTTCTGCTTAAATACTATTTTTGTAAACGTTCTCGCCACCACTCCTTCGTGGCTCAGTGGTCGGTGTCCTTTCCCCACAAATCGCAACGCTGGGGGTTCGCACCTCGCAGTAGGCTAGTAAGAATAAGTCGTTCAGCATGGACGCCGATCACATCTGCTACTTCGCTCGCAGCTGACGCTGTCATACTATGAAGCTGCGCATTACGACTGCTCCAGAGAATACCTACTACACTAGCTCTGCTTCAACTATCACTATTTTTTAATAAACCCCTTTCTCTTCTTCTGTTCCAACACCATAATCCGAGTAGGGCTAAATTCGCCTTACTACCTTCCTATTTTACCTATTAAAATTTATACCCTAGCGGTGAAAATAGAACGGGCTCCTAAAGTTTCTTCAGACTGGTTGCCGAGCTTGAAGCCCACTATACTTGATAGGTACAAAACCAATATTCTACATTGCAAAACAAAACATAATTTATGTTTAGAATTCCTTTTAAAAAATATATATAATATGATTTTTCTATTTCAGATTCGCCTTAGCTATAAGTTCCATTTTCAGCTTTCCTATATTCTGTCAATTTGGGGTCAGCGTCTTCATAATATGCGTCACCCTTTTCCAAATATCACTGGTAAGAACATTTTAAAATTGAGGAGGTACACGCTTACTTACTGGTATTTTACGATACTAGGAAAAAACCGTAATTATGAGTTGCACAAATGTAATGAAAGCCATATTTAAAGAACACGGTCAGTTAAAAGTTGTTTTCCATGGGATGTGTTTTTATTCGTATTTGCTGAACACAAAAGTTTCTTTCCAGTAGCATTACATTTAATTTAATTTGATTCTATTGAAACTATGTGTTTAAAGTTCGCCAGTCCAGTATTTTAGAAAGAAATGTCTGGAGAGTAGCTCTTGCGGTTCAAACTGAAGTTCCGGTAGTGCGGAATTACCTCCCACTGAGGCGTCCAGTCGGAATTCCCCAGCTTGCGTACAATCAGTCAGCCGGTCACAAGCATTTGTGTATCCGTTATCCTATCGCACTAGCCAACGCCTAGACATGGCCTTTTCACAAAATATTTATTTACATTCAACGGTTCTTCTAAAATACTCTTAGTTTCATCATTTTTAGGTTAAATTATTTACTCCCCCATTTTGGGCAACGGCATGTTACCTAGCGTGCATGTTGTGGCAAATCTTTAATAACTGTTGGTATGGAAATGAAATCATAGTCAATGTAAGAATACAAAACTGAAATTTAGCCATGAAAGGGCAAGTGTTAATCAATATTTCAGAGTGACAAATTATGCGTGTCAGCTTTTCAATCTGATTGGACCGACTGCTCCGTCAAGTACAAGAAAACCTTACTCTTTTTTATGTTGCGCTCTCAAAAAGTGATGAAACTCTACGCAGGCAACTTGTTCACTTTATCCGTTGAAACTTTGTTAATGGTAAAATATAAATTTGGCAGGAATTGTTAGATGATAAATTCTCCTTTGTTTCAGATACTTCGTTCTTCGTGGTCATACTTTGCTGTACTTAATACAGTGCACTCAACAAAATGAAAAGTGAATTATTATTCATCGAGATGCGTTTAGACTAATTATTATTATTCATCTTAGCACCATTACTGCATTATTACTGCAATTCAGTGGAAAGAATTTTTTGGCTATTTTGTATGTAGGAGTTATAATATAATAATAATAATAATAATAATAATAATAATATTATTATAATATCCAAATGAATTATGACGTTGACAAAGTATTAATGCTTTCCTTTAGTGATCGGAATTGTTCTTCATGGGAGAGTCGAGGGGCAGCTGACTTAACTGCCCTGGAAACTAAGAATCTACAGGGGAGGCGGACACAAGTAAATAAACCGGAAACATTTACAAAAATTATTTACAGAATAAATTGCCATAGTCTCTTCAGTACCTACTTCTTTATATTTATTTGTAGTAAGTACTTATTATAAATTCCTTGAATATTTTCGTGTAAATACATTCGTGAAGAATTCTCGTATCGCTCTCTAATTTGGGATACGATTCTCTATTTCCATTTCAGCCAAAGCATAAATTTGACCAAGTGACAGTCAACATACTTCTTCCCAACACTGGAAATACATATTTTGCCCATTGAACGATCATTTAGTCTTCCGTTTTCTTCGTTCTCAGAGGCGCCGACTACGGGGGGGCAGTGGGGCTCGTGCCCCCCCAGGAGAACATCAGGGGGGGCACAGCCCCCCCTGAAAAATTTATCCAGTTCCATCACACAATATTAACGTTGATGCAATAATATGGATGTTTGCAATATTTTTAAAAAACGTCTAGAAATGTTGCCTGAAATTGTCAAATTTATTGCGACATGTGCGCCTGAAAGGTCATTTTCAAGCTTAAGATGTTTGAAATCCCACTTAAGGTCAACCATGTGTCAGTAAAGGTTAAATAGTGTTTCAATTTTGAGCATTCATGGAGATTTAGCATTCAAATTAAATATTAATGACGTAGCAAATGATTTTTTTTTGCAAAGCCAAAGTACGTTTTCCATGAATTGAAACATAATTCGTTTACCTTTCCTGATTCGTTGTATTAGACATTAACTGAAAATTCGTTTAATTTGAAATTTTATTATTTTTATGTATATAACTTTCTGTTTCTTTTCTAGGCGAATAAAATGTTAGGTACTTTTTTTATTATTATTATTATTATTATTATTATTATTATTATTATTATTATTATTACTATTAAGGATTAAGGTTATTGATGTTATTATTAACATTACAATTTCGTGCCCCCCCTGGAAATACCAAAAGTCGGCGCCTCTGTTCGTTCTATGATGCGACAAGACCGGCTAATAAACATTCAACACTGACGGTAAAATTTTTTCTTGCCCGAATGTAATATTTACTTTCGAGGGCATACACAGTGTACAAAAATAATGTGAAAAACGTATATTTACGTACTATAAACACTTAAATCAGGTTAGCTAAGGATATGTTGGATGGAGTCCATAAATAATCTGTCCATGGGACTGCAACTTCTTGACAACACAGGATTAAAGCGCAGACTTTAAAAGCAAAACCCTATCAGCTTACACTGAGAAAAATTTATAGCACGCCATAACAAATTCTGTTCCGCCCCACCATGAATCACTGTAGAAATAGTGGCAGCAAAACTTTTGGTTAGGTATTCTAGACGATTTTGATTGATAACAAAACTTAATTATTATTAAGCGAACAGAACTGACTTGATTGTAGTAATGACCTTTTGGTATATCAAACTGGACAATTTGGATAACATATCTTTTATGACATTTTGCTTATGATTACATTTCGGTAAGCCGTAAAGGTAATCACACTGGATTTGCCGATTTATCGGTAAGAAGTCTCGTCAGAAGACATACTTGTATATGGAGTCAACAGAAAATTATGTGGTTTAACAGGATATAACTTGACCTGGTCAAACCTGAAAAAAACTGGCAAATAAAGCTCTAAAAATATGAATACAAGAATACCATTTCTTATTTCAGTGTCAAAGCTTTTTATGAAATATCTTTTCTTACTATAGCAAGCTGCAACATATACTTTGGGTAAAAACTGTAAAAAACCTCAATAAACATAAAAATATACATTTATTGAATTTTTATACGTATAGTCTAAAGCAAAAGTAGGTGCTTCCGTTATATTCATCATCATCATCATCATAAGGTTCTCAATCCGAAGACTGGTTGGACGCGTAACTCCATCCTTTCCTATCCTGAGCTAACCTACAACCTACGCATTTCCCTAAAAGTAGTAACTATTTCAGAACAGTGGTCTAATCTAGGCCTACCCCTACCTCTTTTTACTTCTATCTCTGACGCTATGTCGCGAACTATTTCTTCGTATCTCAAAAGGTGTTCTACCATCCTATCTCTCCTATACTTTATTGCCTTCCATACCTTTCGCTTTTCGCCAACGCTTTCTAATACCTCTATCCACGGTATGTTCATAATGCGTCTGAAGCACCACATTTCAAGAGCTTCTATTATTTTTCGATCCGCTTCTCCTATTGTCCAAGTTTCGCACCAGTACAGTGCCGTACTCCATACATGCGTCTTTAAGAGTCTCCTGCGAGTTTCTTCATTAACCGTTCCCGAACATAACAATTGCTTTTTTTGTTAAACGCAACTCGATCCTGCGCTATTCTTTGTTTTATAGCTCTAGTCCTCCTATCATCGCGAGTTATTTGACTTCCTGAATAGCAGAAATTCCTGACTTCCTCTATCTTCTCATTTCCTATTTGTATTTTAGTTTTAGTCCTATTTTCACGCCCCCTACATACCAAAATTTTGCTTTTCTTTTTATTGATTTTCATGCTTCCATTTCATTCATAGCTATTCCTAATTCTTCTTCTCTGAATGCTAACACTGCTATATCACCCGCTAGTCTAAGCATGTTAATACATATTTTGGTCCTGTATATTAATCCCTGAGGCTGTTATGTCCGCGTATTAAAATAGATTAAAACATAATTTTTCTTTATAAGGTAATTCGCGACCAGTTATACAGTAGTAGTCCACTACTCAGCAGGCTCTTGTACAACCTCGATAAGAATCTGTTATATGAAAAAGTAAACATTGTGCTAATGAAATACATATAACATGATAAAGAAGAAGTGAATTAATTTTGAAGTTTATGCTAGCAATTTTTAAATTTATTCATAATAATTAAGTTCGATGATTTCCTGAATTAAATTCGTTCTCACATTCATATGGATTCCTGGAATATATTCAACGCAATTGTAGTTACCTACTCTGAAAACAATAATATGCAAAAGAATATTCTTTTAATGATTCGTTAAAAGCACAGGTACCTACAACCTACTGCTGACTACATCCCTCATTTTAATGAACATGCAGCATGCAATCTTAAATTCTTTAAGTTTGTCGCTTTAATTAAACTTTAATTGAAGCGTGTTTCCCAGCGTCACGCGGAATGTTTTATGAAGAATTGCACCCAATAGTCGCAATACTGTTCAAATAAAATTCTTGGAAATTTATACAATTCCATATATTTCTAAGTTATCTTTATTAATGTACATGGTCGTGATTTATTCATTTCATAAATTTTACTTTCTATATATGCCAATACCAGCACCTCCACTTCCTATGCCTATCCCGGCGCCGCCTCCAATCAAACCTATTCCTCCAGCTCCAGCACCTCCAAGGCCGTATAGTCCTGGATAGAAACTTCCTCCTCCTCTAACTCCTCTTATGCCACCACCACCACCACCAATGGATCCAATTCCGCCAAGGTATCGTCCACCGCCTCCTCCAATGAAGTTACCTCCTCCGATAAAACCGCCCCCGGAGCCACCTCCGGCACCAATTAATCGGCTAACCCCTAATCCACCACCGAGTCCGATCCCACCGATCGTACGTCCTTCTCTTCCATTGTTGTTTCCTTGGTTGGACGAAGACGATGAATAGTATGAATGAGTGCCACCAAAAGGAGATGATCCTGATGAACTGAAGCCTATGCCGCCTCCGTTGCCACCTAAATCAGCGGCGCGCCCGTCCCTGACGTAATTGTAATTCTCATGAAAAGGTGAGTCGAACTGGACGGTGGACTGGGCTTCGGACCCAAAAGATGTGCCGAACTTATCGCTGCCTTTTCCCCTGTCATCTCGCGTTACACGATATGCGGAAGGCAAGTAAGCACTAGCGTATATACTTTCAGAGGCGTACGGATGACCGAATGACAGTTCGTGAAATTCTTCGCCCCGTGCAGAAGCTGCCACTATCAACACAGAAAACAATAGTTGGAACATTTTCGTGCTACTGCGAGACTGAACTGAAAATGCTAAACAATGTTCGGTATTTATATCTTAGCCGATACGGCCAATTTTGTAAAGCGATTTAGTTCTTTCCTGTGCAGTGCGGTACAGTAACCCGGAGGATGTATCGGCAATTAGCGAACCTTGAGACAACTAATTACCTGTGTAAATGTAATGCTTGGAGCACATTTTAAATTAAATAAGGTGAAACAGATTTAGCCGTATATCCCCTATTCCAGTATCATTTCAAAACTGTTAAAGTTTCATATCACAGGGCGATTGCTTAAAATGCAACAATTGCAATTGAAAACATTAATTTCAACACACTACTTTTCGTTTCACTCTAGAAGGAGAAATATTAATTCTTTATTAATTTTCAAATGCTGAGTGGTTCAGATAAATAAATAATTAATAAAACGGAAGAACTAACTCCTGAGAGTCTCTTCTGGAAAATTTGCAACTTGCATTTTTACCCAGATCTATTTGTTTTTGTCAGAATTTATCGTTGCAAATGAACAAGCCTGGACTCCTTCAAATTTCCCAAGTTCAGAATTTTGCATTCGCAATGTTTTCCAATAGTCAGAATACTGACCTAACAGTTTAATATTATGAACGGTCAGGATCGGTTAGGCTGATTAGGCCCAGTCGGATTTGATAAGGAAGGTTCATACGAGTTTTGATACATTAATTTTCTACACTCTCTAGGTCTAGATCATGAAGGTACGTTCCCGCTTTTACTTCTTAAACTACCCATTAACCTAACCAGATCCAACTGGTCCTGATTAGACGTATCCCGATAACATTATTAATTGTCATTGTTTTTTGACAATTGTCTTAAAATACCTGAGTGTGTATTTATATTTTCACTTACATTTTTTTTAAATAGTTAAAATGGGTTACACAGACCTCGTTCTTTTTCAGCAGTTTTACCCGACGGGGAAAATTGTTGGAATGAAGAACGAAACCAGATGGCACCACACACTACTAATTTGTCGTAATGAACCATATGTGTTTGTAAGCAGTGGGGCGGCTTTGGACGTTAAAACAGAAAACGCAGAAAAGAAAAACTCCGTTCGAAATTGACCAAGCAGTTGTTATTGAAACGCAGTACGCTTGGTCATATTAATATATTGGGAGAATTAAAGTTGGAGCGAATGAATGAAAAAACAAATTTCAAATTAATAAAACTCGTACCACCGCGAATTAAAAAATATGACACCCATTTACGGCTATCTATTAATTACCACAACAGTCATTTTACAATTTCTCGTTACTGGTCGAAGTTACGAAGATTTGAAATTTTCAACATTTTCAACTAGAACAAATCATATTTGATTCTGCAAACATACAAATTTTAAATTAGCGGGAATCTGTTTAAACATGAACGTGTTGAGGATCATCTAGTTTCTTCTCTAATACATCATCCACCCTTCAACTTTTACCCTTGGGGATTTTAACAGTGCTATTATGGAAGTTGATTGCGTATTCGATCGCGAAGTCTCTGCTTGCTCAAGTGATTCCATAGAAGGGGGAGACTGAAATGTCGATTTATTCTGTGACCAATCAGAGTCACCCTACAGCCCTACACGATGAATATTAGTTTGTTATTTCATATATTTTATTGCAGTTTCCTAAAACGGGCATAAAATTGAAAACTATAACCAAGGATTTCCAGAACAGATGGAATTGTCCCAATTATTTGGGGGCAGTGGACAGAAAACGAGAAAATATAGTTCCACCACCGCACCTTCCCAGGTCTTTGGGTTTCTTTATTCATTAAGAAAAGCAAATTATCAAAGTACCATAGGTGAGGTTTGTAGATTTCTTGGGTTCCGGCACAGGATTTATTAGAATTCTTTAGCTCTTTCCTTAAACGTACCGCGTAGTGAGTTGATTGTCTTCTTTACCGTTGATACTGTAGCATTGGCATCAACCACCTTCAGCTTCGTTGGCCTTATCCTTTTTTATACGATCGCTATATTCAGCAAACGCAAGACAAGTTTCTATACATTTCTATAAACACTATCATAAATTCTTTATTCATTTGACTATGTTATTTGTACTATAGCCACACGAATTCGTAACATACCTACCACAAACTAGAAAATAAAAATTTGTATTAATATTTGATCCTGAATATAAAAATAAATTGTTTTCACGCTTTTTCAGAGATAACAAAATTACACGCAAAATTTGTTGGAAGTGTCGAATTTGCGTAGTATTTTAATTCGACCTTTCTCGCGGGAATATAGAAAAAATTATTTAGACTATTAAATAAATCATACCAAATCATTCTTGTCCTGTGGAAATCCAAAATGCTTCCAAATTATTTTATAACATGTCTATAGGCGCATATGCAGATTCCCGAGATCAGAATTTTTTAGAATGAAATTTTTAAATTGAATATTTTTTACCAGGATAAAGCCAGGTAAAACTAATGATTAACTGCTGACATTTTATCATTTACTATCGTAAGAATATCTTCAGATATACTAGATAGAAGCAGAAACACTGCGAAATTTAGTAAGTTTTCGGGCTCCATCCCCCATTGGAAGACAGCCGTGGAACTCTGCAGCAACGCATCTACAAATTATGAAGTACGCCCAATGAAAGTCTCAAGTTTATACTTTTGTGCCTTTTGTGTTTGTTCTAAATTCCAAAGCATTAAAATTAAATTCTGATAATTATTGAAATCGGTTTTCAAATATCAATTCGTACCTAATCTTGACAAAAGCAATCTAAAATATTAAGAAAATATAATAATTAAACCCTTTCAGTGAATTATATATTCATATTTAATGTGGAACAAGTTCTAAATTTACACACATGTTGTGTATTATATGAAGATCCTCTTTTGTCATAATCATATTTGCATACATAATTTAGAATTAATCAACAGTTGGTAGGTACGACTAATTACCTATAGTTTAGAATCCAATGTGTCCAATTTACACGATTTTAACAATTCATATAATTCTATATCCATGTCTCTAAAAAACCAAAAACATGATTTGCACAAGTTACTAGTCTATTTCATTGTTTAATCGTGGAAACTAATAGTTTATAAACGGCGGTAAAGGTTTGCTATTGTGATATTTATCAACAACAGATCTGCCTAAATCATATGAGATGACGTCACGCCACAAAAGGAGGATCCCGCCACGACAAACCCTAGCCGGAGATTAGGGTGGGCCAAAACAGTAGAAAACGGACGCCAAGGCTGACCCTCTGTAACCAAACGCAACACTCCAGCGTCCACAGCTCCTAAAGGTCACTGAAAAACAGCAGTGGGGGAGATCAGAAAACTGCATCGCAAATAATCAGTACAATAATAAAAAAAGAAATAAACAAATAACCAACTATGCAGACACAGACGCTGGCGCTAAGTAACAAAGTCATTCCCATATAATTAAATTTATTTAAAAAAAAACAGCTAATGTAGTCAGATAAGAAAAAATATAATATTGAAATATTGCAAGTGATAATGAAATCACGACATTTATAAAAACAATGAAACAAATACGAATATTAAAAACTGATCCCAGTTTGGCCACCCAGCACCAACAATACGCTCGGCAAAAAACGCGAGTTCCAGTTGAACTAATTACAATAAAAATATAACAACTGAGTGACAATAAAATTCGACAAAGACAAAATATGAAGAAAAATTCACGAGACGGGGGTCACGATAAGTCAGCCGTTGTACATTTATCCAAACGCACTGGGGACTTATAATGATGGCTACTGATCAAAAAACGATTCAGCTCTTCACGTATCTCAACGCCCTGATATACGGTGCCCTCACTGGCGAGCGAATCTCGCCAAGAAATGCAGTTCCAGCAAAACTGACCGCTTCAATGGAAAATTATCCGCTCCACAAGAAAACCCTTGAAAATGGATTCTTTTTTCTTCACAAGATCCCAGCTGAAATCGAAGAAAATCCCGATCACTAGGTACCTTAAACCTAAACCATTCACAATCGAGAATATCGTGAAGTCAGTATGGCGAACGAAAATTGCAAAATTTAAAAAAACGCGCACGGCGATAAACCTACGAAAACCCAAAATCATAACAAATCCAGAGGCATCGCCGGGTGCAACTTTACTACCGGATGTAAAGGAACGGTTAGAAGATTTGCGACCCCGAGAAAAAAGATGATAAGAATGAGAGAAACCCTGAACAATCCCATCCAGTTAAAAGAAATGAGACTAAAGGACATAGATAAATAAATAGATAAATAAATAAATAAATAAATAAATAAATGAATAAAAGAATAGGTACAGAAGGGTAAATCAGAGATGAGCACTTCGCTACAATACAGGAGCCCACAGTTGAGGCGAATTTCCCAAATTGTCCGCTAGGAGAAATTACAAAAGTTAAAACATCAGGCATAACACCAAACTCCCGACAACAATGATCTCAAACAACTAAAAATGTCCTATGTAACAGCGTGGAAAGTGAGCGATAATACAAGATCAACAGAGAACAGAACGAATAAATAACTAACGAGTTTACTAGCCATATCCAGAGTCCAACAAGGCATCAAGAGTAGAAGACAAAGAACAAAGAAACACAGAAACACAGAAGATAATCAAAGCAAAAATATATTCATAACACGTTGTACGTACCATAATATTATGAATAAATATAATATGGAAAATCAGGATTTAGAAGAGGGTATAGCTGCGAGACTGCGCTTCTTCATGTAACTGATACCATCTTTGATGCCTTCGACCAGAATAAGTATTGTTTATTGCTTTTGTTGGATTTTTCCAAAGCATTTGACACCATAAACCACAAATGACTTCTCTCAATTCCACATTACACCTGTTTCAGCTCACAGGAAGTAAGAAATCTCTTAAGTTATATCTCAAATAAAACTCAGTATGTCAAAATTGGCGAACAATGTTCTGAACTACTAACTTATGTTAAGTGCGGTGTGCCGTAGGATTCTGTATTGGGACTCCTGTTATTTACACTTTATACTTTAACGTTTGTAGACTGTTTCAAATACTGCAAAGTATCATCTATATGCTAATGGTACTCAGTTTTTTTATGCATTTGATGCTTCTGCGAAAGTTGAGGCTTGCGAAAAAACTAAAAATGACCTAAATAAGTTTGTGTAAGTGGCTATGGAACATTCATTGATTCTTAATTCTTCTAAATCTAAGTTGATGCTCCGTGGTGGTCACTGGTCAGTATACTCCTCTTATTCGGAATGATGCCATCAGTACCATGAATATAAGGATGGGAGGCTGTAAGTTGGAATTTGTTAATACTGTGCGTAACAAATGATATTCTAACATTTGGTTATTAAAATCAAATCAACAAAAATAAAATGTTCGGTGATCTGTAACTTTTTGCTAATTTACTTTACCCTATAAGAATTTGGTATCATAAGAATCATGAAAATCTACATCCACCAAGACGAAAACATAAAAATTTGTTCCGTTTAAAAAAATTAAGTTTCCCGCAATTGAAAAACCCCGTATAATAAAAAACAGAGAGCAATTTTGCCAGGCATGTATGGAATCCGAATCCGCACTAATAAAATTAATATTCTTTCTTTGAAAACCCGATATTTATCAATAGCTCAAATAGTTTGGCAACTACAGGCGTTTGAAATGAGTCACTTTTCAGCTTTAAGGAAATTGGGTACCGGAGAATAAGATGTTGAATGTAACAGGCTAGGTCTGAAATTTAGTAGGAGGTAGAGCAAATAAAAGGACATACCTAAATAGCAGTTATAAAGTTTATTCTTGGCAAATTTGAAATTTAATTGACATGAGAATAATTATTGGAGTGAGAATTTTGTCAGTCGAAAGAATCCCAAAAACACGCAATTTTTGGGAAGTACCTTATTAAAATAGTATCAAATTACAACTTGCTAAGATGTACCAAAATAACACTTCTTGTTTATTGGATTAGCCATCTTCAAAATCCTCGGTGAAATATAATAATATTAAACACAAATGGTGCAGATTCCCTCCAAACTTTCCAACACAATTATTAAAGAGATATGAGCATTAGGTCCTAAAATTTACAACAACGCGTTGACGCTGTAAATATAACTTCACACTTTGGAGTTCCACCAGCAGTTTCGAAACAGCTCAAACCAGTAAGTGTATTATTACATTTTAGTAGTTAGGAGTAATCAGTGTTAGCACCACTGCATCTCTCCATGAAATTTTCAGCTGCATTAAGCCGGACATTTTATGACACAAGGAACTTCCTGCTAAACTAGTCCACGACCTTTATAAGTTATGACACGTCCATTAGATACCTACTTCTTCTGTCCTGGAATTTGAAAAATTTGACAAAATTTTTATCTTTGAATAGTTGGCGAATTAAACGATCCCCCTTATAGGCAATTGGAATATGTTTTGTTTGCAGCTGAAAAATAATAACTGTGCCAAATTAATATTAATGTAGTGAACACTAAAAGAGAAACATTGCTGCAGGTTACTTTATTTATTCACACCCGCATTGGATTATTTCTGTGTTTCAATTTATTTCTCTTGTGTTCGCTGTAAATATATAATGGTTTTTGATGTCATGTCCCACCACTGTTTATGAGGTTTGCATGAAACTGTAGAGTGTTGCAGAGAAAATTTCTGAATCAAATACCTATTTCAAAAATTATGACAAAGATTATGACAAAACAAAAATCTGTTAACAGTCGTTCAATCCTCACCCCATTAAAATACTGAAAATATGCAATCACTTGATTAGCAAAAAAAAAACTTTATAACAAAGAATTAACATTTATATTGTATTAAAGGTGAACTTGTAAAAAGGGGGGAAAACATAAAATCTCCTTCGTTTTTTGCTATAACTTCTTTAATATTTTACGTGTGCAAATATAAAGCAAAAAACTATACCCCAACTCACTACAAAAGAACTCGTTCCATATTATTATCCACGAATATGACAGCTGAAAATATGCGTTGACTTGACGGTTTCAGGTCGTGTGCGAATGTGTGTATGCTAATGGGCAGATAGACGATGATAACTTCATTCTATTAAAAGTAAATCGATATCAATTTATTTCCCCGGACTAATTTTAATTCCTGCATATGTTACTGGAATTTCCTCATGCGAATGGGGGGACTAATGTAATAGTTATGTTCAGCAGCACACTATCATATAAATCAGCACTCTATAGAAAGTGAGCAAAATGTTGCTGAAATTATAAGCATATTCCTACAAACAAGATTTAGATTATTTTTAGCACTTAGTAACCATGTTTGTGCATACATCATTTAAAGTGAAGTTGTAAAATTAACCAAAACTCAACCATTTATTAGCTATAAGTAAAAAAGAAAAACATGGAAATTCATCGCGAGTCTGCAACGTTTTAGTTGTGTCCGTATTTTGTAACTAGAATCTGTATAAGTATACAATATGAGGTAAATACTCTCGTAACTCTAACAGACGACAGCCCACCTTATGCTAGCGTAGCTACACCTGATACATCAGCAGTCTTTCTTTTGCGATAGTTAAGAAGCGGTTTGTGTTAAGAAGAGTGGCCAGTATTAAAACCATAAGTCCATTCAACATGCCGCAATAAATTTTACTCCCCTCGCCAATCCGCCTATATCCAATACGGCACTGATGATTGAGGTGCATACAGTACGGTATACACCCCAATCAGAGGTGTTAAAAAGAGTTTTAATACTGAAAATACATAAGACATCTTGTATTTCTGCTTAAAATATTCTTTTATTGTTGCATCGTTCATTAACAGTTTACATTGAAAGAAATGAAATTTTACAAAAATAAAAGCGGAAGAACAGTGGATTGATAATAAATACAAGGAAGTGGAGAAACTAACGAAGCGTATAAAATAATTCTGAGAAGTTTCAGAAAAATTGGATCTAGCAGCAAGAACATTAGAAACGAGGGACCTAATCGGAAAAGAGAAAAAGGCCCGAAGGAATAGTTCGCGACCTACTAGTCGAAGATAGGAAAAAAGAGGTAGGGGTAGCCCAGATCAGACTACTGCCCTCAAATAGTTGGGGATATAGGATGTTCTACTTTGAGGGAAACGCGCAGGTTAGTTCAGAACACGATAGAATGAGGTGCGTGAAGTTGGATTGACCCATCTCTCAAAGCTAAGTTTTCTCATTTGCAGCATTTAGTGCTCAATTTGTGCTAATTTGTGCTGCGGTTCCCGTAATTTGTGCTCGTCAATTTTCCGAGGTATTAATAAAACTTTAAGGGTTAATCCAACTTCACGCTGATTAACCAATCTCTAATATTCCATTTTGGTTAGTGCAGTCATTTAGTGCTCAATTTGTGCTAATTTGTACTGCAGTTCCCGTAATTTGTGCTCGCTAATTTTCCGACTTATTAATAAAACTCTATGGGTTAATCCAACTTCACGCTGATTAACCCATCTCTAATATTCCATTTTGGTTAGTGCAGTCATTTAGTGCTCAATTTGTGCTAATTTGTGCTGCAGTTCCCGTAATTTGTGCTCGCCAATTTTCCGAGTTATTAATAAAAATCTATGGGTTAATCCAACTTCACGCTGGTTAACCCAACTTTAATATTCCAGTTTGGTAGGTGCAGTCATTTAGTGCTCAATTTGTGCTAATTTGTGCTGCAGTTCCCGTAATTTGTGCTCGTCAATTTTCCGAGTTATTAATAAAAATCTATGGGATAATTCAACTTCACGCTGATTATGGCTGGGATATATCAGCTGTTAGTCTATAAAGTGCTGCCACCTATCGCCCAAAAGTGTGATTAGGATTATGCAAAATACAGTCACAATCTATAATGATTGATTTTTATCACAGCTGCAAACTCTTCAGACGGAACCTATACAGCTTGGAATTTTCAAGGTTTTTTGCTTTAGCGGCAACCGAATAAATCTGGGAGGATTAGTCGGCGGTCCTATCTTTAAATTATTATTTTCTACTTAGAAATATGAGAATAAACTGAAGCGCCATCGCCATCTGTATTGCAGTGGCCACACTACTACACTGAGAAAAATGGGTAGTTCCCAACAAATAAATGACTGTAGAATAACAGTGACTTGTTAAAAACTAAAAATTACTTCTTCTAGATAAACCTTATTTACCGCAACTTTTTTGGTATATCTCCCATTATGAAATGCTTGATTTGGTATCTTTATTTGTGGAAAATATATATTATTTCTCACGATTATTCGCAATTTAATTCAAGCTAATTCTATGATTTCGCCTAAATACATATTGCCTTTGAAACAAAAGCCATGATGTATTTGTAACAAATAAACACTTATGTTTGGCTGTGTCTAATGTCATTTTAGACTTTTGAGGAAGAGCTGAACATTGTGAGAAAGGTATATTTATGTTATCTACTTAATCAGCCGCCCCAGCGCATCAAGTAGTGAGCGCTACCCGACGCTAGATGGCGCGGGCCAAGCTCTCGCTGATATCTGTTAAGCCACTCCATACAAAAGGACCCTGGATTTCAGCCAGCCAAAACCAAGAAGAAATAAAATATACTTTTTTTATATTATTTCAGATATTATTGTTGTTGTACTTTTGTTAATTATTAATAAAAGTTTGAACAACATAACAACAATCTTACAATGTGTATTTGATTTCTGTCGAATAAATAATGGCAGACCTGCCACCTGCAAGGTATACAATGAAATAAAAACAAGTCAGTTCTATTAAGGAAGTAAATATATCCGTTACTTGGAGATTTTATTTCATAATTTATTTGAGAGAAAGAAATAACAGAGTTTGTTAAAATACATTATTTATTTGCGGCAAATAATTAATTTGGTAGCTACAAATATATAATTTACTTGTCACAAATAAGTAATATATTTTAACAAACTCTGTGGTTTATTTCTGTCAAATAAATTATGAAATTAATTGAAATAAAATCTCGGAGTAGATGATTTAGTTAATGGAACTGACATATTCATTTCGCTGTATACAGGTCTACCATTTGTTTCCCAGAAATAAAATTCACATTGATATAAATAAACCTTTCTCTCAGTGTACTACTGTCAAACGTCCAGTTTGCTGTGCATATCGGCCAAATATGCGCAAAATGAAGAGATCGCAATATAATTTTTATTCGAACATGCACGTTTAACGAAGTAACGTATCAAAACGTTCTTGGTCGAAATTAATAAGGAATAATTAAGTTAAACAACCCTACTTTCTAATTACGATAAATATGTGTACAAATAGTAAAAAGGCGTCGAGTTTATGACGGATTTATGACGGAGTTTTCAATAATTTGAGGGAGATTTATTTAAGGCGAACGAAAAATATTAGGGACTATAAAAGTACTGCGAGTCTCTAAGTTGTTGATAATTTCTTTTTATTTAACGCCCTATCTACTTTAATTTCAGAATGGTGTTGGAATAAAAATGTGTCTACATGTCCCATTTTAGTTCTCAAATTCCGCACCCTTAACCCTCCTCTAATATGCCAGTTTGATTGATGCAGTCATTTAGTGCTCAATTTGTGCTAATTTGTGCTGCAAGTCCTCTGAAATTTTGTTCCAATGCGGTCGGATGTGCGCATTACTTAATTTCGGGAAAATGACGTTTAAGTACATCGTTATCGGCTAGTGACGCTAACGGTTTCTGTGGGTGTGCGGGTATCGTACAGAACTACCATTTTGTTCTCCTACGGCTAGACGAGTTCTGCTCCCGTACGGGTTTGATATATTTTGCTTGTTTTTACATCATCTTTTTTCCAAAAAATGCGTGTGTCTGGTGCGAGAACAACTAAATGGTCTGTTTCAAAAATCCGTTCTCTCAGCTTTAGTTTTTTTTACACCTCCAAAATGCAAATTGTGTTGACATTCTGTAATGCGCATGTCCGACCGTCTTCGAACAAAATTTCAGGGGACCGTCGGCCGGAGCAGTAGTCACTCCCTATAAATAATGATTTAATTTGAACGCTATAAACGAACCCTTAAGACAATTTTAAAGTATTACTTCCAGATAAATAATTAAAAGGTTCTCTCACATTTGGCATTCAAATAAATAGAAATATGCATATTAGCTTAAACCTAATGCAAACCACAAACAACCTACTGCTTGTGTATAGCTACCTACGCCGGAGTTATACATATATGTCGTAGCCACATGGTGTAATCGGACATTTCACGAAATGTCTGTACAGATGATGTAATCTTTGAAAATTTGACATTTGCAATCAGTAAGAAGTCACAGTAAACCGATCGAGTGATGGCGAGCGGTGGGGGTGCGCAATAGACGTAGTTGCACTCTGCATCACCGCCTTCGTTTAGATTTATAATAAGGTACCCATGTCAGTGGCGTAGCGTCTTGTTTACGGTTCTGCTCGTGTTTACGGAAATTTGTAAAATGTCATTCACTTTTAACTGTGTTATTCACAGTCAATCACGAGAATATTTGTTTATCGTGTGTTCAATTACTTTAAGAATTTAAAAAGTGAGACGGACACATTGGCAGATATTAAAATTAAGACATGGGAAGTGATGGGTATTTCGGTAAGGAGCATCGAAAGAAGGGGGGGTAGTGCACGAAACAATGGTGAAGCAAAGTTTTCAACTCCAAGGAAGAATCGTCCAAGAAAAAGACCAATTACAGATCTGCCAGAGTACGAAATGTGCAATATTCGACAAATAATATACGAATTGCACAAAACGGAAGGGTGTCGTGTGACATTAATACGGTTAAACCAGAAATTAAAAGAAGAATTAGGTTGGAAGGTATGCAATGATTCGCTCGGGGCAATTTTGAGTAAAATGGGATTCAAATGGCGACGAACCCAAAACAGCAGAAGAGTGTTAACTGAGAAGGATGACGTGAGAGCTCTCCGAATATGATAATTTCACAAAATTCGAGATATTTTCGGAGTCAGAATTTGCGGGGCAGGGTATTGTATCTTACAACGATAAAAGGAACGAGAATCGTGATTCGTGAACGAATCGAAGGAATCGATTCCGAAAAAGGATTGGTTCCGATGAATCGATTCCTAAGAAGGAACGGTTTAGCCCAGCTCTACACTAAATGACATCACCAACCAAACTGAAATATTAGAGATGGGTTAATCAGCGTGAAGTTGGATTGCGCCACAGGTTTATATTAATAACTCGGAAAATTGCCGAGCACAAATTACGGGAACTGCAGCACAAATTAGCACAAATTAAGCACTAAATGACTGCGCTAACCAAAATGGAATATTAGAGATTGGTTAATCGGCGTGAAGTTGGATTAACCCATAGATTTGTATTAATAACTCGGAAAATTGGCGAGCACAAATTACGGAAACTGGAGCACAAATTAGCACAAATTGAGCACTACATGACTGCACTAACCAAAATGGAATATTAGAGATGGGTTAATCAGCGTGAAGTCGGATTAACCCTTAGAGTTTTATTAATACCGCGGAAAATTGACGAGCACAAATTACAGGAACTGTAGCACAAATTAGCTCAAATTGAGCACTAAATGACTGCACTAACCAAAATGGAATATTAGAGATTGGTTAATCAGCGTGAAGTTGGATTAACCCTTAGAGTTTTATTAATACCTCGGAAAATTGACGAGCACAAATTACGGGAACCGCAGCACAAATTAGCACAAATTGAGCACTAAATGCTGCAAATGAGAAAACTTAGCTTTGAGAGATGGGTCAATCCAACTTCACGCACCTGATAGAATGGAGGTACGCGACCCACCAGTCTTCGGACTGAGAACTTTATGATGGCAATGAAAAGCGTTCTTACACGATGCTACTATAAAGTAAAAATGATACTTTAAACGTTGCTCCAGTATTTACCACCGCTAAATCTAAAATGGAAGACCTGGCTTTGACCACCAGTCGACGCTTGTTAACATTTTCCTGGGTGGTGTGGCTCCTGTAGGTGCCTAATTATACTGCTACAATTGATTTAATCCTGATTATTCATACAGCTTTCAGTCGGTTTCGTAATTTCTTGTAATTACAGATTCCTATAGTGTACTGTGTAGGTTACCTACTATTTTGATTATTAAACTTATATCTAAATCAGGTCTTATACCCTATATCTTGGACAGGGTTCTGGCCAGTGGAATACCTGATGTAGGAAATTTGCGCAGTTTTCTACGCGTAAATTACGCAGTTTCTACATTTTCTACTGGTATATTAAACAGCTGCCGACTAATACACCCGCTCAAACAACTACACCTCGAGCAAATACTCCGCCAGGCATTGAATTACAGAACGGGCCTACGTCGGCAGAATGTACATTAGGATGCACACAAGAGGCCTACCCCAGCAAAGCTGGCCTTGAAAGCCTCCATACGTGCCCCATCGTACCACAGTGAACCAGGTTCACTATTCAAGCTAGAAGCCTGCATGGTGTGAATGTGCACAGCAATCCGCAGACCGGTTTCGTCCTATTGGGACTCTTCAGTACGGCGCCGCTATGCACAAACACACCCTGCCCAACGGTCTCCCTATGAATAACTGCGATAGTCATCCATAAGGGAGAGCCAAAATCACGCCATCTAGAACGTAAATTGTTGAACAGCTGCCGACTAATACACCCGCTCAAACAACTACACCTCGAGCAAATACTCCGCCAGGCATTGAATTACAGAACGGGCCTACGTCGGCAGAATGTACATTAGGATGCACACAAGAGGCCTACCCCAGCAAAGCTGGCCTTGAAAGCCTCCATACGTGCCCCATCGTACCACAGTGAACCAGGTTCACTATTCAAGCTAGAAGCTTCTAGCCCCATCGTACCACAGTGAACCAGGTTCACTATTCAAGCTAGAAGCTTCTAGCTTCTAGCTTGAATAGTGAACCTGGTTCACTGTGGTACGATGGGGCACGTATGGAGGCTTTCAAGGCCAGCTTTGCTGGGGTAGGCCTCTTGTGTGCATCCTAATGTACATTCTGCCGACGTAGGCCCGTTCTGTAATTCAATGCCTGGCGGAGTATTTGCTCGAGGTGTAGTTGTTTGAGCGGGTGTATTAGTCGGCAGCTGTTCAACAATTTACGTTCTAGATGGCGTGATTTTGGCTCTCCCTTATGGATGACTATCGCAGTTATTCATAGGGAGACCGTTGGGCAGGGTGTGTTTGTGCATAGCGGCGCCGTACTGAAGAGTCCCAATAGGACGAAACCGGTCTGCGGATTGCTGTGCACATTCACACCATGCAGGCTTCTAGCTTGAATAGTGAACCTGGTTCACTGTGGTACGATGGGGCACGTATGGAGGCTTTCAAGGCCAGCTTTGCTGGGGTAGGCCTCTTGTGTGCATCCAAATGTACGTTCTGCCGACGTAGGCCCGTTCTGTAATTCAATGCCTGGCGGAGTATTTGCTCGAGGTGTAGTTGTTTGAGCGGGTGTATTAGTCGGCAGCTGTTCAACAATTTACGTTCTAGATGGCGTGATTTTGGCTCTCCCTTATGGATGACTATCGCAGTTATTCATAGGAAGACCGTTGGGCAGGGTATGTTTGTGCATAGCGGCGCCGTACTGAAGAGTCCCAATAGGTCGAAACCGGTCTGCGGATTGCTGTGCACATTCACACCATGCAGGCTTCTAACTGGTATATTACTTTATTAATTCAAAAACTACGAACGTCAATAAAATTAATTTGAATTGTAAAAGTATTTTACTAAATGAAATAAAAAATAAATTATTTTCCCAAATATTTAATTGTTATTGTTTTTTGCTATTTTACAAAACGAACAAAGACGAACTACTATTTACAAATCTGATTAAACATAAACACTACGGAAACTCTAACAATAAAAATATTAATAAGCATCACATGTTTATTAATATTAATAATAATAATATTTATTAACAAGAAGTCGCTGTCTTCCCATAACTAAGAAATTCGTCTGTTGCCAGCACTAGTAATTTTCTCTTTACTTTAATGTAAATTCAGACCATAATAAATTTAAGAACAAGTACAACTTGAGCAGGAGTTGTAAAACTTGACATAAATAGGCTTGGTAGTTGCTAAACAACGATGTGGATACATAAATATTTTCTGTTCGCATCCAGCCAATGGTAGTTTTTAACCCCCGACAAAAAAGAGGGGTGTTATAAGTTTGACGTGCCTGTGTGTCTGTGTGTCTGTCTGTGGCATCGTAGCTCCTAAACGAATGAATCGATTTTGATGCGGTTCTTTTGTTTGAAAGCTGACGTGATCGAGATGGTTCTTAGGTCTTAGCTATAATTTACTAGCTGGTACCGAAGCCACCGTAATATATTACGGTGGCTTCGCTGGTACCCGGCGCGTTGCTGCCTCAGAAGAAATAATTGTGGTAAAATCGTTTGAAACTTGATAAACTGCGAATGACATATGCCGTTTGACGTTTGCTGTCAATTGTCACTTTATAAATTATAGCCCCGGCTTCACATAAACGTATAAAAAAATCTGTTTATCCGATCGCTACCAAACTTCACAGGATCACCCGCTAGGCTAATCTGAAGATTTCCTGAAAATTTCATCAACATCGGTCCAGCCGTTTTGGAGTCTATAACGGACATAGGTAGAAACAATTTTTGTTTTATATATATATATATATATAGATGAAGATCTGTTCAGGCGTTGTGTCGGGGGTTACTTAAAATTTTTAATGTTGTTTATCTACGTATTCTACACGTTAGTTTCTACGCGTGATGCGGAAACCAGTTTTCTAAAGTAACGATCCAACCATTATCTTGGACGTTGTTGGCATGATCAGTATCTAAGGATATTTGTCCGTTCCTAAGCCTCTTTATATAAACCTAAATGAAGCTACTGTTAAAATAATAATTGTAATCAATAATTAAAATCAAAACTGGACCATACCGACCATCAATGATGAATAACTGGATATCATGAGGAAACCTAGGTATTTATTTGTTAATAAGTACGCAATTCCCGATATATACGCGGGCATTGCTAAGCAGGTCGTGGCGATGCCAATTAATTATACACGACGGCGATATCGAACGGCGCGACAAATACGTGTACGAGGGGAACAAAGGCAATTATATAATTATTAATTACCTTAAGCACTAATATAAAGGTACTGTAGCACACTCCACTGCACAACGGTTTCAGTTGAGTAAACGTGACAATTTAATTACAATTTTGCATCCTATACTGGGAGTAAATTAATCAAATTTTGACTGAATGCATTGTAGTCTCAACGACAGATGCCTGAGCAACAGGTAGGTAAGAAAAGAAAATTAATTTTGACGCTTTCAGTTCATAATGGGTTTTAGATTTCAAGCCTACTTAGCTGCCTTTTCTTGATGTTAATAAGCTGCGGCCCACTGACAGAGGCCCTGTTTTTAATTAAATTAACTCTATAATAGTTAATAATGGAATTAAATTTGAAAGGGTAATCCTGATTGATTTTATGCAAATATTTTTTGGTAAGTTTGATATTTTGTTCTATTTCACATAAAAAAATGACTATACCAATTGCTGAGACGCAGTTATTACTTTGAAATTTGAATTAATTTGCAGTAATATTTGCAAGACCTAACAGAAGACAGACAGATTCTGTTTGTGCTTAAAAATAAAGTAGGTATGTCACTATAAAATTGCTAGTGTGCCGCAAGGTTAGACATCTTCAGATACTTAAACAATGGCATTTGAAGTTGCTTCTATTTACTTGTAATAGACGTTGCAGAAATTCCATAAAAGGTGATTATTAAATAATGTTATACGCTGGTTCTAGATGGATAGGTTAGCATTAGACGTGGTAGGTATTAGTGAAGTACAATGGCCAGAAGCTGGAGGCTTCTGGAGCGGAGATTTTAGAGTAATATACACAGGATCTGTAGGAGGAAATTCGGGAGTAGGAATAAGCTGGGTGGGTTCTGAGTTAAATCCAAACGTTGTACACCTCAAGTTAATAAAATCTCTCTCTTGCACCATAAAGGTCATATTTTAATGTATCTATTTTAGGCATTTTAATTTCATGCTCAGTTCGAACATATGCCGGTGTTATTGCGACTTATTCCCCCCACACGTTATAAAATGACGTTCAAATAATAATGAAAGAGAAATTAGGTTTCGCTTCTCAAGTAGCATACGAAAGTAATTTCCTCCGAGAATTGCAAGGGGAAAATTCAAAAATGCATGCATTGCTTACCTAATAGAGCTTGGAATAGTCTAGACTTGAAAATCCGAATAACTCGTTCAATTGCCAAACGTAACTGTTTGTCCTGAGGTTTGATGAGCTTCGAGTGGTAATCTTCTAAAAGTTCAAGTGCACGGTGTGCTTCTGAAAATAAAACTAAATTAAGTTTGATGTAAAGTGATGTCGGTGTAATTGCTCTCTATACTTCAAACACACTTCATATAAAAGGTCAAACTGTACAGTGCTGTAGTGGATTTTTACAGATATTAAAAGAGTCAGAAAATGTTGTCTACAAACCAAGCAATTCCTGAATTATGTTCCTAAAACTTCAAATGCCTACTCTTGTTTATGAATCCTTAAATGAAGAGATATGTATATTCACTTGGCAATGCTGCAAGTTTTACATAATTCGCTGCTGATACAAAATTCATTATAGTGATGAGGCTGTAGAGGCAGCTTATATAGCGATATCGATTATGTGCTATAATTTGTGAAGGGGCACGAAAATGTATTAATCGTGGGAGATTTTAATGCAGTTGTAAGGCAGAGAAGATGGAATAATCGGTCACTTGTAGATTAGGTAATAGGAATGATAGGGGAGTTAGACCGTTAGATTCTGCAACAAACACAACCTAACCGTATATTTCAACTATATTTCAACATCACTTTAGGAGACGCTATATATTGAAGATGCCAGGAGACCTAGGGAGATATTAAATTATCTAACCCTAGTCATCTTTTCCAGCCTCCAGAAAAAACTAGATGGACGTACACAAAGTAACATTTTTCAACCAAATCAAGGCAAAGCAGACCTAACCGGCACTAACAAAAATTGAGATCTAAAATGTTAGGTACTTGTTCTGCAACATACTGAAATTTTGCAAAAAATGTTATTCTACAGAATGATTGCAACATCGCCAATGAACGTGTAAACTTCCGTGTTCAACTAATAAAACAACTATACAGCGAGCTCAAAAACGGAATAAATTCGATATTTTTAAATGTGTTCATTGTTGAGCAATATCCTCGGACATGTCGATTTTATTTTTTTCTTGAACATATTTTGATATTTAAATTACGTAGATGGCGCTATTCAAATTCCGGGTATGATGTCTTCGATGATCTTTTTTCAAATAGCAACAATATACAGGGCGTTACAAAAAAGTAAGTCAAGCCGTTAACCACAGATAATCCGGCCGAAAATAATGGAACTTTCGTTATGCCATTTTTCATTTAGGCTTCTCTCTTTCAAGATAGAGGATGTTAAAGTTAAAATTTAAAAAACTATTTTTATTAATAACTCCTTTGTTTTTTACGATATTCCGTTGAAATTTTGTACAGCATTTTTTCATCGATGCGCGAACGGGGGAAAAGGGGGGTTGTAATACCCATTGACCCCCTAACTTTTCCCTGAGCATGTCTATGGTTCAAAGGTATTGTTTTTTATACCAAACGTTCATTTCTTTTATTTTTTTTCTCTTGTAAAATTTTGATTTAGGGCTTGGTTTACGAGATATTGCAACTCATTTGACTAGGTGTTGTTGATCTGCTCGCTGTTTAAATCTCCCAATTTTTCTTAGTTTTTTTTAATTTTAACTTTAACACACTGTATCGTGAAAGAGAGAAGCCTAAATGAAAAATGGTCAGATTATCTGTGGTTAACCTACTTTTTTGTAACACCCTGTATTTTTTCCATAGAATCTTGTAGGCCAGCTCTTTCTGATTGTGGAAATATAGCATATTTACATTAATTATGCAAATAGAAATTTAAAAAAATTAATAAATGTTTAATGATGAAGATTCTGTGTGTACACGAAAAATGCTGCTGCCTAAAAATAACAATTTGAGTTAGGTTTTTCAATATTTACTTCATTCTTGTTAACATTTCGTGCATTTTCCATTTCAAATTTTTATTTTCAAATTTAGCAGAATTTTTCGTGTAACCACAGAATTTTCGTCATTAAGTATTTATTATTTATTTAACTTTTTTTGCTAAATATAATTACTACGTTTTCATGGTTACTGAATTTGAACTGAGTACTCCTACAGTGTTCAACACTTTGCCTGTTTTCATGAGAGTATGCAAATCGTTTTGAAACCACTTTCAATACTTGATCGAAATTTTAATATTTAATATTGTTCAACAATGCACACTTTTAAAAATATTGAATTTATTCCAATCTCTTTGAGCTCACTGTATAAATTTGATACATAAATTGACAAGAAGGTAAATGAAGAAAAAGTAATTTTCCCCAAAGGCTGAAGATGTACGAGTACACGTACCGAGAACAGAGCACCATATAAATTATGACGGTCCATTATTATCATGCTCACACATTCAAAAATATGTCTACTATCTATTATTGGCAAGGTAAACGTACTTTCTCTCATATATGTTCAGTTTTCACAAATATCAGAATCTAAAACAAAATTATTATCGCCATGTGTAAACATTAACCCATTTCTATTTATTACAACATTACACACACACAGTTTCCCCAAAGACATTAAAAGCTGCATGCACATGCCCAAATTGGTATTTAAATAAACGGCCGACCCTAGATGGTTAGGAAAGTGTAAAGATAAGCACGTTATATATCCCTAGTTAGCAGAACAACAGTCCTGGAAAATCGTGTTACTTTACACCGATAAAATTCATCAATCTTGGAACTTTACTTCTCAGAATTGCAAATTAACTTAAATTTAAATATGTTTTTCATAAAGACCACCTGAGAACTTTCTATTAAAAGCTTTATAGTGTAGTCATTTTAACTGAAAATTTCCCAATCAGTTAAAAACTCTTATGTGCAAACAGTCTATTATTATTGTTATAAAGGATCAAGATGCAAGAGACTGTGGTTAAATAATCAATTCAAGAATCAATTGTACCCCTAACCACATAAAATTTGAAATACTATATACGCATTTCGGCAGCTAAGCTGCCATCCTCAGTAGCAGGGAAAAACCTATAGTAATAAAAATAGCAATAAAAACATTAATGAAAAAAAAAACAATTATATATATGACAATTTCAAATTTTATGTGGTTAGGGGTACAATTGATTCTTGAATTGATTATTGTTATAAACAATATAACTCCTTATGGACCTAAACTAATGGCAGAATACATCTCCAGTGATTATAAATTCGTTTGAACACTTAATTTGTAGTGTCAAAATATTTCCAAATAACTTTCAACCACCTAGTGTTCGACGTATTCAGCGGCACAGTTTCCGTAACACAGTTCATATCACAAATTAATTACTGTCATGCGAGCGCGGCAATAACCTATGAAGGCAGACAAACGATGAACACGTTTTGCACTCATACCACTTCCTAGTTTAATGGCTTTTACAAAATATTGGACATTATAATGTTTGTAACACAAGTTACGATAATACTCGATTGATGCTGCCGAGACAGCAACTTAGAATAAAGAATACACACCGGCATAATTACAAATTCAGTTCGTAATATCATCGGGCAAAATAATATTATGATTAAATGTATAATTATTATAAAAGGTGATTAAGAAATAACCAGAACAAATACTTATATTATGTGACTTATATTATGTGACTTCTTAAGACAATTGGAATAGATAACTGCTATATCTTTCACCGTCTTAGTCGACCGTTTTACATAACATTTATTTCTATATTCCAAGATTTTTAGAAAGAACCCCTGCATGAGAAGTTTAGTCTCTAAAAAAAAATAAGGGAATGTAGCATAGGACTATAGGAGATTAATACAATAAAATAAATAGTGTAAACCACAGCAGTCTATTTCCGTAGTCTAGTATTAGAGCGATTCATTCCAACATTATTCTCTTAAATAATGCCATTTACATCCAGTCTCAATGCAGGCGTTGTATATCCATTTGAATAAAATAAATTATTGACAGAATGCTGAAAGTTTTGCCAGAAATGGAAAGCATGAATCCGTGGCTTGTAAATCACGTACACGATATTCCTAAGAGAAATATCTCATCGCCCTTATAAACGTACGTTCTTGGTGCGTAACAAGAACGAAAATATCTTTAATTATTTATACAGACGAGAAGCGGCATTGCGTTTTCTTGTAACAGAATCCCTCATTCGTATCTCTGCTAGTAATGTTAAAAGCCGGATTAACTGGGCTTCATCCAGACTGCTTGCCGCCTTACCGCAAACTCGTGCTTTGCAGAAAGTGCAGATTTTAATTAAAGATCTAGCTTGAAAAGCTTCATTAAGGTTACTTTTGGTTGGTACACCAAATGTAAGTACACTAATGGTATTAATTGGGATTGTACGGTTATTTCATAAAATTCAACGTACTTTCAGTTTACTAAAATGTGAAACGCATTATATTTGCGATCTTCTTAAAATTATTAATACTCGTAGTAATAGCTCCGCTTTTATAGTCTGGCAGGCGCATCGTTAGCTTTGGAACTTTACCTGGGCACATGCCCTAATAACTTAGGTATATGTAGATATTGAAGAGCTAGCGATTTTTAAAATTTTGTTCAGAAACCAAGAACTACAACAAAATCAAAGAAAATTTCCACATAAGAAACAGCAACGCAGCAAGTAACAAAATAAAATTTGCATATTCGCAAAAATGTAAAAAAACAACAAAAATTGGACAAGGTACTTGCTACTTGTTAGATATTTATCCTGGGATCGTGCCCACGGTTCCCACTCCCCGATAACGCTCCTGCGTCTGACGACAGTGTTCGGGTAAGCATATTCGAAGTATTTAATTTAGGATCGGCATATTGAAATACGCGTTGTGTTTTTCAGAGGGCAATGTGATAAGCATTACGCTTCGAGGTGCCTATTATTACCCCAGTTTTTACCCCACGTACTCATTTCCCTTGACTGAGTCGAAATAGGTAGGTGTAAAAACAGTCAGATGCAGTGACTGTGGACTCTAGAAAGCTTTCAAAGTAAACTCGTTTACCAATTTATTCAGTTTAGGTTTCACTTTATTATAAATATCTGCTTTACACTCTATTCTACATTACGTTCCGTTTTATTTTCTCACAACCTTGAGATCTAACTATTCATATTCTCTTTCAGACTAATGGCAACTGTATTGTTCGTGAAATACGTCTTTGTTTATGCTCGAGATGTGAGCTTCGCCTTGATGTAGGAGCAGGAAACTACAGAAACAGTGGTAATTTTCTTCTTTCGGTAATAATCTACGTGGAAGGGCTATGTCAGAGATACAGCCAAAAACGAATGACAAAAATTAACAAAGCACCAAACGAAGGCTCCGTAGAAAATTATTTCAAGCTACCTAAATTAAAGATTCTAACGCAAGAATGAAATCGAAAAAGTAAAAAGGAAAGAAATCCTAAAATGAGCGGAAGGAGTTCCAGATGCAAAGTTCCTAAACTCTAAACTAAACCAATTGATTTGAGGTGGCTTTATAACGAAAACTGCGAATTTGTCGACAACGTGTTGAAAAGAACTGAAAAATAAAGATATAATTTCTAGCAACCAATTCCAAAATAAAAAATATTCAGCTACCTACTTATTAGTTGTACTTATCAGAGCAATAATCAAGAATGCATCGCCATGAACGATTAAACTCGAGAACAATGACTTGTGCCAACTGGTATTATACACTTTCGCCAACAAACAGTCTAAATAAGCGAAATAATAAAATGGTTTCGTTTCGGAAACGTAGGATTTTGGTTTGGTACTTGGCATGGATGGAGAAAAATGGGTGAGATATGGATGTGCGTTATCACCCCTAGTTTTTACCTTTTATATCGAAGATGCAATTAATATTGTTTAGGACAGAATAGCCCCATTGATTAATATAGTGCCAAACTATTAATATCATCAGATTCGCGAATGATATAGCACCCGACAAATAAGAATTAGGAATAGCTCTGAACGAAATGAAAGTAGTTTTGACAAAGAATGTCAAAGCGAAAATAATTGACCCGAATTTGCTCAAACAACTACTCCTCTGGCAAATACCCCGACAGGCATTGAACTACAGAGCAAATACTTGACGAAGGCGTGTACTGAACGGTGAGTAAACGCCGGGAAACCAACCTACAAGAAAGGAGTTTCCATCGTGCCTCTAGCGTACCGTTGCGCCGTACTGAGGAGCTCCAACAATAGCGAAATCATAATATACGGTTGCTGTGTGCAAGAAAACCAAATCATTTCCATGCTTCCTTTATTTTGAAAGAATATTAAGAAGTCATGACACAGTCTATATTTTGAAATTCTCTCTATTTTGGTACAAAGGAAAGACAACCACTAAGGGCATTACTTACAATGAAAAGAGTTACCTAGATGCCGTAGTGTAATAGTACTAAGAAACTCCACATTTCACTGACGACGGCACACCATGCAAACATTTATTCCCAAACAGCTTACCGTGCATACCAAGCTGTCAACAATTTGTTTTCAAAGTAATTCTAAGTTCTATGATTACGTCGCTTGCTGCTGCCGAGGAGAACATCTGAATAAACCAATATATTTTGAGACCTCTGCGACCGACTGCGACCACCGGAGTGCAAATAGTTTTTCCACAGCAAATTCAGAATATCCTAACCAACAAATCATAATAATTAGTGAATATTGTTTCCAAAAGATGAAGACTGTGGTGGTGTGGGAGGTGAAACTACGTTGTGATTACAACATTATCTAGAAAAGGTACCAGGAGGGAAACAGCAAAGCATGTGGCACGGGACTGAAAAAAATGGTCAGAATTTCCCAAAGGAACGAAGCTGAAAACCTCGGCACAAATATGGCAAATTAGGTCAAAATTGGGCGAGCAAGTATTTTGTAATTGCCATCACGGAAATAGAGTTTAAATTTCTAGTCCATCTAATATGTCGGAATAGATTGATACTGGTTTCAGTTTTAGTTCAATTTGGGATCAAATATCTGGCTTTTCAGTGTGGCCATATCAGATTGAGCATTCTTCTAACGATTTCGACACATCTATTTCCTATGGACCACATAATTTCAAAATAAGACAATCATCTGACAACAGATGGTTGAGTATATTATCAAAATGAACGCTACACATTTGCATGGAGTTGTCATTTGGGATGAATGGATGATCAGAGATTCAACAGGAAAGCCCTAAGCTAATACCATAAACGAAAGGGGGCGGGCCAAGAAAGATATGGGTACCGGAACAGGATCTAATCATTGAACGAAGAATTTTTCCTTAGGTGGGAGTAGGCCCCGATTAGTCTAATGCTCTCAAATAGTTAGGGAAATGCGTAGATTAACTCAGGATAGGAAAGGATGGAGATACCCGTCCAGCCAGTCTTCGGACTGAGAACTTGATGTTGATGTACCATACGATGATCAAACGTACATTTCAACCAGTTCGAACGAGATGGCCTACTTTTATTTTCATAATAAACAAATGCTTCTCTGAATATGAAATACGATAGTAATACCTCAGTGACATCTTTCAGCGTGTGCAAATTTAAATCCGTTTATTAACATTCTGCGAAGGTATAATCTCAATGCATTCACGTATTCAGACAGCGAAAGCTTCAAGTAACATTCATAAATGCTAGAACGTAACAATTCCAATGTGCCAGACATAATCTCGTTTTACTGCAAAGATTACAATATAAAGTACTTTTGAGATTAATCTTGTAATGCAAAATCACTATAGTAACTGACGTCACAGCAGCACAATTCACACTCTTCATCTGGCGCCACAGTGACTAAAACTATCGATTTTCTTAACGGCTCTCTAGCCCAGTTGACCTGCAATATACCTAAAAAATATGCAGACGAAACTTCTTCAGGATCTAGGAGTCTAGCAATATAAATTTTCTTACTGAATATAAAAGAGTAAAATAATGTTCAAAGGAATTAAAAATCTCGACTGAAGATCTGTTCACGGAGACGTTACGCTGAAAATGTAAAACGGAATGCAAATATGCAACAAGAATATTTCTCAATTTCAGTCTATTCATGAAACATCCGAATAACTACTCTACATTTGTATGCGACATTCCTTAAGAGAATTTAATAAAGGAAATAGAGGTTGTCTGGAAACATATTCTAAGAATATCGGGGCTACTTGTCTTGAAATGAGGACGAAAACGTCGACTAAAAGTACTTTCTACTTTATTATTATTTTTAAACTCCTCTTAAATTTTAGCACTCATCATTTTTCGTATTGTCAATGTCCTTCCGTCTGTTTGATAAGCACTAACATCGTGTTACCACAGATTATTCAAATCCAAAACCAAGCGTCGTTTAACTGCCCCTTAACACTTCCAACCCCCTATGTCAAGCAAGGTGCAAAGTGACAAATTCGCAATGTAACCGCGGTGTCGTCACTCAACAATATAACAAGCACATCCGTCCTGCAAGCAACTGGAATGGAGATTGCACTGTAGTGTAATAAAGACTTGCCCTAGAAAATTCGCAACTTTGTTTTTCAAACTTGCTCGTTCGTTTTTCTGCGATTATCTCCCGTTAGAAAGGGTGTGCCAAACTTCAGTGGAACGTAGAGAAGCTCAAAATGGGAAGAAAAGTTCCTATGAACAAGTACCCAAAAGTTATTACTAACAGAGATACAGGGTGGTTAAGTTTCCTTAAAAATTTATTTGCTTTAGTATCTCAAAAACCATGAATTGAAATTTTACGGACGATTTTTCATTTGCTGACATCTACTGTTCCAATCTGTTCCATCTGTGTTCAATCTGGAAAAAAATCAGCATCTTAAAATTTTTTTGAAAGCTGCTCAGCTTTTGAGCAAAACATTTTTTTATGAAATCGTTCATAATCTGCATGAAAAAAATTCATCAACAATCGATTGTTCCTCAACTTCTTGCGATGCCATTTGCCAGCAAAAAAACATGTTTTTTAAATAATACAGGTCTTCAAAGGGCACTCACTCTAAAAATTTTAATTTAATGGCTTCCTTGGTTTCGGAGATAACCATTCTTTTTCCAGAAACTTCAACACCCTGTATCTTTCTTAATTGTAACTTTTGGTCACATGTCCATAGGAAATTTTCTTCTTATTTTGAGCTCCTCTATAATCTGTTGAAGTTTGACGTGCCCGTTTTGAATCACCCTGTATACTAAATAAATATATTTGTTAGTTTGGTAGTTTAAAAAAATAGTAGGCCAATCGGAGTAAATCTGTCAGCGATTGGTATATGATATCCATAGTAACCGCTTATCCCAAAATAATCTGCGACGCGTGTCAGAAAAAACGATTTAAAAATGCAACATTTTGATGATGCAAATAATTTGGAAATTAATCAAGAAATTGAAAACTCTACCCCCAAGAATACCAAGAAAACTCACAAATCCGTTTGGAATCAGTTCCGTGGTTCCGCGCATTTTATATGAAGAAAAAGGGTACTTTTTAAATAAAAGTATAACAATTAATAATGTGGGGAACATTATGAAAGATTATGCGTTTGATATGAAAAAGTCGATGGAACAGATTACAAAGAGGCTGTAATCTGTAATCAGCTTGACCGGCTAGAGTGAGAACAGCCTCAAAGTGCCCGCACACTGAGGCGAGAAGAAACGAAGCGAAGCGTTATTGTAATAGAGTCCGCACACTAGGGCGAAGTGAAAAGACTTAATCGCGCTTGACCTAATTCCGCAGCAGCAATCCTGACACATCCTTGCATTTCGGAAGTGTGAGCATGAGGTGATTGTTGAACAAAAACAAAATGAGTAGTTCCTCATCTGAAGATTAATTCTTCGTCGATCATTTTCTTGTTTCTTAAAAAAAATAATTATTATTATTTTTGAAGACCGCTACGAAATTTTAGAACTTCTTCATATACGTGGGCAATTCAAATATTTTTGTCCCTGACATATCAAAATTATTTGTGATAAATCACATAAACTTTTATTGGTGTAGGTATGTAATTGCGTTATTAAGTTAGAGAGTCGATTGTTAGAAGGCGTTGCCTTTTTTTACGAAATGGACAAATTTGAAAACAGAGTGGTTATCAAATATTTCTGCAAGAAAGGTTCGTCACCGAAATGAAATTCGTATGGACATGGTACAAGTACTGGCTGAATCTACACCTTCATATCAGGTGGTGGAGAACCGAACCAGGTATTTCAAACCTGGTAGAGAGACCTGTGAATAAGCTTCAGGTGCTAGACGTCCGAAAACTGTTGTTTTCGAGGAAAACATTGAATTGGTCCAGGACAATATCCTGCAAAATAGATGAATCATTGTGAAATTCATAGTTCAGAATTGTGGCTTTTCAATAGGCAGCGTCGAAACCGTTTCACACGAAGAAAACAAAGGCGCATTCGACGAGTCACTTCAGAGACGAACTTGGCCATCATAAACCGAGATCCTGAAAACTTCCTGGCAAGATTCGTTACTATGGTTGGGTTGAGACCTGGGTTCACCACTATGATCGTGAGTCAAAACGGCAGAGCATGGAATGGAGGGACAAGGGTTCACCACCCCCTCGAAAAGTTTCGTGAAACAACATTGGCCAGTTTTTTGAGATGCCGAGGGAGTTACCCTTGTAAAGTTTTTGCCCCGTAGTCCCACTATAAATGGGCGATATTAAGCTGCTTTAATTTCAAAATTGTTTATGGTAGATATTGTGCTATTGCATGATACATGCTTGGGACAAATGTTGGATTTTGTAGGAAAATTATAATATTCCGGAACAAATCATAGAAATAAAAATTATATAATGGATTATTGAAGAAAAGTATATAAAATTTTGGGGGGGTGAAACTTGAGGAAAATTAATAATTTTGAAGAATTTGACAGGAGGCAAGTTTTGGCACAAAAAATTTTGGAATGAATGAGCGAAACTTATGGAAATTCTCTAGAGTGAGACTTAAGTCTCTTTGAGATTCCATAATATGTATAATTATATTGCACACGCAATAAATAAATTAATTATAAAAGGAAATTGCATTTTTACATTTATATTTAATGGGAACTAGCAAATGAGAACTTACAATAACAAAGCCAGGGATAAAACTCATTTAGTATTATTAGACCAATTTAAAGTTCTCGTCGTCTCTAAATTGAAGATATAGAACACTACATTACAAACTCCGTTACCTTCGTAATTCTCGCTTTCTTCCATTCCATTTTCATTTAATACCATCAACCGTAAACCGAGTTATTTTTATTTTCCGACGTCAACTTCCTATTTATTAACAAAAATTGAATGAAGCGAAGAAGTTATTACCTGTTCCCATTACGTGATTCTGTGAAACCGGCCAGAAATTATTGAGTTTTGGTTATGAAACATAACTTAATAAAACACTGAACAGCGAACACTTTCCAAGTAATTTTGTTCCCGCTGAAAAGGCCGGGCAACAGCGGCTTCTAAGCCCATTTGCAAAGTTTAGTACTTTGGGGAATTGAGATTGCCCGAATTCATTAACTTACCCGTTTCTCTCCTGTACCTTTAATTTTCCGCGTAACATTAAAAAGAAAACGAAACTTAAGTAGGTAATCCTCGAATTGTTGTTAGGTAATTTGTACCTATGCATAATTTTACAAATAAAATACAATAATTCATAAAAAAAAAGTAAAATAGGTGCTTTAATCATCTAATTGACTTAGTGCATATTTTGAATAATAACTAAGCAGGTTGAAATATTACAATTTCTGGCTTATACTCGCTGTGACTTAACATATTTAATCACGAGCTGCCCAAAAATGTAACGACACGCAACTGAGAATTCGGGAGATAAGTGGCGCGTCACAAACGTCAGATTTTCATTCCAAACAAAACAAAGCCACGTGCTTTCTGACGTTTTAACCTAACCTCTGAAATATAATTATAATTACATATAGTTGTTTTCAAGTTTTTACGCGTAAGCCCAACACACAAATTGAAAATAAACTGTTTTCACTGCAAAACGTCTATAATTACATTGCAAAAACTAGTTTAAGACGTTGTAAATAATATCGATAAACGTCAAATGGCACGTGCTTTTGTTTTGTTTGGAATGAAAATCTGACGTATGACGGAGGCACTTAGGTCCCGAATTGAGAATTTATAAGAGACGTAACTCGATTATCTATTCAGAAAATCGAGATGTGACTTCAAGGCCGTTACGCCGAAATGCGCGCGCACTCGAATGTAGGTAGATTCACTCAGACCCACAGAGAATATCAACCACAAGGAGCGACAACGGTTCGGGTTAATATAATCCAAATCTACATGCGCATGTTGTCTGAAGCCGCCAATATTGGAAATTAGAAATGTTTTTAGACAAACAGACGATGTCGATTGATTATTTTATGGCAAAGCCTTTTACTTTTGGATACATTTTGTTACGAAAGTATCGTAATTATAAAATAACGTTGTGTTGGAAATTTGAAGTGGGAAAGTTCGCGTAGCAGAAAAATGATACCTAAAATTGAATTGTTGACGTTTCGGTCCTCTTCAGGGCATTTGTAAATAGTCCAAGAGCTACGGTGAAAAATACCACGCGAAAAGTATACAAAGAATGAATATGTTCATGTAATTGTCGTAGGCATTGGTAACACAAAACCGAGCGTCTGCCGTTTAATAGCGGCAGCTTTTAAGCGGGGGCGGCGCTGAATCATGTGAATTTTGGAAAAAAATTGCGTGATTTTATACAACATGAAATATAAACGATCCGATAGACAAATTAATGTAGAATACAATTGCCATTGGCAGACGTCACCAATCGACAGCTTTCTACGCGGCAGACGCAGCGAAATGCGACAAAATTAATACAAAAACACGGGAATTTTATACAACTTGAAACTATCACCAAAAAATAGAGAAAAATTCATTTAACATCATGAGTCAAAGAAATTCCCGGCAGACGGTAGCGTTTCGTAAACAGACGCCCATAATTAACCGCATTACATCTTTGTTCTGACCGTTACAGTCAGCGCGTTAGATAAAGATGGAAAAACTGCAAATATACATAGCAACTTTTTATCAATTTATAATGTATTTGAACTATGCAATAACAAAAATAAAATATTGTTTTGTATAAACAAAAAATGTTAACCCACGACTAATACATAATATAAGTATTATATCTGTAATTTTTGTAATATAATGCCCTATGTTATTCACTTAGGGAATAATGGTGAGGGAATAATAAACTATTATTCCCTCTCGTAAACCAATTAGAAAATAGTACTTGAATCATGGTTTCTGTGAAATTTAAGACGACCACCGTAACGGTGATAAATAAAATGACTGTTTAAACAAATAATAAATTGTGAAAAGTTAGTTGTGTGCGTTTTTTGTTGCGATTTTGTTATGAAAAGTGAAGAAGAAGGTGAATTTTCCTGTACACCACCAGATATTCTTCAATGTGGTCATTCTGCTCCATGTTGAGAATTGTTTTTGGTAATTAATCACGACGTGCACATTGAAAAATATGGTAAACTTCGTTCTTTTTTGAAAAGAAAATTGTGTTACAGATTAATCGTGGATAAAGTATAGTATACAACTCGCTATAATGAGTGCTACTATTCCCTCGGATGATTACACTCCTCGCTCGCTTGGTCGCTCGTGTTTTAATAATTGTAACTCTCATCCTAGGGAATAATAGCACTCATTATAACGTCGTTGTATAATATACTATTATGTATTATGAAAGTGTACTTAAGTCATAATATTATTATTACTCGTCTTCATCACCGGAATCACAGTATAAATTTTCGTCATTGTCTTCATCACTGCCGTCGCTGGCATTGTCACTAGGTACTAATGATTATATCATTTAAACTTTCTGGATGTTGCGGCCCAGAAAACCAGTTAATTACATATTTATTGTTCAGTAATGACCAACCATTATTAACGGACTGTAAAATTTTGTTGTTTTTTCAGTAGATTACCTCCATATGGCACAAATTTGATTTGATCGTTTCGTTTTTCTAATAAAATACTGGCACAAGGTGGCAAGGAGCTGCCGTCAAATTTCTTTAGATTACGAAATGGGTCTTTATGTTTCTTTGGCTGTAGGCTTCTAAGAAAATTTCGTACCTAAAAGTATTTGCTCGTAAGTAAGGAAATATACAATGCTATACTCGCGTATATGCATTTACTGATAAATAGGTAATTAAAAATTTAGGGAAATCGTAAAACTTAGACAGAAGATAAGAAGATATATAATACTGCCTTTGCACTACTATGACATACCCACCTCAATAGGAAATTGTATTTTAACTAACAGAAAATCAGAATATTGCCTTTATGCCTGCCTTGTTTTATTTACTTGAATGTGTTTTCGTTTTCCGTAAATCATTAAAGTAAATTCTTCCACGAATGATACTTGCTCCTCAGACATATTTTCTGAATCTCCAAATTTTGCGAACACACTCTGCAAGTTTTTATTCTGTTCTAGAATTTTAAAAGGAGCGACTTTTCCTTTCTTGAAAATTGCTGCTGTGTAATCACAGCCTGTGATAGCGTGAAACGCCGGAAAGGATTTACTTAATTCTGAACCCAAAGAAGCAATAATTGAGTTAACATTTATAAACCTCAAAGTATTATTTGTACTTTGTAAACCTATAAAGCAAAATTATTCATATAAATATATTCGTGAATAAAATTAATAAGAAATTACCTGTCTCAATCCAAACTGCTATATTGTTTGGAAGCAGATGAAAGTTTCCGATTGTAATGACAAGGATGTCTGTATCAGATGCTTTGATTATCATATTAGATTTTTCAGGCAATTTTGATAAATAATGTTATACTATTTTGCTATCTGCTTCTTCGTGTAAGCAAGAAAGTTGTTCAGCATTTTAAGTCGCCTCTTGTTGCGTTCCTCTTAAATGAGTGGTGTAACCAAGAATATTCCATTATATTGAAAGAAAAAATTATACATGTAGGTAACTTGTGGCAATAGTTGCTACAAATATTATGATAAAAACGGATGCATTATAAGAGAAAATGCTGAACAACAGGTAATTTCCTATAAATTTTATTCACGAACATATTTATATGAATAATTTTGCTTTATAGGTTTACAAAGTACAAATACTTTGAGGTTTATAAATGTTAACTCAATTATTGCTTCTTTGGGTTCAGAATTAAGTAAATCCTTTCCGGCGTTTCACGCTATCACAGGCTGTGATTACACAGCAGCATTTTTCAAGAAAGGAAAAGTCGCTCCTTTTAAAATTCTAGAACAGAATAAAAACTCGCAGAGTGTGTTCGCAACATTTGGAGATTCAGAAAATATATCTGAGGAACAAGTATCAGTCGTGGAAGAATTTACTTACATGATTTACGGAAAACGAAAACACATTCAAGTAAATAAAGCAAGGCAGGCATAAAGGCAATATTCCGATTTTCTGATAGTTAAAATACCATTTCCTATGGGTATGTCATAGTAGCGCAAAGGCAGTATTACCTTCTTATCTCCTGTCTAAGTTTTACGATTTCCCTAAATTTTTAATTACCTTTCAAACCGTAAATGCATATACGCGAGTATTGCATTGTATATTTCCTTACTTACTAGCAAATACTTTTAGGTACGAAATTTTCTTAGAAGCCTACAAGCCAAAGAAAGACAAAGACCTATTTCGTAATCTAAAGAAATTTGACGGCAGCTCCTTGCCACCATGTGCCAGTATTTTATTAGAAAAAAACGAAACGATCAAATCAAATTTGTGCCATATGGAGGTAATCTACTGAAAAAACACCAAAATTTTACAGTCCGTTAATAATGGTTGGTAGTTACTGTACTGAACAATAAATATGTAATTAACTGGTTTTCTGGGCCGCAACATCCAGAAAGTTGAAATGATATAATCATTAGTAGTGAAAATGCCAACGACGTCAGTGATGAAGACAATGACGAAAATTTATACTGTGATTCCAGTGATGAAGACGAGTAATAATAATATTATGACTTAAGGACACTTTCACAATACATAATAGTATATTATACAACGACGCTATAATGAGTGCTATTACTCCCTAGGATGAGAGTTACAATTACAACACGAGCGACCGAAGCGAGAGAGGGGTTTAATCATCCGAGGGAATAGTAGCACTCATTATAGCGAGTTGTATACTATACTTTATCCACGATTAATCTGTAACACAATTTTCTTTTCAAAAAAGAACGAAGTTTACCATATTTTTCAATGTGCACGTCGTGATTAATTATCAAAAACAATTCTCAACATGGAGCAGAATGAGAACATTGAAGAATATCTGGTGGTGTACAGAAAAATTCACCTTCTTCTTCACTTTTCATCACAAAATCGCAACAAAAAACGCACCCAACTAACTTTTCACAATTATTTGTTCAAACAGTCATTTTATTTATCATCGTTACGGTGGTCGTCTTAAATTTCACAGAAACCATGATTCAAGTAGATACTATTTTCTAATTGGTTTACGAGAGGGAATAATAATTTATTATTATAATAATTTATTATTCCCTCACCATTATTCCCTAAGGGAATAACATAGGGCATTATATTACAAAAATTACAGATATAATACTTATATTATGTATTAGTCGTGGGTAAACATTTTTTGTTTATACAAAACAATATTTTATTTATGTTATTGCATAGTTCAAATACATTATAAATTGATAAAAAGTTGCTATGTATATTTGCAGTTTTTCCATCTTTATCTAACGCGCTGACTGTAACAGTCTGAACAAAGATGTAATGCGGTTAATTATGGGCGTCTGTTTACAAAACGCTACCGTCTGCCGGGAATTTCTTTGACTCATGATGTTAAATGATTTTTTCTCTATTTTTTGGTGATAGTTTCAAGTTGTATAAAATTCCCGTGTTTTTGTATTAATTTTGTCGCATTGCGCTGCGTCTGCCGCGTAGAAAGCTGTCGATTGGTGACGTCTGCCAATGGCAATTGTATTCTACATTAATTTGTCTATCGGATCGTATATATTTCATGTTGTATAAAATCACGCAATTTTTTTCCAAAATTCACATGATTCAGCGCCGCCCCCGCTTAAAAGCTGCCGCTATTAAACGGCAGACGCTCGGTTTTGTGTTACCGATGCCTACGGAAATTACATGAACATATTCATTCTTTGTATACTTTTCGCGTGGTATTTTTCACCGTGGCTCTTGGACTAAAAGATTTATTAGATAAAATTGTGTACATAAATATAGATGACAATGACTGACTTTTAAATGCTTAAATGCTTTAGACAAACAGACAATGCCGATTTTACTTTTGGCCACACTTTGTTAGGAAAGTATCATAATTATAAAATAATGTTGTGTTGTTGAAGTGGAAAAGCTCATGTAGCAGAAAAAAGAATGTATTGTATACAAATATAGATGACAATGACTGACTTATTTTAAATTTTTTTATTTCTGAAATTTGAAGTGGATAAGTTTATGTAGCGGAAAAAATAATACCTAAAATTGAATTGCTGACGTTTCGGCCCTCCTCAGGGTCTTTGCCAAGATTCATTAGATAAAATTGTATGTATTGTATTGACAATGATAGACTATTTTTAAATTTTTTATATTAAAAAATAAAAAAATTTAAGAAAAAATTAAATAAAAAAAATAAATATAAAAATAAAAAATTTTGTTTTCCCAACATAAAATTCACATGGCTCTTCGAAAATTTGCAATACGTACGTACCGTTTCAATCTAGCGAGGTCAGATTTTTAGTTTCCGTCTCTTTTTATTACGCACGGGAGCCGATAGCCGAAAGTCTGAACTGTTCATTTGCGCGAATGCGCCGAAGACGTCTTCGCGCATCGAAGTTTGTACAATATTTTTTGAAACGAACATTAGAATTTTTTAATTATTACCTAATACAGTTCAAATTTAAAATTTTAAAAAATCAAATAGGTACATTGACAGATTTTCATTTGACAATAAATTGTAGAAAACGACGTTTTGTTTAATTTGTTGAATTGAGTTGCCAAAGTGTCAATCGAATTATAGTATGGAGTTCGATTTCGTGTTTCATTTGCAGCTAGCGCTAGCGGCTAAATGCGAGAGCCTGGCGGCTCTGAACTTATTTAAAAAGATTTAAAAAGAGACGTGACGGGTGGTTTGTAGAGGTGGTTGTAGAGGTGGGGTTGGAAGTGGTTTGTAGGGGTGGTGTTAGGGGCGGTTGTTAGGGGCAGTTTTTAGGGGTGGTTTTTGAGGTTGGTTTTAGGGGTGATTTTTAGGAGTGGTTTTTGGGGTTGGTTTATAGGAATAGTTTTGGGGTGTGGTTTTCGGGGGTAGTTTTTAGGGGTAGTTTTGGGTGTGGTTTTTGGGGTGGGTTTTAGGAATGGTTTTGGGGGTGGTTTTTGGGGCGGTTTTCAGAAGTTGTAATTAGGGGAGGGGTTTAGGAATGGTTTTGGAGGTGGTTTGGAGATGTGGTTTGTGGGGTGGTTTGTGGAGGTGATTTTAGGGGTGGTTGCTAGGAGTGGTTTTTAGGAATTGTTTTGGGGGTGGTTTTTCATATTTACAAATAGGTAGGTACCAAAACCCATTGTCCATATTTCCGTTACAAACGCGATGCCTAATAGGTAGGTAGGTACTTATGTGTATAATGGAGGTACCTGTTGTATAATTGAAATGAAGTAGTCCGCCTTAAATTTAGAATCTGGTGTATTTGTAAGTGGCATCTGGTGTATATGGTGTTTATTGCGAGTTGGCAACTCTGCACCAGTGTCGTTCTGTACCTAACCTAAAAGTGGGTACAGACTTGAGCAAATTTGCGCGCACGAACAGTTTGCGCGTACGAATGCTCAAATGTGGACGCTAATAAATTGATTTCAACCGAAATAAAAAAGCTAGATATGTCAGCCATATTTTCGTGAAATCACACGAACAACTGGATCACGTTCGTGCGCGCAGGCATGTCAAGATGAACGTAAACAAATTAAATCACACGCACGAATGTTCGTGCGCGTACACTGTTCGTGTGCGTAAATTTGCTCAAGTCTGTACTTACCTTAGAGGTACGGTATGTTCCTTTCGTTCAGCAAATGAAAAGGTAAAAACTGTATTTTGCTTACTCACACTGTATTGTCGCCAGATGTAAGCGAATCAATCTCCTCATTGGATGTTAATGAATTATATTAAAAATTATTCAGAAAGTATTAATCAAATATGCAAGTACATGGATAGTATACATATACAAAAAAAATCAAATCAAAACTGAAATAGTACAACGCTCATTATTTAAGTATAGTTGGAAAATTTAGAACAATGAAAAGATAGTAACAAGATGAAAACGAGGATGAAAACCACGTCTTCAGTTAAATATTAGATACCTATACACATTTTTAATTACTAATTTCATTGATGGGGAAAGATTTGAAAAAAATGCGTAATACATAAAAATAATTTCCTCAAGGACTCAATAATCCGCCAAAAAGTTTTTTTAACAAAATTACAATTTCCTCATGATTCTGCGCACCGTGTAAGAACCGGCTTGTGTTTCACAGTGCGCAGAATCCTGACGGTTCTGAACTGTTGGAACCAAATACTTCTAGAATGGACCTGGCGTCCTTATGCAACAGCTGATTTTGTTTAGAAGTCTACACGTTTGTAGACCAGGGGGTCACGGGTAGCGTTGTTTGTTATTAGATTTAAGCAACGGACCAGACGAATGTTCCGCGATATTCTGTTTCCGCGGCGGCACCTGTTTACTACACAACTGGTCGACTGTTTTGTTTTGCCTTTTCCACACACAAACGCTTAGACAACATCTCCTGCTTCAGTCGAAAATGTAAATATGCAGCTAAGTCCCCTCTACAAGTCTTTGGTTGGAACAAACCTGCTAATTTGCCACGTGTAGTTCAACATTGATATGACTTGATTTGATTTGACTTGACTAGGGCAATGAGCGCGCGTAGCGCGCGAGATGACCTAGTTGTCAAAATTTCAAAGTTTCTACAACATTTGAATATACGTTCCCAATTGGCTCCTGACGTGCTGCACATGCGTTATCATATCGGACACCGTTAGCATACGGGTGGACGAAATTGTTAACTTCCGCGCCTACTTAATCGTTTGTAACGTGTCGCTACTGCAACATAACACGGACTCTAACCATAGTCTCATCGTCTACATACATCCCACAGATTCATCGGTTACAAAAGACGGTAAGTCATTACAAGTAAATTGAACATATAGTAGATCCCTGAATTGACCCCTGCAAAACGCCCTTTTTCATGTGCACAAGTTTTTAAATGAACTTCCTGCTAATTTTAATGTAGCTATTCAGGTATGAACACCCTCCTATAACAACTTCATTCAATCAATAGAATGTCTAAATAAGTAGATTCCCTTTATTCATTGTGTCACTTTATATTTTTAGATAAATAAATAAAATATATTCCGTGCGTCATTATTTGAAATGATTAAATTTATTTAGTGTTTCATTTTATGTCGTTTTCGGTAACTGTTGGGTAAAAGAGGATAACGTGCCTACTTCCAAAGGTTTTGGGTAATTCTTAATTAGGTTAATTAATCAGCCCTGAGAAGGTAGTCAGACAGTTAGAAACTTATAGGTGTGGGGCTAGAAGTCCATTTCAATACCTCTCAGCAATATGTAATTATTGACTATGAAACTTTCAAGATCTCTTCATATTGCAAAATACACGTCGAAATTCGCAGTAACTTTCTGTTACAAAGTGAAGCCCCGTTCAGCGAGTTTTTTCTTGATGGAACTTTCCCATTTAGGTCGAAGTAAGTACAGGTATAATTTATCATTTTCCATATTTCCAAACAGTGCCTCCATCAACGCAACTGCAAAAGATATCATAACTTCTAGTAATATTATGTCAGTTTTGCAAGTGGAGGCTGCATGATTGATTAAAGTACCTAATGATTTATCTATGGAAAGTATTTTGAAAAATGTACGTAATTACCTACGATTATTTAGAACTAGAATGGTGTTCTATATGAACCTACCGAAACTATTATGAATTCATATTGTTAAAATTGACAAAAAAATTCGTACTCGACGAAATCTTTTCCAAAGTACGGAAGCCTCTCTAAATACCAGTCCAAAACCGAAAATCAGATTCTATCCGACACTGATATACCTAAAATGAATATCGGTTAGGAAGTGGAAGGCTACAGTACAGTTGTTTTGAAATGTGCATAACCAAAATTATTCTTAGCTGCGTAATGAAATAACATAAAGATTTATATAAATATTTAGAATTGAAGAGTTCATTTGAAGACATCCTCAATTAAGGTAAGTGGGTATTTACTCACTGTCAACATCAAGCAGTAGGACATTAGAGCAAAGAATTTTCTTTTCAAGCTCTCGAAATCTCCAAGTTTCAGCATATTCTAAATGCTCATTGAGTTCATAAATTGAGAGGAATGGAAGTGCTGAAAGGCAGTTATTAAATTAATTGTCACCGGTATGAGTTACTGCTGTTTTTAATATGTAAGTATTTAGACACGACCCACTTTTGAATTCTATAGAGAATGGAAGTGAAATGTTCTGATTTCTGCTCCACCAAATTACCATATTTTATATCCTGATAAGAAGTTAATCCCTATAATTGAAATAAACAATTTGACAATAATAAATAATAAATTTTTCCAGACCATCTGTTGGTCAATTACTACAACCAATGGTAGACTCCTGCAAGTTCACGTCGGTAATGTAAATTCCTGTAACCCGTTGTGATAATCTTATGGTTTGTTTGTTATAACAATTCATCTTGTTGTTGACAATTCATTAATTAATTGTAATTTCCATCTCCTCTCTCTTTCTCTCACAGTGCTGGTGACTCGATTGGTTAAAAATTCGACAGGCAAGTAAAAGACCTGAGTTCGTACCCAATCGGCGCCTCTTCATATTTTTTGAGAGGGAAAACCTCCTGTTCATTAAAAATGAACAGATCTGTGGAATTCGAGCCTAAACCTCGCCAGAACTTCTTACAACTGACAATGTAGAAATTGGAAGCCCTAGAATTCTAGAATTCTAGGGCTAAGTACAGTGAATTAGAATGAAGGAACTGGGTTATATACCGCATATTCGATTACAATAAATTTGTGAAATCGTACAATGCTATCCGTAAGTAGCCGAAATAGAGTTTTAAAAAAATCTTTCTTTTAGAGAAGCAGCAATGCTTCGGAGAACAAAGATAGCAGAAATTACAACAAAGTACAATAGTAAATCCAACATTAAAGAAAGGGATGAAAAGGATTAGACCCTTCTGCAAAACAAGTCTATTATAACGTGACAATGCACATTTTAGAGAGAAAACAAAAGCTTATAATTCCTCGCGTTCCGCTTAACAAATAAGAGTTCGGTGTTTATTTTCTTTTAAAGCTTTTGCTACACATATTTTTTTCCAAGATAAATTATCACAATAATGAGGTTATTCCAGCAAGTGAAGCACCGACAGTAGAGTATTGCGCAGTTAACCAAAGAATGTAACACAATGCTTGTATGCTCGCGATCGAATTGCAAGGAAATAAAGTTAGTTTTAAACAACCAAGAAACTGAAAGTCAGATGATATCAAACTCCATTTAATTAATTACTTTGTAACAAGGAGTTTTAACGTACTGTTAATGGCATTTTCTTGCAAAGCAAACGATACCCAACCCCACAACATGTTTATATTGTCTCGATCGGTGTTATTTGAGCTGCATTAGTGTGTTTACCTAATTCTTTAAAACAGAAGTGGCTTTGTCGTGGACAAAGTCTTTTAGTGTTGTTCCTCCAGTATTTTATCATTGATATGCTCTTCGTTTAATTTCCATCCAAACACTTCAATTTTAATTTTGTCTTTTTTCGTTTTGTTTTCAATTTTTCTTAAGAATCTCATGTCTATTGCATTTAGTCGCGACTTAAGTTTATCCGTTATTGTCCAAGTTTCACTGCTGAAAAAAAAATTTTCCACTGCTTCCCTTTTTTATCTTTGCTGGTATTTATTTTTCCCTAAAAACGTTTTTTACTACGAAGAGAAGTAGATATCCGAAAGGGAGTGAGTCAGCAATGTGCGTTGTCACCTCTAGTTTTCAACATATATATCGAAAATGCAATTAATATTGTTAAGAACAGAACAGCCTCAAGGATTAATATGCAGGGCCAAACTATTAACATGCTTAGATTCGCGGATGATATAGCAGTGTTAGCATCCAGAAAAGAAGAATTAGGAATGACTCTGAATGAAATGGAAGCAGTTTTGACAGAGGGCTACAACATGAGAATCAATATAAAGGAAACAAAAATTTTGGTATGTAGAAGGCGTGAAAATAGGACTAAAACTAAAATACAAATAGGAAATGAGAAGATAGAGGAAGTCCTGGATTACTGCTATTTAGGAAGTCAAATAACTCCGGATGTAAAACAAAGAATAGCGCAGGGTCCAGATGCGTTTAACAAAAAGGAACAACTGTTATGCTCGGGAACGGTTAATATAGAAACTCTGAAAGTAAGTAGTCTGAAAACAATAACATTATCCAAGAAAAGGGTAAACCGCTTATGAACCACCCATACAGAAGTGGAATTGACTTACTAATAAAGAAATAAGAACAACTGAACATAACTGGAAAAATTAAAATAAGTAGCCATCATTATTGGGCAGGGTTGGCAGATATATATCAAGCGATATATATCATGATATATATCGCGATATATATCATGCGATTTATTGATTTATATATATCATGATATATAAATCCAGCATCTTTATCATGATATATATCACAAAAAATCATTATGAGCAAATAACTTAAACCTGACAACAACGTGATTCCTTTAGATGCAGCAAGCAGCAGTGGGTAGCGCATATGTACTATGTGATGTGATAGCGCATTGTAAGTACCAAGCCATCTATACTCTACTATATTATACTATACTAGAGTATAGATGCCTTGGTAAGTACTATGCGGCAAACTTCACAACAAAAAAAGTAAACATGAACTGGATCTGGTCATCAATGTCAAATTAATGATCCATGATCCTGAAATTAGGTACTTCAAGTGCAGCTAGAGAACCAGAATCAGATAGCGAAGACGACGGCGACGTATCGTCCTCTTCCATAATTTTTAGCAATTAAAGTTACTTTCTATTTCTAACAATAAAGTTAAATTAAGTATTTAAGATAACTTTTTCAAGGAATTTATTAATTTATGTTTTGACACTTGGAAGTTTCAAAGTTTCAATTTTCGAATTTTTTAGTTTACTTTTATGTTCATTTTTATTTTTGTTACCTTATATATTTTATTTACCCACTTTTGTGTTCTTGCTTCTTGTGATATGTTTTCATTTTTTGTTGCTGACAGACTGAATTTTCTTAGTTTTGTTTTTCAGAAATATATTTTTTGTTTCATGATTTTTGTTTAATTTTTTTTATTAATCATTTTAACTCGACAGAAAAAGATTGAAATTTCGGATATATATCGGATATATATCAATAAATATCGGATATTATGATATTTTGATATTTATATAAATATCATGATATTTGCCAACCCTGTTATTGGGACACATGAACAAATAGATGGAACTAATAGTTTGGCATGCAACAACTTCTAAGGATAGCGTTGGCAGGCAAAAGGAAGATAGTTGAATGACATCAAACATACTGCTAGATGCAGATATGAGAAAAGTATGAGAGAATGTGAAGCGGATGGCAGAAAATTAAGAAAGAAGAAAACACGATGCCATGACAGTCCCACAAATGGAAGCAGAACTCTAAGAAATTTTCCCTCTGCAGCTCAGCAAGCTCTTGCAGGTATTGCTTTATCTTGGCAGTACAACTTACCCGTTTTAGACTTTAGGAGAGAAGCAAAAGTAAATTCTCACACCTATTACAAAAGAACCCTAAATTTATTTACCATTCTTTTAATTTTTTGAGCAGATCGCGCATTCATATTCCACGAGGAACCATTATTATTTCTATTAATAAATTTGTGTTATGTCTACATCGAATTGTGACTATCAAGTTTGAAATGTATTTCATTCAACGTCGTTAGTATTCCTGCGCGGTGTACCAACTGCCATCGAGAATTTGGTAAGAGCTATCCTTGGAGACTGACGTGATTCACAGGTCAACTTCTAAAAAACTGTTGCCGAAATGTGTGCCCGAATTACATGGCTAGAATGCTTCTTTCCAACTCCTGCTCAAGTCACCTTATACACGTACACTTTAGTTAGGCCCACTGAGTTGTATAGCAAAAAAAGCATGCCCAAAAGTTACTCGAAGTTTCAACCAGCTGTAAAGCATGGCCGTAATTGGTACATTGTACCTACTTTGTTTTTAATCCCAGAGTTTGTTGTAAATCCAGCATGAAAATAGACAATAACTGGGAAATGCTACCGACGTTAAATTGGCCACTGGAAAATGCCGGTCTAGCAAGTTCTCCATCTAGTTGGTTATTATGAAAAATAAATGCAGTGCAAAAATGTAGGTATTTGCTTCTGCTTCAATTTTAATAGTAATTATTTTAGTTTATTACTGTTTGTGAAATCATATACGTACTACTTCCTATCTGTATGTGTTATCTAAAATCTGAATTTCAGTTATCTATGACTGCACACTACGTAAAAGGCAAATGTTTACTGAAACAACTACTCTGTGTTTTATTAGAGCACCACAATTCAATTAATGTAGCCTTTTTAGCATGCAGGGTTGGCTGTCGACAAAATTATGTTTCTATGTTGAGAAAAGACCGCAGTCAATTCTTATTCTCGAAATTGAAATAATTATTAAGGGAAAATTACGAACATTTGAAGGAAGATGCAAGCAGTACAGAATATGGAACTTTAAAAGAACAGGCACAAGATTTGTGGCAGATGTCAAAAGTAGTTCATTATGCACCATTCCTATGAGTATTAGACATTCTCAACATAAATACTGCCAATAATATAATTGTATTAATGAAGCTGTCCAAACAACTTTGCTCCTAATAATAAGGAAAGATTGTTTTCGATGACACTACGGATGCTGCGGGCGTAACAACGTCCATCATGTTAAAACGGATGATAAAACAAGAGCGTTGATTTAGTAAAAATATAAGTTTAGATTTTACTCTTAAATATTAGTTTCTTGGTTCTTATCTCGTGTTTAGTGACGAGCAAGTGAAAGAAAGCCCAAGAGAAAGCATTGTTTAAGTTTCTATAAACCAGGTGGGTTATGAGTTAGAATTTTACCTAAAAGTTGTTTAGGTTTGTTGGCGGAGCCCTCCCTCTTGAACAAGTCACAAGGCGACACTGGTTGAAACAAGGAATGAACAACAATGAGCAACATAGAATTCGCAGTTCTGGTGCACCTATATCATGAGAAAATAGAGAAGAGAATCGGAATAGATTTTCTTGTTTGATTGTTATTCTACGTACAGTTGTATTTGTCGTGTATCGAACGCATTGAGGTTTGATGAATAGGCGCGATTTTCAGTCCATCATAAAACTAAATTACATATATTTATATTATTGTGTATTGGTCCTAGGGAACATTCGATTTGTAGCTACGAAAGAAGACAGATGTTTGAAATAGCTCCAAAAAGAAGCCATCTCTTAATACAATCAGAAATACATTTAATTTCGCCAGTTGACCGCACTCTTTGAGACTGCAGGTTTAACTGGACGGGCTGTTTTCACAGTGAAATTTATATCCATCAATCCAAAACAAAAACTATCAGATGATATATAGCCTCCCAATTATGTTTAAAAAGTTTTTAAAGACGGATTGGTATTCTCGGCTATGAAGAACCTCCTCATAGACGATTCCATAAAATGTAGAACTGACAGTAAATGACCTGCATCACTAGTAAACTCTATTAGTTTCATATCATCAGCTCGTCCACTACCAATGAGGAGGGATAAACACTGTCCAAGGGCAGCAAGACCAGCTCCCATCTGACGCTGTACCACTGAAAGCGGTTATTCCTTTCAAGGACCCTTGGTTATAAGGCGGCCTTTAATTCTGGGTTAATTGTGGCGGCTCCATACATAAACAGTTTATGGCCGGAAGATATTTCTTAATTAGAGCTGCTTTAATGTCTGCAGGGAAACCTTTACGCAGAATATCATCCCATCCTTTCGTGATATCATCATGAATAGGAGCACTATGAATATTCTCTTCAATCGTTCTGACTCCTAAAATTGCAAGAATATTTTCATTCAATTGTGCTACACGGTTCTCGGAGTCTTCCTCTTGTTCATTGGGAACGATTTCGGGAGAAATATCACAAGCCGGGTGCTCTTCGGGCACACCCTGTATGTCCACATCTGATTTTCGAGATACCAGTGGAGAAGGTGACAACATGTGTCACAGCATGAATCATTCTTGCAAAACACAAGGACAAACAACAGAAAAAAAATGTTTCGGCAATTAGTCTGTAGAATGATTCATTCTTTCACTAGAAATTATCTAGGAAGGAATGCAACAGTACCATGCCAAAGAACCAGGGTATGTAGTCTTCTATCTATAAATTTTAAGAATTTTTAACGTATACTTACTACTGGAAACAGAAGGCGACCTACAAGGCGAACTACGTCTATGTTTGTGCTTTCGCTTCTTCTTTCTCGCAAGTTTTTCTAACTTCTCAAAGCTCCTTAATAATACAACAATTGAAATCCTCCTCTGAATATTCACTATCACTAAATTCAACTTGTCGTTTCATAATTATTGAAACAAATTGCAGATGAACACACGTGAATCAAACGCACCAGAAATAAGAATGACGAATTTCCGAGTACGATGGTCGGGTGAGCTCTACATTGTTTTTGTTTAGCTTTAAAAACATGGTGATAAAAACGGCTAGAGAGAGAAACTACACCTAGAAAAATTGATTGTTACGGCTCACTACATTATTGTAGTAGTGATTTTTGTGGTACTTTAAAACACAATTGTACATAAAATTGCTATTGCGGTGTTTAGAAAAACCCTTAACTTTTGTAGTACAGCAATTGTAGTGTTTTTCCAAAATATTATTTTTCCATTGCTGATAATTTCTTTAATCGGTTTCTAAAAATTATTTATATCTGTTTACTACAAAATCTGTTGAAATCTTGCAGTTAGTGATGTACTTTTCGCCACACTTTATGCACATTTTTCTACAAATGGATTGTGAACGACTCTTATTGTATTTACTTATTGTCTTTGCCAAATTTTTATCTCCTTTCATTCAAATTGTAGCAATTTACGGTACAGATTGTGCGAACAGTATACAAAGTACAATAGGTACTAGACTTGCGCTAACATCGGAGTCGGGTCAAATCAGTTGCTTCTTGGTTCTTGTAAGATTCCGCCGATTATTATACTAAAATGGACAGTTTTATGGAAAGAAATTATTTTAGTTTTTTGTACTTAGAAACTCGTCGTTTCATTACAATCCTTTTACCCTTACCTTCGAGTGCTGTGAGGATCTATGTAGTGTAATCGATTAAAAGGAGGTTAAGTGTTACTAGAATATACAGTGTGAATATGGTAAAGCCCATTAGTGACTTTATTATTTAATTATAGTTTTTCAAAAAAGTATGGGTAAGAGAATTGTGTAATATGTTAAGATGCGTAATTTAACATTACGTATCCACACCGTAAGTTATGCATAAGTACATACGATATGTCAAGCTTATAGGTATAGAATTTTCCATTTAAAATTTATAAGTTTGACATAGGTATATGTATATTACTTATAGGTGTGGGTACGTAATTTCAGATCGTGTTTTTTAACATAGTACATAATTTTCTTGGACGTAAGTTTTTGAAAAACCTATAATAAACTTGCTATTGAGTTCTGCCATAATCTGGGTACACTATATATTATAGTAGCGATTACTACAGCATTTATTTAAACTGAGCTATTTAAATAGTAATCTCACAGCTACAAAAGTTCAAGAATTCATTATAAAGTGTAGTACATCGCAGCAATATTGTAGTAAAATTGCACGTCTTTGTTGTAATTAATGCAAATTAAAATAGCGAAAAGTAATACAATTTGTAGAGCTATTTTACATAAAAAAATATTAATATGAACCGTATATACGTCGTGAACCATTGTATACACATTTGTTATAAATTACTACAAAATAGTTATTACAAATTTGTGGTACATTTTACTACAAATTGCAGCTGTCCCTATTTGCGCTACAATTTACGTGAATAAGTGCAACAATTGTGCATATGATTACAAGTTATTTTTTTCTGTGTACCTAAGTGATCCATTTGATTGGAACGAAATAAAATTGATTTGGTGATTAAATGAAACTCGTTTGTGCAAAATGTAAATAAATTCGCTTTAACCACTTCCTTTTTTTACGAAAAAACGATTTTAAATGTATTAGATTTCAAAAATTCTCGCTGAAATTTTTAACCACAACCGCACGGAGTGAATAACAGTTATGCATGGCGCAGCTGTCAAACGATAGGTCCGCAACGAACGCCATCTATTGAAAGTAATCCGAAGTGCAAATTGCCAATTTTGATTTTTTTCGTTTTTTCGCCCGTTCCTTTGAGTTTTTCCGATTTGTTTTTTCCTAAACCACCCCAGTATTGAGGCGAACAAAACAAAAAAAGATAAATTATTCAAATCGGTCGAGCCATTCTAGAGTTTTTGCGAGACTAACGCACGGCAAATTGATATATAGATAGAAGATAAGATAATGGCTACTTTCAATAAATTATGAACAACCTCTTCGTTAGGTTAATTAAGCAGCTCTGAGCAGGTATGGAAACAAGCAGAAAATTGTACCGGAGAGGATAGGAAACGACTACAACAGCAAGAAAACGCAAAAGAAATGAAACTGACGGGTGTGCTTGGATTCATCTGATTATACCACAACGCCAATCGCCATGTACGTTTACACGCGCGTTGTCTCGGTGCTCGCGTGGCCCCATACTAAAAAGTAACGACAATTCCCGAGACAACAAGATTGATGATCCGTACACGAATTACGGATTTCAACAAATATCGTGTTCTTCGCTCTGCAGTAATTTATAAAGCTCGAAGTTTTGTAATAGCCATAGAAGCAGTTTTTCAAACTCAATGAACCAAATTTACAGAATCTAGCCGAAACAAGTCTGGTTATTTTCAACAGTTTTCCAGTGGGGCGATAAATGAAAAGCGTAATAGCTATGAGGGCTCTCTGCTCTTCTTTCAAATGATAACTAAAAGGCTGTCTCGTGATAGAAGTTCTGGGTATGCTGACAACTTGCGTTGAACTAAGTAAATTACATGCTTTATTGGGCTTTGTTCAGCCTTTACTGCAAATGCGCCCATTTTGTCACCTTTGTGTAGTATGATTGATTTACTCTATGAACTGCGAAGCATAGAGGTTGGTTTTATTGTAAGGTTCGATACAAGCTTACAAAGGAACGTTTCTTTAGAATCCGGACGGGTACAAAAGGGACTCATTTATCGGAAAATTACTGCATTTATTTCCCACGGCAAATATAATGATTTTATATTTTCTCGTGATTAATGCGTATGTTGCCAACAAAAACATTTTTCCATACAACCGCGTCGAACATTGATAATGAAGTTATAAATTATAGGCTGAAGCTTTCTTAAAGTAACCACCTGATGCGTCGAGCTCATGTAATATGAAACCACGATATCAGGAAAAACATTGTTTGCTCGGAATTCCGGACCAACTTCTTAAATTACAACTGCGGCCATAAAATAACAGGTTTGACATTTGAATGGAAACGAACGACCGCAGCGGAAAATCCTGAATTACTGCACAGTTAAAACTTTTTATTCGCATTACGAGCGTTAACTGTTGAATCAATACAACTACTGTAATTCAAAGCAAGAGCTTGATGAAATGTGTCAAGAACTTGGATATTGACCGTTTAGAAGAGTATACCCAGTTGGCAATTGGAAATTCTGACACCATATTTTTTTAAACGTCGTTAAGCCGAGACAACTTTGTAAACATTCCTCGATTTTCTAGCTCCGCAGTATAAATACACGACCATCGAAACTAACGTAAGTCTCCGAAATTAACTTAAAGCCACGTCTCCACTGAAGCAACCAATAAACCGTGTGACAGCTCAAGTCTGAACATAATGATTTAACATTGGATTTCCTTTTTCTTGCAATTCATGCTTTTCATTTTAAGATAACATCAAACCAATGGTACCGTTGGATAGATAGTTTTTCCTACGTGATGTGGTACTGACTATTCCACTCATAGAACTTTAAACCACTCAAGCCCAGTCATTTCTAAAATATATTGGTGTATTCAAGCGTAGAAAGTACCTGCTAAGAATTTTATCGGGAGTACTAAACCAATGATCTGCTAGGGTTCCGCGAAAAAATTTTTAAATTCCATGGATTACCACACTGCTACTTATCAACTCAATTCCTAAATAAAAGAAGTCAGCATCTAACATTGTTAATAAAAAATTCAATTGCATTTTTTCCACTTACTTAGTTTATGCTTGAGTTTTGTTTTGAAATAGTCATGACGAATATCACTCGATTTACATTTTCCCTGGCAAAATATAAACTCTTGTTATGTTACATTATGTAAAAATGTTAGGCCCGGTTTTTCAAAGAATCCAACACCGGATTAAGCCTGACACCGGCTTCGTTGCTATGATACCGGCTTTCTGATTGGTTGTATCATAGCAACGAAACCGGTGTCAGACTTAACCTGGTGTTGGATTCTTTGAAAAACCGGGCCTTAGATTTTAATAAAATGTCGAGTAGATACTATTTTCTGAAAAAGTAGCGAGTGCCATGACTTTGACAATTAAATAATTTTGATTCTGTCCACACACGTCAATAATAATTAACATCACAGAGTATTCAATTATAATGAATAATATCATAAATTATTCACTCGGAGAAAATAGTACATATTTTATTTTATAAGGAGCTAAATTGATACTTTTTGTGGCAAATCTGTAGACAACTACAGGCAACTACAGATGTGCCACAAAAAGCACTTTAGCTTCGCATAAAATATCGGAAAACGTCGATACACTTATCTAAATTGCAATAAACGTGATTATTTTGCTTGGAAAAAGAGTCAAAAATATCAACCGTGACATGTATTATTTATTGTATGATAGATTGCTTTGGATTACCGTCAGTAAAGAAAATTTTTACAGACTTGTCAGTAAAAAAACTTTATTCTGACTCCTGGTTGTCAAGCACATACAAAGTGGCAGTTTAGTGTCGTTCATAGAGTCGCTAAAGCCATGTTTTTTAACGTTTGCCGAAAAAATATTTTACGGCAAGAATGTTCTATGGAGGTTCAAGTTTAAGCCGTATACGGGATCTGCTTCCTGAAGAATTTATCGACATACCTACCTATTTCATCCATATCAGCTGTGCAAAATAATATTACAAAATTGGAACAAACAGGAGACATTACGGAAAAACTGCGCCATGGCAATAAATAATAATTTAAATTTTTGGTATTAATAGTTAATGTGTTATTAGTGTTAGGTAGGTGAGGTGAGGATTTAGAAGAATTGGTTTTAGCAATGATCAATATGGACCATTGCTACAGAATGTCTCGCTTCGCGAGAAACAGTACGCGGGATCTCACGAAAACATAATTATCACCCAACACGGTGGTTGGATCGAGAACTTTGACGTAAATTCACTATGAATTCTTAATAAGTTAACCCCACAAGCCAAAAGGCAGTCGCACAGTAATTAAAGTCGACATGTGTTTCGCTGACAACGTCAGCAGTATCCTCAGGAGTTGAAACACATGACAATTAGAACATTAATTTAGTTCCAGCATGTAGCTAACCAGCACATTTTGGGCAACACGTTAGAGAATATTTAAATAAAACATTTCCTAATTGCTAGATTGACCTGGCGGCATCATGAACTAGCCCTCCAGATCCCTTGATTCAGCAACCTACGACTTCTCTTTGTGGGGTCACCTTAAATCCATAGTTTATAAAACCCGTCACCCAAATATTAATTCTTTGAGAGAAGCAAATTACTCATAGGCAGTTCGCGAATGTTATAATTTTTTTATCACATATTATGGTATTTCTTATTGCAAAATGGGGTTCTGTTAACACCCTTTCATGATTCATTCGGAACTCACAAATACAAAGTGAACTGAATATACCAATAATAGAAGAGTTTGTAAGAAGCCAAAATAAAAAGTGAGTGCGTGAAAGTGCAGTTCCACAACCTGGGAAGGAGAAATATTCACAGGCTGAAAAGAAAACTATTCGATTATATACGTGAGCAGTTATTATGTAAGTATATTTGAAATATTAAAATTTTAATGATAATGACGTTTGTATGCTTATATTGCGTCAAAAAAACGATTGAACGTTCCCGTGAAATGCTCTCTCTCTATCTCTCACCGTAAATCTCTCTCAGAAGTTTCACTTCTATCACGTGTACGGTGTTATACGAGCAATTTTTTAAAATTATTTCAACGGCAATATTTTCTTCCCGAAAATTTTCTCTGGCAATAAATTGTTACATCTTTTATTTGGGAGCAATAATAATAACATGATTCACACCGTACGACGTATTTTTTTAGAAAGACTATCCTGGCAAACCCTCCTTTTCTTGTTATGTACACATAACGGCGAATTCCAATTAAATTATGGCCATTTTCTTCCCGTTGCCATAACACAGACGTTTTCTTTCAATAACGGGCTTTGGGTGTATGAAAACATTACCGAAAGCGACAAACCATGTTCTTAGTAACATGATTAATGTACCTACAGGATTTTACTGTACTTCGACGCGTTTCGGCCATACATATCAGAATGTAAAAGGTATATACATACATGCATTTTGTGGTCAAATTTAAAAAAGTTATAGGTATTATGGTCACAGAAGAAAATGTAAATTGGACAGTGAATATTTAATTTACTTTTTGCACAATTAACCACAAAAAGGGCAAATGAAAATTACAGCATGAACCTCATAAAATGTTGCTTGATTATTTTGATAAATTTTTAAAGGTTATTTTGACATTTTCGCAATTTTTCGTTTACAAATTGAAAGCGGTTACATTTAAGGGAGACTCTCAATAACTATCGATTTTCAAGGGTAGTAAATTTACACAAAAACCAAAGAAAATTCGATATAAAAAAAAACTGTAATATAAAAATTATAGGTTTCGAAAATTTCAATAACCTATACATGTAAATTTGGTTGCATAACGAAACGTTGGGATGCCATTTGGAGGTTTTCCCAAATAAAATGAAGTGGGTTTTTACTCGCAAGATTGTTTTCCAAAGTACAAGGTAACCCGTATACCGTTTGAGATCGATCAAATTTTACAAAAGAGCCAAATTTAAACCTACCCTCTATCATCTCCAATGAGCGACTTTGAATCAACCTGTATAGATAATATGCCCCATAATTGGGTACTTGCAAGAATTTGGGATTTTGCGAGATTATAACCTTCGGGAGGTCAGAAATACATTCCCAAAGCAATTTTTCTCTGAGCCCTGTAGAATTCAAATTATGGGGGAAAAATATTTCCCGCTAAATATGCTTATGGCGCCATGTGTGAATTATTGAAACTATACGGTGACGTCAGTATGACGCACCTATGCATTCCTAAATCGAAATGGCCGCTTCCGGTTTAGTTGACAGCTGTCTCGTAAGTCTTGAAATTGTTTGGTGTGTACGTTAATGGTGTTTGCTGGTAGAATGGAACTATGATGGAGCTCAGTAGCAATTTGTTGTTAAAAATCCAATATATTTTATAATTCCCAACTGCGAATAGGTACAACAAAACCACTTCTAACTTCTAAACTCTACTACCTATCGTGAACGCGGCTATTTTAAGATTGATTATGGGATTCTGCTTGCAAGAAACTTCTGCGGATATGTTACAGATGGATTTTTGATATTCGTACTAGTTGTGAAATAACAACAACGTGGACACAAATGAGTGAAACGAAAATTCTGTGCTTGGCTAACCTATAACTGTCAGTGTATGACAGGGCTTAGGGCAGCCACGGTGAAAAATTGAAATGTACTAATGATCCTGAAATACACTAATAATTAGTTTATTCTTCTTCTTAACTTATTTCCAGTGTTTAACTGTGCATTAATAAAATATTGATACTGCTCAGTAAAGTAATAACATCCAATTGAAACGCTGATAATAAGTGATACAGTTAGGCGAGTAGGGACAACAGACGCGAAATGTTGGCAATAGGCAAAAGTAGCACGTCAGTCTGTGACGACAGCTAGATTATGTGGCGTCAATACGACTGCTCATGGCCAAATGGCCGACTAGCGCGTGCTCCGCGATTTGAAACTAAAAATGAAATTATATTTTTATTACTACACAAAATAGTCTCATTTTATACGGTGACGATAAACTTAACACATATTTGCAAAATATGATAAAAAAGTGCCAGTTCAAATTTCTGTCTTTTGTTCTCTAATTTCAAAGAGATTTGTGTTATAATATGCGTTTTATACTTCTGTCAGAAAAATGTAATAAATACTGAACAAGTATTATTTAATGTAAAGTAATATTAGGTAGGTACCTATATTAAAGTAAAAATCCAAAGTACAAGTTTCCCTTCACGATTACAGTTACTGACTGACTTAAAACAAAAAGTAAAAACTAAAAAGCAACACACCTATTTCCAAACATACAACCAATCAGCTCTAAACATATAATTATTCCGCATACACAATTATCATCCAATCAGACACATTCACTTATCTACAAACACCCTTTTGCATCTTTCAGTCCTTTAATATGATAGTTCATCTTATCGCTTTATAATTTTCCATTTACCCTGTACCTGTCATCTCCAACCTGTCACTCTAAGAAATTAACGGATTCTGACCGTCGCCACACCACACTTAACCAACAAAGACTTATCGCTTAAAATAAAATAAAACAAAAATACTCTAACATTTGTTTAAAAGTTGGAAAAATGGTGCAGCATTGCTAAAATGCATGAATAAACATTATTTACGAACACACTTTTTACTTCCAAAGGTGCATACTTACTTTGCATAAATGCAGCAAATTGCCATTTGCATATTTGATGCAAATTAGTGAGACTCTTTCGCAGTTTTATAGGCAAACAGTGTCCTGAACAAGAGTGGGTATTTTAAATGACAGCCCGGTACTTTAAAACTTAAACTTTTTACTCCCATTATAACTCCCGAATGAAGCATTGAGGCATTAAAATTTAATTAATGAATGGCAGTGGGATTAGAACTTCCACTTAATATTTTGTGCAATATTTATTTATAAGTTATGCAAACAAAATTTTAATATTAACAGCCTAGAAACAATATCATATAGTATATTGATTTAATGGTTCTTCAAAATACTCTTTTCAATTCAATTTCAACGTGAAAAACTGCACAATTTTCAGAACGTAACAAAGTTAAGAACTTACATATCTACATAGGAAGCTAGGTATGCTTCAGAATATTCAAGGTAAGTACATACTATGCTGATTTCGATATGAGCCTAAGGGCCAAAGTTTGTGTAATCAGTGCAGGATATAAGCCACCCATCAACGTCACTGAAAGAGAAATTGCCACTGGGAGATGCTAAATTAATGAAAAGGCACTTTGATTCGCCATAAATCGATAAATAATTATGTACGAGGGTATGATGATATATTCTTAGCCTATGGTTCAGGATGTACTTAAAATGGAGGGATTAAAACGAGATGAGTTATTCTCTCGTACATTAGGTTGAGTTTTCTTTGATTTTTACTAAGTACATAAATTTCGGAAACCGGCCGAGATAGGTGGATTAGATTTAGAAAGAACATCAGTTTCTTGAGATGTAGTCCATTTCAACATTTTTGCAAATTTGCATAGTCCACACAATACAATTTAAGATAGTGTCAGTTGTTACATTCTTTTGGCTCGCCAAAATAACGTGGTCACACTACATATTACGTCTTAGTACACTTTATTATAACAGAAATAAAATATGGGCTCTAAGAAATGCCAATGAGGCGTCTCCAAGGAAACCACACTGTAAGCTGAATTAACTTCCACATCATATCAATTTAATATCCAAGTTCTTTTGTGAACTGAATGCTCGATAACGATTTATGCTACTTATCAGTGAATTGAATAAATTTTCGTTTTATTTTTCTTTTAGCCAAATATTTTCACGTCTTTTCGCAAAAATCAGTCATAGCCCACGGCCCCGCCAAACAATAACTGACGTCGTGCAACGGTCCCTTTTGAACTTCTCAGTGACCTGGAAAACTTGTCTGACATTATACGCGCACTTATTTTCTAAATCTACTATAAAATCTGTCCATTCTTGCACAAAATATTTCTTGCCGATTTTTCCAGGCTACTTCTCTTCAGGAGTAGTTATATGTATGTAGATATGTCTTACTGTTAACTGATCTCCATAACTAATAAATAACAAATACCGTGTATCGTTTTCGCTCATACCTACTTTTCCTTGCTACTTTTTAAGTGATGGCTTACGAAGGAGACATCAACCCAAAACCGTCCGTTACTTCCAAACTGCTACCAGAACAGTTAAGTGCGAAATATTAACCTATTGTGAAATATGTATTTTGAATAGGGAGTGACTACTGCTCCGGCCGACGATTACTTTAAATTTTGTTCGAACACGGTCTGACGTGCGCATTACACAATACCTATCAGTAAAATGACGTTTAAGCAATTCGTTATTAAAAAGCATGCTAACAGTCTCGGTGGGTGTTCGGGAACCGTATAGACCTGCCATGTTGTTCTTCTAGGGCTAGGTGAGTTCTGCTCCCGTACAGGTTTGATTTATTTTGCTTGTTTCTGCATCATCTTTTTGCCAAAAAATGCGTGTGTCTGGTGCGAGGACAGCTAAATGGTTTGTTTCAAAAATGAGTTCTCTCGGCTTCTTTAATTTTCTTACACTTCCAAAATGCAAAATGTGTTGACATTCTGTAATACGCATGCCCGACCGAGTTCGAACAAAATTTAAAATAATCGTCGGCCGGAGCAGTAGTCACTCCCTTTTGAATATTCTCTAATCATATTTTTCGCTCTAACCTTACACGCTGCATACAAATTATTGAGTACATTAGTTCCTTCATAATAGCTTGCGGTGGAAGGGTGGAAATTGGAAGAAAACAGGTTATACTTGCTCTTTGGTTGTCGGCGCCTGCAACAAGTACCTACGTCCACTAAAATATGTATGTCCTCATTTATTAGCATGGACTGGCAATGCCTGCCAAACGACGGCAACCAATAAGAAGAGATCCTCTCTTATGTTGATGTTCGATTAGAAAACGCGCCACAAAAGCACCAAAGTCGATGCACCGCATCCCAACTACACAATGAAAGATAAAAATTACAGTAGTGTTGTCACTCAAAGTGAAAGACACTATAGAAGCAAGAAATACTAATTGTAAATTTTATGATCCCTCTTGTAATATAGGAATCTTGATACTAGTCTATGAAAGGATTGGTAAGTCAAAAAAATGGGGCTCCATCTTCCTGCAGTACTTGCAGAAAACCTTGCGGGGTCAGACACATTGGGAAACCCAAAATCATTTCCAGATAGTTTTAGGGAGAAGATGGCCGCCACTGCAACATGACGTCAGCCTCTTACGCCAACGTCCACGAGGGCTTTCAGTTCAGCGACAAGTTTAGATAACTCTAAACGCCTGCGTGGACGTTGGCGTAGGACTCCTAACCTGACCTGACGTCATATTGCAATGGCGGCCATCTTGTCCCGCGCTTGGGAACAAAACTTGTGGCAATCCTGTATTGCGATTCCGGACGGACACATAGCATACCTAGTACATAAAGGGCACTTTGTTTTATATCTGTTAGTATTCGTGTTATATCTGAATACCCATACAAAGTGGTACGTCATTCTTACACAGATCTTAACTTCCGGTTTGACCGAAAGTGATGTACACATCCCCAAAGCCATCCTCAAATCTACCCCTAACTCTCGCACTAACGTAGTGGGATTGCCCCGCCCACTTCCGGTCACACCGGAAGTAAAGTATTTTTTAGATATTGTGGGCAAATCAATGTTAATCGTGAACCAGACCCTCCATAGCTTATCTACTAGCCTATGTGTGTTTAGTGAGTACCACTATTCTATTCGTCATCCTCTACGTCGGGGACAGAAAAGTCTGATTAAGGAATCAATAAAGAGTAAAAAATAATAATAGTTTCAGTAAAATGTCGCTTAAAATTACGGATAAGGACCACAAAATGTACCTAAGCACTTACTACTTCAACTGATCAAAAATGGGTACAAAATGACCTAAAATTTCCTGTATAAACCCCCCAGAGCAATGTTTGCAACCGTCAGTTATTGATATCGTCTATTAGAGCAGTAGAATGCGATGAAAACGAAATATAATAATATATCGACGGAGTAATATCCCGTTCCGCTATCCCCTTTTTCTCTGTCGGAACATTATTAATGCTTGATGAAATCAGAAATCGTTTTCTGTATCTACATCGAAATCTGATATAGGCTTCGGACAAAAGATTCCAATTTGTTAAGAGCTGAATTTTGTGAGATAAACGGACTACCTATCGCAGAATACACTTCTTGGCAATGAGGAAAGTCACAGCAGATTTCAGTAGTATACGTGCCTATTTTCACAACTGAAACTTGAGCATTATTTACACGGAACGTCTATGGCTGTCACTGAAAATCATATTTTCTTCATTTATCATAAATATATCCCAAATTCATATGATTTTAGTGATTCGCATATTCGACACCAAACTTTAAATGAGCATGAATATTTTGTAAACAAGAACGTAAATCAAAACTTTTTCTAGTCAGTTGCATGACCAGTAGCTGCTTCAGTAAGACTTCACTGAATACCCTCTTGCATGATACGTAATACGAACAACTGGTGTGGAAGAAATGTGTTTGAGAGGCAAACAGCTTAAACTGCCGTGTTCGGGATTTTAATGGCTCACTGGCTAAAAAGCTCGGATCGGTAAAAAGTAAACATGCTGTACACAATATGACTTAAAAACCAATGTGGGGGTGCGAAAATGAAGGAATATTCGTTTTTATATATCCTCGCAATAACTATTGCAAACGTTCATTTGCACTACTGGACACAAAATCTTGAATGCTGTATCAGTTATGTACTGTTGAGTAGTTATTGTTCCACGTGGAATTACCGGCAATTCTAGGAGAACTTTGCAGAAGCAAGCTGTGTGCCATTCTCCGAGTCTTACCAAGAGTATAGTTCCCGTTCATCCATAAGCTGCCCATACACGAGCAGATATATCGGACGAATTTGACTCGTACGGATTTTATCCGCAAGTCCGGTATGCTACATGCCAAAACTGTCGTTATTTTTTCGCACCTCCATATTTGATCTCCCGATTAGATATGCGGGTTAAAAACTTTACGTTAGTGAGCCAAAACTCGTCATAATAGAACAGTTTTTGCTCGGCTCGTGTTATTTTAAACAAACTAAAAGTTTTTGTTGGTCGGTCGAAGCACCACTTCTTTTAGATGCTTCCACTTTTTCATTTCTTTACGAAAAGCCGCACGCAGATTTTGAATTTTTTGTTACAAATTCGCGATTAGCATCGGGTAGTCTTTTTGGTAAAATCCACTAGTTCGTCGTATGCCTTATTTTTCAAATTTTTGTTCATATATTCTTTAAATTTTGCTTGCCAAAGACAAGGACGACTTCTGTAGATGTTTATAAACTGTGTTAAAAACTCTCTTGGTCTCTTGTCAAATACCGTGTGTCATAACAAGAAGTCATACTTATTATACTATTTTTTTACGTTTCACTTTTCAAATGTGGACCTACTCGTCAGTCACTACTAACCGTCGGTTCTTTTTGGAAGTTCAGACTTGAGGATTAAATCGGCGCGATCCAACATTTTCACCGTTGAAGCTCGGCTCGTCACATTAATGCAAAGTTTTATCGGCCGACTTGGCTCGTGCCGCATCAAATTCGTCGAGTAACTCGCTAGTGTATGGGCAACTATAGATCTTAATGCAAACCTACAGCACTCGTTGCTATAGAAACATGAAACTTGGTATAAATGTAGTCTTCGTGATTGCTATTAATGAAAAATTAATTTCATCGAAAGCAGCCCAGTGACTTTTGGGACTCTCCAGAGAAAATCTTTACGTGGAATAAGTAGATACTTGGCCGTTTTAATAGTCCCGCCAGATAAAATCAAATAGGCAAATTTTCCTTTAATTTTCTTATCCGAATGCAGTAAAATGGCGCCCGTGTCTCGTACTCCCGCTCAATATCCAACCCTAAAAATCCCGGTAAAATTGAAAAATATTCTCACATGGTATAGATATAACTAAATTTTCGCATTCCTTTATCTACATATCCGTAGACTGAAGCCTATAAACCTAACACGAATTTCAGTTCCCCATTATACTTGACTTTATGCAAAGCAACCGACTAAAAAACTTTGCTCCGCTCTCCATTTCGAGTTAGTTGTTGACATTTGAAATTCATTGCGTATTCCTTCTGTGAATATGTAATTTCGACCACGAAACTAATTATAAATTGCAGTTTAAAGCTATGCGCTAGTTTCGGTATCAACACCATTTTCTAGAAACCGGCTTAAATAAAATATTTTCAGTTTCAGTAAGTCCAAATAAAAATAATGAAAATATTTATTATTATTATTATTATTATTATTATACTATCCGTTTGTGACGCAATATATAGGGACAAAGATATCTATTCTCGTTTTTCCTGTGGATATCCAGAAACTCGGAGTAATAGGCCTTTTCATTTCGTTCTGTGTTCGTTAGTGCGCATGTGCTGACAATCAGCTGTTCTTAGATTTTCGGACGAGTGTCACTGTCAGCTGTCAGGCGTTATAAACTTCGTGTGGAATATTCGTAAGTAAATAGTAGAATACCAAATAAGGAGGGTGTTTCAAAGACGGAAAATTATTACAAATGTTAGTTCCAAGTGATATCCCTCGTAAAATTGTGAGGCTGAATCCCGAAGGCGTGCCTGGCTCCTGGCTCTTGCTTGAAATACGGGAAGGAATGTTAACCAAAATACTTCAATCATGTAGGTTTTTAATACAGCTCTGAAAATTAATCAATTTTTTAAAAGAAAACGGAGAAAAAGGATCTAATATAGGTACAGGTGCGTATTTTTCTGAAATGTATGCATGTAACTACAAGTAATTCTTATTTAAAAACCTAACAAATAATGACATAAAACCTGGAAACGTTCAATACACTTTTCCATTTCGAATCTTGCCTCTTACACATTTTTATCCAAGCAACATCATTTATATAGGTGGAACTAATCCTCACTTCCTCACATGGTCACCAACCTAGTTATTAACTTTGATTTTTCCCAGTATTAGGCAGAGTTTAGGATATGGATAAAATCGTAATCCCAAGCGATAACCGCACTGCTATCACCTTGGCAGTCACCAAAAGCACAATATTTGGATGCTCCATAGTGTTTTAGTTCCGAACTACATATTACTAATTTTGCACGTTTGCAGTAAAATTTTACCAAAGAATTAATAAACACTTTCAAACAAGCAATACCGCCTACCCCTCTAGGGGATATTGATACAAGACTTTGACATTCGTCCGAAATTATCATGGCGCGTTCGCGCATGCGCCTCAACATTTTTTTATAATGAAAAGTCCTATTGAACGTACGTCTGAGCTATTTCCAATACAGTCGACGTAACGACATTGTTATATTTCCTTTTATTGCTCCTTATTCAAGAAAATAATAGGTATCCTATCTTAAGAATATGGACTGATAAACATTTTATTGGAATTTACCAATTGGTTATCTTAGTATTACAAAATACTGAAGGTATTACAAATTTTTCATACAGTCGACTGACGATAACCGCGAATGCCGGCAACACTATTGTGGACTAAATGTCAACATATTTATTAACCTAAAATGGGTTTATAAGTATTTATACTTGTTTTTGGATTAAGGGTTTAAAGCTATGATTATGACTGTTTCTCGAAGTACCTATTTTTAGGTTTAAATATAAATGTTTTGTTGTTTAAACTGTCGTTTTCTTGTGTCCAGCTCTTCCACTTATTGTGTTCCGTTTCATTTATTAATTGTGGTGTCTATTGGCATAGAATGTCTTTGCTTTTAAGTTATCTTCAGAAAATAACTTATGGAAATAAACAAACAAAAACACGAAAATCCTAAATTATATCCTCAAAATTTGAGAACAAGTTTTGTGTGAATCAAGCAACTAACCAACGCATTGGTCGCTTGCTTTACCAATGAGTGTGGAGCATAGGCAAGGGAATTATTTTATTGGTAATTCCCCTTAACACGTCACAGACGGAGTACATTTAAAATGTAAGTACCTCAAAAATTAACATGTCACCTAAATATATGAAAATATTTTGATTTTATTATGTAGATATACCTTAAATGCGATAAACTATAGGTTATATAGGGTGACACCAAAGTGAATAAGACAAGTGTCTCCACTTGATAGCTGTTGCAGCAGAAGAGCGGGCTACGCAACTGTAATACTGGCATTGGTGCCGTGTGCAGCAAACTGGGCCATTCGTTCGGGCGTACCGCTTGGCCATATATGCAATAATACATTGTTTTAGCGTTCAGGAAGTACTCTGGTTAAAGTGAATAAAGGGGCGTAAATGCTGTATCCCAAAATATAATTTCGTACGGAAAAACAGCATTTTCCTCCATTTCAAAACAAGCAAAATTAGCAGCTAAATGGCCTCGGGCAATTGCTCGATAGGGCTCCGTTTTTGAAAAACATTTTGATTCGAAGGAAATAAATAGAAACAAAATTTAATTAAAGCGGGTACTGCAAAACAAAATTGGTGCTATAATTACTCAAGAGGAAGTAATAATTGATTCTGTTATTTATTTTACCTGGCTGGATTATTTGTAAAATCTGTCATCCATTACCAATTGTATTACATGCTTATCTTAGCTTGAAAACAACCAGTTGGACCCCGAAAATATTTCAGACGAAGTCACTCTAACAAGGGGAACACTAACTTGTGCATCCCAGTTCTTACATATTGTTTATTAAGAAAAGTAGAACGTTTTTTTTCCAAGCATATTGATACCAGAGATGCTTACGACCTAACTACAAATATGATTTCTTAAGTAATTTTAGTAGGTACTTTAAAATATGAATGTAAATCTCACGAATCAGTATGTGTTGGCGTCATTGCGTCATAATTACATATTGTTAAGAATGCAATTTTATTCTAAGCAGCAAAATGCAGGCCTCAAAAAACAGAACCGAGAAAATAAGAAATTGTCAAAATAAATATGACTTTTTAACAGCTGCTGAATTTACTTTACGGCCTGACTTTAAATAATTGAAATACAGTGAATCCTATGTGAATATTGACGTATAATTTGACCGCTTTTTGTTGAAACCGAGAAATTCCTATAATTTTGCATAAGTGGTTAACCTGTCTATGTTGACCACCGTCAAACGAGTATCTTTTTCACTATAAATCCATTTTTTGGTAATGTAATGAAATCAGTGCATCATACACAATACATTCGACATCGGTATAATCGCGCGGACGCTCGGCCCAGTTCCCCCACTCCAGTCGCCTAGAAACATTACATTTGCGTAGCTCAGTATCCACACGGAGTGGAGGCACTTCTCTTATTCACTTTGGGTGACACTATAAAATTCTATAACTCTGAACAATCTCATTGTTGTTGATAATGGAAATATACAAAAAATACGCCCCAGAAAATACGTTTCCAACTTCTTAAGAGTAAGTATTTCATTTTCATGACAAGGTACATATTTGAAAAAATAATTTCTGCTTGTACAGCAATACGTCAAAATGTATACTGAGAAAAACATAATAGATACTCATTGGAGTACTTTTGTAAATACAGTATGAGCCTATAAACCAATTATAAACTAACTAAAGAAGTATGAAGCATCCAAACATTGTGCTTTTGGTGACTCCAACGGTAATAGCAGAGTGGGTAGGCCAGTTATCGCTTGGGATTACGATTTCATCCATTTCCGAAACCCTGCCTAACACTGGGTCGGTGTCCATGTGAGGACTTCTTCCACCTACATATACATATATAAATTGCGTTGCGTGGATGAAAAGGTGTAAGAGCCAAGATTCGAAATGGAAAAATGTATTGAAAGATTGAAAATTTCCAGGTTTTACGTCATTATTTATTAGGTCTTTAAAATAAGAATTATTTGTAGTTACATACATTGCAGAAAAATACGCACCTGTCTATTAAATCCTTTTTCAAAGTTGTCTTTAAAAAAAATTGATTTTCACGACTACATATTAAAAACCTGGGTGATTGAAGACATATTATGTTGGTTAACATTCCCGTATTTCAAGCAAGAAGCAGGCACGCCTTCGGGATTCAGCCTCACAATTTTATGAGGGATATCACTGGGAACAAACTTTGTAATTTTCCGTTTTTCAAACCCTCGTCCTTATTTGGTACCTACCTAGTCTATTATTTACTTACGAAGTTCAAAACCTGACAGTGACATTGATTCGTCCGAAAACCTAAGAACAGCTGATTGTCAGTGCACTTCTGCGGATGCGCATTAACGAAATGAAAAGGTCTGTTAGTCGTTGAATCAAAAAATGTCAACATGTACTGGGTGCAATATTTGAATTTCCAAAAATCACTTCCGGACGTAACACAAAAGTGCCAAACATGGGAAAACGGGATATTCTGGCTACTTCTTATCTATTCCAAGATTCAGTCAAATATTGTAAGAAACCTAGAAATTACGGGATGTCTAATGATCTCATTCATTTACTTTCAGTTTCCGAATAATGGCTCATCTGTACTTTTTTAATGGCATCCTAAATTTCTTGCTGATTTAATAGCTTATGAAAATCTAAGTTCATCAATATCCTCATGTGTGACATTTGAACTGTTAATTCCTTAGATGTCAATTATTAAAAATAAAAACAGGGTGGAAGTTTAAATTTACTACCGAATTTTCCGCAAAAGAAAATTAGTGAACAAAAGAATGAAACTTCAGTGACTGAATTTAGATGCTACAATATCAACAATGTTGATATAGCAAACTAAAATCACTAGTTGAAAATGATCCATAAAGTATATTTTTTAAACCGGACAAGTTTTTCCAACAAAATCAAGAATTATGAACGTTCAAACAAGTTGTTCTACTTTTTGATCGAATTGTGGTCCGTGGGCGAATTCCACCAGCAAAACAGACAAGACATAAAAATTCTTTAAATAAAATATCACGTTGTCCCTCTTTAATAGCTCATACGTATTTTTTTCAACTAGAAACCTTTGTAAAATCTAACAATTGAACCACGTTCACACAATAGTGTTAAAAGCGTGGACTTAAGAAGATGCTAGTCCATTCACATCACGTAAACCTTATATTAGAGCACAAAATTGATCCCTGTAATATAGAATAGCGTTAAAGGAACTTTCTTTTTGCTAAACGTCCGACATCTCTCGTCTGTTTCTGAAGTAATGTACATTGCACGTCTGCTTTTGTTGAAACGTTTATTGCCAACTAATAGTATATTATACACGAGTTTATAATGAATGCTATTATTACCGAGGATGAAATTTACAACACGAACGAGTGAAACGAGTGAGTTTTGTAATCATCCGAGGTAATAATAGCATCATTATAACGAGTTGTATACTATCAAAACAGATTCCCAGAAAGAATTTACCTTCATTTCCCTTCTCCAGTGTAAGAAAGATTCATACATACGCTCTCAGGTATAATTTTCTTGGTTTTTTGGGCAATGAATCTAATGAGGCAAGTTCTGCAGCTTCTTTTATTGCTGGTGCTGTTAAAGAAACCTCGTTTTCACTCTCACTACTCATTATATCTTCTTTTTTAGAATATGCATTTCAAATTAAAAGCAAACCATGCTGATTTGACGTTTCAATTTGAACTGACACATCGCGATCGCGGCCTACTAAATAAATGTAAAAAAGGGTCAAAGCGATGTTCCTATTGGTTTAGTGAATAATATTCATTAATCACTGCAGTGATTAATGTATCTAATTATGATTGAAGAAACACAAGTATAAAGAGTATGTTGTAAGATAGTCGTGGACAAAATACATTACCACAATATTTTATTCATCAGCTGCTAAATTATATAATTTGTGATAGTGTGCTAAACTACCGAAAGTTCATTAATTCTGTTTCTTAAATCATATTCAGAAGATTTCAAAATTTTAAATAACTTTTAAATCTCGATCAAGAAACCCTTAAGTATTTCCTATCTATTTCAACAAATGAATGAATTTCAATTTTACGTGCTATTAGAATATCGTATACTGTTAGAAATACCCTCGGAAATACCTCTGTGTATAAAGTATAAATATGGGTGAATTATTTTTATTTGAGCACCTCTAAACAACGGGCAACGATAGCGGAAAGATAAAAGCCACTGCCAGATTGAAAGGCGGCTATTATCTTTAATCGCCAACCATCTGAGACAACGGAACCGGAAAAAGAGAAATTAATATTTGCGCAGTGTTTTAAGGGTGTGCGCATCTGATAAAATAAAACGTATTGGAAGATGTTGATGAAACAGTGTAGAGAAACACTGGTATTAAAAATATTAGATTTATGAATTGTACGTATTCTACATTGCAAATATTCTTCACCGGCACCTCCACCATAATGGAATTTACGGTTTCCTGGAAATTGTCGAATATTTAATATGAAATTGTAACAGTAACCAGTATCTCAATTCTTCATATTGCAGCTTTTTGGGTGCAACCAATCGCATTATCACACTGACTACACCGTTTTTCGAAAAAATGTTCCTATTCAGACTGTCAGAAACGCAGAAATATTAATTATAATTCTTCTTCTAGTATGCCAGTGGTTGTCCCCCCTCACACGTGTTCTCTCCTTTTATAATTTATATTCAAACTCCATCTGCCGGAAAAATCGTCAGATTGCCAAATTCGAAAAGAAAAGGAAATGGAAATTAGAATCAAATTTGAAAATAGTCAAAGTAGCAAGGCATCAAAATTTCAAGAATATACAAAGTTGGGTACAAACAAGACTACTCCTCTCCTCTGGGCATCGGACTGCGCTTCCATCAAAGACTTAGGAAACCTGTAATTGTGTAGAAGTGTCAAAACTAAATAATCTTAAATGAAAATGAAACCGGAAATAAGAGGAACTTATAGTTTTAAATTTATTTAAGATGCAAAATGCAAAAAACGGCGAAATCACCAATAAACTGTTAAACCACAAAAGCTCTTAGATCATAAAACCTTATCGTCAAATATCATTAAAGTATACACTGTTTAGTGAGTTAAATGTAACTCCAGGAATAGATGAATACTATTATCGTTCACCGATTCACCTTTATGCTGGCAGGAAGAAAGCAAACGCGAAAAACAAAGGTGCCAACAAAAATTAAGCCACAATAAAATTTATAGCCTTCTTTATAGCCGTCATAAACATCCTTAAAGCTCTTTTTATTTGTTTAAGCGATTCGTCCATCTGTATCGATTAAAAGTTCAGTCAATTATTCAAGTGGATTCGTAAAAATCTCTTGAAAGAGTCCCACGAGAGTGTTCGTCCTATTTACAAGCGGCGCGCTTTCGCTAGCTTCAATACAATTACCTAGGCACTTGTTTGATTGCAAATTGTGTTGCTCTGGAACTTATAGCAGAAGTTGTTTGACTCGGTAGAGTTCGACATGTTTTACTGCAAGCAGTTAAAGTAAAATTGTGTTTAAAGTTTTCTGTTATTTGGTCATATAAATTTTAAAAACTTTCGCAATTGCCGCATTCATGAAATACCTAACTAAATCTCTTACTGGAAAAGTCACAATCAAAATTTAACATTTTCTCACTCTTTTTCACTTCAAGCAATCTTAACACGCCCTCTTTATTTTACATTACGCCTACCCAAAGGACTTGTACCTTGACGCAGTTCTAGTAATACTGGGACGGGTGGGATGGCTTGCGCGCTTCAATGATCTAAAGAGCCGAACCATAGGTTTAACCATATTGGAGGGGTTTTTATTTGAGAAGCCAGACTAAATAAAGTCCCTGAAAGGGGGCAGCAGCTCTTTCAGTAATCATAGTGGCAGAGATCGTGAGGGTCGGTATGGCACTGTGATACACACTACTGCGATGTGGAAGGCAACGGGAAACCACCACATTATTATATCCCTGGTACAGCGTACTTCGAATTTATGATGATGGCAATTTCTGGAGTAAAATATTCCGGAGGTAAAATAGTCCCACATTCGATCTCCGGGCGGGGACTGCTTCGGGGGGAGTCATCAGAAATGATAAGTGTAACATCTCACGAGTCGGAGCGTGGAATGTTAGAAGCATGAAACAAGTAGGAAAGTTAGAGAATTTGAAAATTGAGATGGATAGGTTAGCATTAGACGTAGTAGGTATTAGTGAAGTGCGATGGCCAGAAGCCGGAGACTTCTGGAGCGGAGATTTTAGAGTAATACACACAGGATCTGTAGGAGGAAATTCGGGAGTAGGAATTGTTATGCGGAAAAAAGTAGGGCAGAGTGTAGAAAATTTCTTACAGCAAAGTGACAGGGTAGTTATGGTTAGGTTAGATTCGAAACCTGTAAAAACAGTAATAATACAGGTATATATGCCCACTTCTAACTACAGTGATGAGGTCGTAGAGGCAGTTTATAGTGATATTGAACATGTGCTAGATTTTGTGAGAGGACACGAAAATTTAATAATTATAGGAGATTTCAATGCAGTCGTAGGCACAGGGCGAGAGGGCGGAATAGTTGGTCCCTTTGGATTAGGCAATAGGAACGATAGGGGAGTGAGACTGATAGAGTTCTGCGATAAACATAACTTAACGGTCGCGAACACTCTATTTCACCATCATGTTAGGAGACGCTACACGTGGAAGATGCCAGGAGACCTAAGGAGATATCAAATAGATTACATTCTTGTTAGGCAAAGATTTAGAAATCAAGTTAGGGATTGTAGAAGTTATCCAGGAGCAGATATAGATAGTGATCACAATATAGTCGTTATGAAGGCCAATCTTAAATTTAAGATTTTGAAAAAACGAAGCGGAAGAAGGTATCTTGACCCAGAGAAACTAAAAGATGATGATACGCGCGATAAGTTCGAGAAAAAGACAAACGAAGTACTAAAGGGCGCGGGCGAAAATATTGTTAGGGACATAGAGGAAGAATGGAATTGCATTAAAAATAGTTTAGTTTCCTCAGCTAGGGATATTTTGGGTCATAAACAGAATGAAAGTAGGAAACCCTGGATAACAAAACATATTGTGAGTCTAATAGAGGAAAGGTGCAAATATAAAAATAGGTTAGATGAAATAGGGAAACAAAGATATAAGGCGATCAAGTGGGAAATTATTCGGAAATGTAGGAAAGCGAAAGAGCAATGGATCGATGATAAGTGCAAAGAAGTGGAAAATAAGTTCGAAATAGGAAAGACTGATGAAGCATATAAAATAATTAGGAGAAATTTTAGAGAAATTGGATCTAGTACCAAAAGCATTAGGAATGAGGCAGGAGATATCCTAATCGAAAGCGGGGAGAAGGCAGATAGGTGGAAAGAATATTTAGGAAACTTATATGCGGGACAGGAAGTGCAAGATATATTAGAAAGTGAAAGCAGTGTAGAAGGGGATAACCTAGGGAGTCCTATAATGAGAGAAGAGTTTGAGCTAGCACTAAAAAGTTTAAGGAATAATAAAGCACCAGGTATAGATGGCTTGCAGGCAGAAATCTTAAATCTTAAGGTCAAGAGGTAATAGATCGTTTATTTAAATTAGTTAGTCGCATATACCTGACAGGCGAGATTCCAGAGGATTACAAACTGAACATCATGGTAGCTTTGCCAAAAAGGAAAGGCGCGGATAGATGCGAAAATTTTAGAACTATCAGTTTAACTTCCCATGCGTCAAAAATTTTAACTAGAATTGTGCAAAGAAGGATGGAGAAAAAGGCGGAAGAAATATTAGGAGAAGATCAGTTCGGATTTAGACGAAATAGAGGAACGCGCGAGGCCATTCTAGCTTTACGAGTAATTATAGAAAAAACGATAGAAAAGAGAAAGAGCGTATATATAGGATTTGTAGATTTAGAAAAAGCCTTCGACAACGTAAAATGGAGGAAGATGTTCGAAGTGCTGAGAAAGGTAGGGATGAAATACAGGGACAGAAGAATAATACATAATCTCTACAAAGAGCAAAAGGCAGTTATAGAATCTGAGCAGGAACGAAGGGAAGTAGATATCCGGAAGGGAGTGAGACAGGGATGTGCATTGTCACCTCTAGTTTTCAACTTATATATCGAAGATGCGATTAATATTGTTAAGGAAAGAACAGCCTCAGGGATCAATGTACAGGGCCAAACTATTAACATGCTCAGATTTGCGGATGATATAGCAGTGTTAGCATCTAGCAAAGAAGAATTAGGAGCGGCTTTGAATGAAATGGAAGCAGTTTTGACACAGGGCTACGGCATGAAAATCAATAAAAAGAAAACTAAAATTTTGGTATGTAGATGGAGTGAAAATAGAACTAAAATTGAAATACAAATAGGAAATGAGAAGATAGAGGAGGTCGCGGATTTCTGCTACTTAGGAAGTAAAATAACCCAAGACGGTAGGAGCACTAAAGATATAAAACAAAGAATGGCGCAGGGACGAGTTGCGTTTAACAAAAAGAAACAACTGTTATGTTCGAGAACGGTTAATATAGAGACTAGGAAGAGACTCTTAAAGTCGTATGTATGGAGTACGGCATTATACGGGTGCGAAACTTGGACAATAGGAGAAGCGGATAGAAAAAGAGTAGAAGCGTTTGAACTGTGGTGTTACAGACGCATGATGAAGATACCGTGGATAGATAAGGTTAGCAATAGGGAAGTATTAGAAAGAGTTGGGGAAAGGCGAAAGGTATGGAAAACAATAAAGAGTAGGAGAGATAGGATGGTAGGACACCTTCTAAGACACGAAGGAATAGTTCGCGACATACTAGAGTCAGAGATGGGAATAAAAAGAGGTAGGGGTAGGCCTAGATTAGACTACTGCTCTCAAATAGTTAGGGATGTAGGATGTTCTACTTTTAGGGAAATGCGTAGGTTAGCTCAGGATAGAAAAGAATGGAGGTACGCGTCCAACCAGTCTTCGGACTGAGAACCTTATGATGATGATGACATTCCGTCATTTTGGCAATTAGATTTGCTACCTACCTTTCCTCTTTTTAGTACAGTAATATTTCACCCAAAGTTCATCTTTAAAATATTGTCTTTTCCAACCTAATTTTAGTGTATAATCAGACTTAGAAAATTAATACGGCGCTCCTTGTATAAAAGTTCTGTAATGTCATATTTTTTATAAAGCAATTGAAGGTCAGAATTGGTTGCACTTTTACCACTCTCTTGTTTATAGTTTCCCTTATGTCTTCTTTTTCTTTTTATTTCTATCTATTACAAAAATCATCGTCAGTGCAACCACTTTTAATTCAGCAAAACTTTCTCCATATCAGCTGAGCTTCAATATCACCCCACATTTCTCTTCTCCTCCCTTCTCTTCTGCAAATATCTCATCCACTCCTACCCCCTTCCGCTCTCTCCCAGGATCCTCTATTTTGTATGTTCTGTGCTCTCATTCCAACTGCACCCCTCTAACACATGTTCCCACGTCTCTTCCTCTGCTACGCACTTCATACTTTTCCTTCTATCTTCGTTTTCTCAGTACCTTCCACTTCTCTTTATATTTATGGTTGTATCTGCACTCTCTTATTTTTTCTTCTTTACTTTGTTCCTGTAACTGCTTATCTCTTTCCTGTATTTCCCCCGCCATCTTCCATACCGTAAGTCTTTTGTATTCCACTTCTGTCGTCTAGTAGAATTTTCCCTGTTTTCTTCCCACTGCGCTCTTTCGCTTCCTTCCCTTCTTATCTGTTCCCAACACTACCTTGCTAGTTCGCTACCTCTTCCACGTCTTAACTTTTCCTCATACTACATCTCTCTTTTCCCTGACCTGGTTCTCAATTTATCTCTTTTTGTTTCATCTCGCTCCATGTTCCCCGGGGTTATCCAGTCTAGGCCTAGTGTTCACCCACCACCAAATCTCTTCTCCATACAACGCTATGCTGCTCACAAAATAATATGTACATCGAATAACTTTATTTTTCTTTTCCAGGCCGCTCCAGAATCCCTTTTTCCTATTCTCCATACTTATTTCATCACTACTGCCACCTTTCTCGCTACTTCTTTTATATGTTTTTCTTGTCCTCCACTATTTCTAAACGTAAATCCTAGATACTCGTACTCTTCTACCTCCTCCAGCTCTTGCCCCTTCCATTCTCGCATCTCTGCTCGTCTTCTTCCACCCCCTCTGCAAAATCTCATTATTTCTGTTTTCTTTTTATTTAACACTAACTGCTTTCTGCTGAAGTATGTCTCCATCTCCTTTAATTAATTATTTTTCTTCCTTCGCCAACCGAACTACATCATCCGCATATACCAACGTCCAATACTTCCTTTTTCCTGTCACCACTCCTCCTGCTTGTCTCTTTATCATAACCCTCTTCATGAAAGCTAAGTTTCAATATACCAAAGAAATGACAATTACAACTCCCGTAATATTACATGGACTGTCACCAAAAACGTAATTCCTCCCCATCTCATAGTCTTCCCGCATTCAAAGTGTAACTTATCGTAGGTACGTATCGTAATCAAACATCTTCATAGATTCTTCACTCCTCATAGAAAATTACACTCGGAAGGTGCGTATCGCATTCCTTCTTCTTGTGGTCTAGTCTACATTTGTAAGACTAGGAGGTGCATTGGTACTCCTGTGACTGAACATAAACGATGCACTAGGTTGCTTACTTGATGGTTCAGCACAGGTGGAGCGGAAGTCATCGAATCAATTTCTTGTCAACGGCTCCTGCCTTCAAACGCCACGTGGAAGCGTAAAATCTCCAGAAACCGTCTCGCTCTACGGTAATCACTCATGCATGGTCATTCACGGTCGACTAACTATGCCAAGGACGAAAATTCGGTAGGTGATTTTGTATTAATTTTCTTTTAGAAATTTTTGGGAGGGCGGCGCCCTAGAGCTCTTCATTACGATCCGCCACTGGTAATAAGCGAAAATTTGAAAATGTGTCCCAAGATATTCCTTTGATTATAATGAGAATCATTCTTAGCATTGTGAGTTCATCAGGTAATTTAAAATTTTATAGCGTCACTACCATTTGATACTTTTTTTATTTTCACAAATTAATTTTGGTGAAAATCAGCTGTAAAAGCATATTTAGAACATCTTCGTCCAAACCATGCAAATAGAAGGAAGACATGTACCTATAATGTTATAATTGTATATGTATTCAAATAATCAAAATTTAGAACTCATTGAATTTCTGCTTTTATAAAGATGTCCAACAACATTTACAACTTAGTAGGAATACATGCCCATGTGTTTGGGTTGTATCCTTTTTCGCTGCTTCGACAAAAACTGAATGTATTGTTGTTGGAAATTAAAGGTGCTATTATTTAGCTCCCGCTTACACAAATGAGGAAATTAAACAATTCATGCTTAGTTAAGTAGGCGGTTCAGTAACTGAACACCACAGTGCATCTGCAAATACATCGTTTAGGATAATGGGCGAAGTTTCAAATTGGTTAGAATGAAACGATTTCTAACTAAAAAATTCAAAAGAAAATTAAACTAAATAGTCACAACTGGTATCTATAAAAGACGAAAAGCTGTTTTTGAAATAATTTTGCCCACTAACTTCTTGTGTGACGTGACTGAAGCCAGGAAACATGTCTACTAACACCGAACAAAAAAGTACGTAGGCGCAGTTTCTGGCTTTTCATTTAATACTCTTGCTTTTCCCAATGCAAGAGGAGATATTCTGTTCATTTCGTAGCCCCAACGTCAAGCATCTTTCAGTTTCTCATCCTATTCATATTTTCCCCTCTGTGATATTATTTTTATTCAAGAGAGTGCCACCTCACACCACCCACGATCCTATATAAAGCATAGTCTGTATTAAAATATAAATTGCGGGATAAATAAACAGGGAAAACACATACGCACTGTCCTAAAATTATGTATGGAAGTGTAAACACAAGAATAAGAAATTTTTCCCAGTACATACCCTGCAGAAAGTCTAAACGTACTAAACAAGTGTATGGATGGGTGCATAACCAGACATTAGCGATGTACATTTAGTTGCATATCAAATGTAGCTACATACATAGACAAGTCCCAAGTACAAACAATACCAGATGTAACAAAAGTAGGTAAATCTGGTATTCAGCTTTGCGATGAGTTCTGAATGTCTTAAATCAGGGAATTATCTAGTTTTTTTATCCCGTTTTATATTTCACACCAAAAGGGGCTCTCATTAGTAACGGGACACAGGGCAGCTATTGCAGATTCCTGAGGTCGAACGAGCTAAGCATACGAGTACTTTGGTAAAAATTTGTTCATTAAGGAGATACGGGGTTTTTAGTCCAAGAATTGTATTCATCAATCTCAAAATTGTAAAATCACGTATTTTAATACCCTGTTGAAATGATCTTATTTCAGTTTTTAAAGGAATAATTAAAAAATAAATAATATCGTTGCTGTATTCCTCACTCTTGGGGAATATGGGCTTTTAGTTTTTTATGGTTCCGTGCCTCGGCCTCGACTTGAGGTAGAATGGTGCTCTATTGTTCTCACTATTCTGCCTGTCTGTCAATCCGTGTGTCTGTCTAAAGTTACGTCCATATAAACTTGACTAATTTGATTTACGACTTGTTTATGTGTTACTGTCTTCATTGTTTTATGTAGAATTTTACGGACTCTTGTTTGTCACGTTTTTCTGGAGAGAGATAGAAGATTCGTGTACCTTTTAAATAAGAAGTTCGTGGAAGAAAGTTTCTAGTTATTGGAGTTCTAAGCAACAATAAAAACGAAAACGAGCAATTAAACAAGTGTGCTACTGTATTTAGTTTGTGGTGTTTCAGTAGTGTGAAATGTTAAATTGCTTATTATTTTATTGTTCATTGATAATCTTTAAGTAGTCACAGAAGTAGATTGAAATATGTTAGAATATTAAACGTACCGACACCAACAAACTTCAGCAAAAGTTATTCCAAATAATTTTCAACCAATTTTTTTATGTTCCATAACCCTCAATTTGATTAAGTTGCTGTATCTTCTATGTAGCATTTTATTCTAAAATTAGTGGCTTTCAATCTTTTAAAAACGAAAATAAGGACAACAATGGCTTCTCGGAACAGAATGAGATACGAAATTTAATTCCTTTCTCATTTCATCAGATTATTTTTTGTTTCCAGATTTCAGCCATTTCATTCTACATTTAGCATTTAATCAACTGTAGAAGATACAAAACTGAACAAAAGACAGAAGTTCATTTAGCTATAAATAACCAGAGCCCACGCAAATAAAAATCGAATTTTTATCAAAAGAAACAATATCGAATTCACCTCTACTACCCACGCATTCATATTTGGAAATACTACACACCGGAAGGATAAAACTTAATGATTTACGAGGTGGATGTCCCTGTCGGCCCTTGTCTACACCCACGATGCAAATATAATCAGACGTGCTTCGATGGAAAATCGCTCAAATTATTGATAAACCCTAACTTAAACAGTGAGGGTAATGAGAACACGTACGTAAATTTAAACCGATACAAATACATATCAATACAAGCAGCGGTGACAATTTAGAGATATTCTACCGTCAGGCAATACACCGTAACAGATCATTCGCAATTAATTTGCGAATTCGTAGTAAAAGTTAAATTCTTAGGGTCGGCAGTCATTACGTCTGACGGTTTTTGTGCTCTGGATCCAAGGAAATGAGTAGGTACCTGTAGGTTAAAACCTGGGGTGGCATTAGAAGTAGGGAGGGAGGATGGATGGCGGGAAGGAGGGAAGGAGGGAAGGAGGGAAGGAGGGAAGGAGGGAAGGAAGGAAGGAAGGAAGGAAGGAAGGAAGGAAGGAAGGAAGGAAGGAAGGAAGGAAGGAAGGCGTATGATTGTTGTTGACAGTGATCTAATATAATCTGGGTCGTACACCCTAGAAGTGTGCCTTAGGGCACACCAAATGATAAGGTTCGAACCTAGAACAAGCAACACCAGCAGGAAGGAAGAAAGGAAGGAAGGAAGGAAGGAAGGAATGAATGAAAGAAGGAAGGAAGGAAGGAAAGAAGGAAGGAAAGAAGGCGTATGATTGTTGTTGACAGTGATATAATATAATCTGGGTCGTACACCATAGAAGTTAAACTATAGAGAGCGGAGCCTTGGGGCACACCAAATGATAAGGTTCGAACCTAGAACGCTAGAACACGCAACACCATCTGCCAAAGATGTTCGGACTAACTGACCCGAACCAGAAAATTAATTTCGGAGTCATTTCAGGAAAATATAAGACAATCCAACGTACTTCAACTTAGCTATCAACAAACAATTATCCAAAGTATCGAGCGCTTTCGAGAAATCAAAAATGTCACCAACAAACTCATCTCAGTAGAATTCATGCGGCTACTATCAATCTATGAGTCATTCAGAGTACGACGTGAGCGATTTCTTCTTGGATATAAGAGTACCTAACTATGACGAAAGAATTGTATTTAAACAATAACGTTCGTTAATGCAACAATTATTTTGTATTTTTCAAAGAGCGTCGTCCTTTAATTCTGTTCTTGTGGGAAATTATTTACCCTAGGAATGGTACCTGACTAAATTGCTGAAATACGTACCTAGGTACCTATATTCTACAAAACGTAATGCGATTAGGGCCTGGCGTTCTTGCGTTTAAAATGTCATGAGAATTATGACTATGGATACAGTTGTACCACGTGCAGAAAAAAGTAGTTTTTACTGTGTGCTGCAAGTCCGAATTTGTGTAAAGAAGCATCACGCTTGCCTGTCACGTGTTATTCTGCCTTTGCAAGTATACTTTTTGTGGTTCAATTCCACTTTAAGAATAGAAGAGGAAATCAGACTTAAGGCATATTATTTTTGTCTTCCTCATATTTAATTACTTATGCAGAAATCCAAAACTTTTCATTTTAGTAACAATTAAACAATAACTTTTAAAATAAAATTGCATAAATATATCAAACGAAAAAAACTGTAGTGGCAACTGAATGTTCTCAATTCAGGTCAATAAAAGGTTGCGTGTTGCACAGACAAAAAGCAAAAATTTTGTTGTAGCATGCAAGAAACGGATTACAGTGTATGATCGAAAATTAGTCAAAATTGAAAACGCGCTGGACTTCGGCACATAAGTCAACAAAGTGTTAAAAATATTTGATGATATTGCTAAACAAAAACAACCGAAGCGTAATATACATAAAGCATCAGTTGTCATTGTTATCAAGCAACACAATTTTCTAGACGATAAATCTTGCTAAACTATTGTACGACATTAGACGGTCACGAAAAAAAACGAAAAAGTTGTCTTAGGGGATGTGCCGACAATCTAGTTTAGTTCCCTAAATCTAAACAAGAATTTTAAGAAATTATCATTATGTGGGTCACAGGATACATCTGCGGAGCCACAGACAACCTAACCTACATTCAACTAGATAAAGATACAGTTTTCCAAGTGCAAATATGAGATATGTGCAAGTACATAAACCTTCGCCAGATGAAAATAATCCAAACAACCGTAAAAACAAAATGCAATCACACTCACAAAACCTCACACATAAACATTAACCCTCATGCCAATAAAACAAAAGCCGATCGCCAATAAAATTAACTAGCAGTCGTACAGTTTTATGTCCTTTATTGTGGCAATAAAAGTACGCTACCTGTAACTTTACATAGCTTAGTGTGAATTATCGTAGGGGAATTCCTCATCCAGTGCTCATGGTTCATGATACTGTAACAACACGCGCGGCGGTCCGGAGCGGCGCGGTACAACTCAGGCAGCACGCACAGTGTTTAGACTCCAGACTCCAGAGATCGATCCGGCTTCGGCGCTTTTAAGTCCAAAGAATTCACGTGTCCTTGTTTTCAGCGATAAGTGAAACTCGGCATAATCGCTCAAGGTGTAAGATAAGCTGTCACGTGGTTTATGCTGTAATGACAGGGATCGCCAAAAAATGTGTTATTAATAGGAAAAGCTTCTAATTAGAGTTTGGAATAATGGTAGTTATTTTTATCTACTATCAAATAATAATGACAAACTTTACGACATTCATTTGAATGTTATAATAACATACCTTACCGCACTATTGACATCTTTACCACACGCATATTTTAAAATGCCTGGCACGGGAAAGCGACACATTGCTGCTATCTCAATGTTTGAGGAAAAACATTCTTCTCACGTAATATTTTCACAGAGATGACAGTGCATAATAGAAATAACGCACTGCTTTTGTTTGTGTAACATTACGCAATTCATACTTTCTTAACTCAAGATGATATATAGTATTTTTCAGATTTGTTGGCGTTTGCGCCGCCATATCCGATTATCCAAGCAACCGCCAGCAGTTCAGTAGTTTCCAAAATTTTGCTGTTGCTAGGAACCGCGACAAGCGTGTGCGCCGCGATTCTTGACACGGCACACGGCAATGAGCATTTTGACGTTTTCCCTCAACAAATGTATTCTTTTACCCACAACATTAGCCCGTTCACACAAAAGACACCCATTATTTTCTAGTTTGTACTTAAATCTGCTATTGGTTATAAACTCCACAAACTTGTGTCAGAAATATCCACTATTTGTTTTTAATTTTTAAAATTTATGATGTACTTAATGTGTTATTTCTTTTCTTTCATGGAATAAATAGCATTCCTTACTTCGGTTGTAATGCTGTCAGTTACATCTTCACTTTTTAATTTTTATTTGCTGTGCCTTTTTCCGGGCGTTGCAGCAGACAAACCTCGTTTTTCCTCTCCAACTATGCGCGACACGCTGAGTAGACTTACTTTTGATGCATCGGCCAATCGCTCCTGGTCACAAGTTAAAGGCAATAGGGGACCATTATTTTCCTTCTCTCGAGTAAAGTATTCGTAAAACTTCTCGACACTCTTTGATAAAAACATTTCCAGGCATCTTTATACCTGACAATCAAACTGACAGTTATACTTGAAAGGCAATAATTTGTAATAAATTGCTTGGTGACCACTGGATATTGCAAAATAAGCATATTAATACTGAAACCATTTTGTTTCACACAATCATAGTAAGAAAGAGTGAGATCAAATACGGAAACGTGAGAATATTCTCAAGTCGTCTTACGGCAGCAATTAAAATTCAACAAATCCATTTTACAAAAGGGAGAAAGACATATGAACGTAATGCGCAGATTACTGCATACACACGCCAAGATATCTGAAAAGAACTTTAGACAGACTTTTAATTTCATCAAAATAACACCATGCGATGCACACTTGAGATACCTAGAAGAATAGGTTTTAGTTTGGCATGCAGTCAATAGTAATTGTTATGCAACAGAGGGCTTTCCCTCGCGAAAAATGCGAACTAGCGCCGGCCTGGAGTCGAACCCGGGTCTTTCACTATCCGGGCGACTGTTTATGAGTTATGTAGGACATTCTCTCGCAAATAGTGTGCGGTGCCGATAGCTCAGTCTAGTCGGTTAGATCAGTCGCCCGGCAGGTGAAAGACCGGAGTTCGACTCCCGCTTGGCGCTAGTTCGCATTTCTCGCGAGAGAAAGCCCTCTGTTGCATAACAATTATTACTGACTGATGATACGAATATTGTTTTCATTGATTCACATCATTTTTACTACAGGACTCGAGAAATTAGTAAATTATTATCTGTAATAATGCAATAAGTGGTCTGGAATTGTCGGAAATTTTACGAAAGCTGTTGCGTTGCTTGGTAGCCACGAGTGTAAATTTGACAGTTAAAAGATCACGAGCGCTTGCGCGAGTGATCTTCTGTTAAATTTGCACGAGTGGCTAGTAAAAGCAACATCTTAAGGGTGGGATACGCTACGACAGGACAGGAGATCGGTAGTACATGTGTAAGACAGAAATAGACATAGCTTTAGCAACCGCTTGGTACAGACAGTCCAGCAGAAAATTGAAATAACGAAATTAGGCAAATATAGTCTTAAAATAAAGCTAAAAGATCGGTGAGTATGCTCACATATTTTATTTGGCTGTTAACTAAAATCCGAATGTACAATTTGTGTGTGAATAATGCTAAGATTTCCGTTAAAATTTGCCAGTTTTCAACTTCGTTTATTTTAACAACAGCGTAAATATCGCAAATAAAATAGTTATAAGCGTATTCTACCAACCCTCATATTTCTTTTAAACCATAATTCATGTCTATAAGTAATACAGTTTTTGAGCTGGACTGTCTGTAGTAACACCGTCTCAGAAGCTAGGAGAACGCTTCTCGGGTACTCGAATATCCCAGCCTTAAGTAAAATTACCTAAAAATTCCAGACCACGAATTGTATTTGACAAGATTATTTTTTGAATCGAAGCAAAGTAGTTCAAAACGAAATTTTATTTCAATTAATTCACATACAAAGAAATGTGTTGGGAATATTTGACGTTTGGCAGGTACTAAAGTAACTAGATTATACATTATAAATGCACCTACAAATTCGAAACTATGGCAACTTATCAACAAGCAAAATTATCGAAAAAAATTACCGTATGTAATATCACAAGAGAGTGAGAATTACTTGAAAATAATTCGACAGATTTTCGAAAACTTGTCGCCAGGCAGTAGACACGAGAGCCCGTAGGGCTCGAGTGGCTATTGCCGAATGGCGACAAGTTTGAGTAAAATGTGGAGAATTATTTTCCAAGTTATTCTTACTGTCGTGTGGTATTCGAAAGGTTATTTTTTGACGTTCAAATATGAAACAACTGTCAATATTATTCTTTCAATGTCACAATTTGCGATTAAAACATATAAGACAATATGTCAAAACCAGAAAACAAGTCGTTTTATCAACAAAAACAAAATACTAAAAAAAATTCCCGCTGGGATAAGTTAGGTAAAAAATTCTCACTATAATAATGATTTAATTGGTCAGAATTAAACGCGTGATCAAAAATACTGTTCATTTATTGGAAAATAGAAACGGCAAAAAATAACCGTATGTAATATCACAAGAGAGTGAGAATTACTTGAAAATAATTCGACAGATTTTCGAAAACTTGTCGCCAGGCAATAGACACGAGAGCCCGTAGGGCTCGAGTGGCTATTGCCGAATGGCGACAAGTTTGAGTAAAATGTGGAGAATTATTTTCCAAGTTATTCTTACTGTCGTGTGGTATTCGAAAGGTTATTTTTTGACGTTCAAATATGAAACAACTGTCAATATTATTCTTTCAATGTCACAATTTGCGATTAAAACATATAAGACAATATGTCAAAACCAGAAAACAAGTCGTTTTATCAACAAAAACAAAATACTAAAAAAAATTCCCGCTGGGATAAGTTAGGTAAAAAATTCTCACTATAATAATGATTTAATTGGTCAGAATTAAACGCGTGATCAAAAATACTGTTCATTTATTGGAAAATAGAAACGGCAAAAAATAACCGTATGTAATATCACAAGAGAGTGAGAATTACTTGAAAATAATTCGACAGATTTTCGAAAACTTGTCGCCAGGCAATAGACACGAGAGCCCGTAGGGCTCGAGTGGCTATTGCCGAATGGCGACAAGTTTGAGTAAAATGTGGAGAATTATTTTCCAAGTTATTCTTACTGTCGTGTGGTATTCGAAAGGTTATTTTTTGACGTTCAAATATGAAACAACTGTCAATATTATTCTTTCAATGTCACAATTTGCGATTAAAACATATAAGACAATATGTCAAAACCAGAAAACAAGTCGTTTTATCAACAAAAACAAAATACTAAAAAAAATTCCCGCTGGGATAAGTTAGGTAAAAAATTCTCACTATAATAATGATTTAATTGGTCAGAATTAAACGCGTGATCAAAAATACTGTTCATTTATTGGAAAATAGAAACGGCAAAAAATAACCGTACGTAATATCACAAGAGAGTGAGAATAACTTGAAAATAATTCTACAGATTTTCGAAAACCAGGCAATAGACACGAGAGCCCGTAGGGCTCGAGTGGCTATTGCCGAATGGCGACAAGTTTGAGTAAAATGTGGAGAATTATTTTCCAAGTTATTCTTACTGTCGTGTGGTATTCGAAAGGTTATTTTTTGACGTTCAAATGTGAAACAACTCTTCAATATTATTCTTTCAGTGTCACAATTTGCGATTAAAACATATGACATAATATGTCAAAACCAGAAAACAAGTCGTTTTATCAACAAAAACAAAATACTAAAAAAAAATCCCGCTGGGACAAGTTAGGTAAAAAATTCTCACTATAATAATGATTTAATTGGTCAGAATTAAACGCGTGATCAAAAATACTGTTCATTTATTGGAAAATAGAAACTTCAAAAAATAACCGAAATAATACACGCTTCTGGACCCAAATGCAATGTTCCTATTGGTCAATTTGACGATGAAAAAAATAATCGAAGTAATACAACATGTCACTCTGTTAAAAATAAAGCGTTCAATTTCAGATGTGTGTTGGATACGACAGTTGTATCGTAAATACTTATCACTAGAGACCGGATTCTAGGTAAAATGCCTTTTGGCCTAGAATTAAGGCACATGAACGAAAGTTGTATATATGCACGATTCGCGTAAAAATAAGGGTTTTTACAAATTTTTTTAGGTCCTAAAGTCCTAAATTGACTGTTGTTAACCTAAATTGACTAGATGTGTCCTAAACATAAATATTTTCCTACTTAGTGTCTTATTTTTCCACTTTACCGCGTTTGGAAAAAAATAATTAAATGAATGTTAAATTTTCTTCATACGTCCGTGGCTATTCTGACAGTTCAGTAACGTATTTAGTTGGTTGGTGCCTACATCGAGTTGTTTCTCATAAGTTTGCAGCAGTAATATGCAGTGAAACGTAAATGTGACTGAAATTGTGTTGATTTTGTGCATTTTAAATATTTTTCTCTTGATATCACAGTAAGAAAATTGAAAAAATCCGTATGTAGGATTCAATTCCAACCTTTTAACTATGCACTAGAAAGATTTCACATTTCTAACTTCAAGAATGGCTTAATATTCTATTAGATTAGAAGGGCTGTTTTTCACGTAAAACCGAACGGTATAACCTCCTTTTAAATAAAGTTGCAATAAATTAAAACTTTTAATTTTTTACCCATGTAAATTATTTCAGTTTGTTTTACTCTGTGCAATTACAAAAATGCCAAAGAATGCCTTTTTATTTTGCAGTTATATTGTTGATTACTTTTTATTTTAGTTTCCAGCTGTGTTAATTTTACGTTGTTGAAAGTATGTCATTTTCTCATTTGTTTGTTGCAAATAATAATAAAACAATTCATTAAAATATTTTTTTCTTTGCGTCCTAACTTAGGATGTGTCCTATTTTTGTGACCTATTTTTCATGTTTCAGGACCTATTTTAGGATCCTATTTTGCAAATTTTAAGGTCCTAAAAATCCGGTCTCTACTTATCACATAATAAATTGAATGTCCGTCAATTACTTTAAGATCTTCTCACATTTGGCAACTTGATATTTTTGTCGAGGACACCAACAGAAAATTGGAGAAAACTGTCTCCATAACTAACCCTGTGTCCAAAATTCCAGCAGAGGGAACTATTAAAGAATACATTTATATTTTGAATTACAACTAAATTAACTCAAACAATGCAAATCTTTTATGAAATGAATATCCCGTCAGAAGCGATCCTTTGAAGTTAGACATTCACCTATTAACATTGGATGACCGGAGATTGTAATTTGGAAATACCTTAACGGATTATCGGCAAAATTTAAAAAAGGAACCCCCATTTAACAAGATTCTCGGAATAACAAGCATCGCAACGGACGCTATCGTTCACTGAGCCCGTCATGTAAATCGCTTATAAGCCGATCAAGGAGAGCCCACACCAAAAACCTCGACACAACGAGAAAAAGGGATAGATCCACCACGTCTCTTGAATACGTACCTATTTCAAAATAACTGATGACAAACCTGGGTAGGTATTATTAGTAACTATAAGTGAACATATTTTTTCTTGGAACCCGATGAAAATATTGGTTCATTTAAACGTTTTTGCCACGCAAAGCGTATAATAATAATCATAATAGTTTTTGTCCACGACTATCTTACAACATACTCTTTATACTTGTGTTTCTTCAATCAAAATTAGATACATTATTCACTGCAGTGATTAATGAATATTATTCACTAAACCAATAGGAACATCGCTTTGACCCTTTTTTACATTTATTTAGTAGGCCGCGATCGCGATGTGTTAGTTCAAATTGAAACGTCAAATCAGCATGGTTTGCTTTTAATTTGAAATGCATATTCTAAAAAAGAAGATATAATGAGTAGTGAGAGTGAAAACGAAATTTCTTTAACAGCACCAGCAATAAAAGAAGCTGCAGAACTTGCCCCATTAGATTCATTGCCCAAAAAACCAAGAAAATTATACCTGAGAGCATATGTATGAATCTTTCTTACACTGGAGAAGGGAAATGAAGGTAAATTCTTTCTGGGAATCTGTTTTGATAGTCGTGGACAAAGTATAGTATACAACTCGTTATAATGATGCTATTATTACCTCGTGTATAAATATACTATCTTTCCTCAGTACATAAAAGAAAATACCTATATAAAAACATTGTCATTGAAACACTAAACAGAGGTACTCTATCTAGACGGGGATAGCTTCTTATTTAGTAAGATAACTTAAATATAAGAAATCTTTAGATGGGGTAGGCAATTGAAGCTTATATGTCACTGAAGTTGAAAAAAGACGGGTTGAAAATAAAATAGAATATTAAGACAGAGCGTCGGGAGAAACGAAATCAATTATCTTGAACGATAATCGCCTCAAAAAAGACGCACCCACTCACAAAATTAAGGACAACTATGAGAAGATATAAAAAGACGTTAGATATCGAACGCAGTCGCTCTAGATTCTTTGTAAGGACACCCATATTGAGCCATTTTAACAAAAGTCGCTATAACTTGCGAAAAGTAAAAATCTCTTCGTGTTTTACAACCAAAATATGCGTTGGACATTAAAATACTTATTTATGCTATTTAACAGCCTTTAACCAACTTCGTCTCATTTATCGCGAATGTAACACCCTCTTTTTGATATCTAAATAAATTAATCAGTTGCGAAATACGAGTCGCGGTTGTGCAGGTTGAACTCCGGTTCAATTTGGGATACTGTTGTGGGTTCAACTTGGGCAACCAGTGGTAAATTTGTACTACTGCATTTATTTAATTAAAAAATAATTTTGTAGTACGAAAGGGTTAATAAACGACCAAGACATTGTATTATTCCGTGCCAATATTATACTTTTTCTTACTTTATTTAGCGGTGGTAAATTATGGGAGCCGGTTCAATATGGGCAACTTTACCCTAATAGTCGATACCATTTGAATGCATCTTAAACAAATTAGATTTCCTTCACTTCATTGATGGGTTTTCACCTATCATAATTCGTAAGATAACAGTGTTGTGTTCTTTTAGCCCAGTCAGCGAAAACACAGCGATTAACCGTTCTGGATTGTATCTCTACTATAAGATCCAGAGGTGTCAGTGCTATTTGTCTGTCAGTGAAAATGTGGATCTTCCTATTTTGAAAGGACCTCGCAATCAAGCACACGGAAATGTTATGTAGTAGCTTCTGGCTAGAATACGGTCGCAAGGCTGTCCAGATTTATGCTAATTTCATTCCCTCAAGACTTTACCAACATAGCCAACTCCCAGAGCTATGTACAATTTTCGAAGACATCATTGCGTTCCACTCTCTCTACCGGTACCCGATATGGTGTGTGGAAGTTTAGGATTGAGGCGGTTCTACCCGACTGCAAGCTATAAGTGTGCAATTTTCATAATTGCTAGGTCCAGTAGTGCTTCCATTGCCGCAGTGGGCGTTGTTTGCTTTGCCCCTGTGATCAATGGGCAAGCAACTCTTGGCAATTTTCCCAGCATGGTTAAAGATTTCCTATTTCTGGCTCTATGCCAGCATATTAAGGATCAACATGTTGTCACCCTTATGGACTACATCCAGAAAATCATTGTCTTGGTCCGTATATTTTTTTCATATTCCGCGCATAATTCAAAAAGTCCAAAATATGAAATGTGATTATGACAGAATTTGTCACCGAACGAACATCCAACGATTGTGTTTACAGTAATAATTGGGAAAGTGACCAAAGGTAGTTTCACATAATCTCCTTGCTGCAACCCTGTCCTTACTCCCTTGCAAAATTTTGTCAATTCTTTGTTTGATGGTCTAAGCTCTAAGCCAAACACTTGGAGAATGGACCCAGCGTTCTTATGCAACAGCGGATTTTGTTGTGAAGCCGCACGGTCGTAGGCCAGCGGGTCGCGGGTCGCGGGTAGCGTTGTTTTGTTGTTATATTCCTCAAACACATTGGCGTGCTATTTTAGGGATCAATTAGTAAAAAAAAATGATGAAAAATAGAGATGGTCATCGTTATACTAAGATGATCAATATGAAATTTAACATCCCTTTATATACCTACAAGATTTACTTACATTATTTTTCAAGACAGATAATGAAAAAATTCATGCACGCTTATGAACTTAACCTAAAATGAAATTTGATTTTGGGCGACCGATAATACAACTTCCTACAGACTTACTAAAACACTTACCTACACGTCCTTCTATAACATAAAATGTTAAAAAACTATTAACACAGTATTACTTGTAACTTTTACTTGTTCCCCAATTCACTGTTCGAGGAAGCAATTATATGAATAAATTGTCATCCAAGCACGTTCACCAAAACATCTGTTAAAAATTGTAATCAATGGTATTAATCTTGCCACAGCCCACACATTTTATTTAAGTACGAGGGGTCGACACGAACTTTATTTTTGATTATACCCTTCTTTTGTAAAGCGCGGAATGAAAACGAACTGTAAAGACCGCAGAATTATTATTCAGAACAAACCTTTCAATGGGATGTACTGTGGGAATGGTCTCGAATTTGTCACCCGAAATTTAATTATTCGGTTGCGTCTTTGTTATCTTTCACCATTTATTAAAAATTACATCTCCCTGTGGCCGGAACCGAAGCGATTTGATTCGCTTCTAGAAATTTACGCGGTTTGCATAGAAATAATAACTGACTTAATACAATTCAAATATTGATATTTTCTCTTCAGCCTCTCAGAAAGCACCAAAACTGTCATATTTTTAAAGAATGTTCCTTTTAATCATACATTATTGACAGTTTTCCAAAGTCGTCTGCGAATATTTGAGTCAACTACACCGAGAGAAATGTTTAACAAAAAAATATTTAATATATACTATTAAATTTATACTTATCGTAGTAATATTACTTAATTGATTATAAAATTAGATTACAGACTGTTTAATACAGAAAAATATCTGGATTTAATACAAGGCGTTTAATACGCGTTATTAAATATTTTCTGATAATTTATTATTATCCACTATCGTGGAATTTAATAAGGAAAAATTTCTGAGTTTAATACAAAACATCTAATATGTGTCAACAAATATTTTATAATAATTACATTTCTATTTTATATTAGGTAATATCGATTCCAATAACCATTATTAAATCCTTAATATTCCCTCTAGAACGCTTCCACTTTCACTTAGCAGTTAACAATAGCAGTTTATGTTTGGGCATAAGAAGAATTCGTTCCGTGCTCAGTGTGAAGTGTTTTTACTGGAACAAAAAGTGAGGGTGTGGAGGAAACTAAGGAAGATGAGTAGATACCTTCTAATATACTTATAGGTACTTAATACTTAATATTGGTTTTACCAGCAGATAATAGTTACAATTACAACAATATTAATTTACTCTTATAGGGCATGGACTTCATAACATAAAAATAATTCAAGTCGATGGTACATGGTGCCTCCAACACTTCATTGGTATAAAATAATTATTATTCTGTTATGTAACATAGACGATTATGTATTTATTTTCAGATAATGAGGTTGATGAAGAATGAATGATGAAGAGGTCAAACATGAAGCAGAAAAAAGCAAGATTGAAGAAGCAGCTTTTAGTTTATCTTACAAACTTCTTGTGCATGCTTTATGTTTCTGTTCAATATAGTGTTGCATAAAATTTGAGAGTATTAAATGCCAGCATACCCAGTATTAGTGATGGCAGCAAAAATTGATTTTCGATTAATCGCGATTTTGGGAAAAATGGAAATCGATTTCAAAAGTCGACTTTAAAAATCGATTTCTAAAGTCGACTTTAAAAATCGATTTCAAAAGGCGGCTTTAAAATTCGACTTTAAAATCGATTTTGAAAATCGATTTTTAAGTCGATTTTAATGTTGACTGAAAACGAACAAGTGTATTAATAAAGGCGATTAATAATCGAAACATTTTCACTGTCCCATGTTCTGCATGTTTGATGCCTACTACGGTTATGGATATGCCAAACTAGCATTAACTTCATAATGCATTTTTCTCTAAAATGACACGTTTTGGTGATTCGCAACAAGTATACCTTTTTTACAGTTAATCGAGTGTTCTTTCCATAAAAGTAGTAATGTAGTAATTGTTTTAAAATTTGTACCCATCACCAGCAAAATTGATAAAAATGAAAGTAGATATAGGGTGAAAGTTGGCGCCTTCTATAGTTTACTCGAAAATATGTTCAGCTACACAAAAACCTTCCTTTACCAAAATCGACTTTAAAAATCGATTCTAAAATCGACTTTCAAAATCGATCTCTATCGTTGATTATTCGATTTTTTCAAAATCGATTTTCTCAAAAATCGATTAATCGATTTTACATTTCTACCGATTTTGCCAGCACTACCTAGCATTATATTTACATATTTGATAATATAGGTTATGAAAAATATAAATGGGGATATAAAATGGTTTTATATAGAGTAGTATTTTTCTAGATACTCGGTAAAAAACATTATAATAGTCAGTAAAATATAAATATACCGGGTGACCACGAGATCAGGCTCACCCCTATAACACTTTTGTTTTTTAAGATATTAATTTGAAATTTGGGACAGTTAAATGGTATGTAAATCTGTATTATTTGCAACAGTAAAAATTTTTCTGGCACTTCCGGTTTCACCGGAAATGAACCCACGTTCGAATTTTTAAATGGAACAGCCTGTATATTTTCATATTTTTTGAACCATAGTGTCATTCTAGATACGGTAGAGCCACTTTGGGATAAAAACATTACCATAAAAAATTCTTGGGCGCAAAACAAATCTAGCATCTAGACATCCATGACTAAACGGAAAACATTAAGTCGGGGTCCTAAACTAGTGTAAAAACAAAATCGTCAAATTAGGTCAAGTAGTTTTTCTGTTATAGCCATTTAACAATCTAAGACACAGTTTTTCGGGTATAAGGCAATTTTTTTAAATAGAACCATGATGGCTCATCGCGATATTTCGATAGAGCTATTTTTTACGAACCATTTGATACCAAACACGATATCTTTCATTCAAAAATACTAGGAGACATATTTTTCTTTGCATTTACTAAATAGTAAAACAAGTGAAAACTAACACATTTACTCGAACATTAATTTATTATCAACAGTAAACGTAGCATTCTTCCCCTGCTTTATCTAAAATTTATTATGACTAGAACAGATTATAATAGTAATTATTATTACGCATTAGTATAAAATAAAGTCAGCACCTGGGTACCCTAAGTCGGCTTAGAAATAAAGTACATGAACAAAGGAATTAAAATTCCTTGACAGTAACTGGAATTCATTTGTTCATTTGCTTATTGTACCTAGGTACCTACCTTATTTTATACTAATGCACAATAATAATTATTATAATCTGTTGTATTCATAATAAATTTTAGATAAAGCAGGGAAGAATGCTACGTTTACTGTTCTTAATAAATGTTCGAGTAAATGTGTTAGTTTTCACTTGTTTTACTATTTAGCAGATACAAAAAAAAGATATCTCCGAGTATTTTTGAATTAAAGATATCGTGTTTGATATCAAATGGTTCGTACGAAATAGGTCTATCGAAATATCTCGATGAGCCATCATGGTTCCATTTAAAAAAATTGACTTATACCCGAAAAACTGTGTCTTAGATTTTTAAATGGCTATAACAGAAAAACTACTTGACCTAATTTGATGATTTTGTTTTTAAACTAGTTTAGGACCCCGACTTAATGGTTTTCTTTCAGTCATGGATGTCTAGATGCAAGATTTAATTTGCGTCCAAAATTTTTTTATCGTAATGTTTTTACGCAAAAGTGGCACTACCGTATCTAGAATGACACGATGGTTCCAGAAATGTGAAAATATACAGGCTGTTCCATTTAAAAATTCGAATGTTGGTTCATTTCCGGTGAAACCGGAAGTGCCAGAAAAATTTTAACTGTTCCAAATAATACAGATTTACATGTCATTTAACTGTCCCAAATTTCAAATTAATATCTTGAAAAACAAAAATGTTATAGGGGTGAGCCTGATCTCGTGGTCACCCGTATAATACTTGCAATAAAAATTTTTCTTCTTGATAACATAATGATTTGTTCGTAAATATCAATTCCTTTATCCGTTTTATTAAAAGTATTCTACCCTGTAATATATTTATTTTATTTGTAGTATAAACATGTAAAGTATTAACTTTAACTTTATAAGATGAGTTTTGCAGTGAGTATTCAACTAAACTTTATTAAATAAGATTGTAAATAATTGCTTTAAACAAATAATACGCAATATCACGACAAACGTCAACGAACCTAAACAGTAAATATCGTTCTTCAATAATATTGTTTATAAAATATAAAAGTAATCAATCAATAATATCGCACAATGCAAATGTTGACAAATAATATCGAACGTCTGGGGGGGCCCTTTGAGTATTTTATAGGTAAGTAGCTTTCTAATACGAGTATTATTGCGATGTGTATGTTTGCACAAGTGCAATTTCTGCATTTAAGAAATAAATTTCTCTGTTATTAAATTTCTTAGGCTATCAGAGAATATTAACTGAATACATAATATTATCTCGAAATTTCTGGGCATTATGTCCACAGAAATGCGGAAGTTATTTGTATTCGATTGTTTGCAGTTTCATTAAGAAAGATAATTCTGCACCCGGTGTGAGATGGAGAACAGAGTAAAGTAAGTGGAAAGGATTTCATATTCAATTTGAATAAATGAACTGAGCGATAGCATTTCTAAGTTTGAATGCGACAGGCACTTTCCTGCTGAGGGGTCGATCATTTTATGGCAAAAATACTTTTAACAACAATTACCAACCGTTTTCTTCTTAAAAACAATTGTCTCTTGTATACAGGGATCTGGAAAATCTGCAAAGATGAAGTAATTTTTAGAGCACCCGTATACGAAACGTAAGCATTGTACTTAGTTGTAGAAATCGTTCTCTGGAGAACGGCAATAAAGATGTGGCCGCCCATTTTTCTATTGTTTCAGTGTCAGACGGTTTCTTGATCCTCCCTTTCTAAGTAAGTATAGTCTACCATCTGTCTATATACATATAAAGGTGTTACAGCATGTAAAGTGGCGATAAGTTAGGTGGTAGTCGACGGCACCTCCGCCAAACCATTCAAATAATTCGTATGAAAAGGTATTCCACATATTTCAAGATTATGGGTAGTTCGTATGTTAATTGGGCCATACCCAGTGCCCCTTAGTAGATGACAAAAGAGGGCAACAACACAATAATCATAAAGCGTTCTTGCGAATGCAATAAAAAAGTTTGGGTAAAATATTCAAATTAGAAGTGACGCCTGAAATAAGGGTGTATAAAACTTTCAACTTTATGTGTAATATTTACCGAACTTATTACTAACTTGAAAAGTTTAACCTCCACGGTCAATATTTGATCTGTAGCGTGCAAACTAGGTTTGATCTCGGATAAACCCTGCTAAAAGGAAATCACTTTTAATCATATCTAGACTGCGTGCACTCCTTTGTCTTTAAATAGTGACTAGTAAATGGCCCTGTTGAAGGATATTGTCCACCATCTATTATGCGTTTATTGTGTGCAGAAAAATAAAGATTGATAGAAAATAATTGATAATTAAAAGCAATATTATATTGATGTTACGGGAAAGTGTTTGAAAGATTTGGCGGACACAATTTACAGGAATGTGTGAAGCTGCATGACCCTAAAAATTTCTGCAATATCCTTAAAAATAAAAATTTTTAATCATACTTGGGGCTTCCGCTGCCATGGTCTTCCGGGTGAAGACCGCGCCATGGACTGGCCAGACGCCGACTTAAATTCTAGTCCGAATATCCAATTTCTATCGCAGCAAGTCTAGGGAATAGACCAAAATCATCATACACGCCCTCAATGGCAATCGTGACAACGGTTTCTACCTTCAGAACACATGGAAGCATTATTATCAAACCCGAAACCATCACACTTCACGATAACGCTTCATCCAAATCATTCCCGGTTGATTGACCATTCTTTTGGTATAATTAGGCCCTCAAATCCTAGTTCTATCAGGTCAGGTGTACATGGCGAAGACTTGACTTCCATTACCGCGGAAGACGACTACGACAAAAACTGGTTAGTGAAATTTGTACTTTAACTTTCTTTTTACTTCCTTGTCGTGGTAATTATTCCTACTTCTGCAGGTATCAAGCACCATTTGGAGGCCAGGTCGGCAAGTAGGATTCTTTATAAAAGCTAGTTTGGTATTAGTGCGAGAACGCATTAAAAAAGAAGTGGAAATCTTAAAATACTGTTTCGGTTGATATGTTTCATCTAATTGCCCCTAAAACCTATTTCCTCAAACAGAGACCCATAAATGCAAGTTTCCTCCATAACATCATACCTGTTGGCCTTTCCGAGCACCCACTTACCATAAACAAAGTCTCCATTCGCGCAAAAGTTTTAAATTTTGCAAATATCTCACTTCCATATTAAAATGTTTTGTAGGGAAAACAACTCCAAACATTTCTTAATATTTATCTTATCATCATCCCTCTCAAGGTATGTCGACCATCAACTCTCTTGTTCATCCTGCAGTCGTCATATCCGGAACCTCCTCGTATCTTCAGATCTCTTCACTTTTGCACACAGAAGGTGTATGTCGAAGACAGCAATTAAGAGAAACAGAGGTAGGCTTAGATTAGACTACTCTTAGCAAGCAGCCGAAGATGTGGGTTGTTCTTCTGCAGGAGAAATGAGTAGGTTAGCTCGGGGTTGGAATGGTGTGCCTCCAACCAGTTTTTCGGACTGAATACCTCTGATGATAAATTACCTAGCTTCATGACGGTAACATGCGTAAATAATTATTGTTATTAAATAATCTGAAGTTATCCAAATACTGCATACTACAACACAGATTTACTGCACAAATTGAAACCTAGAATCCAAATGTTCGGAGAGCTGAAACCGAGAACTCATTTACAACAAAGTTTTGAATAACCGCATATCACACAGTTGTGTAATAAATAGTATACCATAACTCATGCACTTGGCTTTTGTACCCACTGGTGAATGTATTCAGCACCCGTATAAAGACTTATCAGTATGAATGACGCCTGCAGTTTGACAATGCAACGCCTACTACAATACCAGAAGCCGGATACGTCAGAATATTGATAATATGCCTATTTGGCTCTGTCTAGCCGTGTGCTGAAACGATAGTATATTATACATAAAGATTGAGAAGTCTACTATTATTGCCCGAGCACCAATATTGTATCACGAGGCGCGTAAGCGCCGAGGGATACAAGGCGCGAAGGCAATAATAAGTACTTCTCATCCGTGGTGTATATACAACTTTTTCACTACTAGCAACTTAATTCAATTATTTAATTTAAAAAATCGATACTTGACATTATTAAAAAAATGACGACTCCAGTTTTCGTTATTGACTTTTGAATTGATAATAATGTAACCTTTTTCATATGAATATCCACGAAAATTAAGTTGTTTGAGCAGGCGCGGAACTACGGTGGGGCCTGGGTGGGCCAGGGCCCCCTTAATATTTACCCGGCCCACCCCTTTGCCCACCCTGTTCTGATAGAAAAAATGTTAACATGCGAATTGTATCGAATAAAAACAGAATACTTTTTTGGAGCTATTTACCTTATTTTAAAAGAACTACATACTACAAAATCGATTCCGAGAGCACTCTAACGTTATTACGGCCATGCGTGGTATACCTACATCCGCAAAACTGTGAATTTTTAAATTTAAAAACTCTATTGCCTGCAGCATATCACTACTGTTCTGACGTTGAAGCCTTGGAAGCTGAACTAAAAATTTTGCTGAAAACAATAAAGCAATACGAAAATGATAATCACATTAGCATTACCAATGTAATGCAGTTTGTTGACCTTTTCGAAAAATATAAGCTTGTCTTTCAAGAGACTTACAAACTTGCTGTTATTGGAGTTACCATACCTGTAAGCAGTGCCGCGTGTGAGCGTACTTTTTCTTGTCTAAGACGTTTGAAAACCTACATGCGTAATTCCATCGGTGATGACAAACTCAATTATTTGGCGGTTATAAACATTGAACAGAGTGCTGCTAAGGGATTGGACATTTCTAAAGTAGTTTCAGAATTCGATGCTCTTCACAACAATCGTCGGATACTTTTACATTACGCTATGTGAGTATTTATACTTGTAGGGTTTAGGTTTAATTTGTATTTTGTACCTTACGTTTTTTTTGGCCCACTAAAAAATTTTACTGGCCTAATGTTGGCACACCAATTTTTACACGTCTAGTTCCGCGCCTTTGTTTGAGTTTCAAACTTTTGTTTTATGATTGATAATTCTATATTATTGACCTAGGTCAATAATGAATCCATCATTAACCTGCTATAAGTAAGAGGTGGAGAAAAACAATTTCACGGCACAAATATCGGTCAATAATGATATATTTTAAGGCTAATAGTGAAAAAACAGTATTATTTGTTTGATAAATCTCTGAGAGGCTCAAAAAACAAAATGGTGATTACCAAGTTGCACTGCCAACAAGGGAGAACGAGAGAACGACATAAATTACGTGAACATGAAGCTGGAAGAAGAGACGGGGGATTAAACATGAATTACTACAAAGCTGGGATGTATATGTTACCGGTAAAACCCGAATTCCGTGAAAACCTGTTTTAACTAGTTAGAACTAGAAATAACAAAGAGCCTTTGTGAAAACTAGTTTTAACTAGTCAAAACGCGAACTGACGGGACGCATTTGTAAAAACCCGAAAAAATAATAATTTTTAATGGGCTTCGGGTTCTAACTGTGATTTTTAGTCTAAACTAGTTTTACCGAGTCATCCGTTTGAGGGAACTAGTTTCAACTCATAGAATCAGTAAAAACCCGAAATTTGCATTCTTTTGCATAATATTAAAAACTCAGTTGAATTTAGGTTTTATTAAACTCTAAAAAACACAAAATATATTCATAATACCGTGTGTCCCGGGAATTCTGAAGCATCCTGTTTAACATGGGAAATTTGAAAATTGCGATTTCTATGTCCCCGAAGTATTTTAAAGATATTTCGAGTATCAGAACACATACAATGTACACCAGAGAAAGTTTCTGCGTAACAATTATCAAAATTTAACAAAATATTTTCAATAATGTATCGCGAGGGAATCATCTTAGTGTAAAGAGCACGACAGCCATCTGCGCAATGGGTTAGTGAGTTCAATCGCAGAACGGCCGACATGGCATCTAGCTTACGGAGGTTCGAATCCAACGGTGGTTATTTTTTTACCTGTATTGTTATTTTGAATGAACAGCGATTGATTTCTATGAGTAAAGATGCATAATTAAAAGTTTTATAATTTTTAATTAAACTGGAAATGGATTTATTAGAAAATTCTTCACGTTATTAAAGGCAGTAACATTGCAACAATACCTAGAAAATTAGTTCTTTATTAATTAAATAATTAAATAAAAAAATTACTTCGCGTACTACCAATGTATAACAAATTATTTTATTTAACCGGTTTCAAGATCTACAAACGATCCCATCATTAGAAATGTTTAAGAAAAATGTATTTTCTTAAATGTATTAAAATTATGTTTGTTCATTTTAATTTGTTGTGCTCTTGCATTTAAACTGAGTTGATTCCCACACGAGATACATTTTTGGAAATATTTTTCATATTTGTTTAAACTTTGAAAGTTATTATGCAAAAACTTTTTCTGGTGCACATTGTATGTGTTCTGATATTCGAAATATCCTTAAAACACTTTGGGGGCATAGAAATAGCAATTTTCAAATTTTCCATATGTTAAACAGGATGCTTCAGAATTCCCGGGACACACGGCATGGCTCGCTATTGTGGCATTTCGAGTTGCATAATACCTTTGCTTTTTTACACTTGCACATGTTGCTTGTGCATCGCTTCTTACATGTACAACGCAAATACCTAGCCCTGCACAGATCCACTAGCTAAAGAAGCAGCACTTCTTGGTGACACCGTCTTGTCTTACGAAGAATGGAGTATTTCGGGTTTTTACTGATTCTATGAGTTGAAACTAGTTCCCTCAAGCGAACGACTCGGTAAAACTAGTTTTAACTAAAAATCGCAGTTAGAACCCGAAACCCATTGAAAATTATTATTTGTTCTGGTTTTTACAAATACGTCCAGTCAGTTCGCGTTTCGACTAGTGAAAACTAGTTTTCACAAAGGCTCTTTGTTAATTCTAGTTCTAACTAGTTAAAACGGGTTTTCACGGAATTCGGGTTTTACCGGTAACATATGCACAAGAGATCAATTTAATGAAAGGGTTACAATTTAGAAATACGAGGAGATAGTAATATTTCTTGCAACAACAAACGTTTCAATGAGTTACAAAAAATAATTAGTTACATCATTGCACTTTGCAGTTATAGGTACTATATTCACAACCAAAATTGCAATAATATGTTTCTAGTCAGTTTCAAGACAGTACATATGCATACCAGCAACCATCATTAAGCCGAAACTAAAAAGTACGTCCAAATCACGTTGTTAAATAATACGAGTAGATGTTTCGAAGGCTTAACTCCAAGCCAAGAGAAATTGAAAACGTGAAATATCTTCTCTGTCGAAGGCGATAGATTCGTGCGAGTATACATGCTAAGTGTTACATCACATGCGTATAGCGTATTTTGACGTCTTGGTGACGGTATATGCTTGGTTTGTTTTCGCGTTTTAAGTGTACCGGAGCGTTTTCGGTCGTGATTAACCGGTGTTTGTAGATGTGTTTTTTTAGAGAAGTTTGAACTGTTGATTTGTGTATTGTGGATTGTTTAGGTTAGTTAGTTGTTATTTATCGTTTAGCAGGTAATAGCAGAGAAGAAGAAGTGCCTATACAGAATTTGCAGATTTGAAAAAGTCCTGGGCAAAGTAAAATATAGCTAAAAAATGTATGGATGAAATATAAAGACAGAAAAGTAGTCTTGGGGGTCTGGAAGATAGAGCTAAAAGTAAAACACAAAAGGAAACAAGAAATTAGAAGAAATCGCGAATTTCTATTAATTGGAAAGTTAAATAACTCACCTTTAACAAGACACAACCATTACGATAAACACCCAAATTTAAAGAAAAATTAACAATCATTAAAAACGCTTTACTTTTTTTCATAAATGCTCTACTTCATTTCCGAGTTCATTTCCGTCTCACAGACTTAATCGTTTCCACATTTTCTTTCTCAACCCTCATCCATGATTTTATCAACCTATAAAGCTCTACACTCTTTCTCTCTTTATGTTGAAAATTGCGTTGGACATCTAAAATGTGTCGCTGTATTTTGTGTGTTCCTGAATAATTTTCATTACGAATTATAATACAGACTCGTTCAATCGTAACAGCATTAGTATTCGAGAATTTAGATAGTTCCGCATTTCGGATATTGCAGAAGTTTGTAGCCGTAGATTAATAGTTGTGGTTCGTTTGCGAAAGTCCAGAGCTTGGTAGAAATAATCTGTGGGGTCTATTCTATTATCCCTAAACCGATTTAATAAATCAGTTTTCATAGGTAAGTGCTTTCTTTCTACGGTGTGTCGTGTTCTTTAAATTCCACCGCCAGCCCTGTCGGGGTGTTCATTCCACGAAATAATGAATTTGTCCAATTTTTGTACCCGGGCACTGATCCTCCCACACTTATTCGGTTGTCGCCAAACAAAAAACCTTGATAATTTCAAGCTGTAGGTGTTTCGTCTAAAGAGGTTGCAGCTGTGATAGAAACCAATCATAATAGATTGTGACTATATTCTGCATAATCCTAATCACACTTTTGGGCGATAGGTGGCAGCACTCTATAGACGTTTGTCCTCAATTACTATTTAACAGCTGATAAATCCTACCCTTAAAATGTCAAATACTGATAAAGTAAAACATACTTCCTTTCGCACAGCTAGAGCGGTGCGTCTTTAAGGATAACTTCGTCCTGAAAGCTTTGAAAATTAAAAAAAAACAAATGAGAGAGATTAATCTCTGCAAAATTGGGTAAGTAAGCCCGCCAGAATTATTGTTTTGGTTAGCGCATGCCACATATTCGTCTGATTTATTTTGACGTAAATTCTGTGGTTAATGCCTTTCTGGCGCAAATAATTCCGGAAGCTATAAATTAATTACCCACCCAGCACCCACACCTACATATAAATTTCAAGGTATCGTGCTGAAGCGGATCTAGAAGGATAAGGTGGAGGATTCAATATATTATCGTCTAAGGTAGTTAATTAACTACCTACGACGAAATTTGTGTATATTCACAAAGTAAAGGTTGGGCTAAATCTGAAACAAACGTTTTTAATACAAAGATGCATTAAATATCCCGCCAGGTATTGAATTATAGAACGAATCTAGATTTGATTGAACTACGAGATCTCACAGAATGTTACTCGAGGAATAGTTGTTCGAACGGTCCAGTACCACTCATTAATGTAACCTCTTATTTTTATTTGAAATAAACTTTTCTATTACGTTGTTAACACAATCACCGTTTACTTTTTGGTAGTGTATGTAGGTACATAATTGTGTCTTCACACTACTATGCTTTATGCCAACAGTATAATAACATATAAAGTCCTTTAATGCACTTTTGGGAAATTGCCTCCCATCTTCAGAAAAAAAAGTTTAAATTTTCTATTTTCTCAGCAGAAAATTTGGTGACTGGGATATATCCTCAGTCTTCAGGTCTTCACACTACGATTATTAATACCAACGACAAAGTTACCCATGTTATCCTGCCTTAATATAAGTGGGGCACCCTGTACTTATGTACTATACGCTGTACCCCATACGAAAAAACTTTATACGGATTTTTTGCTTTTATTTTTATCATCTCTTATTTATACGTAAGTAACTGTTTCAAACATGCTGATTTAAAATAATATTAATTTTGCAAAAGTATCATCTTGTACTTTTGCACACCCTTACACCATACCTGAAATTTGGTATTGTCAAAGGGATTCTTTTTTCACGCACCAATTTTTATCAAAAATACCATTTTCTGAAAAATGAAATTTACCATGAAAAATGTTTCCATATGTGACCAACTTTCTGCCTGTACTTAACTTCGGCACTAGTTCCCGAAGATTTTTTATTTCTTCCATTTTCCTTTAAAAGCCAAGGAACAAAAAATAAGTTTCTTTAGATCACTCACTTTAATTTTTACAAATTAAATAGGTACTTCGGAAAATCACCGACTGAAACTCTATTTACATGAACTTTTCGTTGCCATAGCAACTCTTATGGTGTAAGAAACCGTGAGTTTTATAGTACCTGTACCTATTAAGAATATTTTTCTAGAAAAACTAATGTTGTTTTGAAACAGAAAAGTTGAATAATGTAAATACTGGTAGAAATATTTGGTTTAACACTTTCTAGAAAAATGTAGTCAGTTTCCATATGACTTCAGAGTTTCCTGCAGCTTCTCAGACTTTAATTCATGATTATCCAGACGAACATTATCATGAGACATAATCCACTCAAAAACTGGAAATTCTGGAATAGTGCAGAGTGAAAATTAGTGACAATATTGTCGTTAAGTGTTTTTTCAATAATATTGTTTATAGACATTTCCCGGATATAGAAATGTGATCTGCCATCAACACAAATACCACCCCGGACAATAATGATCTGGGGTCTTGCCTCTCAAAGGATGAACAAATTAAAACTGATGGTACGTGTCTGGGTGTTCCAGTGGTCGCCCATTCATAGATCAGAATGCGACCGTTTAGCGTCGCAAATGTGAGAGAATGCCACAACAAGAATGCAGTTATTATACATCGGCGCAAGTGTTTTATGATATGAATCGCAGAAGCGAGACAGTTAGCGCAAGACAGGAAGAAGTGGTCGACATTTGTGCACGGTTAATTTAAGTGATGACACCTACACCGAGAGGTAAAAGGTGACCGGACTACAATTATTTAACACGCTATCGCGTATGCGGAAATATCCCAAACGCACAAAGTTTACAATCTGCTTGGTCATTTTCAATGTCTCCCGCGCTTGCATCTTTGCGAAGGCTGTGAATTTTTCCGTATAAGTTTGCAGCAGTAACACGCAGCGGAACGTAAATGTGACTGAAATTGCGTTAATTTTGTGCATTTTAAATATTTTTTCTTGGTTTTACAGTGAGAAAATTGAAAAAGCGGCATGTATGATTCAATTCCAATATTTTAAATAAGCACTGAAAAAAATTCACATTTCTAACCTGAAGAATGACTTAATAATCTATTAGATGGGCTGTTTTTCGCCTAAACCGAGCGGTATAACCTTAATGGTGCTCTTCTAGCAAGCGTCTGGATACCAAGTTATTAGTAAGCAAACGTCGCCTGATATTTGTAATGCAAATTCTGCGCTCTGTGGCACTTTCAAGACGGCGGAAAATATTAAGGTAGGAAATGATTTTGTGGGTATGTTGTTTGTATAGGTGTCTCAGTTCTTCGACGTAGTCAGAAAGTCACACTTTTCGAAATATTAACATTGAAAATATTTTTAGTATCCTAGTATGGGGATCATATTCTCCGAAAAGATTCTGTTGCATTTGCCACATACGTCACGCATGAGCCGAGCGCTAGCGGTTAAAGTCAAGCGCCTGGGGGCGCGCTAAACGGCTAGACCGCTCAGTCTGAGTAATCTTCATTCACAGTGCGACTGTCTAGCGTCGCAAATGTGAGAGAATGCCACAACAGGAATGCAGTTACTCTATACCTAATAGGCAGCAATCAACTGATTGTTTCTATAACGTTGCTTTGCCACTGACACTACCCTGCCCTACTACTTCCCTTGTACTCGTACTTTCACTCCGGCCCGTAGCATTCGAATTAAAATATATCTATTCATTAAAGTACTTTGAGTTTGCCTTGTTATTTTTTAATATCGCTGTTAGACGACAGTACATGTACCGGGGCTATTTATGTATTCAATAATTACATCCAGTTTTACTAAAAATACCTATCCGAGAAGATTCTGATAAAACTGGCTGCAGCTAGCACCGATGTATTTATAAACCGTTTATTTTTTATAAGCACAGACCTCCACTATTCCACTAACTTTAGTGTTTTACAAATAAGCTTCTCGAGAATTATTTTTATGCGTAAAATATAAAGTTCTAACACTGACTCCAGTAACCCAGTGCCCTAAAAACACTGCTGGTGGAGTAAGGAGTAACTAGGCTGACTAAAACTGTTTTCTTCTTTTTAGTAGACCAGAATAAATTTCCTAACATAAACATCACCTATCCCCACCAGAAACGCGTACCACGTGTACCACGAGGCATTGTATCGACAAACGTCACGTTCCCCTAGCAGCCACTGCAATGAGGGTTATACACACAAAGCCGCCAGTCTATCTTAAATTATGGAACCTACCTTGTTTTCGAACTGGCATTTTGATGTGTCCTTATCAGCTTTAGGAACTGACCGCCGAATTACAACCCTTTTTCCACGAATTAATCACAACACCACTGGCACACGCGAAACACGCGAAACGCACGTAAAACCAGCGTATTTTTTGTAACGCAGCTATAATATGTTCGACCGGCGTAATTACAATAAGGGGGTTATTGGCACGTTTACACAAACATTATGAACCAGTCAATATGGCGCAAGAGACGAGGATTGGTCGATCCACAGTCAGAACGTCATAGGGTGGCTGCAAGTTCTCTAAAATAACATACAGTTCGCCCCATTTGCCGTCTGCAGTACGTCAGCGTCGCGATGCCGTTCTACTTTCTCGCGACCTCTGGATATGGAACGCGGAACTCGAGCTGCGTCGCGCAAGTTCATTATAGATTTCTTTTCAAGTTTCAATCAGCACCTGCTTTATAATATTAATGTGCACCCACTTTACAATTTAAGTACATTTTACAAAGCGTATCTATTTTTAGTCCGTTTTTATTAAACCTCACTTAAAATAATAGTACTTTAGTAAACAATGCTTTCCCTTGAACACAAAACTAAAATTACACACTGAAGTGCAACGCTATAAATAAAATTTAAATCTGGAAACATATATGTAGGACAAATTTCAGAACCTTCAATCAAAAGTCAGCTGTGGCTCTAAGTAGGTATTCCAATACAGCTAAAATTGTTTTGTGTGAACGTCTTGTGAAATGAACAGTGCCAATTCTAGTCAAAAATTTGGTACAAACAAAAAGTAAATTTTGCACCCCCCACTATTCGCTCCACAAATTCATCATTTGAAATTACAAAGCTTACAATAATAAGGAATTTCATTGGTTTGATTGTTGGTGCCTGAGTGCGGCACGCCTCAAGGTTTTTGTGTTAAGGCTGCGATATATCAGCTATTAGTCTATAATATGCTGCCACCTATCGCCCAAAAGTGTGATTAGGATTATGCAAAATATACTCACAATCTATTATTATTGGTTTCTATCACAGCTGCAAACTCTTCCGACGGAACCTCTACATCTTGGAATTTTCAAGGTTTTTTTGCTTTGGCGGCAACCGAATAAATCTGGGAGGATTAGTCGGCGGTTCTATCTTTAAATTATTATTTTCTATTTAGAAATAATAGGATAAACTGAAGCGCCACCGCCATCTGCATTGCACTACACCACACTGTTACTACTGTCAAACGTCCAGTTTACTGTGCAACTCGCCCAAATATTCACAAAATGGACAGATTGCAAAATAATTTTCATTCCAACACGCCGGCTGAACCAAGTAACGTACAAGACGTTCTTGGTCGAAAATGAATAACGAATAATTAACTTAGACAACCCTACTTTCTAATTACGATAAATATGTGTAAGTACAAATAGTGAAAAAGGTGTCGAGTTTGTGACGAATTTTTCAATAATTTGAGCGAGATTTATTTAAGGCGAACGAAAAATATTACTATAAAAGTAGGCCGAGTCTCTAAGTTGATCCTTTGTTGATAAATCTTTTTTTATTTAACGCCCTATCTACTTTAATTTTAGAATGGTGTTGGAATAAAAATGTGTCTACATGTCCCGTTTTTAGTGCTCAAATTCCGCACCCGTGAGCAAAATCGAGATATGCCACAGCCAAGCTACAGAATGTCAATTTATTGTTGGTTATCCTTATCCTCAAGAGTAGGGTTACAATATTTAGCTGATAGCAAAAGAGGAGAATCGAAAGAAATTTAAGAAGAACCGGAAGGGTGATGTGAGGACTGCTATCCCCGCGTCAGAAATTGGGGTTTCTCCTTAGGAAAATAAAAAAAAATATATTTTGACGCTGAAAAACTCAAAAGCTCTCGATTTATTTTGTTATCTTGACATGCAAACTTACAAAAAATACAATACGTACACCATTAGCATAACATAATTATGTATCTGTATATGCTCTAATGGTAAGACAGAATTATTTTGAAATTTTCTGTCATAATTTTTCTAGCTGTTTGAAGTAATTATCGAAAAAACAATTAAAAAGAGAAAGAGCGCCTATACGTATAGGATTTGTAGATTTAGAAAAAGCCTTCGACAATGTAAAACGGGGGAAGATGTCCGAAAAGTGGTCAGAAAGGCATGGATGAAATATAGGAACAGAAGAATAATACATAATCTCTACAAAGAGCAAACACCAGTTATCGAAATAATAACAAAATTTTTATTAATTGCAATTACAACGTACTGTCAATCATTTGATCAATGCACGCTTATGAACAGGCACGACTGCAACGATAATCGCTCAGCGATCATCGTTTAGCGATTATCGCGATACACTACTTGAAGGTAATTTGTGTGTATCCGTTTTCCAACACGTTATGATCGCCACAGTCGCTAGCGATTATCGCCGAGCTGCTATAGTCGCCTGGTCTCAGAGCAGTAAAAATCGCAGTTGCACGTATATCGCAAGTCTGGACGGGACGTGTTTGTTTTCATAATGTCTTCGCAAACTTAAAAATTACATTTCTCGACTGAAGAAAATGAAAAGTTGACTGAGCAAGTGAGAAAACATCTTGCTTTGAATGATTTTGAATTAATTATTGGAAACAACCTTCCTCATTCCTAGTTCTATATATCTGGTGCATTTCTCTTCTCGGAGGAAATGTTTTCATCATAATGTAATCATCATCTTCTTCTTCACTTAGCAAATAATATGCAAGCACTATTCGTCTTCTTTTACTTAAGCTCATGACTAGGTATTAACCAACAGTAAACTGACAGTTAAACAATTGTCAAAATCGCTTGTAGGAAAATACCCATTCGATCAATGTCAGCGATGGTCACTTAGAGATCATCGCTTCACGATTATCGCTATGCGATAGACGCGCCTTGGAAAACGTACCTTTAGAGATAGCGTTAAAAACACGTTCAATCAAAGCGACGCGTGTCAACTGTTTACTTTTACACTTATTTTGACGCATCGACTACTTAAGTCTGTTTATGTGTTGAGTACTGCTTTTTTTCTTTTTAACTCCCGACAAAAAAGAGGGGTGTTATAAGTTTGACGTGCTGTGTGTCTGCCTGAGGTATCGCAGCTCCTAAACGAATGGACCGATTTTGATGCGGTTTTTTTTGTTTGAAAGCTGACGTGATCGAGATGGTTCTTAGCTATAATTATTTATATGCTTATTTTGCAATATCCAGTGGTCACCAAGCAATTTATTAATAGTATATTGTATAACAAGCGCGAAATGATACTCATTTCCCACGAGCAGGCACATGAATAGTTTGTAGCACGAGCGAAGCGAGTGCTACAAAATTCATGTGCCTACGAGTGGGAAAGGGTCATTTCGCGCGAGTTGTACACTATACTTTTTCTACGATTACTTTATTTACTTATTTTAAAAAATTTAAAAAACATTTCAAAACATTTGTTAGCAAATATTAATTATCAGGAACTTCTTTGATAAATTTGTTTATTTCTTCTGCTGTAAAAATTTTTGCTTTTTAGGTTGATACCATCCGACTGCCTTTTCAGAAAAGCTTTTAATTTGTTACATTTAGACATATCTTCATTCATTTACTCAACATTTAACATTGACTATTGGCTCCAGAGGGTGATGGACTTAAATTTTTTCGACATTTCTCCGAAATATGCTAATAAAGTATTCTCCGAAAATGAATGTATGTGCTGGTCTTTGCGCCAATCCATGAAATTTCTGTACGAATTTTCGTGTTTATTCTTTGGTATTTGTGGAAGTATGTACCTATCTAAATTTAAACAGTTTACCTTCGCCATTTCTGTGATACCTGGCGGTGCTAAATTTAATATTTTTTCATTGTCACTATCGCTATTCATATTTACTTCTACTTAAGAATAGTGTTTTCATGTACAAATTGACTGAATTTATGGCGACTTGCAAAGTGACAGTGATGTTTTGTCAAACTGACAAAGCCTCCTAGAGGCGGATGATTCTGTAGGTATGATTGGATATGATTCGCTAATCATTGAATTATATTGACTCAATGACAGTTTAGTAGCCTATGAAACCCGTAGGAAATGAATATTTCCGTACAATTTGGCCGTAGGAAATGAAAATCCGTACACAAAGATGTAACTTTCTTAATTAATGGCGCATATGAAACTTGTACGTTTCTTTATAATCGTAGAAAAAAATTATTGCCTTTCAAGTATAACTGTCAGTGATTTTGCATAGTTACGGTGGAGAAACCTAGCAACACCGTCATCTAATAGAATGTTATAAAGATTAAAAATTGTATAATTATTTGTGCCATTTTTTTAATAATTTTAGTAATATTTGTGAAATTTATGGCAAATGAAACACTATGTAAAAAATGTTATCGACGTTTCGCCTCTGGTTGGAGGCTTTGTCAAGATTATATATTTAAAAGTTTACAAAATGTATACATTTATACATTTTGTATAAGTATACATTTTGTAAACTTTTAAATATATAATCTTGACAAAGCCTCCAACCAGAGGCGAAACGTCGATAACATTTTTTACATAGTGTTTCATTTGCCATAAATTTCACAAATATTACTAAAATTATAAAGATTAAAGATACCTATGTCAAGGAGTATTTGATCTCGTAATTAATTGTGATGTTTTCAAATTATTATCGTATGCACGTTTTTAATTAACCCGTAGCTCCTAAACGAATGGACCTATTTTGAAGAGTTTTTTTCTGTTTGAAAGCTGACGTGATCGAGATGGTTCTTAGCTATAATTTATGAAGATCTGTTCAGGCGTTTGATGATGTGTCGGGGGTTACTTGAAATTTTTAATTTTGATTATTCTGCAATGTCATTTACACGAAGGGGTATGCCGATATGGTGTTTATTCTTGGTTTTGCAAATTGTAATTCGACTGCTGCCGTTGCCGAGTGCCGAGAACGTTTCCCAAACCGCCGTTCTGTGTCACAAAAAATATTTTCGAAAACGTTTAATGTTCTTCGGACAAGTGCAAAATGAAAAGATCAAACAATTAAAAATTCCCCATTTACTTAAAATAATTACGAGAACACGCTCCTTGATTGGCGGAAAAACTTCGTGAAACCTCTGCATATTATTTCACATACATATTTTGTAATAAATTGTGTACTTAGTCAATTATGATTACTTAATTGTTTGTGAAAATTTCAATTTATTTCAAGTACCTACTCATAGTTCCGCAAATAATATGTTAGAACTCTGCGTACCTACCCAATAGTTTTCTGAAAAATTAAGATGTGTGTGTGCATACAGGATTCAATAAGTCCGGGTCACCACTGCATTTTTTTCTTATAAATTACTGAAACTTTCAGATCAGTACTTGCTTTATTAACCGAAATACAACGTGTCCAAGATAAGGAGGGCCAGTATGGGGATATTGGAAATGACAAGAGATACGGATTTGGTTAAATGGGAAAAAGGTTGCGTAATTAAAGGATAAATAAAATGTCGCCTAGAAATCCTTGATATAATTTTCCGGTTTTGAGTTATTTTGAAAAAACTGAATTCGTTTCGACCCGTTTTTGACCATCATCAAGAAATTTTTAGGATACGGACCTGCATTTCTCTTAATTTTCTAAAAATTATGAGAAATACAGTTAGTTGGGTTTTCTTCTGATATCAGAAACGAACAAGATTTTCCAAAACTGCAAGATGCGCTATGCTTAGAGTAGGGTAGGTGCTTATCGCTAGCATCATCTAACAGATTCGTAAAACTCTTGTGGTGCACTTAAAAATTGCCCAACTTATACTGTATGTACATATTTTTTACAAAACTGTGAGACATACAGGTCCGTATCTTAAAAATTCTTTGATGATGGCCAAAAAAGGGTCGAAACGTAATTAAACCATAATTGTTGAATTCAGAATAAAAAGGGCTCATAAAATTTGACATCAGAAAATCGGGACCGTATTTAAAAAATGAAGTTGATGATGGTTGCCCGTAGACGAAACGTAGAATAAAAAAAATTGGCAATGAAATCTTTAATTTCATCAAAAGTTGCTACGAAGAAGTTTTGTTGGTTTCGCTCTAATTTTAATATTAAAGTCAGAAAAAAATATAGTTAAAAATCCATAAATTCAGTTTTTTCAAAATAAATCAAAAACGGAAAATTATATCAAGGATTTCTAGGCGCCATTTTATTGATCCTTTAATTACACAACTTTTTTTCCATTTAACCAAATCCGTATCTCTTGTCATTTCCAATATCCCCATACTGGCCCTCCTTATTTTGGACAAGTTGTATACATACTTAAGGTAAGTTTAAATTGAAAGAAATAACTGGATGTCCTATTTTCACTTTCCTTGGTTGCTCTATTACCTATTAGGATGATGTCATGTGTATTAGAGAGTACCATTTGTGCTAAAATTCCTGTTAATTTCTGAAAATCCAGCATATAATACCCGAATATAACTTCCACCTATCTGTCTTTTTTCCGTTTTTTAATAAGGTGTCTCTCGCCTCATTTCTAATATTCTTGCTGCCAGATCCCACTTCTTCTAATTGTTTTATAGATATATTATGTCTGTCTATCCTACTCATAATTTGTCCACTTCTTTGCATTTATTGGGAATCCCTCATTTTTCGTTTTCCTGAATTTCTCATTTCGCCGCCTTTTGTCTTTACTGGCTTCCTCCATTTTCGTCTCTCCTCTATTAGACTCACAACATGTCTGGAGCAAAGCCAGCTAGCATACCATCAAAGAGTCCTCCCTCAGTGTTACTATCTTAAAAATTCACAGATCTCGCACCTTACGCAAGCATCGTATGTATTGAAAATGCCTGACACAATTTGTAAATTTAAAACACTTATGAGTTATATCTGCCGCAATATAACAAATTAATTATTATTAATTTATGTTTACCGATTTTGCGGGGTCGAGATCGTGACACCCGAGGTGACACTCAATGATAATAAACAGCCATACTTTGCGGTTTGTTTTAAAACAATAACTGCTTCCGCGCCGATTCGGTGTCGGCATTTCATATGTCACGAAATCCAATATTATCCGTATGCACTGGTCGAGGTCACGCCATCCTCATTAAGTTTGCATAAACGTGATCCCAATAACATTTTCAATACTAAAAATATTAGGAAAAGATTCACAAGACATAGGAACTGAAATGGATAAAAGAAATAAAATAATCAATAGTTTGAAGTAAAACTTTTAATATAAAAAATACATAACAACTATGTAGATGCCAGCACCCCCCATAAATAGTGAATTAATTTTCTTGTAGTATAGAACAACAACAACCCTTAAAATATGGTATTCTTTCAGAACTACAATTTAATCATTGATTGAAATATGTGTAAGTTATTCCTTGATTTGATACAATGTGAGCACAATCAGGCATGCAGAGCACTGACTACAATAGCAAAATAATGCTACAATAAGACAAAAAAAAACATTTCAAACAAGTTATTTTTGTGTTAATTTCATATGACCATCAACTGCCAATATCATTTGCCAAAATACTACTTTTACTGATGACTGCATTCAGTGCATCTCTCCGCTATACAATAATACAGATTTTAGGTCTTTTGTTTTAATAATAAATCTCTTTTGAAACTTAAATTGTTTCACTTGCATTTCCACTGCAGAATACTTCATTTTGTGTTTCCATAAAGTCTGAAGTGATACTACTTTTAACTTTTATTTTAAGCTTTTGCATAACACGTAAATGTCGGTCGCTGCAGTTTCTTGCAATGGTATGCTGTGTCCATCAATAAAAGCAGCACTTTCACGAAAAAATTGATTATGAAAATAAGTCAAATTCCAACTTGCAAAAGCATTTTATTGTCTCTTATTTTGTATATTCAGGATGAGGGCGGACGCCCTAAGTAACTATTTATAACGTATTTCATATATAATTACTACTGGGCCCACACTGTATAATAAAAAAAAAACATGAAGCCTCTACAAATAAAACAATATTTACACTGAAACAAGCTGCTGCACCAAGTGGACTACTTTTATCAGTTAAACATACCTATTATACATAAAATATTCAATCACTGTTTGTGCATTTCTAAAACAAAATAAAACAATGATTTTACGAAAAAAATTTAGTTGCATACACCGAATTTTAAGTCAGGCCATACCCATAAGAACATGTTACGGTGCATTGTATATTTTACCACTAGTTTGATATCAGCAAAATCTTATCAATTAGTTCATCACATTTTTTTTTAATTTCGTATAATTCATTGGTTAAAATATTTACAGCTCGTTGCTTTAAAAAACGATTATCGACACCAATATAACAAAAACTGATATATTAGAAAGTCGATATAAGTATGAGAATTTTGATATATGTATTGGAATATTAATATTTCGGAATATTGATATATTGGAATATCCATAAATTGGAATATTAGGATATCAACTGTCTTTCTTTTCTATTGCAACGGCCTGTAAGTAGTTGTAGACAAAAAATATTAAATGTTTATCACACATACACCACCTATGCATGAGACTTATTTATAAACAATTAATTAATAAATTATGTTCTTATTAATTGCATTTATTTCTCTGAAACTCTTAAGTAAGTTCTTTTTGGTATATAATATGTGTATTTATATTTCTATTGCATTTGTATATTTGTATTTGACTTGTGTTTCATTGTTTCTAAGTTTTTGTACGTATTAGATAGGGATGCCGTGGATATTCGGTCTATCCGTCCGGATCCGGATATTCGGTTCGGTCGGATATTCAACTATTCGGCCGAATCCGACATAATGCAAACCTCTAGGAAAAATGTGAATGAAATAAATTTACCTTCATGCAACTAAAAATTTCAAACTTCGCCTCTGTTGTAAAATGCCGGATACTATTCGGACGGATATCCTGATCCAACAGTTGTTATTTGACGGAATATCCGGTTTGGCCGGATAGCGAAAACTACTATTCACGGCATCTCTAGTATTGGATATTTACTGGCCCATCTTTCATTCATAAAAGAGAATTTTATTTCATCTCTCATACTTACCGAACATTAAAACAACATAAGTAAAAAATCCATCTAAAAACTAAATCACTTAAACAAGCTTATAAACTACAAAAAAGTATATTAAGTACCAATTATATAAAATATCATATTCTGAAAAATGTGTATCTACAAAATATTTTTTTTTATTTAAAAAAAAACTATAGGCAAATTTTTCTAGTACATACTTTTAAGATCCGTTAAGAAAAATGAAAGAAAAGAAAATTGTTAATAAAATTTGAAGCCAACCGGCACACTGTATGTTGTAACCATTAGGCATTGCCGCTTACGAATAAGTTATAATAACCGCTAGAAACTAATTTCAAATTGCTCAAACCTTAATAAAGTCTCTTAAACTTAATAATATTTTTAGCAATTGTAGCACCTTTCAAAGTAATAAAAACCTTACTTAATACTTTATCAAATCATGACCAATTTTAACAAAATTGTGATCGAGTAATTCCACAGCCGTCGCTCTACCCGATGGATCGTGCTGAAAACAACGGTCCAAAAATTCTAATCCCTCATCTATCATATCTTCTGGTGGATCAGGACTCAAGCCCATCCCCACTTTAAACATAATTTGGAAATTGGAGTCATACTGGTGCCAAGGACGCTATAATAATAGTAATTAATATTACTGAATACGTACATTCATGAACACCTTACTTTTCCAGTGGCCATCTCCACTACTACGCAGCCAACAGACCAAATGTCAGCAGCTCGGCCATGCCCCTCATTCATTGATCTCGTAAAAACTTCCGGTGCCATGTAAGCTATAAAAAAAATACAGAATTCAATAATCTTAATCATGGAGCAGTTCAAAATATACATAAGCAAATATGCTTACCTTGAGTTCCAACAAAACCTTTTAGTTCCCCAGGCATTGTAGTATGTGACTTAAGTTTAGCTGCACAACCAAAATCACCTATTTTCAGATAATTGCCTTCATCTGTCAAAAATATGTTAGCCGTTTTGATATCCCTATGAACAATTCCGTGATCATGAAGCACGGCTAGACCAGATAATAACTGATATGTATATTTTCTCATAATTAGTTCAGGTAAACCGTGTTCTGTTCCTAATATTAAACTTTCTAATGTACCTTCGGCACAAAACTCCATAAATATCAGCATTTCTTCCTAAAAATTACGAAGATTTGTTTGCAATCGCCCATGGATCCAACGAATCCACTAATCAATCTGACGTACTTAATGCTTTACACAAGTATGTGTTGAATAAGTATTTGCTACGAAGGCGTAGAGCGGCCACGCTAAAGAAATAATTTATAATGTCGAGTTACAACTCGAATTTAGCTTAATTTTGGGCTTGAAGTCGAAATTAGCCTTAACTTCGAAATTGAATAGGAAATTAGTCTTAATTTCTTGTTAAATGTGGAAATTATTGGCTGGCTTCGACTTTAAACTCGAAATTGTCGAAATTGCTTTTGATTTCCAGTTTGAAGTCGAAATTGCTTTTAATTTCGAGTTTGAACTAGCAAATATTGTTAATTTCGAGTTTGAAGTCGAAATTAGTCATAAATTCGAGTTAAAACTCGAAGTCAGTCTTGATTTCGTACTTGATGTCGAAATTAGTGCTAATTTCGGGTTTGAAGTCGAAATTAGTCTTAAAATCCAGTTTGAACAAGAAAGACTAATTTCGACTTCAAACCCGAAATTAGCACTAATTTCGACATCAAGTACGAAATCAAAACTGACTTAGAGTTTTAACTCGAATTTACGTTTAATTTCGACTTCAAACTCAAAATTAACAATATTTTCTAATTCAAACTCGAAATAAGCAATTTCGACTTCAAATTGGAAAATAAAAGCAATTTTGACTTCAAACTCGAAATTAACACTAATTTCGAGTTTGAAGTTTCCACATTTAACAAGAAATTAAGACTAATTTCCTGTTCAATTTCGAAGTTAATTTCGACTTCAAACCCAAAATTGAGCTAAATTCGAGTTGTACCTCGACATTATAAATTATTTCTTTCACGTGGCCGCTCTACGCCTTCGTAATTTGCTCATTAATTTAATTTAAGAATCGTATAAACTATTTGTTCTTACCCTATGCAGTTCAATTCCATAATACCTAACCAGATTTCGATGTGTAATTCCTTCCAAAATTTTCAATTCTTCAGCAACTTTACTAATAGTACGGCTATCATTATGTTGTAACGCAATTTCCTTCACAGCCATCATCTCTCCAGTACTATTATTAACCGCAGTATATACCTTTCCAAATCTACCTTGCCCAATCTTAATACCACGTTGCCACGTAAAAGTTACATATTTTCGTCTAATATGATGCGATTTGTTCAAAGTACCATCTGCTGGAGAAATCACGGTACCAATTAACCGCTGTTTTCGGTATAATTCGTCAATTTCTTGATCTAGATGTTGAACTGCATCTTTTACTCTATCAGAATACGGAGCTGGTTGGAGTTTCATTTTTACAACAGATTCACTCAATGTTTTGCTGCAAAATACATAAAATACGCCATAATAACATTGGATCCACTATATCACTCTGCCGTACTTAATGCTTCACACAAGTATGTGCTGAGTAAGTATTTGCTCATAAGACGGAGAGCGGCCTCGGAAAAAAAATAATTTACAATATAGAGTTACAACTCGAATTTAGCTTAATTTTGGGTTTGAAGTCGAAATTAGCCTTAACTTCGAAATTGAACAGGAAATTAGTCTTAATTTCTTGTTAAATGTGGAAATTTTTGGTTGGCTTCGACTTTAAACTCGAAATTAGTGTTAATTTTGAGTTTGAAGTCGAAATTGCTTTTAATTTCCAGTTTGAAGTCGAAATTGCTTTTAATTTCCAGTTTGAAGTCGAAATTGCTTTTAATTTCCAGTTTGAACTAGAAAATATTGTTAATTTCGAGTTTGAAGTCGAAATTAGTGGTAAATTCGAGTTTAAACTCGAAGTTAGTTTTGATTTCCTACTTGATGCCGAAATTAGTGCTAATTTCGGGTTTGAAGTCGAAATTAGTCTTTCTTGTTTAAACTGGATTTTAAGACTAATTTCGACTTCAAACCCGAAATTAGCACTAATTTCGGCATCAAGTACGAAATCAAAACTAACTTCGAGTTTTAACTCGAATTTACGACTAATTCCGTCTTCAAACTCGAAATTAACAATATTTTCTAGTTCAAACTCGAAATTAAAAGCAATTTCGACTTCAAAGTCGAAATGAACACTAATTTCGAGTTTAAAGTCGAAGCCAACCAACAATTTCCACATTTAACAAGAAATTAAGACTAATTTCCTGTTCAATTTCAAAGTTAAGGCTAATTTCGACCTCAACCCCAAAATCAAGCTAAATTCAAGTTGTAACTCGACATTATAAATTACTAGCGGCCCGCTCCGGCTTCGCACGGGTATAAAATATATAGCCTATGTCACTCACTGAAAAAATGATTAAAATCGATCCAGTAGTTTTGATTTGGATAAGGATTAATGCTGTATTGGTTAAAATCGCTTCGAAAATTAGCCATTATTTGTCGTCAAAAGTAAATGACAAAAAAATGTTATTGTGGGATATCCATAAGAGATAGACATATACCATCGCGGAGTTTTCTGTAGACCTTTTCAATGTGTACAATACTTAGTACATTATTTTGATAAATCTCGTAGGGTTTCAGCCTGCGTTTGCAATGTAAGCGGAAAAAATGTAATTATTTACGACATCACATTAGAAACCTCAAAACTAAAAGTATTTCTCCACTATTTAATGGATGTTATTATACATATAAACCTTCCTCTTCAATCACTCTATCTATTAAAAAAAACCGCATCAAAATCCGTTGCGTAGTTTTAAAGATTTAAGCATACATAGGGATATAGGGACAGAGAAAGCGACTTTGTTTTATACGATGTAGTGATAGTGATTTCTTTCGCGTGGCCGCTCTACGCCTTCGTATAATTTCCAGTTTGAAGTCGAAATCGCTTTTAATTTCAAGTTTGAAGTCGAAATTGCTTTTAATTTCGAGTTTGAACTAGAATATATTGTTAATTTTGAGTTTGAAGTCGAAATTAGTAGTAAATTCGAATTAAAACTCGAAGTCAGTCTTTATTTCGTACTTGATGTCGAAATTAGTGCTAATTTCGGGTTTAAAGTCGAAATTAGTTTGAACAAGAAAGACTAATTTAGACTTCAAACCCGAAATTAGCACTAGTTTCGACATCAAGACTGACTTCGAGTTTTAACTCGAATTTACGACTAATTTCGACTTCAAACTCGAAATTAACAATATTTTCTAGTTCAAATTCGAAATTAAAAGCAATTTCGACTTCAAACTGGAAATTAAAAGCAATTTCGACTTCAAACTCGAAATTAACACTAATTTCGAGTTTAAAGTCGAAGCCAACCAATAATTTCCACATTTAACAAGAAATTAAGACTAATTTCCTGTTCAATTTCGAAATTAAGGCTAATTTCGACTTCAAACCCAAAATTAAGCTAAATTTGACATTATACATTTTTTCTTTAGCGTGGTGCTCTACGCCTTCGTAATTTGCTTATTAATTTAATTTAAGAATCGAGAACTTACTTATTAAAACTAGGTGCGTCCACGGAATCATTCAAAGGAGACTTTTCCATACTCGTTTTTCTGCTGCTTGCATTAGACCTCTGACTCCTATATGTAGGTCTAGGACTTGGTGAAGAACCTCTTGATCGTGCCTGGAAACTCCTCATGTGATCTAACGATGCACGAGGTGAAGCAGAAAAGAATCCCGAATCGGGGGTTGAAGGCACTGTTGTACCAATAACATGAGAAATGCAACTATCCATGTCACGTTTCAACTCCTCAAACTCTTCATCAGTAAGGAATTTGGTATTCTGTGGTTCACAAACAGTAAGCAAAAATTCTAATCCCTGGTAGGCCCAGCGCGGTCTCATTCCTCTACCTTTGTCACATCTTTCGCGCACAAATGTCATCCACAAGTGTGCGAAGTGCACCATGCTTCTGGCTAGTTTTATCCTTTGGTCTTCTTCCAAGACATACTCCGACATCTCCTTATAAAACTAAAAATATTCAGATGAACATGAGTATCAAGATTGCACGATAAAATTGTTTATGTACCTCAAAGCCGAATCTGTATCCTTGCATTAATACCTCTCGAGTTCTCAGCATTAAGGATGCCTTTTCACTATCATCCAACTCTGTGCTATAAGAACAATCACACAATTTTTGAATTCTGTCTATAGCTCGTGCTATAGTACACTTAAGTGTTACGATTGCTTTCTGGAAAATATAAAATAATTAAATAAAATGTACAAGACAATAGGAAGTTAATTGTGGGAAAAGTATCACAACGCCCATCACAGCTTTCTTCAATGATAATACTTACCCCTAACTCAGCGAAGTCTTGTACTGGTTTAGATTTAAAAATTGCTTTACAGAATGACATTGTTTTGATAGCCATTTCTCTCTCCTCGTTGAGTATTGACTGCAGATCTCGACACATCAAAAACAAGTTTTGCCTGAAATAAATAAAGTTTAATTGTTGTCTTTACAAAAGATTCATTAGACATGTTACTTGATACTCAGTTCATCATCCTTAAGCATGTCCTTTGCCAGATCATCAATACGATCTATAAGTCTTGTTCCTACACCGTACATTATTGATGTTAGAATGGAGCAAAATTTTTTGCATAACATTTCAGGTGCCTTCGGTATGTAATCGACAACTTCCCTACAAAAATTGTATTCTTCCTCCAACAAACTTTTCTGAAAATTATCGTGCTGTAGCAGTGCCCACTGTTCCAAATATTCCAAATAATCACAGAAAACTTTATAAAGACTACCGTCAAAAGCATCTATTCGTTCCTCACAGCTTTCTCTTGATTCGTTACAAAAAGGAAATATTACATCAAGATATTCTTTGCATCTTGCTTTCTGAAGTGTTGCAATTTTTATACCTTCTTTTAATTCCCTTATCAACTGCCGGGTACTCAAAGGCGATGGGTTTACAGGTTTCTGTTCAAGACGCATCAGTAAAAATTCATGTACAACTTGTAACGGTATGGTACAAAGGAACAGAAATGATGATTTATAAGAAGGTAAATTAAGTGCTTTAGATTCTGGACTCCATATACCATAACGCTGAAGTTCTTCATCTGGACTCTCGCAACATATTTTCTACGACAAAAAAATGCACCTTAATTCAGCGCAAAGAACAAGTAAAGCTGAGTATTAACACTGATTAGGTTAGTTTCAAAACTGAAACTTACTTTATTAAGAACATCGAAGTCTCCTGGATTCGTTAAAGTTAATCTTGCCTTTCGTAGCACATGACGATGAAGTTTATCCAAAAAATTCAAACTTCTGGAGAGTCCCTTAGTTTTCAGCATGTTTTCAATGTACTTCCTATATGGCGAAGTAGTAGTAGACGAAGTTTTTGTTTTATCGACTAAGTATGTAATTGGTGTCACATTATAAAAATCTATATTATTTTTATTATACAATTCCCCTACTGATGAAGAAGAACTATTACTGTCTGAAGGGCTACCAGATTCAACAGAACGTCCATCTGCTGAATCGGTCACTTGCAATGGCCATTGAAAATACTTGTTCTCCAATAAGGCTAATAATCGACCCAATATAACCAAACTTAACCTTTGGTGTTTGGTAATGTTGTACCATAAACACATAGCTTTTACCCTACCAACAAATTCGGCACTATTATATAACGGATATAATTCTCCAAACGTTCTACTCGAAGGAAATAAAGACTCAGCAGCCTCTAAACGTTTCATGAGTTCCTCTACTTCTTTCAGTGCATCATTCTGAGCTTCCATGCAAGAGTGACAGTACATAGATAAACAACCACTGCAATCGTCTTCTACGCCACTGTCACTATTTTGCGACAAGTTTCGTTTACAGTGTCTGCTAAAGCTGTATTTCATGATGTCATTCAAAAGACATGGAACAGATTCACGAGCTAAGCATAAGAAATTGTCTTCTTCTGCAGGTGTCCGGTCTGCGTGATATGCTTGCAATTCAAGCCAAATTATATCTTTTAGTTCATTTTGCCATAAGTATTCCTCTTTACTTATCTAGAATATAATGTAAACACAAATTGTTACTATATGGTGTTTAAAAGTGATGAAATAATGAAAACCACATTCCTAGGAATTAAAGTCTCTGCATTTTGTTTATGTTTAATTACTTAACCTCTATTTTTCTAAATTATGTATTAATAAAAAGTATGAAATCTTTAAGGCAACACGATAAGGAGGGAACATTGCAGAATGCGAAGGACGTGTCGGATGGACAGAAACCGAAAATTCTGAAGCGACAAAAGAACTAAGATAATGAGAACCTCTCTCCACCCTGGAATCAACATGAGGGGTTGGTTACTGAATAGGACACAGCAACATTTGTTTAGTTTATGCCGATGATGAGTTGTTGGCAAAAAGTATTAACAAATTGAAGAGAATAATCAAGAGATTCCTGGAGGAAGCGAGAAAGATGGGAATAGGCATTAATCATAGTAAAACTCAATTCACACGACGAAGGAATGAATGTGGCCGGCCAGAAATGGGAAGGTTGTACATGGAGGGTACAGAGGGATTAAGTTTTCAGTGAACCACCCCATAAAATGAACACCCAAATTTTATCATTGCACCATGAAGTGAACAGAGGTAAACCTCGGTATAGTAAACAATGCTCGGAACAGTGGCATTCACGGTTAGGAATGTCCGCGAATGTGCTATTATACATCCCACTCCACTGGCAAATCTCTTCACAGTGTTACATGCTTATAAATCTGAGGTTTAAACCAGCCAAGATGTCACAAAAAAAGGAATTGTTTGAGTGTAAAACAAAAAGGTGAACTGCTAGATTATTTCAGTAAAGGTGAATGTGTGACCATACTTGCTAAAAAGTATGGAATAGCAAAATCTACCTCATTCGAATAAAAAAGAAAAGAACGGCGATATAGACTTTCACAAACATTTTTTAAGGATTCCTTTTATGATTTTCTCATATTGTTTTTATGTAAAAACTATGAGGTCATTTTTAAGTAAGAACTATACAGGATGGTTCATTTTGGGTGCAAGTATGGGGGATTTCGTAAACTAACACAGTTAGAAAAAAACTAGTGGCGCAGTCTCGATCTCTTTTTATGAGTTTTGCTCAGTAGCACGAACAAAATTGCCTTTTTCCACATTCCGGTGACTGCTTATATCTCGCTTATTATTAGAAATTCGGGGATTTTGTAAAGACATTCTTAAGACATTTTTTTGAGTAGATTACAGTGGAGTAGTCACATTTTTATTTAAGGTTATGGTTTTAACATGACAATACCAACATGCTTAATTTCTTATGGGGAGTATATTTGGATAACGCTGGAACGAAAAGAGAGCTTTTTTCTGATTTTAGCAATATATGTATAGTTTGATATGCTTATTTTTCTTAATTTATGAGTTATCGCGATATTTTAGTTTTATTAATATTTTATTGACTTTGACGTAAGTATTTAGGCACGTAACAGTCATATTATCAATTTATTTTTATTGCTTATTCGTACTAGTGCTTTTTAGTACGATTTTTCATTAACATCCAACCTATCTGTATTGTCTATGAGTGCAGGACATGCACATACCTATAATACTCTCGTATTGTGCATGTCCTGCACTTATTAGACACTTATTAGGTTGGATATTAATGAAAAATCGTACTAAAAAGCACTAGTACGAATAAGCAATAGAAATAAGTTAAAAATATATATGTTGCGTGCCTAAATACTTAGTCAAAGTCAATAAAATAACAAAATTAGAAAAATCACGATAACTCATAAATTAAGAAAAATAAACATATTAAACTTTATATAGCTGAAATCAAAAGAAGACTCTCTTTTCGTTCTAGTGTTATTCAAATATACCCCCCATAAGAAATTAAGCACATTGGTGTTGTTATGTTAAAACCCTAACCTTAATAAAAATGTGACTAAGCCACTGCAATCGTGCAATCTACTTAAAAAAGTGTCTTAAGAATGTCTTTACAACATCCACGAATTTCTAATAATAAGCGAGATATAAGCAGTCACCGGAATGTGGAAAAAGGCAATTTTGTCCCATAACTTAAAAACAAAAGGCGATCGCAAAGTTTTGTTTGTGCCACTGAGCAAAGCTCATAAAAAGAGATCGAGACTGCACCATTAGTTTTTTTCTAACTGTGATAGTTTACAAAATCCCCCATACTTGCACCCAAAATGAACCATCCTGTACACACCCTGTCTGTACAATGCTTTGTCCGGAGCCACTTGGACGAATTTGAAGAAACAGATGCAAATGGAAGGAAACAGATGCAAACAGTTGATAACGTTAAGGGTATGGTCAGCGACTGATTAAATGAACTAGTGACCGACTTCTAAGAAGAGTGGGTTATCAAACTCATCCCCTTCAAAAAAATTCAGCGCTTAGAAGTGGGACCCTCACTCTTTGGTTCGTAATATTTTGTACAAAATTGTTAGGTACTTTTACTCGAAACATAACTGCAAAAATTCTGAACATATAATAATAATAATAATAATAACATTAAACGTCTTTATTAAAATTAGAGAGAAAACTATCTGGGCCAAAGGATATGATTCTGTAGTTGTATACTCAACTTCATTTGCTATTACAGGAATTATTATTCACATTTCTTAAAACTAATTAACAAAAACATTACTCAAAACAAAATTTGATCATAATCCTACAAGATAAGCCAGTATTATCTTTCTAGAAACTTTAATAATACAGATAAAATATCAATGACTTTCAGTAGTAGTGTGTTATTGGAAATTAATATTAAGTAAACAAAAAATAAAAAAAAACTCACTGCTCTTCGAGGATTAAGTCGTTCTTGTGCCTGTTTATTTCCACATCCCATACGGATCAACAAACTGAGGGTCTTGTGAAATTCAACTCTACTCTGGCAGTAGTTATTCTCATCTTCACTGGATGCTACTAAACTCTGGTATTGAGGTAGCTTCTTAGGACAGACAATAAGTTTGGAGCACAGACTTTTGAATTGCTTACAACTTTCAATCTGCACGCTCGGCTGCGGAGTTTTAAGTACTGAAATATTATCTTGTCGTGGCACTGACTGAGCACTCGCAATATCAAGTTTCAAGTCTCTTTCGGATCCTCGAAGAAGCTTCATCGATCTTTTGTCTGTTCGTTTTGCTAGTAATTAAATCTCATTGTACGCATAAAAAGGATTGGTTTAATGGGAAAATGACTTACCAGTATCAGTTTCTGAACTGTCAGCCTTCGCCAATAATTCGTCAAACATACTGTTGCATGTATTTCTACGACATAAACTCTTCTTTGTTTTCACTGTTTTAGATTGTGATGCAGAGCTAAAATTACAAGCCTTAGTTAGTTTCAATCTATAAGCATTTTGTGAAAATGTAAATCCCTTATCAAGATTAGATATTAATTTCTGCAAAACTCTTATTCTAAAGCAGTCATTTGATTGCATTTCATTTTTGATTATCTGAAACTAAAGTTGCTGAACTAAGAAACAAAATACTGAATGGCAATTTCGTCAAGTAATATAGGCAAGGGGTCATCCACTAGTGGCATTTTACATTGTACATTTTCACAAGCATTATAAACATTACTGGGCATTAACAAGTTCGTAAATCATGCGAACCTTCCGAAAATCGAGGAATGACATCAAAAACAAAAATAAGAAAAGTAAATAAAACTCTGACTAAACTTTCCTTGAAGAAAGTAAAACCTTTAAAGACGAGTTCAACAGAACAGCGCTACATCCTCGACCCTAGCTCAAGTGAAGCATTGAGTGAAACATATTCTTTAAGATTCGATGATGACAGTGAGCAATTTTCAGGAGATAATATTGTTGTTCTCTGGAATTCCCAAAACAAATTGGAAAGGAAGCATATTGATACATTGTCATTTATGAGTCAGTGGTATATGGGTCAGATATTAGATTAGATACCAATGACCTTGTTGCTGATGGACCGGCCAGAGCCATTAACAGGATCAAATCCCATCTATTTAAAACGATACCAATTGCTGGCTATAAAAAGTCTCGTAAAAATTATAAAGACTGGAAAAGACAAGGTCATACGTATATCAGAGATGGTCCATAGGAAACTGACGGGGCGTTTTTTTTTAAAGCACTTTTGAGCCGAGATATGGCGCCATCGAACATTTTTTTCAATGAGACCATATATATTTTTGTATTGCATCGGATAGAGGGTATTTTTCTCTACACGATGTGCGAAAATCGTAATAGGTTGTATAAGGAAAAAATTGAGAAAAAAATTACGAAAAGAAGGCACACGTGCCAAACGCGCCCTCCAGTTCAGTTGTGGCTGTGGCTAGGAAGCTGTTCTGTCAATGCATTGACAACTAGTTTTTTTCTAATAAAATTTTGTTATTCTATTGTTTAAGAATTTAGCAAAAAGTAAAAACTGAGGTAAAAACCAATACTTGTGTAATCAGTCCTGCATGCTCGGACTCCATTAATGCGGGTGACTTTACTATGCCACGATGGCTGTAGATAGATCGGTGAGGAGAGCTGAATGGGTTCCTAGCTTTTAATACCGGTCACTCTAAACGTAAACAGCAATGATCGCTACTTAACATTCATAAACCAAAACTGGTGATGTACCTATGCAACTGAGCTACTGCATACTAGTACTTAAACACCTATTAAATTTTTTATTGCACTGCTAAATTCACTCGTCGAATTAACACAATTCTCACGAAATGCCGTTTCTAGAAAACGATAAAATTGCTATTAGTATTATTGGTATTAGGCAGTATTCAGATATTACAGGAAGTCAGTAGGCATTATAGGCAATAACCAGGCATTATAAGCATTATGGAAGCAGTAAGAGCAAGACCAGCAGTAAATTGCTAAATACATACTGCCAAATCGGCATTTCATGTACCTACAGTGTGGATGTAGTGTGGATGTAGTGGATAACCCCTGGACTGAGGGGTAAACCGCTGAGGAATTTTGGTGTACAAAGCGCAGGAATTGCGAGGAATTGCCGAGGAATTGTCGAGGAATTTCGGGAATTGCAGAGGAATTGCGAGGAATTTCCGAGGAATTTCGGGAATTGCCGAGGAATTGCGCAGGAATTGCGGGAATTGCGAGGAATTTTGTGGGTATGGTCAGGAATTGACGGGTATTTGGAGGAATTGCCACGTGTTGTGGAAAGATTTGCGCTTGCGCGTCAAACAGTTGGAATGCGAATTAAAACATGCATTCAGTAATGTTTGAATGCAGCATATAGTGTAGTTTTGAATCCGTATTTTTATATAAAATATGAAAGGTAGGTTGAATAGGTACCTAGTTAGTTAGCTAGTCCGGGTAATAATGACAAATAAATTTAACCAGTTTTTGTTAGGGACCACTAGTAAGTTTCTCGTCGACCAGTAGGCATTTAAACATTATGACCCTGGATCTAGCCAAGAGACTTAAACTGCCGTTAAGCGGTCGGCTTATATACTAGTTTCGTAGAAGTTCTTGCCATCACACGTTGATGATTCACTGGTTGTGATCTCATCCTACCATTCCGTCACGCTGAGGGTTCGCACCTCACCGCAGTTCTTCTTTTTTAGTTATGATGATTTTTTCTTTTGAACAAAAAAAGGGTTCTGGTCCAAAAGGGCAAATAAGGGTCGCCATTACGCCAGACAGACATCCACTCATTTGAGTTTTATTGTTATTTTTTGCAAAGTATCGATTAACGGCATTTTAGTAGGCGAGTAGTTGGCTAGATCCAGGGTCATAATGTTTTAATGCGACCAGTAGAGCCCAATAGTTAGGTTATGTTTAACTTTGGTCGGGCACCGTGTTTCAAACGTATTGTTGGGCATTGAATAACAGTTAATCGCGTACTACGCGTTCTATTATGAAGAAAGATGGTACATTGGAGGAATTATAGAAAATTCTGGAAATGAATTTAAAATTAAATTCTTATCTGAACAGTTAGATATCTTTTATGGCCTAAAAATGAAGATGTTGCTTGGGGTGGAAAAATATTGATACGAATTTTTGCCCCGCAAGCGACGCTCCTGATAATGAGTCACGCTGTCTGTCTGCAAACCGCAATTGTTTATTATGGCGTTGATGTTGTCTGTTTATGAGACTAAAAAAATCAATCTCTGGTAGTTTCCATTTCCCGAATGTTCGAAGAAGACTATTTTTTTTTATAAAGCAAGAAGCCGGGAGGACAGTTTTGAAGTTAGTTTTTGAAGTCTTGGCTTTCAGATGCGAAGAAGAGCGATAGAACTGGGCGAATACCTATACGAGTACCTATGTCTTACATACGTTTCGTTCAAAGTTTTGGTATCGGTATGTGCGTGCGAATGTTGTCGCGTTTTAAAGTGTACCGGGGCGTTTTCGGACGTGATTAACCGTTGGTTGTAAGAGTGTTTTTAGAGAATCTCGAACTGCTGATTTGTGTATTGTGGATTGTTTAGGTTAGGTAATTAGTTGTTAATATTGTTTAATTGTTCGCTGGTAGTTATTTAATTGTTATTGCTTGTTATAGTTTGTTTGTTGCTTGTATATTTCGCTGATTATTGTTAATTCTAAAATTGGATATTCTCAAATCACTTTTAATTATAAATATTTGTACATAAGTCACTGTAAATAAATTGTGTAAATACGAAATACGTTACAATATGTTTTTACGGTCCTATTGGATTAATGGGCAGCGCACCATTCCAACTCAAGAGATCTGATAAGATAAATATTGATAAGCAGTATAAATCTTACAAAAGTGTAGTTTCTAAGTAGGTAAGTAAATGAATGACATTTTCAAAGGAGTTGTGTTATTTTTTAGTATTGAAAATACTTCTGGGCGCGTGAATATGGGACTCATCTTACGAAAAATATATCAACACGCGACAGATTCTGTCGGCGACGCGCGCAGTCGAGGCCGCTAATAATAATAATATCAGAGCGCTAGCCAGATGTAAACTAAGGTACGGCGAGCGCGAGTATTGCGAGTATTGCGAGTTAATTGCGTCAGTTTGACTATGTGCCTTGTGCTTGTCACAAATCATTTCTTTTATTTTATTGTATCAATAATATACCAACTTGAAACGGCACGGATCACTTTTGTTGGACATCTTAGAAACCGAGCAATTGTGTCGGTATTTTCAATACGCCTATGATACTTGCATGCGAGGTCTGTGAATTTTTGTTTTAAAGCAGTATTTTAATTTTTAGTTTGTACCTTTTCGTAAGTAAGAACTGATGTTCTCTTGCCATTTTGTTATCGTTTTGTTTAAATCGAATTTTATTCTTTATTTTGTAAGAATTGACTTTTGTTGTTGTTCTTTTTTATTATACCTGTTTCTGTTGCAAATATATCATTACCTTTATTTGTTAGAGTCGTGTGCAGAATTTATTTGCATTCAAATTTGCATTGTTTAATTCTGTTGTAACGGGAACCGTCACTCGAACTGTAGACATGGCGGTAATTATTAATTAATTTATCAAAATTCATTTGTTTCGGAATACAGTCGGGCCTAGGTGCACTTTAAAGTACCTAGATATCACAATTAATAATGCTTCGGTAAGATACAAATCTCTTTGTGATGCGTGAAATAATTCTATCAATTACCTAATTTATTTGCAAACCATCCCTTTATCAAGTTATTTTTGCACGACAAGTGTTCAGTACAAAAATGTAGAAGCTCGGAAGAGACTCCTAAAGACGTATGTATAGATTACGGCACTGTGGGGGTGTGAAACTTGGACAACAGGAGAAGCGGATCTAAAAAGAATAGAAGCGCTTGAAATGTGGTGCTACATGCGCATGATGAAGATACCGTGGATAGATAAGGTTAGCAATAGGGAGGTATTAGAAAAAGTTGGGAAAACGCGAAAGGTATGGAAGACAATAAAGGGATAGGAGAGATAGGATGGTAGGACACCTTCTGGCACGAAGGAATAGTTCGCGACATACTATGTAGAGTCGGAGATAGGAATAAAAAGAGGTAGGAGTAGGCCCATATCGGACTACTGCTCTCAAATAATTAGGGATGGAGGTACGCGTGCAACTAGTCTTCGGCCTGAGAACTTTATGATGATGAATGTATTAGGCATGCGATGGATGTATGTACGTACGCAATCTGGAATGTTATATGCGGCAGTTGTAAATTTATGTGTGTAATGTACTAAAAGTTCCAAAAGTGGTGTTTCAGTTTGCGACGCGAATCGTTTATGCCGGACGTTGCTATGTTTTCGCCAGCCCCGCCCCCCATAAGCGATGTGATTTTTCGTTAAAAGAACATGATTATTTATCTATTTTTTGCTGCCCTTTGTTTACTTTGTTGTCATTCAAATAAAATCGTTTAGATCCGCCTTCAAAGCTTTAATTGGCGGACAGTTGCTAAGGTTTTTTTACCTCAGAATGTAATTGGTTATGCCATTTTAAGCGGAATTGAACCCTAAAGTGTAAGACCAATTTTGGCACCGATAGTACATGGGGAATTGCCGGAATTTCCAAGGAATTGCGGGAATTGCGGGAATTTCCAAGGAATTGCAGGAATTTCCAAGGAATTGCGAGGAATTGCGAGGAATTCCCAAGGAATTGCGGGGAATTTCCAAGGAATTGCGGGGAATTTCCAAGGAATTGCGGGAATTTTGAAGGAATTTCGGGAATTTCTGGATAAAAAGGAATTGTGGTGTACAACTTTTTTCCAGCGGTTTACCCCTCGCCCTGGACTATAGGTAAGTATCATAATCAATATTTTGAAGGGTAACCAAGCCATTCTGTGAAAATTAAGCAATAAAAAATGCAACTGTAAAATCAATTTGTAATGTACTAAATTTTATAGACGTAAAATATATTCATTGTTTGCAAATGCTTGCTCTTGTGATTATGTGAGCTGCATGCATAAAAAACGGCGTTTGATGAAGAAACAAGATTAAATATGTTTTAAGTTTTACAAGAATTATACCTAGATTTCATCAATTTTCAACTATTAAAAATGTTCAGTTCTTAATTTATAACTAAGGAAACTAACTCAGAAGCTAATAAATTACTGTTTCACTCTTTACTTTATGTAAGATACATTTAGAACAATGGCCTGGGAAATACCTAATTACAGGGTCCACAACAACAAGTAAGTACTGAAACCTGAATAAATATATTAGTAATTTAGAGAACACCAAGATTGTAAGTAGGTAGGTATATGGGTATTAAATTATAAACAATTTCAAACTCAAAACATACCTCATCGATCTTCCCATAATCATTCTTATAAAACAAATTCTACTTTCCGTTTTAAATTCTTAAAAACTACCCCTAATATATATCTTTTTAATTTTGGCTGGACCTCGGGCTGGACATAGACAGAATCAATTACGAAGCAGAAAAATATGGACAGGCACTCGGAAATTATGAGCAAAAAATTCTAAGGGTAAATCTAATCATAAAACTAAGTATTAAAGTTCATATAAGTACAGTGCGCTGCAAAAGTATGGAACAAATTCTATACAATTGAAACCAATGCAATTTGGAAAAAATCCTCGGACACGTCGATTTTGTTTGTTTTTTGCGCATAATTTGCACTTTGAATTTGCACAGGCCACGTGACCGCTGTGACGTCATCGGCTTTTTTTTTAAATAGCACCCTCCATTTTTTTGGCAGAATCTTGTAGCGCTTATCATCCTGATTACAACGAAATACCACATTCATATTTTTTCTTGAACATTTTGGTAGAAAAAATTAAAAATTAGATTAGATTTATCTAGTCATTTAATATGACAGAATCAGACCTGACTGGAACAGATCAGACCTAAACAGACCACTGTAAATAGTAGGCATGAATTTCAAGTGTATGACGACGAACAATTACAGCTGTATGCGCACAATATTTTATTCAATGTATTCTAAGAACATGAAACAGAACCTTCAGTTTTCACTGTGATAAACAAAAATAAGATACTCGCCCTGTAAAATCCTTTTGTTTTCTTTCCCTATGCCTTCGCCTAGTTCTTGGAGGTGTTGTACCGTATACTTCAAATTCACTTAATTCATCTCCCTGTTCATGAGGGCTGTCTTCATCCATTATTATTGTCACGAACTAATTAAAAATTCGCGAAATGAAGCAAATCAATCAATTCATAATCCCTAACCACCAACGTTCCGGTTCTGAAGCCACATTGCATATTGCATAAGTTTAAATTACGTTATACACGTCATATTATTATACACCGGCTTCCTGTGCCTTATGAATTATTAACAATTTTGATGAAAATTGCTCTTTATTCGCTAATTACTCGACTGGAACCTTGTTTACATTTACTTCCACGATGACATTTTGACTTTGGTTTGACAAGGCTGAAGCACAAGCGCAAATGACTAAATGACATTGACACATGACAGATGCAGAAAAGGAATTTTTGCAAACAAGCAAGCGACGACGTACGCCAGATGCAACTAAATGAACTATTTTACTGCGGCAGAGAGTACAGGAGATCTACAAGTGTACTATTAAACCCATTCAATGACTAAACTTCAAGAAGGAGCTTGTATCGATGTATCATATAATAAAATAACACATCGTATAATGGGTAATCAAAAAATCGATAGGTGTTAAATAATTACAGACCAGCTTTAAAAATTTCTATTATTCGTTTGGGTTTGCGTCTCCAAAACGCAGCAGCTTATCGATGAAATAGACCCAACAACTATGACGTCAAATCCGAACATGCTAAGTTGTTTCCATTCCAAATAAGCAACTGTGGCAGTTACTGTGCCACGTGCTCTTTACATCTGTCAGTCACTTAACCTGATTTTTATAGTTTAGTTATAGAAATTCTGTGCTTGTCAACTAGGTATTCCAATTTGGAATTTAGATTTTTACTAATTTGCATTTGATACTTAAATGTTCATATTTGAGCACCGAATATTGAAGCGCTCACAAGTATCCACTTGTACTTAATCAAAAAGGTAAACAAAAATCGGGGCTTATACTCACACCGCTGATGAAGTATACTTCAAACAACGCTCATACGTACCTTTGCAAAAAACAGATTACAAATTACAAACAATTTAAATCCTTAGCATCAGTGCCTATCATATTTTGCAAATTCTATTCCCCTAAATTTTAATGGCTTCTAATTAACTGCACAGATCTTTTAACAAGACTGCCACTATAACTGCTTTTAAAGATTTGCTTGATAAAGAGTCAAGCATAAAATTTAAACTTCATATATAAATAACATATTTAAGTATATTTCTTTTAAATAATATAACAGGTAACGAGAACAAAGATATAAAATTAGCAGAAACATACGGGCATTTGGTTCTTATTATCCAGGAGGCCACTTCATCTGGCGTCCTCCAAGAATGTGAATGTGTAAATGGTACACTGATTGGCATCCTTCAACTCCATTATTAATTACTATCCGATAGCCTTTTGGTATAAGGTCTTTTGCTAAATTTTTACTAGTGAGAAGTAAATGCCCTAAAAGCTGAAAACAATTCACAATAATAGAGAGTTATCGCATGTGCTCCGTAATTCTTACCGCTAACGATAAAGTCACGTGACAGAGTACGGTAAAAATTCTTACGGACGGAGAAAAACAAGAGTTATCGCATGCCACAAACGAAGTGTAAAATTTGACATACGCAAACGTTACTTAAACGGCCTAACATAACCAACCAAACTATTATTTTTTGTTATGGTTTTATTTTATTTATTCATAATCAATCAACAAAACTGTACAAACCCTTAGGTAACAGCCTGTCACTAAAATCAAAACATAACCTCAAATAACTTTAATTATCGTACGTAAAATGCTTACGCTATTTCGGGAATTTAACGTACGCACGTTAAATTTTAACGTACGCTAAAAATCTGCGCATGCGTATGGTAACTGTTTGAAGAAAATAACGTACGGTAATTTTAGCGGTGACAGTGCGATAACTCTCTAATATGTAGTCAGCTTTTACATTGAATAATCTACGTACTTCTTTGTGATTCTCAGTTGCATCATTGAGCATTGGTACTTTTACTTTCGGAACTACCAAAAAGTGTACAGGAGCCTGCGGACTCACATCTTTAAATGCCAAACACTGATCATCTTCATACATAATATCTGCTTTGATTTCCTTAGCAATTATTTTTTCAAAGATAGTTCTTTCATCCCTCTTTGCCGTTTGTGCTTTATCAACTTCAGAATGAACCTGTCTTGTGCATACAAATGTAAAAATAGCAACAAAATCTATAAGAATCAATTTGAGCTTACTTACCCTGTTGGTAGTGTGTATCGATGCTTTATTTCTCTTCATAACGTGACAGCTGACATCGGCGTGAACCTGGCTGACTGATGTATGCACAAGAAGCGATTGTTTTAGAAATTTCATAAAGCACATCTTGGTATTGGAAATCCACATCTTGAATTTTACGGTAAAAAATACACTGGAGCCAGAGCAGGTTTTAGGTTATATTCAGAGATCAAAGACTTGTAGAGGGGACTTAGCTATTTACATTTAGGGCTGAAGCAGGAATAGTACTCACAGTCTAAGCGTTTGTGAGTGGAAAAGGCAAAACAAAACAGCCGACCAGTTGCGTAGTAAACAGGTGCCGCCGCGGAAACAGAATATCGCGGAACATTCGTATGGTCCGTTGCTTGAATTTAATAACAAACAACTTAACCCGCGACCCGCTGGCCTACGAACGTGGGAAGCATGGTCAGACAGAATACCTGTAGTGGAAATGAAGGAAATACACAAGAGAAGAGCCTAATAGAAACGAGAAATCAATAATAGACTACATACTGGTAGAGAGAGGAAATAGAAAAATAGTAATGGATGTAAGGGTTAAAAGAGAAGCGGAAATAAATAGTGACCATTATCTCTTGATTGCAAAGATAAGAGAACAGAAAGAGCAGGAAATTATAGAAATTGAGAGAAAGATTAAATTTGAAACCATAAAAACATACAGATTGAAAGATGACGATATAGCAAGAAGGTACGAGAAAATAACAGATAGAGAAGTGAATCTAAGACTGGAAAATCTGGAAATTGTTGATCAAGCGTGGAACAGTTTCAAGGAGCTTATATTGAGAGCAGCAAAAATGGCGTGTGGAATTTGCAGAATAAATAATTGCAACAAAGAAACAACATGGTGGAACGAGGAAATTAAAGAACAAATAAAATTGAAAAAGAGGAAATGGAAAACTTACTTGGGAAACAGAAGTGAAGAAAATTATAAGGGTTACAAAGAGCAAAGAAAACTTGTCAAGGAGTTGGTAGTGGCAGCAAAAGAGAAATCCTGGGAAGACTTTGGAATTAAAATAGAAACTAACAGCAAAGTGCAAAGGTAATCAAAAGTTATTCTATACAGGGTGTCCCAGAACAACGGGGCAATATTTCTGGAGCATATAGTTTGGGTTAAAATAACACTTAAATCATATAAAAAAAAAAAAATTCTAGGGGACTCCCTTCGAAGCTATTCGCCCTTAAAGGTCAAGTCCTGAAGAAGGTTTTTTGCTGGTAACTTTCAAACTACTGTATCGAATGTTATAAAATTTGGACTGTAGACATAGTAAGCAAGTACCTGTGATCGAGTGACATGACATCTTCCATATCTTGCCTAGGAAGCCGGGGGTGGAACACCCCTAATGCTTTTCACCCCTTAACTTTTACGTTGATGCTTTTCACGAATTTGTAATGACATTTTCAAATTCCTCAAACAATTTTCTCCAAATAAGGTACTCTTTCTTGAAACCGTTAAAACGGCCCGTTCCCGAGAAAAAAAATTATACAAAGACATGATTTATCATTTTTACTACACAAAAACGTATGCGTCTACAAGGTGCTCACTTCAAAAATTTATTGTAGCTGCTATTATGTTTGCAAAACCGATTGTTGATACATTTTCACTTCATTTTCATTTTCTCACATGTTTCATGAAGCAGTTCATATTTCATAGCCTGGCTTGTATAGTAAAAATCGGTAAAAATGATAAACCATGCTTTGTATACATTTTTTTTCTTGGAAACGGGTCGTTTTAACGGTTTCAAAAAAGAGTACCTTTTTTGAGAAAATTGTTTGAGGAATTTAAAAATGTCATTGCAAATTCGTTAAAAGCACCAACGTAAAAGTTAAGGGATGAAAAGCATTAAGGGTGTTCCACCCCCGGCTTCCTAGACAAGATACGGAAGATGTCATGTCTCTCGATCACAGATACTTGTTACCAGCAAAAAACCTTTTTCAGAATTTGACTTTTAAGGGCGAATAGCTTCGAAGGGAGGCGTCCTAGAATTTTTTTTATATGATTTAAGTGTTATTTTGGCCCAAACTATATACTCCAGAAATATTGCCCCGTTGTTCTGGGACACCCTGTATATATTAAGTGTTAAAGAACCTTAGGAAAGAAAAAGCGTACCAAACAGTGTCAATTAAGAACAAAGACGGAGAATTAGTCACAGAGGAGCAAGAGGTAATGGAGAGATGGAAACAATATTAATATTAATCACCGTGGGGAGGAGTAACAACCTCGTTAAAAAACCAGAGTTCCTCTGGCCCGGAGGATAGCACCCCGTTAGGGCTCCTGCCAGGATACGGCGAAGCTACTGCCTTGTAGATGGATATTGGTTTACCAAAGGCTAAAGGAAGATAACCTTGATAAAAAATTACCTGGCCCTCCAGGTTGGGGGTTGAGGCGTTAGGCCAGCCCCCTAACACTCGGAAAAATTTTTAAACTGCTAAAGATTCTATACTTAGCCTCGGAAAGTCGGACGGATCAAAAGGACGACGACCGAACGCAAGGAAAAGGTTCATGAATTTTGGAACATGGAATGTGCAGGGAAGTAGGAGTAAGATGGAAGAAGTAATAAGTGAGCTAGAAAAACTAAAAATATACGTGGCAGCACTGACGGAAACAAAGAAGAAGGGATGCGGCACTGAGATGATTGGGAAGTATTTACACTTATTTAGGGGAGTCCCAAAAGATAGTCGTGCAAAAAGGGGGGTTGCGCTACTAATAAACAAAAAATTTAAGAAATACATCACTAACTGGGACCCTATAAATGAGAACGTAATAAAAGTTAATATAAGACTATTTAGCAGAAGGATAACAGTACTAGGTATATATGTTCCTTCAGATGACGGGCCCGTGGCAGTTAAGGATGCGTTTTTTGAAGAACTAAATGAAGTTATGAAGTCATACAGGGAGTTGGATCGACCAGAGAACTAATTTTGTTAGGGGACTTTAACAGTCGCACAGGTACCAAAATGCACGATCCAGTGGTTGGAGAAGCAAGCTGCAACGACAACGGCGAACGATTAATTGACTTATGCGCAGCTAATGACCTAAAAATAGCCAACACAAGCGAATACATAGATACACGTGGGAACAACACACAAGACAAATAAGATCCATTATTGACTACTCTATCACAAGACAAAACACAAAATTACATCTTCAAGATGTAAGAGTGCAAAGGGGAGCTAATTGCGGATCCAATCACTATCTGCTAAAGGCAAAAATATATATGCCTAAATGGAAAGAAGGGTCAAATGAAGAGAAGGTCACGGAGACCTCTGAAAGCGAAAAAGCCAACTATCCCAAATACAATCTGGAAAGCCTTAGCCAAGAGAGTACAAAATATTTATATCAACGAAGACTAGACAATTATCTTGACGAACCAAAAGAATCTTTCTCTGAAACATATAAAAATATAATTATTAGTATACATAAAGCGACAAGCGAAGCATTGGGAAGAAAAGAAAATAGTAAAAGCAACAAACTGTGGTGGACCAAAGAAATTGAAGAGCTCGTGAGATTAAAAAAACAAAAATATCTAAAATGGATATGTACAAAAGATCCCGGTGATAAGGAACAGTATGATGAGATTAGAAGAGAGGTGAGAAGAACGGTCAACTTTAGAAAAAACGAATCTTGGGATAACAGGTGTAAGGAAATAGATACCTACATCGGCGGCAAACAATGCTCAGAAGCTTGGAAATTCATAAAATCACTAAAAAATAACGGAAAGGAGATGGTACCAATTCAAATAATAACGGACGATCAGTGGGTTCAACACTATCGAGACTTGCTTACCGAGGAAAGACCGGAATATATGGAGGAAACCAGCCCAATAAGTGTACAAGGAGAGCAAGTCATGGTGGATGCCAATGATGTTATAAAAGCGATTAAAACGTTGAAAAATGGTAAATCATGTGGCCCAGAAGGTGTCTATGCAGAACTACTGAAAAGCGGAACAGTAAAATTATTTGGCTTACTAACACATATATTTAACAAATGTCCAAATGGACAAGAAGTTCCTAAAGAGTGGAAAGAAGCACACATCATTTCAATTCATAAGAAAGGAAGTAAGGACAACTGTCAAAATTACCGAGGTGTATCCATAACAAGCACAATAAGCAGACTGTATGGAAGAATACTTAGAGACCTTGTCGAAAGAGAATATACGGAGGAAGAAGAGCAGTGTGGGTTTCGAGGAGGAAGATCTTGCAACGACAATATCTTCTGTTTGAAACAGATACTTGAAAAACGAGCAGCCACCAACCAAGAGACTCATATTCTGGTAGTAGATCTAACTAAAGCATATGACAATATCCCCTTTTGCAAATTATGGGAAACTTTGGCTGATACAAATATAAACCACACGATTATCAAAGCCATACAAGATCTATATGCGGACTCGAAATCCAAGATTAAAACCGGTAACAGACTATCAGAACCTTTCAGGGTGACTAAAGGTTTACGACAGGGATGTTGTATCTCACCTACACTATTTAAAATTTATATCAAGAAAGCTCTATCAAAGTGGAAACAAAAATGTCATGGAATGGGAGTACCTCTGACAAATACGACAGTATATACATTACAGTTTGCGGACGATCAGGCGGTGCTGGCGGGTGACAAAGAGGATCTGGAATATATGACCAGAAAACTTAAAGAAGCATATGGGGAATGGGGTCTATCGATGAACATACAAAAGACAAAGTACTTATGCATAGGTGATCGAAAGAGCAATCTGCGGATTAACGACAAAGAAGAGATAGAAGGATGTGAGTAGTATAAATACTTGGGGACTGTTTTTGACAAATCTGGAACTGACGACAAGGAAATAAGAGCAAGAATCATCCAAGCAAGGAAGGCGATTGGTTGCTTGAACAGCATCTTGTGGAGCAAAAACATCACAAAGAAACGGAAACATAACATATACAATTCTTTAATTAAAACAACCCTTATGCATCGAGCGGAAACGTGGAGACTGACGGAGAGGAACAGGAAAAGAGTGGAGGCTGTAGAGATGGATGCTTTACGGCGAGCAGCGGGAATATCAAGATTACAACATATAAGAAATGAAAAAGTGCTCGGACGAATGGGATTGGAAGAAACAGCCATTGGAGACATCGAGAGGAAACAACTTATTTGGTACGGTCATGTACAGAGAATGGACGAATCTCGACTGCCCAAGCAAGCCATGAACTGGACCCCGGTGCAGTGCAAGAAAAGGGGAAGGCCGAGAAAGAACTGGAACGAAGGAATAAGAAAAGCAATGAGCGCCCGTAACCTTCAGGACGGCCAGTGGGAGGACAGGAAGCGGTGGAGTATAGAAATCGGACAACGTCGTCGAACGTTCTAAACCGACTACATACATACAGAGATAACATTGGAAGAGCTTAAAGACGCAATTAAAAGTTTAAAAAATGGCAAGGCGCCGCGCCGGGAAATGATAATGTGACAACAGAGATGATGAAATGTATGGGAGAAAAAGGAACGGAATATTTGTTACAAATTTGTAACAGAGCATGGAGTGAGGAAGCAATTCCAAGAGACTGGGAAATAGGAAGAATAGTGCCGATCTTTTAAGAAGGGTGACAACAAGGACTGTATAATTACAGAGGCATAACGTTATTGAGTACAGCACTTAAGATCCATGAAAGAATATTGGAGAAAAGACTGAGACCTATTATAGAACTGACACTCATGGAAGCGCAGAGCGAATTTAGGAAGGGTAGAGGTACGCAGGATCACAAAGCAACAAGGAAGGAAAGTTTATTTGGCATTTATGTATTTGGAAAAGGCTTTTGATCGAGTACCTAGAGAAAAAGTATGGGAAAGTCTACAGAACAGGGGAGTTAACAATAAACTGGTAAGGACTATAAAAAGCCTTTACAGAAATAATGTAAATTGTGTCATCACCAAAAATATGAGATCAGATCTATTTGAAACAACAGAAGGATTGCGGCAAGGAGTCTTCATGAGTCCAGCATTATTTACAGTTTTATGGATGACATTATACAAAGAAGCAACCGAAGAGCCAAAAGTCTGCATGTAGGATACAGAAACCTACAGAAAGTTGAAATGCCAGAATGTGCTTTTGCTGACGATATCGTTATAGTGACAGATAGTGTACAGGACTTACAAACTAATTTGACAGTGTGAATGAAGAACTAAAAAAAGTGGTATGCTAATGAATAAAGATAAGACGAAAGTGATGACAATAACTGAAGAAGAGTTAAATTTAAATATAATGGTGGATGGTGTAGAGATCGAACAAGTAAGTCAATTTCTATATCTGGGGGTGACTATTGAAGAAAAATGGAGAGAGGAACTGGAGATAAATGAGAGGATTGAGAAAACTATAAAGTTGTACTATGCAATGAACAACAGCTTTATCAACAAAAAAGAAGTATCCAAAACAACGAAGATGAAAGCGTATAAAGCAATATATAGACCAATACTTACGTATGGCTGTGAATCATGGGTGCTGGCGAGAAGTCAAAAAAGTAAAGTACAAGCAACAGAAATGAAATATTTGCGACGAGTGAAAGGGATAACGAGACGTGACAGAGTTATAAATGAACAAGTCAGGGAAGATTTAGAGGTAGAATCGGTTCTGCAGTTTATAGAAAGAAGACAGTTGAGTTGGTGGGGGCATTTGAGTAGAATGAACAGGGATAGACAAGTTAAAAAGGTGTGGGAAGCAAGAGTGCAAATGAATAATTCTAAATTTTTAGTGTGTAGGGGGCGTGAAAATAGGTCTAAAACTAAAATACAAATTGGAAACGAGAAGATAGAGGAAATCTCAGATTTCTGCTATTTAGAAAGTCAAATAACTCCCGATGGTAGGAGCTCTAGAGATATAAAACATTATGGAGTTGCATTTAATAAAAAGAAACAACTATTATCCTCGGGGATGATAGATGTAGATACTCGGAAGAGGCTCTTAAAAACGTATGTATGGAGTTCGGCATTGTACGGGTGAGAAACTTGGACGATAGGAGAAGCGGATAAGAAAAAATTAGAAGCATTTTAACTGTGGTGCTATAGGCGCATGATGAAGATACCGTGGACAGATAAGTTTAGCATCAACAGAGAGTTGGAGAAAAGCGAAATTTATGGAAGACAGTAAGGAGTAGGAGAGATAGGATGGTAGGACACCTTTTGAGGCACGAAGGCTTAGTTCGCGACATAGGTACTAGAGTCAGAGATAGGAATAAAAAGAGGTATAGGGGTAGGTCCAGATTAGACTACTGCTCTCAAATAGTTAGGGATGCAGGATGTTCAACTTTTGGGGAAATGCGTAGGTGAGCACAGGTCTCAGGGTAGGAAAGGATGGAGGTACGCGTCCAACCAGTCTTCGGACTGAATACTTTATGATGATTCAATGGCGCCAAAATTTACAATTTAAGTAGAAGCAAATTCAAATACCTGGTTATAGTTTTCACGTCGCCCAGTTTATAGAGCAGGAATTGCGCTACTGTAAGCAATTATCCATTATCCTGTTAGTTGGAATTACAATAACAATACAGATTACGTTTGTAATACGATGGGAGTAAATACTTCGGGGAGACCAGAGCGTCGGTTGGACGGCGTCGTTTACGCCCCCTTATAGGTGATCACGCCTACACGTTACCGTATATTTAACAATGTAAATTACTCATCAACTGCGTTTACATTTCTGTAGTAGAACGCGACCACAAGACTTCTAAATTCTTTCGGGCGACATGTGTTAACAATTAGCGCAAAAATAATGGAGATCAAGAAAAAAGCTACGACTCAACTATCTTCGCCCAGAGATTTTTTTGAACGGTTGTATGGAAATTTAGAGGGGTCTAAAGAATCCTCAAAATGTGTTCTGAAAAGTGAAGGAGTGACATCATCATCTCACGACAGAATTTCTAATGAAATCATTGCACCGATTCCAATTTTGGCGTCACCTATTCCATTTCTTTTGCCATCTGCCGTGAGTGATGCAAATCTAAGTGCGGCTGCTGCAGCTGGTCTGACTGCGTTTTGTAAGTTTCTTGCACAAATTTATTTGTACCTACTTACCTATACTTATTTCATTTTTTAACTGGAACGATACCTTATGGCCTTATACGGGTGGGGATTTCGTATGTAGGTACATAATTGGCTCATGTTCATCATATTTGACTATTCAAGAAATCAAAATTAAATTTTGCATGAGCCTCTGTGGGTAACCATGCAGAGCATTTCGTAAAATTATTTGGGTATATGCAGGATGTTCACATAATGTACTGAGTCCCGAGTACAAAACCAAATTTCATTTTTTTTGAAATGGGAATCCCCCATGGCCTTCCCATAATTTGGATTCCCCATAAAATTTAATGAAAATCGATAGGTACCTATATACCGTGTTTTGACTAAGGAAAGTTTTAGGATAATGATATTTTAGTGCCACTGTGGATCAAATTTTGAAATGCTACTGACGTCTAATGACCAAAGTCACCAAGATTTTCTATAATTGGGATAGGTTCCCATGGGTCTACTTACTAAAACAATATTGCAAATATTTTAACTTTATTTTTCCACGTCGGTATTCGCTTGGGAGCCAGGTCTGGTGAATAGGATGAATGTTCTACCAATTCAAGGTCTACTTTGCAACCTATGCAATATGAAAGATGTGTGACTGGGCGCATTGACTTGAGAGAAGAGGATACCTTTACGTAACTTCCCAAGTAGTTTTTCTTTAATTGACCACGTAGCTCAGCGGTAAGAGAGCTAGCTTCTGACTGCGAAGTCCCGGGTTCGAATCTCCTAAAGGGCATTTGTGTTTTTCAGATAGATCGATACCCGGTTCGGTCTCCCATTCATTGTTGGGTCACAAATAACAATGCTGCTTTCAGCTTTTTGAAATTCGGCTGCTAGCAGTAACAAGAATCCTGCACCCACACGAGGACGATGTATAAATATGAGAGGCAACCCTCGCTCACCACTATAAGCCTCACCTAGATCTTTAAGTAGCTCAAGAAGCGAAGTGGCTAATGTTTAAATAAAAAATAAAATACAAAATTTGGATATCAAATTGCCAAATTGGCATAATAAGCACCTGCCATCATTTTATTTGCAAGTATTTAAGGCTGGGATACTCGAATACCCGAGAAGCGTTCTCCTCGCTTCTGAGACGGTGTTTATACAGACAGAGTCCAGCTCAAAAACTGTATTACTTATAGACATGAATTATGGTTTAAAAGAAATATGAGGGTTGGTAGAATACGCTTATAACTATTTCATTTGCCATATTTCCACTGTTGTTAAAATAAACGAAGTTGAAAACTGGCAAATTTTAACGGAAAACTTAGCATTATTCACACACAAATTGTACATCATTCGGATTGTACTTAACAGCCAAATAAAATATATGAGCATATTCACCGATGTTTTAGCTTTATTTTAAGACTATATTTGCCTAATTACGTTGTTTCAATTTTCTGCTGGACTGACTGTACCAAGCGGTTGCTAAAGCTATGTCTATTTCTGTCTTACACATGTACTGCCGATCTCCTGTCCTTTCGTTGCGGCTGGTTGCTCAGTGTGCTTCATTTTGGTATACTGATATGATTTCTCATCGTCAAATATTTTTACTTCGCAAACTGTCTCGAATATGAACGTTCAATTGTTTTGTTTAGATTCCAGGCATCTCAACCCAGATTTAGATGCAACAATAAACATTTATTTGGATTTAGAAATAGGCCAGGGGTAGGGCAAAGGGATCAACCCTCGTACTATTGTACTTGTAAAATCTGTTAATACTTTCACCACAATAGATACTCTTACAGGTGGAATTTTTCTCAAAAACTTAAAATGGGAGACCGTGTATACCTATTATTTGCACAATTAATGGCCAGTTTACTAAACTTTTTATTGGCGTAGATATTGCATCAAGGTCTAATTTTCGGCAGTTATTGCAATTGAACTTAAGAATTTTGCAGTTATTTTATTCTTGTTTTTTCCTACTTTGTCACCAAAAACTCAAAAAAATCAACATTTTGTTTTGTAGGAATTGGTATCATCTTGAGTTCATAAATTTCAAACTTATGCTAAATTTTTATAAAAAGTGCATGTTTGGCAAAAGTAGGTAGTAGTAGACTTCTACAAATTCAGTAACCTGTGTGAACCTCTCCCGTTAAAGAAAAACAGAAGGAAGGTGGCTTTGATCAGCAGGTGTCTCTATTATTATAAAGTTGGGTCCATATAATGGCACTAAAATGTCAAAATCTTGACATTCCTTAGTCATAACCAAATTATGCAGTAGGTATATCAATTTTCAAGAAATTTTATGGAAATTCCAAATTATGCAGACATGCGGGGTTCCCATTTAAGATAAATAGACTTTTGGATTGCCACGCAACCAGACGAAAAATCTGTGTACCAAAATAATTTTACGAAATGCCCCATGAGGTTCTCGGCAAACATGTAAAATTGGATTTTGATATCTTGAATCGTACCAGATATGAAACGATTACAAACCTACTAAATCTCCGCGTACCTACTCTAGAAACAGAGAAACAGACGTTGATAATTTCAACCTAAAATTATTCTGACTGTTTTGATGAAAAATGTACGGAAGGAAAACGTTTTGGCCTCATAATCTTTTTAACCAGATATATAAGGGGAATTGTGAAACGCCCATTGAATTTATCCTACTAAAATTAAAAATTTAAGTTATAGGTAATAATAATAAGTATTCCCGCTTTTACATCGTTAGACAACAGTGTTCGGGTAAGCACGTTAGAGGTACTTAATCAAATACTTCAAAAGTCAATATGGCAAGCACTACGCCCAAAATCGTCTATTACTCAGTGTTTTACCTTAGATACTCATATCCTTTGAACCGAGTCGACCCAAAGACGGAAAATTCGCCGGATATAGAAAACTGCAGGCGCTCGGAATCGATCCGCATCCGCAGAATTTCTACTCAAATACTCTAATGAATATCTAGTAGGTACTGGTTTGACCCCATTGCAATATAAGTCTTTTTGTGGAAGTCCTCCTTCCTCTTCATTTGTTCCTAAGGAATTTTTCCAATCTACTTTGTCTTATATCTTCAATAACCTTTCTCTTCTTAGAAGTATGCCTCTTTAAATGAACCCTGATTTAACTCAGTTTCCATATTTTTCTTTTATCACCTAGCTTTTTCTAGCGCTCCTTCAACTTGATTTACTCGCGGACTTCTTATCTGTCTAGATCAGGCCCGTGCAACCTGCGGCCCGCGGGCCGCATGCGGCCCCTCTGACATTTTTATGCGGCCCGCGTGGCACAGAACTTAATATTTAAAAAAAAGCAAAGTGATGTCTATTAAAAAATTAACGTTTCTCTCAACAAGGAACACATAAAATGCACCGTTTCATGTACAGCACCAGAGACAAATTTAAATTCGTATGTGACAGCACATATATTATACGTGTGAACAATTCTTTTCTTTGATGAAATTGACAAATTCACTTATATTAGCGTCAACCAACATCCGCCCGAATATTGCTCAAATTGTGGACAAACACCAGTGCCAGAAATCGCATTGATTTATTATTAATAGGTATTATTTTATTAAAGTAACCTAAAATTTTTGTTAAAAATTCATTTAAAAATGGGAGTGACTGCTGCACCGTCCGACCGTCACCTAAAATTATGTTCGATCTCAGTCGGGCGTGCGCATTACTGAATGTCAATACATTGAAAGTGTAAAAACTAATTATGGTTATGAAACGAAAGCTGACATAACGCATTTTTGAAACAGACCACTTGGCTGACGGGGCACCAGCAACACGCATTTTTTGAGAAAAAAGATGATGTAAAAACATAAGAGAAACAAATCAAACCCGTACGGGGGTAGAACTCATCTAGCACTTGGTTGAGACGATACCCGTACACCCACCGAGACCGTTGGCGTATTTTATTGACATTGCGTAATGCGCACGTCCGACCGTGTTGGAACAAAATTTAATGTAACGGTCGGACCATGCAGTAGTCACTCCCTTTAAAAATTATTTGAAGAATAAGATATTTATTTTTTTGCAATTTTTTCTCAATAATTTGTGTTTTGATGGCAAATATTTTTTTTATTTTTACACATGCAAATGTACAAGTGTTCCTAACGTTTTTGTTTCTACCAAAAAAGCGTTCTTTGTTAACTTTTTCTACTATCCGCAGTGGTTGGATCGAGAACTTTGACACGCCAAGACTCCCCAGGACGTTGTCAGCGAAACGCGTGTCGAGTTTAATTACTGTGTCACTGTGTTTTTTCGCATGTGGGGATAACTTATTAAGAATTCACAGTGTTTTTCTATTATAAAATTATAAATCTCAATATTTAACGCGTTTGTCTTTTTATTCAAAATACTCTGAACGCATCACACCTCGGGAACACTTGATAGACAGTAAGTGCGGCCCGCTAAGATTTCATAAAACTTGCAAATGGCCCTTTCACTTAAAAGGTTGCACGGGCCTGGTCTAGATTGTCTTAATAGCTCCATTAAATCACCAAATTTTGGTTGAGGCCGCGTAAATTTCTCGTTAATACATTTACTTCAACGAACAAGGTTCGTTTTATAGGTTATATTATTAAATATGTTGCGTTCAAAATGATTACAGAAATATCTCGTAGTACAATAAAATCTAGATTCATTCTATAATTCTTCTTCAGTTCTCCAATTCAATGTTTTTTATGGGACGTAGTTACATTTTTCTAGTGAGTTTGGATAACTTCCGTAGGTACGTTGCCCGGTTGAAAAAACTCAATGACTAAAATTCTGAAGCAATATTTTTATAGGGAATGCGATATACATAATAAGTCAGACAACGACAATCAACATCCACACCACCGATCATCAATTATTTAACGTTCGATCAAAGTTGATCCACACGCAGTGCCATAGTTTACGTAGGTACTTAATTATATTTCAGTAAATTTCAGCGTTTTCGTATAAGAAAGCAATAAACAAGAATATATTAAAACCTGGCTTAAAACTTACCTACTGTTTGGTAATGACAAATTTTCATCCTCATCATGAGGGAAGAATAAAGCAAAACATGAAGCGAGTAGGTACTTAGTAAAGGTGTATAAAGCACATGTTGGATCTCACCCCCACCGTAGTTTGCTGGAGTTCTATTGAGACTTGTTCAGCTGGAGAGTTGTAATCATATCATAATAATATTTTACATTTCATATTGTGTTGGACTTTATATTATCTGAGAATTCCAACTTCTGGCTCGGTGTAGTTAACGCCTCGTCGAGAACCACGTCGCAAGGAGCGAGCACAATAATACCCATATTATAGTCATCCGTTCAGTAAGGTGTGTAATCTTCTTTATTTGGAGATTGGAGTATTACGAGTAGATAATGGGCGTATTTGAATGCAAATATTATTTAGTATCTTACCAGAAAACATAAATCGGAATCAGTTTTATAAAAATGGCACTGGCGTAATTTCTCTGAATGTTTGTGTTTTATAAGCATCAGTTATTTTCTTTGGAGGATGTGAAAAGATTCAAAATTGGAGTCTCCCTGTTTCTAGTTCCATGATTTATAAAGTTGTACGACCATAAAATAGAAATTTTGGGGTGGTCGTGTACATTTTACTTGCTTAGAATATGAACAAATCTACGAATGAGTTTTATTGTCTAAACCACAGAATGAGAGTCATTAGTAAGGGGGCGTTCTGGTTTAACGAGATAATTGGGTTGATATACCAATACAAAACACTTTTATGTAAGTACATACATACTCGTACATAGGATAACACTTCAATAGGTGAACACCATATGGCACGCCAGTGAGGCTTCCCATTTCCGTCAATCACGGCACATGTCATCCTCGTCTGGAGGACCACAAGTGTTAATTCGCACGACTCAAACCCCCTTATGTAATAGTCCGTAACGAATCAACCATAATTCCTAATTTTTGCATTTCCTGTTAAATATATTTCTTTCTTCCATATTGATATAAACATAGCAAAGCTTTTAATCATACGCAGTGCCTATCAATACAAATGCATGGAATGTATCTATTAAAATCATAAAATTGCAAACAGGTTAAGTTACCTATATCCAAGAATAAATGAGCACTATTTTCCATTAAGTTTAAGGAAAATCTAAGGAAGTCTTGCCTATGGGTGAGGGTGTTGTAGGCTGAAGACAAGTAAGACCAGTAATTCTGCGTTGTTATTATTCATTTTCTATACCTACAAGGGTCTTTTAGGTTTAGGCTGGTCTTCAGCAGAAGTAACAACTCCTAGTTAATAAAGCGAAAAAGTGGTCAAAAGTGCCGTACTAAATGGAGGTTGAGACTGGTTCACTTGCCGTTGTCCACTACGTGGATGTCATTTACTTTCTGGGTCGTCGATTCAGAGGATTGATCCAATTTAACAATCCTGTTCTCAATATGGGGTTTTGTGTTAACTCTGTTTATTCGGAGGCTATGTATAGCGCATTCAGCTCTAGTATTCTTGAGTATCGTGGAGACTGGATTTTCATCATCCATTGAAAACAATGTACAGGGTGGGCAAAATTGCTTCTTAGTATAAGGGCAACTCCGTACTCCGTAACTATGGCAGTTATAGAAAAATGGACTGCCCGGCCTCGATCTCTTTCCAGAAGAACTCGGTGCCGAAATCCAAATTTGACTATGGTCTTTTGCTTTCAAGTTTAGCTCTAAATTTGATTTTTCGCATTATGGTTACAACAGTATTTGTTGTTTGTAAACTTGGTGGAAAATTATTCACATATTCTTCAGGCACTTTTTTGAGTAGAATGCAACGGTCTTAACTATCTTGTTTTTTAATAATTAAATTTCAAGTTATGACAAAAAAGTTGTATTTTTTAAATGCAAATCATAGTTGCCCATGATATAGTTAAATAGAGCATTTTTCCCTCTTTTCAAATATATATAATATGTGGGGTCGATTTTTTTCATTTTCGTTCATTTTTATCAAAAATTCACAATTTTCAATATAAAATATCGTCTCTCGAAGACGACAGACTTATAAAAGTATTTTTGAAAGATAAAAAGAAAGACTCGTCCATTATCATGGGTCATTTAACAAAACAAGAAATTACCATACTGAAAATGCAGAAGAGGTTGCTATCAATATAATTGGAGCTGTAGTTTCAAATCCTTCAGTTTCCAGTCGGCAAATAGACCTTTTCATTTCGTTTGATTTCGCTAGTGCGCATGTGCAGAAGTACACTGACAATCGGCTGTTCTTAGTTTTTCGGACGAACATCAGTGTCAGTTTTTGAACTTCGTGTAGGATATTCCCAAGTAAATAGTAGAGTACCAAATAAGGAAGGTGTTTGAAAGACGGAAAATTACAAATGTTAGTTCCCAGTGACATCCCTCATACAATTATGAGGCTGAATCCCGAAGGCGTGCCTGGCCTGTTTGAAATACGGGAATGTTAACCAACATAATTTCAATCACGCAGATTTTTAATACGTAGCGGTGAAAATCAATCAATTTTTTAAAAGAAAGAGGATCTAATAGACAGGTGCATATTTTTCTGCAATGTATGTATGTAACTACAAATAATTATTATTTTAAAGACTTGACAAATAATGACGTAAAACCTGGAAACATCCAACACATTTTTCCATTTCGAATCTTGCCTCTTACACATTTTCATTCACTTAACACAATTTACATAGGTGGAACAAGTCCTCACTTGGTCATCGACCCAGTTATTAACTTCGATTTACCCCATTGTTAGGCAGAGTTTGGGAAATGGATAAAATCGTAATCCCAAGCGATAGCTTGGCCTACCCACTCTGCTAGCGCCGTTTCAGTCACCAAAAGCACAAAGTTTGGATGCTCCATACTAATTTTGCACTTTTGCAATAAAATTTTAATGTATAGACCAAAGAATTTAAAATAAACACTTCCAAACAATACGAAACTTTGACATCTGTCCGAAGATGCGCCTCAACATTATTAGAATGAAAAGCCCTATTGAAGATGGAAGCGGTGTATCACGACGTCGAGCGTCTTTCTTTTAATCTTTCAAAAATACTTTTATGAGGCTGCTGTCTTTCTGGATAGAGGTAAAAATATGCTTCCGATGCAGCATCTGAATTGTTATTACTTTGAATAAAGCACTCCAACATATCAAATTTTTCATAATTTTCATAAGCCGTTTTGCAATTTTTCGAAGAAATAATATGGGAATGACAATTAAAACTTGATAAAACAAATTTAATGAATTATTACCAGTATTGGTAAGTGACAGCCGCCTACTATAAGAAAACTTCGAAAGACATAAGTATTTTATATTGGAAATTGTGAATTTTTGATAAATATTATTGAAAATGAACAATCGATCTCACATAATATATTATAAATATTTGAAAAAGAGGAAAAAATGACGTATTTAACTATATCATGGGCAACTATGACTTGCATTTAAAAAACTACAACTTTATGTCATAACTTGAAATTTAATTATTAAAAAACGTTAAAAAAAGACCGTTGTATTCTACTCAAAAAAGGGACTGAAGAATGTGTTAATAACTTTCCACCAAGTTTTCAAACAACCGAGATATCCTGTTGTGCGAAAAAGAGAATTTTGAGCTATAACTTGAAAACCAAAGACGATAGTCAAATGTGGTTTTCAGCACTGAGTTCTTCTCGAAAAAAAAGATCGAGGATGGGCAGTACATAGTTACCGAGTTGCCCCTTACTTACAAACCATTTTGCCCACCCTGTACATACATACTTAGAAATTAACACCAGTTTTTCTATTATTTGCCAAAATTCTTGCTTCCACTTCAGCTGAACCTATTTTCTTTAATAAATCACATTATCCTCCTAAGTCTCAGCTCTCAAGTAGATAAGCTATGCCGATACGGTGACACATTTAACATTGATTCTCCCATAAGAGCTAAAAAACTACTTTTGTTGCAAATCCCAACCAAGTTTTGCCAATGACTTGTAGATCCCAACTAGGTTTTGCCAATTCACTTAACATACGGATCCCAACTAGGTTTCGCCAATTACTTGTGGTTTCCCATCTAGGTTTTGCCAAACTACTTTGTTCGTGGTTCCCAACTTGGTTTTGCCAATGCCTGCTATTATTCCCCCGTTTTCATTAATAATCGCGGATTAGTTCGAATCCTAACGGATCCTTTTGCTACCCGGAAGCCAGTAGTGCCGCTGGTAGGTCACACTGCCTCATGTCGGTAAGGCAGATTCCTGCAACGTCGTGGTAGAATGGTCCCAGTCCTTAAGCCTTCGCCCCGCTGGAGGGAGACCCCAAGTGGGATTCGACAGATATAAATTCAGCGCCGCCGCCCGCAATCTCAGATAACTTATCTGTGCGCGCGTGTTGGCTACAGGAGTCATCTAGCGGCCAGTTCCTGCAACTGCCAGGTTTGTACCATCAACGCCACAGCCGGCGTTCGCGTCGGCCCTTACGTTAAAGCTCTAGCTCCCACCCTGGGAAATCCGGAAAAGGTAAATAAAACACCCGCAATTTTGCATTTTATGCCTTTTTGCCCCCCAAATCGAGCTCTTACGGGAGAATCAATGTTAATAGTGGTCCCGTATCCCGGGCCTACATCCTAGTTGACGCAATTATGACGTCAGCGTCCACGCAGACGCCAGCGTTTGCACCAGCGCAACGTTAATAAAACACAAGCAATATCTTGGTCTGTCCCACTCTTTCTCGAAGGAACGATGACTAAAACACAGTTTAGTATATTATGTTGTTATACCGGCCCTAACGTTAGTGCCAAATAGGCTTTAACTCATAAGGAACGTAAGTAGCGCATGTGAGGAGAATCGGAATAAACAGTTATTTCGCCGCGATTACTATTGGTTACAGACAGCTGGCCCCTATGTCAAAGCCAGCCCCCCCTCAACCCCCCTTCCGCGGTGGTTTGAGTATGGCGTAACCGAGACGGAGCAACCTTGACGTCACATGTGGGCGCTTTCGCGATACGCACCCAAACCGCTACTGCTACGTCACCCAAGATGGCCGCCACCGAGCAGCCAAGTTGGCGGCAGCGTTCAGCTTCTGTGAATGTGAGAAGGTTAAATAAAACACTGTTGCGTATTATTTTTATTGGAGCATATTACACAAAAGACCCTGTATGTCCTGACATGATGCAATTTTATTGAAAATGTTTACTGGAATATAACGCCCTGTATGTAAGTACTTGCGAAACGATGAAATCTTATCGGACAAAGGACTATAATTAAATAGCACCCCGTATGTACGCTATACAACGAGCCGACTTGCAGGGTGAATCAGTTGACGATAATTTTCAGATTAACGATGGCGGACAGCGTCCAGCCTGCAACACATAAATATAAATTAAATAAAAAATAATAAACAGAAACCTAGTATTGAAAATGTTTACCGGAATATAATTACATAACACCCTGTATGTACTTACACAACGATGAAATTTTATCGAACAAAGTTGTATTGGACTATAATTAAATAACACCCTGTATGTACGATATACGACGAGCCGTTGCGTATTATCTTTATTGGAACATATTACACAAAAGATCCTGTATGTCCTGACATGATGCAATTTTATTGAAAATGTTTACTGGAATATAATACCCTGTATGTAAGTACTGCGAAACGATGAGATCTTATCGGACAAAGGACTATAATTAAATAACGCCCCGTATGTACGCTATACAACGAGCCAACTTGCAGGGTGAATCAGTTGACGATAATTTTCAGATTAATGATGGCGGACAGCGTCCAGCCTGCAACACATAAATATAAATTAAATAAAAAATAATAAACAGAAACCGAGACACGAACGAATATTTCGCAACGTACTAGAGTCTAAGATAGGAATAAAAAGAGGAATAGGTAGGCCCAGATTAGACTACTGCTCTCAAATAGTTGGGGATGTGCGATGTTCTACTTGCAGACTAACGATAGCGTGACAAAATAAAAGCACATACCAGAATTTCGCTCCTGAAACCCTTCCAAAAACATTTGCTTCACGATGGAATAAATACGTTTCTGTTTCAAAGTTGATGAATTTACGTACCGTGCGGGGGCGGCATACTAAATTACCTGCGTGCATTTTACCTAGAAAATAACCTCTATTAGTTCGTTGCAATACATTTGTAGATATGAATCAAAAGTGTCACGTCAATTTATTGGTATATGACTAGGTGAGAAACATATCAATTAACCCTGGTATTTAATAAATGTGGTTAAATAAAACACTGTTGCGTATTATCTTTATTGGACAACACAACAGACCCTGTACATCCTGACATGATGAAATTACATTGAAAATGTTTACGGGAATATAACGCCCTGTATGTACCTACACAACGATGAAATTTTATCGAACAAAGTTGTATTGGACTATAATTAAATAACACCCTGTATGTACGATATACGACTAGCCAACTTGCGGGGGGGGGGGGGTGAATCTGTTGGCGATAATTTGCAGATTAACGATGGCGGACAGCGCCCAGTCTGCGATACATAAATATAAATTAAATAAAAAATAATAATAATAAAAGGGAAAAACTTTTCGATGCACGAAGGAATATTTCGCAACGTGGTAGAGTCTGAGATAGAAATAAAAAGAGGGATAGGTAGGCCCAGATTAGACTACTGCTCTCAAATAGTTGGGGATGTACGATGTTCTACTTGCAGATTAACGATAGCGTGACAAAATAAAAGTACATGCCAGAATTCCGAGCCTGAAACTCTTCCAAAAACATTTGCTTCGCCATGGGATAAATAAGTTTCTGTTTCAAAGTTGGTGAATTAACGTAAGTACCTGAGGATCCGTGCGGAGGCGGCATAGAAAATATCCACAATGCATTTTCCCTACAAAATAACCTCTATTAGTTAATTGCAATGCGTAGAAATGAATAAAAAAATACATCTTCAATTAGTAAGACTAGGTGAGAAACATATAAATGTAAATTATATTTTTCACCAAATTAATTCGGATATACGTCGTGTAAACATTTGACAATCCTCACTGTCCTTAGTAAGACTAGGTGAGAAACATATCAATAAACCCTGGTATTTAATAAATGTAAATTATATTTTCCACCAATTAGTTAATTGCAATATGTAGATATGAATCAAAAAATACAACTTCAATTAGTAAGACTAGGTGGGAAACATATCAGCAAACCCTGGTATTCCATAAATGTAAATTATAATTTATTATTGTCCACCAAATTCATTCGGATATACATACAACAAACATTTGACAATCCTCACTATCCGAAAATTATTATGATCGTGTATAATATTTATAAATAGGAACTTACCTGTGTCTAATTATTTCGGGGGGATCACTCATGTAAAATTTTGGGCACGATATATTGCCATGTTCTACTTGTACGAGTAGATTAACGATGACGTAACAAAATAAAAGTAAATAAAAAAAACTTTCCGAGACACGAAGGAATATTTTGTCACTATAGATTGCCTCATGTAACCACTGACCACCACTAGATCGAATCTCGTGAGTTACTCTCCGAATATTCATATTAGCACATCAGTTGGTATCATTTATGAAAACTAGGTGCAGAATGTTAAAAATTTACTAATCTGGACGTTCTTTTATAACGTATTCTTGCGCAAGTTCGGCGTCTGCAAAGCCATAAATTACACATGGAAATGCTATTCTTTGATATAGGTACATGATGCAATGTGGCCAAATTAGTAGAATCGACGCGTTATTATTTTAATGAAACATAAACAATAATAAATTCATGTCCGAATTGAAAGTCTTATCAAAACAAATCATTATTTAGATTACCGAAGACACCCTGTGGGTAATAAAAATGACAATTTATAATGCTGACTCAATAAATAATTTCTGTTTAGGTATTTTATGTATGTCAGATCGAAAATTAATTCTGGAACATCATGAATCAAATAATGTTAAAATACAACAAGACCGTGTACTTAAATTCGTAAGGAATGGGGTGCGAGGGGGTAAACGATTATCTATACGACAAAACCGTGTACTTAAATTCAATTAAGTTCTTCCATTGTGAGCGAATATTACACCTGCTGTATGTTGGTTACAAATAAAAGTATTGTAGCTATATATTATGTAACTGCTAGTACCTACCCTGTATAATTGCGTTTCTAAATTTAGCCCATATCATAGACTTATGTGCATACACATGTAAGAAATTGTTGGCGCACCTTGTATAAGAAATGTTCCTGGGAGTTGTTTTGCATATTGTCACGTATGGGAGCGATAAGGAGCTCCTAACTGGGCGACAAGAGGACGGGATTCATTCATTGAGAATCGGGCGCGGTCCAGGTTTATAATAAAATCATATCAAGTATCATAATCATTTGTTAAACTTTTGTGCCGAATATATTTTTTGGGAACTTTACGTAGTGTGGTTTTAGTACCTTCTTACACACATATACACAACTAAATATTCCCGCTTTACTTCTGATACCCGAGGCACGAAGGCATAAATATTTCGCAACATACTAGAGAACCTATATTAGTTCATTGCAAATACATACATGTAGATATGAGTCATAAATGCAACTTCAATTTAGTAGTATGACTAGGTAAGAAACATGTCAGAAAACCCTGGTATTCAATAAATGTATTTTATTTTCATCAAATTCATTCGGATATACGTCCTATATAAACATTCGACAATCCTCACTGCCCTATGACGTAACAACATTTATTAGAAGACATTGTCAAATATCTGACGGGTGAAGTTATTGTAAAACATAATTTGATCCGTTTGCTGAAGCCGCAGGAATAATCTTATGTAAATAAAATATATGTATACCTGCTGTATGTTTGTAACAAATAAAAGTAACTGCTAGTAAGTACCTACCGTGTATAATATTTTATTTTGCATTTTTAAATTGACCCCAAGAGATTAGTATAATAACCACTATACACACATACACATCCCACGCAATGCTCTAAAGTAAAGTAAATAAATAAGGACGCCGAACTTGTATCTGTAGGTACCTACCTTAAGTTTGTCAACTCAAAAGAACCTCATAAAAATTAATTGTGTATAAACCGATCTGGAAATACATAGTCTTATGTGTATATACAACTAAATATTCCCGCTTTATCTCTGTTACTTAATGAAGCATGCGAAAATCTAAACAGAAAAATTCTTACGTTCACGTACCTACTTCTATCTACTTACCTTAGTATCAAACCCAGAGAGATACTTGAAGATTGTGTTGAATAGTCTCCATGCTTGCTAAAGGGATATCTATTTATTCCAAAGACTGGGTCGACGTACCCCACACTTTTTTTACGTGGGTACATAGTTTTATAAACCGAAATTGCATTTTTTCTACTTACTAATAACTGAATATGAGTGTGCTTTTCTTCTTCTTATACAGGTAAATTCTAGGGAGCCGTCAAAGAAGTCGCTCGCATGTGCGTGGGAAGTTTTAAAATTTGTGATTAGGACCCAATGAACTATACAGTTTCATAATATTATTCCTTTGCGAACTAATGTTTGTTTTGATAAAAATCGCCAAATACAAACATGATTAGGTATACCAATATAATTATTCTGTAACATCTGCCCATATATTGTAATTTAAAGAACTCGCGGACATTTCGCTTGACCACGCACGAAGTGTAATTAACATTCATTTACCACCGTGGGCTACAGTAATTACTAAATAGCGCTATTCTTGTGTTTTCAATTTTATGAGTTATAGCACACGGACAGACTTACGTGTTGGGCTTTAGGTGGTCTGGGATTCACCCTTCCATATAATAATGCCTATTTATGCATATTTAGATATATTTATGCATTTCAAATCGAAAATTCTAGAACATTATAATAATTTTCAAAAGTTTTCATATGAGACAAAGTAGGGGCGCCGAAATAATATATTAGAGTTGTCACCAACAGCAGACGCCACCGTCGGGATGAACGTTCATGCTAAATGGGCGTTAACCCATAAGAGTAGTAAAATTATGTCATGTGGGGTATCAAATTAAAAGACTCGACGAGGAGTATCGGAATAAACAGTTACTTCGCCGAAAAATGGCCGCCCACCCGTAAGCCCTGTTTCGGACAAACGTAGGACACCATCACGGCGTTAACCCATAAGGGAGGTAAAACAATGTCATGTGGGGTATCAAATTATAGGACTCGACGAGGAGAATCGCAATAAACAGTTATTTCATCGCAAAATGAACGCCCACCCGTAAGCCCTGTTTCGGTCAAACGTAGATCATCATCATACCGCTCCGCCACTCTTATTCCCTTATGGTCGACTGACGTCATGGGTTGAGATGCCACTTCCAGCCAAACCGGATCTGCGGTTTTGCCAATGCGCTTTACTTGCGGTTCCCAGCTAGGTTTTACCAATTACTTTCAGATCCCACCTAGGTTTTGCCAACGCACTTTACTTGCTGTTCCCAACTAGGTTTTGCCAATTACTTGCGGCTCCCAACTAGGTTTTGCCATTACGCTGAGAGGGCTCTCGCCCTGTGTACTAGAATCTGCAATATTACCAAGCGGACTTTTGTAACACATTGTATGTGTATACAGGTGTATACACCTGTATGTACTAACAGATGTAACACAAAGGCCTTGTATATACGAGCAGATAAAACACAAGTGTCCTATATGTACCATGCTATGTGCCCCTCTGGAATCGCATTACATGATTGACACAACTTTTGTTCCCAACCGCTGGACCAATCAGAAGACAGGAACAAGATGGCCGCCATTGCAACGTGACGTCAGCGCCCGACGTCAACGTCCACGGGCCGTTCAGTGCAGCGACAAGTTTAGACAAGGCTTAAAGCCCGCGTGGACGTTGACGTCGGGCGCTGACGTCACGTTGCAATGGCGGCCATCTTGTTCCTGTCTTCTGATTGGTCCAGCGGTTGGGAACAAAAGTTGTGTCAATCATGTAATGCGATTCCAGAGGGGCACATAGCATGGTACATATAGGACACTTGTGTTTTATCTGCTCGTATATACAAGGCCTTTGTGTTACATCTGTTAGTACATACAGGTGTATACACCTGTATACACATACAATGTGTTACAAAAGTCCACTTGGTAATATTGCAGATTCTAGTACACAGGGCGAGAGCCCTCTCAGCGTAATGGCAAAACCTAGTTGGGAGCCGCAAGTAATTGGCAAAACCTAGTTGGGAACAGCAAGTAAAGTGCGTTGGCAAAACCTAGGTGGGATCTGAAAGTAATTGGTAAAACCTAGCTGGGAACCGCAAGTAAAGCGCATTGGCAAAACCGCAGATCCGGTTTGGCTGGAAGTGGCATCTCAACCCATGACGTCAGTCGACCATAAGGGAATAAGAGTGGCGGAGCGGTATGATGATGATCTACGTTTGACCGAAACAGGGCTTACGGGTGGGCGTTCATTTTGCGATGAAATAACTGTTTATTGCGATTCTCCTCGTCGAGTCCTATAATTTGATACCCCACATGACATTGTTTTACCTCCCTTATGGGTTAACGCCGTGATGGTGTCCTACGTTTGTCCGAAACAGGGCTTACGGGTGGGCGGCCATTTTTCGGCGAAGTAACTGTTTATTCCGATACTCCTCGTCGAGTCTTTTAATTTGATACCCCACATGACATAATTTTACTACTCTTATGGGTTAACGCCCATTTAGCATGAACGTTCATCCCGACGGTGGCGTCTGCTGTTGGTGACAACTCTAATATATTATTTCGGCGCCCCTACTTTGTCTCATATGAAAACTTTTGAAAATTATTATAATGTTCTAGAATTTTCGATTTGAAATGCATAAATATATCTAAATATGCATAAATAGGCATTATTATATGGAAGGGTGAATCCCAGACCACCTAAAGCCCAACACGTAAGTCTGTCCGTGTGCTATAAATCATAAAATTGAAAACACAAGAATAGCGCTATTTAGTAATTACTGTAGCCCACGGTGGTAAATGAATGTTAATTACACTTCGTGCGTGGTCAAGCGAAATGTCCGCGAGTTCTTTAAATTACAATATATGGGCAGATGTTACAGAATAATTATATTGGTATACCTAATCATGTTTGTATTTGGCGATTTTTATCAAAACAAACATTAGTTCGCAAAGGAATAATATTATGAAACTGTATAGTTCATTGGGTCCTAATCACAAATTTTAAAACTTCCCACGCACATGCGAGCGACTTCTTTGACGGCTCCCTAGAATTTACCTGTATAAGAAGAAGAAAAGCACACTCATATTCAGTTATTAGTAAGTAGAAAAAATGCAATTTCGGTTTATAAAACTATGTACCCACGTAAAAAAAGTGTGGGGTACGTCGACCCAGTCTTTGGAATAAATAGATATCCCTTTAGCAAGCATGGAGACTATTCAACACAATCTTCAAGTATCTCTCTGGGTTTGATACTAAGGTAAGTAGATAGAAGTAGGTACGTGAACGTAAGAATTTTTCTGTTTAGATTTTCGCATGCTTCATTAAGTAACAGAGATAAAGCGGGAATATTTAGTTGTATATACACATAAGACTATGTATTTCCAGATCGGTTTATACACAATTAATTTTTATGAGGTTCTTTTGAGTTGACAAACTTAAGGTAGGTACCTACAGATACAAGTTCGGCGTCCTTATTTATTTACTTTACTTTAGAGCATTGCGTGGGATGTGTATGTGTGTATAGTGGTTATTATACTAATCTCTTGGGGTCAATTTAAAAATGCAAAATAAAATATTATACACGGTAGGTACTTACTAGCAGTTACTTTTATTTGTTACAAACATACAGCAGGTATACATATATTTTATTTACATAAGATTATTCCTGCGGCTTCAGCAAACGGATCAAATTATGTTTTACAATAACTTCACCCGTCAGATATTTGACAATGTCTTCTAATAAATGTTGTTACGTCATAGGGCAGTGAGGATTGTCGAATGTTTATATAGGACGTATATCCGAATGAATTTGATGAAAATAAAATACATTTATTGAATACCAGGGTTTTCTGACATGTTTCTTACCTAGTCATACTACTAAATTGAAGTTGCATTTATGACTCATATCTACATGTATGTATTTGCAATGAACTAATATAGGTTCTCTAGTATGTTGCGAAATATTTATGCCTTCGTGCCTCGGGTATCAGAAGTAAAGCGGGAATATTTAGTTGTGTATATGTGTGTAAGAAGGTACTAAAACCACACTACGTAAAGTTCCCAAAAAATATATTCGGCACAAAAGTTTAACAAATGATTATGATACTTGATATGATTTTATTATAAACCTGGACCGCGCCCGATTCTCAATGAATGAATCCCGTCCTCTTGTCGCCCAGTTAGGAGCTCCTTATCGCTCCCATACGTGACAATATGCAAAACAACTCCCAGGAACATTTCTTATACAAGGTGCGCCAACAATTTCTTACATGTGTATGCACATAAGTCTATGATATGGGCTAAATTTAGAAACGCAATTATACAGGGTAGGTACTAGCAGTTACATAATATATAGCTACAATACTTTTATTTGTAACCAACATACAGCAGGTGTAATATTCGCTCACAATGGAAGAACTTAATTGAATTTAAGTACACGGTTTTGTCGTATAGATAATCGTTTACCCCCTCGCACCCCATTCCTTACGAATTTAAGTACACGGTCTTGTTGTATTTTAACATTATTTGATTCATGATGTTCCAGAATTAATTTTCGATCTGACATACATAAAATACCTAAACAGAAATTATTTATTGAGTCAGCATTATAAATTGTCATTTTTATTACCCACAGGGTGTCTTCGGTAATCTAAATAATGATTTGTTTTGATAAGACTTTCAATTCGGACATGAATTTATTATTGTTTATGTTTCATTAAAATAATAACGCGTCGATTCTACTAATTTGGCCACATTGCATCATGTACCTATATCAAAGAATAGCATTTCCATGTGTAATTTATGGCTTTGCAGACGCCGAACTTGCGCAAGAATACGTTATAAAAGAACGTCCAGATTAGTAAATTTTTAACATTCTGCACCTAGTTTTCATAAATGATACCAACTGATGTGCTAATATGAATATTCGGAGAGTAACTCACGAGATTCGATCTAGTGGTGGTCAGTGGTTACATGAGGCAATCTATAGTGACAAAATATTCCTTCGTGTCTCGGAAAGTTTTTTTTATTTACTTTTATTTTGTTACGTCATCGTTAATCTACTCGTACAAGTAGAACATGGCAATATATCGTGCCCAAAATTTTACATGAGTGATCCCCCCGAAATAATTAGACACAGGTAAGTTCCTATTTATAAATATTATACACGATCATAATAATTTTCGGATAGTGAGGATTGTCAAATGTTTGTTGTATGTATATCCGAATGAATTTGGTGGACAATAATAAATTATAATTTACATTTATGGAATACCAGGGTTTGCTGATATGTTTCCCACCTAGTCTTACTAATTGAAGTTGTATTTTTTGATTCATATCTACATATTGCAATTAACTAATTGGTGGAAAATATAATTTACATTTATTAAATACCAGGGTTTATTGATATGTTTCTCACCTAGTCTTACTAAGGACAGTGAGGATTGTCAAATGTTTACACGACGTATATCCGAATTAATTTGGTGAAAAATATAATTTACATTTATATGTTTCTCACCTAGTCTTACTAATTGAAGATGTATTTTTTTATTCATTTCTACGCATTGCAATTAACTAATAGAGGTTATTTTGTAGGGAAAATGCATTGTGGATATTTTCTATGCCGCCTCCGCACGGATCCTCAGGTACTTACGTTAATTCACCAACTTTGAAACAGAAACTTATTTATCCCATGGCGAAGCAAATGTTTTTGGAAGAGTTTCAGGCTCGGAATTCTGGCATGTACTTTTATTTTGTCACGCTATCGTTAATCTGCAAGTAGAACATCGTACATCCCCAACTATTTGAGAGCAGTAGTCTAATCTGGGCCTACCTATCCCTCTTTTTATTTCTATCTCAGACTCTACCACGTTGCGAAATATTCCTTCGTGCATCGAAAAGTTTTTCCCTTTTATTATTATTATTTTTTATTTAATTTATATTTATGTATCGCAGACTGGGCGCTGTCCGCCATCGTTAATCTGCAAATTATCGCCAACAGATTCACCCCCCCCCCCCCCCGCAAGTTGGCTAGTCGTATATCGTACATACAGGGTGTTATTTAATTATAGTCCAATACAACTTTGTTCGATAAAATTTCATCGTTGTGTAGGTACATACAGGGCGTTATATTCCCGTAAACATTTTCAATGTAATTTCATCATGTCAGGATGTACAGGGTCTGTTGTGTTGTCCAATAAAGATAATACGCAACAGTGTTTTATTTAACCACATTTATTAAATACCAGGGTTAATTGATATGTTTCTCACCTAGTCATATACCAATAAATTGACGTGACACTTTTGATTCATATCTACAAATGTATTGCAACGAACTAATAGAGGTTATTTTCTAGGTAAAATGCACGCAGGTAATTTAGTATGCCGCCCCCGCACGGTACGTAAATTCATCAACTTTGAAACAGAAACGTATTTATTCCATCGTGAAGCAAATGTTTTTGGAAGGGTTTCAGGAGCGAAATTCTGGTATGTGCTTTTATTTTGTCACGCTATCGTTAGTCTGCAAGTAGAACATCGCACATCCCCAACTATTTGAGAGCAGTAGTCTAATCTGGGCCTACCTATTCCTCTTTTTATTCCTATCTTAGACTCTAGTACGTTGCGAAATATTCGTTCGTGTCTCGGTTTCTGTTTATTATTTTTTATTTAATTTATATTTATGTGTTGCAGGCTGGACGCTGTCCGCCATCATTAATCTGAAAATTATCGTCAACTGATTCACCCTGCAAGTTGGCTCGTTGTATAGCGTACATACGGGGCGTTATTTAATTATAGTCCTTTGTCCGATAAGATCTCATCGTTTCGCAGTACTTACATACAGGGTATTATATTCCAGTAAACATTTTCAATAAAATTGCATCATGTCAGGACATACAGGATCTTTTGTGTAATATGTTCCAATAAAGATAATACGCAACGGCTCGTCGTATATCGTACATACAGGGTGTTATTTAATTATAGTCCAATACAACTTTGTTCGATAAAATTTCATCGTTGTGTAAGTACATACAGGGTGTTATGTAATTATATTCCGGTAAACATTTTCAATACTAGGTTTCTGTTTATTATTTTTTATTTAATTTATATTTATGTGTTGCAGGCTGGACGCTGTCCGCCATCGTTAATCTGAAAATTATCGTCAACTGATTCACCCTGCAAGTCGGCTCGTTGTATAGCGTACATACGGGGTGCTATTTAATTATAGTCCTTTGTCCGATAAGATTTCATCGTTTCGCAAGTACTTACATACAGGGCGTTATATTCCAGTAAACATTTTCAATAAAATTGCATCATGTCAGGACATACAGGGTCTTTTGTGTAATATGCTCCAATAAAAATAATACGCAACAGTGTTTTATTTAACCTTCTCACATTCACAGAAGCTGAACGCTGCCGCCAACTTGGCTGCTCGGTGGCGGCCATCTTGGGTGACGTAGCAGTAGCGGTTTGGGTGCGTATCGCGAAAGCGCCCACATGTGACGTCAAGGTTGCTCCGTCTCGGTTACGCCATACTCAAACCACCGCGGAAGGGGGGTTGAGGGGGGGCTGGCTTTGACATAGGGGCCAGCTGTCTGTAACCAATAGTAATCGCGGCGAAATAACTGTTTATTCCGATTCTCCTCACATGCGCTACTTACGTTCCTTATGAGTTAAAGCCTATTTGGCACTAACGTTAGGGCCGGTATAACAACATAATATACTAAACTGTGTTTTAGTCATCGTTCCTTCGAGAAAGAGTGGGACAGACCAAGATATTGCTTGTGTTTTATTAACGTTGCGCTGGTGCAAACGCTGGCGTCTGCGTGGACGCTGACGTCATAATTGCGTCAACTAGGATGTAGGCCCGGGATACGGGACCACTATTAACATTGATTCTCCCGTAAGAGCTCGATTTGGGGGGCAAAAAGGCATAAAATGCAAAATTGCGGGTGTTTTATTTACCTTTTCCGGATTTCCCAGGGTGGGAGCTAGAGCTTTAACGTAAGGGCCGACGCGAACGCCGGCTGTGGCGTTGATGGTACAAACCTGGCAGTTGCAGGAACTGGCCGCTAGATGACTCCTGTAGCCAACACGCGCGCACAGATAAGTTATCTGAGATTGCGGGCGGCGGCGCTGAATTTATATCTGTCGAATCCCACTTGGGGTCTCCCTCCAGCGGGGCGAAGGCTTAAGGACTGGGACCATTCTACCACGACGTTGCAGGAATCTGCCTTACCGACATGAGGCAGTGTGACCTACCAGCGGCACTACTGGCTTCCGGGTAGCAAAAGGATCCGTTAGGATTCGAACTAATCCGCGATTATTAATGAAAACGGGGGAATAATAGCAGGCATTGGCAAAACCAAGTTGGGAACCACGAACAAAGTAGTTTGGCAAAACCTAGATGGGAAACCACAAGTAATTGGCGAAACCTAGTTGGGATCCGTATGTTAAGTGAATTGGCAAAACCTAGTTGGGATCTACAAGTCATTGGCAAAACTTGGTTGGGATTTGCAACAAAAGTAGTTTTTTAGCTCTTATGGGAGAATCAATGTTAAATGTGTCACCGTATCGGCATAGCTTATCTACTCTCTCAACTGTATAGCTTCCCCTTTTACCCGTAGAAGTATCTTTTCTTCGTAGATGTTTTACTATATGATCCTGCCATCGTATACCTTACAGATAACTTCCCTACAACTTAATGCCATTATAATTTTTCAGATTAATTTCAAGTAGATATTTCATTTCCACGACTTGCAACTTGCTTTATTATTGAATTGTTAGTCTCCATGTTTCAAATCCGTACATGTAGATAGAAGATTGCGAAGAGCAAGAACTGGAGAACTCTGATATAATCATTTTGCAATGTATGTACAAGAAAAAGAATTATGTATATAAAATAAAAATTAATAATGAGAAACATCACACATTTTTATAAATAATCAAAAACCTGCCATGAAAATGCATACTTACCTGCTTTCCAATTTGCAAGTCGTAATTTGTTCTAGTTTTGAAACCATCTAATAATAATCGAGTTCTGTCTAACATTTATTATTTTGATGCACCCCTATAATTTATTACAAACTAACTTATCCAATTTTCACCCCCAATTCATCTTACTATACAACACGTGTTCTATCAACTAATACCTATCACCCTAACCTTCATTACCTATGGTCCAGAGGGTAACCGACCATGTGAGTGGAACCAACTGCGACATGATCAAAATGGAAACTATGTACCGAATCCAGCAATCACAACACTCTCAAAACTTATCAAATTTTACCATAAAAGGTAAATATGAGTGTAAATTGCAAAATTTTGAATACGAAATTATTCTTTTTTACGTTTCGGAAAAAGTCTCCTGTCACATCTATAAATTCTAAATCAGAAAATAAATATTTTCTTAAATAATAGAAAGCACGTTGCAAGATAGCGTCTAACATAGGTACCTACTTCCATTAATTAGCCTGAAATAAGTCGAACTATATTTTATTTTAAAAAAAATGGAAGTTTAAAATGAAAAATACATCATGTCGTTGTGTTAAAATTATTGAGTACCTACGAGGATACATTTTTTCAAAAATTTCCACTACGTTATGATCTCCCGAGTGATCTCCCATTTTGTACTATATGTTCAACTTGACGAGTTCTCTAACTTTTAGTGGCAAGACGACGTCGAAAAGAAGGCAGACCTAGAAGACAGCGTACTACATTTTCAAGTGAACAAACCTTGCGCCTAGAAATCGAATATCAAAGAAACGAATATATAAGTCGAGGAAGGCGATGCGAATTAGCAGAATTGTTGCAACTTTCTGAAACCCAAATCAAAATTTGGTTTCAGAATCGACGGGCAAAAGACAAAAGGATAGAAAAGGCTCATTTGGATCACCACTACAGGTAAACAAACGAATTTAATTGTTTATTTTGCTTATTTACATGCAGCTAGTTTTTTTCAGGAAAATATTGGGATCCCTACCATCAAGTCTATGTAAAGTTTGTATGGATTCACCTTGCTTACACTCCACAAGCGTATCACCTTTATTGCAACCTATACCTCTGCTGAAATGGTCGTCTTCATCTAATACCTCAAATTTTTTCGTGGAAGATGTGTTTAGTAGCAAAGTTTAAACGACCCCACGCTAGATGGATACAAAAAGTATAAGAATTATTTTTATTTGCGTATTTATAAAAATATTATTTATTTTTTTGGGAAAATATACTCGTAGGTCACCATATGTTGACCAAAAGCTCACGTGCGTTGTACCTTTCTCATAAGTTGCAAAAGCTTGAACAAAAGTAGTCGTAAGTATGCTTCTCAAAAGTGATCGCCTAAAGCAGCAATAAATTTTCGAAAAAGAAAGATAACGCAACCAACGGGCGTTCAGAATTAATCGCGTCTGCTTTTCTCGTCAGTCGCATTTTTGAGGCAGATGATTTCCATATTTCCAAACTTCCTCGTGCGGTACCAGAATCTGTGTTTGGAGGTGGGTATATGTAGTTTACCATTCCCACATTTTTTATCAAAAAAGAAAGCGTCAACAACGTTTGCCACCTCTTATAATGTCAAAGCAAGATCGCCAATGATTCTCTTTAAGTGATGCCGTTGATTGAGAAGTGCGCAATTAACGCCGGGTTACTTAGTTTACTCGACTCTCAAATTCCGCCCCAGTGCGGAGAACTAGAAGGAATAAAATTTCGTAAAATCCCCTTTAAGAACTACAATCACTATCTTGAAATAGTTCATAAAGATTATACAATTCGTTACGAGCACGAGGCCGCCTGGTTTCGAAAATGTGACGGATTGCAAAATGACAGAAGCGATTAGTTCTGAATAAGCTCACATTTCTAACAATACTGAAATTTTTAGTTATTTTCGATTTTTTAAACTTTATTGCTGCTTTAGGCAGATGACTGCAATCCTCTCGCATTCAAAGTAGATACCAAAGTTTCGGTAACTTATAAGCTGGTAAAATTCACGTGAACTTTTGGACTAACAGATTCTTCTCCAATCCAACGTTAACTGGACATTTTTCTGTTTGTAACAGTAGTGCCAGTCTGCCAGTTCATGTTCGTTCTATTCCATCTCTAAAATTCTAGTCTACTGCTTCTTCTTCTCCATAATTAATTTTTTATTGACTTTATTATTTGTTTTTCTTTGTATCAAGAGTGGCAACCCAACGAATAATTAACTCTCTTATTATCTACTAACTATTTTCTATTTAAGTTTGTAAATAAAATAAAAACATTTTATCACATATACGCTTTACTACCTATGAACAACAAAAATAAAATGAATGGATAGTATTTGAAACTATAATGCGAAAAGTGAATATTTTAATTCTTTCTTCAGAAAAGTCCGTTCCTTATTAAGGTTCAACATAATTTTTGTACCACTATTGAAATAGACAGGTGGCCCACAATTATGAAACAATTTAGGAAAAATTTTCGAATTTTAAATTATTTTAACAGGTAGATAAGCAGTGGTAGTCCTTGCACAGACTACCAGTCACTTTCTTACGGATCTTCATTTTAGCGTCTTTGTTTCTAATAAAATGAAACATTTGCAAAACATTACTGTACCACAGAGAAAACGGAATTTAAGCACTGAAGAGTATATTATTACAGAGTTTCTCAACTAAACTTTGAACTATATGACAGACAACAAAGCGATTTGACAGAAAGAAGGTAATTGGCATTTTAGTAATAGTCTAAAGTCTAAACAATGGTGTACGTCAGCTGTCCTGAAATCACTGATGACTTTTGCATAACCTTGTTTACTATTTGCTTGCTGTTTTGACATGAATCTAAAGCGAAAATAGACACTGGCAAAGGAAAACGACAAACAAATATGACGTAGCTAAAATGACTTGTTTTCATTGGTTTTGGCATCTAGGAGCGAAAAGGTTTTTAAAGTGTTTGATCATGCTCATTGGTGGGCGTAATCTACATAAATAAGGTTAAATTGGGCGCAAACGGAAAACCTCGTTTGAAGAATTGGATGTCTGGAATCCTTTTAAACAATTCTTTGTCGTAAATTTGGAACTTTTTATCAAGACGTAATATATCAAGGTAGTATTTGCTACGACGGTAAAAGGAAAAACTATACAATTTTAATTAGTGTCCAGTTGCCCATTAAGCGGAGATGAGTCAGTCATTTGATATAAATAATAAGTTTTGTTGCTAGCGAGCTAGCGGCAGCAAGGGTGGTTGGCTTAGCCTTTATAACTATTCATTTTTTATTCCCATGATCATTAAGCACATTACTACCAAACATGAAATTCAGGAAAAATGCAGCACGATGATATACAACTCTTCCATTAGTATTTAAATCAAAAAAAGCTTTTGCTTCATCGACCGCGACAACCAAAACATTCATTCACCCTCTTATAAAGATATAACTACTCCTCGTCTTACAATATAGACGGTAAAAAAGAAAGATTTATATTTTATTGTTACTGGCAAACATGCAATGGAAATGGCAAATTAAAGAGAAGAAAAGACCGTAATGTGAGGGTCAGCTTTTAAAGGGTGGCGCGGATGAAAGCTCGGGAACTTCCACCTGGGTAGGTAATCGGTAATCTGTTCTTTTAGGATGATCTGCACGCTCTTCTGTTGCTGCTATTTATATAGCTCCAATAATCTTTTGTTGTCTATTTAATATTGCATCTCCCCCATTCTTCTGCCACAATTAAGTTAATGTTACAGTACTGTTATTGCGTGATACAATAACAAAAACTTAATTTTATATTGCGTGTTCCTATCCGGTTGTGTAATGCAAAAGCGGCCGAAATTTTGGAGGTTTTCGAATATTATGTTGATGCAGATTCGTCAAACATTAGCGCGTTGGAGCAAGTATATCCTGGGGGGTTTATACAGGATACCCAAATGGATTTAGTTTATCATTCAATGTCTGTCAGGGAGTAGTTGTTCTGCTTCTTCATAAATACTGTAGTAATTGGTTCTTGTTGAAATATAGTGCGTAGGTTAGCTCAGGATAGAAAAAGATGGAGGTACGTGTCCAACCAGTCTTCGAACTTAGAACTTCATGATGATGCTATACCTATAACCTACGAGCGTTAGCGCCCACGAAATTGTGTGCAGTCCGCTAACGTCTTGCTAGACTTGAAAATTGGACCAGAGTTGCCAGGTGAAAAAAATAAATATCACCAGATTTTTATATGAAAAGTTTCCAGATTTAAAAAAATCACCATATTTCTTTTTTAACTTATCTACATAGAACTATTTATTTATAATTGAGTAGTGTGAAAATTGATATTAATAATAAAACAGATTAAAAGATAAATATGTAGGTAGGTATTTATTTTTAAAAAGAACATAAAACGCACTACTAAACATAAATAAAATAGAATAGGTACTTACAACAAAACGATAACAGATTCATGCAACAAAGTACAAAGATAAATAGGTTAGTGTATAGGCATTTATTTTTAAGAAGAACATAAAACACGCTTATAAAGATTACCAGAAACATGCCATTTTTGAAAAGTTTTCACCAAATCACCAGATGCATAAAAACACCAGATCTGGTGAAAAATCGCCAGACCAGGGGCAACCCTGAATTGAACCAAGTGCATGGTTGTATGGTTGATAAATACTAGTGCTGGCAATAAATATCGATTCTTCGATTAATCGCGATTTTGGTAAAAATCGAAAACCGATTTATTGATTTTGACTTCATTAAAGATCGATTTTAATTTTTAAAATCGATTTTCAAAATAGATTGCGAAGTTGATGGATATGCCTATTTAAATAAATTGTAGATAATTAAACAAGTATGTTAGAAGTTTTTCACTACTACTGCTAGTTGAGCACGAAAGTACGTAGAGATCTAAGGATATTCCAAGCCCAACGATATGTTTGAGGTAGTATCCCGTATGAGATCTCGTAGTACACAAAATCTGGATTTAGTTCTATAATTCAATGCCTGGCGGGGTATTTGCCAGAGGAGCAGTTGTTCGAACGGTCCAGGACCACTCAATTAAACAAGTCTTTTCTTATAGACATAATGTGAGTAGGTACATTACTTGTTTTCATTAGTAATCGCAGATTTTCTTTAAACAAATACCACGATGGGCCACCAGACACAACACATAGAATGCAAAATTCTGTAAATTACAACAAGCTTTAGAAGAAAAAAGAAAAAGGATCTGCTTGGATTCGAACAAAAGCTCCCTGCGCGTTTCAGTATTGCGCCAAGCCTGTTGCTTGCATCGCAGGAAGTTTAATATAATGGTATATTAAGGCGCGTGAAAGTGGCCTACTTGGCAAAACTTAGTTGGGATATAAATAAACGCTATCTAGGCAGTGAATATTATTGGTGTAAAATTAGATCAAACTATGAAAAATATAAATGTCAACAAAAATTTGACAGCTCAATACCGCCAGAATTTTAAATGGTAGCGCTGGCTGAACATCGCTTAGCAGCGCCTCGATATGGCAAATTTATAAATGTTTGGTGGTAATTCAGTTGTCAACTGTCAGTTTAAATTTTCCGCGTATCTAGGCAGTGAATATTATTGGTGTTAAATTAAATCGAACTATAAAAAATATAAATGTCAACAAAATTTTACAGCTCAATACCACCAGAAATGGTGGCGCTGCCTGAAAATTCGCTCGCTTCCTATATTCATAATCTATTGGTATTAGACAGGATTATACAGCTTGGAATTTTCCAGGTTTCTTGCTTTGGCGGCAACCGAATAAATCTGCGAGGATTAGTCGGTGGCCCTATCTTTGAATTATTATTATTTTATTATTTACTATTTAGAAATAAGGGAATAAACTGAAGGGTCAGCGCCATCTGCATTGGAATGGCCACACTACAACTACTAAATGTTCGGTTTAGGTTTAGACGTGCATCTCGGCTAAATAAAAACAAGAACAAGATGAAGAAAATGCAACATGATTTTTATTCCAACAAGCCAGTTCAACCAAGGAACCAAGTAACGTATCAAGACGTTTTTGGTCGAAAATGAATAATCAACTACTTTCTAATTACGATAAATATGTGTACAAATAGTAAAAAAGGTGTCAAGTTTTTGACGAATTTCTCAATTTGAGATTTATTTAATGTGAATGAAAAATATTACTATAAAAGTAGTACGTCTCTCAGTTGATCCTTTATTGATAAATCTTTTTTTATTTAACGTCCTATCTAAGTACTGGTCTCGGTTTTAGTTCTCAAATTCCCCGTCTTTAATAAAAACACCAAGGTTCTTTTTTATATGGCACCTGCAATTTTTCTTTAAAAAGGTTTTTGTAAGCTTAATGAATGTACAAAAAAATAAAACTTCCAATTAAAAAAAATACAAAAAGTAATAATAAACTCATCCTTGGAAATACTTAATAAAAGGTTAATCGTTAAATGGTTTATAGGAGCAAATTTATTTAGTTATGTTGTCTTATACCATGTTATTATAAATAAATTTCTATTTAATTTCGTCATTTTAATGGAGTAGTTACCAGTGGCGGTTTCTCCTTAAGGTCAATTGGTCAATGACCCTCCTAAAATATTCTAATCAAAACCATAATTTTAATAAAAATATATTTTGTCTGATAGTCTCAAATTTTAAATCCTCAGCGGTCTGCATTCGCAGCAATACTAGAAATAACCAAGCGTCAAGCAGCGCTGTGCGCTCGCTAGCAAGCCGGGACATTATTCAAATTGACCCTGCACAGCTCTTATGGCTTATGGAGAAATGCATGTAAAGAAGAACAGTGACAGCAGATGGCGAATTCTTGAGTGGAAGTGAGAGTCACCTTTTACTCCTATATCTCCAACGTCGTCAATGTCCCGATGACAACTGCGCAGAATCGAGTTAATAGTTCTTTAGGATGGAGTTATATTTTCTCTGGTCATCACATCAGTTCGTCGTAGACAGTGGTAGAAGCGTTGCGGTTCGCGTAAGTTGTAATATATCGTTAGGATTTTCACAATAATGCCGGTGTAGTCGCCATAATTCTTTAACTTTTGTCTGAAACATTTTCTGAAGCAGTGAACTTATTAAATATTTTGTGTACACTACCGATGACAACCTTGGAAAGTGAGAGATGTTTTTCAACTTTGAAAGGGGTAAAAATTAAAAAAACCTTTTTACGCAATACAATGGGACAGTCTAGCCTTGGTACTTTGTCTATGGCGAGCATCGAGAAGATGCTTGTCAAGAGCATTCCAAACTTCAACGAAAAAGACCCTTTTGCAGAACAGAATTGACCTGAAATATAATCACGTTTAAGGTGTTTTATTTTGACAATATATGTACCCCTTTCTTATATTTTAGTTTTGTACATATATGCATATGGGTACTTTTAGTATTAATTATAAGTTCCAAAACCAAAATGACCCCCCTGGTTATTAACCCACGAGCCGCCACTGGTAGTTACATAATTTTTAAAAATCATATTTTTCCGAAGATTGTCGTAAAATATTTGACCCGTATTTTTTTATTTTTCTCACAGTGAACGTTTTCGGCATCGAAACCAGCATCAAAGTTAAGTCTTTTAAATGCCGAGAATTGTCTATATTAGCCAGAAAGTACAACAGTTGTTTGTCAAACACGTCAAACGTAAACTGAATGAATAAACAATCATGGCAATCTAGTCGTTTGACAGATAGTGTCCAGTGTTGTTTTTCAGTTTGTCTAGTTCCCAAAAGAATGAAGCACTCACCGTTTCGTTTTAATATTTTTCATTCAGCGCTGAGATAGTCCAAATTGGATAAATAATAATTGTCAATCATTGAACTATACCTATATCTCTTTTAAATTTGTATCAAATTCCCAGACTTTTCCAGGTTTTCACTGACCAAAATTTGTCAAAATTAAGGCGGTATTCCGATTATTGACGATCTCATTTTAAAACATTAACGATGGTGTAGATTTACATTTACGTCTAGAGGAAAATAATAAAAAAGACAGCGTTTCTTAAATTATGCTGCTTTTACTTTAAAATTCCCAGACTTTTATCGTTATATTAAAAAATTTCCAGACTTCTGTCTCGAATTTTAAAATTCCCCAATTCCCTGAATTTATTCCAGATAAAAAGAATTCCCTTGTCTTGTGACTTTGGCCAAGTAATTCTTGAGAAAATTGGTTATTACATAAAAGCATAAACGATTAAACCACAAAGAAATTTATTAAGCAAGGAAATATCTCGCAGAGTCAGCAAAATACAGTTTGTATGATGGATCTTTGCGCGTGCGTCACAACTGCTTACATACAGTGATGTGCCAGTTGGTACTATCGTACCAGATTTGGTACTTTTGAGTAACTAAAAGTACTCTGGTCCTCCCCAGATCATTTTGGTACGCATTACCTTCAAAAACCTGACTTGATAATATCATTTCTGACAGCAATAAATTCAAATTTCAAATATTTAAATATTTAAATGTTGCTAGCCTTGTATTCGGCAGTAGTTTTCTGTTCTGTCCAATTCCGATCATTCTATTTCTGATTTGATTCGACGCAATCGCAGTGAATAAAGGTCAGTTTGAATGAACCTGACCAAACATATTAGCATAGCTTAAGAAATTGTTTCGGCTATGATACTATAGATCATTTATAGAAACGGAGGAAGTTTTGGAGGACGACTTTAAATAAATTACCTTTTCAGAAAACACCAAAATGTATTTTAGTTACCTATAAAAAATTGAACCTAATTTAAGTTTGTATAAATTCAAATTTGGTGCCACAAAAAATTTGGTACTCGACATACAAAGTTGGTACTGAATTGACAAGTGAACTGATCCGCACTAAAGTTACTGCTGGAACATCACTGCTTACATATGATACAAATCATTTCAAGGTCGAGTCAAGCAGTGGCGTGTGTTTTTATTTTGCTCAGGTACAGATATAAATATGGTAATTTAACTGTTACATCATATATTAATTAGTAGGTATGGCACCAGCAGAAGAAATGAGAGAAACTTAGATTTTTAAGATATATTTTGTGATGTAATTCTAGATTTTAGTGAGTTCATAGTACATACCTATTTAAAAAATAAACTTACCTTGTGCATACATGTTGTATATAACATTACGAATTTCCATTTTTTGGCATTCGCAGCCGGGATTTTCCTGGACTAAGCAAAGGCTCATTTCTTTCTGAACGTACTTTGATGCTGGAAACTGTACGCAAGCTAATCTTTAAAGCATCAGAAACACGGTAAAACATTATAAAAAGTTTATAAAATTAATTCCACATTATGACATTTACTTGACAGTAGGTACCTATACCACACGCCTATGAAAAGCTGAATGACGCTTCGACATCACTTCATATAGTCGCATTTGTGTTCCGCTCAATATTGTATTATGAGACGTATGTCTTACAACCAAATGACACACGTCGCTACATTTATATTAAGGAATGGTACGGGCTAGCAGTAGGCGCGTATGTAATAATAATAATAATAATAAACGGCTTTATTCAGCACACAATAAAAACAGCATATAAAGAAAAAAACCAAGATAATTATTATTGTGTTACCGAAACGGCGAAGTTCAGCCTTAATGGCTGTTCTACCACTTAACCGTTCGGATACTAAATAATTAAATAACTAAAAAATCTACCAGAACAAATGGCATGAGCGGCGGCAGCTAAAGAAGAAAGAAAGAAAAGAGAGTATAGGATAGAAAAAATGAGAAATAAAAAAAGGAATAAGGATGAGAAGGCCGGGAACACAGATATTACACTAAGTACTTTACATCTATTGGTGGAGCAATCTACGCTTTAACATTTTCCGAAATCCATCAACATTGCATTTTTTTAAAGAACGAGGTAAACTATTATAAATTTTACTTATATTATATGTAAAAGAACGTTCAAAGATTGCTGTATTATGTGCAGGTGGTGTAATTAGAGACTTTCTCCTGATATTTATGTTATGGACATCTGTTCTGAATCGTATTTTATTGTATAAATATGGTGGGCATGCAAATAAAATTATTCTATGATAAAAAACGCATACATGAACATAACGTCTACCACTCATATTCAACCAATTCAGCTCTTTAATTTTATGTGAAACATGTTCATATTTACGAATGCCACAAATTAGTCTTGCACATGAGTTTTGAACCAATTGAATTCTGCGTGCAGTCTGCGCATCTATGCAATGACCATAAACAACATCCCCATACGAAAAATGAGACAGCACCAAAGCATCACACAACAGTCTAAGAGTATTTTTATTTAAGATTTCCTTGTTCGAATAAATCTGCCTCAGGTTCGAGAAGGATCTTTTGATGCAATTACAAATGTGAGTTTTAAATCTGAGTTCTTCATCGATAACCATCCCCAGACTTTTCGCTTCATTCACACATTTCAGTTTTACTCCACCTATTTCAATATTTAAAGAATTTGCGACCTCGTCTGGGTTGTCCCTTCCGCTAAACACCATAAGAACAGATTTACTTGGGTTAATCATCAGATTATGATCTAAAGACGTTTTTACTAGTTTATTGAGATCTGAATTGATAAGCAAACCCGCCTCCGCCACCTCATCTATCCGAAAAGATTTGTAGACCTGAGTGTCATCTGCGTAACAATGCACGACAGAGTGGGTTACACAAGAGTGAAGATTTGAAGTGTATATTAAGAACAGGATGGGGCCGAGAATGGAGCCCTGAGGAACTCCACAGTCCAAGGTGCCTTCCAGTGAGCACTTCCCATCCAGTCTGACCATTTGTTTACGGCATTTTAAATAACTTTTACAAAAAAATATAGCACTTTCAGAAAAACCAACATAAGAAAGAATTGACAATAAAACATCATGGCTGATAGAATCGAAAGCCTTTGAATAATCCAATAATACTAAAGCAGTATGCTGGTTATTCTCTCTGGCACGAACTACATCATCCACAATATGTGACAAGGTTGTTAAACAGCTGAAATTCTTCCTAAACCCAGACTGAAACGTTGGGAGAATGTTATATTTGTTAAGATGCTCGTTAATTTGACAATATACTACTTTTTCCAGCACCTTGGACAGCACAGGCAGAACGCTTATAGGTCTAAGGTCTTTATATTCCTTCGGCTGACTGACCTTCGGCAAGGGTCGAACACAAGATATTTTCCATACTTCTGGTACCACATTATCCAACAAACAAGAATTGATCAAGTGCACTATATAAGGCAAAACATGTGGAAGAGAATAAAGCAGCATATTTGCAGATATACCGTCATACCCAACAGCCGTACTATTAAGTGAATAAATAATGTCAGAGATTTCAATAAGACTCGGCAAGGAAAAATCCAGTTTACTAGGGAAATCCCTCATCGAGCCACCCAAATAAAAGCTACATGTACCTTCAAGATCTCCAGCAGGAAAATTTTTAGTACAGTTAAGAAAGTAGTTATTAATTTTGTTTACATCTGATAACTCCGCTGGAGTTATCAGATCAGTTATTTTATACACACGCAAAGACTCATCATACAAAGTATATAAGGCAAGTATAAATTAAACAGTAAAGCCTTGGTTTTTAACAACTTTCTGTTGACGGAATTCCGTTTGCTGTATTTTAAGTCTGTCGCCGTTTGAACGGCAGAAAATTATCAGTTTTTTGTTTGGCGTAATTTAGAAACAACCAAATTATATGCAGGTTTGATTTCAGGGAAGTCCTCCAGCGCAGTGCGTCAACGGAGTCCGTCAGCGGAAAGTTCTTAAAAACCAGGGCTTTACCAAATAAACCAAATTTAACTATTAGAAATTCGTGGCCACCGCAGTATAGGTTGTAACGATGCAAAATAAAATGAAGCAGTTATTCAAACAAATGAATAATCATTTTCTCCGGTCGTATGAAGCGAGGATGCCCGCTACTAGATTTTGGGAAAATATGGTCGTGCCGCTGTCCCCTTCCAAAATCTCCTACCGCTGGCCTCTCGATATAGACCGACCGTGCCGAGGCCTCAACAGGAATTCTCTGCTGGCATTGCCGGGTAGCAAACTTGTTCAGGGTACACTCCGAAGACGTGAACATTTATGAGATTAGATGTCGTACCGCCGCGCCGCTAGAACTGTTAAATACTTGATGGTTGCTAACCGAAACCGCCGATGGTATGTCGTCGTAATACCTAGAGTACTAAATTGGAAGTGGGCCCGAACGTTTATTACAGACCTAAGTTGCAGGCAGTGAAATATCAGCCACTCTTGGGGTTAAATACGGTGCAGAGTTCTTTAGCATAGTATTTGGTTTGCTATTATATAACGCAACACAGCAATCATTTACACATCTCAGCAGAGATTATAAGAAAATTTGTTATGCTTTCCATGGTAATTTGTTGTTCAAAATTTTAAAAAATTTTCAGATGCAACTCTTATAAATATTCAGAGGTTAACTATTTTTTCATTTTAACACAACTGATGGAGACACTTACCAAATCTCATGCGAAATGTAAACAAAAAAACGATTCACTCTTTCTAGTTTTCCGCTTTTGCCACCAGGACGGCGCAACGCTAACCTTGAATAATCTGCGAGGCGTGCTCGAGCTAGGTTGATTTGCCGGATGAATATTCATTTAGGACTGTCCGAGCAAGAGATAATAGGCATAAGATAGATATAAATAACCACAAATACTAGCAAATTCTTTATTAAAATCAAAAAGTGGTACATACAAATCAAAACGAAACACAACAAATATAATGTTTAAACACTAACACACTCATTCATTCCTCAGGTATTCGTCACATTCAAGCTCAGACGCAAGAAACCATTTAAATAAATATTCTTCTGACCAACTTCAAAGACAAAACTACAAGAACCGAAAAGCCAGCTATGGCTTCTCTAATTTTTAAGTATAAAACCAACTGCCACGTATTCTAGAAACACAAACTGTTACCATACTCACCGAATTCTTGCGGCGTCGATTTCAGTTGACGTTTTACCCAAAACAAATAAATATTAGTATTACATCATATACATACATATACAAAAATCAGAAAAAATCGTTCAAGGAATCACAAACATTAAGCACCATTAATCTGTATTGTCCCATGTACCCCATCAGGGATGTTCCGAACATGGTATCCACAGCGGCTAGGATTGTGCGATTCTAATTCTAATAAATTGATAAAGTAGTGGCGTTCAATAGCATCGAAGTTACCAAAAAGTTAAGACAGATTACTTTAAATTATGAATTTCGTGAAGTTAATTTAAATAAAAGATATCATGATTTTTATTATCAATACATAGATTTACTCAATCAAATGAGACCAAGGACGGAAATTATCATAAAAAGCAGCTGACAACCATGGTTCGGTAAACGAATCTTAGACTCTATAAAACAAAGAGACTGGAATAAGTACAAATACAATGGAAATAGACTAGTAGATTTAATTAGGATAGAAAAGCGTCGTTATTTTGAGGCGAAGATAGATAGTTTTAAGTGCGATGGGAAGAAAATGTGGAAAACTTTGAAGGAAATCATATCTAAACCAAAAGCAGAAAATTATCAAGACATTATTAGTAATGGAATTGTTCTAACCCAACCTAGAGACATAGCAAATGAATTTAATAAATACTATATAGAGAGCATAAATGAAATCATACAGGATATAGGTGTTAGTAAGGTAAAGGATGAGGAATATGCGGTTAATTCCTCAACAGTATTTAATGAATTTGAACTACTAAATAATGAAGAGTTAGTTAAAATAATAGGAAAAGTTAATAATAAGACAAATCCTGATGAACTAGACTGCTTAATGATAAAGGACTTTTATGAAGAATTTTCTAATGTAATAATAAATATCATAAACTCCTCTTTGGAAAAAGCCGACGTTCCGGACCAAATGAAAATAGCCACAATAGTACCAATAAGAAAGATCTGTAGCAGTAAAAGAATCGAGGACTTCAGACCCATTAATATGTTGCCATCAATAGAAAAGATCTTAGAAAAAGCAGTATACTCTCAAGTAATAAACCATGTAAAAAATAATGCAATTTTATCCGAGTATCAATCCGGATTTAGGGAGAACCATAGCTGTGAAACGGCGTTTCAATATTTACTAAATCATTGGAAAACAGCGGTAGATGACAATTTAATCGTGATAACAGTATTTTTAGATTTAAAGAGAGCGTTTGAGACTGTAGATCGAACAAGACTTTAGAAAAGTTCAGGAATTGTGGCTTTCAAGGAACAGTTTATGATTGGTTCAATAATTACTGGAGACCGGATTAAATGCATTTGCATGTTGCATATGCATTTGCATATTTAGCCCCTTTTCACCTGTTATTGCATATTTTAACTAAAAACTAGTGATAATGCATATTTTCGCTCTATATTTACAATATGTACTTTAAAATGTACAAGGGCCGGCTCAAGCGCGATGTCGTTTCTCACCACGCTTGAGTGACCGCGACCTATAACTGCGTACGATCGCTAAACAAGTGGCTAGCGAATTAAACAGGAGCACAGCATAATACAGCAGTTAAAGTTCTTGGCGATGTCTTTGAACTATTTTAGCCCCATTTGGTGACCTCCAACTGTAAGTGATTTACTACCGCGGCGTTTTATCAACCTGTTTGACACTGGTATTATCTCGGCGACAAAGGAAAAAGCACAAGTACGTAGCCTGAGAAGTTGCGCGGGCTACGCTGCATGAGCTAGAAAATTTAGGGAGAGCTGTTCTGCTGTATTATGCTGTGACAGGAGCAGAGCCAGGCACAGTCAGTCAATGCACCTACTGCCCGCACCCCGCTTGATCCCCTCCACTGTCATACCACACGCGTCGGACACCGCAAGTTGTTAGTCGCACGTCCATTGTTTCAGTTTACATTTAGCTTCCATGTAGTGCATCATGCCCCCCGAAAAAATAAATGTCGTTTCGTGGATAGCTTACAATCCTGGAACATTTATATGAAGACAATATTTTATATTGTCGAGTTTGCGAGAAAAACGTTTCGTGCACAAAAAAATTTTATGATTTGGTATTGCATATATTGACATTTTTAATGCATATTTTAAGCATTTTTCAAGCATATTTGCATGCATATTTCGAGCTTGTTATGTTGCATATAATCCGGTCTGTAATAATTACCTAACCCATAGAAAACAATATGTTAAGTGTGGACACGCTTTATCGGATCAGCGAGAAATAGAGTTCGGTGTACCTCAGGGGAGTATATTGGGCCCATTATTATTCTGCTTATACTTGAATGACTTGCAAGAGGTTCTAAAAGCCTGTAAGTTTCATATGTTTGCGGATGACACTGTTATATATATAATAGGAAAAGATGAAACCGATATGGTAGAAATAATAAATGAGGAATTAGGCAAAGTAAAAGATTGGTTGAAATTAAATAAATTGAAATTAAATATGTACTGGAAAAAGTAAGTATAAGGTTTTATCATCAGAGAGCGTGTATCATAAATATAATGCATTGCAACTTAAAATAGAAATTGAAAACAAAGAAATAGAAAAAGTGGAAGAATTTAAATATCTTGGAATAATTGTTGATAGACGGCTGAACTTTAGGGAGCACATTAACTACGCATGTAGAAAGATATCGAAGAAGTTAGGGAGTATTAAGACGTTGCAGCAGTTTCTTGTCAGTTTATGCCAGGAAAACTGTATATAATGCAATAATTCTTCCACATTTCATGTATGCTTCAACAATATTGTATCTGGGGGCAAAAACAGAGAAAGATAGGCTGCAAAAGTTGCAAAACAAAGGGATGCGCACTATAAAATTAATCATTTGACCCTATAAATCTCTAAAAATACAATTAATCGCCACTTTGCTAACATAAATTGAAAATTAGCACTGGCAACACGGACCCCTGTAAAACATTTGTGATTCCTTCAGTCTTGTTTGGGAGACCATTTCGAAACAAAAGAAATGTTCCAGAGCCATTCTTTCGTGTGGTCGCCCAAACAGGCGAAAATAAAACAGCAAAAATAAAATTACTCCTTAGTCTACCTAACCCAGGTTAGCTTTATTAAATGGTTGCCACCTACATCTGCACTATTTACTTAAATATAGCAGGGTGCAAAACTGTACTATCTCTTTGAACTGGCCTAAAAGAACCTAGTCCCTCAATAATAACTGAAAGAAACCTGAGCTAAATAGCATAAACCTAAAAGTTTATTAAAAACTATACATACCTATTACACGTAAAAAATAACCTGTTCATTCTGTCTCTGCCTCCTATCATCACAGTACCTAGCACATATCATCCAATAAAAGATACTTTCACCATGGCTTTTGAACGTCTACCAGAAAATGCTATCGCACAAGTGGGAAAATAAAATGAAAATCTGCAGGTACACAGTTCAGTCTCTTGTTTTCTTTAAACTGGCTTCAACTTCAGTCACTAACACACGTATTGATCGAAGCCTAAATGATTCTATAGAGTAACTGGTTCTTCGAGCCATGTCCCCACCAAACAGTTACGTCATAAATAATATTTATAACAAAACTGTCATTAACAATAATTTGCAGATACTATATGCTTCGAAGTATTGTTTTGCGCTGCCATTTTTGCACATTGGCAATAATCAAGGTGACATGAAAGTTTTGTTATTGCCGCAGAAGCAGGCGTAGGTGTTCAAGAATTTACTTTTGAATTATTCGAGTCCTGCACATACCAGTAAATGAAATAGTCCTAGCGGTTAACAAAAAAACCCTGCAAATTGTGTTAAAAGCATGAAACTTGGTCGGCAGCTTAAGTAGGTCAAATTAAGAGATTTTGTCCGCAGTACCCAAAAAAATACCCCGTAGGAGCAGCTCAGGGGCGGAACATATTCCAAGGGGCTTGAATTTCAAAAATAATTAAATAATAACCAATGTGGGCAAGTAATATGTCATTTTATATTGATTCGATATCGCTGAAGTCAATTTAAACCATATTTTATTTATAACTATAAAATTTTCAAAATGGCGGCCAAATTTCCAATTTTCATTCAAAATTTTGTTAAATTCGCTAATATTAAAAAAATTATAAAATATATAACATTTTTATTTAAATTGCAGGCTCTTAACCTGTTCTAATGATATTATTTGGTCTCCTCAAAAATTTCAAATGGTTGCCATTTTTGAAAGTAAAATTTATTTGCAGTACCTATACCCTGTTGGATATGGATGGACGAACTGAGGGCATTATAGAAATTTAATTTTTTGTTTCTCTTTTTATTTAACATGTCGACAATTTGTTTTTGAAGATAAGTATACCTACATACAGGGTGTGTTACGACGAGTTCCTATTAGACGTTTGTAGAGAAGCGCTCACAATAGAATTCTGAAAATTTGTAATATCACGTTTTCAAATACATATTCTCTATTTAATGAAAATAATGGCAACTTAATCCAACTTCCACTTATACCGGAAGTGGCACTTAACTTCCTTATTTTAAATAGAACTAATACCTAATTTTTTACACTTTCCAGTTCTGCATAAAATTTTAGATGGACTTTATGTAACATAAATAACCTCGAAATGTCAAAATTTCCAAGATATACGCTAGTTTTCAAATTTTTTCACAGTTGCAGGGTACTCTTTGGCGTCTGTGGCAAGAGAAACAAATTCAAATCGAAACAATTGCCGGCGGTACCATTAATGATAAAGGTCTAAATTAAAGTTCAGTGAACTCAAAGTTTGAAAATACTACGCACAGTGATTAGGATGCGACATTAAACTGAGAAATCAAAATATTGCCAGAACTCAACAAAATTAAATGGAACGTCCCCTTTTTTATGCACTTTTTGGATTCTACGGAAAATTTTAGTTGGAGTCGATATAAATCCAAAATGTGCATAAAAAGGGGGCGTTCCATTTAATTTTGTTGAGTTCTGGCAATATTTTGATTTCTCAGTTTAATGTCACATCCTAATCACTGTTCGCAGTATTTTCAAACTTTCAGTACACTGAACTTTAATTAACCGCCCGGAATTGTTTCGATTTCAATTTGTTTCTTTTGCCGCAGACGCCAAAGAGTACCCTGCAACTGTAAAAAAATTTGAAAACTCGCGTATATCTCGAAAATTTTATTTATGTTTATTTATGTTACATAAAGTCCATCTAAAATTTTATGGAGAACCGGAAAATGTAAAAAAATTAGGTATTAGTTCTATTGAAAATAAGGAAGTTAAGTGCCACTTCCGGTATAAGCGGAAGTTGGATTAAGTTGCCATTATTTTCATTAAATAGAGAATACAGTACAGACTCGATAATCCGGATCAATAAAAACATGGGCGATCCGGATTATTGAAAAATCCGGATTATTAAATCAATCTATATTTGTTAATAAAAGAACTGAACAAAAGGGATTTTTAATTATTTCATTGTAAAAACATACAAAACAGGTAAAATGAACATAAAAACACTTTTGCATAATTGCTTCTACTACATTAATAAATAAAGTCTGTAATTTTAGTTTGGCTGACCTTCTGCTGACTCAAACAAAATGCTTGATGCCTGAGTATTAACAATTCATTTAGGGGTGCGTTGTTCTTTTCAGCCCAATCTATACATTGTTGAATGCTTAAATCTGTCTAATCGGCTTCTGTGAATTCAGGGCATGGGGTAAAGAGCATTTATACAGTGTTGAAAAATAGTAAAGGTACACTTTCGTTTGCGCCGGTAGATGCGGCACGTACCGGCGGCCGACACGCGCAACGGACAGTCCCATTTGAGCGTGAATGCACCGGCCGGCAGGTGAAACACACAAACGAGAGCAGTTCTATTTAAATACTAATGGAGAAGTACAACGGGTGTGTCGGCTGCCGGTACACACCGCGTCTACCGGCGGAAACGAAAGCGTACCTTTAACCGTAAATTTTGAATTTCATCAAGCAAAGTCGTTAATGTCAAAATGTTCTCGAACTCCAATGCGACGGCTCTTTATAGACGTCGGTATTTCCTTTGCAAAACAAAGAAGCCGCCTCGGCATCCATAAGCTGCAAGGAAGTGTGCGGATTGCCGGCATTTTTATTTTCACCCTTTGATACCCTCGCCGCCACTCCCAGTTGACCAAAATCAACTTGTACCAGTGGAGTAGCCAGCATTAAATCGGAAAAAGAATTTAAAATGTATTTTTGTACAATCAGGTCAAAAATGTACTAGATTCATACATTTGTACTAGCTGTGGCAACGCTGATTCGGGTTCGCCGCCGAACGCCTGATTTGGCAAGTATTTGGGGATTGGTTAGAAAAACATCTTAGGAGGGGGTGACGCGCCCGCAAGGCGTTTAAAAGGTACGTTAGAGGCGCATTCGGATTACCGAAACTGAAATTATCCGGATTACAAAGTATGCAATGCAATCAAGGAACTATCCGGATTACCGAATAATCCGGACTATTAAGGATCCGGATTAATGAGTCTGTACTGTATTTGAAAACGTTATATTACAGATTTTCAAAATTCTGTGTGGTACTGGACCGTTCGAACAACTACTCCTCGGGCAAGTACCCCGCCAGGCTTTGAATTATAGAACTAAATCCAGATTTTGGGTACTATGAAATCTTATACGGGATGCTACCCCAAACATATCGTCGGGCTTGAACCATCCTTAGATCTCTTCGTAGGTACTTTTCTGCTCTACCAGCAGTAGTCTTATGTATGTCAGAAGTTTTTCAATATTGCATGTTTCGAATGTGCATGGAAAACCGTAGACCACTGGTTTCGTCATTTCGAGACTCATCAGTACGGTGCCTTGCCCTACACACTCGAACCATGCAATACTTCTTGCTGTATACTTACACGCTTGGTGCAAGTATTAGCAAGAGCAAATTATTAGCCGAATTATGCGCTTCTCCACAAACGTCAAATAGGAACTCGTCGTGACACACCCTGTATGTAGGTATAGTTATCTTCAAAAACAAATTGTCGACATGTTAAATAAAAAGAGAAACAAAAAGTTAAATTTCTATAATGCCCTCAGTTCGTCCATCCGTATCCAACAGGGTATAGGTACTGCAAATAAATTTTACTTTCAAAAATAGCAACCATTTTGAAATTTTTGGGGATACCAAAAAATATCATTAGAACAGGTTAAGAGCCTGCAATTTAAATAAAAATGTTATATATTTTACAATTTTTTTAATATTAGCGAATTTAACAAAATTTTTAATTAAAATTGGAAATTTAGCCGCCATTTTGAAAATTTTATAGTTATAAATAAAATATGGTTTGAATTGACTTCAGCGATATCAAATCAATATAAAATGACATATTACTTGTCCACATTGGTTATTATTTAATTATTTTTGAAATTCAAGCCCCTTGGAATATGTTCCGCCCCTGAGCTTTTTGGGTACTGTGCGCAAAATCTCTTAATTTGACCTATTTAAGCTGCCCACCAAGTTGCATGCTTTTAACACAATTTGCAGGGTTTCGGCCAAAATTGTCGTTAACCGCTAGGACTAAAAGGAAAAAATTTTGAAGTTACTCTTCAACATACGTTCCATATTTAAGTTTGCTACTCTTCCATTTCGTCGACCTAAACTACCAAAAAATAATTCATACATTACGCAGAATAAGAAAGTAAATATATTTCTTTAAACAAAAATACAGTATTTTACCTGGACAAACTTTAACTATGTATAAAACTACACTGCTACAGTCAAATTCATTAAATTACTTAACGGTATTGCGGCATTAAAAAATATATCATATTACCGGTTGTTTTCCCTTTACAGTTGCAGAAAAGTACTGATTCCTTTTTAATAAAGTAGAAGTCAGTTTAAAAGAAAGATATGAGACACCTTGCCTAAATAAAACGAGATTATGGCTAACCTCAGACGGATGAATCAATACCATCTACACACACCTATCTGCAAACTCTAGTTACCTAAATATCCATCTGCTACTTTAGTACGAAACAACACTAACTTCCATCTAAATATCTTTAATTATAATATTACTCATTACATGGACATTTACAGACACCTATAACTAACACAAGAGGGTCGCAGTGTTATAAAGTTAACCTACTTATCTAACGTGGCAAATTGTGGTCAATACATGAAATTACCAAAAACACTAAACAAACACTTCTGTGATTAAATTCCAACGATATAGCCGATAAAATAATTTGCCTCCAAATCAAGAGGATAATTTCATTAAACTAACAATAAATATAAGATATCCTAATAGATAATATGCGCCCCTTTGTCGAGATATGAGCCTGTCTGTTACATCTGGCTTGGAAATGACGGATGAGCCATATCAAACTTACATTTTAGAATCTTCTGCCTCCTGGTCCGCCCATACCACCATTCTGGTTCCCGTAACCACCTCCGCCATAACCACCGCCGCCGCCGCCTCCTGCAGTGTTTTCTGATGATTAAAAACTTATTATTACAACTGCACATTGTTTAAGCTGGAATGGGGTCTTGAGCTTCTCTTTTACCAAAATTATTCTCCAAAAATTTGTTTCTAAGAAAGTAATATTGGTTCAGCAGCTTAAACATTGCTGGTACAAATAGTAAAAAAAAATGAATATAAAAAAATCCTTCAAATTTTTCATACTGCAAGCATGTTTTCACATTAGACAATAGTGTCGCACCAACAAATCGCAGTACAAAACAATAATCTGATACTTTAAATTAAATGTACACAACATACTACTTGTGAAACAAACTCAAGCGCAGCCAGCTGTCTTGCGACCTTGCGAGTGCCATCAGTGCTAGTCAAACATGAACAGTTATTTATACATTTTTAACCACATGAGGCCTGATCATTTAGTAATTAGTGCACTAGACTTCAAATTTAGTGGGCACGGATTCTATTCCTAGAGCCTGCAGTCACTATATCTGATCATTTTTCCGCCCGTGAATTGACTTTGTAACAATGGATAATCGGAATGCCCGTTACATCCAACAGACTTGGATTAGCATTCATCATTGTTTTCTCCGTTCCACCGCCTCACAGAGAGAGCCGTGGTACATCCATATGAAGAGAGAAAAGTAAGCAGCTACGTCACAAACATAAATAAACACGAGCATAAGAAAAGTAGTGGTGGCCAATTGTCATTACACCGAGCATTACACCAAGCGTTTCAATGGTAGGAGTGCAAGCACGACCGCCGAGCCTATAAAACCCAGCACGCACCAGAGGCCAGGCAAGAATCTTCTTCCCCGGCATCCGAAGAATCTTCTTCACCCGCACCCGATAAATTTTAACCGACAGTCCGCTTGAATAAGTTTAGTTCACAGCGTGTGATATACTGTTCATCTCCCGCAACCGCTTTATTCTAACGAGAATAAAAATCCAAGAGTTTACATTGCTGGTATTTAATTATTGAAGCCAAGGGGCTACCAATAATTAAACTAACCTGACCGGAGTTGGTCGACGTGTAGCAGAGGTGTAGCTGAATGTATACCATGCCATTTTTCATAGTAAAATGACTTATGGACAAGAAGTATTTCTCAAGCAAAAAGCTGCAGGGACTCCTGCTAAGCTTATTTAAAGAATTTGGAATATTAACGTTGTATTCCCAATATATACAGGCTGTCTGAAATTCGGTGTGCAACATGGGGATCTGTTATCTTAACAGTTAGACCCTATGTTTAAATTCGGCAAAGTTGCCAAATATTACGCTGACTAATGTCCTCAAAAGAAAATTGAGATGTTCTTAATCGTTCTCGTGAAAACTGAAAAAAAACTGAAAAATTACGTTTTCGTTTTTTGGCTATAACTTTTTTGTTTGACCTTGTATCTTCATTCTGTAAAAACATTTTTACATTGGCACTTTTTATTCTCTATTTGATAGCATTGTCACTCATTGGCTACGTGGATTCATTTTTGTTTTTTAAAAGCCAACTTCATTTTTTCTTATGGGCGTCATATCTGAATGGCAGGTGAGCTAATCCGCGTTATTTTCCTGAATACAACGATGTGCTTCATGTTGACTTTTTTCATATTTTTACAGTTTTTATAAATTTTTGCAGATTTTTATTTCTGCGCTCTAGTTATCTAAGACAAAATCAGAAATAATATGAGTTACCATGGAAACAAAGTCACCTAACGTCAAGTTACTAATAATTTTCGCTTGCAAGTTTTTTCGATTTGTGTCGTATTTGTTTACATTTTCTCCGCCTTGAATTTGTTTTTGTTTGGTTCATTTTAATTTTTTGTGTTCCTAGGTTCCTGATGCTGTTATTGCTTCTTCTTTTGTGTTTTTGAATTTTTTGTATTACCTGAAAATGTTCCCTAACAAAGAAAAACGAGATATGATTGAACTCTATTGTTCGTTGAGACAAAATGAGCAATAGACTTTTAGAACGGCCTGATTTTGACAGGCCGCCATTTTCTGTTGGAGGGCTGAACATGGATAAACAACATTACACACGTGAGTGTTACCAAAATTTGAACAGATTTGGTGCCAAACAAAGTGGTGATGTTTAGAGTTCATGTAATTTAACTCAAAATAACGAAACAACGTTTGCAATAGTGCAACCAGTCATATCATTTTAAGAATTTTCTTTCAATTCTCGGCGTAAAGCGACTAAGTTTAAGTTTCGCCCCTTTTTTGGTGCCAAATGGTAACACAAACATCTGCTTTGTTATTCATCCTCTTCTTCCCTCCAATAAGCTTTAAAACAAACAAATGTGTGCCCTCCAGCTGTCAATTGTGTGACGTCATTCTAAAATGATCAATTATTAGATTTCAATCATTTGCTATAAGGTTACTTTGTTTCCATGGTAACTCACATTATTTCTGATTTTGCCTTAGATGGGTAGGTAATTAGAACGCAGGAATAAAAATCGGCAAAAATTTATAGAAACTGTAAAAATATGAAGAAAGTCAACATGAAGCACATCGTTGTATTCAGGAAAATAACGCGGATTAGCTCACCTGTCACTTAGATAAGGCGCCCATAAGAAAAACTGAAGTTGGCTTTTAAAAAACAAAAATGAATCGACGTAGCCAATGAGTGACAATGCTATCAAATAGAGAATAAAAAGTGCCAATGTAAAAGTTTTTACAGTATGAAGATACAAGGTGAAACAAAAAAGTTATAGCCAAAAAACGAAAATGCAATTTTTCAGTTTTCTTCAGTTTTCACGAGAACGATTCAGAATATCTCGATTTTCTTTTGAGGACATTAGTTAGCATAATATTTGGCAACTTTGCCGAATTTAAACCTAGGGTCTAGCTGTTAAGATAACAGAGATCCCCATGTTGCACACCGAATTTCAGACAGCCTGTATATACAACTGCGTGCTATATATCCATGAAAATAAGCAAAAATACAGAACCAATAAGGATTAGCATAATTATGACACAAGAATTAAAGAAGATCTGTGCATACCATACCATAGACTGTCAGTCTCTCAACAAGGCAGTAACCATTTAACTATTAAATGTTATAATAAGCTTCCTGAGGAGGTCAAAAAGAAGAAAACGAAAATGTTCAAGAAACGTGTAAAACTTTCTAATTCAGAAGGTGTGCTATTCTTTTAGTGAATTTATAGATCAGAAAATTGTTTTCTAAATTTGTATACATATTTATACTAGTTTTTTAGGTTTAGAATTAAGATTTGACTATTAATTGTTGCCATTACGTTAATGTTTGCTACAATTGGTGAAATAAAATTTAAAAAAAATAAATTAGGTAGGTCCATTTACCAGTACAGCGTACAGGTGCAGGAAAGTATAACCTACATAGTTTGCATATTTGAGGCAGATCATACAGCCTAGCAATGTACCAAGTGCAGCGGAGGGTTATACCACAATCTGCATAGATATGTCCTGGGGTGGGCCTATCAGTTATAAAGCGGTTAATAAACCTGTCTCGCGCGGGATTACACCCTACCGACATATATCCCAGACTTGAAACCCCTGACTGGTGGCACTAGAAGTGCTACTACGAAACCGCCAGTATCCCGTACAGTTAATCATACGACAAAGCTACTGGTATTCAAGTGGTAGCTGATCCGGAGGAAACATTTCACGAGATAGGCATTTAGCCCAGTTCTCTTGCACTACTCATTCGGGAAGCCAGTTACAGTACCGCCCTGAATTTTAATACCAGAATTTGACTTCTTTGACTTTTGAGCAAGGGTATTATCAACGAACATGACCGACCAGATGCAACCCCGATATATCGGTAATGAAATAATGATCCGAATAGCCTAGCTCAGTGATGGGCAAACTACAGCCCGCGGGCCAAATCCGGCCCGCAGGATTACTTTATCCGGCCCGCGACTCAACAAAAATACCTTATTTTATCCAGCCCACGACTAAACAAAGAAACCTTATTTTATCCGACCTACGACTATACAGACTTCTTTTTCACACCTCACACATATTGCATATTTCACTAAGTTTGATGTATTTGACGTCTATACATCGATTAGAATTAATTGAAATGCATAACTGCATTAACTGAACTCAAACAGGCGATTTTACTCAAAAATAAGCTCGATTTTTATAAATCACTGCAGAACGAAAAAACATACCCAAACATCGTGCAAAATGCACAAAAACTCATGGCAATGTTCGCGTCGTCGTACATCTGCGAACAAACTTTTTCTAAAAGTAATATTCGCAACTAACAGACGAACATCTATCATCAACACTCAAAATATCATGTTCACAAAAAGTCCAGTATACGAAGAGATGATGAAATTACTTAGCCAGTTCCATAGCTCACACACTCCCACTGTCAACAAGGAATGATCAGCCCTCACTACGTCATTACATGTACCAGGTTCACAAAAGTTTGTAAAATTTTAATAAACTTTATGATAAATTTTCATGTTTCATTTTTTGAAACCCATGATTATTACAAACATGCGATATGTAAAATAATATAAATACGAGTACATTATTTTATTTGAATTATCGCTAATATACTAAATTTGCGTGAATTATTTCAGTTTGGCCCGCCGCAAATTTTCATTTTTGATTCGGCCTGCCACCGAAAAAGTTTGCCCATCCCTGGCCTAGCTATACAGAGCGTCCCAGATACCGAAAGAGCGCGTTGTATAACTGGCTCCAGAGCATCAATCGTTGCAACTTAGTCCAAGGAAATTCTACTGAAGGTAAAACCACAGGCAATAATAGGCAGCTTGAGGTCCAGTAGCTGCCTCATTGTGTATTTTAATAAGCTGGAGGCTACATTAAGGACAACTACAGGGCTTGTGCCTGTGTCATCAGACGGTGTAAAAGCGGTACTATTACTATCAAAGTAATATAAACAAACCATACAGAAACATTAGCTGCAAAAATCGTGATGACTACCGTTTAATGTGAAAGCACGCATTTATCTATTCTCCGAACTGAAAATTTACTGCCTTTTATAAAGATATAATGGTTTCATATTATTTTTGTGACAAAAAGACTAATGACTATGACGGGCTAAATAAATGATGATACGAAAGCAAATACACAAACGAAAAGAAAGAAGGTAAAACAAAAACCAGCAAACATTTTCAAATAGTTTCTGAAAGTTGAAAGTTTTTAATGACAAGTTAACTTACCATAAGGTGAAGGTCTATTCGACGGGAAGCTGTTTCTCATTGCGCCTCCACTGTAGTTTTGTTGGTATGGTCCTCCAAAATTGTCGGTAGGTGCTCCCCAATTTCCACCTCCGCCACCACCACCACCACCATATCCAGGGCCACCCTGATTACCACCCCAACCGCCCCCGCCACCTCCTTGATTATCCCACGGGCCGCCGCCACTGCCACCTCCACCGCTACCCCAAGCGCCGTTGTTGTATCCCTGGTTTGACATGTTCCAGTCTCCTCCTGGACCACCTCTATTACCCCAGCTGCCACCACCACCAGAACCTCCACCGCTGCCTCCGCCACCACCACCGTAGCTTCCACGAGGACCGCCCCTGCCACCTCTTGGGCCACCGCTGCCACCACCGCCTCCACCTCCACTTCCGCCTCCTCCAATCGGACCACCGCTACTCTGAGCTCTATCTATCTCCGCTTTACTTAAAGCTTTTTTGACATCTATGTGTTTCCCATGAATTTGATGTGCTCTTTGCACTGAAACAAAAATTAGATATATTGATAGTGAAATAACTTTAAGAAGACAGGCTTCGCCTGGCCACCTAGTAGGAGTTTCCTTTTTATTAAAGTCTTAGACCCCCCTTTCAGAAGAGCGTCTTTTATAGTCTTTTTGGTGTCTTTTCACCGCAAAAAGTCGTTGACTGTCGCCGGCTCTTTTCTCTCAGGCATCTTCTTTATAGTTGAAGTCAACTGCAATGATAAACCGGGAACGGGCGACCACTTTTTGTTCGAGTTATGAAAGTTCCAGTAACAAAAATAAACTTATACAAAAATCTAAATGAATTTTATTAAAAATGATCTAAAGTTCGATAATTCGACTGTATAGTAAAAAAATTAACAAGGCAAGAATACTTACAGCAAATTTTATCGACGGAGTCGTAATCTTCAAATTCGATAAAACCAAAACCTCTCTTCTTTCCTGTCTCTTTATCTGTAACTATAGTGCATGAAAGGATCACTCCAAACTGTTTAAAATGTTCTCGTAAATCTTCCTCTTCGACATCCTCTTTCAAGCCACCAACAAACAATTTTTTCACTGTGGCTCCTGCCTCGGGTCTACCAATGTCTTGTCTTGGCACGGCTCTCTTAGGTTCAACTACACGTCCATCAACACGGTGTGGTCTGGCATTCTGAGCATCATCAACCATATGTGCCCGAGAATATGTAATGAAACCAAAACCACGAGATCTCTTGGTCTTTGGATCTTTCATTACAACTACATCCACTATATCCCCCCATTGCTCAAAATGTTTCTTTAAAGAATCATCAGTTGTGCGGTAGTCGAGGCCTCCGATGAATAATTTTCTGAACTGTTCAGGCTCCATCTTGTCCTAGAATTGAATAAACTCTCATTAGAAATACATACTACAATTGCAAAATCTGGCAACATAGCATGGAGCACAGAATGAAATTTAAAGAGAAAACTATACCAATCTGTAAAGAAAATCAACTTTAATAACAATAACTGGATGTTGAGTCGGTAAGGTACAGTGTACGAAGAAATGTTAGGAATAAGAATTTGACATTTAGCAATTTCAAGTTTGTTTGTTAGGTACTTATAGGCCAGGCAAATTAGGGTTTGAATCGGAACTAATTAACCTAAAGCTAATTTTCTGAGGAAATGTAGTTAGTGGTATGTAATCTCTTCTGTGAAAAATCCCCAAAAATCCGTGTCGGAAGACCCTGAAAATTGCTTAAAATTATTATCATGAAGGAAATTTTACGTTTCATTTTCATAACTTTATTTTGGTACACGCTTTGTTTATTTTAGTATATAGAGTGGTCAAATTTTAATGAATGAGACCTCAGAAATTGATAGAACTCAAGAAAATAGTAGGAATATTCTTAATAAACATATTTTGAAAAATGCACAAAATTTAGGATACAGGGCATTTATCTGATAATTATTATTCTACAAAAGTTTGTTTTCGTTATCACCAAAACAGCAGTTTTTGTAACATTGTTACACCACAATTCGCACCAGCAAGATGTGACTTATCATTTTGTTAAATAATATGGAAATGTAATTATTTAAATAATTAGAGGATGTCATGAAAATTAATTCTGGCCAATACCTTTAAATAAAAGAAAATATCAAAAATTGACAAAAGTTATGAAAGTTGAGTAAGGAATAAAAGGTTCCAATCCATAGTCAATAGCGTAGTATGAAAAAGTGCAGGTGGGGTAAATGGTAGGTACGCGCGGACTCTTTAAAATACCTCCCAATAATTTGACTCAACGAAATTGCTATAGAATCCTGCTTATTGTCGATAAAATCGTGTGTACCAAATATTAAAATGATATCTTAGTTAATTTAGAAAACTGAGGACCTAAATTGAAAAAAATGTATCAAGAAAACCCCCATTACTTATTTTTGCGAGTTCTGTCAATCCCAAAACCTTATTCATTAAATTTCGAAGACACTGTATGGTGACAATATTATAATAAATCTTTATCTTCCCAAATGCGATCAGTATCCTTATTTCTGCAAGACACCCCATTGCACTGATCACATTAAATTGAGCAGTGCTACGACCTCTGGCAGGAACACAATGCTTCCACAGCCTTCCTCGCAGTTGCAAAAGAGTGACATTATGGACAAATCGGGTGTCTTATTCTGTACCTATGCCAGAGCAGGGCCTAAGTTCATCACTCATAAAATACCATCCTCATTCTGTTGGACATAGATCACTATTGATACATTATTGTTGTACCTGGTGAAATACACGCAATACATGTTGCTTTACAGCACCTGCCGTAGAAGACAAAATGTTTAGATGAAATGCAATGTAAGAGATAAACATGCAACTTTTTTCTTATATAGCTCGTACCTGCAAATTTCGACACATCAACTTAATAGCTTTACCTACTATCCAGCAGAAACACTTAGGTACCTCATATAGTTAATTTTTTTTGAAATTCCACCCTATCCTTTGTTTCAATTTCTTGTTGACTGCAGAGATCAGTTATTTACACACTCTGTTTATAGAATATACTTGCTTCTTCAATAAACAATGGTTTCTTTTGAAGGTTGCACAACAAACAAATTTTCCCTTGTTAAAATCGGACGTGGTATCGCATCCAGACGGAGCATAAAATGCAAGTACTGATTCCTTGAAATTTCCAATACAAAGTTGCAGTTTCATAATTTCGGTGAATCGATGATCATTTCCCTTTTTCCGTTTACGAAGGAATCAAACATCCAAATTTTAAGATACATGAAGAAGGATAAATACATCGGTGCCATCGCTTACCACAACAATAAATAATCGTATTGTTGTATTCAAGAAAAATTCAGATTGCTGTGGATAGTTGCAGTATTCAGTCAATAGAGCAACAACAACTGCTCTACCAAAAACTCGCCGTATTCTTTCCTGCTACTTTGTAGTTTTTTGTTGATAGTTATCGAACACGACAATAACATTTTGTCAGTAATGAAATTTTACATGCGTTTCGTACTGAGAGCAAATTTCAGAAAACTGGCAGGGTTTTGCCATACAACTATATGCAGCAGATGTCCTCCATCTTTCACATGTTTTAAATTAATTTTGCCAATAATTTCAGGTATTGGACTTATAATTTTGTCGAAAACTTTTAAACGCTATAGGATTTATTAAGTTTTCTAAATTATTCGCCCTGAAAAAGTGCCGTTGGGAAAGTTGACATCTCAAATTGGAAACATTATTTTAATTACCTTTCAAAGGCGCGCTATTAACACACAAAATTGTCGATAGCACTGAGCGAATTGAGCAACCGCAGAGACATAGCGCGAAATTTTCAGAGCCCAGATTGTCGGCCGATTTTCAAGGTCTTCCGACACTCGGATTTGTGGGGATTTTTTACAAAACGTTTTACATATATCAAATATCGTTTCCCCAAAAAATCAGCTTTAGGTTAATTAGTTCCGATTTCGAACTATTTTTGTCCTATTTTGCCTGGCCTATTATTGTTGTCGATTTGTGTGTACTTAATTTCTTGTTTGTATTCAAAGAGGTTCGTGTTACTTTTCGTGCTTGCAGCTATCCATCCGCTAAGCACCTTTTCAAACTCATTATTTTAACAAAGCTGTCTAACTAGGAATGTCATGTTTGTTTACATATGCAAAGTCGGTAAGCACATAAAACAGTCATATTTTCCAGCTATTATCACCTCTCCTCAGCAGTGCTCAGGTGACGCCATCATTTAAAAGATTTAAAGGGCCAGTGTCCAAACTTTGGTGCTGGTTTAAATGTCCAAAACGTTCGTTGAGAAAAAAAAAAATATGGGTCAAATATTTCATAATCTTTGGTAAAATATGATTTTCAAAAATTGCGTAACAGCCCCACTTAAATTGGCATTTGTGTTATTGTGTTCCTAGTGATGTTGCCATGCAACAGCGCAAATATACTGGGTGTCCCAGTGAAGGTGGGCAATCTCTTAGGAGCATAATCTTCATACAAAAACATGGTGATTTCATTGTAATTTAAAGACTTTTGGACCAGTTACTCAGTAATTCTGGCCTGAAAATTTTTTAGATCGCACCTCTAGGATGACTTGACAAACCACCACTGTGAACTTTTACCCCCTAATTTTGAGACTGTTCAAATTTTTGAGTCTCTTATACTCGCCTGTCACTGAATACGGCCAAAAAAGGGTGGTTTCACGGCCTACCATTTTCGGTTTTCGTCAAAGGAAGCGAGCATAGCGTTTAAGCCCCCCCCCCCCACCAAACAAGATTAATAGCACCCTAAAACGTTGCATTGGCAAAACCTAGTTGGGATATAAATAAACGCAACCCTAAGGGAAATGTTTATAGAGGCCGCGTCCACTGCTGCTGCGTTTCCTACATATCTTCAGGTGCGATAAGTGAACTACGCACTTATAGATGCTCTACTGCCACGCTCAAAATTTTTCAAAAAAAAAATTATTTTTGCTGCTTGGTTCTACGGGATGGCAAATCGACTCACATACGAACAAAAAACGGTAATGCACAATTACACCCAGTATTTTACCCCACCCAGCACCCCTATTCGCTCACGGTCCCGCAAGTTTCTTTCTCAAAAATATAGTCAAAACGTGGGTCATCCATCTCATTCAAACACACCCTAGGAAGTCTCTTTCTAGTTTCTACCCAATCCAAAAAAACACGAAAATTCGAGTAGAGGTAAAACGTACCATTCCCCATGCCACTATGAAAAACCTGTAATTTCTTAACACACATTACTTAAAAATTGCAGTTTTCAAAGAAAAAATGCGAAAACAAAGAAATTTATGATAACAAAAATAAATGTGTTGGAAACCAGCGTACGGGAATAGGACGCGTCATCAGCAGCTGCCATATTTTTTCAAACCTAAAAAGATTAAAAAGAAGCGTCATTCCTAATTTTTACTTACATTTTCGTCTTGTTTCATATTGAAGTAGTTTTTGTGTAAAAATTAATGAAGATTCCTCAACTATTTTTACAAATATATAACACTATTATTCCACAAAACAACAATTTTATATGCCGGCACGGTACTCAAAATTATCCACCATTCCACGACAAACAAAACAATGCACCGGTTCCGGAAACATGTAGCCTGCTTACGCGCAAGGCAACAAGGTGGCAGCAGCAGTAGGCAGATCACTGATCACTTTACAATTCGGGAGATAAGTGACGCGTCACAAAGGTCAGATTTTCATTCCAAACAAAACAAAGCCACGTGCTTTCAGACGTTTTAACCTAACCTCTGAAATATAATTATAATTACATATAGTTGTTTTCAAGTTTTTACGCGTAAGCCCAACACACAAATTGAAAATAAACTGTTTTCACTGCAAAACGTCTATAATTATATTGCAAGAACTAGTTTAAGACGTTGTAAATAATATCGATAAACGTCAAAGGCACGTGCTTTTGTTTTGTTTAGAATGAAAATCTGACGTATGACGGAGGCACTTAGGTCCCGAATAATCAGGCTGTGAGATCAAAGCAGAGGAGGAGTGGCCGGATCACAGATAACAATAGACCTTTTCATTTCGTTCTGTGTTCGTTAGTGCGCATGTGCTGACAATCAGCTGTTCTTAGATTTTTGGACGAGTGTCACTGTCAGCTGTCAGGCGTTATAAACTTCGTGTGGAATATTCGTAAGTAAATATAGTAGAATACCAAATAAGGAGGGTGTTTGAAAGACGGAAAATTATTACAAATGTTAGTTCCAAGTGATATCCCTCGTAAAATTGTGAGGCTGAATCCCGAAGGCGTGCCTGGCTCCTGGCTCTTGCTTGAAATACGGGAATGTTAACCAAGATACTTCAATCATATAGGTTTTTAATATAGCTCTGAAAATTAATCAATTTTTTAAAAGAAAACGGAGAAAATGGATCTAATATAGGCACAGGTGCGTATTTTTCTGAAATGTATGTAGGTATGTAACTACAAGTAATTCTTATTTTAAAAACCTAACAAATAATGACATAAAACGTGGAAACGTTCAATACACTTTTCCATTTCGAATCTTGCCTCTTACACATTTTTATCCAAGCAACATCATTTATATAGGTGGAACTAATCCTCACTTCCTCACATGGTCACCAACCTAGTTATTAACTTCGATTTTTCCCAGTATTAGGCAGGGTTTAGGATATGGATAAAATCGTAATCCCAAGCGATAACTTGGCCTTCCCGCACTGGTATCACCTTGGCGTTACCAAAAGCACAATGCTTGGATGCTCCATAGTGTTTTAGTTCCGAACTATTACTAATTTTGCACGTTTGCAGTAAAATTTTACCAAAGAATTAATAAATACTTTCAAACAAGTAATACCGCCTACCCCTCTAGGGGATATTTGATACAAGACTTTGACATTCGTCCGAAGTTGTCATGGCGCGTTCGCGCATGCGCCTCAGCATTTTTTTATAATGAAAAGTCCTATTGTCTGTTTGGAGAATAAAATATTTGCTGAAACAAATTAAATTTTCGAAAATTAATTTGCTGCTTTCACAGTCCAATTCCGTGCGAGTTATAGGATCCGTTGACCAATGATGCTGCACAGAGTAACTTTTGGTCGGCGAAGACCATTCGAAGCTACGCCAGCTAAGTATGGCAGCCTGCACATTAATTCCATTTTCTGAAGCTAACAAGGTAGCTAAAGTCTGTAAAGTTAAAGACTGGGCTGTCACGTGATCAGCACAATAGACCTGTTTTCGTCCGAAGGCGGAACTCGTAAATCCAGTGGCGCCGTCAAGAACTTCAAGATTACTGTGCGTCCATTGTTGTTTTATTGACTCATGTTTGAGTGTGCTTTTTTTAATGTATATTCTGTTTTATTTTGCGTTTTTATTGTGAGTGTTGCTTAAAAGACTAAAAAACTATCATCTTTATTCGAAAAACGGAGTTCGAGGTAATTAATACTACAAATTCTTGTAACTGAATTGAAGGTTAAAATTTTTTGTGTTTGCAGATTATTCTGCTTATTTTGTGATCTCGGTGTTATTTAAAAGACTTTTGAAAAATCGTCGATAGTATTTGTTATCCAGGTAATACTACAATCAAAGTAATTTTACACATTAAATCCAAGTTGAAATTTTTGACGTTTGTAGGTTAGAAATGTCTCCCAAAAAAATTGGCAAACCCGGCATGGTAATTCATAGCCAAGGCCGTGAAATTATCAGTAACGTGATAAAGTTTATGCGGGAAGAAGCGCAAAATGGAATTAGGATTCCTTTAAAGAATTGCAGGTATGTACGTACCCACTTCATAATGAGCTTGATTATTGTTAAGATCCAATTGTGTGTTTAAGGCAAAGAGTTATAGAAGCAACAGGTGTTTCGAGAAACACAGTAGCGAAGATTTTGAAGGAATCGAAAAGCGTAGAAGCTGAGCCTAGCACCTCCTTTGCTACACCACATAAGGAACGACCGCGAAAGAAGCGTAAGCTCGGCCTGATTTCTGTGGGAGAAACGGAAACAATACGGGAAATTATACATAATTTTTTTATTTTGGAGAAAAGGAATCCCTCTCTCAATTGTAAGTACATAATTACCATTATAAAAAAGAAAACTTCGTTAAGGTGTGTTTTCATTGCAACTGCTGGCAGTTGTTACTTGTCAAATACGGGGTGATTCATTGTAAAGTCTGCTGAACTTCTTTTTTCATAAATAGAGGGAACGTGGTAATAAGAAAGTTCAAGATATTTTCGTGTATTTTTTGGATATAATATCAAAAAACCAATTGGGTGCTGCTGTTGCGTAGCCAAGTTATGAAAGTATGAATCGCACTTGCATTTTAGTAAATGGAATGCTTTGGATATTTAACTTCCTGGATTCCGTCTTCGATTGTAGATAAATTTCAAGAAACTTACTTTCTGTTGAAACCCAATGATTTTTCAGACAATTATATTTCACGATGTGTTTTCAATGTGTATAATGTATTTGTCATCGAAACATGAATGAAATATGCAATGACGGAAAGTGATCCCAATAATCAGGGGCTATTTGAACAAATTATTCTAGGAACAAATGACAATTACTGCTTTTTCGTTAAATAACAAATGCTACATTTAAATACCTACCTATCGCATCATCTAGCCTAATATCACCTTGTATTCCAGGTATTCTACAGAAGATTAAAGATTCTGAACTTTCTTTTTCTGGCTCGAGGCAGTCGCTATGGGTTTTTCTGAAATCTATTGGATTCAGCTATGGCTGCTTTTGTATATCCAAAGTCAAAATATTTCGGATGCCGTTACTACATGCATATTCAAATTTCTGTTTCATTAAATGCTTATGTTTTGAAAATACTTTTATAACAACAGATAGCAAAAGTGAGCCTGCTTGAGTGGGACACCTCGTTTACTTCTATTTCCATTTAAGGTGGCGAAAGACAGAAGACAACCGTAAGATTTTAATGGAAAGCCATGACATTCGCCTGAAAAGGGTGAAATACTTGAAACAAATTCTGCAATACCGGAAAGAAGGCTGAACCATTATATATACGGATGAAACGTATATACACAGCAGCCATGTCCAGCCGAAAGGGTGGTATGATGAGTCTACTAAAAACTTAAAGAAGCCGATTTCTAAAGGCCAAAGGCTGATTATTGTACATGCCGGAGGTGAAAATGGTTTCATTCCCAATGCGTTGCTCATTTTTCGGTCAGGTAACACATGCGTAAGTAATTTTAATATCAAAATGTAACCAAACATTGTCTCTAGGTTCTAAATCAGGAGATTACCACGATGACATGAATAATGCCAATTTCATGACATGGGTGCAGAAACAATTACTGCCCAACATGCCGCCTAATTGTGTACTTGTGATTGATAATGCATCATATCACAATGTCCTGGTGGAAAAAAACCTGACATCTGCGAGCCGAAAAGGCGAGATGGTGAAGTGGCTTGAAGAACGTCAAATACATTTTGATGGCTCAAATACAAAACCTGAGCTTTATGGTCTTATCAAACAAAATTTGTATCGATTCCCAAAGAAATACAAATTGGATGAGCTTCTTGAAGCCCATGGTCACCGAGTGTTACGGCTTCCTCCTTATCACCCGGAATTGAACCCCATAGAGAAGATATGGGCCACTGTAAAGAACTGGGTAGCTAGCAGAAACGTTACTTTTAAATTAGGTGATGTGGAGGAATTAGCACGTGGAAAATTTTCCATTATTAGCTCAGAAGAGTGGAAAGATGTATGTGGCCATGTGCAAAAAGTGGAAAAAACTTTCTTTGAGAAAGAGCATCTGATGGACGATGCATTGGATTCGTTGAAGTTCACTGTGAACACAGGATCATCTGATGATGAGAGTGAAGATGAATATCAAGTCACAACTGAAGATGATGGTGGTGATGATGATGATGATGATGATGATGATGATGATGATGATGATGATGATGATGATGATGATGAAGACGACGAAGACGAGGATTTAGGAGTACAACCACTACCAAGTGATTAACCCTTAGTTGATAGAGTGTCCAAGCGTCCTTCCAGCAGCTCGTATTTTCGACCCTATTGTTTTCAGTACATTTGCGTCCCCATATGAGAACGTAACCACCACCATCGGATTTGTCGTAAAATTTTGCCTATCTAAAGTGTAAGTTTCATCTCGTTCAGACCAGTAGGAGGCAAGCTACGGAGAAGGAGACAACTCTTGAAAAAAATCTCGCACGTACAGTGGCTTGCACGCTAATTATGCCGCGGGTTTTTCAAAAGCAAAGAATTTTGATAAAAAACCAGATTTTAAATGGTGTATGTCCGCGTTTGGAGACAATTATTTGAGCGCCGTATGCAACGGAAGAGTAACTAAAATCTCTGGGTCTCTGGGTCTTGTGACAGTTCTGCGAGACTTGAACAATACAAAAACGAAAATTAGTGCTGAGTTATTACAAAAGAATGGCAAGTGTTTAATTATACTATAGGTAATAAATTAGATTAAAATTTCCTATTTTACGCAGATTTAGGAAACAATCAGCATCGCAGGCGCAGTGTTATTTTTTAATGTTTTCCAAGTTATTTTGTACGAGAATAAATAAAAATGTTTCTCAGCAGATGTTTTATTTAATAAATAGCAAAATTGTTACGGCGCCTATGAAATTTGGGTCCGTACTGCCGAAAGCTGCGCACGTACTGCCGGCAGGACAATCCCATTTAAAAATAATGTCCTGCTGGTAGGACTAGCGGCTCTGTCCAGCTGTCCCGCCCGAAGCTCCTTCCCGCAGGACAAATGCCTGGACGTTCTATCATTAGACCTTGTGCGACATGACATACCTCAAGCACCAAGGATTCTTATTTTTTGAAAGGTCAACAAGGCGTTTAGTTCTTAATATATGTGAATTCCACTTATTTATTTTTGGTAGTTAATAGAACTCTCTAAATTTTTAATTACAGAATAATAAGTTTATTTTGCAATTCTTTAACTCTTCAGTGCTGAAAAATAGTAAATTGGATTATTCGGCTTCCTTTATGATTTATTCTAATTTTCTTTTGTCACATAAGTAAACAACTTGTTCAAAAACCTGTTTTCAACTATAACAATTATGGAATTGAGATTATTTGCACATAAACATGCCGATTTCGTAATTGACATAACCTCACACCAAACGTCACATTTATAATTTATCTGTACTTATGACGAAATCCCCTTTTCTTAAGTTCTTCTTAATGTGTTTCGCGATTTTTTCATGCCTTAAAATGCTAATTTTCCTGTTTTGAATGTAACTTTTATGAATTCATTGTTAAAATAATAATAAATTTCACATATACGCCGGTACGGCACTGTTTCTGTCAAAATCATATTTCCCGCTACATTTTCGCGCAGCCACCATCTTGTCCGGGCCCAGTCTCTAACTTTACAGACTCTATCATCATCTATATATTAATAGCGAAGGTAATAGGTAATTTTACATTGAAACTTTGTTCGCCGGATATCTCATCGAGGACTCCATCGATTTCAACAATTCTGGGCTCTACGGAAAGCTCTAAATCGTTGATTGAAGGCCTTCAATCAACGTCTAAATGCTAAGTGCCTTTTCGGGGTTTAAAAAGCTTTAAATAGTGCCTTTTTGCAGTTTAAAGTTCAGCCGAACTCAGTGTTGCCAGACAACTGAAAAATAAATCACCAGATATCGTTCTTAAAAATCATCAGTTACCGATTAAAAATCACCAGATTTTTGAAAGTTCCCCGACACTAGGCACTATGGTTAGGGAACAAAAAAGTACTATGTTCAGTACTAACATCTGAAGAAGCCACTGTGTGGGCGAAACAATTGTCATATCTAATTAATAAATTTAGGAAAACCTAGACAATTTTGTCTCATTTAAATTAGTGATCATGGATTTTCGTCAAGTAAAGGCAGATACTATCAAATAGTAAAATAAATCTTTATTCTTTTCAATAAACCATCATAAACTACTGCAATGAAACCAACGGAACAGCCTAATTACTTTACAGTAACAACCTAACCCCTAACAGCTGACAGTCGTGTAAGAAAGACAAGGTGAAGGTCGGTCGTCTATAAGACGGTATGGTAAACTACTTTACCGACCTTGCGTGTGCGACCACGACCATACAAAAGAAATTCACAGAAAGCGACCGAGCCGCGAAGTGCGAGAACCGAGAGTGAGATGAAGGAACATGGAAGCTTGCACTTGATGATCGTGGCTCCAGTACTAAATCACCGAAAAAATCACTAGTTGTTTAGAAAAATCACCAGAATATAGTCTTTTAAGAAAAATAATAACCAGGTAGCATCCCAACCTTTAAAATCACCAGATCTGGTGATAAATCACCAGCTCTGGCAACACTGGCCGAACTGTACGTTGCCACCTACTTACACCGGTCAAAAAGGCGGCCTAACGTCTAGGCGCTGAATGATTAAAGGGTTTGCAATACGTGTGCGTTGGAGACTTGCCCTTGTTAGCTTAGCAGCATAGGTAACATACTTAGCAGGCAGTCATAAAAATCATATGCGTGCTCCACTCACCACGCGAGACGTTATCATAGTTATGCGTTTAAATCTTTAAATAATTCGTTAGCAGAAGTTCGAACCAGCAACCACGGCAGGTAGGGTTGTATCGCATAGATCTGAAGGTTTGATGTTCTCCTGCCGGGTGGGATCAGCTCCCGTATAAGTTACGTTTTTTCTTACCTTGTCTTTTTCTGCAAAAAATGCGTGTCTTTGTGCGAGAGGGTAGCTAAGGGGTCTGTTTAAAATGCGTGTCAACTTAAAAAAGTTACCGTCACCAAAGTGGTCTGAACCTAAACGGAAAACGGCGCGCGCATTAAGATCTTTTATGACCACCTGATTCTAAGGTCAAGTGCGTTGGAGGGTTGGAGCGTTTCATGGGTTTTATTCGGAACATACTTTCGTAGTGTTCCGACAGAATACAGAATGTTACTTCAGTAATGCCGACACGTGAGCGTATTAGTCGCCAACGCGCAGCTGAGCGTATGCGTAAGAGAAGAAAACGAGGTAGGTAAATACATTATGTTATGTGAAAGTACACGATTGTTTTTTTCCCCAAGACGACGACAACAACAACAACGCTAATGTTCACAACTAAAGCGAACGCTACATAGGCTATGCGCTAAATAAAATTTAACATGGCACAGCACAGAGCTGTCCACATAGGACATGCCAAAGACTTGTAGAGTAGACTGGACCTAGCGTTCTTATCCAACAGCTGATTTTGTTTTGAAGCCTGCGCGTTCGTTGGCCAGCGGGTCGCGGGGATCGTTGTTTGTTATTATATTCAAGCAACGGACCAGGCTTAGATCTAAGGGACCAGGCGATCTTTGCTCCAGTCTATAAGTCTTTGGTTATGTTGTCTTTAGAGGAGGGAAGAATTGGAGGAATAAAAAAGCAGGTGTTCCTGTTACCATTCGGCACCAAAAAAAGGGGCGTAACCTAAACTTCTTAGTCCCTTTTCGCCGAGAATTGAACTAAAAATCTTAAAATGATATGACTAATTGCGCTATTTCAAACGCTGCTTTCGTTATTTTAAGTTAAATTACATGAATTCTAAACAGTAACCTAGTTTCATCACTTTGTTTGGCACCAAACATGCTCAAATTTTGGTAACACTCACGTGCACGAATCCATACTCTTCCCTCATCTAAGATGTCTCTGGTTGGCAACGGCAACACTGATTTGGTTAAATGTTAAAATCCACCAAGTGCCAAGCTTCTTGTTATATTATCTTGTTTAACTTTCAGTTTTAATAGCCATATCAAATCGAAAAATTGAGAATAAACTTAAACGTATGGCACGGGGTAAGTTGTTTCACAAGAGCTATATTAATATGGATATTATACTATGTTATTTTTAAGAAGGTAGGCCGAAGAAGAAGGAAGACTCTACTGCTGAAGATGTGGAAGAGTTTTCGGTTGAAAAAGTGTTAGACAAACGTATCCAAAACGGAAAAACCCAATATTTACTAAAATGGAAAGGTTACTCCGAGTAAGAATATTCTTAATACAATAAGGTTCAAATTCTAACTTTATATTAAAAACATAGCGAAGATAATACTTGGGAACCTGAAGAAAACTTGGACTGTCCTGATCTTATATCTGCGTTTGAAGCAGCTTACCTTGAAAAATCAAAGAAAGAGTCGCAAATGGAAAATGCAAATAAAGGGAAAAACATAACGGAAGATAATCGGGCTCGTGGCTTTGACAGAGGATTAGAACCCGCTAAAATAATAGGAGCAACAGATGCTAGTGGAGAATTAATGTTTCTTATGATGTGGAAAGGTTGTGACCAAGCAGATTTGGTACCTGCTATTCAAGTAAACGTAAGGTGTCCAAATATTGTAATCGATTATTATCAGAATAAGATTCCTTGGTATTGTCCACCTGTTGTAATAGCTGAGATTGAAATAGATTAAAAAATAAATTGCAAATTACAACTTGTATTTTCTTAATTTAAAGCTTCAAATGAATGCATCATCTAATCACTAAGTTGTCTTTATATTTTCTTTCTTTAGACAATGCCACATAAAAACCCCAATAACCACTTTGAAAATGCAAGTTCGGTATGGTCGCTTTTCATTTTGTGTTTGAACTCGAAAGATTAAATATAACGTAAAAAGATAAAGCATAATAAAGTAGGTACTTATTAAACTAATAACCTGGTAATTTTCAGCTGACGCCCAAATATTTTAATCGGGTACCTGGGCCTGTTTTTCAATCAGGTGTGCATTCCCTAGTAATTAGAAAACTAGTGTTTGAATATTTAGGTATAAAATAAACAATCTTGTTTTAAAAAGTGACCCTAATTTAATATAACAATATATAATTTATTACATTTTTATTCAAACTTTAATGTATTAAGAATTTTCACTTTCTTTATATTTACAATTTATACACGTATAAAACACTGTTTGTCCTTCATCTGCCGATCTTAATTGCACAGTAGCGTACGACATTTTTTCATTTCCACATTTTGGACATTTACGATCAACTATGGGGCCTTCTTGTTCATTTTCGCTTTTCTGTTTCTTTTCTTCAGTTGCATTTTTTTCAAATACTTCTCGTGAATTAAAATGAATAGTGTATTTCACTTCTCTATTTCTGAACACTGAAATTTACAACTGCAATAAGAAATGTGACATTTATAACATCGTTACATAATTACCTTCAGCAGAAAATTGTCTTGAACAGGTATAACATGATGTGTTACCTTTCTGCTGTAAATGAGGAATGATAGACCCGCAGTCGCAGCAAAATTTGGACATGGTGGAAGACGGTTCTTATTTGCACATTCCTACTCTGCCTCTAGCTGTGCGCACTACTTATGAAAGAAAATACTATTCCTTTATCCTTACACTGCTTAACACTTACACAATATACTGTATAACTATTAATTATATTTTTTTGAAACAATACCATGCGTTTGGAATCTGAGTCACGTAGGAATTATGTTTGTGTTTCTATTTTGTAAGTGTTCTAGTTCAATGTATTTTGTGAAAAGGAATGACAATTGACAAATGACAGAAACCGTACAAAAACATCAATTGCGCGCGCACTGACATTTAAAGAGATAGACCCAGCATCCGTATGCCAGCAGCAATGTTTGTGAAGCAGATAATAGTTCTTTTACTTCTTCATTGTAGGTTGGATAAATCACCATCCGTTCAGCCATACCTCCGCAACGATTTCCAAGATGGATTATGTATGTATTACAAAGAGGTTGTGTAATATAATTTATAATATATTATTGATATACTATACCTACCACTTTTTGATTTATTTTCAATTCATAAAATAAATGCAATTGAATTTGTAGATACAAATTCAATGTAAATGCCTACAACTAGCAATCAGTAAATTCACAAGTACGTAGGTATTTATGACATGGTGGCGTATGAGATAGTCAAACCTGTTGCTTACAAAGCATGAAGTTTAAGAGTCTATTAAAGCCACATACTTAGATAAATATACCGCCTTTGGACCATTGCGCATCAATTCCGGTCATGCAATAAAAAGGGATAGAACATTACGCCATTTTTACATACTCGCGGTTGATTGGTGGATGTGGTCCAATCAAATCTGGAGTTGCTTGCTGGCTCAACAACTGACAAGTGTCAAGTAACATAACCAAAGAAAATATTGTTTGTTTAGTTACTTATGTTCTTTGGTTTCACGTTTTGAATGTGGTTTAAAATCCCATACATTTATTATTCTGATCAGTTGGAATAGTTTAAGTGTTCTTTTTTTGTGTGAAGTTTTCATCTCCTAGTGCACCCATATACCTGCTGTTCCTTTTGGAATCAAACTCGTTTAAAACTAACATAATTTTGACGTAAAAATATAGATTGTGAATGTTTCCTGAGTCAGCCTTTTTATTCCACGTGATTGGAGCCTGATGTTTTGACTTGGAAGCACAGTTGCTGAAGCCACTGAGACCCAGGTTGCGGACATACAAACAGAGCACGGGATCATCGTGATTTGTGCGTGGAACTGGACTAGTTCATTTTTATTTGTATCAAACATGCACAATAAATTGTGATTTTTATGTAATTTGTCGAATTTTTCTATTGCTATTCTTACAAGGTCAATAAAAATACAGTGGAACTCCCATAAGTCAAATCTCAATCTCAAGGGACGCAAAAAAATTGAGTTAAAGAAACTTCGAGTTTAAGAACATTTTATTAAAATTTCCATACATTGCATTATTCACAAAATAACATATAACGTAACTATACACAATATACCCATACAAAATGCAGGTTATTACAATTCTGTAACCAATCTGTTCATTTTCACAAAATTGCTGTACAGACCTTCACTTGCACACAAAAAATTAAAAATGTTACAAACTGTCACCTAACTGCTTAGTTGTTGGTATTGTTATCCCAGTCTCAACGCCTTCACTTTCATTTTCTTCGTTGCCTTCGCTGTCGGACATTTCGCAATTAGACGAGTGACATTTTAAACTAGACAAAATGTCATCATTAGTTGGAAATTCTGCAATTTGGATGTCGTCGTCGATGGCAATGTTCTTCTACGTCAATATCTTCCATCTGTACCGATTCCCTGTATTTCGCAAGCGTTGCCTTTAATTAATATCTTCCATTTGTACCGATTCCCTGTATTTCGCAAGCGTTGCCTTTAATTCAATAAGACTAAGATCATCTTCATCCAACGAATGATCTTCATTTTCACGAATGTCGGGAGAATCCGGCTTTCTTAAAACAATTCTGAATTGTTGTTGCTGAGACATCTGTATCCCATGCTCTTGATATTTCTCTAATAGCATCTAAAGTTACCGCTAATGTTCTATGATCGTCCATGGCAGCGATAGTTTGTTTGAGAATCCATTTCCGGTAATTCATCTTCAGGTTCAAAGTATGAGAACTTGATTGACTGGAAACTCTCATAATGTACTGCTCAGCGAAGTTAATGAGTCTAGAGCTCTATATGTACATACCTATAATCAAATTGTTAATATAATAACAACTTTGTACAACTAGACACAAAATTTTCTTCTTACAAAAGAAAATATAAATTCATGTCCAAAATACCTGCTCTTACCATATATTACAAAGTTACATTCGCCGTGACAAGAAGCTTTATTAACAACAATGTGCTTATCAAAATATTGTGGTTTCTTCTTACTGAAAATTCTTGGGTTATGTTGTTTGACAGCTAAAGTAGGTAAAAATGGCGCCAAGGTCAAGTTTCAATTTTACAAGTGTAGTTGCACTCTCTCAAGCGATATAGTGATCTATATATGTGATTAAAGCACGTGAAAGTGGAAACTGTTGGTATGCCTGCAATTCTGATATCTGTCATTTTCTTTTTTATGTTATAAACACTAGGTGGCGCTAGCTGTATTCATAGAGTAGTACACAGAGAGGTTCTCTGTGGAGTAGTAGTTGAAGTGTAAGCAAAGATGTCTGCATACGTGTACCTAAAGTTCTGAAATAAAAACTGATTTTACAACCCGAAATTCAACAAGTTCATTTGCTTTACTCTGTTCATCCCATAGGTTATGGGCCCAGAAGCATTTTGAACTATTTTTGTAGGAACGGGAAGTTGTAAAAACGGTAGAAATTGGGAAACTGTTTTGGTGCCTGTTTTCGTGTTGTGTGCGTCGAAAAGTTTTCGATTGTCAATATGGCCGCCATTTCGAATAACCAAGTACTGAACGTAAAATCGTTTGATGGTACGGGATTTTCAAACTGGGAATTCCGTGTGAAATTGATACTGGAACAAGCGGAAGTCTTAGAAGTTCTAGAGACTGACCCACCGGCAAATGCCGCTGACCTTGCGAAATTTCAAAAGTGCGATGTAAAAGCAAGAAATATAATCGTGCAATGTTTGTCCGATTCAATGTTGGAAATGATAAAACCCAAGACCACAGCAAAGGAAATTATGGAAGCTCTTCGATGTACATACCAGAAAAAAGGTATTTCAACGCAAATTCAACTGCAGAAAAAGCTTAGAAGTTTGAAGTTTACTGAAGGGATAGCTTTAAATATTTTTCTCACAGAATTTGAACAGACAGTGTATGAGCTGAAAAGCGCAGGTGGAAAAATGGAACAAAGTGAAATAGTGTCGCAGTTGCTATCTGCAATGCCTGAAACGTACCAAGCAGTCACAACGGCTATTGACATCATGTTCTGCCAGGACGAAACAAAGGTAACACTTGATTTCGTTAAGAATAAGCTGCTCATGGAAGAGTCAAGGCAAGCAAAAACCCAAGCAGATGGTAGTAGCAATGAGGCAGCGTTTTCAGGATACAAAAAGAGGTGGAATAATAAAAAATAGATTAAGAAGGGAACTATGAGTGAGTTTCCTTTTAAGTGTCATGGTTGTGGGGTTGTAGGTCACAGGAAATTTGAATGTCCAAAAAGTCAGAAGAAAGATGGAAAGGTAAATTTAGCGGAAAACTCTGAAAATGAAGATGCTATTTCATTTCTGACTTCGGATAATTTACTAGCATGTATCGAGAAAAACCCTAAAGAAATAAAGTTTGTCATCGACAGCGGAGCCACAAACCATCTTGTAAATAAAACAACAGGAAAGTTTTTTGAAAACAAGGAGATGATTTCACATGCAATAAGTGTAGCCAAAAGAGGAGAAACAATAGAAGCGTTGATTCAATCAACGATAGAAGCCACACAGCAAGGTAACCTTAATTTAAAAGCAGAAAATGGTAGAAGTATTTTCATGAAAAATGTGTGGATGTGTGAAAAATTACTTCACAACTTACTATCGGTTAGAAAACTTGAAGAGAAAGGATTCGAAATTTTATTTAAAAATAAAGAAGTTCTTGTAATGAAAAATGGTGAAGTTATGTTTAAAGGTCAATTGTTCGGAAATCTGTACATTGTTACATTACGGTTGTCAGAAAATTGTGATACGGCTTATACAACAACAGAAAACTTGGGATTGTTACACAGGAGGATGGGCCATTCTTCATTTTTTCCATTGCCTGGTGTGTGTGAGGTATGTTTACAGGGGAAACAGACCAGAATGCCCTTCAAGACAATACCAGAGGAAAGAAAAGCCAAACGTATTCTGGAAGTGATCTCAAGTGATGTGTGCGGACCAATTAACCCTCCGACACACGATGGAAAGCTGTATTACGTAAGTTTTATTGATCATTTCTCCCATTTTGCAGTATGTTACTTAATGACTAAAAAAAGTGAAGTTCTAAAATATTTTCAAGAATATGTAAAACAAGTAGAGGCAAAATTTGGCACAAAAATTGAACGTTTTCGATGTGATAACGGTGGTGAGTACATCTCAGCAGAATTGAAGGATTTTTGTTTAAAAAATGGAATAAAGTGTCAGTACACAATAGCCAGAAATCCAGAACAAAATGGAGTTGCAGAACGGTACAATCGTACTGTTATGGAAAAGGCAAGATGCCTAATTTTTGATTCAAAATTAGACAAGTCCCTGTGGGGTGAAGCAGTGAGAACTGCCGTATTTCTCACAAACCGGACACCTACAAGTGTACTGCCTAAGAACATAACTCCAGCTGATATTTGGCATAAACAAAAGCCAAATATGAAAAAAATTAAACTTTTTGGTTCAAATGCGTATAATTTGATTCCGAAAGAAGATCGTACATCCAAACTTGACTCGCATAGTCAGAAACTCATCATGATAGGCTATACAGATAATGGCTATCGGTTGTGGGATGAAGAAAATAAAGGGATTGTCCTAGGGAGAAACATTGTGTTTGATGAAACAAATGAACAGAAATTACCCATAGAAATAAGCGAAGAAAAAGAAGAGAATCAGATGAAAGAAGAAAGAGAAGAAATTGTGAGAGAAACAACAGAGGAAAAGAGACAAAACTTGAATGAAAATTCTGAAAAAACAGACGAAACTACAGATACAAGAAGAAGTATGAGGAATAGACGGTTGCCGAAGTATTTAGAAGACTACGATGTTGAGTCCGACCCAGAATTTGGAGCAAATTTAATGGCAGCGCTATCAGTAGGAAATATGATTTCAGATTTGCCACAAAGTTACAGAGAAGCACTCGGTGTTGATGGATGGAAGACAGGGATTGAAGAGGAGCTGAATTCACTACAGAAAAATCAAACTTGGGAGTTAGTTGCACCTCCTGAAGATGTCGAAATTATAGATTCAAAGTGGGTGTTTCGCGAAAAAGTGCTTGATAGAAAAGTTTTAAAAAGGGCACATCTTGTTGCACTTGGTTTTAAGCAGTGTTCGTTAGATGAAAATGTGTACGCACCAGTAGCCCGAATGGTTACTATCAGAGTGTTATTATCATTGTACACTGAATTTGATTTACATGTACAACAACTGGATGTAAGTTCTGCTTTTCTTTATGGAACACTGAATACACCAGTATACATGTACCAGCCAGATGGACTTGGGGAAGACCCCAGTCTTGTGTGTAAGTTAACCAAAGCTTTGTATGGGCTCAAACAAGCCCCCAAATGCTGGAATTCACTGTTTCATAACAAACTGACTGATTTAGGCTTGAAACGTTCACAAAAGGATCCATGCTTATATTTTAATAACGATACCTTCCTCTTAGTTTATGTTGATGATATAATCCTATTCTCAAAGAGTGTTGAAAAATTAGAATGTATTAAAAATCAATTGTCACAAGATTTTAAGATGAAAGAATTTAAAAACAAGAACATAATCTTTTTGGGCTTAGAAATTAGCAAAGTTGACAACGAGTTGTATATTTGTCAAAAAGAATTAATTAAAAAGGTTCTTAAGAAATTCAATATGTACGAGTGTAAACTCGCTGACTTACCTATGCAGAGGAATTTGCAACTACCAGTTAAGTCTGGGATTATGCATAATAGAATGCCCTATCGTGAACTTTTGGGGTGTTTAATGTATATAATGTTAGGCTCTAGACCTGACCTATGTTTCAGTGTTACATACTTTAGTCAGTTCCAAAATGGACATTGTGATGAACATTGGAATCATTTAAAAAATGTCTTGAGATACCTAAAACAAACAGAAAACTTTGGTTTGAAATTTGTAAAGAGTGATAATTCCAATGATAATTCTAGTGTTCATCTGGTTTCTTATGTGGATTCTGATTTTGCCAATAGTATTGTTGATCGTAAAAGTATAACTGGTTTTATAATAAAAATCAATAACAATGTTGTGTATTGGAAAACAAAAAGGCAAAATATTGTAACTTTATCTAGTACAGAATCTGAATATGTTGCTCTTTCAGCCTGTATAACAGAAACTCTTTTTCTATCGCAAATGTTATCAGAAATTGCAAATTTTAATGTCTATCCAATAAGTATTTTTGAGGACAATCAAAGCTGTATAAAAATGTCCTCAACTTTGGAATCGAAACGAAGCAAACACATTGATATTAAATACTATTTTGTAAGAGAATGTGTTGCTCAAAATAAAGTGAAGCTATTTTATATTCAAACAGATGAGCAACAGGCAGATATGCTTACAAAACAATTGCCAGGTCCTAAATTTCGATATTTTAGAGATCTTTTAAATGTTAACACATTGTAAATCGTAGAATATAATCTACAGATTTTTTATTTTTGTTGGAAATGTTTAGAAATGTTTAGAAATAGATGTTCGTGCGTTGAAGAATATTTTTTTTTGTGAAGGTACTTAGTAAGTACTTATCTTTTTGGAAAATACCAGAATTGAAGGGAGGTGTTGGTATGCCTGCAATTCTGATATCTGTCATTTTCTTTTTTATGTTATAAACACTAGGTGGCGCTAGCTGTATTCATAGAGTAGTAGTTGAAGTGTAAGCAAAGATGTCTGCATATGTGTACCTAAAGTTCTGAAATAAAAACTGATTTTACAACCCGAAATTCAACAAGTTCATTTGCTTTACTCTGTTCATCCCATAGAAACGGCCTACTTGGCAAAACCTCGTTGGGATATAAGTAAACGCCAGCCACAGATTGTTGGTACACAATGGGGATTTGTTTGGAATGATAATTACGTAACTACTTGTGTGATCAATTGTAATAAGCAGCAGAAATTCCCCGATTGGTTGACGCGTGCGTAATAGGTGTTGCACAGGAGATGATTTGTCCGCGCTGTGTTTTGAACACATTAAAAAAATATATATATATCAATATAACATCAAAAAAGGTCTGGGGTATAGAGACCGCCATAATGGCCACCATACTAAGCCTGCTTTTGATTGGTTGCTGCGTTCATTGGTCAACTGCTCAACCGATCCCTAACCTATTTCCAATATCTACGTCTGAACCATATACAAAATAGATCAAGTATTAGTAAGTATATGGCCTGAACCCTGGCCCTGAAATAAGTATTTTAACGGTAGTTTTTAGGCAGTATAATAGCAAAAAAATGTTTGTCTCTGTTTTCGGCGGATACATTACCTTGAAGTTAGTGCTGTATAGTAAAGCGTCTTTTTCAAGTAATTATTATTTTTTGTAGCAACTAATTCTTCAGTTTATTGTTTATCCAATGCACTAAAACAGTTTTGAACAATTTCATTCTTTTGGATAGGATTAAGCATTTCATGTTCCTGCCCTGCAACTTTTATAACACACTACACACTGCGATACGAATCAAATGTATCTCCAACAGCGCCTCGAATTGAATAAAATTGATAAAACTTGCCTTAATTATGTTCAATTTACAAAAATACTGTGGAATTTTGGAACATTTTCGTAACGAAACATCAAACGTCAAAAAATGTCGAACACGAACACCACAGCAATTTGGACTAGACACTAGATAAAATCACTAAAAGTGAGCTGACTGTGGCGGCCACTATGCTCGGGTCTTTTTGTCATATCCCCACTACCTCATATCAGATATCCAATTTATTTTAAATCCGTGGTTTTGAAGTTGTTGACTTGACAGCAGTTTATCTTGTCAAATTTTCTAACCCAACAATTAAATAGTTATGATTCCATGAATATAAAATGTAAATGTAATTTTGTTTACATTAGCCGAACAAGCACATTTCTTTAAAAGATACGAAAATGAGTGAGAGTTGCTGCCCACAATGTTCTAGTGAATTGTTGAAACCTGCGTGCCGGTTAGTCCAAGACGCTTGTGGCCATAAGAAATGTCGCTTATGTTTACTACAGGATGAAAGTCAGTGTCGTCAATGTAAACAGGATGAGCTTAATTGTCCTTTAAAGGACTCTGTCATAAAATATGAAAACTCGCATGCTCCAAAACTGCTTAACAATGGAAGTGCTGCAGTAGAACGAAGGTCTGAGCTGCAAAGAGATTTGTTTTCAAAAGCAATAGGAGCTCCTGTGTTAAACGGATTACTTAAAAACAATGGTAATGGTAGTGATTTAAATGCTGCAGTTGGAATAAACAGTACGGAAAAACAAAATAAAGATGTTGGAACTAAAATCAAGGGACAGTTAAAACGGGAAAAGAGAAATTATAAAACGCTCATTATACCAAATCATATAAGCGTTTTAAAAGATCCTGTTTCTTACAGGTGCAATATCTGCAGTAAAGTGTTTGTAACCAAATCGCATGTAAAATATCATTTGTACTGCAAGGAAGGTAATGTGTGCTTATTTATATATATTAAAGTTTATTTTAGTTGCATTTAGGTACATACTGCCACTTAAATCCTTATCAGTAGGGTTGCCAGATATCTCATGATTTTGGCTCTGATTATTAGCATCATCAACAGTATATCAGTATTTTAGAAATGATTTATATGTAGAAGTGAACACAAAACCCCTGTAGCAGTAGACCTGGAAAGTTCTTTAACTCGGAAATAATTAGTTTTCTCCTACTTACACAACCTAGTAGGTACTTGTTTTTTAATTTATTGAGCAGCAGTATTAGATAGATTGTTTAGCTAAAAAATAAATTAACTTTGTTTTTAAGAGATAAATATTTACGATCAATATTGAACTCGCATGTTGCGTTATATTTTTAATCAGTCATAATGAAAATATCACCGATTTTTTAAATCGCTGAGAATTCTACATCTCTAATAAAGGTAATCATTATCAATAACACCTTTGCTTGAAGAACTTTTATTGGTTGTTTTAAAATATACGTTCATGTCAGAATGGAAATAATGCATGCCTTTCTGTAATGTATATGACCAGACCAGATAGAGAATAATTTTCTTATATAATAGATAACATAACATCCTATTGAAGGTTTTTAAACTTTTCTTATATGCAATAAATTTTGTTGTTTCAGGAAACAAACCTTTGCGGTGTAACGACTGCAACAAGGAATTTATAAATAAGTCACATTTAAAAATTCACTCATTCATTCATGCTGGAACTAAACCGTATACGTGTAACATATGTAAAAAGTCATTCAGTGCCAACAGTAAATTAAATCGACATAAGCTGTCGCATGGGGATACTACACCATATATTTGTCAAGAATGTGGAAAGTCTTTCAGCAGCAAAGATTCGTTAAAAATTCACCTGTATGTTCACAGTGGAAAAAAACCATACAGGTGTTCCCAGTGTGATGCCAAATTTACTAATTCGTCAAATTTGAAGAAACATCAAGTAACACATACAAGTATAATTTCATCTTTTAAGTTTACTTCTTAAATGATTTAGTCGTTAAATTTTTCAGAGGATAAAGTTCATATGTGTGATCAGTGTGGTAAACGGTTCAAATTAAAGTGGGCGTTGACAGTGCATCGCAAATCTCATTCTCATTTAAGACCTCACATTTGTAATAATTGCTCCAAAGCATTTGTTAATGCAAAAGATTTGCATAGACACCAATTAATTCACATAGGTAAGTACCTATACAAGTTATTTTTCATTTTTGTAATTCATTATTATTCTTCCTTTCATCATGATCATAAGGTTTTCAATCCAAAGACTGGTTGAACATGCACGTTCATTCTATCTTATCCAGATACAAAGTAGCCGCAGTGTCGGGAGTGACCAAGTCCATTAGAGCCTCAAAGGTCAAGGCTTAGAATAGATCGGCCCCAAGGAATTATGAATTCTTTGATTATAGACGATGAATTCCCATTCAAAGCTTATAATGTCAAGTGTACAATCGTAAAAGCATAATTTGATCTATTAAATCACCTATGAGAATTTCTAACAATATATCTAAGAAAGTAAATTTTTTTACCCCACCATTTTAATTTTGTTCGTTAATAGATCAATAAATGCAACAAAAACTTTAGATGTAGTTTACGAATAGAACGGAATAATTGATATCGGTACATATGCTAAACAGTCATGTCTTAATGACAGCTAGAGGTGACCAACTACTAATAGATAATATCGAAACACTTCAAACTATTTTTTATAATAATATGCATGCATTCAGTGTGAAACATATAACAATAATTTGAAATAATAACTTCCATCTACATATTTTGACATTAAACGATGTTGAAAGTAATTTCTTATGCTTGTTTCCACAGTATCCTTCGCGTTTTTTATGTGGTACCTATCCCCTGTAGGCCTAATCCACTATTACTATTCTCTATTACCTGTATTAGTCTACGTCGTTTTGATATAAATTCAATGCCTCTCTTCCACTTCTTTAGGGCATCCCTTTTCTTCTTCATCGTCTCCTACGTCTTTATCGTCTTCGTTTTGTTCTCCATGACGATGGCATATGAAATGTCGTCTAATTCTTGTTCTTTCGTGTTCTCTAATAAGAACTGTTCATTCTCCTCGTAATCCTGTTGTTCTCTGGAATTCCTGCACGATTGTCCTCGACAGGTGAAGGAAATTATGGAGCAACCCTCCGGCAACCGCAATTTGCTTTGCAGCCATGGATACATTTGCACGATATAATTTTCAATAGTTCTTCAGAAACAGGATCTTTGGTCGCGAAAATAGGCACAAGCCCACGTTTTGATCTCTTCCAACCCCAGTCTTCCGGGTTCATAATGTTCCCGTGCCAGTGCTGCACCTTGTGGTAAACTCTAAGCGAATGTTGTCGCGCAGCATCTTCTGTCGGAGGTAGCACTGCCAGATTGAAAGTGTTTCGTGCAGCTGATTTTACAAAGCAGAGATACCTAAATTCATTAAGGAGAAAGCGGCCAGACACCTTCGCTCCATATAAGGCTGCTATTAATTTTTGTCTTGCTGAGTCGTCAAAATCTGGTTGAGCATTTGGATCATTGAACACTTTTAAAATGCTTAGTAGACACGTTGTTCAAAATTTTTAAGAATTTGGCTTTACCTTGTATAAAAAAGGCAGAAGTGGTATCATATCCACTGAAAGCGTGTAGGAAGGCAATGAAGTCTCTGATTGCCGGAAAATTGAAACTGTTGCACGTATACAATTTTTGTTCCGTCTTACTTCTGCTTGGCTTCATCATATTGATTATAGATGTTTGAATGTGAAGATGTTAATGACGTTAATAATACGAGAAGGTCAACCAACGTCTTCACCAACAATTATTACAGATTTGTAGTTCTTCAACAAATCAATCTCGGTATTAACTATTAGCGTATCGGCATCTTGAAAGGCCTGCTTCACGATAAATCCAGCTTCACAAAGTTTTCGGGACAATTTAGAAATTAAACTGGCCTTGTTTTTGCCATTTGAAAGAAACTTTTCTTGTGACACTGTTGATGGCATTGATTCATTAAAATTTAATTCGGGTCCTGATTGTCTTGATGTTCTGGCACGTTCGGCACTTTTTGTACCCTTGAAAGCAGCCTCAACGGGATACCCGTCAAATACAACGCTGCTGTTTGGTGTGTAATACTTTTGTACATATGCAACGCACTGTGACAAGATCTCTGCAAATGTCTGTTGTGGGTGTCACAACACTCGATGAAATAGAAATCCGCCGTCTACTACATGAATATGATTTCCAAATCGTGGCTCTTCTGATAGGGGGGAAAAGTAATCGAAAAGTTTGGATTTTTGTGTCTTTCGCATGCCTGATTCGTCGAACAGTGACGGAGGAAATGGAGCCAATTGGAAATTGAAGTAATTCTACAGTTTCTCATCGGATTTTTTTGCTAGCGAAATTCGTTGAAAGTGTAGCAGGATCGATTGGAACAACTTCTTTGCGTATTTTGATAGATGATGTTAAAGCACGAAGAGGGATGACACGATTCTTTCTTTGGAACCTCACGTTCTTGAAAGTGTTTCCAAAGAGAGCTTCCATGGAAGATAAACCTACTTCTAAAACGCTGTGACAATTTATTGCCTCATCTATTAATCCTGTGATTATCGACATTATGTTATCTGTAAGTGGAAACGGAGTATGCAACGAAAACTATTAATCGTAGGGTAATAATTTGAAAATCTTTTTGTAGGTAATTTAATAGGATTCCAAAGCGGTGTGGTATATGTTTGGCCTAGAATGGCCTAAAAAGGAGTTATCCGCAAGACTGCCTTCTCGTGACCTTCTTGTCGAAATGGCGGCCACTTCCGGTCCTCGCTCGAGGTAGAAAACTTAGGATATTGTTAATTGAGTCAAAATGAAGCGATTAAAAAAATTCCAGCTTTGTCCGAGTTATTTCCGTATTTCTTGCTATTTCGACTGGACTATTAGGATTAAGAGGAATATCTCGACAATGATATCATTTAATCGATTAAGTCAATAATTAGACTAACCAGGAATATCTTATTTATTATTATTACTTACTAGCGGGCCCGGCAGACGTTGTCCTGCCTAAAATTACTTTTCGTATTGAACTTTTGATTCATTATAACCAAATCGTTTATTCAATGTGAAACATTTTTCTGATTACGTTTATGTTCAACCAAATATGTCGTTCCTATCGTCAGTTATGATCCCGAGTGCACACAAAAAATTATGATTTTGACAGTTTGTCCGAATTTCCCGACTTACGCCTATGCATATATCATACAAAACTCCGATAGAAAAAAGCGCTTTCAGTTTTTCCGAATTTTCCAATTTTCCGGGCAACTTTTCCAATTTTTCGTTCCCTAAAAATCTTATTTTTGAAAAGAATTAGCCAAATCTGTCCAACCGTCAAGCACTTTCAGTTTTTCCCGAATTTTCACATTTTCCGATGGATTCTCCAAAAATTTTCTTTCGTACAAACCTTGTCCTGACAATTACGATCACAACAAAAAAATCAGCCAAATCGGTCCAGCCGTTAAGCACTTTTAGTTTTTCCCGAATTTTCAAATTTTCCGGTGGATTTTCCAAAATTATGATTTTTACAGTTTGTCCGAATTTCCTGACTTACGCATATCCATATCATACAAAAATCCCATGGAAAAAAGCACTTTCAGTTTTTCCCGAATTTTCCAATTTTCCGGGCAACTTTTCCAATTTTTCGTTCCCTAATGCCACGTTCGGCCTCTGTTTTGTCGACGTTCCAAATTATTTTGTGCGTAAGCTCCAACTGAGCGCGTCGAACTCGACTGTATCCGATGTTTCAGAGTCATAATGGATCGCGCTTGAGTCTCGAGAAATTCTTATTCGACTTGGCTCCAAACGCTGTCTAAGCTCTTCGTCAGTCTCAGACTCGACGATCATGTAGTTGGTTTGCATTGCGTGTACGCTGACCGATATTTCGACGCCTCACTGGTAGCATTTTTTCCAAAGAAACACCAAATACATGATCACCACCGATAACGCAGTGACACACTGTCAATTCAATTTTTAGAACTGTCAAACTGAATGTCACATTTTTGTTTGTCAATCAGATTTTCATACAAACATACCATTGCATACCATCCAAATTTTCGACTTTCCCGGTGGATTTTCCAAAATTTTCTATCATACAAACCTTGTCCTGACAATTACAAACACAACAAAAAAGAAATCAGCCAAATCGGTCGAGCCGTTCTCAAGTGATGAGCTTACATACATGTGGCAATTGATTTTTGTTTATATATAGATGAGAGACTCATTTCCTTCAAACTATAGAAGAATTTCATCAACCAGTATATCTTCATCAATTGAATGAATACAAAATATCTACATACTACATCCCCAACTATTTATGAAAACAGTGATCAAATCTGGGCCTAGTTACCATTTTTCCTATCTTCAGCTCTAGTATGTTGCGAACTAACCCTATTTCCTATTCCGATATTTTATTGTCTTCCATATTTTTTCTTTTCCCTAAGTCTTTGTCATACACCATTTTGTTTGCTAACCTTATCTATCCATCCACGGTATCTTTGTGTGTTTGAAAAATTCAATCAAAATCGGTTTAATTATTGAACTGAAATAAATTAACCAGAATTGTTCACAATCAACTTGAGTGGACCCATAGAAACACACCTACAATCAAAATTTAAAATTTCCAGCACTATTTCATTTTGTTAGTGTTTGGCTCGGTATTTAAAAAAAAATCAGGATGGTTACTGTGGCTTCCAGATGAAGACGAAGTTGTTGATTGTCTGAATGTGTCACTTTCACATATTATGTGTTTACTCTTTCGTGGATAGTTTTATTCATCTATCTATGTCAGGTTGTCAGGTCTAACTATGGACAAGTTCTTGAATCTTATAGTCTTAAATTGAAAGGGTTATTCATGTCGATGGCATTTTCAAATTATGCTATCTGCAGTAGTCATCACCCCAATATTTGTTTCCCATAGAGGATAAAGTTGATGAGAAGTTGCTCTTGTTTTGGTTAGTCTTTGTCATTCGGTCTTGGGATAATCACTCACATCAGTTTTTCTCTCAGTGCTTTGTCCCAACATTATCCCTCTTAGAAAATGTCAGTTACCAACTTTCATGTTCCTATACATTTCATACAGAACAATATTCTCAATTAACTGCAACTTATCTGAAATTTGTAGATCTCAAAGCTTTCAGTTGTGGCATATGCCGAGTGGGATTTAGACGTAAAGACAATTTAGAACGTCATATGAGAAATACACATCCAGGACAACAAGCAAAACCTATCAAAAATACAATCAAACCTGCACTTCTCAAAAACACTCTAGTAACACCAGTGGATAATCCAAACGCTATTAAAGTTATCACGGCTTCACCAGCTCGGCATACGACAAGCAGTTCTGAAGTATTGAGGAAAACTCAAAATAGCCTGCCTTTTGTAAATCCACCGGTGAAATTGGCAATTAAACCTTCATTTCGGAATAACTATAATATTAAAAGGTGAGTTACAAATATTTCTGTTGTTTTAGTTTAGATTTTAAAGATTCCATTCGTTTTCCATTTTGTTTTCCTTTAAAATTGTTTACATTAATTTGGTTGAACAATAATCTAATTTGTCGCCGATAACTGCAAGACAACCATTAACTCGCAGCTCATGATTGCTTAATTTTTTATAGAGATTACATGGAGCCACCAAAGATATATCCAAAGTCGTTTGGCCCTGCTGAATCCGTCATTATTTGCCAGAAAATTCTTTCGCCCCACAGTTCACCTCCGCATAGTTCATTGGTGAAACCCCATGACAAAAATAGCCACAAAGACGCAGCAGATGGTCCTCAAGTAAATTCTACATCATTTAGAACTTCTTTAAGTCAAGAAACATCTTATGAACACAGGAAACATATCAATATCAAATTCAAATTGCCTCCGGAATACATTAACTTAAGAAGTGATCAGTTTGCCGATGTTAAGCCATTACAACCAGTAAATAAAATAAACAGTTGTGAGACTAACTTTTGTGACCGTGCAAATTCAACGTACACAGAACTGAAACCTGTAAATGTGGTCAATGGAGCTACTAGCGTTATAGTAAACGGGCAGAATCAGCAGGATATGCATTGGAGACGAAGAACTGCTCTGAACTTAAACTTACAGTCAAAGCAATGAGTCAAATTTATTATATCGCAATGTTATTATAATTTATCACAGAAATTCTGTTTTATTTTAGGCCAAAAATACTGTGATGCTATCTGTAACTTTAAATTTTATGAATTCCACGAACGTATACAAGTCTGTGATGAATTCTGATAGATTATTAAAAAATATTGATTACGGTAAATAAATTCAGTTTTCTATTCATACATATGTGTTTAAGAAATTAATCATAAGAAGTTTTTATCCAGGGAAGCATCTAGAATTGTGGCTGCCTTTCTGCAACTGACCAGTTTACTGCGACCAACACGAGTTATCTTGAAATTTTTATTCGTAAATGCAATACAAAGAACTGAAAACAATTTGCAATATAGTCAGTTTTAAGTCTTCAGGTGAGTTTGGTTCTTTCCAAAAAAACTGCTGCACTATCAGTGACGCAGCATACAGAATACGTACATAGACAATATAGTTCTGTAAGAAATAAAAAGCTGCTTAAATTGTACAAATTTTATTTTCAGAACTTTAAGATGAGTATTTAAAAACGGTCATTCCGAAAGAACTTCATGACTTGGTTGTTCCAACTCCGGAAAGAAATCTGTAAGTGTTCTATTGCGGATGATAGTATTCGTCAAGTGAAACAGGCTTGAGAGGTCCATAGTTACCCATTACTAATATTTGGGTTATATTCATTTTAACAAAATAGAAACCGTGATCTAAAATAACAAATGTCTTGATTTAAATTTAATTTTTAAATGTGTCCTACCTTTAGGCCAACGACTCATTGCTAAATGCCTTGAAAATAAAGCATCCTTTGCAAAGTTGTACTCCAGGCTTTCTTCATATTCGATCTTTAAGAAATCAGCTTATCATTTTTACTTATATTTGAATAATTAAACAAATTAACAAGTTTTCACCAAAACTAATTTGTAGAATCAAATTATTTTTGGCCACGTTGTATCTAGAGATTTTAGCTCATGTCAAAATCACATTGATACTTTACCGTTTCAAGGGAGCCGCTTATAAGAACTCTTGCACAGAGATGCGCTTCTGGCTCGTAACCCTTGTCTTTGCAATAAGAGGTTTGAGCTAATGATACCATTATAGAACATCTATTATCTTTCTGCAAAAATTTTGTTATTATAGTAGACTCCGCCATTAACGGACCCTGTTATAAAGGACACTCGGCTATAGCATACTTAACATAGTGGTCCGTTCAAACTCTCACAAGAGCCCTATATTTTTTGTTATAACAGACCCTTTTATAACAGACACTTCGGATATAACAGACAAATTTAAGCGCCCCGTACTGGATATCACCGGTTATAACGGACGCGGAGACTTGTCTGGACTAGTCCGTAATGCGAATTCGCTGGCGGGGTTAAATTATAATATTACATAATGGCAGAGCCGTGCAGCGTGCAGTTCTATCTTTTTAGAAGTTGATAAAAACATAAATATTAGTTGATATGATTATTAGTGCCAATTTTTAAAATAAAATTTTATAAAATTTCGTGAATTATTGACAAGAAGTAAACCATTTTTTGTATAATTATCGACCTTTCGCCCCCATTCCGGGGCTTTGTCAAGATTTTATTAAGAATAGTAAAAGTTATGAAAAATGTGACATAATTTTTCTAAATAATTCACGAAATTTTATAAATATTTGAGTTAACAAACGTTTTTCTAATCATCTTTATTTTTCCCAATCAGTATATGTATAAAGGACACCGGTTATAACAGACTCAAATAAGGTTCCCTAGAGAGTCCGTTATAAGCGGAGTCTACTGTAATTCCGTTAGACAAGGCAACCGGAATATTGAGAAAGGTGTATTTGCTTAAATCTTACTTCTAAATTTTGTGCAGTGTCATCAGCACTTGTGATGTACATATATGAGACACCTGAACAATTTGAAACTGGCCCGTCACTCATTGATAGTATATGAACAAAAGGATACCCTTTTATAGAATCAGATGAAGAAATACTACCAATTGATACCCAGTCTGAAAAAAAATTAAAGGAATATTAAAAAAACATTTTAATCTAAATTATCGAGCCGCATGATCCTCATCCTATGTTATGAATACCACTGCCTAACTAGGCCTCTAATGTGTGCAAGAAGTTCTATAATAAATAGAAATAATTAGTGAAACAACAATAAAATCTAAATTATTTGTTAAGAACTCAAAAATTATTGTACAACCTGAGTAGCCAACAACTCAGCCAGTACCCCATCAAGTTAATATAATTTTTTTCACTCATTTTGTACACTCTTAACTGCACCTCATGCCACGCAGGCATTTTATTCAATAAGTAGTATCAGTTAGAAAAACAGGTGTAGGACACATATCTTGGACAAAAGCAGAAAGCTCCTAAGCTCCTATGCTTGAGGGTACGTTCACAACAGAACCTAGATGATAGAAGATAGCACGGATGATGGATCATAGCTGTTACTATAAGCGCTAATAGGTGTTCACAACGGAGCCGAACTATACCTGCTCGTAGTTTAGTCTAAATAAAATGTCTGATGATGAAGAATTTTACTTTTGTTCTCCTACTGTAAAGTGAAAAATTTTTACACGACAGTTTCGTATGAGAAGATTTCACATTCATCCTATAAACAAAAGACGGCCCATTTTTGGCAAGTTTCATCACTTATATTACGAATTACGAACACATCCAGATCGGTTTTTTTTTTGCTTATATGAGAATAGAACCGAGTACTTTCGATAATATTTTAGAAAAAATACACCCACGATTGAATTTCATAACATTTCACGTATTTAAATTTCGTGAATGATCTTTTATACATCCATAACTATGCAAAATATTCAATAATACCCTCGAGTCTGCTCGTAAAAGAATGGTCTGATGTAGTCTTTTATTTTATGATTGCTTTTAGTAAGCGCTTTCCTCTATTATGCGCAGCTCCAGTTTGAACACGCCAATTGAAAAATATTGTTTCATTTTATAAGCGCTAGTATAAGTCAGCTATGATCTCTGCTATCCTCTATCACCTAAGCTATGTTATGAACGTACCCTTAGGCCCGGTTTTTCAAATAAACGAACACCAGATTAAGTCTGACACCGGCTTCGTTGCTATGATACAGCCAATCAAAAAGCCGGTATCATAGCAACGAGCCGGTGTCAGACTTAATCCGGTGTTGGATTCTTTGAAAAACCGGGCCTTAGATTGTTAAAACTGCTGACCTATTCGGTGCTTCCAATGTACATTTACCAACGTTACAACAGATGTTTTTGATTTTCAATTAGTTTCTGAACTTGACCTAAAACATGTTATTGACAAAAACAAGATACAAAGAAGATAAAAAAAACGATACAATAATATTGCAGAACATCTTGATAAGACCCTCAATTTTTAAACACAAGAATGAAACAATAAGTATTGATACTAACTTTTGCCCCGTCAGCGACGCCCCTGGTAGTGACACACATTATTTGTTTGACGGCGAGCCGCGCTGTTTTTTTATTGCGGCGCTGACCTTGACTCCTGAAAAGAATAGTCTGATTTTATGTTGCTCGAAGATTCTTTTTCTGGAACAATGTTTGATCGATAATTTTCGAGAATCTTCTAAGACCATTATAAAATGGGAAGCAAGAAGCCGAGTGGACAGTCTTACAGTTTGAAGTCTGAAGTTTAGAAGCGAATGTCGAATGCGATAAGAACCGGGCGTTTAATAGTTCCGTGCGATTATAAGTCTTGATACGCGTTTAGTGTCGGTACAGTACGCGAGTGTGAATTCTTTGGTGGCGTTTTAAGTGTACCGGGGCGTCTTCGTATGTGATTAACCGTCGGTTGAAGACGAGTGTTTTAGAGAGTTTAAACTGTGGACTTGTGTACTGTGGATTGTTTAGGTTAGGTAATTAATTGTTTAATTGTTTGCTTAATTGTTTAATTTTCACTGCTTGTTGTTACTTCTGCTTGTATATATTTCGCTGCTTATTGTTCAATTTGTTAATTTTAAGTTCTCAAATCACTGTTAATCATTGTAAATATTTGTACATATACATAAAGTCACTGTAATAAATAAGTGTAAAATCGAAATACGTTACAACTGGTGTCAGAAGTGCGATTTGTGGAGCCAAGAAGAGCGAAGAACGTCGTGGAAGCCGGTGGAAAATTGAAGAATTTTCTGGAAGTTGGCCGAGCTGAGTGAATTTCGATGTTTTTGGACTCCTTAGTGACTGGTAGTGGTTTGAGACTTGTGTTTGAACTTGTGAGTGTTTATGCCAGTAACAAGAAGAGTCGCCGCGATGGAGCAGCAACTTCAAGCGTTTATGGAGTTAATGAAGAATAATATGGACGAAATACGGAACAGCCAAGAAGCAATGAAGACTGGACAAGAAGAAATGAAGAACAGTCAAGAAGAAATGAAGAGTAGTCAAGCAGAAATGAAGAACCACCTGGAAGAAACAATGAAAAACAGTCAAGAAGAAGTGAAGAAAAATCTAGAAGCAATGAAGAATAATCAAGAAGAAATGAAGTTAGCCATAGAAAGAAGTCAAGGGCAAGTAGCTGAAAGAATTACTGAAGTAAGATCCCAATTAGAGACCCGAATCACAGAAGAAACACAAGAAATAAGAAAAGTGATGGATGAAGAAATATCGAAGATGAATGAGAGAATGTCACAGTTAGAGAAGAAGAAGACATTGAAGATAGAAGATAGGATTGGACGAAGAAAGAAGAGCTCCTGTAGTTAAGGTGAAGCCGCCTACATTTGATGGGAAGTCCTCGTGGCACACCTACATCAAGCAGTTCGAGGCAGCGGCAGCGGCGAACCAATGGGCCAGTACCGAGAAGGCGCACAATTTGGTAGTTGCACTCCGAGGTGACGCCTTGAACATCCTGGATACCGTGACAGCAGAACAACAGGCTGATTTTAAGGAGATAGTTAAGCGTCTGGAGATGAGGTATGGCCATCAACACCTCCAGCAAGTCCACCAGGCACAGCTAAAGGGTAGGTCTCAACGCTCCAACGAGACCTTGCAAGAGTTTGAGGCTGACATCGCCCGACTGGTCCGGTTGGCATACCCAACAGCCCCGGAGGAGTTCTTGGAAAGCCTGGCTGTGGAAAATTTCATTGAGGGGCTGCGTGACAGTGAAACAAAGATGGCGCTGAAGCTAGCAAGACATAAAGCTTTGGCAGACGCTTTGGCCCACGCCTTGGAGTTTGAGGCAGCAAAGCAAACATCCCGAGGATACTCCAAGGTGCGACAGCTGCATACCAATGAGGAGCCAGACGAAGACCTGGTGGAAAAAGTTTTAGAGAAAGTTGTACAGAAACTGGACAGAAGAACTGAGATCAGTAACAATAATGGGACTCGAAGGGGATGGCAAGAGAGGAGGAATTTCTTACGATGCTGGAATTGCGGTGAGAAAGGCCATCTCCGCAACCGGTGCCAAAATACATCTAGACGGCACGAGGACGAGGCTGGTACCTTCGGGTACCAGGGAAACTAAAGTCGACCAGTTTTGAGGGGCGAAAGCTGGTCCAATCCTACCAAGCCCCAGTACAAGATGTTAATGTGTCAAGATTGGCTCGAGTTGGGGATAGTTTGATGATTGATGGGATAATTGATGGCAGGAAGACCGAAATTACCATCGATACAGGAGCCAGTGACACCTTAGTCAGAAAAGATGTTGTGGCTGAGTGGAGAATTAGGCCGACCAATAAGAATATCCGATTGGTTACTGCTACCGGCGAGACAGCACCTATATATGGAGAGGCAGAAATCGACATAGGGATGGAAGATATCGTCATTTCACAGAGAGTTCTTGTAGCCGACATTGTGGATGAAGTGATACTGGGCCTGGATTGTATGAAGAAGCACGGGATTGTGCTTGATGTTGGCGCCGGTGTACTTCGAATTGGAGAAGAAGAGCTAGTAATGAGTTCTCCTGGGCGCATGAACTGTGTATACCGAGTGAATGTCGAAGAAGATGTCGTGTTGCCTGCCAGATCCGAAAACATCGTACGGGTCCGTGTGGATGGTGCTCCGAGCTGCTTGGTGGGATTGGTCGAGCCGATGTACGAAGAGGTGAAGAAAGGATTACTAATTGGGAAGACGTTGGTGAGACCTGGTCAACGTCCAGTATTCGTAAGGATAGCGAACATTGCCGAATTTGACCAGAAGATTTGCAAGGGTACGTTAATTGGTATGTGTGAGCCAGTATCTAGGATTGCCATGGTAAAGAAGAATGAGAAGAAGGGAGAGGATCAGAAGATGTCCACGAAGAGTTTACCGACTCCCCTGGAAACGATGGTAGAAGAATGTTCCCAACAACTGGATCAGATACAGGGTGAGAAGCTGACTCAGCTTCTGATGAAATATCAAGATGTCTTCTCATTGCAAGATGGTGATGGTGACCTAGGACGGACGGGAGTAATTCAACACACCATCAACACCGGTGATCATACTCCCATTAAGCAAGCTCCTAGAAGAGTACCCTTGGCAAAACAAACCGAAATGGACAACCTGATCAAAGACATGCATAGACAAGGGGTAATTGAGCCTTCGCAGAGCCCGTGGACTTCCCCTGTAGTGCTGGTGAGCAAGAAAGATGGCTCCACTCGTTTTTGTGTAGACTACAGGCGGTTGAATGATGTCACCAAGAAGGATAGTTACCCCTTACCCCGGATTGACGATACCCTAGACACAGTGGCGGGTTCCAGATGGTTTTCCACCCTCGACTTGAAGAGTGGCTATTGGCAAGTCGAGTTGCATCCCAAAGACAAGGAGAAGACAGCATTCTCTGCCGGAACTGGTTTGTGGCAATTTACGGTAATGCCATTTGGGCTCTGCAATGCACCCGCCACCTTTGAGAGACTGATGGAGACAGTACTGCGAGGACTGCATTGGAAGACTTGCCTGGTATACCTCGACGATATCATCGTGATGGGGAAGACTTTCGATCAACACTTGAAGAACTTGTGCGATGTCTTCGAGAAATTGAGGCAAGCTAACCTGAAATTAAGTCCGCAGAAGTGCCAGCTATTTAAGAAACAGGTTAAGTTTTTGGGACACATAATTTCCACCAAAGGAGTTGCGACAGATCCAGAGAAGACAGACGCAGTGAGGAACTGGCCTGTTCCGAAAGATAAACATCAACTTCGAAGCTTTCTGGGATTATGCACCTACTACCGCCGTTTCGTGAAAGGGTTTGCAGACATTGCGAAGCCCCTGCATCGGTTGACCGAAGATGGTAGGCCATATGAGTGGACGAAGGAGTGCCGAGGAGCATTTGAAGAGTTAAAGAGGGCTCTGTGTTCTGCTCCTGTTTTGACGTATCCAAGGCCTGGAAGCAAGTTTGTTGTGGATACCGATGCAAGCAATGTGGGCATAGGCGGTGTATTATCCCAAGAAGAGAATGGGGAAGAAAAGGTTGTGGCCTATTTCAGTAAGGCCTTGTCGAAACCTGAACGTAATTACTGCGTCACTAGGAGGGAGCTGTTAGCAATCGTGCGGACCATCGAGCACTTCCATAAATATCTGTGCGGGCAAGATTTTCTTATCAGAACTGACCATGCTTCCTTGAAGTGGTTGCTGCAATTTAAGAACCCAGAAGGTCAGTTAGCCCGTTGGATTGAGAGGCTGCAGCAGTACAACTTCATCATTCAACATCGGATTGGGAGAAAACATGGCAATGCTGATGCACTTTCGAGAAGACCTTGCCCGGAAGATTGCAAGTACTGCGTGAGGCAAGAGTTGAAAGAGCATGTACACCCCATCAAATGCCATCAAACCCGGATCCAAGTAGAAGAGCATCTACAATCCTGGAGAGACGCCCAGCAGAAAGATAAGACCTTGGAACCTCTGCTAAGATGGAAAGAAGCTGGTAGAAGTCCGGAATGGATGGAAGTTTCTGACAAGAGTGTGGCCCTGAAGTCATACTGGGCACAATGGGATTCTCTTGTGATCGAAGACGGTCTTCTGAAGAGAATGTGGGAGAGCCCCGACGGAAGAGAGAGAAAGCCCCAGGTCGTGGTGCCGAAGGACAAGGTTCCGGAAGTCCTAGCAGAGGCTCACAATGGAGTGAGTGGGGGACACTTAGGTGTTAATAAAACCACGATGAAGGTCAGAGAGAGATATTATTGGCTGGGCTACCGAACAGACATAATGAACTGGTGCCGGAGATGTGATGACTGCGCGTCAAGCAAGGGACCCAAGACAAGGAGCCGTGGCAGAATGCGCCAGTATAATGTGGGAGCTCCATTTGAGAGGATCGCAATTGACGTAGCAGGTCCGTTTCCTACATCAATTGATGGAAATAAGTACATCCTGGTTGCGACGGACTACTTCAGTAAGTGGCCTGAGGCATATGCGATACCGAATCAGGAAGCCACTACTGTGGCTGAAGTACTGGTGAATAATTTCTTTAGCCGATTCGGTATACCCATGGAGCTTCATTCTGATCAGGGACGGAACTTCGAGTCTGCGGTGTTCCAAAATGTTTGTAAGTTGATGGGAATACGGAAGACCAGGACCACTCCATTACATCCCCAGTCAGATGGAATGGTTGAGAGATTCAATAGGACCATAGAAAACCATCTGAGGATAATGGTAAACGAACACCAGACAGACTGGGACCGACATCTTCCACTGTTCCTGATGGCTTATCGATCGGCTGTGCACGAGTCAACCGGAAGAACACCTGCCAGTGTGCTATTCGGAAGGGAATTGAGGCTGCCAATGGATGTGTTGTTTGGGCATCCTGAAGATAGGCCAGTGCCTGTAGAAGAGTATTCCCGGGAATTGGCAGAACGACTCGATGCAATTCATGAGTCTGTTCGTGATCGCATGCGCCTAGAGAGCGACCGAATGAAGACGCGGTATGATGCCCGAGCGAATTCTGTGGGTTTCCAAGCTGGCGATCTGGTGTGGCTTTATAATCCAGCCCGGAAGAAAGGACGATCGCCGAAATTACAGAAGAACTGGGAAGGGCCATACCAAGTAGTGACCAGGATCAACGACGTTGTTTACCGGATTCAACGTTCTCCACGATCGAAGATGAAGGTAGTCCATCTGGACCGGCTTGCTCCGTACCAGGGGAAAGAAGGAGATAATTTCTGATCGGGGCGATCAGTCTTTCAAGGAGGGGGCAGTGATACGAACTTTTGCCCCGTCAGCGACGCCCCTGGTAGTGACACACATTATTTGTTTGACGGCGAGCCGCGCTGTTTTTTATTGCGGCGCTGACCTTGACTCCCGAAAAGAATAGTCTGATTTTATATTGCTCGAAGATTCTTTTTCTGGAACAATGTTTGATCGATAATTTTCGAGAATCTTCTAAGACCATTATAAAATGGGAAGCAAGAAGCCGAGTGGACAGTCTTACAGTTTGAAGTCTGAAGTTTAGAAGCGAATGTCGAATGCGATAAGAACCGGGCGTTTAATAGTTCCGTGCGATTATAAGTCTTGATACGCGTTTAGTGTCGGTACAGTACGCGAGTGTGAATTCTTTGGTGGCGTTTTAAGTGTACCGGGGCGTCTTCGTATGTGATTAACCGTCGGTTGAAGACGAGTGTTTTAGAGAGTTTAAACTGTGGACTTGTGTACTGTGGATTGTTTAGGTTAGGTAATTAATTGTTTAATTGTTTGCTTAATTGTTTAATTTTCACTGCTTGTTGTTACTTCTGCTTGTATATATTTCGCTGCTTATTCTGCTTATTGTTCAATTTGTTAATTTTAAGTTCTCAAATCACTGTTAATCATTGTAAATATTTGTACATATACATAAAGTCACTGTAATAAATAAGTGTAAAATCGAAATACGTTACAGTATTAATGCAACAAAAATATTCTTTTGTTTGAAAATAAATTTTTATTCCCTTTTCTTTTGTTCTAATTCATTTTCGGAAAACTGAAAATTTTGGCGGGTAGTAATATGTCGCTGAAAAGGTAATAAAAAGTGTTATTCAAAAATGCAAACAAAACAGTTGGCGTCCATAAGAAAAACAAAAGTTAGTAGGCATATCTTCGAAATTGAGAGACTGAAAAAACTGATAAGACCACCAAGTATGTCTCCAAAAGGTGCATTAACTATGATCAAATCCCAACAATGTAAAATGAATAATAAAAAAAAATCATAAAAAAATCAACTTTTTGTTTACTTTAGATATCTCAGAAACCAAAAAACAAATATTTTTAAAATTTGCTTGTAGTGGTTGCAAGATTCTGATAAACTTTCCCAATTTAACCATCTTTGTATCTTCAATGTTAACCAAGTTGTCCATACTGACGCCTTTAAATTGGGTCTGTGTATATGTCATAGTCAATGAGGCTAATACGTTTTTCCGTGGAATGCCTAGTAAGTCCCCGTAATGCCGACGAAGGCTGTAATTCCTTTACATGAGTGAAATTTTCCGTCATTACGGAGAACGCCCTTTTAACTTCAGTCCAACAAGGTAATTACGTGATTTCATGTTATAGTGTTTTATCTGGTAAATGTCTTATTTAGTAATTTGTTTAAAAAGTTTAATGATGAGATGCATGTTGGTGTTGATTACAGTCTTCACCAGCATAATGGCGACTGACCAGGCTTTCCGCGGAATGACTTATTACGCCCATTGACTTCGACGTATATAACATACTATGTTGTACTTCTGTTCCTAGTAAATAGCAACAGTAACTTAAAGTTAGGAAAAAATATTTAAACGGTAAGGTTAAGAGTAGCAAGCATCAAATAATGTCAGTTTAACAATCTTACCTGCTTGGTGTATTATGTATCGAGCAAGAAGTGCCGTTTCGTTTCGCTGAGGCATTTGAGAACAAAGTGGAGTAGCATTATAACCAGAAATACTGAAGAAGAGGAAGATAATTCCACAAAATCTATTCAACCTAAAAATTTTAACAATGTTGTGCTTATAAGATTGTACACTTTTTTTTAAAAAGTCTAGCATTAGTATGGATTTTCTCCTCACATCTTTATCAAGTTTCACCTTACAAATTTTCTATTTACCTTACAAATTTTCTATTTACTGAATTCACTTATACAGGCAGTTCCATTTCTTCTGAACAGTGGCTTACTTTACTTTCTTAAGATGCTGTCAGCGAAACACATGTCGAGTTTAATTATAAACAATTCATAGTGAATTTGCGCTAAAGTTTCCGATCCAACCACTGCGTGAATATTTAGGGTTTGAAATAGAAGAAATATCTAGAAGGGAACGTTGTCACATTAAAAAACCTGAAATATAATAGGTACGAGATATTAGAAAATACATGAGCAGTTTACAAAACTTCAAAATCCCATAACTTTTTCAAGCGAAATTATATCATTTTTATGTGAGACTTTCTTTGCATTAGGTATGAATTTTAAAGAACTAAAAGCAATGGGCTGTGTAGAAGAAATGGAATAGCCTGAATATTTTTAAATCATAGCTCATAAAAAAAAAATTTTTTGTCCGAATCCCAATAAATTGTATGAGGAGAGGAAATAAATATGCTTTCCTTCAAAGTTATTATTTGATTTGGTACATAACATAAATATTCAACTCTTACTTGCATTCTGAAATAACTATGATGGCCTTAAAAAGGTATTACTGGTGTCTTGCAAATTTAAATGCAATTTGACTGTTACATCCAAAGACTTATAGAGGGGACTTAGCTATTTACATTTTCGATTGAAGCAAGGTGAATACTCACAGTCTAAGCGTTTGTGTGTGGAAAAGGCAAAACAAAACAGCCGACCAGTTGTGTAGTGAACAGGTGCCGCCGCAGAAACAGAATATCGCGGAACATTCGCTTGGTCCGTTGCTTGAATATAATAACAAACAACGATCCCCGCGACCCGCTGGCCTACGAACGTGTAGGCTTCAAAACAAAATCAGCTGTTCCATAAGGACGCTAGGTCCATTCTATACGTCTTTGGTTACATCACTTTTATACATTCGGAAAAGAGTGGGGATAAAAGATTAGGTTCATATGATTTTGGTTTATTTATTACATTTAAGTACAATAAAAAAAATAAAAATTGATTTTCAGTTTTTAGTAACTGTCTTCAATTTTCTTAATTATTGCCATTCCGAATCAATATTCACGATTACCAGATGGTGTGTTTAGTTTGTAATAGTCGATATGGTCTTAACCCGTAAACCAGGTATACCATGTTAATGGATTTCCTATATCTATTGGGAAAAATTTTTTTTTGTAATAAAATAAAGGCATTTTTTGAAGTGTAAAAAATTGATATTCCCAGGTTTCTGGCCTGTCGACCTCCAGTATCGTGTACAGCTATTTTTGTTTCTTATTTGTTATGAACTATTTGCTCTTTCTTGGAATCGTACAAATTTTGTTTTTCTTTATGATGATGCAGGATAGGGGAAAATCCAATTTAAGTTTTGATAAGTGTAAACCGTAAACAGAACAATGTAAAGTAAGCAATAAAATTAATTTGATTCTTGTTATTGACTTCTGACAAAAATTCATAGACTCGTAAAGTGGGGGCAAATCAAAAATCATCTGTTTGAAACTGTGATAGTAGCTAATATTCGTTATAAATCTTTACACCAAAATATCTGTGCTTTAGCCACTTACTAGTGTGAGAGAACACATAAAAGGAAATCACAGAACAATATATTTGAAAAACCAAAATAATAATTATGCACTTATTTTTTCTTCTAAGAATTTGGCTATTGCAGCTGCTTCGCTAACTTGCTCCAGGTCTAGTCGATTATTTTTCTTGTTTGATTCTTACTGCATTTTTATTAATTTGAAATTAGGTATTGCTGAAGACATTATTTGATTCATCCCACAAGTGATTATCTCTCTATTAGATCGTATTATTATAGTTTTGTGTTCTGATTAACTAGAAACAATTACTAAATCCTTTACTTATTCAACAATACTATCTCACGTTCTCTTAATTAAATGTTTTTGAATTTCCTGCAAGACCTTAAGTTTTTAAAGTCTAATTTCAACTGGTCCTGTTACAAAGCTATATTTTCTCTGAACAAAGAGGTTGGCTGGAGAGGACTTCTTGAATGGCCAGTGCGGTGACCAAGTCACCATTAGACAGTCGTGTTGCCTGCAACTCGACTTTAATAAAACAGTGGCGGCATTTTAGGTAGCAAAGACCACAGTTGGAGTAATGTGAAGAAAATAAGATGACATTTCAACAGAAACCTGGGACCAAACCAATTCTCAACGCTTTTGAGGTATGCTTAAATATTTTATGGATTTATAACTTGCAATTCTAAATCATTCTCTAATTAAAATATCCCTGGTGGCGCTGTTCTCTGCCTGTGTTAGAGTATGCCACTTTGGAGGCAACTCTCAGATGTACAATTCCTCTACAAAATGGCAAAGGGGGGGCTACAAGACAGGTTCTTGCTGGAGGTTTGCGATTCCACATTTCATCGACTGTGGCTGCGAGTTCTAACCTCTATTTTCACACAAGGCAGGCTACTGACTAACTTTTTTGTGTACCTGAGTTCAACCAGACTTCCATAACTACTAGACTTGACTCAATTTGGACATTTGGTGGATAGTAGGGACTGACCAGACTTTTCGTTGTTTCTCCCCTCATTCGGATTGCAATATTTAGAATGTTGTGCAGATTTATAAATAATTGTTTTGATTTACATCAAATTGTGTTGTACCTATACTTGACACACTGTGATACAAACCAAAATGCATCAAAAATGATTGACAGTTGTTCGAAAAATGTAACACGAACTTAAGTCTGACATCGGCTCAGTTGTTAGTATAATACTGGCTTTCTGATATTCTGATTGGTTGTATCATAGCACATCAAGGTTACTTTTTTCGGGCGACCCTACTTAAATAATTATGCTGAAATCTAACCAGGCATCTCTCGTAAGTGGAAAGTCCCAATTTTCTTGTTGTTCCTTTGATGGTGCGAAAACCTATCAACTGTTTTCCTGGTTTTGTATCTTTTTCATTCATCGTTGGATAACTTTGTTGCACGATCTAACATATTTTATGTGAGAAATAAAAAAACAGTTTAAATAAAATCAGTTTTATTTTACAAAATAGCTTAATTCTTCTAAAAAGTAATCTCATAAATATTATAAATGATCTGCATCAATAAGCGAAATAAAAGTGTACCATGAACAACTTTAGATCAGTCATTTACCACTTGATTATTTCAACATTGCCAAAAGATTTACATGAATTTCACTGTGGATGAAAATATTCACCAAGGCCAAGACTTATGAATGGGCCATAGTCCCCCATTACCAATATGTGGCTTATGTTTATTTTGGTAAAATGGAAGCCATGTGCTAAAATAATAGATGCATTAATTTTAATTCATTTTTAAATGGTGTATTTTTACATTCAGGCCAACGACTCATTCCTGGATGCCTTGAGAATAAAGCTTCCTTGGCAAAGTTATATTCTGAGCTTTCTTTGTCTGTGATCTTAAAAAAAGTTTATTAGTTGAGGGGTTTTGCATTTTTGGTCCAACTAGGTATTCATTTTTTAAGTTGTTTCTGATCTTATTACATTTTGAGCTTTTACCTATATCATTTCAAAACACTTCGATACTTTACCTTTTCTAGCGTGCCACTAATCAAAACTCTTGCACATAGGTGAGCTTCAACATCATACCCATTGTCTTTGCAATAAGAGGTCTGTGCTAATGATACCATTATAGAACACCTGTTATCTTTCTGCAAAAATAAAAAGTAAATTCTAAATACTTATTGTTACTAATTTTGTATAAACATTCAATTTCAACATTAATAAAAACGATTTTATTTATATCTTACATCTAAATCTTCTGCGGTCAAGTCCAAATCTGTCATGTACATATATGGGACACCCGAACTATTTGAAACTGGTCCATCACTCATTGATAGTATATTAACAAAAGAATATCCTTTAATAGGATCGTGGATAGAAATACTACCAATTGAGACCCAATCTGAAAAAACATAAAAAAATATTATACAATTTTGTTCCAAGTAATTGCTTGGTATGAATAAGTTTCTTCATGTGGGTAGTACTTAAATAGCTGGTCACAGAGCTCTTACTATTCGAGTTAACAATAACGTGTATTTAGGAAGAAGAATCATGTAATTGAATGGTTCAGCAAATATTAAAGAATTTTACCTGCTTTGTGTATTATATATCGAGCAAGACGTGCTGTTTCATTACGTGGAGGCAAATCGGAATATAGCGACGCAGCATCATACCCAGAAATGTAGAAGAAGAGGACGATAATTTCACAAATTCTTAAATTCAACCTAAGTATTAAAAAAATGTAAATTATGCTGCATAATTAGTTGCTATAAAGACAATTGGACGTATCTCAATATTCTATGTTTTGAAAAAATATTCTTCATTCAAACTTTGAATTGACAATTAAGCGAGTATGTTTCCCCTGACTTTCAGTTTCCAAAAATCCCCTTGAAAATGTTAACTTTTGTTTTTTATACTTAATTATCTTATATTGATTTTTCCCTCCCTGTGGTACCGATTAACAATTTTATTGACTCAGAGAGTGATTTCTTTGCAGCTGCTTAATTATTTTCACCTTTTTATGCTTGATTACTTTTCTTGTTTCATTGTTATGGTTTTTACATTAATTTGGACTTATTGAATTCGAAACAACAATGGCAACAAAATTATATGGTTCCACTTGGAAAAATAGAGTTACGACGTTAAGAAATTTCGTAACTTTGTCAAGCAATAATTGCTTATTCCCTGCACTATTTTCAGTTTCTTAAAGCTGCAGCATATTTCCTAGGTATTATTTTCTTCTGACTACATTATCACTTTATCACTGCTACAACTTTGTGTGCATAACAATTTAAAAGTTGTTATCCCCCCGTCACATCATGATATGACCAACAGAGGGCTGAAGGTGATATTCTCAAAATTATTTTTTTAAGTTACGTCCCTTTATCTTTAATGCGACAAATATGAATTAATGTTCTTTTTTCTGTTATTATTTGATTATTGCAAATATGAAACTAGTATTTACTTACATTTCGAGAGAAGTATGATGGTCTTCAAAAAATGTTACTAGTGTCTTGTATCTCGCAAATCTGAGATCTGAGTGCAGTTTAACTTTTAGCTCACTATTATAGATTCTTAATTGTGGTGGGGATAAAAGATTACTTTGGTGTGTAAGTTTGTTTATGAGATTTTTAGTTTTTTCAACGCAAAATTATTTTTAGATTTTAGGTATATTGTATTCGCCGTACTTCTTTTCAAATTGAAGTTCACTATCACCAGATTGGCCCAGTTTGTAATAGTAGAGATAATGGTGAGATTCTCCAATGCAGTTTTAATCTGCAAGTCGGGAATACCATGTTGGTAGATTTCTTAGACATGTTTAGCAAAACGTCTTTTTATGGCAAGATATAAATGCATACCTACCAAGGAAAAACTGATATTCCCGGGCTTCTGGTCTGTCGACCTCCAGCATAATTATCATACAGCTATTTTTATTGTTTATTTATTGTTGCAATAAAATTCTACGAACTACTTGCTCTATCTTGGAATTGCGTGAATTTTGTTTTCCTGCATAATGATATAGGGGAAAACCCAGTTAGGCAATGATAACTGTAAAAAGTAAATATGTTGACAAATGGACTGCTTATGACTAACATGATTATTTATTGTATTATTTCAGGTAAACATCTTTATCCATTTGAGGTAGGTAGTTTGTCAAAATTAATATACCCAGTCTTGTACAAAATTACACAGGTAGGTAATTCAAATTAATTAACAAAAAATAATTTAGTAAACACCTGGGAGTTATTTTTATTCTTATTTCTGACGTCTTCTGAATGTACCTACCTTACTTATTATATGGCCATTCCAGCACAACTGGTTTTGTGTCTTACACTACTTTTTGTTATTGGTCATCATTTATCTTTATTACTGCTAAGCAAGAAAAATTTAAAATATTTTTGTTTTATTTTAAAAATTCGGAATTTCTGATAAGAGGAGTAAAAATGAAAGAATTTTCAACACGTATTATACAGGGCGAGTTAAAATAATTAAGCTACAAATTTATTTTTCTATAAATAAGTATTTTCAGCGGATTTCCTCGGACAGGTTGAGTTTCTTTTTCTTTTCTAAGGAATTATAAGTTTATATATATAGTAGACTCCGCCTTTAACGGACCCTGTTATAAAGGACACTCGGCTATAGCGTACTTACCATAGTGGTCCGTTCAAACTCTCATAAGAGGCTTATACAAAATGTTTTGTTATAACAGACCCTTTTATAACAGACACTTCGGATATAACAGACAAATTTAAGCACCCCATACTGGATATCACCGGTTATAACGGACGCGAAGACTTGTCTGGACTAGTCCGTAACGCGAATTCGCTTCATCATAAGGTTCTCAGTCCAAAGACTGGTTGGACGCGTACCTCCACTCTTTTCTATCCTGAGCTAACCTACGCATTTCCCTAAAAGTAGAACATCCTACATCCCTAACTATTTGAGAGCAGTAGTCTAATCTAGGCCTACCCCTACCTCTTTTCATTCCTATCTCTGACTCTAGTATGTCGCGAACTATTCCTTCGTGTCTTAGAAGGTGTCCTACCATCCTATCTCTCCTACTCTTTATTGTCTTCCATACCTTTCGCTTTTCCCCAACTCTTTCTAATACTTCCCTATTGCTAACCTTATCTATCCACGGTATCTTCATCATGCGTCTGAAGCACCACATTTCAAACGCTTCTACTCTTTTTCGATCCGCTTCTCCTATTGTCCAAGTTTCGCACCCGTATAATGCCGTACTCCATACATACGACTTTAAGAGTCTCTTCCTAGTCTCTATATTAACCGTTCTCGAACATAACAGTTGTTTCTTTTTGTTAAACGCAACTCGGCCCTGCGCTATTCTTTGTTTTATATCTTTAGTGCTCCTACCGTCTTGAGTTATTTTACTTCCTAAATAGCAAAAATCCGCGACCTCCTCTATCTTCTCATTTCCTATTTGTATGTCAACTTTAGTTCTATTTTCGCATCCCCTACATACCAAAATTTTAGTTTTCTTTTTATTGATTTTCATGCCGTAGCCCTGTGTCAAAACTGCTTCCATTTCATTCAAAGCCGCTCCTAATTCTTCTTTGCTAGATGCTAACACTGCTATGTCATCCGCAAATCTGAGCATGTTAATAGTTTGACCCTGTACATTAATCCCTGAGGCTGTTCTGTCCTTAACAATATTAATCGCATCTTCGATGTATAAGTTGAAAACTAGAGGTGACAGTGCACATCCCTGTCTCACTCCCTTCCGGATATCTACTTCCCTTCGTTCCTGCTCACACTCTATAACTGCTTTTTGCTCTTTGTAGAGATTATGTATTATTCTTCTGTCCCTATATTTCATCCCTACCTTTCTCAGCACTTCGAACATCTTCCCCCATTTTACGTTGTCGAAGGCTTTTTCTAAATCTACAAATCCTATATAGACGCTCTTTCTCTTTTCTATCGTTTTTTCTATAATTACTCGTAAAGCTAGAATAGCCTCGCGCGTTCCTCTATTTCGTCTAAATCCGAACTGATCTTCTCCTAATATTTCTTCCGCCTTTTTCTCCATCCTTCTTTGCACAATTCTAGTTAAAATTTTTGACGCATGGGAAGTTAAACTGATAGTTCTGAAATTGTTGCACCTATCCGCGCCTTTCCTTTTTGGCAAAGCTACCATGATGTTCCGTTTGTAATCCTCTGGAATCTCGCCTGTCAGGTATATGCGACTAACTAATTTAAATAAACGGTCTATTACCTCTTGACCTGCGCACTTTAAGTGCGAATTCGCTTGCGGGGTTAAATTATAATTACATAGTGGCAGAGCCGTGCAGCGTGCAGTTCTATTTCTCTTTTTAAATCATGATTATGTATTTACTCATCCATACAATATTTTTGTCTATTTTTGAGAATTGATATTTCTGTTAATCTTTTTAGAAGTTTATACAAACATAAATATTTGAGTTAATAAACGTCTTTCTAATCATCTTAATTTTTCCCAACCGGTATGCGTATAAAGGACACCGGTTATAACAGACTCAAATAAGGTTCCCTAGAGAGTCCGTTATAAGCGGAGTCTACTGTATAAGCAACTCTGTGGTTTAGACTGAATCGACCTGTATATTAGTAAAGTAGCTCAAAAGTCCTGCAGTGAAAAAATTAAATTGACATGTCAAAAATTTAATTTTTAGCTACAATTTGAGACGATAGCCAATTTTTGGTTTTTGGCAATTAGTTTCTCTCGAAAAAAGACACCGAGAATGGGCAGTTCATTTCTTGATACCCGCTATTTCCATAGTTTCCCCATATTTGCCCCGCCCTGTACAGTGTAATTTGTTTAAGCCAGTTGCTAATCTTTATTGGCATAATAACCTGACAAATAGCCAAGTGGTATCAAGAAACAGAAGGTCTTTGTCCCATCTTTTCCAAGAATCTGTCAAAAACAACTAGAAGTGGAAAATTAAATACATATCTAAAAACATGATACAGTTCTAACTTTATTTACATTCAATTCACTAGCTTAGTTTAGGTGAAGAGGTACGGCCATACGATGGAAAAAACGGCTAAGAATCGGATACTAAAAAGTCCTTAGAATTATGAATTAGAACTTTTTAGCTGAGTCGAATTAGTGTCGTGGCCTTCAGTACCCAGTAAGTGTGATAGAAATTTCTGATGAAAAATATACACAGGTATGAAGAAACATACAGGGTGAGTCAATAGTGTGAGAGTCCCTGATATATCTCAAATAATTTGACATGCTAAAACTTTTTTAATACAACACTTTTGTCTAATATAGTGAATTACCATATTAAATAAAATTATTTTCAGTTTAACAGCATGTTTCATATTTGCCACATGGGAGTCAACTTCGTTATTTCAATTCTTAATTGGAACAGTCTCTAAGTGATGACATTTTGGATTCCTTGGTTGAGATTGCATAAAATTATTTTTACCCAAACTTTCTTGTTACCTACCAGCATTTTTTGGCACATTCTAACATTGCAGATAAATTTTTGCAAGTTATTTAAAAGCTCGAAAATGATCAAAATATACTTATTTAGACCCTAATATTTTATTAATAAATATTTAGTTGGCAAAGATTTATTGGTACAATTTTCAAAGCTGTTAGAGGGGCACAATAGTAAAAGTTACTTGAATAATCTTAGCCGTGGAAGAGGAGTATCAATAGTTAATTTTCTGCTTCAGAATGGTACAATAAATTCCTCTATGTGCAGGTACATACATAGTAGGAAACTTTATAACTGCTGAATTTTTATAACAGTTTAATTAATTTATTTCAGTATATCACACAAAATGCCTAGCTAGACTCTGACTACTTTAACACTGTCTGAGGGTCTATTAACGATACTGGTGGAATTAGCATTGAAGTAATCCTCAAGAGAAACGTGTTTGATTCCGCCGAAAAAATCCAGTACTCCAATTTGCCCTAAATTAATTTTTGCAAAATAGAAGCCATGGTCTAAAATAACAAATTATCAATTTTAATTAATATTGCCCATACTTGCAGGATTACTACCAGCAGGAAAAATTGTCATTTCAGGATGCCTTGAAAACAACGCTTTCTTTGCAAAATTATATTCCCAATTGCTTTGGTCAGTGATCTAAAAAAATAATTTTTGAAGTTGTATTAGATGGGTTTATTATCTTAAAATAGTTTACCTTTTGGAACTTTCCGCTCATTAGAATTCTTACACATCGGGGGTCTTGTGGATCATATTTCTTATCATTACAATAAGAAGATTGAGCTAAAGTTGCCATTATTGAGCATCGATTATCTGCCTGTAATAACAATTTCAATAATTTAATTTAAATTAATCAGTTGGAATTATGAAATTTGTATGTTTTTACATCTTACTTCCAAATCTTGTCCTGTTAAGTCTAAATCTGTAAGATAGATGTACGGAACACCCGAACCATTTGTAACAGGCCCGTCACTCATCGATACTAAATTAGCAAAAGCAAATCCCTTTTGAGACGTAGAGTTTGTAGCGATTGATACCCAGTCTGAAATAAAGAACAAAGTAACATTTCAAACATTTTGAAGACAACTTTGATTTCACTGAAAAGAGTTCATTGCACCTAGCAAATTTCTAGGGTATAAATTAAAAAGCAATAGGGCTATGACAGAGCCTTGTGGTAATCAATTTCAATTCCAATTTGATGCCTTGTCCTCCAGCAAAGAATTTAAAGCTTTGACTAGAAAGCACTAATCAACCCCAGAGTATTGCTTTATACAATTCGTGTATTAGTCCATCTTTCCAGGCAGTATTTTATACTGCCATTAGGTCCTCTTCTAGAATAACTGCAGTTTTTAATCATCGCAGTAAGCCTGTTTCAATGTGATGTGCCGTTCATGCAATTTATCGCAGTATTTTCTGTTCATTCTAAACCCATCCTGTTCAGAAGAAGCACATCTTCTATAACAGGTGAGTTTCTGTTTCCCCAGGATCTTGTAGTACACGCTCTGAAACAAAATGGGCTACACTGGCGAGCTTTCCGGGTAGGTTATAATCATGGCTTTCTTGATGAGTCCCAGAAGGACGAAACCAGTTGGTCTGCGGTTTTCCATACACATTCAAAACATGCAATATTTGAACAAAAACCTGCTTAAAAGCACGTACGTACATGGAGACAAATTAAGATTGTTTCAAAGCCACCTTAGGTGGGGTAGCAGTCGTAGTACAAAAAATCTGGATTTAGTTCTATAATTCAATGCCTGGCGGGGTATTTGCTCGAGGAGTAGTTGTTCGAACGGTCCAGTACCACTAATTAATGGCTTTCTTGACTTAAATGTGGATGAACCTATCTCTCAGTGAGTGTTGATTTGCTGTCAATGGCAAGTGTAAGTCAGTGTGTTTGCCAATAGTTCACATATAAAGAATAGAATTTAATCCATCATGCAAACAGAAAATTTACATGTATTTAGGTATAACAATAATTTTTTCATAAAAGATTGTTAACAAAAAAACTGCTTTGTGTGTTGCTTAAAATATAATTCTGTTTATGACTTGACAATATTTTGTGTTTCTTTATATCCGAAAGATTATGAAGCAATGTCCGAAAAGGATGTAAATTAATTGCAATTTTATCAAAAGTAAATACAATTATCTCTAATGTTTATAAATATTTGTTCTCAAATTTTTCTTACGTTTTTATAATTAGCTTAAAAATCGTCCTAAAGTAGGTTTTATCAATCAAACACAGAGATTCCACACATCAAGCACCCAAGGGAAGGCCTTGTGACGCGCAATATAGATGTGTGTAACATTTTCAAAATATTTCACTATGATTGTTGTAAAAGATATTTTTTGCTACAATTGTTACTTACATTTTATTTTGTCAAACAATAATTGTTGCAATATATAAAAATAAAATTATTTCAATGTGCTGAAAAAATATGGAATATATGTATTTAGGTGTTTTAACTAAACAATCATACCTGACAGGTGTATTACATATCGAGCCATTTGGGCTGCATCTTTATAATCTGGTATTTCAAAAGGCGTAGGTAAAGCATCATATCCAGATAGGGTACAGAGAAGCAAAACAAAACCGTACACTTTCATTGCAAATCTGAAATTTTTAAACACATGTTTATAATGAATTGAAAAATTACATGTTTATAATGTATGTTATACAGAAAGGTCTATTTTACACATGCTAATTAATTGAATTATCATCAGAATGCTTGAAATAACAACTAAAAATAATCTCACTCACGCACTAAAGGAAATTTGCCTGGAAAATGTATTACCAATAACTTGCAAATGTGAATGGCATTTAATGTTAAGCACACTATTATAAATACTGACAGCAGGGGTCAAAGATTAGGTAGATGCAGATTGTAAATTTATTTATTATGTTTTCATGCCCATTCAACAAAATACTGTAAAAACAAAATTTAACTGTTTATTTTTAGAACCGTTCAAAAATATTTCAAAATTTTCTTTTTTGGCAACTTATAGCTTTCGAGCTGTAAATATTACTCCATTATTATTTTATTTGTGATTAGGCATATTCTTCCTCACTTGTATGTACTTATGTACTTTATACATTACTTGTTTAATAATGGGAACCTGTACATCACAGAAGATCCAAATTTGCTTGGATGGGAAAAACATTGAAATTTCAAGAGGAGATACAAAATGTTATACAGGGCGTTTCATTTAAGCACAAGCACTCATTTTTTATTAATTATAGTTTTTACAAAAATTAAAGAGTTAAAGTTAAATTAATTTAGAAGCATTTGTTAAAAAATAATAGGGGTAATTCATGTATTAAACTTAAATTGGTATTACTTGAATTTACTGAAATATATTTATTTTAAAAGAATTTTAAAAAAATGTAAAATGAAAATTACTCCTTTTAATTATCGTTTCCTTTAAATCAAAAATTACACCGAGATTAGTGTTTTACGTTGTTGAGATAAGTGCGCTTTATACGCACTTGTCATTTGTCAAAAGCCTGGCAATTTTCTCTGGAAAACAATAATTTAATTTTTGCGGTACCCAATAAGTGGGAATGGAAATGCATTTTCAAGAACTTTAAAACATTGTACTTTTTCGTGTAATTGGATTTCCGTCAAAAGTTAATTACGCAAAGATGTTTACTTTAGTCTGCATAAAACTGCCCTTTCAATCTCCTTCATATGTTATGAATCACCCTGTATGCTGATTTGCGTCAATCAGATATGAGCAAGCACCAATTAGGTACTTATTTTATTAATTGTTTAGGTGCAATGAGTGACAGTGGATCGTTCAAACAACTACTCCTTGAGCAAATACCCCGCTAGGCAATGAATTATAGTACAAAAATCAGATTTGCTTGCTACAAGATATCATAGAACGCTACTTCAGCCAGCTGGTATTGAAATATTCATAATTCAGTGCCTGGCAGGGTATTTGTTCGAATGGTCCAGTGTACCACTCATTGCACCTAAATAATCAATAAAGCAATTGACACTTGCTCATATCTGATAGACGCAGGTCAGTATATAAGCAAGTTAGTTGGGTGTAAAATTAATATAGAAAGCACTGCATTGACGTATTCCCACAAGAACGGAAACCAGTGATCTGCAGTTTTCTGTAATCATTTCGAAAGCAACATATTTGGTATAACCTATAAAACGAATCTTGTATGATGAAACGTTGATTGACGACTTATTCTCAATAAACGGTTGAACTAAATAATAATAATAATAATATAATAATAATAACACATCTTTATTTAAAAAAATATATATTAAAAAACGAAATGAAATGCAGTGGTGGAAAGGTGGGCGTAGTTTAGTCCTAGACTACTCTGCCACTTAACCCACCCCCCGCAAGCGGAAATAACAAAGACGTTAAATTTTTACAAAAATAAACACAGACACTAAGATAAGCACAAAAAAAACATAAGTGCGCACCAAAAAAACACCATTACACAATACCAAAATAACAAAGACGCTAAATTTTTACAAAAATAAACACAGAGGCTAAGAGAAGTACAAAAAAGAACATAAGTGCGCACCAAAAAAACACCATTACACAATATGAAAGCAGATCACTGCTGCCGTAGCAAATAATTAGCAAGAGCTGACCTAAAGCCTGAAGGGGACAGATCTTTGAAATCTTCCGGAATGGAATTTTACAGCTTAACAGCATTGTAGGTAAAACTCCTACAATATAACGCCGAGGAATGCTGAGGCATAGTTAGACGGTGTGGAAATCTTACATTAATATTGTGAATTTGAGATCTTTCAACTAACAAACCACAGAGCAGGCCACAGGAATTATCGACAGTTAATAGTTTATGCACGAAAGTAGTAAGGTGAAGAGCACGGCGGTTATGCATATTCAACCAAGAAAGTTCAGGCAATCTATGCGAGACATGATCGAATTTACGTAAACCAAATATAAATCTAACACAGAAATTTTGAACCCTCTGGATGTGTTTAACGTACAGAGAATCAAGACAAGGACCGTAAATCAAATCGCAATAATTAAATAGGGATAAAACTAGAGATTCGCACAAGATTTTCTTCAGACCAAACGACAAAATAAGACGGTTGGACCACAATAATTTCATTGCATTGTACGTTTTAAAGTAGAATTAATATGCGATTTAAATCTCCAGTCATCATCAATCAACAGACCGAGATTCTTCGCGGAAGCAACGAATGGTGTAGACTCGTTATCGATAGAGATTTGCAGTACACTTTCAACAATAGTTGTCTGCATATTGGACCCGAACACCATAACAGCCGACTTTCTTGGATTAAGCGTTAAGTTGTGATTACGAGAAGAAATGAACAACGACTCCAAGTCAGAATTGATTAAATTCTGAACCAGATGTAAGTCCTCAATCGTAAAACTAAAATAAATTTGAGTGCCGTCAGCATAAGCTGCGATTTTACAGTGTTTAAGAGACGTTAACAAATCTGAGGTGTAAATTATAAATAAGAGAGGTCCAAGGATAGAGCCTTGTGGCACTCCACTATGTAAGTTTATAACGTGAGAGAAAACATTACTAACTTTAATTTTTTGTTTCCGACTTCAAAAATATGACTCAAAAAAGGCAATCTAATCAAGTGTAAATCCAAGATATTTAAGTTTAGCACAGAGTAGATCATGGTCAGTTGTGTCAAATGCTCTGTTATAGTCGAGCAAGGAGCAACACCAACATGCTAACAAGTTTCTTGTCACATGCTGTTAGAATACCATCTGTAACCTGAGCTAATGCGGACGTCGCACTACAATCACTACGAAACCCATACTGATTAGGTGACAAAAGTTTATTTTTAGTAACAAATTCATAAATTTGTGAAAATACTACTTTCTCTGAAATTTTCGAGAGACATGGAAGAATACTAATGATCCTTAAATCAGCAAAACTATTAGGCTTAGAAATTTTAGGTATGGGAGAACCAATAGCAATCTTACACAAATCAGGATAAGAACTTGTCTCTATGGAATAATTATTAAATGGGTGATGAACTGATCTATGTAAGAATTGCAATACTTTAACATCAGCAAAGAAATTTCATCCACCCCAAAGGCATTTGATATTAATTTCATTAACAGATACTAATTTGAAGCTAAATTTAAGTTCAGGATTTAACACATGAGAGTTATAGAACTGTTTTATTTTACTACAGTCATGAGACGCAATGGCAGAAGATGAAAAATAATTACATATATAAGTTGGGTCAGACAGATTCTCAGGTAAAGTACCCTTTCCGCATTTCCAAACCTGAAATTCTGATAGTGCAGACCACATCTGCCGCGACTACCCTGAGCTCATGATAAACCCTTTTCTCCTGACGCACCACAGAGAGAGTGCTATTGTGCAATTTCTTGTAAAAAAGCCAATCTGAATCTAATTTCGACCTTTTTGCAGAGCCAAATCGCGTTGTTTCATAAGAGATTTTATGTGATCGGATAACCAGGGTGCCTTAGGTTTAGTTACTCTTACAGTCCTAATCGGAGCATGTCTGTCAAACAACGACTTAAATAAAGCATTAAAAATTTCCACTTTTTCATTGATTCTGTGCTTACGAATCATACTGTCTCAATCGAGGTTCTGCAGGTCGTTTAGAAAATTATTGTAGTTTAAAGTTTTAAAATTCCTACAGGTAATAAAAATAGGTTTAATTTTCGAAGACACATCGAGTTTACAAGACACCAATCTGTGGTCCGACAGGAGATCAACGTCCAATGTACCGACCTGGCATACAGATAGATTCCCACTGAGAAAGATGGGATCCAGTAGCATAGCTGTGCTGCCAGTAACTCTGATAGGTTTAACAACAATCTGCTTAAAATTGTGTGAATCGAAGCAGTCAGAGACAGGATTCCCCACATATGACAGATTAAATGTACGTAGAAACACATTATGAATGTTTTAATACTAGCTAGCTGGAGCAGCATTCTGTAATATCTTGTAGTACAAAAATCTGAATTTGTTCTATAATTCAGTGATGGAGTATCGAGTTGGTTCTTTGATTAGTTGCACTAATTAAAAATCATAGATGGGTAAAGTAAATCTTTTCGTGGAAGCAGCATGTAAATGTTGTCTGTATCCAAAATTGCTCAAGATATGGTCGCTGTGAGGCGTTAATTTTGGAATAAGTAAAATAACTTTTAATGTAAATACCCACACCTCCTCCTCGACCCAATCTATCCGCTCGCTCGAAAGTGTAATCCGGAACGTCTAAACCCAAATGTAGAGCCACATCTCTGTCTCACACACACAATATCATAACCGCAGCCCTGTATATGATTCTTCAGCTCCTCAAAGCCTGCCAAAAGGGATATGATGTTAATGTGAGCAATATTGAAGCCGTTCATTCACATAATGAGAAAGAAGCAATAAGCAATAAACGATGTAAAGTGGCGTAAGTATAAAAATAAGAATTGTAATAATGTGTGCTTACAACAAATTAATCGGAAACACTCTGAAAAATAAAGCAAACTAAGAGAAATATTACAATAATGCCAAAATATAAAAATATAATGATAACAAATACAAAACTAAACGGAGTAAATGCCCATAACTTGTTGAGACAACCGTACACTTAAAATATAATTAAAATAGTAAAATTATAGTATGAAATGAAATGAACAAGAATCAATAACAAAGCCACAAGCCAAAGAAAATTGAGAAAATTCTTCAATGCAAACAAAATCAAATATAAGTATATGCAATTCGTAGAATCATATGTAGTTAGTTATCAAAATAATAAATTGGGGATCCCGGAAATAGCGACCTGAAAAACATCAGATGAACTGCACCCAAACCATCTGCGCAAATATTTTAGCCTCGAATTCTGATGTCTGGCGACTGTTCCCTTTATTTCGATTTTCTACTTATGCAGTTTTCCAAGCTTCACATACAGAAAGCTGTGACATTCTACATAGGGTGCTACAAGTAAGAAAACTCTATCCAGTTCACTGTCGACACCTGACTCCACTTCTACTTTTTCATGTAGACTGGACTAATCCTAATTGGCATTGAAAACTCGCCTAATATCAGTCACTTTGTAGGAACCCACAAAAAAATTTTTTTGGGTCGGTCAATTAATGCTGGAAAGAATTCCGTTTACTAACAAATTTGACGGTTGCGAAACAAATGTGATGGTTACGAAATTCTAAATGAATACCCAAAATTTCAAAATGACCAGTTGTATATTGCCAAAATCTATACAAAATCTCTTTGAACTTCTAGTTTATTTTCAAACTTCCACTTATTTTTCATTGACTACTTTAAAAACATCGTGTATATAAATATATACTTAGATTAACTGTATACATCTAGGTAGAATATTCACATACCTAATAGTTACATTTTAACTGGAAAAATAGATTGTCTTATTAATTACGGAGGAAGTATTAATTATAACTCCAAAAATAAGAGATAAAATATTTTATTAGCACATAGCACTACAGAAAAACTGTAACAATAATGACATTACCACATTGCTGAAACAGTTTAGTTGCTTCGAATATAAAAATTGAAAATAAAATTTATGAGATCTCTTTAAAGCATTTTTTAAATTTTAACATTTTCTATAAACTAAGACACACAATATTTAAAGCACAAATACTTTGACTTTCTTTAGTAACAGATAACAATTCCATAAAAATTTTTAATCATCAATATTTCCTTACTATTTTACATGTAACTTACCACACTATTACAATCCTCTTAATCATAAAACTTACTAAGCAGTTTTACTAGTACCTTTCTACCAAACTTGAAATAATATTTATAGTGAACTATTTACATTCATTTATATGACACATTTCATTTTTAAACAATTTTAAAGTTTTTACTCATGACAACTGATAAGATCGTGCTAAATGGAAATTTTAATACATGCACGCCGTGATCAAACATGATATAAAAACAATACCCCGAATATGACCATCAATTTTAACAAAATTTCAAACAGTAAACAAGAATTATTAAAAAGTAATCATTTAATATAAAAATTGTTTCAACTATAGTACACATTAAATCTATAGAGAGCGCAAACAGATAAAAGACAAGGGTACTTGCACTTAAAATTTTTAACAAATGCTGTTTCACTTGATAACATCATATATACACGATAACAATAATAGTGCTAGTTTGAGCAGACTGTAAAAATAGTTCAACATAAAATGTGACGGTGACTTCATTCTTTAAAAACTACAAAAGTATAAAACACATGCGTAATAAGTCACCAAAGTTTGAGTACGTTGACTAGTCGATGATTTTAAAAGTAGATATTATACTTCACCGCTGCATTACATATATTAATTATTTAAGATGATAGTGTTATAACATTAAAATATAAACAAAAATGCTAAATTTCCTAAATGACAGAAATAACTCATATCGTCTTGACTTGAAAATTTCTATCAGGAAAACAACTTATATCAGGCAAATGACACTAAAAACTGGCAGGATTCTATTAACGTACGAATCACAGATTTTGAATTCATATTTATTTAAAATACAAACGCACGACACCTTTTTTGCAAATGAAACAGTCTTCAAGAGCCCGACACACAGGATTTTTGGGAGCATGGTAGACGTTTGCCTGGTTGTAAATATTTCAAAAACTATAAATGATATTAAATTGTTTTTATTTGCAAACAGTTCTTAAAATACAAATCTACTACTGCCGTTTTAAAATTTGCTGGAAAATATGAAAACAATAAACGAAGTACAGCATGTTACAAGTGGCGAAAAACTGCTTTTTATAGAATCTAATAAAACTTTCCTGAAAAGAAAATCTCAGAATATGATTAACGGCAGTAGTATACTGAACCTATGGCTTGTAAGAAGACATAAAATTTTCGATTTCGACCGAAAAACAAAAAAAATATGAGTAAACAGCAGTACCGTTGCAATCGGAGTTTTTCGTCACAGCTCGTGCTCTCGCCTATCTTTCGGCTACTGATCAAAGTCGCTCTGTTAAGTCAGCCAATCCATTGAATGAAAATTTTTGATTCACTCGATTTGCAACTCAGCAAACTTTTTTGCCAGATTATTCGGAAACTGATAGAAATAGGCTAGACAAGACACTAAAAGAATCGTTGTTCGACAGGTTCGTATTCCATTTTGTACTACATGAAGGAATATCGATAAGTTTATTTAACATTCACTAATAGAAAACATCGAGGCAGCAAACAATAATGCGTATCATTAATTACAAACATCTTACAAGCATCTATTCTTAACCGGCAAAGAGTCTTATTTACTTATATCATTACTTAAATAACAAGTGGACGCATATACAACAGCAGAATAAAATGTGGAGACATTCACTCAATAAAAAAAATATTCTGATCTACGATGAGCTCGGAAGATTTGCTAATTTGTGCGTATAGTTGATAACATTTTTCGTCTGCATTAAACAGCTACATTATAATACGGACTTTAGTTATTTATCACAAACGAAGATTTCTTTGAAAAATTAATCGTAAATGGTAGGATATAGCACCAAAACTTTCACAGAAAAGTTTTCTAATTGTACAAAAACCACGATGAATTTACTTTAACAATTTAAATGCAATGCTAAATTTTAATTTACAATTTCTTTACTACACAAATTTATATATCTAGGACAATAAATAACATATTATTTATTTTTTTGAATGCGGTAGCAGTAAATTTCATTTACCAGATAGCGAGAATATAATTTTGCTATATTTGCTAGAGGCTAATTGGACAGACTGCTAAGTGCTAAAATAATGCAAATTCGCTTTGTATCAAAGCCAAGTTCACAAACTGGATTTTGCCGGTTTTCAAATGGTAGACTAAAAGATAATTAAGTAATTTATATTTAACACATGTACTGACATGACAGCACTACATTTGTACCACTATATTAATTCATTTTTATTTTAGATCTTGGATAAAATGCTTAATTCTGAATCGCTTTTTTGCAGAAACAGACTTTTATATAGGTGGTACACGTTTTCTAAATAGGGGCTTTCTTATATTTGATGTGTACCTACCTAGATTTCAATTTGAAAATTTGCTAAATTTAATGCTTTATTTGAAAACATGGCAGCAAACTTTATTGTTTGATATTTTTTTTTATTTTGCAAAAAAATTGCATACCTGCCACTTTTTCTTTTACATTCGACCGTCAATATAAAATTTTGTAAAGTAGTGTTCACATCTATGCAATTTTTGTTGCAGCAACAAAAATTGCACCCGGTTGCACCATGTAGAATTGCATGAGCCATTCACACCAATGCAAGAAAAATTGCATCTCAGGTTGTCTGTTGGTTTGGTGTCAATGTCAATTATCATTTATGTTTGACGTTTCTCTTGATTGTGTTATTTAATAACATCGAGTAATATATTTGTACAGTAATTACTGATTTATAAATCGAACGTGATGAGTGATATTTATAGTAGAATCCCCTTTATCAGCATTAATAATTCGTCGACGTAATCGTTATTTGTTCCACGTAGAAAAACCTATTTTTTCAGGAGGTGGAATTGCAATGTAATTAATTTTTTAGAAATCAGTTTCTATTGACATCTACTAATTGTCAAAATCGTATAGAAACTTAATACTACCACACAACTTTATCATCAGTAACGATAAAATCCCTAGCAAAAAGTCACCAGAATTGCAGTTGCATGCAACAAAAATAGCGCAGGTTCTAATTTAAAGCATGGTGCCAGAATTGCATGAAATGGTTAATCTGCGCATGCGTGCAATAAAAATTGCATGTTGCAGCAATAAAAATTGCATAATGTGAATAAGCTTTAACACTGCCAAATTCAACCTGTGCTTTATCTCTATACTCTAATGTTTCTTTTCACTTTTTAAAAGTGGAACCTCTTTTACTGACAGTGAATGTGTTAAAAATACATGTGCATCTCAATATATTTTTCACAAAAATGACCTAATTGTATTTAAAAAAAAAAAAACCTTCAGACTAGCATCAAGCCAAATGTAGTATTACAAAATAAATAATGTATTGTATACTTTTATGATTGATCCACACCAAGCGGATTAAAAAACATCAATAATTGTCCTTTTGGAGGAAAATATAGACTATAAAAGAACAGAAATTCAGTTAAACTTTTATTCAGCTTAGAGCAAGTTGTGAGGGACATAGAGGCAGAATGGAATTGCATTAAAAATAGTTTAGTTTCCTCGGCTAGGGATATTTTGGGTCATAAACAGAATGAAAGTAGGAAACCCTGGATAACAAAACATATTGTGAGTCTAATAGAGGAAAGGCGAAAATATAAAAATAGGTTAGATGAAACAGGGAAACAAAGATATAAGGCGATCAAGTGGGAAATTATTCGGAAATGTAGGAAAGCGAAAGAGCAATGGATCGATAATAAATGCAAAGAAGTGGAAGATAAATTCGAAGTAGGAAAGACTGATGAAGCATATAAAATAATTAGGAGAAATTTTAGAGAAATTGGATCTAGTACCAAAAACATTAGAAATGAGGCAGGAGATATCCTAATCGGAAGTGGGGAGAAGGCAGATAGGTGGAAAGAATATTTAGGAAACTTATATGCGGGACCGGAAGTGCAAGATATATTAGAAAGCGAAAGCAGTGTAGAGGGGGATAACCTAGGGAGTCCTATAATGAGAGAAGAGTTTGAGATAGCACTAAAAAGTTTAAGGAATAATAAAGCACCAGGTATAGATGGCTTGCAGGCAGAAATCTTAAAGTGCGCAGGTCAAGAGGTAATAGATCGTTTATTTAAATTAGTTAGTCGCGTATACCTGACAGGCGAGATTCCAGAAGATTACAAACGGAACATCATAGTAGCTTTGCCAAAAAGAAAAGGCGCGGATAGATGCGAAAATTTTAGAACTATCAGTTTAACTTCCCATGCGTCAAAAATTTTAACTAGAATTGTGCAAAGAAGGATGGAGAAAAAGGCGGAAGAAATATTAGGAGAAGATCAGTTCGGATTTAGACGAAATAGAGGAACGCGCGAGGCCATTTTAGCTTTACGAGTAATTATAGAAAAAACGATAGAAAAGAGAAAGAGCGTCTATATAGGATTTGTAGATTTAGAAAAAGCCTTCGACAACGTAAAATGGGGGAAGATGTTCGAAGTGCTGAGAAAGGTAGGGATGAAATACAGGGACAGAAGAATAATACATAATCTCTACAAAGAGCAAAAGGCAGTTATAGAATGTGAGCAGGAACAAAGGGAAGTAGATATCCGGAAGGGAGTGAGACAGGGATGTGCATTGTCACCTCTAGTTTTCAACTTATATATCGAAGATGCGATTAATATTGTTAAGGAAAGAACAGCCTCAGGGATCAATGTACAGGGCCAAACTATTAACATGCTCAGATTTGCGGATGATATAGCAGTGTTAGCATCTAGCAAAGAAGAATTAGGAGCGGCTTTGAATGAAATGGAAGCAGTTTTGACACAGGGCTTCGGCATGAAAATCAATAAAAAGAAAACTAAAATTTTGGTATGTAGGGGATATGAAAATAGAACTAAAATGGAAATACAAATTGGAAATGAGAAGATAGAGGAGGTCGCGGATTTCTGCTACTTAGGAAGTAAAATAACTCAAGACGGTAGGAGCACTAAAGATATAAAAGAAAGAATGGCGCAGGGCCGAGTTGCGTTTAACAAAAAGAAGCAACTGTTATGCTCGAGAACGGTTAATATAGAAACTAGGAAGAGACTCTTAACGTCGTATGTATGGAGTACGGCATTATACGGGTGCGAAACTTGGACAATAGGAGAAGCGGATAGAAAAAGAGTAGAAGCGTTTGAAATGTGGTGCTACAGACGCATGATGAAGATACCGTGGATAGATAAGGTTAGCAATAGGGAAGTATTAGAAAGAGTTGGGGAAAAGCGAAAGGTATGGAAAACAATAAAGAGTAGGAGAGATAGGATGGTAGGACACCTTCTAAGACACGAGGGAATAGTTCGTGACATACTAGAGTCAGAGATAGGAATAAAAAGAGGTAGGGGTAGGCCTAGATTAGACTACTGCTCTCAAATAGTTAGGGATGTAGGATGTTCTACTTTTAGGGAAATGCGTAGGTTAGCTCAGGATAGAAAAGAATGGAGGTACGCGTCCAACCAGTCTTCGGACTGAGAACCTTATGATGAGAGCAAGTTGTGAGCAAGAGATGGATGTATAGTAACTTTAACAAAGGCTGTTAAAAATTATGTGCACACCATTGTTAATATTGAAAGTTACGATTTTGGTGAAATACCTAGGTCAACTAGTAAAAATTACATTTTTCTAAATGGAATGCACGCATATTTTAAGGGAATAGAAAGAAGGCGTCCTATATTCCTATATTTTTTGCAATAAAAAAAATTCATTTTAATTTTAAGACACTGGTGAACTAAGTTAACAATAGTGGGCACTTGATTTTATGCTGGGGTTTGTCCACTTGGTGTGGTTCCAGCATTTGATGTGTTTAAACCAATTGTGGATTCTACCATTTCTATATCTATTTTACCGTTTTAAATTTCACAGGGTAACACTTTTCATCTCTCATAACTTAGTTATGATGAATACCTCATAGTAAATTTGCACTACAAAAACAACTTAACAAAAACAAAGGTTAATAGATTCAGATGACCCCTTTAATGAAACTTTTATATGGTTAACCTTCAAGTTATAGGCACCCAAGTACATCATCTAACTGCTGATAAATGAAAACAATGACTAAAAAAGCCGATAACCACCAAATTTTATGGCTGTCTGGATTAAATTTATTTGTGTAAGTTCAACAATTGTTTATCTAGAGACAGAAATACTCTGCGCATAAAAGTTTACACGCTTAAGATTAGAGAAATCCATCAGAACCAAAGAAATTAGATATTTATTTTTAGAACTTTGACATGGCCGTTTTTCCTTTAACATTCAGCAGCACAAGACTCAAAAATAACCGTAAAAAATAATCACAATCATAAAATTTGAAAAAGTAATGATTGTGCCTACTTCAAGCAGGGTTGTGAATTTGTCCACTTTCTTTGATTTCGTCCAGGACGTAGATATTATTGGACAAAATCAGACATTATTGCCTAAAATCAAGTTCCATTTTTATTTATAAAATACTGTTAAGTTAGTAGATAGTCTGCTAATCTATCTAGTCAAGCACCAAAATGGGCTTTCATTTTCATTTGTTTTATTTTTAATATAATATATAAAAAATAAAAGTTTTGTTGAATTTTTGCCGCGTTTTATTGATTTCGTTCAATTTTGTCCAATTTGTCCATCACTATAGATTTTGTCCGGACGGACAGAATTGGACAAATCGTCCAATTATGTCCACTTGGAAAAATTCAATCAACCCTGACTTCAAGACAATTTCTAAGCAACTAAAGAATATTTTTTAAAACACGGAAAAATAATCCTAAACCAAGAATCAAAATAAAATAACTTCAAGTAAAGAAACATATTATTATAGATACAGGGCGTTTCAGAAGGAATGGTAAATATTTTGTTAAGTTATATTACCTATCAACTATCCTGAGCAAAAAACTTCATAATTAAATAAAAAATTACTTCGCGTACTACCAATAAGTATAACAAAATTATTTTATTTAACCGGTTTCAAGATCTACAAACGATCCCATCATCAGAAATATTTAAGAAAAATTTTTCTTAAATATTTCTGATGATGGGATCGTTTGTAGATCTTGAAACCGGTTAAATAAAATAATTTTGTTATACTTATTGGTAGTACGCGAAGTAATTTTTTATTTAATCATGGATTTCTACCAAATAGTGAAAAGTGAAAATATTAACTACATAAAAAACTTCATAAGTAAACATGTGTCCAATTCTTAATGGTTGTGGACATAGGTATACATTTGGGTATACAGTTGTTTGAAATTAGGTAGCATATACAGTCATTATGAAAGATACCTATTAACTAACCTCCTTGACGATAACATGCCCAAACACTATACGAGGTGATGTTCCAGCTTGCATACTGATTTGCGCATTTTGTTATTTTTACATTGATCGGAGGGAGTAGAATTCGTTTAGCATAGCATGTTTCAGCAAAAATTTATTTGCAAAATAAAAATAAAACAGGAAGCAAGTTTTGGCAGAAGAAATTTTTGAGATTCCGTAATATATATAATATGTAATTATATTGCACAATAAATAAATAAATAAATAAATTGGTGACATATTTATATGAACTTTCGTACTCAGAGTAATTGATACTACAATCCCCCAAACTATTTATTATTTCTCGTGAAACACCCCGTAATATAAAAATTAGCTGTGGATTCCATACTAAACCAAGCTATGGATTATATAATTTTATTTCATATACCTATATATGTATTTTATCATTCCATTACTTTTGGATTCAGTTTGGGTCAAAACGAGGGTCAAAAATAGTGAGTAATATTCCGACAACTATTTAAAATAAGAAAAAGATCCCGGAAAAGCGTCAACACATGGTTTTGATTATTGTCATCAAAACAAGAACATACAACCCCATTTGATCTTATTAACCTTGTGATTTCTGTTACAGTTTATGATACAGAAAATCTGATAAGACAAAACACAAGTAAACATATTAATCTAAAAATCACATGACCTACCACAAATGTGCAAATGCATAATTTTTCTTTAATCGCAAAATATACCTTGATTAAAGGAATTATGCATTCTGAAGAAATCACATGGCACGGTAAGGTCCTTGCATTCTAAGGTACTGAATAACAAGAGAAGGTCCACCAGCAACAATTTCAGATGGAATTTGAGACAAGGGACAATTCTCTATACTCATTATTTGCAAATTTGAACACAAAGCCAACTCGAATGGTAAATTATGCAGTGAAGGATTATCATTAATATAGAGAGACTCTAAATTTTCTAGGGTTCCAATCTCCTCTGGCAAATACGTTAAGTTGTTTTCGCCAACACTTAAGAAAATTAAATTAGATAAGTGACCTATTGCTCTCGGTAATGAGGTTAATTGGTTAGACTGAACTATAAGACGCTGCAGTTCTCGTAACAGCCCTATTTCATTTGGCAACTGCTCTAACCTATTTTCCTCTAAATCAAGTACCCGCAACTTTCTTAAATTACCGATACTTGGAGGTATTCGTCTTAACAAGTTATTTGATAGTACTAACACCTCCAAATTTTGAAGACACTGTATGTCTTCCGGTAGCTTGCTCAACTGATTTGTTCCCAAGTTGAGTTCTACCATATTAGTCCAAGTACCAACATCAAGAGGTAACGATGTTAATTGATTTTCTTTCATATTTAACTTCGTTAAATGTCTAGCTCTAGAAAAAATTCCATAAGGTATTTTATCAATCTGATTGTGCTCTAAATTGATAGAATCAACATTAGTGAATTGAGAAGGTCCCCCTGAAGGGTAAGCCGAAAAATTATTTCTCGACAATGTAATACTAGTTAATTCGCTTAAACTTGATAATAGTCCTTCTGGTAACTGACATATAGCATTACCTTCTACATTAAAATCATCCATGTGACGACAATTGCTCAGGCTACCGGGAATGCTAGATAACCTATTATAACGTAAACCTAGTCTAGTTAACTGCTGCAACTGTCCAATGGAGTCAGGGATATCAAGTAACTCATTATGTTGAAGATCGAGAGTAGACAAATTTGTACATTGTCCTAGCTCTTCAGGTAAATGTTCCAAGTGATTGTGCGAAACATCGAATGTTATTAAATTAACTAGCTTACCAATTCCTGCTGGTAATTCTCGAATCTTATTCTCTCGCAAACTTAACATGGTTAAAGAAGTTAGGTATCGGATTTCATCGCCCACATATTTAATCCTATTGAAACGCAAGAATAAAGTAGTTAAAGATGTTAGTTTATAGACTACTTCAGGAATATCGTTCAACTTATTATGCCTTAAATCGAGAACTTTCAACGACTTCAAGCCTGCCAGAGAATCTGGCAAACTAGTCAAAGAATTCTCGCTCAGTGCTAATGTCTGTAAACTTATTAAACAACCGATTTCAGGTGGTAGAGATACAATTTTATTGCCATACAAATAGAGTTCTGACAAATGGGTTAAATCTCTCAATGTTGGAGGTAGATGCGTTATGTTCGATTTACTTAAATCTAACCTTTTCAAGCCTTCTTCTTTACATCGAATAAATTCCTTAGTTACATCTAAGTCGGCTTGAATTGGTTTGTTTTTCTTGGCAGTGGGCTTCGGTTTATTTGATTCCGGATGCTTAACAGTTACTACCTTTGGCCTGGTTGCATCTCCTCCACCAAGCGAACCAGAGGAAAATTTCTTCTGTTTGACGCCTTCCAGTGTTCCTGAACACTCTGCTTCAGGCATTTCGCTTTCCAATAAATAACCACTGGCAGATGAAGACTGGCTCATTCCGTCAATGTACTTTAATTATTCAAATGAAGCCGACAGTCATTTTAATAATGTTGATCCCACAGCACCTTCAGTTTGCAAAATGGGTTCACTTTTGTTTATCTGCACATATTTCTCAGTTCCACAATTTATACTTTTTCTTGTCAACCACTTGCACATTAAGATTCGGGTAATTTTACAAAATGTAGGGTCTTGTTTTTGTTATTGGAAACAATTCAAGGCCACACACACATATTCAGCAGGTGCAACAGATAAGCGACAAGCCAGATTAGTTCGTGCTTCTTGCTTGATCTGACGCTATTATGATAAATAGAATATTATGCCCCCGCCCATATCCACAAAAATTTGATGTTCCTGACGTAGTCGTAAACTGCAGGAAACACTATTAGTCTATGAATCATGTAAATAAAATTCTGTATTATTCTCTGACATCTCTCACACAATAACTGAACTGTCACTTCGACTGACATCCAAGATTGAAAAGTATTTTGACATTTCAGTGCCCTAGAATTTCGGTCACACCAAAGAGAATAAAAGAAATAGATTCTACAGATATGCTCGATTTTCAAAACACTAGGAGTTAAACGAATTTTGCTATATACTTTGGGCATACTTTGATGCACCCAATTCAACATGGGCAAATTATAGGGCTATTATGAAAATAAGTGTAAATTAATTATTGTCATTTCTTGATTACAAATCTATTCCATTTCATTGTCAGTGGTTTGAACATGAGTAGTTCTCAATGATGGTAGTTCTAGAGCTCTAATTCAACTCGCGCCATCTTTTCACACGTTCCTGCACTTCAGATTATTCTTTGCTAATGTAGTTGGTACTATTTGTTTTGAATATCACTTCATTTCTAGGGTTTTTTATTTTGTTAGTTGCGGGAGTGGTGTCGTGATGAGTGGCGAAGTGCATAACAGCCGCTGTTAAACGTCTGTTTTATATGAAAAAATGTGTTTTCATAACTTATTTTAATAGTGAAATGTGTAACGTTGTAATAATTATGTGTATAAACTTAAAAATTTGATTCGCGATGTTCCGGTGTATCCCAATTTTCAAAGGCTGCAATAGACAAGTTGAGCTTGTTGATAAGAGACACTGTTCTCTGCCTACTGTTCCTGAGGATATTTTGCGTTATTCAAGGAGTTTAGAAGAACTTTTGTTGGACGCAAATCACATCCGCGATCTTCCCAAGGTATTGTAATTTAGAGACTATCAAAACTGGTTTTTAAGTTATTATTGCCTAAACTTTGTTGCAGAATTTTTTCCGTCTACACCGCCTTAGAAAACTTGGTTTAAGTGATAATGAAATTCATAGGTTACCTCCAGATATACAGAATTTTGAAAATCTCGTCGAGCTTGACGTATCAAGAAATGGTAAGTTCAACATACAATGATGATGTTTAAAGCTTCACAGCTTTCACTTTTGTTTTATTACTTGCTTGAAATACTTCTGTTTATTTATGAATTAAACTCGTTTGTTAATTTAATACAGTTAAATTCCAGTTTCGTTGCTAACCTTAAACCTTATCTTTTTAATTTTTAAGTGTACGCACAGATAGGTACGTTAAATAAGCAAAAAAGTGAATGTTTTTCCAATTAAGTACCTATATAATCATGTAAAATGAAGCGTATTCTAGCGGGCAGTTTGGTGTGGCACTCGGGGGCACTTTAAAACACACTGAAAACTTGGTTTGTAAACTTATGTCTGAAACACTCGATAGGTATTGACCATAAATAGTTTAACGAATAAATAAATATCCGTTTGCAATTACCAAGAAAATAATGCAATAGGTCCTTGATGTCAAATTACACCTATATTACACTTACCTTGTTCAGTTCGGTTATAGATGAGGTTATAAATATCCAACAACCAATAATGAATTATTAATTTAATACCTATCAGTACAGAAAATGCACTATTTATTTACGCAGGTAGTCTCGACTAACTTATATTAAGTCTTAACATGGCTAACCATATAAATCGGACAGCTTAATAGGGATGAAAATAAACGAGTTTAGTTTTGGAAATGCTTGATCCTGAGTTTCAAAAAATATACCCAAAAACGATGGTCCATGAATAGTTTTTGTACTTACGTCGTATATTTCCTGCAGACCTACCTGTTTATATACTTGTTTCTGTGGATGTTCTCCACTTTAATTTTTTGTACTACCTAATTACTCAATGAGTAGTCCATTAATTGCACAGTTTTAGTCTTTTAGTTAGCCACCAGGTTTTATTGCGTAAACAGTGTTAGTTGTACAATACTGGATGTTCTATAAATAAATATGGGGTAGAAGATTATTTAGACAGACGTTAGGTATATGCACTAAGTTTATTTAATTTTACCTAGTACCTGTACATTAAAGTCAAATTTAGAATTTGAATGAAAATTTTTGACTGTTGCTGCAATCCTTCAGAATGCTGATTGTGATTTAGGTACTGTTACAATGTTAAAAAACTGTCAGGTAGCCTCAGAGGTCGCTGTATTTTATTATTCAATGTATGTGATGACAAATTATTGATTTTTGCGGACTTAAATTTTATCTTTAATAATAAGTTAGATGCCTGTATCGGCGTTGCGTGTTGCAAGAGAGAACTTTCCCATTTTTGTAAGTGCCGCCGTGTACAGAGTAAATTGTAAATTCTATTGTGCAATGTGCAAGTAGTGTACCGACGAGAACGTTACTAAAAAGTAAACATGTATGGTTATGTGACATCATAACTAAAAAAACTCATCATATTGGAATGCGGGATTACGCCCACCGCAGCCTGATAACGTTATTGGCTGCTTATTTATAATAGTCGTGATTAATTTATAATAATTTGCGATAATTTATAAGCAAGTACGAAGGCAATGTTGTTTTTGTTTTAATGATTCATTGATGCAGTGCCTGCAATCTCACAGTTTCTACATGCATTAAATTTGAAGTCACAATAAACTAAATTAATTCGTAAAATATAATACGAGGGGGTGTTAATATCTAGTTAGCCCAAAATAAAGTTCCCAAACCATACTCATTAAAAATGTCACGTCGAAATAAATATCTGCGTCTTATGTCGCAATTTTTCAGTTATATTTAAGGGAACTATGACAAGGCGGAATTTCGTTTTCAAGTGACTTTTGGGGAGGTATTTCCTAGGGTATGTCAGAAAAAGGGTCTGCGAGAGATAATATCAGATTAACAAGGCGAAAGTGTCCGTATACGACATTTAAATATATGATTTCCGGCGAAGTAAACCTGTTAAAAACCCCAGAGTCAGAATGTATTAAATATTTTTGTTGCGTTCCATATTCTAGTGCAAATAAATGTAATCCGAGTTGTAATTCTCAACTATACGTAGAAGTCCGCTCACTGCTTGCAAATGAGTTCCCGTTCGCCGGATATTGCAAAAGTTTCTTTGTTCGAACACATACCCTGTTAGATAGTAATAGGACTGGAAAATACTCGGGAAAATATGACAAATGATACTTCAGATGAAGACTGATTCCAGAGGCCGGGAACTGACCATTGGATAGGCTAATGATGACGTTTTTCTTTTTGCACAAAAGAATATATGACGGGAAGAGGATAAAAATAGCCCTTTGTGTATTCGAGTGGTTTCTCGACTTAGATGTCAAAATAGTGCTGGGATTTTTTTAGGATGGCTTTTACTTTGGTCTTCATGATAATTGGCAAATGTGGGTGTAATGTGTGAATAGCTTCAGCAGCAAATTGATTGAATAAAGCAAATATTAGAGAGTTCATATGTATAGTTTTCAAGTGGACTACTTGTTTAGACACCTGTATAGGTTGTGACACTGAATAAATTGACATTCGCTTTGAACAATGGCGGAATCCGGTAGAGCTGTAGATTCTTCAAGTTTAAAGTGTCAATGGGCGAACTTTTTATGTTTTTTGTCGCATAAACTTATTTTGATGGGTATAGGTGCCAAGCTTTGATTATTGAGGGGTTGATTTTTGTTTTGCTGATTTTTCATTTTCTATTTTACTGTTATGGTTAAGTATTACAAATGTCTCCACGAATGTTTTAACCCCGGTTTTAACTTTGAATTAAGAAAAACTTTTAGTGATCGGTTGGCTTTATATGCATAATTATTATATTGGATGTGAATGAATGCTTGTGGTAGTTGTATTATGAACCCATCAATAAGTCACAATGTAGCAACGCCGATGACAGAGTTATAAATTATAATTTGATGTGGCCGTATTCAAGTCATAATTATTATTGCAAGTAATGGGTTTGCTTGATGAAGTATGAGGTATGTGTACCTGCCAATGCCGACATTGTACCTAACGGAATAAACTAAATTCCTCTCGTTACCGGTTCCAAAATTGATGGATTTCAATTATTGAACTGCCCACTGAACCGTAGTTAGCTGGAAGCCGCACCATTATTTGAAATGATTGGCAATATGAGTCTTTCATACAGTTAAGTTTCTATAGCTATTGTTTTCTTCCAGGTTTTATTTGTTTTATATTTCTGGGCGCTGTGCGGCTGATTTTATTGGTCGAGATGCACAATAAAAATAGGTATGTTTAAATTGCAAAGATACTCGTGTTCTTTCACGTAGAATAGCAAATGTTTATACTCTGAAGAAGAATTCATCGGTGATCTTGGTGGCCAGTTAATTGTTCTTTTCGAGATTCTAAACGGCTAGAAAAATTTCTTTCTTTTACAACTAGCAGAATTTTTACAAACTGTTTGGAAATTCGTACGGTAACAGTACTCCGACCATGCGGCGTAGGCTAGACCTGTAGGCAGCGGAGTATACTTCCGTTTCCTTCCTGGCGGCGTTGGTTTCATTCATGTGTGCGTACACCTACGCATACCTTAAAAAAAGTAGAGTTGCTATTACTGTTACTGAGGTGACTGTAAAAACAATCCTGTCTGCCACTAAATAGTTACAGTTTTTAACTCGTTGCTTCCCGATTTCTTTCAGTAGCGGTTCGTCGAAGAGGAGCAAAAAGGCAGTTGTGAATCAATAAGTTTATGTGGCTTATAGGATAAAAAATTTGATTGATAGGAAGTAAAAAATGGACTGTATACATTTGCATGAATTTAGATTGTTGAAGGGGTCGTTTTGAAGGAGTTGTCCAAGGCTATCCCGTTGATTAAATAATAGTTTTTTCCCACGACCCCTTAAGAAAGCGACACAATGTGAGCCGGTAAATTACCAGTAAATAACCGCGGTTATTTACCGTAATTTACCGTAAAATACCAAAAATTAGTTACCGTAATTTACGGGGAAAATTACCGTAAATTACGCAGTAAATTACGAAGTAAATTACCATATTTTATAGTAATTTTGTTTATATTTTTTACAAATAAAATTTATATTTTGGTGACATCATTTTTCATCTAACATCTAGGTAATGCTAAATTACTGTGTTATTGGTAATTTACTGGTAAAATACGGTAATTTACCGTAATTTACGCAATATTTGTTACGGTAAATTACCACGGTAATTTACAAAACAAATTTATTACCACGGTAATTAATATTGGTAATTAAAAATCGTAAATTACCGCCGTAAATTACCAAAAATATAAATTACGGTATTTTAACATCACTGGAGAAGGAAAATTAGATCACGAGCGTAGCGAGTGGTCTAACCCTTAGATGAGTAGCTAGCTAATTCGCGGAAAAGAATTGAGAAAATATCGCCACATTTTTACGGAGATCTAAAAAATAAAAGGAAATGGTTTGTGTATCAAAAACGCTATGTTTTGCTTATCAAACTGCAATTTTCATTTAAAATTTTAATGTGCCAATAAAAAGTTTATTATAGAAATCGGTTATTTTTATCAGATCCTCATAAAATGTTTACGCACAGATTCGTAACGAGTACTCGAAGATGAGTCATAATCGAACAATGAAAATTGAGAGTATTCCAGAACGTGCTTTATTGTTTTGATTTTAAATATGTGCTTACCTACGTAAGATATATTTCTGTGAAGGTGCGTTGACGTGATTTTCTTAACAGTATATTGAACGCTGCGTACCGCAAAAAAACGTGTAGGCAGCACCTGGGATATTTAGTGTGAAAGATATTACATATACATATATATAGGGAAAGAAGACGTGGAAAGTTGTTATACAGGGTGTTAACTATAACTGGCTTATTCTACTAATCAGAATAATGATAAAAAGTTTGTATACAGGTGTGTCCGAAAATGTTTTCTAAAAAAGTTATGCTTCTTCGAAGTTATTAACAATGTTTATTTAAGTCTTGGCGTAAGTTAAATACAAAATTATAATAGCAACCTACGAAACAGGCAATTTATTACATCATTATTGACAAACTTTTTAACAATTACATCAAATTTCTTGATAAATGTCACAACAAATAATTGTTAGAAAGAACCACTGACACAATTGCACTCTAAGTTAGTATTTGGCGGGGTAATTAATTGGTTTCTGTGAGAGCTTGTATATGGCCTAAGTTGCTGCTTATGCAGAATTTTCCAAACTGTCATACATTGGAAACACCCAGTTTTGCCGCTATCATACCGTCGCCTTCAATGCATAAGGGCGTATCTCATTTTTTCCAATTTTGCAGGAGAGCGTCTTAAAAGAATATAACCTGATATTTTTGTTTCTGATGAATATTGCCTTTTATACTACTGACATTTTTATTACTTACATACAATAATAAGCTTTGTATAATGACCTTATGTTGAAATATATAACATTCTTCATTCATAAAGCCCAAAAATTTTGAAAATAATGAGATACGCCCTTTAGTGAATAATTACTAAGATGAAAGTTGTTTGAAAATATTAGTTACGCCCTTTTAAATTTTAACGTTTATTTCGTTTTAGTGACATACAGTAAAAAACAACGAAAACTAAATACGTAATTTACATAACAGTACAAGAAATATGAAACAGGTAGAAACATAATAGTTACCAAACCTGAAACATCCACATAAATCAAAAATAACACTTTTATTCTAAATTACAAATTCTAAAATTACAAAACAACACTAGTGAGGCGAGAACCGGTAAAAATTAATGTGCTCTTTTAATTTTATCACAGGATTTTCCCCACTACACAGAGCCTGAAGATCGTTATACTTAGTTTCCGATATTTTGGGCGGCTCAACGTTTAAAGACGGTATTGTAGAATCCATAAGTGAGGAGGCTATTCTTCTTAGAGATATTGTTCTGTAGTTATTTTCCAGGTGACTAGTTTTAAAAAATAATTTTAGGGGTTTGTTTTTTTTAACTTTGAACTCTACCATATCCGTCCAGTTTACAGATTCTCCCAAATCATCTTTGCGTACAGCCAGAATTCGTATGTTCTTTGAGAACTTTTTGAAGTCTAAAAAGTCATCGTGACTTAATGTTGTGACTTGATAAGGCTGTTTTCGTCTAGCTAAGAGAAATATTGGAATTAACTGACTAGGAACAAATAATTCTCCAGACTTTTTATGGCATAACTAATGGCACTGTGCGCCGAGTCACCCTCGTTTTGACAGTGATTGGGCGCAAAGAAGCGAAGAATGATTTCCTGCAAATTAATGCTCCTCTTTATCGTATGTAAAAACATCGAGGCTACCACAGAGTTTTTATTTTGGCCCCCACAGCCATCTGCAAAAAGATAAGCCGTGTGGACTCCCTTTTCATCTAACTTTTTTAGATGCATGTTTACTGCCGTCGATATCTCAGAAGCACCTCGTCTACTTGTACCTTCGTCCCAAGTAAAACAGTGACAATCATGCGATGCAATGTCATAAATCATGAAATTATACACTCCCAGTCTTCGTTTATAGAATATGGCACCATCGTTGGAAATGGGCAGGTAGATAACCTGCTGAAGGTCGAACGATCCACAAAATATCATTGGATTGTTTTGGGCTATTTCCTTGCAATAAGTTTTTATTTCTGGAACCTTTTCTTTTTCGGCTTTATGTTTCAGATATTTTTCTTTCAGCTTTGAATTATCTTCAACCGAAGCTTGCAAATAAGTACGGAAAAAACTGCATTGGTCCTTTTTGGGTCGATGAAACGCAAGGTTCATAGTTTTGAATATTTTCCGATAGGTCGTGAAACACGGTTTTTCTTCATTAGCTTTGAGTTCTTTTATAAACATGTACATTTTTGGCAGGTACAAATCGGGGTGAAGATATTCTCGCGAAGAACTGTTCCGGCAGTAGTGCGATTCTACTCTCGGAAAACGAAGAATATGCTGTTCTATCATTCTGCTCAAGGCAATGTCTCTTCTGTTTAGTGCATCACACCGTCCGCCACGTTTGTCTTTTTCCACAATTCCGGTTGCATTTAGTTTCGAAATTGACGTACGCATGAATTTTTCTGATATTCCCAACGTATTAATAAATAGTTTCCTACGCACTTTTACACATTGAGAAGCATCCCGTAATATCACAAATAACCATTTTCAAACAATTTTTGTAAAAACCAGTACCGCAAACAACGCAGAATTAGGCTTCCTCAGCCTGTGGCGTGCTCTCAAGTACAGCAGTATGGGGGAACCCTATGCCAGTCACCGGTAGTGATGCCACGTTTATAAGACCTAGTAATTGAGTTACGCCGAAAACAGAATTACACTGACATAAGTACAATAATTGTTCAGCACAAACAGGCGTATCTTGAGACACGCCTGTTTGTGCTGAATTCTTGTTAAAGTTTTGGAGATAAGCCCCTGTAGAATTTTTCCATATCTATTTGTAGAGGTCATACTGAGATACGCCCCTAAGCCAAAACATGTATATCCATATTTCAATTTAATTTGTGGACTTAACTCATTTTGAAGGATTCTTGAGTTACGCCCTTATGCATTGAAGGCGACGATACGAGCTATCATATCATAATATCGAGATACCGATCGATCGATAAATTGATTAATCGATAAAGCGATATGTACCTCGACAGGGTTTGTCTGAGAGTTTATCTTTGATAACAAAAACCACCAGAATTATCAAAAAGCGCAAATGCATAATAGTTATTTAAGATACAAGTATTGTAACAGTTCATATCATGATACAAAATCATAATATCATAATAATTATGAAGTTACGATAAGAGTATCTTACAACGTTTTAGCCACTATCAGCGTGACCATACGACTATCATATTTGCTTAAGATATAATTAGTAAACGAGAAATAATAATTATGCACAAAAAGTAGCAGGTCGGTACTTACGTATATGTTGACTTCCGTCAGTACTGTTTTGACATCTCTGCGGACATCAAGATAGCAATGTGGCTGTGAAATATATTCCTTCAACTTCTCCCGGTGTTGAGTTTACATATCAAATTGCGCAAATTTTGTAATTAACGTTTACAAGGTGGTTTACATGTAAGTTTAATCCTCGGTTTAATCTGATTTGATTTTAGTTTGCGTTGCAATTCACTTCACAAAATGCGTGCCCGAAAGAATGTCAATTTGGCGTTCTTTAGCGCATAAGGGCGCTAAAGTATGTCATTAGAACATTCAAATGAATGTCATAAAAATTTATATTATGTATTGATAGTAGATAAAATGATTTTCTCTATACCTGTAAAGTACAATAAAATCTGGATTCGTTCTATAGTTCAATGCCTGGCGAGGTATTTGCCCGAGGAAAATTTGTTCGAACGGTCCAGTACCACTCTGAATTTTCTAATTTGAAACTTAGGTAGTAATGTTTATATGGTATTTGGAGGCGCAGAAAAATTTGGGAACTACTTATGTTTCTATAACTTGGTGCATATTAGACCTAAAAGTCGACATGCTCTCCGACGACAACGCTAGCTGTTTTCGTTTGTATTCCATAAATGGTTTTTGTTAGATGTAAGTTCACACAAAGGAATAAATTGCCACCGGCATTGCAGAAAAGTGGAAATAATAATTGTTTATAATAGTGCTTATTTAGCTGGAACGTCGAGTTCTTTCAAGTGAAACTCATCGTCCTGGTCGGCAGTAGCTAGTAGGTATATCGCCTGCAGGTTTTTCAAACAAATTCCGGTCTTGCACATTCCTTGTCCCTGTTATGATTGCTCGGCACGAAAGTTAAATGAAGTCGTTAAAGTCATAACTGTAGATGTAATGATAGTGTGTTTACTTTATTTTTTAGATCGGTGCTGCTTCGGGCATTTAGTACTTGATGGAATTTCGCTAACATTAAATATTGAATTGTGGTTTTTACCAGATTTTTTTCAATAGGTATCGTTTATAACTATTGGTCGAGCTATTGGTACTTCTTATAAGTGAGTTCATTGGTGTACCCTGTATAGCATTTTTGTTTTTGTTTTTTTTTTAATTTTTTATCGCCACTTTCAAATTTCGCAAACCATTCAAACATCTTCAAATTTATTAATCTACGTTTGGGACTGTCGCTTTCGTTTGGTTTTTGTATTTATAGTAAAATCGCTCCTGTCAAGCTCAATTTTGACACAATAGTGAGAACATTTGAGTGCCGAACTGTCAAACTATACCATTGGTATCTTGGGTACTGCAAAAATACGAGGTCGGTTAAATTAGAAAAAAATAGTATTCTCCCTACTAACGTTGTTTTAATCAAACTTTCACCCTTTATGTTGTTGACCACTCCGAGTCGAATGATGTCGATATAAATTTTCTAGGCATTCTAGATTGCAATGGTCAACTTTTTTTATTTTTGATGACCTCCATATTGTATTTTCACACCAATAGGTAGACCAAAACAGAATTTTCAGATTGGTAACTAACATTAACATTTTTTCGGAAAACTTAGTGAAATTTAAATTTTCTTGTTCATTATTTTTATAAAATCAGGAATGCCTTGAAACCAATTAACAACAATGATAAAAATTATAGATTGCGAACAGATTGTATTGCTAATAAAACATCTTAAATGCTGCAAACATTTTATTAGTTTACTCCCCTAATCCATTTTGTTCACTACTTTTTGGATAGTCTGCCTCGAAATGGGATCAAAGGCATTTTAAATTTCGAGTCCCGGATGTCCGATATTTTCCGTTGAGGTTGCATACTCGTATACAATGTTTTTTACATTGTTTAAATTGTTTTTCAAAGCATTCCTGATTTTATGAAGAATAACAAACTAGAAAATTTAAATTTTAGCAAGTTTTTCGGAAAAAGTGTTATGTTAGTTCCCAATCTGAAAAGATAATTTTTTAGTCAACATAATGGTGTGAAAATCCAATATCGCAGCCATAAAAAATTAAAAAGTTTACTATTACAGCTTGCAATTTAGAATGCCTAGAAAATTTCTATTGACATTATCAAAAACATAAGTTTGATTAAAACAGCGTCAGTAGTAGGAATAGGCAATTTTTTTCGGAAATCACAATTTTCAATATTTCGCGATAAATCAGGAACCAATCGAGATATCCTGAATTTCTGTTCAGTTTCTCAACCGTCATGAAAAGGTGCAACTTTTTTCTAATTTAACCGACCTCGTATCTTTTACCGTTCCCAAGATACCACGCATGGAAAAAATCACCACCCTGTATAAATATAAGAAACTATCAATTTTGCACCATCTCTCATGATTTCAGGGTATCAAGAACATTTCAGCTTGACCCATGTGGTTATTATTTTACTTGCGAGAAAGATTTTGTGGACTGCTCGTAGATTGAAACAATTACAACCAATGCGTGCTTTATAAAGTGAAATATTACCACAAAATGCAATTTTATTGCTTAAAGCACGCATCTCTCTAGTGGACATACTTAAAACGTCAGCGTGTGCACTCTTTTCAGTGTGAAGTACAGATATCGTGAATTATACCGTTTTAGTGCCGCCTTTGTAGAAAATATATATTCCCACAGTCTCGGAACTCGACCTGTACTGCACGAAAGAAACAGTTCTGTCCCTGGTGCAGATTAATGTTTTATCTGGTACGTTTACGTGACGGAATAATACTACTCTAGGTTTGTTTGATTATACCAGCTTTTGATTCTGATCGCATGGTGCATGCTTGATGACTTGTTTGTGTGGGATAATTAAGGAAGTCATTAGGTTTATAAATTGTTGGTACGTTCAAGACGGATCTTGTCTAAATTCTACAATGCAGTGTTATCTTCCTCATAGCGCCTTAACACCGAAAAATGGTAATTTAGTTGAATTCTAGAATTCTGGCGCCTCCACCAATTTTTACCCGAACCGATATTATTTGTGTTACGGCATTGTAAGTTTTATACAGTGAATTTCTCAATAGGTAACAAAAACTTTCAGCTTCTGGTGATATAAAATTCAGATCTGCAGTGGAGTGAATTGAGTTAAACGGGAATCTTGGTGTTCATGCAGATTTGTAATCACTGGTCGGTACAAGGACGTTGAAAAGAGGAAACCTATTTTTTAATATTTTGTGGTTGTTTGCAATAGAGTTTGTGGAAGATATTACAAAGTGTTGCCGCCTCCACGCCAGCACTCTTGAAATATCTTTTTCTCCTGGAATTCTGTAAGTCTTGGAAACCCCAACTTCTATCTTCCAATGTGTAAACATTTAGTTGAAGTGTGTTTGAATTTAGACTTAAGACAGTAAAATGTCGACGATAAAATGATAATGGTTGTTTTATGTGCGCATTTGTTTAACAATAGGTTTGCTATCAAATTACCTCGTTAGTAATGAATTGCAAAAATTTGATGTTCTATAATTACACGGTCACATTCGTGTTGAAAAATTTATATCGAGATAGGCAAGAAATAGGTAAGTATAGCAATTTTGTTGTCAGGTCTATAATTACGGGCTGTATAATTTCACGGACTATTGAAAAATTTTCGGTATGTTCTAGTAGCCTGTCAAAGTTAACGGATATTTTGTATTTAGACGGTGATTTAGTTCACGAAAAATTGCAAGTAAATTGCATGTAATTAAACAAACGTTACCAATTTAAAGTCCTTATACGGCCAATCATCCCGAAGACCGGTAAAGAACCGACTTCCTCTATTCTAATTCTTGCATAGCGAAATGCTTTCACATGTATCATTTTTTTCAATCCTATAATAACTAACGAAAATATTTAAATTGAGGAATTGATTTCTTATTTTGATAGACATTCTTTTACAGAAACAATTTTTAACCCCGCTTTTAACATTGTTTGATGTTCTGCTTTTGGCTTTACAAGCATAAACGAGCAAGGAAAAATCCTAAAAGTATTTCCGAAGAATCCAGCTCGAAGAAAACGAAGGGCTGCGTGAAAGAAGCACTTGCATGTTGAGTTTGATATCATAGTCCATTGTATTTTTTGTCGTATCTGCATTTTAAGATTGACTGTTGATTTCCAGACCCTTTCTGTTACTGTAATTTGAACCTCCAATGCGATGAGGAGGCCCTTTTGAGCCTGCTGCCTTCCAGTCGAACTTGGTCTATTAGTCTCTCCATTAAATGGTTTCCCCTTGCCTCATTTCCCAAATAGCGCAGAAAACAACTTGAACGCTCTTAGATTTTTCGTTTCTCAGCTGCATATGTGGCCAGCGAGCCTTGTGGAGGTACGCGTCCAACCAATCTTCGGACTGAGAACGTTATGATGATGATGGCGGTTCTTGTTGTGGCTATCCGACGTTTGATCTCGTCGTCATAATATTTTCATTTTTTTTATGAAAGAAGCAAGATATGTATGTAGATTAATTTATATACTTTTGTTCGATCACCTGTTAGCCATTTTAATTTTTGTTTTATTGATTGTCGCAACTGCCTTACCTCTTCCATCTTTTCCCTAGAAGATGCTAACATTGAAGGGGCATCGGCGTACCTATCAAAGTATTAATATACATGGGCAATTCAAATATTATTGCCCCTGACGTAATAGAAGGCTTTGATTTAAATGTCACTTAATTGCCAATTATTTGTAATAAAAGTCATATAATGTTACTGCGTTATTAAGTTAGAGAGCCGATTGTTACAAGGTGTTGTCCATTTTTACGAAATGGACAAATTTGGGAACCGAGCGGTTATCAAAAAATATCTCTCCAAAAAAGGTTTGTCACCGTAAGAAATTCATATGTGGTACAAGTAGGTACTGGTTGAATCTGCTCCTTCATACCAGTTTGTGAATGTCGCTGTGTTCAGATGGTCGCAATTCATAATGCAAACATCGAAATTCTCGGACAACGTCCTATTCTCCAGATTTAGCTCTCAATGACTACTATATTTTTTCCCCAAACTGAAAGTGCACTTTCGGGACTATGAGACGGTAATGATGGAGGTGAAAGAGTGGTTTGCGACGAAACTTTTTTTCTGCTAGTGTTAAAGCTCTTGACCATCGTTATACCAAGTGTGTCAACGTCTAGGGGACCATGTTGAAAAATAAAAAAAATCCACTCTTCCAAGTCGTTTGCTTCTTTGACAGGGACAATAATATTTCAATCACCCACGAATATGAAATAAATTCGCCACAACACTAAGCGCCAAAAACCAATGTGGTAAATATTACAACACCTACTTAACATTATTATGCCAGAGGTGTCAAACACCTACATAATAGGTGTACACCGGATTACGGACTAGTTGAACTGGAATGGGTTAAGTCTGACTAAAATCGGATTAAGATGGGCTAAGTTGTAATAAATCGGATGAAGACTGACTAAGGTCGGAGTAAGTTGGATTAAAACGGACTAAAACCGGATTAAGTCGAATTAAGATGAACTGATTGGATTAAGAGTAAGATGGACTAAATCGGATTGGACTGAGTTAAGTTGGACTAAGTCGGACTGAGATCGGAATAAGGTCGGATTGGGTTGGACTAAAACGGAATAAAGTCGAATTAGGATGGACTATTTGGATTAAAACGAACTAAGTCGGATTGGGTCGGTTTAAGATGGACTAAGTTGATCTAAGGTCGGAATAACTCCGGATTATAAGATGGAATACGGCAGACTAAAGTCGGACTAATATTGACTAATTATAATATTAAATTACGGGGTGTAATGGGGAAGGAAATACGAATCCGTTTGTTAATGTCAATAATCAGTTTTATTGGTGATATATATTTTTTTACCACGGTTACACCTACAAATTTATGGAAAAATAAATGTGCAATGCAATTATTAAAGGGAATCTTATTCTTTCATTATACGCCGCGAATTAAAGCGGCGGGAGCATCCATTTGGCTATCATGTACTATTTACGTAAAATTTTTACGCCCAGACTAGAGACATTGTAAATTTTCCTTTGCAATATTAATGGGTTATAAATGAATTGCTGAAAATGTTTCTCTCCCTTGAAATATTTCGGTTACAGCGCTGCCACTCACAATAAAGTGTAACACAGTCTGATGGATAATTTGACTTAGCAAGTTCTTCGCATGCTTGTCTCGCTTTCTATTAAATTCTGCGTACTTTGGGTCCTCCTTTGTTGGTGAAAATCGAGGTCACGGCTATAACGGAATTATTCTTAGAGGGGTTGAAGTTGAAATACATCAATTTAGACTGGTGCAAATTACGCGAAGGAACTTCTACTAATGCTTTTACGTTTCAGGTCGCGCTAACGAATTCGTTATTCTGTGCGTATATCTGCTTTTATCGGTGCTAATTCGTTTTACTTTTGAAATTGAAAATTTTATTGCTGCTAATGAGTTTTGCGTCATATCTTTCGTTTTTGTGTTATTGTTTGCTTTTACGTTCATGAGGGGTTTAGTACGGTTGGAGTGTGAGAACGGTTCGGAGAAATGTGAAGCAGTGACGCGTTCAGTTGACTTAGTTTCGTAAATATTTTTGTGCAAAACTCCAGCCACATTCAAGGTTAGACAAAGTAATTGCAAAGTTACTATTTTTGTTGTAGTGTTGTCATTTAATAGTTAATCTGCGACTGACTTGTAGGGCTTGTGGTATGGAATTACGTATAACCGAGACTACAGTAGTGAATTTCAGCAACTGTATGCTTATCAGATTTACTGTTGTAAATGGATCATATCTATTTGCTTCCCCCAGTGCCTGCGTGTTGGTAACACTAATAATTGTATAAATCGTTCCACGGGAAAACAGAACGTGACGTCACGTGCGCATAGACAAATTTTGGTGGTTGTACCGTGGCTGCCAGGCAACGGAGACGTGACCGGTCATTTTGCTCCTGCTTTAGTATTTGGGTACCGATTTTGGGGACGTGGCCACCGGTGACTGGACTACAGCTAGGCAATCCAACGGAGAAACGCTTTCATTGAGATACGCGTATTCACAAAAATGAGGATGTGACATGCACATTCTTAGCTGGATTAGAAGACTGTAATAACAGGCCTAAATGTTCCAACCATAATAATTAGAACTTAGGTGTTAACTGGTCCATTTAACAGGTTTCACATGGGGCCACATCAGATGCCTATCTAAAACGAATTTGGAAATGCATTTCCCTAGTGCCTAGTCGATCGGACGTGAACTATTTTCCTAGGAGTTGACATATTCTGATACAGTTTTGGGAATAGACTGCGATGCACTTTCAGTATCTTATTGCTTGAAATTAGCATTTATTTAATATTTTTGTATCTTATCTTTTTGTTTTTATGGCTTTTAATACCGTACTCTGAAAGGGAAATGACTCATGCTTCATAGTAGGTAAATAGATTTTTCCGGTGCAAATTGGTGCCCATAATATACCTGAATATACTTAATCATATTTTGTTCTTGGTTAAGCGATAACAAGTAATGCGATGTGCGGTTTATCAACCGATAAGTCTGTAATATTCGCCGGTGTTTTACGAAATTCCTTATCTTTGTACCTCGCTTTATACATTTTGACGAATTCTAGTTTAGAATTCACCTGGTATTTGTTAAAAGTGTAAAGCTCAGATTGGTAAGTAGTATTATCCTCGAATGATTTGGATGGCGCGTTGCGATCACGTACATTTTAGAAGTAGGTGCTGTGTTCGAGTATGTTTTGAAGTGTGTTAGAAGCCAGCAATCCGTGTGCTGTACTGCAGTATATGTATGTGTATATATATATGTATATGAAACCGTCCTTCTGCGACGTGGTAGATGGTAGATGATGGAGAAGATCATTTCGGGCTGGATAAAACGCAGGCTGACCGATTTGTAAGGGCCGTTTAGGCTGCCCAAAGCGGGGCAGTGTGAATCCGGGAACCAACAGCGAAAGACCTATGACGAACAACGCAACTAATATATTTAATTTTTTTTAAATAAATTATTCATATAAAATGCACTTTTCATTGAACAGATTGCTCACAATTTTCCGAAACTTTGAAACTCGTAATTTAAAAAAAAACAGTAGAGGAAAGTTGCCTAATATGGGGTACTTTTTCTCAAATTACTCCAAAGTGGTTGTAACTATGTTTTTAGGAGAATTTTCACTAGCAAACTTTAAATTTGTTTGTCTTTGAGCATTGTGCTATAAAACAGACCAAAAACAATTAAAATGAGGGAGATGTGCAATAAATAAATTGTCACTTACTACCCCATATTAAGTTTATGCATGTCCTTAATATGGGGTACCCAAAATAATATTAAGAATTTATACTCAAAAAACAATATTTTGAAAAAAGGTTTTTATTATCAACTCAAAATAAACAAAACATTTTATTCCAATATAAAATATATAAACAAAATAACAAAAGAGAAACAAATAAATTGTCAAAACTTAAAAAATTGTTTTGGGCAGTATTACTGAAAATTTGCTCTCTATTCCATGATTTCCGGTTATTGGGTATCTGGAAATAATGTATTTCCCACTATACACAGAAATAAAAATGCTAACATTGCTATTCCATCGAATAAAAAAATAATTTCCTCATATATGGGGTACCCCAAATTAGGAACAAATGAATGTTTGGTTATATAGCATTTTCGCAGAAATTTTGCTGCGTTTTCTAAAATGCCACATACATGACAATAAACTGCGCAAAATTTACTGTCTGATGCAAATAAACTAATTTAAAATACTTACTTTTAAGACTCAGTACACTCGCAGGAACAACGCGCTCACTAACATTTCAGATGTATACAAACTTTTGAAGCCACCTGGTGGAGAAACGGTGAAAGTAGTAACACCGTTGGTCATATAGGAAAATAGCAAAATAAAGTTGATATTAATTAGCAATGAATTCAACAGGTGGCAAAAATGGAATTGGCCAAAAACGCGGTACCCCATATTAGGAACTATCGTCATATTAGGCGACTTTCCTCTACAAGGCAAAGTAATTCGCAGCTTTTGTATAGTATATAAACTACCGCATATAGTTACGAAAGAGTTTTCGTGTAATTGGATAAACTAAGAAAATATGCTGACTGAATCTTCGTCGGAGTTATTTTTCCCTTTTTCGGGTGTTTGAAAATGCGTCTTCTGGGCCGCGGCATCAGGAGATCTGCAGCGTTTCTCTGAAATTTGCTGTGCTTGTGGAACTAGATAGCTTTTAAATTATAATTACGCCCACGGCTAATGAAACTTGGCATGTCGACCGGCCGCAGTCTGGTTTTTGTGTGTTTATCATTCGGTAATAAGTTCTGTTGATCGATACGGGGGAGTACACCTATAAATAGATAGAGTATCTAAACTTCAAACAGGCCATAACCCGTATGTGTGTTAATATCAAGGTACATACAGTAAAGAGATAATACATGTTCCTTGATTAACCGAAGAATTGTGTTAGCAAAATTGGTTGATGGCTTTGCGAAAAAAATTGTTTGATTTAGAGATAGGTACTTATTGTGTGTAGGTATCTAATAATTTAGAGGATAGACGACGATCGCAATTCAACAACATATACGATGTATAAGGCGAAAAATTGCCTTCCTTTCAAATGCAATTTGCACTGTGGAAATAGAAAGATATAGGTATATTTTGGCCAGATCAGAGGAATTGAGGAATATGGGAAGTCTTGTTAAGTAATACATTATAAATCTATCTCACCATCTCATTTCCTTATGTCGTATTTTCGTTTTCTTTTGTTGCTAAATATCCATACTAAACTTCTCTTTATTTAAAACAACGAGGTGTTTAACCCAAGGACGTTTAAAAACATGGACACCGCGTTCCTATCTGTGAAGCCAACATTGTCATGTGCCCATGTGCGAGGGACTTCCGAGAAGTGTGGTTTATGCTGTCCACCATCAAGATCAGTATACAAACGAGCACAAACGATTGAAGGATATTTCATTTCCGCTGCACTCTAAGATAAATTTGGAGATTTTCGCTTTCTTGGTGAATTGTCGCTTATAATTTTTGAAAAGTTTCTTACACTTCGAGTAAAACTTAAGAATATCGTACTATTCGGTTTTTTGTTTCTGGATATTGCGTGTGCAGAAACTAAGTACATAAATACGTTAAAAGTTCACCGTTTATTTTTAGGAGCAATACTGAATAATTAGGAGCAACATTACAAAGGGATAATAGTAAGCGTAAGTAAAGCCTGTCTTCAGCTGTTTCTTATACTCCTACTGTACTTACATCATATCATACGTACCAATTGTCGTTTATTTTATTTACTGTCGTCCTCTTTGTGAATTTTGATGCTGTAAACCTTTAGAGTTTGAAGTCTTTCGACAATTCGATCGAGTGTTAAAATTGTGAAAACTTAAATATTGAAATGTGTGTATATAGGTAAACGGTTAAAAACCGGAATATAATTTTAGTATTGATGATTCCTCGATGATTCCTTAGACTCTAGTTTATTATAAACTTTTAGTCTTTAAAAATATCATCATCAAAAACAACACTCACGACATAATCGAGAAAATTAACGGGACATCACAAAATTCTTCTCACTACCATGCCGTTAAAGGAATTGAAGCCCCTAATTCATATTGCTACGCTGCCTCGTATACAGGGCGTCCCACGCAAACCGTTCATTAGAAGTTTATAGGGTTCCCGTTATAATGGAAATTAGAAAATTTACAGCTTAACATATACATAGGTAGTTGTTTCCGTTCTTCTCAGGCAAAATACTTTCAACTTTTTAGCATTTCCGGTTCTACCGGAAGTGAAACTCCCTTTATCACTCATTCAAGCTTTCGGATTTGTTTAAATCCTTCCTCAGGAAATCTAGCGAATATAAACAATGCAAAAATCAGCATGGAACAATCTAAATACTAAAAACTGACAAGAAGATCTTACACATACGTATATAACGCAAGAAAAACCAAACCCTTCAGAAAAGGACACGAAAAACGTCCAGATGAAAACAAGGACACAGAATTCATAATCCACTATCATACAGGTGGTAAACTAATGTAACTTTATAATTATTCCACTGTAAACAACTAGTCTATTATAACTATGCATTATACAAAATATTATGTCAAACAAACAAACTGACACAATGTATAAATAAAATTTTTATAAAAGTTTGGACAAAATAAGTTATTCTAACCCTTGGTTTAGTATAGACTGTTTTAGAATGGCCTGATTTTGACAGGCCGCCATGTTCTGTTGGAGGGCAGAGTATGGATACACAGCGTTCGTTATGCACGTGAGTGTTACCAAAATTTGAGCAGATTTGGTGCCAAACAAAGTGGTGATATATAGAGTTCATGTAATTTAACTCAAAATAACGAAAAAACGTTTGCAATAGTGCAACCAGTCATATCATTTTAAGAATTTTCGTTCAATTCTCGGCGTAAAGCGACTAAGTTTAAGTTACGCCCCTTTTTTGGTGCCAAATGGTAACACAAACATCTGCTTTGCTATTCGTCCCCTTCTTCCCTCCAATAAGTATTATACTCAGTTTTATACAAACAAATGTGTGCCCTCCAGCTGTCAATTGTGTGACGACATTCTAAAATGATCTATACTAAACCAAGATTCTAACCTAACTTTTTTGAAAACTGTCTAAATATGACAAATGGCAGGGAAAATCCTAAAACAAGAGTTCTCAAGAGTTTTTCGGTATACACGAAAAAACACTTTGACTTAACCTTCAACTTTATACTGTAGATTGACAACTCGCAGCGCTGATTTTATAATAAATTTTTGTCCCGAAATTTTTTGTGTAAGTACTTAATGCCGTAATGTCTTCACGGTTAATTGCTGAAGCTATCTATTAATAGGAATTTACTTTCATTAAAACTTGAACTTGATAATGGGTGGTATTCCGTACATATATTGGAACTTTTTCTGAATAATAGCAAATGCTCTATTGTGGGCGCGTTTCCGTATAATAATGTTTTAAAGATGAAACGTGGCAGAGTGGCGCGACAATTAATTTCCCTAAGTAAACCAATGAGTTTTCCCAGTTTATTTATTTTCAAAGTGCGTGACAGCACTGGACAACATGGTGACACCACAGAAATGACTAAGGAGCGTCCTTAATTAGAAAATATGATCCTTCGCTTTACGGCCGGCGAGGCAGTACCTTTTATCACCGTAGCACCTGTTACATCCGATTCGATACCTGATCGGACCATTTATATGCACGCCCCGATCTCGCCCAACGTATTAATAAGTATATTGCATACGTAAAACGTTGCCTATACGAAAGAATGATGGGGAAGGTAAGGTAATTCAATGCCAGCTTTGAAGTCGGGCCGAGCGCACGCGATTGAATAATGTGCCCAAGAATTACACAAGAAAGTGAATATGTGTAGCTTATGTAATATGACATTGTCTAAGACTTAAAGAATATTGTTATTTATTTAATATGAAGTCACGCAATAAAGCTTATTAACCACTTTTATTTCATATTTCAGGTTCAAGGTCTTTAAAACTAGTAGTAGGTAATTATAAGGTCGTCTACGTTTGATATACAGTATGTTTAAATTCTTACGATGGTCAGATATGTGGTATGGTTATACTATAATCATCTTCGTATTTTAAGTTGTAACTGTCGCACTTACCAAAAACATTTTCAAGAAATTCTTTTCTTCCTTTTAATTTATAATCACCCTCTTTTAATGCCTAAATATTAAACTGAGATATCCTTACAAATTTCTCTTCGGTTTTCTTCTGGTCTTGGTAAGTCTTCACTGCCCTGGGGTACCGTACGCATTGCACGGACGGAGCATGGACCGAACGACTCGGACCAAAATATCCACTTTATACTGCTTCTTGACCGTTGCATCTGCGATTTTGATGCGCGATGGCAAATGACACCTATAAGCGGAAGTTTTATGAGGCCGAATATATCGGCATCAGCAGTGACTTTTTGTTCAACGTTTTCGAGTCTCGGAGGCACACATGCCATGTCAAGAAACAACTATAAAGGCCGCATTTCACGTGGCTGGTCCAGCCGAGCTGGTGCCGCCCAGCTGGACCCGCTCATTTCTGCACTCACACGGCTTGTAAATTTGATTAGTTTTCTATATGTACAGTAAGCAGAGCAATTTTCGTGTCCGACTGCTTATATTCATCAGTAGCCATCACTTGAGGTTGTGCAAAAATATCGAGAAGTGACGATGAATTTATTGCCATATACTATTTATCATCAACCGTAAGCAATAGAAGGCGATACAAACGCAAGAGATACTGGGTTCATGAAATATTAATGAATTATGAAGGACTTGCAAATGCACAATAATCTATCTGGACTGTACTATCCACGTGGTTTCAAAGAATGCAAATCTATTGGTGGATTTGCAATTACCGGCCGAGCGGGTCCCGCCGGAGTTGTATATTTCTACAAACCGAGCTGGACCAGCCGGGCTGAAGCGGGTTTACAAGCTACGTGAGTGCATATGAGGCGCCGTTTGTGCCATAAGTATTTGTAGTAAAATAATTAAAAAGATGACAAAGAAAGAAGAAAAATGTACATGAAAAAAATAAAATGTGTATTAAGGAAATATTTTTCAGGAATAAAAAAAAAATCGTGGAAATATTTTTTTCACTCTGACAAAAAAAGATTTCACGAAATTTTTTTTCTCTGGGAAAATTTTTGTCGCTGGAAATATTTTTCTTAAGGAAAGATTCTTGCGCGCAAGGAAAAAAATATTTTGTTGGCTGTGCTGTGTAGATTTTTTGGGCTGGTGAAATATTTTTTTCAGCTTTCGTTTACTCACGCACGATGGCGCTAATGTGAATCAGAGATCGCAATCCAGCAATGTTGCCACATATGCTGTTACTTTCAATGCGATCTACTGTTGTAAAATTTAAATGTTCTGTGTTGTAAATAGTTCAAGTGATTCAGATGATTCACGTACGTCTCATAACTATGTAAAGACAAACATACCTACCAAAGTCTGTGTTGATTTTTTTCAGTTACGGTGTATTCAGTTTAGTTCGTAAGTACGACATGTCCAACTTAGCTACTAAGGCAACTAGTAAGTTGTTCTATTAATAATACACCTATCGCGTTTATATCCCACCTAGGTTTTGCCAATGCACAAATTTAAAGCGTTCTGATTGGTCAGCTGCATACGTAGAATGATTAAAAAAATGGAATTGAGCTGCGTTTAAAGGTTTCTAAAAATGTTAATGAGAAACTATACAAACCGTTAAAAAAGTAATACCTAATACTTTTTTTAATCATCATCCTACTTATTTTTTTAACTTTACTTTCTTCACAACAAACTGTAGTGGTAAAATTGGCACTTAGTTCTTAGTACCCAATGTAAATCCTCTTAACTACTTAAGTAGGTAGGTATTAATTTAATTTAGGATGTTAAAAATGGGAAATTTATAGGAACAGTAGAAAGTTCGCACTATGTGGGAATATATTTTTGTTCTTTAATTTAAAAATTTATTTTATTGTGAAAATGTCCTTCAATCAAAATATCAAAATATTGTAGGTAATTTGGTAAAATTATTGCAATATTCCAGAGATTGACAAAAACCTACCGTCCTTTTATCTCATTTTAGAAAAAAAATATACAGAAAATTTGTTCCTAATTTAGAGTTATGCTAAAATTTCAATGAAAAGCACAATCTAAAAAACACAAAATAAGTAATTGTATTATTTTCTCATTAAGCAAATACAAAACATTAAAATTGTGGAGGTGTCAATTAAGCAGATATTTTAAAATGAACAAAAATGAATAGAATTAATTACTTAGGTACAATACTTTTTATTTGAATTATAGTTGTCAATAGAAGTTTGAAGTGAATGGGGAGGTTTTCTCTTTGCCTCTCCTTTCTTCTTAAAATATGAATGACCATAGGATTTCTTGAGAGGTCGACCACTCTGCAGACATTTTCTTCCACCGCACTTTATCCTTCTTCGTATCGTAATATGATATTTTGAATGAAGGACATTTTTACAATAAAATAAATTTTTAAATTAAAGAACAAAAATATATTCCCACGTGGTGTGAACTTTCTACTGTTACTATAAAATTTATATTATTATGTTTTCTCATATGTGTTTCCATATGAGTGATTTTCGAGTCAGTTCCTGACGGTCCTTTTCCGAAAAAAACGACTATTTCCAAATGTTTTTTTACTATGTTTTTACTTATGAATAATCTCTTGCGAAAAATCATTCTGTTTGAGTTGACTGGAAAATCGCTCATAAGAAAACACATATGAGAAAACATACAATAATGAAACTAAATTTCTAAAAACAAAATGCCATAATCCTTGCATGTGATCCTAGATTAGGGAGTAAGCGTTTTTTGCATTGTATTTCAGTTCTTTCGCCACGCAGCTACGTATGCAGATGCAGCTGACCAATCAGAACGCTTTAAATTTGTGCATTGGCAAAACTTAGTTGAAATACAAATAAACGCGTACCTATCGGCAATCGAACGTGTTCGGTGCTCCATTTCATTGCCTTGATCTTGATTCCTTCATTGCTTATATTTTGTGTTCAGTGGTGCATTAAACCTACAGAACAGAGCACTGCGCAACTGCGCGCTTATGAACTAAACTGAATACACTATAACTACTAAACAAATCCAACGCAGACGTTGGTATTTCTGTCATACCTAGTTAATGCGATGTACGTGAATTATCTAGTACCACCTAGATTATTTACAACACAGTAAAAATTTTGAATTTTACAGATTACAGTCCCACCCATCAGATAATAATGGCAACATTGCTGGATGGCGATCCCTCAGTCACGTTAGCGCCATCATACGTAGGTAAACGAAAGCTGAAAAAATATTTCACCAGCCCATGAAATCTACACAGCCAAGGAAATATTTTTTTCTTGCGCGCAAGAATCTTTCCATAAGATAAATGTTTCCAGCGACAAAAATTTTACTAGAGAAAAAAATTAATTTCCGCGAAATCTTTTTTTTGTCAGAGGGTGAAAAAAATTTTTCCGCGCGATTTTTTTTTATTCCTGAAAAATATTTCCTTAATACACATTTTCTTTTTTCATGTACATTTTTATTTTTTCTTTGTCGTCCTTTTAGTTATTTTACTACAAATACTTATGGCACAAACGGCGCCTCATAAGTGCAGTTCCATAAGCGGCAATGCTTTTCAGATTGCGGCGGGCCCAGCCGGGCGCGGCCAGCTCGGCTGGACCAGCTACGTGAAATGCGGCCTTTATGCTCTGGAATGATAAATGTAGAAACTCGGAAGAGGCGTATTGGGGAATTATGGGACTTTGGCCAAATTTTAGGAATTTTGAGGAAATATAGGTACGACATATTTGGGGAATAATTCCCTCAAGGGGTAATAATTGTATAAAATCAGAGAAGGTGGTTTCCCCCTCGCTTCGAGATAATTCCCCATATAATGGATACTTAATAAATTACAAGATAATCTGAATTTTCTTGCAGTATACCATTCGCAGTCTGACGTATGGACTTACTTCAGACTTAAAACTGTATAAATCTGGACGAGATGCTGCACCAAAAGCCCTTCGGCTTAAATACGTGTACAATAAATTATAAGATGCCCGAGGACTGCTATAGGTACTTCCGTTCCACTATAAATAGACCGGGGTGTATCAGTATTTACAAGCGTAGAGCAGAAGCCTGCAGACATAAAGAGTGTATATCCTGTACTCTAATTGCGGTGCTTTTCTGCATACTAAGTAGGTAGAGCAAGCGACAAAAATGCTCTTACTGTAAAAAGGAAGTGGAGAAGTGTTCCAGCTGCTTCTTACATCTCAAGGGGCTTGCGGCACTGCAACTAGAAATGGGTTAAAATTAATTTCCAGTTCAGTGACTTCTGATATTTTTATAAGGGTTGGAAGCAGAACAAAATTATTTAGTTAGGGATATCAAAGGCATCGGTGGTCTGAGGGGTGGAATAAAGTACTTAGTAGTCTTTTCCTGGGTATTTGAGTAGGTAGATAGTCTTCTTGGAGCTTGGACTATCCTTTTTTAATTAGGATACATTATTATAAATGGTTTCTTTACTGTATTAAATCGCTTATTTCAATATGCCAAAGCAAATATTTTTCTGGCTCATCTGGCTCCATACTTCTTCTTGTAGTACCCTATAGATTATCCTCGAGATTATCAGATGATGTTGACGATCCACATGGCTATTTTAACTTTGTTGGTTCTTACTTTTGGTATTTATGACAGTTACAACTTCTTGAGTATTCTTCATACTTACTTCATTTTCCATTACATGTTCAGTCCAAGAAATTCTCATCAAATAACGTCTGTAAAGCCACATTTCTAAAGTCTCCGATTTCCTTCGAGTTACCCCAGACAACGTTCATGCTTTCACTCCGTACTTCCATCAAAAAGCTTCTTGAACTCTTACAGTTTTCATGTTCGTAGTTTGCTTTTCGTTCATTATTCTAGGTAACCGTGATTACCTATCCTTTATGTTCCTGCCATTTTTTGTCCGTTTCCGCCTTCCCAGACATTTAATTCGCAGTGATAGGCGTGACTGCACCGCTCGCTGGAAAGCCTTGTGCACCTAGACATACTCGTATATTAGAGAAAAGCGACAGACCACCATTTCCAGAAATCCTTTCAAAATTTTGTGTACCTATAAATAAATTGAATAGATTGTTATTATTCATGGGCGAAGACTGAAGTTTTTTAGCAAAGGTTAACATTTTATTTTTGTACTGGACGATCTCATGATTGTGTTTATAAAACTGAACAACGCAATTTCTGTACCTGTAAAAAAGAATTCTTCCAGATAGAATGAAAATCGTCGTTTCGCCGTTTATCGTATGACCTTGTAGAGTTGCATTTTCAAGGTCTACATAAGGTGAAAGAACTTGTCGGAATAAAGCTGCCGCCCACTTTTGCATTTCTCCGGGAATTAACATTTAACTTGCCTTTACGGAGCAATTAAATTGTACCTGTATGATGTAGTGGGCGCCTTATAAATACAGAGGATTTGATTTATTTATATGGGTCATTTTTCTCATAGACTTGCCCAGATTATGACTTTATTTAGCAGTAATGTTTGATTGTTATCAGTGCCCCTAGGGGACATTCCAAATCTTATAATTCTTAGTTTGATGCCGTAGTGGACAATTTTATTAATGTGTATGTTTTATACACCGTTGACAGAATATACATAGGAAGTCCGTGTGGGTCTATTTCTAATGTCGCTCAAAAATTTCGCTACTTTTGACAGGTGCAAGCATCTGCGATCGCCATTAACTAATTGATGCTTCCGACCTATTTTTTTAATGTAAATACGTCATATCTGTAAATAAATCAGATACACATTCTAGCTCGCTACCGCCATCACTGATGCGCTCCCTAAGCAAATGGCTTTTCGCCGTTGGCCCCACAAAAATGAGCGATTCCAGACCCTTCGAGAGAGACTGTCTTATGTACACTGCACCCCACTGGAACCAATAAATTTCAAATTAATATGGAAAATCGAAAAGAGTTGAGTATTTGCTTTCCAGTAGTACGTAACAGTTTTAAAAGAAACTCTTCATAAAGTTTTGACCAACCCCTGAAGAACTTAAAGTCTGAGAACTGGAAAGTTTTAAGGAAAATGCAGTTTTCTCTTTTGGAAACTGACGTTGTCAGTGAAACACGTGTCGAGTGCGGGGTTAACTTATTAAGAAATAAGAATTCATAGTAAAGTAAAAATATACGTTTAGACTTAACTTTTAAACATTGGTTTCTTGGTTCTTATCTTGCTTTCTTGAGGAGAGCAAGTGAAAGAAAACGTTGTTTCAGACTTTATAGAGCAGGGTGGGCTCTGAGTTAATATTTTACCTAACCCGGCCTAGCCGTTGTTCAATTTTCCGGCAGAGCCGTCCTCTTATCAAGTCACGAGTCGCCATTGCCCCCTGTACGCAGTTTTTTGTTAACAAATTGTGACCTTTAATTATATAGAAAGGAACCAAATTCCATTAAAATAAAAATAATAAATGTCCAGTAAAATAGTTTGTAATTTTGCACAAAACCCGAGGGGCAAATCGCGGTTGTAAGTAGGTATACAGCATCATGTAAGTACAGTGACAGTACCTGACAGTCTGTGACATTATATGACAGTCTTTGACAGTACCGTGACAGTCCGTGACAGTATCGTGACAGTCCGTGACAGTCCCGTGACAGTCCCGTTACAGTCCCGTTACAGCCTCGTGACAGTCCGGTGAGAATCACGTGACAGTCTTGCGAGAGTTCCGTGACAGTCCCGCGAGAGTTCCGTGACAGTCCCGTGACAGTATCTGACAGTCTGTGGCATTATCTGACAGTACGGTGACAGTCTGTGACAGTACGGTAACACTCCGTGACAGTCCATGACAGTACGGAGACAGTCCGTGACAGTCCGTGACAGTACGTGACAGTACGGTGACAGTACGTGACAGTCCGTGACAGTACGGTGACAGTCTGTGACAGTACGGTGACAGTCCGTGAAAGTACGGTGACAGTCCAGTGACAGTCCCATGACAGTCCGGTGACAGTCTCATGACAGTCCCGTGACAGTCCGGTGACAGTCCCGTGACAGTCCGGTGACAGTCTCATGACAGTCGGTGACAGTATCTAGGAAAATGACAGTAGGTGTACATGAAATTTGAACGCGGTTCGCCCCTCGACAAAACCTAAAATAAATTGGAAAGGTCACGTCGCGTCGGGTCAGCAAAGATAGGTCTAATAAAAATAATAAAATATTTGTTAGAGCTTACAGCGCAATACCTACTGAGCAATTTAAAATTTTTTACTGATATGCATATTATATTTTACTGTGCAAATATGAGTATGTATTAAAATACTGTGCAGTTAATTACAAGCCATATAGAAATCCAATCAAATTGAAAATTGAAAAAATTAAAATCAATAAAACGGATGGTTTCACCTTGAGAATTATTACGAGTGTAATGAGTATTTTTCTTTCTTTCAGATATCGCTGATATTCCGGAAAGCATCGGAGCTCTGCGCGCCCTACAGGTGGCGGATTTCAGCTCGAATCCGATACCAAAATTGCCGCCGGCATTTAGCCAACTACGATCACTCACCACCTTGGGACTCAACGACATGTCACTTACGTCGTTGCCAGCAGATTTTGGTTTGCTCACAGCCCTAACTTCTTTGGAACTGCGGGAAAATTTGCTCAAAGAACTGCCGCCTTCGTTAGCTTCTCTTACACGCTTGGAAAGGTTGGATTTAGGGGACAATGAAATTGAGGAATTGGTGAGTCACTATAATTTTTGTTACTTCCGTTGGGCAGTAATTTGTGCGTATGAATTCCATTTGAGACCCATTTGTTTAGAAAATCTAATTCTGTCTTGGGGCTTGTTAACCGTATGGCTTTTATTCAATGGTTTATTCCACAAACTTCTTGGTGAAGAAATGAAATGTTACAGCTAGAATTTTGTTTCGGAGAAATTAATTTGTTGGCAACGTCTAGCTTGCCCTTAGCCAATAACGAACCAGCTGAATTAAGCAATTCCGTGCATCGTTCTTATTTAGCCACGCGAATACTAAGGCGCCGCATAGTCTCACCAGAGGAATAGAGAGGAGGTATTATTTCAACTAGAGTCCAAATCTGATGAAGAATTGAAGAGTCGTTGGATGTTAGGAGTTTTTTTGATGGTCGCTACCTCCGCTACTTTCAGCATAAAGCATGGAAGCATAAATCACTAACCGGAAACCTCGCCCGAAATTAACACCTTTCATGGCGGCCGCCTATTCCAGGGATTCACGGTTGACCATTCTCCGCGTATAAATAAGCCACTTGATAGTAGTTCTGTCAGTTCAACCAAGATGCCCCTTTTGACAATGGACGAAATGTTGATATCCGGCCAACGGCCCTCATCAACATCTTCTTCGCCCAGAAAGCACGGTGACCGTTACGCGTTACGACAATCGCCGCAGAATCCTAACAGAATTGTCGAAGAAATGGTTTTTTAGTTTTTTTGTACCACCCGTTTATGAAATACACCAGTAGATATCGTATCACAACAGTAAAACAATTAACAGTAAATAAGTGAGTGATAATTAGAGGTAGAATAAAATAAAATTGTTATTTACGACCAAGTGTGTTGTAGTCAATGTTAGTTCAATAAATAGCTTATTAACTTTAATGAGTAAAAGCCAACTATAAAATTTCAACTTATTATGGTCAAGGTGCATTGCCTCTATATTTTTAAAAATATTGGATAGTCATATTACGTAGGTTATACCAGAGAATAGGGAACAGTGTGGAAGAATCACTTGTAAAACTGAAAAAGAAGCGAAAATGTAAAGAGAGATAAGATCACTATTACTGATTTGAAGAACACTTATTCCTGGTGACTCCAGTAATTTGTCGGTGTGATGAGTTGTCATTGGTCGGTTTGAAAACTTGAATTGTCAGTTTGGCAATGTCAAAAAATGGATCTGTTGAAACTTAGTAAAACCATATTTTGCAGTTCAGTGTCCAGCGGGGTACTTGCCCGAGGAGTAGTTGTTCCGAGAGTTGTTCGAATGGTCCAGGACCACTCATCTCTTCCGTATAATTTGGTATATTAATTAGCTCTGGCTGATACCTGACGCACACGCGTTAGTATATACAGGGTGTCCCACGTTAGCGCATTTTCTCCATAAATCCACACTACTGTTAGAAATGCGAAAAAGCTTCAAAGTACAAAAGATGTTAAAAAAATTCGAAATATTTCAAAAACTAGCAGATACCAAAACTGTTTCAGAAAAATTGATAGAAGATAAGAATCTGCGTCTGGTGGTGTAAAAATTAATATACTTACCGTTCCATTTAAAAAGTCGAGATATCAATGTTTGAAAAATCTCAAATTAGTGGTCCATGTTATGAACTTTCCCAATTCTCTAAAATAAAGTTTGCAACATAGCAGATAGTTTCTTTTGTGTTTAACACAACAGTCAAAACCGCAACTTTCTATCTAATTTAGTTTCCGAAATATAATTAATTTTTTTTGAAGCACTGCAAACGTCAAATTTCTTGGAAAAATGTCAAACTACGACCAAACGGTACGCTTTTGGTCCAAAGAGTTATTGACAAAGTGACCCTAAAATAAAATTCAATAAGAAATTTAAAATGCAACAATATACAGGTGTTCCATTTAAAATAACGAAGCTAGCACCTATTTCCGCTTTAACCGGAAGTCCGCCATCTTCGGAAATAATTTTAAAACTTGCAACTTACATATTAGAGCAACTTTTGCTCTTTACAATTTTTTCATATGTCTAACGGTAAGTACTGGAGTTATGGGGGAAATACGCTAGCGTGGAACACCCTGTATACAGCAAGTAACATTGCATGGTTGGGGTGTGTATGGAAAGCACCGTACTGGTGAGAATCACACTATACCCATAAAAAGGTTATTTATAAAAATTAAGAATCAGTTCAAGAAAATTGTCTGCAGCACACACTGAAATAGTCATTCGTCTCTACATCCAAAAAGTAGAGAAGGCCAAACAAAGTTTGCGAATTTGGAAACTCAAAGTTTCGACGTAGTTCTGTTTTCTGCGACGTGATTCCTGTTGCTTTAACCGCAGCAGATAGGAGTACCACAGCAAGTTAAACAGCCCGAGTTGGTTTTAAAAATGATTTTGTTGTATGAATAATTGAGGATCAAATTAGTTGCAAAGTTCAAACAGCCTGTTTATTTCAAGCTATTCCGTGTATATTAATTTTCTATTAGATTTTGAAATAAAGCTCCTTTAGGTATACCATTTAACCCTCCTGTCAGTTAGCCATTTTGTATGCCTTTCAATAAATTTAAAAACTGTAAGTCTTAAGTCATAGTTTAGTTTTTGCGATATGATTGATTTGAAATGGGAATGATTTGCAAGGAGGTCAGACCTTGTCCCAATTATCCGGCACAGCAGAAAAGGCGCTGACTGCACCCACTCAATCAATGGGTTCGTTAATAGATCGTATCGAGCAATGCGTCTTCGTAATTGTGTCCATAATGCGATTGTCCGATGTTTCTTTTAGGTAATGACATAATTATGATCATCATCGTTTCCTGTTTCGTTGCTCTGAAATTTTTACACTGCTGTACTACTGCGCACAATGTTTGCTCTGATAAAAATATGTTATTATTGTCTACTGCATGATCAGAAATGTTTTTTGAAATTATGCAGTTCCTCGTCAAGAAGCCGCGCAAGAAGTTTGCAAACATTCGGTATTACACAGTCTCTGCGCTTATTTGACGATTGAATTAAACAAGTCAATCGACCAGATGCGTGTTAAATGCTTGAGGAAAACATAACAACACTATCCGCAACGGCTCACGTACCGTGCTGAATGAATGTTCAAAGAACCGTCAGCACCCAATAATGCAGACGGAGAAATCCTGATATGTACCGACATGAGCATGGTCGTCTACGTGCAAACCACGTGGCCGGAGTTGCTTGGTTCTGCACAGTTCTCTTAAACTGGCCACTTTCCAGTCATTCTCGGTGTTAACGACATGGCCACTTGCGACCAGACCTCTTGGCCATGACCTCTGCGTGTAAGTAAGCCCGGGGTCTTAATGGATCGCGTAGAATTTCTTAAAATTTTCTTGTGCAAAGTCAAAACTGAAATGGAAGATAGAGGGAACCAAAATAGATTGAAAAATTCCAATGAACATATCACCCGAAATTTGCAGATTGTAGAAAATATATTTTTTATTTGATTAACTTCCTCATTAATTATCAAACCAAAGGAGTCATGTCCACTGGTCTGCTCCTAGGTCATTTGTTTCAAATTGACAAATTTCTGGATTTTGTTCCGTGTTTTACGTTCCAAAACTTGGTAATAAGTAAATTTAATTAGAGCACGCGTTTTGGAGATACTTAATAGTACTTATAAACTTCCACCACTTGCTACGGAGGAATTTCCTGTTCCCAAGTACAAGTATTTGAAGCATTATCCAAGTTTTGGTATACTGTAGAAATAATTCAACTCCTCTGTGATTTTTCTCTGTGGCATTTCAACTTTTTCCAGGTCTTAGAAGTTAAAAGGTGTAGAATATGTGCTTTTGCCGCTGTTGTTGTCGTAAAATGTTGTACTTAATTTGGCTTTTCTTTTTCAGCCTCCTCACATAGGACACCTACCAGCATTACAAGAACTTTGGCTGGACCACAACCAACTCCAAAGGTTGCCTCCAGAAATCGGGCAGCTGCGAAACTTGACGTGTTTAGATTTATCAGAGAACCGCCTCGAGTTTCTGCCTGAGGAGATAGCGGGACTGGAGAGCCTCACCGACTTGCACCTTTCCCAAAACGTGCTGGAGACCCTTCCCGACGGCATCGGAAAACTAGACAAGCTCACCATTTTAAAAGTGGACCAAAATAGGTTGATTTTATTGAATCCTAACATAGGACACTGCTCCAATTTGCAGGAGCTCATATTGACTGAGAACTTTTTAAGTGAATTGCCCAAGGAAGTGGGCAAATTAGTTAAATTGACGAACTTGAACGTTGACCGTAATAGTTTGACTACAGTACCTGAAGAACTTGGAAATTTGCGGGAGTTGGGTGTGTTAAGTTTGCGTGATAATAGATTGACACTTTTGCCCGACACGTTGGGCAAGTGCGAGCGGTTGCATGTTTTGGACGTGTCCGGGAACAGGCTGCCGTATCTGCCCGTTTCCCTGTTGCAGCTAGCCCTTAAGGCCGTGTGGCTGAGTGAGAACCAAGCGCAGCCACTCTTAACATTTCAAACGGATACCGATCCCACGACGGGGAATACGGTGCTCACCTGTTTCTTGCTCCCACAGCAAGAATACCAGCCTACGATAGGTAACTTGCAATTTTATCGTCAGTTTTATTACTTTGCGGTGACGTTGGTGTAGCTTGATTGTTGTGCGACAGTTTGTTTATGTCTTTGATGGCGGTCATTCATTTATAATTTGAGTATCATTGGATTGCAATGTACGAAGGTTTTGTATTTGGCACTCAAAAACGCGTCAAGTGAACAGGCAATCGGGAGGAAGTAATTTCTGGAAAGCATTTTCTGGATACAGAAAAATATAAATGAATGACGCTCACGGAAATGGGCGTAAGTATATTTTGGGACGTTGAAGTAATTTGAATTGTTTCCATTTATTTATAAACTGTTGGTTGTTTATTGGCACTGGTTAAATCAAGAAATTACAGCAGGATGCTTTATGCATACTTATGTACATTCTTACATACTTTTTGTTCATCCAATTTTCCATCGTGGTGGCCGTAAAAGTAAAGCTGAAGGGTAATAAGAAAAATGACAACCACAAAGGCGGATGTAAGAAAAAGGAGTTTAAGAAGGCGAGAGCATAAGTCAAAACATGATAAAACGTGCAGATCAAACAAGCAATATAGGGCAGAATATACAATGTGTCCTATAAAGTTCTCTACATATGGGAACCTTTTTTATTATTCGTTTATGAAAAAAAATATTCTTCATAAAAAGCTCTGAATTGACCAAAAACCAAAATTCCAAAAATATCTCATAATATACAGGTGAGATCAAAAAATAATAATTTAACTAAAGAGTAAAGTACCCTTATTTTTGAAAATAATGAAAAATGTTACTTGGAAAAGTTATTCAGTATAAAAAGTTATGGACTATTATGGAATAACAGCCACCTATGATCAAATTTATTTTTCTAAATTAAAAACGTGTTAATATCTAATAAACAAGTAAACTTATTTTAAATTAACTTAAATTTAAATTAGAGCACTTCCTAAACTATTGCCTCAACATATCCACCTTTTCTCTCCATGCAAATTGCTGTTCTTGCTTTAAATTCACGAAAAATAAATTTGATCACAAGTGGCTGTTATTTCATAATAGTCCATAACTTCTTATACTGAATAACTGTCCCAAATTATTTTTTTATCTTTCCTATATATTACCTTATATTTTTGGAATGTTGCGAGTGCATTTTGGTTTTTGGGCAATTCAGAGCTTTTTATGAAGAATCTTTTTGTTCATAAACGGATAATAAAAAAGTTACCCATATGTAGAGAACTTTATAGGACACATTGTAGAAATAAAATGAGTAAAGTTCACGCGGATAATCAAACTCTTCGACAGACGAGACAAGAAAACAGGAATGCTATTAAAAGTATTTCGTTCTTAAAAGCAAACTTCATTTACAGTTGCTATTTAGAAAGAACTATTTACAATATTATTTTAGTGGTTTGGAACATTAGATTAAAAGCTCAGCTCAGCTAAGCTCAGCTAGTTACCGCACAACCCTCGTATTCGCCTTTCACTTTTTGTCGCTTATATTCTTCACTCAAAACTAAACTTTCCTTGCTTCCTTATTCAAAACTTCAAAACTCCGCGCAACTTTATTCACCGCGCCGAACTTACGCGGAGAATCCAGATGCTTTAAGAGTCCGGCAAACCCCTTTAAAATGAACCCGAAAACTGACTTCGTAGTGCTATGCTCATTTCTAAACGGTGAAAATTGAAGTGTTGAATTTTTGACAGTTTATAAACGAAACTTTATTTTATGTTTCCATTGAAAGAAAATTTAAAAATTTTATCTTAGAAAGTGTCAGTTCACTCATGAAATTGACCAACTTCACGAGATTTACAGTTTTCGAAAAATTGTTTCAATGGCGACATAAAGTATACCTTCTTCTACCATAATCAGGCTTTCGTGTTGCTAAATTTACTAGGATGAAGGTGTAATCATGGCAGAGCGAGAGCGCTGCAAACGCAAAATATGGCTTGGTATGTGCTGCCGCCCGGTGTCGACTGAGCGTAAACTCAGAACGGCGTTGTCTCATTTACTAGGTACCGAACGCGCGGGCTTTGAATGTGCGTTGTTCTTGTGTCCATAAATGTGTTTAGCGCGACGGTGTCGCAACACAGCTGATAGTTTGCTCCGATTTCTAACGGATACCTCACCGACCCGATGCCCCGCAGGTGTAACTTTTGATCTGCTTTGCCGGACTCTTAATAGGATGGCTAACATGTCGAACTAGATCTCGTCGGTGACTCACACTTATTGATAATATAACATAATACTTATTATGTCTCTGTAATTCTCATACAGTCAGTAAAGGGTTCACGGAAGATGATGAGATGAAAATACTAACAAAAGAGGAAGAAATAATGAGTAGGTAGAAACGAAACAATATTATTTTCAAACACGCACGCAGAAAGATAGCGACTCTAAGTCCCGGTTTTTCAAAGAATCCAACACCGGATTAAGTCTGACACCGGCTTCGTTGCTATGATACCGGCTTTCTAATTGGTTGTATCATAGCAACGAAGCCGGTGTCAGACTTAACCCGGTTTTGGATTCTTTGAAAAACCGGGCCTAAGAATACATAAAATTTTGAAGAAGAAATGGAGAAAGCATAGAAAGCAAATTTGACTTAAATTTCTTCGAAAGTATATAAATACAGGGTGATCTGTAATGAGTGTAACAAACTTCTAGGGTAGATAGAATACTTAAAAATAATGCAAGAAACCCTAATCAACGTATGTCCAAAAATGCCGGCTAAGCGGGATACAAGGTGTCGAAATTTCTTAAAAAAATGTAATTTTTCTTAATATCTGGAAAACTACGAGAGTTATTGATTTGGAATTTTGGACATAATAATTTATTGAAGTTATTTACTAATTTATAAATTTTCAGTTTTGTACTCTCACCAGTGGCGTCACTACGAGGTGGGGAGACCACATTTATTACCGAAACTATGTTACGCTACTGACTTACACAGATATGTTGCAAAATATTTGAATCTTTATTTTATTTACAAGAAAAAATCTACTTTGTTTTTTGCGTACGAGGCATAGTTTCAGAGAGAAATAATTTTGTGTAACATGGTGCATAGTCCACGATTTTAAAAATGAAATCATCAGTCATCTTTGTAACAGTAAAGCGTTGTTAATATTGAAGTGGCATGTAAATACTGTGAAAATATTGTGAAAATCCCTAATGAATGTGTGCCCAAAAATGGCTACAAAAATAGATACAGGGTGTTGAAATTTATTACAAAAATTTAATATCTGCTTGTATCGTTACCTACTATTTTCAGCTGTTTTATGCTATTCTCGAGTATTTACACGCCAATTCGATATTAACAACTAGACCGAGAGCTCGCGTGCAAAATACATAACTATCGAGAACAAAATTTTTGACTTTCTGGGGTGAAAGTCCTTTTTATAACAATCATTTAACCATCCGTCTGCCGGCCTTAAGTTGTCAACTAACTGCGGGGGCGGCAACTGAAAAGTAATCAAAATGCAAAAATAGGTAACCATCGGAACAAACGTAATTTTTTACAGTTATTCTCGGAAAGTTCTACATAAGCAAAATCAACACGGCAGACGCATTTTTCTTGTCAACTTTTTAGCGCAGACGCTCTCAAAGATACCGAAATTTCCGTTAAAATGTAACTATAAGGAACATGCTATTTAAATATGTCAATTGAAAGGTAATTAAACGTAGAATTCAAATATTTAAATGAATTTTTGGCAGACGGTCGCATAACGACAGCAGACGCCGTCAAAGTTGCAAATTGCATCTCATTTTAGCGCCTAAAATCTTACGCGCTTAAGGCCCGGTTTTTCAAAGAATCCAACACCGCGTTAAGTCTGACACCGGCTTTGTTGCTATGATACCGGCTTTCTGATTGGTTGTATCATAGCAACGAAGCCGGTGTCAGACTTAACGCGGTGTTGAATTCTTTGAAAAACCGGGCCTAAGTGACGCGCGCGGTCACATATTAAAAACCTAAAAAATTGATAGGCAGGAACATCAAAATTAAGGGTTTGTGTTTATAAACGTTCTTATTTATTCCACAAACATTTATTGTATCTATTAGTAACAATAATGGGAACAAATTTAGGAACCTTAATACGTATATTATTCTATTCACATAACTTATATCATAGCCCGATTGCAACGCAATCAGGGAAGATAAGGAACAAAACATGTATTCTAGAAGTCATTCTTTTACTTTTACATATTATATAAATAAAATAAATTTTATTCTTCCGCTTAGGTATAGGTACGAAGTACGTAACAAGAATGGTATTCTAAATAACATGAATAAAATAATTAAATATTATTTAAAGTAAAAACAAAAGGCTGTCATAAAGCATTTTTATAAAAATTTGTTTGCTTTTTCATTATATTTCTTCATCAGTAGATGATAAGTAGGTATACGTCATATTCATTTTTTTCTATTGGTACTTCGTTTGGTTGGGGTTCCTTTAAGCATATTTCTTCAACACATGTTGGTGTCTGTCGACCCTCAAACCATTGAGGCTGTAGTTTGCCATCAATTAGAACCCAACCGTGTTCCAGAGGAGAATAAAATGTCTGTTCTTTTAAGGTTGCATATAGCGCAAATTTAATTTACCCTTTTCAATTTGCATAATAGAACGTCTTTACATGGTGGTAATAGACTACCATCATATTTTTTCAATCTTTCTAAAGGTTTTCCCGACTTTTTTGGTTTGTAGCAGTCATAAAAATATGAAACCGCGCTTCGTTTTGATATTATTAATGTTTTCTGTTGCATTTTGCATAGAAAGTCTTCAATTTCTCTAATTTGGTCCTCAGTTAAACTATTGCTTATTCCAAATGAACTGAAAGCTTTTTGAGCCACTACACATTTTTCTAATAAGTTGAAAGGCCTTATCCTCGGCCTTATCTTACCTTTTCTAGAAAAAAGCTGAAGTATAGTCGCATCCTGTGAAAATATGAAATGCTGGCAAAGCTTTGCATAAATCTGGCCCTAAAGACTGCGCTATGGTGTTAACATTAATATGTCCCAACGTATTTTTTGATTGTATTCATACTTCCAACCACATAGATATGTTTTCTGGAAGATTATGAATGTTTCATAGAATAATAATTAAAACATCTGTATCTGAAGATTTATTATAACTTTTGACTATTAGATGGCATTTTAGATAAGTGGTAGACAATAATATCTGCTAACAGCTTCCTCGTGTGTACAAATCAAATTCTCGTCTATGTCTAAATGCGCCCTTCTACACTATAGAACTTATAGCAAATACTTCACAATTAACGCACAAAAAATTGTTATGCAAAATGGGTGCATAACAATCGTTCTGCCAATTCTTACAGATAATAAATTTTACTAAAGATGTTTTACAGTTACCATTTCATGCACCCATTTTGCATAATAAATATTTGTACCTTAATTGTGAAGTATGTGCTATAAGTTCTAAAGTGTAGAAGGAGACATAGACGAGAATTTTATTTGTACACACGAGGAAGCTGATAGCAGAGAATTGTCTACCACTTATCAAAAATGCCATCTAAAAGTAAAAAGTTATAATAAAAACTTCAGATACCTACCTACAGATGTTTTAATTATTATTCTAGGAAATATTCATAATCATCCCGAAAACATATCTATGTGGGTAGAAGTAGGAATACAATCAAAAAATATGTTGAGACAAATTAAATGTTAACACCATAGCGCAGTCTTTAGGGCCAGATTTATGCAAAGCTTTGCCAGCATTTCATAGTTTCACAGGATGCGACTATACTCCAGCTTTTTCTAGAAAAGGTAAGATAAGGTCTTTCAACTTATTAGAAAAAGATGAAGTGTCTCAAAAAGCTTTCAGTTCATTTGGAAAAAGTAATAGTTTAAGTGAGAACCAAATCAGAGAAATTGAAGATTTTCTATGCAAAATGCAGCAGAAAACACAGTAATAATATCAACGAAGCGCGGTTTCATATTTTTATGGACTGCTACAAACCAAAAAAGTCGAGAGAACCTTTAGAAGGAAAGAAAAAAATTGATGGCAGTCTATTACCACCATGTAAAGACATTCCATTATGCAAATTGAAAAGGGTAAATCAAATTTGCGTTAACCTTAAAGCCTCAATGGTTTAAGGGTCGACAGACACCAACATGTGTTGAAGAAATATGCTTAAAGGAACCCCAACCAAACGAAGTACCAATAGAAAAAAACGAAGATGACGTTTACTTATCATCTACTGATGAAGAAATATAATGAAAAAGTAAAAAATATTTTTATGAAAATGCTTTATGCAGCCTTATTCTGTTTTTACTTTAAATACTACCTATTTAATTATTTTATCCATGTTAATTAGAATACCATTCTTGTTTCCTACTTCGTACCTATACCTAAGCGAAAGAATAAAATTATTTTATTTATATATGTAGGTAAAAGTAAAAGAATGACTTCTAGAATACACGTTTTGTTCCTTATTTTCCCTGATTGCCTTCCAATCGGGCTATGCATAAAAGTTGTGAATAAAATAATGTACGTATTAAGGTTCCTAAATTTGTTCCCATTATTGTTATTAATAAATACAATAAAGGTTTGTGTAATAAATAAGAACGTTTGTAACCACAAACCCTTAATTTTGTTGTTCCTGCCGATCAATTTTTTACGTTTTCAATATGCGACCGTGCGCGTCACTCAAGCGCGTAAGATTTTAGGAGCTAAAATGAGATGCAATTTGCAACTTTGACGGCGTCTGCTGTCGTTATGCGACCGTCTGCCAAAAATTTATTTGAATATTTGAATTCTACGTTTATTTACCTTTCAATTGACATATTTACATAGCATGTTCCTTATAGTTACATTTTAACGGAAATTTCGGTATCTTTGAGAGCGTCTGCGCTAAAAAGTTGACAAGAAAAATGCGTCTGCCGTGTTGATTTTGCTTATGTAGAACTTTCCGAAAATAACTGTAAAAAAATTACGTTTGTTCCGATGGTTACCTATTTTTGCATTTTGACCCCTCTTCAGTTGCCGCCCCCGCAGTTAGTTGACAACTTAAGGCCGGCAGACGGGTGGTTAAATAATTGTTATAAAAAGGCCTTTCTCCCCAGAAAGTCAAAAATTTTGTTCCCGATGGTTATGTATTTTGCACGCGAGCTCTCGGCCTAAACGTTTTACTGTTACAGAGAATGGTTGACAATTTCGTTTTTAAAATCTCGGACTAATGCACCATGTTACACTTAATTATTTCTCTCTGAAACTATGCTTTGTACGCAAAAAACAAAAGATATTTTTTCTTGTAAATAAAACAAAGATTCAAATATTTTGCAACATATCTGTGTAAGTCAGTAGCGTAACATAGTTTCGGTAATAAATGTGGTCTCCCCACCTCGTAGTGGCGCCACTGGTGAGAGTACAAAACTCAAAATTTATAAATTAGTAAATAACTTAAATGAATTGTTATACCCCAAATTTCAATAAATACCTCTGATAGTTTTCCAGATATTAAAAAAATAACATTTTTGAAAGAAATTTCAACACCTTGTATCTCGCTTATCCAGCATTTTTGGACATACGTTGATTAAGGTTTTTCGCATTATTTTTAAGTATTCTATCTACCCTAGAAGTTTGTTACACTCATTATAGAAGTTGCAATTTAGCAACCAGTATAAATCAACGTAACAATTTGTAAAAAATGAGAATGATAATTTTTTTTCGAAATCGAAATGACAAAACATCCACGCACTGCAACAAACAAATAATAATAATAAATAATAATGTTATTATTATTATCAGAGATAGGAATAAAACGAGGTAGGGGTAGGTCCAGATTAGGCTACTGTTCTCAAATAGTTGGGATGTAGGATGTTCTACTTTTAGGGAAATGCGCAGGTTAGCTCAAGATATGAAAGGATGGAGGTACGCGTCCAACCAGCCTTTGGGCTGAAAACTATGATGATGCGATGGTTATTATTATTATTGTGAAGTTTTTCTTAACTGGAGACGATACATTTCTCCATTCCAAATGGAAATTTGACATTTACTAACATTACTAACATAAATAACAAATCATTACATAAAGTTACTGTTTTATGAATATTTTACTGTCGAAAAAATAGTGTAAGTACATAACTTTATGGGACGTGTATTTCATACCCTCGAGTGGTTTCTGCACTCTGCTGCGCCTCGTGCATAAATTTATGTATTATTGTATATTGTTATTCACAAACGTATGCGATGTAATAGCACCAAACCCTTAAAATTCGCTAAAAACGTAGCTCAGACTTACACTCCTAAATATCACCACCGTGCATATCATGCAGACTCCCAAAAACCAACCCATAGGATGTTGGCTGGTTCATCTTCTTTCCAACTAGCCGAAAATAAAAGTTAGATGTTTCACAAAGTGTGCGATATAACAGCCCCGAACATTTCCGTGCCCAAGAAATCGTTTTAACCCCAATATTTTCGCCCACTCGAATCTTACAGTTTCTGTCACTCTCCCCAAATTTCGCATTTGACGAGATCTTCAAAATGACACCAAAAATATTGACCTAGCGTACGTAGAATTCGCAAAAGTTCGCAAAAATAAGAAATTTCCAAGCGTCACAGAAATCGCTACTTGAATGCGATATAACAGCACCAAACGCTTAAAATTTGCTAAAAACGTAGCTCAACGTTACACCCCTAAATATCGCCGCCGTGCATCGCAAACCCCAAAAACCAACCTGGGCTCTGGTTAGTTCTCTTTCCAACTAGCCCAAAATTAAATTTGGTTGTTACAGAAATATGCGATATAACAATATCGAAAGTTTAAAGTTTGCTAAAAACGTACCTCAACTTTACACCCCTATAATCTTGCCGCCGTGCATCGCAGACCCTAAAAACCAACCCAGGCGATGTTGGCTGGTCCATCCTCTTTCTAACTAGCCCAAAGTCAAAGTTGAATGTTCCATAAAGTACGCGATGTAACAGCGCCAAAAGCTTCCGTGTCCAAAAAATTCGGGGGGTTACCCCCCCCCCCCCCCGCCGAATTTTCCCATCTTCTAACCTTACATTTTCTATTTCTCTCTCCAAAGTTCGCATTTGACGAGATCTTCAAAATGACGTCAAAAACATTGGCCTAGCATACCTACGTAGAATTTGCAAAAATTCACAAAACTGCGAAATTTCCAGGCGTCACAGAAATCGCTACTGGGACCCCCGTATACCGTCACACTTCCAATTCGTTAAACATTTTCAATGTTAAAACAGTTGTCGACAGTAATGTTATGGTCCGATTCTAAATTCAACTCTATGCATTTTTCTTGGGTAGAGATATTTAGGACAAATTTAAGTTTTATACAATCTGGGTATTTTGTGATTGTTGAATGGGGAGGGCCTTTCCCAATTTAAGTTTAATTTTTAGTCATTAGTTAATTTTCATACTTCTGAAAATGCTGACGTTGTCAGAGAAACCTGAATCTGCTGCCCACAATGACAAGACTTTCGGTATTTCTTCAAGACCAAGAATTTTCCATGCAAGACTCGCAAGATTCTTGAAATATTGTGGCCAATAAAAAATATTTGAATATCAAGGAATTTATTAAATTGAAAGGCAAGACTAACATATCCAAGGCCAAGACAAGACTACGTCATATGAGACTTTGTCAAGACCAAGCCAAGACTTACTGTCTTGTCCTGAGTGCAGCCTTACCGCGTCGAGTTTAATTACTGTATTTATCATTGTCTATACACGACAAATAAGAACTACATATCTTAAAAAAAGAAACGAACATGTTATACTCTTTGTTCTACATATAAATAGTTCGTTTGAGATGGGGTATGTCGAAGGGGATGCTTACTAAGGCACCTTCTATTTACAATAATTGTTGTGGATGAGGCAGGCAAAGATTAGAAAGATACCAACTAATTTTGAGTAGGAAAAGCAATAGATCTGTTACGTAGGCGAGGTGGTAGTGCTGGGAGAAACAGAAAGAATTTCAACAGAATCCGAACATTCGCTGTGAGCAACTAAGTAAACAAGAATATGTATATCAGCCCTGTCATAGCGATGCATGACTTCTGGGTACTTTTTATTTAAATGCCCGTTCCTTCATGTCTGTATCACTCTTATTGACTCAACTATACTTGGGCCGCCCAACAGACGGAGTGATCACCCTACAAGCATGAGCTCTAGACGGGACCACTATCAATTTAGGACGACAGAACCGCAGTGATGCGCTTTCTTTAGACCCAACGAAGTCGCATCACTCCAATTAGGTCGTCATAAATTAATATTGGCCCCGCTAGAGCACGTTCTTGCACGGTGATCACTCCGTCTGTTGGGCGGTCCAAGTATAAATACATGCATTTTTGTATCACAACTAGGTATCCACTTGAAAGTAGGAATTTTTAGTACTTGTTGTAATCAACGAACATCATATTAGGTATTACATACTCGTAAAACCTTATCTATGGGTGAGGCATTTTACCGATTATCATTATTCGATAGAGTAAGTGTTACCTACTACAATTTATTATTATCTACAGAACATGTTACAATGCATTTTGTCTTGTTGAATTGAGAACTGTCTGTATTTGAAAAAATCCAAATTGGGCTATAGGTAAATAAATAAATGGAAACCTAAACGTTTAAAGTGCTTCTCGTCCAGTTATGAAAGGCTTGTGTTGCATTGTGGGAATTTTGATGTATGGTGTATAATTTGTGTTACTACTGTTGCAGATTAAATTACATGTAGTTGGTGTATGGATTATATTTTGTGTAAATGTTGTGTTACTTATATTAAGTGGATCCCCAGAAAACTTTACTGGGAATAGAAAAGTGCCCTCGACGAGTCATCGCTACATTCTGGACGTACAGGACAGCTGGTTTATTTTATTTCACAGTTGTACAGTCATTGAATGCAGTAGACTGGGAGTCGAACCCAGGTCTTCTACTAGCCTGGGGGTTGCTCTGCCTAACTGAGATATCCGCGAAGACCTGGGTGCTCTTGTCGATATTTTTCGCTAGAGTGGGCTCCCTGTCCTTACTTATATTTAACTGGAGTTTAAATGTTAATATTGATTATTATTCTAATTAATTAAAATATAATTCCCGAAAATTTTGAATCCCGCCGGGCATCCCGTCTGTTGCCGTTGTTCTAAATTATGTAATTATGTGGGCATCACAAATTGAAATCGATTAATTGAAAAATAAGTTTGACAGTTTGACTGGTCTTTTTATAATTGCATATTTTTTATTACACTTTTTTTCATTTTCTTGTTCTAAGGTAAAGTTTTTTGGAACCACTGTGTTTAAAACTGACTTCCTGTATGTTGCACACACATTTAAATGTTTGCGTGTGACATGCTTTTACTAAATCTAAATTGGTTGCAGTTTCTTATTAGTTGCTGCTTTTCTTTTTATGAATAGCGCAGTCGGTGCAGGCATGTAATGTCCCACTAATTGTACGCCGAAATCGATGTATGATATTTTCCAATCAATTACTTTGGTGTAACCTTGCGGAACAAAGTGACGCTTGAGATACTAGATGCTTTGGCCTATCGGCACGTGTAATAATAGATGTAAGCTGACAATAAAATAGAAACAGAAAGAGAAAGAAAAAAAATTCACAGCCTTCGCAAAGATGTAACCGGGGGAGACATCGAAAATTACGAAGCAAACTGTAACCCTTGTGTGTTTGGGATATTACCGCATACGCGATAACGTGTTAAATAAGTATTCATAAAACACCGGCGCCGATTTATAATAACTGCATTCCTTTTGTGGCATTCTCTCACATTTGCGACGCTAGACGGTCCCACTCTGAATGAAGCACTGCCTTTTCTTAAGAGGCCTCTTCTTATCAAAGAATTGCTATAGTTTCCTCTACAAAATAAACGGTAGCAGGTGTATTTTTGCGCTTCAATAGTTTACTGGCAACGTGATTGAATGGCGTGTGTATTTTTTGAATCAGGAATGTAGGTAGGTATTCCAGCAGTGTATATTTGAGGAAGCATAAATTTCTATTTGTAAACAAAAGTAAATTTGGAGCTGTTATGCTGCCTCTATTTTTGCCATTAGTACTTAAACAAAATTATGAAGGTTCAAAATAAGCGAAAAGTATTTTACGAAAAATTCTTTCAAAAAATACCATTTCGTAAAATAAAAAAAATTTGGATTCGTCTGTGGAGTCATCTTGCACTGGAAACTTTAATCATTTAACTAACGGCGCCGTCATCAAAAATAACTACGCTCCCAAAGGCTGAAAAATTGATACAGGACTGTCCCCAGAAACCTATTGTCCACGACCAAAATAAAAAAAAAATTAATGGGAGAGTTGATGCACACAACACATGTCGCTACGTTACCGCGATGGTGCTTTATCTCACGACCTCAGTCAAAGTAGGATCAAGTGCGGAACTCCAAATAAAGCCCCATCAGCAGAACAATTAAAATGCGACTGCTGGATTCATCTTTCCTTTTGTACTCAAATGCCACAAAATTTGTCTTGGACGCGAATACCACGTACCAAGTGCCACGCCACTGGACATGCATTCCGGATTGGAAACCGCGAATTCAACCCTTCGGCGGAGATGTATCGTAGCTTCAAAACATGTTCTTTGGTTTGGACTAAACTAAATCAGGAAGATAAATTTTAATGAATATTTTATTATTATATTCAGTAATTTTGAACCTTTATTCTGTTTCTTATAAATGTAATACCCGGGTAATACCCGATATCCCAGTGGTGCATACGTTGTTCTAGAGACATCCTACACATAGATTTATATTAAAAAAGAAAACTGAGGAAGACCCTTGTCAGAGCAGACATTTTGATTTCCTGTCTGACTTTGTAAATGTTTAAATACCCCCTATTTCCCTCGTAGTTTTATTTACAGCCAAAGTACTTGAGTGGTGGTTTGGTCCAGATTTAATAAATATTATTACACGATCGATATTATAAATAAGTAAGGCGTATATTTCGTGGGAAATTGCCTGCACCCAAGTCCTGCAGGGTGCACACCTAATGTAAATGTTTTCAAAAATATGATTTTTTGTGCGAATTAAAAAAAAATATTTTTCGTAAATTTTTCAGTTACGTGAATTAAAAAAGTGTATATTTTAGAGCAATCAAATTTGGCCAGACTTTTTAACTTACGTTACTTATATTTTGCATATTTAAAATCTATACAGCGAGCCGGCTAGGTCCGACTTGACATAATAAAACATTAAAACCACGACAGAAAACATCGAAGTTGGACGCGGAGTATCGAAATACGAAGTCTACTTCTGTCTACTTCTGTTTTTAACATTCTGAGTTGGTCTGAAAGTCCACGTAACACTGCTTTTTCTTAAATCTGAACACCCTCTATCAGATGTCAAGTTCGCCTTGTTCCGTGGAGATCTCTGTATCCTGTGGGCGACGCCATTAATTCAAAAGTTCAAGTCATCACTTGGTACTGTCCTTCCCAAGTAGGGTTGGGCGAGATCGAGATCTCGGCGAGAGTTGGTTCACTCTCGTCTCGATCTCGAAAATTCTCGAACCTCTTCGGTCTCGTCTTGATCTCGAAAAACTCTCGACTGCGAAAATCTCGTCTCGCCTCGAGACTCTCGGTTCTCGATCTCGAATTTATTAAGAGGTAGGTGGTATCCTTTGTACTTTGGAAGCCAAGTACCATACGGTCGATTTTCGCCTGCGATAAGGGGATGGTGTATCGCACGACGCGGCACCAGCAGTTTTCGTGTCAGGACCGCATTCAGAACAGTTTGTTTGGGCTCGGGAACGTTTTTAGAACGCGGAATATTGAAAAAAATATACATATTCAAAACCTTTTTTAACAGAACGTCTTATAAAAAGGTACATGATGATCCAATCAAAATACCACTCTCCTAATTATGAATTGAAAAACATTTTTGGGCCTAATGACGCAGATCTGTTCTTATTAAGTGAACCATAGGTTGCAACAAAATACTTACCTACCTTTTCTTTTTCGAGATTGAACGATTGAATATTGTGTTAAAGTTGGATTTTAAAATAAGATGCCTTTGTAAAAGTTTCTATAAGCGGATGGGATGCAGTTTTCAAAATTGAAAAATAGCCCTTACCACAATTATTGAAATATTATATTATATTATTGAAATATTATATTTCACAAAATTTAGTTGTACTAAAAACGCATTTCGCCAGTAAAAATGCCAAAATACGTATTTAGTACAGCTACACAATCTCGTAGCTCGTAGACTACTGATGATGGCAACTTAGCTGCCGAAATACGTATTTAGTACACTTCAATGTCCTGAAATATTGTGGAAAGGGTTTTTATTTTTCCATCTCTATTAGTAAAACCACACGCGAACCGTAAATATTGGATTAAGTTTTGTTTTTTGAGTTGTTCTGTAATGTATTGTTTTTGCACTGAAATGTACGTATTGTACATATATCGTGTTTAAATCAACGTTTCTTGTGTTTTAGTGACTGAAATACGCAATAATTAAGTAAAACTGAGTTATTGCGAAAAAGTTATCAAGGGGAAAACTCGGGAAAACTTCACAATTATATTTTAGAAAATCTAACAAAATGACACTTACCTACCTATTTGCATCCGTTGGAAATTAAAGAAAAACGGACACAGCATTTTTCGCACTGTTTCTACATTATATTTTTATCAATTTATTATTTTCCAAATAAGTATTTTTGTTGGGATATTAACGAGGATATTAATTATGCAGTTACTACGATTTTATTTTAAGTTTATTTTCTAGAAGCTCCTTTATTTTGCTTTACAAAAATAAATATAATTTTCTCACATAACGGTTTAGTTTAGTATTATTAATTATCACCTATTATTCTTGGCAAAAATACAGAAAAATAACATTGATCAAAAAAATTATGTCGAGAAATCGAGACTCTCGACGATTTCTCGAGCGAGAGTCTCGATCTCGTGCAATTGACTCTCGGCCTTGATCTCGATTTCATTGGACAGTTCTCGTCTCGGTCTCGCACCCGAGATTTTCATTCACTCTCGATCTCGGCGAGAATCGAGACGAGAAATGCACAACCCTATTCCCAAGAAAAGAAAGGCTGAGTTGTATAACTACATGGAACCACATAGAAGTCTTCCTGCGTTCATGTCAAGTTTTCATGTTGTCGCTTTCCATTTCTTATAACTCCAGGATATCCGTTGCCGGGAATGGGGGAAAATACTCAGCTACATCTTTCATGTTCTTAATCATTTTTGCTTGGTGCACAAACATTCATCAGCACTACGCCCATGTCTGCAAGTCTACCCAGTAATACCTTTCGCGAATCTTGGTTGGGGTCTTGTGCTTTTCCCAAATGTTCAAACTTGCACAACCGTGAACGGATTGAAGAATTTCAGTGATCTTCGCCTTCGGCCCAATGCTTCTTCAGAGCCAGTTCCAACCTCATTCCTGCTTCTTTTCGCTGGGTGATGAATGCAAGATCTTAGTTATTGTCTACGTCAGCGCGCCGTGTTTCAGTTTTATCATCAACATTCAAGAAACTATTCTTTTGATTCACAGGTCTCATCATCAATTCATCATTCCCATATAAAAGTATAGGTATCACAGTTTGCAGCTCCAATTTCAAAAACAAAAAAAAAAAATTCAAACCCAAAATTAAATCGTCCTCGATCTACGCGATATCGTCCCATTCTTTGTTTACTGTTCCTATTAAGATGTTCGCTCAGTTGTTCGACATTACTTTGGTTTACTTACTTCAATTAATCTGATTTATTGGAACTTGCCTTTTGATTAGTACTAAAATTAATGTAACTTTCGTAAAAACCGAGGTAAAAACTATCATCTAGGTATGACAATTGTCAAGAAGCATGTGGTCAAAATAAAACAACTACGTACCCGAATGGTACGTGTAATTTGACAACCACATCAGTCTATTCGTTAAATTAATGCAAAATTTAGTTGCTCTAAGTGTAATGTTATACAATTCGTACAAAAAATTAGATTTGTTAGTTTCAGTAATGTTTAAGAAGAAATTGCTTCAGTAGTATTTTGCCCAGCACCCTGCGGGAAGCCCCTGGGGCAATCGCACGCTGAAAAGCACTAATTTCTTTGTTGTCTTCGTGCACTGTGTTGTCACGTTTGCACCCTTTGTTAGCTTCTGATGGCCGCTTGTACCGCTGTGATGTAACCCCAACCCTGTCTAACGGAGCTCTGGCTACCACAGATGATACCGTCAGCGAAGAGGACTGGGAGGAACGCGAGGCCAACAGGACCCATTCCGTGAAGTTCACGGATCCTCAGGAGCAAGACAACAGAGAGGTGAGCCCCACACCCTCTTCTTCTTCCATCACTGCCACAGCAAAATGCCCCGCGTGGGTGCGAGTTTTGAACTGTTGCAATCGCACCCTTCGCCGCAGCGACAGCTATTACATGCTGAATTCCGTTGGGCTGGACTGACACTGGTTGTGACTGATAGCCAATGACTTTGACTTGATGCGGCAATTACGTGTGTGCCCAGTGATCCGAACGTGCAATTGCACTTCGATCGATCAATTTCAAGGTCGTTAGCTGTCAAGTATTACACGCGCGGCATTACTCGCAACTGTTTTTAGATCTAAAATCGAATCAATTATTATGGTCGTTATTTTTTATTAGCTCTGTACTTAAATTCCACATTCCCCGGAAATTCTGTTTATTATTGTACGATTGCGCGTTTTATGACCCGGTCTTGCACTAATACGTGATATTTTAAAACGGAATAGTTCAGGTTATTTTTCCGGCCTACTGGTGGCCGAGCAAATGTAGAAACTTGTGGCATATTTATAGGTAGGCACTTACCTATTGGAAATTTTGCAGCTCATTTTTCAAGCTACATGAATTTTTTTAGTTATTTTATTAGAAGCTCTTAAACGCCCATTGGGGCAAATAGCACGACGGTTTTTTATGTCAAATGTTGGAAGCATACTTTTTTTATTATCCTTCCTTTGAATTCGAGGTTATACGGTTTTTCTTTCAATACCTTACAATGGGTAAGAAGCTCAATTTCTAGTACGCCGTTACCTCGTAGCTATTTGCTTTTGATCGGCATCTGTTTACAGTGAATCCTGTCTCAAGGACTTGTTCCTTACGATACGCAAGGAACTCGCTGTCTGGGAACCCAAATAAGTGAACCGGGTATTCAAATGCATACGACATAATCTGCATTGGAACACAAAACTGGACCCGTCTAAATATTCCAGTTGAATATTATATTTTTCACTTAAAGGTGGAAACCTAGGTTATTTTTTTCTACCGAGTGTCCGAAAATTTATCACCTGATCTAGTTTCGTTGGACCACTTTTGTTTTATTCTGCGGTTCTGTCGAATTATTGAAAGTAAGTAGATCGCCGGACTCCAGAACAATAATTAAAAAAATACGTTGTAGTAGCGTGGTAGATCAGTTTGAGGAGATCCAGTACTGTGTTCATCTGTTTCCTATTTTGGGCTTCCAAACAAGACCGGTTATTAAATTATCTAATACTTTCTTAGAATCACCAATTCTGATTATTTTTATAGATTGTCTCAAATTTCAATCATCCAGCCAACTTAAATGCGATTTTTTGTTCAGCATTTATGGGTGTAGTTAGTATTTTAGTAACACTACAGCAGAATGTTTTAGTTTTTTATGTGGTCGGTAGCTGACATTTCAGAGGCAAGCCACTTGGAAAGTTTTGTTTTTACACTTTACATCTTCAAATCACTTTTTGAGTGAGTTGAACATCAGGGTGAATTATTCAAGTATTTTATGGTAGAAAACCAAAATGGTGTGAAATTTGTTGAACTGATCTCTAAAAGTATGAATGATAGTAGATATGATAATGTGAGGAATATTTTTCGTTTCAGCCCATCAAGTCATTATGACAGTGAGAATATAATTCTCAATTACTTATTACTCAAGACATTGATGAATAGCAAATAATTCTCCAGTTTCCTTCTCAAACTTTTTGCCGTTCGGCAATACCCCCTCCAGCCATTGGCTGCTGCCTGGGGACGAGTTTTCAAAAAACTGTCGAATGAATTTCATTTTATTCTCACTCTTATGATGATACGTTATCATTTACATTAAATTGCAAAATTATTGTCTTTCTAAGTCCGTCTAAGTGTGTCCACGTATTAGGGGTTTTCTACCTAGTATCTTTATTTTGGGCTTCGCAATAGAAATCTTCCCAATAAAATTGCGTATTTTTCAAGTTAGGTACCGCATTTTTTAAGATTTTGAAAATGGAGTACCTATCTTGGAATCGAAAAAATTGCATGGGTGATAGTTTGCCGAAATGAAAACAATGTCTAGAAGAAAGTACTATGCGTTGAAAAACTGGAAATATTATACAGAGTGTTGGCGATTATATTACAAAGTTCGAAAATTTTTAAGCTTCATAATTTTATTTTTTCGTATTGAACCTCGTATTGAACCCTACAATTTTTATGTAGTTGTTTTATATACAGGGTGATTCAGATTGGAGGGCCACCATTGGAATCTCGCTTATTAGAATTTATTAATATTCGACATTTTTGCAGAATTTGGTACTCATTAAGATGCCGTTGAGAAATCTCATCTACCTAAGTATGTCAAACGGTATAGCAGTTATGACCGAAAAAACAAAAAAAATCATCTTTGCTGCGTAATTGGGACTATTTGACCTCGCATCGAAAAGATATAGATACATTATTAGAACATTTTTTCGTGTTTTATCGGCACACTCTCACGGATTTACTAGAAAACGTTTCGTTTATATCAGGCCATTATCAACTTTATTTTTTCTTATGGGCGCCATTTTTGTCTTACACTTTCTTGATTTCTGATTTCATTAATACACAGCTTGTCCATATTATATTGAATTTTGTTAAATATTACAATAAATAATAAAAAATAATAATACATAAAAGAAATCTGGAAAAATCGTTTAATCAGGCTAGGCTGTAAAGAACGTGAACTTGAACTAACTGTCGTAACTTAATGTTGAAAATAGCGTTTTCATTTGAAAAATTATGTGACATAGTAAAACTATTATTCTTCGAAAAAATGCATCTCATCAATAATATTTATCATATTATTTGCTTAAATTACAACAACAACCGACTATTTATTTTTTGGTTCCTTGCAAGGGTCACTTGTTTTTTTTGCTAAAATTTCCTGTTTTCCCACTGCAGTGGCCACAATATTCGGTATAATATGGACAGGTTGTACCTATACAGGGTGGACCAATATTGTGTAGTCGGCCCATATCTCTGGTTCTATTCAAGATATCAAAATAAAACTTTACGCGTATGTGGAGAACCCCATGAAGCATATGATAAAATATTTTGGTGTATACAGGGTGTTCACACTCTGAACACCGAACCAAAGTTATGTTTTTTTTAAATGGAACGCCCCACATTTGTTTACATATTTGAATTCCCAATAAAATTTTATGAAAGATGGTGTACTACACGATGGGGTTTAGAGTGAGCAATTTTAATATATTACCATTTTTGTGCCAGTGTGGACCCAACTTTGAGGAGCTGCTGACGTCTATTGATCGAAGCTATTTAAGATTTTTTTATTGGGCTAGGTTCACAGACTGCTCTATTTGTAAAATACTTGAGTACTTTCATCACAAAACTTAATATCATACAGGGTGGACAGCTTACGCAAAATGCATTTTTTCTTTAAAATTTCAAATGGAACACCCCATATATTATTTCCATATTTGATAGACAGTTTACTAAGCTTTTGATTGATGTAGATATTGTTAGGTCTGCGACTGGCGGTTTTGGTAGAATTGAAAATTGAACTTTAAAATGTGGTAATTTGACCGGTAATTTATTCGTTTCTCCCATATTTTAGCGCCCAAAACACAAAATATGATTTCCATTTTGTATCTGGAAGTTGACTTCACATTGAAACAAAAAATTTTATCGCCAGATTGCTTCTTGATGGTCATATTCCTCAATAAATGGTAACTTATTAAACCTAGGTATAAATTGAAACGAGGAGTGCCATGGAAGAAAACCGCCCTTTCAAAAAGTAATCTTGCAATGAGATTTCTTGTGCCGGTGTAAATTCTGATGGCTAAATTTTCTTTAAAAACAAACTGTACGCATATTTCTGAGCTTTGGGTGGCAAAATGGGGGACATTCCCCAAAAATGGTACAAAATTATAGCAAAAATCTCAATTCTTAAGGTTCAATCTTTATTTCTGCCTAAATTATCAGTCGCAGACCTGCCAATATCAGTCAAAAGCTTAATAAACTGGCTATCAAACCTGCAAATAATATACGGGGTGTTCCATTTAACATTTTTGAGAAAAGCTCCATTTTGCGCAAGTTGGCCACTCTGTATAATATAAACTATTCTGAAAGAAGTGTTCATGGATTTTACTAACAGAGTATCCTCTGAACCAAGTCCAATAAAAAAATCATAGTTAGCTTTGACCAGTAGACGTCAGTAGCACCACAAATTTGGCTTCACACTGGTACTAAAATGGCCATATCTTAACATCGCTTACTCTAAACCCCACCGTGTAGCATATCAACTTTGATGAAATTTTATGGGGAATCCAAATATGTAAACAAATGTGGGGCATTCCATTTAAAAAAACATAACTTTGATTTGGTACGTAGCACGTGAACATCCTGTATACATCAAAATAATTTTAACAGAAGCTTCGTGGGGTTCTCCACATACACATAAAATTTCATGTTGATATCTTGGATAGAATCAGAGATATGGACCGACTACACACTATTGGCCCACCCTGTATAATTGAAATCTGAAGAACATGCTTCTTTCAACAAAATGAAAGACAATAATGGCGCCCATAGGAAAAAATAAAGTTGAAGGTGACTTGACCTAAACGAAACGTTTTTCTGTAAATCAACGAGAATGTGCGCGAAAAAATGCTGTAATATGTAATATTTTCAGGTACGAGGTCAAACAGTCGAGCTACACGGCAAAAACGAAAAGAGCATTTTAATTTTTTTTCTGCCATAACTCGTGTAACTACCGTTTTAAATAGATCAGATTTCTCAGCGGGACTTTAATGAGCACCAAATTTCGCAAAAGTGCCTAATTTAAATCTATACCTACCCGCAATGGTAGCCCTCGAATTTGAATCACCCTGTATAGAATTTCCTTTCTATGCACACTATACAGTATGATCATTTAAAAACGAGCTACCTCAAATATTTCAGAAACAAATAGAATTATGAAAAATCGCCGAGACACGTTTTGACGTATAGTTGACGTTTGTAAAACCACTCCCCCACAACCTCCAGCCACCCTCACTTTAAAATCTTAAATGGCACAATATTACTTGTGACACCTCATTTTAAAGGAAACCGAATGAGGAATACAGCAGTATTAGATTTTTTCTTTTGGGACTATTTTAAATCAACAGTGTGTCAAATCCACCCAGAAAATTTAATTGATTTGAGGCGCACAATATCCCAAACATGCCGAAATATTCCCTCTCAAACATTTCTGAATGTAAAAAGGCAATTCAAGAATTGTTTATTCTTGTTTTGCAAATAACTGGGCCCATTTTGAGCATCTAAGATAAATTTTCCTTAAATTATTCAACAAGTTATATTTTCCTGTTTTAAATTCTAAAGCTTCTTTTTTGTATGAAATGTTTATTATCTGATATCTACACGTCTCGTCGTTTCTTCATAATTCTATTTGTTTCTTAGATACTGTTTTTAAATGATCACACTGTATATTCCTTGCAATAAACGGGGTTCACAATCAACTTTCGCAGCTGAAAATCTGCCAACCTCAAGGTAACTGAGCAGATGAGTAACAATTTAAGAACCCACAATCCCAAAAATTTGAAGTTCAAGTCGCCTTTTAAGAAAAATTTAAGTGGGCGAGTGCCAAATGCTTGAATATAAATTGTGCAGCTGCAATATGTTAGCAGTAAATGTCGCATCTATGCCCCTAGACAGAGTGGGTGGAAATAAGCGACCATAATTTTGCAGCACAACGTTAACGATCATTAAAAAAAGCTTTAAAATGATTAATCACAAAGGAGTTATCTACATTCAATAATGTGATGTAAAGTGACTCTGGAGGGGTGGGGGATAAGTCACTTTTATTAACCACTTGACACCTCCCGCCCTTGTTGTATCCACTCACTTAATATGCCATATTAATTTTTACAAATTAATGTTATCAAAGAAAGTTTTCGCAGCTCCTATAATAAAACATTGGGTTCGTGATAATTTAAACATTTTATTTTTGACCCTTGCAACCTCTTTCATTAGTTGCTTCTTCAAATTTTGAAGATTTGTAGGAATATTTAAAATTTATTTTTTAATCGTCTTTTGGTCTGAGTATTTGGTTTTCTAGTTATCTTGGTTGTTATGGCAGCAGGAAAAAGTAACAAAAACAGTATAAATATGAAATTAATGTGATAGCCAGATGCTTGTGTTACAACTTATAACGTTATTGTTGAGCTCCACGCAGAAGATGTGATCTTATACCTGTTTGCCTTGTACCTATTTTAAGCAGTTTTAGTAATCTTTGGATGTCTTTATATTTATATTACATGTACAAATCATATCGTTCTGGTCATACGGTTACAATTTTAAGAGTTTTATGGTATTGTTTGAATAATTATTAATTTAATTTTACGTTTTTGTACAGTATTTCAACCAGCATTAGAAATGTTTACTGCACTACTAATGCCTAAAATCTATTCATGTGTGGTAATAACCGAAGTGCTTTATTCTTTTTATGTAGTCTGTTTTGTTTTGTACTTTCATTGGCAACTACTAGGTACCACTGGAACTGTTTTATTTTCTCCATTTATGAACAAATATCCATACGTAAAGGAGTAGAGAGGTAATTATTATTTACATACTGTTTATAATTCATAGTCAAAATAGGGGATCGCAAACTTGGTGTGTACCGAGCTTTAAACATTGAATGGATAATGTTCAAGTGAACAGTTAAATTAATTAAACCTTTGCTATGGATTTGCTTAAGAAAACTTCGAAAAAGTAAATTTTTATTTGAAACTCTACGCCTGTACTGCTTATTTTCACCATTTCATATTTTTTTTCTTCAACACCCTAACCTCCAACAACCTTGAATTTATTATTTTTTTGATATACTTGGAAGTAGGTGTTTCTTTTATACTGGATGAAACAACAAAATAATATTTAAATTTGCTTGATAAATAAGGGAAATTCGGGGAAATTACGTTAAATTATATTATTTTATGTGGCGCACTTGCGCACAATATCTGAACGAATGGGGAAACCGAAAAATTAAAAGAAATGCTTATTCAGCAGTTCACAATACGAAGCAAAATCCCAAACTACCGCCCAAAGATGTCGACACTTTTGGACACCTTTAAAATTAACATGTTTTGCGAGGTCATCGATTTTGTTGCCCCCGTCTTCTTGCTCCAGGTGTTAAACGGTGAGAGATGGCTTTTCTGAATCCTGCCTTTTCAGGATTCGCCGGAACAACTGAAATCTGCTGCTTGATAGGCAGTAGGTACAAGAAGTTTTAAATTTAAATTTTCATTCAAATCACAAAAGTCATTTACCAGGAAAAACCCCAGCAATTATTGGTCTTGTCGAAATGAGTCGGGACTTTCTTATTTGGTACTTTTTCTTCTCTATCAAAATTATTACTGATTAGTCCTAGCGTCTACAAATAGTGGCGAGCAGATATTTCGGCCGTTTAGATGACGACGACCCATGATTACCCCCACTTGGGAAATGTAATTTTGTATTTAGGTAAGTCTTGTTAACTATACTCATTTTGACTTCAAGAAATTTTTATTAAGTGTTCTTTTTACTTAATAATTTAAGATACTTGGGGGTTAGGGTTGTTTTCAATTAATTTGTTTTGATTGCATTTCCAGCTTCCTCCATTTTAGCATGTATGTGTTTGTATGGTGTTTTAATACAACGTGCTTGGTAGTTGCATGTGGCTTTTATTGCACTTGAGCGGTTTATTTTGGGCCTGTTGTGATTAAATTGCTTATGTTTGTTGCGGTGTATGTTTCCTTTGCTAATTAGCGTTATTATATTTTCAGTAGTTATAGTTAGATTATGCCATTACGCAATTAAATTGAGTATTATGTATATACGTATTCTATGATTAACGATGTAATTTGTATTCAGTCTCACTTCCAAAATATTGTAAATAAATTATTAGTACTTCACGATTGCGAGTATAGATCGGAATAATCTTATTATGGAAACTGATTAGGCATTATTTATAGTACTTACCTGTCTCTCAAATAAAGCGTAAATTCAAACAGCGAATGTAAATTCTAATTATATTTTTGCTTTTCATTAGGTATTCAAAAATGCAATTTTTTATTTTTCTTGTCATTAAATTGTTTGTACTACTAATATTCCATACAACCAAAATTGTTTTTTATATATTTCACTTGATTGTGACTAGTCGGTAGTTGAAAATGAATTAATATTTTATTAAATTGTTTTTATTTTGTATTCATATTTTTGTAATAAATTGTTTTAGATGCATGGGTGAATGTTTTATTTTTATGTGTTGTGGTGTAGGCACTGGTAACCTGTTGTTTCACTGGTTGTAGTCAGTTTGCATTTCTAATTTAGTTGGTGAAATTAGTACAAAACGCAAAAGTTTTCTTTAGTACCTACCTACTTAGTGCATTTAGTTTGTTTTTGTCAGAATTATTGTCTTGATTATAATATATTTTCAATGTACTAACAAAAAATCTGCTTAAGTGAAAAATACAGTTGGTGTTTTGCTGTTATCCAAATTGTGCAGATGACGAGTCTAACAGTAGTTAGTTGAAAATCTGTAGTTTTCGTGTTTAAGATACTAAAAATGTTATAAATTAACAAACCGAGTGGCAGTTTAGAGAGAAATATGTAGCTATAAATCATAACATGCATACATGAGGTGTTCTATTCAAAACACAGGAAAGAATATATTTATGACGTACTCGTAATATTGCAAATATTCCATGCTTTCTGGCTTTGCACATTGAAAGTGTAACAAACTTTTGCTTTTTGTTTTCGTTTTCTACACAGGTGGTCGTGTCACACTAGTGTGTAAAGACCGAGACGACCGTGATTTATCAAGCCTCCAGTATGGGTCGGCATGGCGGCGTCATAATCGTAGGCAAATCATAGCGAAAATACATCCCTTTAGTTTTTCGTTAATAATTCCTCAAATGTGGGTCAATTTCAATTTTTTCGGCGGATATTGAAATTGCAGGTTTTGTAGAAACCCATTCAGACCATAAAATATGTGGAGCCCCTAACTCAACAAACAAACAACGTAATTTTCAAGGGTGTCCAGCAACCCAGGCAAAATATTTTTAAAAATACCTTTCCTGACGGGGCACCGGACGCAACTTATCGAATGCAAAATTCTGTAAATTACATTAAACTTTAGAAAAAAAAAGAAAAAGGATTCGCTTGAAATTGAACAAATACTCTTTGCGCATTGTGGCACTGAGCCACGCCTGTTGCTTGCTTTGGATGAAGTTTATCAGTCTATTAAAGCGCGTGAAAACGGAAGTAGACCAGAGTCAGCTCAGTATGTAGCCCTATCATGCTCCTAGCATCCTGTGTTTCAAATTATGCCGCCCGGTATGCCGGCGATCTGCTATCGGAACGTAACTTTATTAAAAAAGGGCACACACCGAGCTGGTCTATGAAAGTTACCCTTTTCGCGGAGGTGTAAAATTTTTATTGTAGGTTTGTGTAAAATTGCCACCCATACACGTTGACTGATCCAAGTTTTATTTCCAAACAATACTCTCTCTCGGATATTCTCGCAGACGATTTAGCATCTGGATACTGTTGTCAAAGACGAAATTTAATTACAGTGTGCAGTAAATTCGTTGCGCGGACTTGGTTTTTCTCCAACTGTAATGTATTAGTTTCGCTAGCTACCGATTGATGTCGCTCGTCTCTCGTCTAAATATTAACACCGCTAGTGCAAGTTTTTACAAATAGGTAATCCGACGTTCCTACTTCAACCAATTTTCTATTCTTGCCGTATTTTCAACACAAAAATGCCCGAAAATAATTGAAAGTAGCAAGACTACAGGCAGACGATTTTAATGGTTCATGGAATGCTAAACAATATCACAGCATAGAATACTGTTTAGCACAGTCATGAACCATCAAACTTGGCTGACTGTAGTCTCGCTACTATTTTTCTTTTTCAGACATTTTTATGCGTTCGAAATATGACAGGAATAGAGAATTGATTGAAGTAGGAACGCCGGATAATCTATTAGTGAAAGCTTGCACTAATGGTGTTATTTAGATAATAGACGAGCGACATCAATCGGTGACTTGGAGAGAACCAATATGGCGTTCGTTTTGTTTCCACTTTCCAAGCCCACGCAACGAATTACAAACAAATTAAAGGAACTTCAAATAAAGCACTGATGTATGTATGGTAGAATCGGTAATCAGGCGACGAATTCCTTAGGATGTAACGTCCGGGAATAAGAAAATAGATAAACTCGTAAAACGCGTTATTTGTAGGGGTGCCCTAAAACACTTTGGGAACAGTTTGTGGGGTACGTAAAGGTACATAATTCGCCCGAATTAAGTAAAAAAAAATTTAAAGATTTCCTGTAAATTCTCAATCCGCACTTGATATTTTACCTCGTTGCAGAGTGGGAACCTGGGGGTTGTGACGATTGTGCCTGCATCGTAGAAACTGCTAGAAAAGAATGGGTTACCTGGAAGTCACCCCGGACACAAAAAATCCAGTGGCAGTTGGGTGTTGGAGTAGACCGATTTAGTGGTCGCGTGAAAGTTTTGTTGGGGATTTTCAAAAATTAAATTAAATATTAAATTGACAGGTGAAATTTCTTTGGGCATTATTCACAATCTAATACAACTGTTTACATATAATACCAGAAGATTATAATTTCAAGCAAAATAAACTGTGCACTCTGATATGGAGTGAAAGTACGTTTAGGTTTTGTGACAACTTCGTAACAACACCTTTGGTCTACACTACACGTATATACGACCGTTAACTTTTGGGTCGATCTGTATGAATTAACGATAAAATGTTTCCTCTGTTGTGACTTATACAACGTGTCCAAGATAAGGAGGGCCAGTATGGGGATATTGGAAATGACAAGAGATGCTGATTTGATTAAATGGGAAAAAAAGTTGTGTAATTAAAGGACCAACAAAATGGCGCCTAGAAATCCTTGATAAGATTTTCTGTTTTTGAGTTATTTTGAAAAAACTGAATTTATGGATTTTTAACTATATTTTTTTCTGGCTTTAATATTAAAGTTAGAGCGAAACTGACGAAACTTCTTCGTAGCAACTTTTGATGAAATTAAAGATTTCATTGCCAATTTTTTTTATTCTACGTTTCGTCTTCATCAACTTCATTTTTTTAAATACGGTCCTGATTTTCTGATGTCAAATTTTATGAGCCCTTTTTATTCTGAATTCAACAATGTACCACACATTATGGTTTAATTACGTTTTGACCCTTTTTTGGCCATCATCAAAGAATTTTTAAGATACGGACCTGTATGTCTCATAGTTTTGTAAAAAATATGTACATACAGTATAAGTTGGGCAATTTTTAAGTGCACCACAAGAGTTTTACGAATCTGTTAGATGATACTAGCGATAAGCACCTACCCTACTCTAAGCATAGCGCATCTTGCAGTTTTGGAAAATCTTGTTCGTTTCTGATATCAGAAGAAAGCCCAACTAACTGTATTTCTCATAATTCCTCCGTATCCTAAAAATTTCTTGATGATGGTCAAAAACGGGTCGAAACGTAATTAAACCATAATGTGTGGTACATTGTTGAATTCAGAATAAGAAGGGCTCATAAAATTTGACATCAGAAAATCAGGACCGTATTTAAAAAAATGAAGTTGATGATGGTTGCCCGAAGACAAAAAGTAGAATACAAAAATTGGCAATGAAATCTTTAATTTCATCAACAGTTGCTACGAAGAAGTTTTGTCAGTTTCGCTCTAATTTTAATATTAAAGTCAGAAAAAAATATAGTTAGAAATCCATAAATTCAGTTTTTTCAAAATAACTCAAAAACGGAAAATTATATCAAGGATTTCTAGGCGCCATTTTATTGATCCTTTAGTTACGCAACTTTTTTCCCATTTAACCAAATCCGTATCTCTTGTCATTTCCAATATCCCCATACTGGCCCTCCTTATCTTGGACACGTTGTATAGCTATAGTTTGGTTTCTAAATTATTTCACTCTCTGATAAAATTCGAAATAAATCCAAAATTCCAAATTACTTATTTACCGAAAGAGTTGTCTCCTATCGCTCTAATTTTAATATTAAAGTCAGAAAAAAATATAGTTAAAAATCCATAAATTCAGTTTTTTCAAAATAACTCAAAAACGGAAAATTATATCAAGGATTTCTAGGCGCCATTTTATTGATCCTTTAGTTACGCAACTTTTTTCCCATTTAACCAAATCCGTATCTCTTGTCATTTCCAATATCCCCATACTGGCCCTCCTTATCTTGGACACGTTGTATAGCTATAGTTTGGTTTCTAAATTCTTTCACTCTCTGATAAAATTCGAAATAAATCCAAAATTCCAAATTACTTATTTACCGAAAGAGTTGTCTCCTATCACCATATAATTTAGAAATTTTATATTAGTTTGTGAATGTACTGAATGTTGAGGATTAAAATACTTACTTGTCGGGCTCATGATAACAGCAACAAATAAATAAAGAGAAATACCTCTCAAATTAAGAAAGTATGGGGTGGTTCAGATTAAGTAAGTATGGGGGGTATATTATATTTTCCGTCTTCTTGCGCCCTTGCAAAATAGCGTTATGAGGTTATGACCAAATACTATGCGAACTAATTTAGCCGGTCGTCCATATGGAGGTCATCCACGTGGAGGTCATCCACTCATGTAGCCCATTCCCCCATACAATGTTACCCTCGTGATAATGGGATCTGACCAGAATTCTCTTTAATAATTTGTTAGTAATATATCCCAGAAAATTTGATACACATGCTGTTTAGGTCCGTAGTTAATGTCCTCCCTCCCCTCCACCTCCCCCTCCCTAAGTCACCTGTATGTATGCTTTGTTTACCTAAGCATATATTATATAAATAACCTGGTCTATTTTTGTTTTCATTTGTGTGGTATTGCCGTTCAGCAGAATGCAGGAATTGCTGCACTTGGTGCGTTATTACCTTTAAATAGTAGAAACGAGTGTAAGCATAAGCGTAGGTAGCACTAAAATTGTATGACGCATTTTGAAGGTCAGGAATTCCAACAGTATAGGCGAAAACTTACGACATCTAACAATGAATGCTGTAGAGCTACTTAACGTGCATTAGCGAGTTCTATTTTATCTCTTATCTATTTTGGTAGCGGGACATTCGTTGCCAGTTTAGTTTTCTGGAGTGGCCAGGAAGTGTATCGTAATGTTAGTGCCTATAAAGGTCTTTATGGTTTTTTGAGAGGTCATTTACGGATAATTAATCTGTAACAGGACGGTTCGTGGAAATTTAATTAAGTTGAACATAATGCACGAGTAGCTGTTAAAAACTTTATTGCCAACTTAAGCATTCAATCAGTCTAATGATTTAATTAATTTTGTGGGAGTTTGGAGAAGATAGACACCTAGTGCTGTTTCTAGTGGTACGACTTGAAATTTATTAAAGCAGCTAACAAAAATAAAAGAGTTACAGAAAATACTTATTCGTGACAATATTCACCACTATCTTAATCGATCGATTGCCATTGAATCGATGTGCATTAAATCAATCCAAATTTACTGCATATCGATTCCAATTGAGAAAATCGATCCAAAAAGGAAATTTTATTCTGACACATCAGGGCTTTCTTTGTCTTCTCGCACTGATTTCGTCGGAGGTTAGTATCACAGGCAAGTCTGTGAAATTTGCCTGTGATAGTATCGAATCATTCGTCGGTTTGAAGTTTTTTTTCACGGATATCTTCATCAGGTGTCAACCGCATTGCCCACCGGAGGGCCTCGCATTTGATATACTAAAGCAGTCCAGAATTTCCGTACAATAAAATGATATATGTCAGGTACTATCTACTTTAGATTCATGTATAATGGACAGGCTGACATTCACGAAATTTTATTATGTGCACGTTTAGAAGTGTGCCTTTCACTTTGCAGTTGTGTGCAAGCCGGTCTTTATCTGCATCTAGGTTGTTGGCATATCTCATTCCTGTAGCTGGGGCAACAAAATTAAATTCGTGTATTCAGTATTTGCACATTGTTTCCTACAACAATTCAGATTACACTTTTAGAGGGTATCTACATATATGAATGAAAGTTCCAAAGAACAAAGCGGTCGGGTATGAGTTTTGCTGGAAAATTTCTACAGCTTTTGATCGAATTTTATGGATTTTTACCAGTGCCACTGGTTCAGTGGTGTGTAGTTTTGCATCAGAGAATCTCCTAGCGTCGAAATAAACTGAAATGTAGGTAATTGTCCACATATTCTTCAGCTACTACTTGAATTGGTAATATGCTGCAATTTAAAGCATGAAAGTCTGGAATATACTAATTGTTTGAGATAAGATAAATCGTAAAATCAATAATGGTTTATGATAGGGAATAATTCCTGTAATCCGCTGGACGGGTGCAGCAAAAATTGATGCATCTGTGAATAGGTGTAGCATAATACGAAAATGTTCTACGGTTAACCGCTTTATCGGATGTAAATATCTTGTGAAACTCTTACATTAAATGTCTGTTATACCAAATTTCAATCAAAGCTAGGTATAGAAGTTATTTGTCAAAAATTGTTAAATGAATAATTTGTATTACATGCTGGTCTAGAGGTAAATGGAAATAACATAAGTTTTCTAAATAAGACCCACTGAAGGACTAATCAAAGACTAATGAAAGAAATGAAGACAATTAGAAACGACTTCAACATGTTTAGGTATGTTAATTTCTTGTAGTTGTGTGTTACTGTTAAAAGTTCAAGTTTAAACACACTATCATTTATTTTGGTTTTTCAGCATTCCTATGTTATAAACTTTTTATAAATTTTATTGCTTTTAATATTCTGCTACTGAATAAGTAACGTGGATACATAACAATGGTTTACTGTGCAGAAATGCAAATAACAAAATAATAACAAAAATCCATATTTGAAAAGTTCCATCAGAGATGAAAATTGTGATAAAATTGAAAACTACCCAGATAATAATAGTTTATTGCGAGGTTTGCTGTACAATACAATACAATGAAATGTTCATGAAAACGATTTCCTGTTCCGCATTATTCAGGATAATGCATTTTTACAGGAGACAAATTGAATATCTTTTTAGGACTTCCACTTCTTGTTTCAGGATGAATAAAAATGAAACACTCAATAATAAGAAAATCACCTGGATACAGAATCAAATATTTTTTCAGTTTGCTGTAGTAAGACAAGTCTTAAAATTCATTGCTGTTTATTTTTTACAGGATGTCTCTAAAAGGTCTGTACAAAATGTTGCCAGATATTCCTGAGACCAAAAAAGAGCAATTTAACCTCACTTACTTGTATCCACAAGTGTTTCGTTAAGGCACTATCGAACGCCATAGATTTTCAAAAAATGTATGTTTTTTAAACGCTTTGGCTAGAGAGCCGTTAACGGCTTTCATAACACCTCAGGTGTTATGAATCAAGAAATAATTATTGTTTTCTTCGAATGTGATTCCCTTATCTGACAGACACTCACAAAATGAGCCGTGAAATTTTAAAAACAAATTCGAAGGCAAATTCGGACTTAACGCAAAAAAAAACGGCAGGAAACTGTTTGATTCGCGGATATATCGATTACACACCCAAAATGCATTAGCCATCCGAAGATGGAGGAAGTTACTGGCATCTTCGAATTGACGTAGAAATAGTGAACAACACATGTTGACTATTTCCCGGCCCTTTATATGAAGGGGAGTCAATTTGGAATGTGAATCTGTATTGGAAAAGGGTGTTTTTGACATAATTTTTTTGCTCGTGGGTGCTACCTAAGTGGTCAAAAGTTGATTATCCTCAAGCTGGATTCATAGTTTCAGTACAGTAAGACGTAAGACTTAACGTTAAGCAGTAAGAAATATAAACAATTCGATTTCTGTATCATCATTCATAGTCCGCTGTCCGTAAGCAGTATGCAGTATGAAGTAAGCGGTATGCCGTAAGCCGTAGGAAATGATTCATTTTTATTTCTTATGGCATACTTTATACGGATTCGTGTACCACCGGACGTAATCGTACGAATTTGGGGTTATACGTCAAATAAGCACAAAATGAAATTGCCTGCCAAGCATTTTCTTTCTTGTTGTTATTTTTGTAATCTTTATTACTTTTATAATATATAAATGGATACATTTGTATCATATCAATTAGTACGACTTCCTCCTTCATTTATGAAATTTCACTTTTTTATCAAATAGGTACACAGATAGAACATAACGCACATATCAAGAGTGATAAAAACATGTGCCATGTGATTCTAATTCTAACCTAAAATCCTAACTTACCATAACTAAAAACGTAAATGCCCTACTGCGCTTGTGTAATCTATCTTAAGGCATTATGAAGAAACTGAACTATGAATCAATTTTTTCATTCGAGCTTACTGCAAACGTCTTACGTCTTACTGCATAGTCTTACTTTTACGTTATTGAAACTCTGAATCCACGTTCAAGTAAAGAAGCTCATGTTTTTTAACGATTTGGCCAATACCTTTATTTTTTTTTCTGAAAATCCTCTCTTAACTGTGTTTGGGAGAACCTCCAAGAAATGTCGTCAGTGTCTACCAACCTAAGCCTTTTTACGCTAGTAAAGCAGATTGCAATTCTCTTCGGTATATTGTATGAAGGTGGCCATACACGGTCGAAGATGTAAGAGAGGTTTGCGCAAGCAGGTACTTGCAAACTTGTGTGAATGTCGAAAATAGTTTCGATCATACACGTGCGTTGATTTCAAAGAAATTATTTTTTGATTTGTACAATGGACGAAGGATTTGTGTTTGAATACGTCGACGATTTCAGCTCGTTGCTTTTTCAACAAGCAAGTTTAGCGTCTTCAATGGGCATTGTGCAAAATGTAGAACGCAATTTATTGTTTTGTTATTGCTCGAAGTGGTCGGAATAAATAAAGGACCGCCTTTTATTAAGGTGTAATGTATAATATTACTCATCGCATTTGACCCTAAAATAGCGTAGAATAACAAGTTAATAGGTGTGACATGTCCCTTTAATATTCACCTAAGTCTTGGTGACAGGCGCGTTTATGTGTTAGCTACTGGTTTTGTGGTGAATATAAACAGGTAGGTAATATAAACATCAGAATTAGATGATCATTTTTTTTATCGACATACCTATGAGTATAATATGGCCCCGTTTGTGCGTAATACACGTTTCGTAATATTAATTGTAGAGTAAATACAGTGACGTATACTAATTTACTTATTCAAATATGTGGTGTAATAATGCGTTACTCTTGCGCGGATGGAGTTAGGCTTGGTGGAGGATCCAATTTTACGGTTTGCTTGTTGGAATTTTTGTTATCGCTCTATGTAAATTCTCGCGATAGCACTGAATCCGTATTGAGCGATTATTTTCCGGAAATACGATTAAAACATTTATTATTTGAATTGAACCAGTTTCGTACGGAGCTACTCGACGTTCAGTTTTTTGAAGTTGTGCTTTAGGATTGTTTTGCTAATCAAATTTGAAGTTTGCCGATGTCTATTAGTAATGTATTGGCAAGTAAAGGTTGTAACCAGAAGTTTGTGCATCCCGCCGAATAGATTTTTCGTAACTTTCTAACTTCGCGGCTCTCAAAGTCTCCTACCTTCCTTTCTCTCTAATATTTTGTAGTTTTCTATAAATGTTTGTTTTCCCCAACTCTTTCTAATACCTGATTAACTTATTCAATGATTCCTACTTCTAAGGGAAATGCTCGTTTACATTTTTTCAAAAAAGTTTCAAAAATCCATTTCTTAAATCCACCGCACCAAAACATTTATTGGTAAATAGTCAGAGGCCAGATTTTGTTAATTTTAAAGCGTCTTTCGTCAAAAAGACGTGGAGATCCTTTTATTCTTAGATTGTGAATCTTTAAAATCTCTTATGCCAAGTATTTTTCTCCACCGTGCCCAAAGATCTTTCTATGTATGCAGTATTTGAAAAATTCGTATACAGTCCATTTCTTTAACATTGCATCATATGGATTTACATGGTATAAACTCAATCTCTTGTTAATAGTTTTTCTATCGATAGGTAACATCAAAATGATTTTTGGTACACCTTTAACCCACACAATTGTTTAAATGTCGTGATAGTTTTTAAAATGTAAGAAGTGAAAATTTCTTGAATAGAAAGGAAAACACTTAGATAATTTTAGTCCCATTAAATTTTTATTTTTAAATTACCTGGCTGTCTCCACCGACAAGCAAATAATACAAAGCTATCGCTTTAATTTAAATATCTTTAAAGCCAGGATATAAGTATGCAAAAGGAGAAAACGCAATTTTATACGACAGAAGAAAAAGCGAAAATTGTTTTTGCTTATATCGGAGGTCTCTGGAGTGATCATTTTACGGGGGAGTTTCCAAATCGGCTCATATCAAGGGGTGATACTTGATCCTTTTAGGACTGAAGTATGCGATATGGCATGTTCCACTGCCACTTTTCTTGTTGTACAATGCCTGTTTTTATGACCACACAACAAAATGTTTAAGCTCGTTACTATGGATAGCCTGTTGTTTTTAGGCAGATTCTCGAGAGTGTCTAAGTCTCTCCACCTCTTCTCGATCTTCTAATTGCAGATGGATTTGTTTTTATTTGGATATTTCATGTTGAACATACTGTTATGAGTGAAGTTTATTAGGGGCGTCGCCGTATGAGTCATCTGTAGTTGTGTATGTGCTATGGCAGTTTTATGGACAAGGTAATTTATTACCCTCTGGAAGAAGAAAGAATAAATTTCGAACGCCCCAGATGTTTCCAGATTAAAATGGAACTTAGATCGGAGCTTCTATTTGATTATAAAAGCCAAAAGTTAAACTGTAGTTTTTAGTATATCAGTGAATATTGCGGGTCGTTAATGCGAATACGAGGAGTGTCCAAAGAGTAGTGAATATAATGCAGCATTGAGTTGACTTACTACGAGTTGTAAAAATAGTTGGACTGTTAATCCGTAATATGATTAGAGCCACCTACGCATGTATTACATTTAAAAGTTGGAAAGAAAGAAACAAAATTGCCGTGTTTGGAGATTTTAGCTAGAAACGTAGCTTTTAGATAATGTTGAATTTATTACATACTTTTATTACACTATGTACTCGTACATGGTACATTAAAACTATGTTTTAATCATTTGGCTGATATTAGAAATATTTGAACATGATTTGTAAAGAATACTGCACATTCGAAAAGTCTTGTACTCGTCCCTTCTTTTCTCGTGCCCTCATTAGGCAGTATTAGAATTCTTACGTTAATGAATATTTTATGAAATTCCTAGAGACTGAATGAAACCCGTTTTAAGATTAATGTGTTGCACTTCTGGCGCCACAGCGAATACCTCTTCTACATTATTACGATCCAGTCAACATTTTGTATGTACTTATGCTAGGCCGTACTGAAAATATTTGAAAACTAGTCTATTAGTCTATTGTCAAGGGAAGTTGAGCTCATCACGGAGTCCAAACGCAACCGCGATGAGCCCCCGTAAACAAAAGTCCGCCGATGTACTGATAGAGCTACACTACTTCTTGTGCGTCACTACAATGCTTCTTCAGTTAGGTACTTACAATTCAACAAAAAGTGCGTATCGTTGGTTAATCAGAAGTTGTATTGTAAGAACCGTACTTAAAAGTAATGCATTTTTTACGTTCCTCGATGGGGTTACTGCATTTAAAAATTTCTAGTGCTTGCTCATATTATACGGCCATTTTTGTCTCTTTTCTTATTCAAGCATTAAGCTTCCTTTAATTTCTATGGCTTTGAAAAGCTTGCTCCTGTCTCCCTTCGTTTATTTCATCTCCATTTACTTGTACTTAATTAACTTTCGCGTTATTTAAATTGCTTGTCAAGCTGTCGGCCCATGAATAAAATAAGTCATCAAATTTATTAATATTTGGCAAAGTTAATTCAGTATATTTAATGCGGCAGGTACTTCATAATACGTGCAGAGGACTTCTGAAGTCAATTAAAGTTCAGGATGTTCATTGTGCTGCCTAGATGTTACCTTACGTCTAGTCCTACTTTGCTTTAATTAATATCATGTCGACCATGTTCGATTTTATTTATTTTCTCTTAATTTTGCATTTCTGCCTGCGCCATCGGAACTCTTAATTATATTCTCCGTTGACTTTTACAGTTATTTGTCCATATTTTCTTGCACCTTGTCAATAATAATCTTATTAATAATTATAAGTGCCTGCTTGTTTCTGTTGCACTGTGATTGGTGCAACTTTTTAAGTGTTATGCAGGATGTGCTCCCAATGCAGGCTAGTTTTAAGAAAAAGTGCACCCAGTGAAAAACTTATGTCCTACCTACTTATGCCATCGCATTGAACTGTGCTCTGGTGTTTGAAAATTATTAGCAGGCTGAACATTGTTTTAATCTTGGTTCAATGTCGTAGCCCGCCAATAGGTACTGTTGTAATATTGACTTTAGCAATGTTTCAAACCTTACGTGATTTACTAGTTTCCGCCATTGTTGGGGTTTATTAATATTGGCCATGGATGGTTTTTTACAATTTTGTTTTACAATGGTATGCGCTAGATTTACCAATAAAATAATTCCCTTGCGTATGCTTTACACCCATAGGCGGAGAAAAATGGGAGAAAAGTAGGGAAGATTCCATAATTTATTTTCTGAATAGAAGATATACACCATTTTAGGCTTTAGAACACAAACAACACGCAACTAATAAATGAAACGGAACACAATAAAGTTTAGGCGCTGAACACAAGAAAACAACAGTTTAAACCACAAGACATTTATATTTAAACCTAGAAATACTTCGAGAAACAGTTTAAACCTTGAACAGTTGTAAAGCAAAATCCAATTTCGGTTAATAATAAACATCTTGACATTTATTCCACGACAGTGTTGCCGGAATTCACCGTTATCGTCAGCCGATAGTATGAAACATGTATTGCCTTCAGTATTTTATAAGAAATACTAAATTAAACAATTGATATATTCCAAGAAAATGTTTATGAGTCCAGTTTCTGAAGGTAGTACCCACCTCAACATGAATAATTTTATACTACTTTCGTCAAAATCAGGTTATTATTATCTTGAATAAATCTGATCCAAGTTATATTTTATGTTTCAACTTAGTTCCCTTGGAACCGAACACACTTGGTCCAATGTTTCTACAACTCCTCGATTCCCTCTCGGAAGTGACTTTGTTCGAGATTCCCAAAATACCGATCTACAGCCTCTATCGCCTCTTCATTCGATCGCAATTTTTTTCCAGCCAGGATTGTTTTGAGTTTCGGGAACAGAGGGAAGTCCGAGAGAGCCAAATCAGGCAAATAAGATGAATGCGGAAGGAGTTCGATCTTCAATTTAGAGAACTTTAGCTGAGCATTGATGCATTGTCTTGGTGAAACAACACTTTTTTCTTTGCCATTCCGGGATATTGTTCTTGAATTGCAGCTTTCAGCTTGTCCAAAAGTGTTGTGGAGTATCGGTCAGTAACAGCTTTCCCCTTTTCAAGATAATCAATCATCAGAATTCCTTTGGCGTCCTAAGAAACTGATGCCATCACTTTTCTATCCGACTGAATGGTCTTCGCCCTTCCTCGGAGCCGATTCAGTGTAACCAATCCACTGTTTTCATTGACTTTTTGTTTTTGGTGTATACTTAGTTGTGAATCCAGGTCTCTTGAAATCCACTGGATTTTTATTAAACTATCAGCTGAGGTTCGAACTCGAACGCGTTTTTGCTCCGGAATGAACAGGCACCCATCTCGCAGTTTTTAGGCCCAATTTTCAGTTTCTGAATCCAGACTATTCAAGTTTATTATTTACAAATTCAGCATACTTCGAAGGTAAAGATTTTCATTGTCCAGAACAATATATTTCAGGGCTTATTAATAAATAAGTACCTACCTAGAAAAGATGCCCCATTAAATAAGTTATCCCAAATTTAGAGAAAAGTTACTTTCACTGGGCATTTTGCTGATGGACAATGTACCTAATTGTTTTGTATAGTTTAAAATATTTTGTGCATTTTATTACTAGACACCCTTCGTGCGTCAAAATACGCCGCATCCTCGGGAGCTCAAAGCCAAAGCTCACAAGCTGTTTGGCAAAGGACAAAACTCCTTGGAAGACAGCGATTTGCAACAGGAGCCTGTGGTGGAGGCAATCAACCAGAACATCGTAGAACCAATCATCACCAATCAAGTTACAGAAACGGAATCTGTAGTTGGCAATGGTCCAGAAGAAAGCAGTGAACCCAGTGCAGACGACGACACCGACGATGTAAGTGCATTTTTTGTTTATGGCTTTTCTTAGTATTTCTTAAACTTATAAGATGGAAACTGTTTGTTTACCTATCAGATAGATACTTTATCCTTGTTCTAATATAAAAATTCAAATTACCGTATTTATAGTTTGATAACATTGTTATATATCAAGTTTATAGCTCTTAATATTCACTCGGTATTGCTGACCATCCTTGAGTGTAGAAATAATCTAGGGTAGCTCAAAAATCAAGTTGATATCGTCCATTAAATTTAATACTGGTCATGGTCATGCAACAGGTGGTGTTGATGTTTATGTATGCTTGATGATTGCATATATTGTATGAAATATTGCACATTGCATTGTCATTATTAGAAAACGTGCGTTTATTAATAGTGGAATATTTTGAACTCTCCAAACTAGTTTAAAACTAAACCGTCGTTTACTTTATCTTGCACCCCCAGAAATGCGTTGCACGAATTGTATTCTTCTTTACAAGTACACAGTCTGGTAGTGACCACAACTTTTAAAGATCTCAAGGTAATCAAAATAGGGTATGGGAACCAATAACAAAACAACGAAGGTGATGGACCACAACCAATCACAAGAACGAACGCTCATGAGGGCACGAATAGAATACCTATTAGACTATAATCGCAGAAGAAAATATATCCACTTCCATAACTCACAGTTCCGACGATTTTTCACTCTACATATTATATCTGCTGGTTTCTGTAAACTCTGTTCCGCCTGTCGCCTGCTAAAAGGCAACCTGGACTCATCGGCGAACAAAAACTCTTGTCCAATCTTCACTTTCCCGCACGAGATGGAGTCACTGACACGTTCCGTATCTTGCTCGTGGCTGTAATTAACTGAAATATTTTGAATTTCCTTTTTTATTCGGCAGCATGTACAGCCTATCGCGGATGGTGGTCAAGAGGTGACACAAAAAGCCACGCTAGTTTACTAAATTTTCCTAGTTTAAAAATGGTAAATAGCAGTTTCCATCTTAAGTGTAAAAATTAATTGCATTTCACACTTCTTTAATGCCGATAGAAGCTATCTAGTTAGAAACGATAAATTTGCTTATCGGGGTACTTTTGGTGCATGTGTTTGGTGGGTGCAGGAGCAGGTCCAAAAGCGTGTAGGGTTCACGGGGGGCGTGCAAGCAACTGACGACACGGATACAGCACGGCCCAACCGCTTGCATCGTCGTGACACTCCACACCATCTTAAGAACAAACGCATCAACGCCGCCATTGATAAAGATAAAGTGGCCTCCATCATTGCACAGGTCTTTTTCTTTCACTTTTACTGTCGCCTCAGTATACCTCAGTACTGTATGCGCATTTTCCTGCTTGTGCTGTCCATGTTGCATGTGTGTTTTCAGTTAGCAATAAATTGGATTTAAATTTTTTAATAGGTAAATAAGAAGTCACAGCTACTTATTTTTTAGACAAATTTTAAGTGGGTGGAAATTTGAAAATGTTGCTTGTCATAATCCAATTTTCGTTAATTTCAAAGAATTGGAATTACATATTCCATTTCTAAGAAGCTTACTGGATCGACCTTCATTTTCTGTTAATTAAAAGTCGAAATGTTGACTCATTTGCAGAAGCACCTGCATCATGGCCCGGTGGACTATGGTTCAAATTCCGGGCGTGTCGAGAGCTTTTGTGTGCAAACACATATTTGGTTATGTCATTGGGTGATTCTCGCAAATATGGTTGCTAGTGTGTTGGCATAAAGCAGTAAATGCAAGATAGCGTGGCCTAATGCGTGGAGTACTTCAATACTCGCGTAATTTTTTACGGTTTTGATCTTGGCTATTTGTTTTTTGATGAGAGGCGCAGTCGACCCTATTAGTATTTTACGTATATTCTTCCATATAAAGTCATATTTGAGTATGGCGTGAAATACCTAGTGTTGTGAGTGTGAAAAGTTTCATTGAAAGTTTCTCTGAAAAGTTTCAAATTTCATGAAACTTCAAATTTATAAGTTTCAAGGGTTTCATTAAAAGTTTAATGAAAAGTTTCAAGTCTGTTTTACCGACTGGAGAGTGCCCACCATTTTGGCAGCAGTTGTGGCAAACAGCAAATACAGATAAAGTAACTTCACTTGTATGGTGACAAGTTTTTGTGCCAAATAGTGGACTGAAAAGCATTGCTATAAAAATTCTGTCATTGCCAGCAACTTCAGCGTCCGTTGAATGCAGTTTCAGCACTACCTATATATAGGTAATATACACACCAAAAAGAGAAATCGGTTGGCCAACAAAAGAGTTGCTAAATTAACTTATATAAAAAGAAATATCAGTTTTAAAGAAGAAAGCGAAGGAAAGACATGCACAGCCAACAACATTGAACAACATTGAAAAGAACAGGAATAATAACGAAATAGAAAAAGAACAAGATAAGGATGAAGATGATGATATGGATGGGGACGAGGAGGAGGTCTTAGAATTAAGCGAAAATGAAAATATAGATATTGATAAGTCTGAAGATGGCGAGGAAGAAGAGGAGAAAAATTGAGATGGAGAGGAAAATTAAGTTTACTTCTGTCTGTTGTTGCATTTTTTAAGTTTTTCCTATTATAGAATGTAAAGAACTTTATTTCGTTATGTATTTTTCAAGTTTATCTGAAATAACATTTATGCTTGTTACTGCTTCTTACTATATTACATTTTTCATAAATTGGAATGCTGTTTAACGTAAAAGAACGCAAATATACGTAAGTTTCAATGGTTTCATGAAAGTTTTCACGAAACTTTTCAAAATTATAAATTTCATGAAATTTAACAACACTAGAAAGACGAAAGACCCAAAACTTATACTACGGAAAATAAAAACTAACTATTTTATAGAAGAAACACGGTGAAGCACATCATGGTAGGCGCACAGTAGTATTGTATAACATTGATTCGTATTATCCTATTCTTGGAAATTTAGAATAGTTATGCATGTTCAAGATTCTGCAACAAGATAAGATCAGCATTTTTAATGTACATTCGTTTTCATTTCCTAGTACAGAGTTACTGGATCTATATAAATAATGCGTAACTTCACCATGGAGAGGGCTCGACCGATACATCGGCGTCGGCATTGGCGCCGATGGTTCAAAAATTACCATCGGCACCGGTAAAATACTCGCCGATTTTCTGTGCCGATATAAATATCGACAGGACAGATACTATTGGAAATGCGCTATCACATTTGCGCACGAGTGACACCATCTAGACCTCGATTTTATATGGTTCTGTCTGTCTGTTATTTCATTTCTCGCAGTATACCGATGCTGCATTTTTCCATACGTAGTTTTTATGCTAATTACCTGTTTTTTCGCATGTGACCTTGAACGCAAACCCAAGATCATAGTGTAACTGTTTATTCTGGCCAAAAACAGTAGTTCTAAGATGCCAACTTTGAATGTTAATGAACCTTCAATTTCTTGAGTAGGTATATTTACTTACTAACATAAGCAGCACAACCCCGCTATAAATTTCTTCCATTTCTGGTTCCGATCTTAAATACGAACATACAAGACATTAGCAGTTAGATTTTTAAGATCTAACGTTTCGTTCTTTCCATCCATAGTGTTGATATTGGAGATTAAATGTTTATCTTTTTCTCCTGATAATAAATCTAATAATGGGGTTGTTACACAATTTTAGAAAACCATATTTTTGTAAAGATGCTCGTAAAATATTTAACCTACCTATATTTTTTCTGCCATCACTATAATTAGTTAGAGCAGTCGCCCGGAAAGCGAAAGATCTGGGTTCGAATCCCGGTCGGCGCCTGTTTCACATTTTTCGTGATGAAGGCCTTATGTAGTTTTCCTTGACTGCTATGCCCGATTTTTCTCATTACTTTATATTCATCACTGCAGTCGATTTATAATTTTAATAATTGTAAAATCATTTTGTGCAAATGCCGAGTAAATAAATGTAAGTCAGGGTGCCAACAAACACCCAGTTACTTATTTCTATCAAAATTATATTGATTTTCTATTTTTAGTGTGACGATCCCGTTGTAAGTATGTACTAGGTACATAACATATTTTAATATTTTACGTTTAAATATGCCATCATTTCTGTTAATATATTTCTAATGCAAATTTTTCTTGAAATTAATTTCCAATCACTTAAAAGTTTCCAAATTTATTGATATTACCCGAACGTACCTGTACTTTTAACGTGCGGTTCTTCTCCTAGCGCGGTATTTCCAGAAATCTGCTGAGCCATGTATTCTGTTAAGAATTACAAGGAAAAACTTTCAAAGAATTTCAATATCAACTATGTAGCTTCGGAGAAATTGATTTTGTGTTTAGAATTCGTGCGTAACTCTCACGGCAACAGTCTCATGAATAAATGGAAGACTGTATAAAATACATAATTTTAAGAAATAGGTATTCTGCTGTACCTGAAGTTTATTAAATAACTAAAGGTATACGGAAATGCAGCCAAATAATTGTGGAAATGATACTACCATTATCAATTTATCATCTATTCGAGCTTTCGGATACCTATGTTTAAATCCATCTTCAGGAAATTTGAATGTTGGTTGTTATTATAAATCAAATATTTATTAAAATTTGAAGATGTCACTGATGTAACATCTTGCGTCGTCTACATGGCTACAAAGTTCCAACTAAATGTATGTGTTGTCGACAGATTTTTATACATATTTATGTATGTTAATTTTTCTACATCTTACAATAAACAATATAACCATGTAGACAAGACATGTAGCAAACTCACCCTATATTATACTTTTCGTACTAAAACAGTTTACTTTTATATTTTCATGTGAGGCATCAGCTTTTCTAAGTAATTAATGTTTAACCACGGCCGTATCTTCACACATTGCTTTTATGGGAACTTTAATTTCTATTATCTTTTGTTATCGAATCACGCAAGCTCGCCATAAAATGTTGAAATCAGGATGATGACTTTCAGTTAATGAAATTTGTTTTGAAATATTTTTTAAATATTCCATTGGTTATTAGGAAAGTTGGATGTTAAATTAAGTAATTTTTACATATTTAACATGGATGTCTTAGTTGTTGGAATAAAACTGCTGAATATGCTGAAAATCATATTAGTTGTGCTTCATTCGGAGCCCACGTACCTGTAAAAAAAGTTAAAAGCAAACGTACCTAATTATACATCGCATCGCCAGTATTTGGCGATATACGCCTTGAAATTTTTAAATGATCTTTTTATGAATTTTCTAACCATGTTCAATCGTGTAAACTCAGATTTTTTAAATATTAATTTTGTGTTTCTTTTCATTATACTTTGCACACAGTTCTCACCGTCTATTTTCTTTAATTATGAGCTTTTATTTTAAGTCATTAAGTTAGAAAATCGCAGTAGGTACTAATGATACTGTAAAATGATTGTTAAATTTAACACAGAGCATTTTATTTAACAATTCATGCACGGTAGAAAAGATATTGAAGAAGGATTTCATTTGACATAACGGAAGGGAGAAGTTGCCATTTAAAAATTTTAAGGTGGATAGCGCCACCTACACTCAGAGAAATTTTTACTAAATGTAACAAAAAAAATACTTTTAGTTAACAAATATTCTGTCTCTATTCGTCCAATATAATGTTTTATTAAATTAATAAAGTCAGAATTGTTAAAGTTAATTTTGTATTTATATTTATATTTATATTACCCCTTGTTACCTTAACAACATTTTTGTTGAATCAATAATAACCAAATTTTACATAAAAGGACCGTTTTTGTTATATGTAGCACAGTTTATGTTGCTGCATAAGAAACTATTGTGACATTTCTAGTAAATTGTTGTTAAAATCATAGGGATTTATTTATTAAATGAAGAACAATTTTTTATATAGTTACCCGTGATGTTTTTGTTAATTTTTAATAAAATTGATTGTGACAGTAAGAATCTGTTTGCTGTTACCTTAACGAAGAATTTTGTTGAATCAATAGTAATTAAATTTTATGAGAAGAATATTTTTAGTTATGTAGCAAATATTATATTGCTATATACATGACATTATTGTAGCATTTTTAGTAAATTTCTGTTGAAATAATAGTGATTTATTTATTAAATATAATACAACTTTATATTAGATTTATGTATTTTTTGTTAATTTTTAATAAAAATATGTTGTTGATAATAGCAACTATTTTTTGTTAAGTATGCAAAGGCTTTATTGTTACACATAAGTCTCATGTCGTATGCCAAAAACCAAACTGAAAGGGGTGAAAAAACTCATTACTAAGCATTCTTTTAATATGAATGTGTCCGCTTTCGCTACAAAGTTAGGTCAGAACCCTTTAAAAATTGTACGATTTTATTGGAATGGTTAAGACAACTTGGTATAAAATCATAAAGTATTAGTAAGAATGTTTTTTTTCAAACTTGTTTGATAGGAAATATCGTGTTTTTGGTTTTAAAAATAACACTACAGAAACCCAAATTTTATTCGCATTTTTATTCAGGTAAATCCGGTTCATTTGTCCATTTCATACACAATATTAAACATACAATATTTAAATGGTTCTATTCTATTAACGACTGAAAATAGCACATTATGTTCAAAGTACAAAAATGCTTAGAAATTCGTTTTCTACCACTCTTTGGCATATGACTTGGGAAACGTCCGCCCCGGTATCTGTTATACCTATAGTGAGTGTTACGCTTTACAATAATTATTAAGAATGTTTATGTTTACGACTCTGGAGAGGCGTTTTGTTATCATATTGTGCAAACGTGGGGAGAGGAAATTTGTGCATGTGATAATTAAAAGATCATAGAGCTACAGGTTACAATGATATATTGAAACGAACCGTGTACATACCTACAACACATTTTCTTAAAAAGCAAATCTAAAGGAATACGTATTTATCTAAGAATACATTTTAAGGTATACATTTTAAGGTATAACTTATTTATAGATTATAATATTATTCTATAACACATTACATTAAAGAATATGTTTATTAGTAAATAAAGGAAACTCAATATAATTTCTTAGCTAAGTATAAAAATTAACAAAGGTTATTCTCGAACATTAATTGTCCCTGAGAATTTTAAGTCTTCAGCTTAAATTTTGCACACTTAAGTTAAGTAGAAATGCGCCTAAATCTCAAATTTTTATTTCCAGAAAGTGTGTTTTATGTTAAATTTTAGATATAAATTCCTGAAGTTGTACGAAAAAATAACACTTAGTTCTCACGGACAATTAGACAGCTGCAGCTTTGTTTGTAAAGACCATTTAACTAACTAGCAATAAATTAATTAGATATTTTGATTTTCATTTTTTCTCAGGTTATTCAAGAACACATTTAAATTCGGCAGTACCACATCAAAGACAGTTTCAAGGTTGTAAAAATACAATTGAATGAATTGCCATACCGCAATTGATTCTATGGGGTATTTTAGGTCAAATACCTGAAAAATTTTGAAACAGCAATCTAGGGCACTAACTACCGAAAAAAATTTATACTTTATATCATCAAAATAAACCAAAATTTCTTTTGGTTCATAAATTTGGCCGCTGTGGACAATAATCAAAAAAGGTTGAATAGGTTTTTTAAATTGTTTTTTGTCAATGAGTTTTTGTTCGATTTCCAGAAGAGTCATTCCAGTTATCATAAATGATTGCTGTGAATCGCTGATAGTAAATTTCTGGACATTTTTCTTCCCTCCCACTATGTTCGTTTTTTTCGACGTTGGAACTAAAGCCCCATGTAAAAGCCATAAAATTGAAGCGTTTCTTCCATCTGAAATAAATAATTTATTTAATAAAATAATGAAACATCATAGTAAATACCTACCGCTGGAAATTTCATTTTCTTCTGCGTCTAATAAATGTTTTAGTAATGTTTGGCAGTTCTTTTCTTTAATTTTGGCTTTGAGTACATCAAATACTTTTAACAAGAATACATCCCACAAGGTAAAAGGAGATGTTGCATTTGGAAACATTGATTGAAAATCAATGTCAATCTGAAAAAAAATTATTTGATTGTTGTTTTACCCGATATACTGACCGGTTACCAACGTATATCCCAAAGAATGTTTATATGCCGGCCACTCTTCCAAAAATTTAGAAATGTTTATATCGGTAATTTGGAGAAGCATTTTGCGTCTATAGTTTATGGATGAATTCCAAAGACACTTGACTTCATCCCACCTTTCACTTTCTTGTATGAATTTTAGTTTTTGCCTTACGTTTTCTGCGTTATCTTCTGGTTTTGGGATTTCTAAAAAACAAAGTATAAGTAGTGATGGTTCTTATATGGTTACCCTTAAATTATACCGTGTGACACAGCTCAAGTCCGAATCTGGTGATTTAACATTGAAATTCTGTTTTCTTGCAATTCCTGTTCCCCATTTTAAGTTAACATGAAACCAATAGATAGATAATTTTTTTCTGCGCGATATGATATTGAAAAAACATAATTTTGTTAGATTTTAGGTATTAGTTTTTATTAAAATATCCAATATTATTTTCCGAAAAATAAAATATAAAACATTTTTGCAATGGCAACTTTTTCCTCAATTGAATAGAGAATTATTACTAAATGATCTATGTTAATTTATTATTGATGTGTCTGAACGGAAAATAATATTGAACATTTTATTAAAAATTAATAGCTAAAACTTAACAAAACTACATCCTTTCAGTACCATATCATGTAGAAAAAAATCTCTCCAATGGTACCACTGGCACTGGTTTGATGTTACCTTAAAATGGGAAAAATGGGAAGCAGAAATTGAAAGAAAACAGAATGCCAATGTTAATCCCTGTGTGCGGGCATGAGTTGTGTCACACGGTAGATACCTTTCGGTGATATCAAGGAGAGTTTTCTTTTGGCTGATTTTTTAATAATCCCAGATTCTTGATGCTTTCTTAATATGTTATAAAATTTGGAAACTAATTTTCCTTTCGGCGCCTTTCCTTTTTGAGGCGCAAAGTAATATTCCTGAAGTTCGATAATTAAATAAGATATATGAAATGTATTTTTTTTAATTTACCACAACTTCGGTAGGAAAAAGCGTTTTTATTTGTTCAGTTAGCATTCTTGCGGCAGCTACATTCAGAATTTTATTTTTCTGGATGTAGTAATCGACAATTTTGTCGACTAAAATTTGTTTCAGGCCGTCGGGGACTTGCTTAACATCTTTTTCTACCAATTTTAAAATTTCTTTGCCTTCTTTATAGCACGCTAAAATATCTTTTAAATCTACCTAAAAATAAACAACATATAGGAAAGTAATTCTTATTTACTTACCTCAATCGAAACTACAAACCCATTCTAATAATCGATCCTGCTTTGGAAGGTTTCTTGATGCATCATCTGCATGCATTTTTGATTTGCCGCAATATGGGCAATCGCAGCTGCAACATGAAGCATCAGAACTGATCTTACTATATTTTGAAGTTTCAGAGTCTTCTGCCGCAAAAGATCCCTAAAAATTTTTGAAAATCGAAATTAGTTTATTTTCTTTTAAGCCAAAAAACTTACAATCCGTTTTTGCCATTTGAACAGCCCATATTCGAATTTTGATCTCAGTCCTACTTCAACATTTAACAACAATTCGGGTAAATGACATTCTCTGATATACTTTAATGAATTTACGTTAACTTTTCTTTCTACGGTTTAAATAAATTTAATTTAATAGAGCCTGAAATGAAGATTTAGGTATTTTAACGTTACCAAGAAATACATCATATAAGTCAATACAATCCCATTCTCTGAGTAAATTCTTAATGTCACTATTTGTATTTTGATCTAAATCTGTTATTATTGTAAACTCTGGTTCGTCAGTTTTGCTAGTGGACGCTTCCAAATTGTTGTTAAACAGATTTCCAAAGCTTGTGTCCGTAAAATAATTGAAATTATTTTGGTCTACATCCAGTAAGTTGATGACCGGTAAACTGACAACTTCAGTTAAAGTATTCGCGTCGGAATCCATTATACTAATCAGTTCTTAGACACCACCAGTGACAATTGTTTGTTAGTTTTCTAACTACATATCGTATGCTTGGGACAATAGTGTCATAAGTAAAGAAACAATAAACTTTGTTGTGAAAGATTGAAGGCTGATACATTAAATTACAAGTTCGGTGACTATTTCAGAAAGATTGTAAAAGAAATTTCCATATATAAAAACCTGAAAATTTGGTTTTTGTCGACTTGTGACACTCTTCTCGCAAACGTGCACTATATCTACTTTAACAATTATTTCTAATTTATTCACCTGTACAGAAATGAAGTAAGTAGCTACTCACAAAATGTTGTTTAACTCAATCAATCACTGAAAATAAACTCGAAAAACAAACCCTTGATTTGAACAAATCTGAGAAAAATTGCACAGAAAGAAACGGGGAGAGTTCTACATTGATAGTTTGTGGTGGGGGCATGACAAGGCCTTGGGCATGTGCAGTTTAATAATGAAAGCAAGGAAGAGCTTTTCTTTTACGTTATTGGTGTACCCAGGGCCGTAGCCAGAGGGGGCCAGGGGGGGCGCAGCCCCCCCTAACATACCTGTGCGCCCCCCCCTGTACTTACACGTATAAACAGACCTCAAAGGCTGGCTAATTTCATATTCTTGGCATTTGGAAAAGAGCGAACAAAAAACGTTGATATGGAAAAAGTGCTCCGAAAATTTAACGACAGTCGAAATAGGGAACTGCGCCATTATTCTAGATTTTCTGTATAGTTGTATTTTGTTTTATTGTAAGAAGTAAACATTTTAGTTTATTGTGAAGTTTTACTGAATTGGTTTTTTTCATTCTTCGTTGTTCAGTTTTTTACAAGAGTATTTATTAGTCGTACTGTTTATTGCATCCATATTCTCAAACTGTATATTTATCTAGTTTAGTAAAGTATTACAATTTCCAATTTTTGGTATAATTTTAATCGCATATTCCAAGAGACATCCTACCAAATATTTTGTTTAAGCTCCCTCAAAAAATACATAAGCCCCCCCTAAGTTTTGATCCTGGCTACGGCCCTGGGTGTACCTATGTGAAAAACAAGAATATTACACTATTGATAAACTTAAAGTGGGGTGAAGTCCGAATGGATGTGGAGTTAAGCTCATCTTGCAAGTTTCGACTTGCAAATTTGCATAAACAGTTTTTACAGACCACACTGAGCAAATGATGGTGAAAGAATTATTAACGAACAAATTCTATGTGAACTAGAAACGAATGAGAATGAATGAATGCTAACATGTGTTTGCTTTCAATAATAATATTGGTTAGCAGAACCTATGCAGTAAAGAGGTAAACCAAATTCGTTTGTGTCCCTTCATTCACTAAATTATGCAAAAAGATACGGGGTCAGTCCACCACACTGCCTGGACACTAAATTATTATATCCACAAAGCCAGATGAAGTTATGGTTAAAAGAGTGGGGTGAATCAGCACTCCTGCTTTATATATATATCTATTCGTGTCTTCGTTATTGGCGAGCAAGAGTCGGTTAAACGGAACAAACGTGTTGAGTATCCATATTTTCAAAATTTCTAAAAATCGGGAAATCTGAACTTTGGTACCTACTGTATTCCCTATCCAGCGACGTAGTTAAAATTTTCTGTGTTATGGGTTTTAAGAAAAATCTAATATGGCTTCCATAAGAAAAATAAAGTTGATGATCAGATCTTGAAACCTTTAAGTAACCAAATATTTTTGAGTAACCACTGGATAGAGATTATATCGCTATGGTATCACCAAAGCAAATTTGAGATTCCTAGTCATGACCGTTTCGAGCTTGTTTCGAAAATAATAAACAATCTAATTACTATGATTAGTATCTACTTATCTAGCATACAATAATTTTTTTAAAATTTAAAAATATGAGTAAAATGCCAATATAATATTGCAATCTTTGGTCCATTTAACCAATTCTGTAAATCTTCAAATAAAGAATACGTCAATATATAACCGGATTCCTGATTCGCCATGGAATTTTACTGATAAACTTCTGTCAAAATTTCACCAAAAACATTTTTTAACCGAATCATACGTTTTCCATTATTCAGTTTATTAATATGAATAGGGGGACCTGAAAAATTCCCAATTTCGATTAATTTAAATAAGCTTTCGTTATTTATATTTCCACAGTCAACTACTTCATAAGATTTGAAATGAGCATTGAAATTAATTTTTTTTTCTAAACAAAGGACAAACATTTTGCATTTATCAGTAATGTATATAAAGTCCATTATTTCATATAAAAAAACAGTACTTGAAAATGTAGACAGAAAATCTTTAATTCTATATTCGGTGCTTCTGTATATAATTTTGTTATAACATAGAAATTCATTTGATAAAATTTGTAATGTATGACAAATGAAATCCAAATGTATGCTTTTTATTTCATTATTGTCTTCTAAAATATAATCATTTGGTCCTTTTGCATTTAGTACATAACTAGAAAATTTCATCTGGTATTTCTTAGCTAATGTTAAGGGAATGTTAATTCTGGAATTTGTAGCGTTAGCATAAGATTTCATCTCTTTATGTTTGGACTCGAATCTAAAACACCAATAATGCCGAGGCGGTCCTGACTTTTTTATTATTGTAGGATAGTGTAAAAGTATATGATGTTTGGGCTTTAAAGTATCGTTAAATAATTTTTGATACATCGTTAAATGATGCTCAATTAACTCCCGTAAAATATTTTCAGTTTCTGTTGATATGGAGTAAGATAGAATGATATCAATAATTTTAAGAAAGTCCAAGAAAAAAGCCCAAACCTCGTTATTTTCCGGAATAAGGTCACCAATTATTAGTGGCAAGAAATGAACAAAGCACATCATCTCTCTTGCAGACATCTTCAAATGGAACTTTTCCAAGTGCTCACTTTTAATAGGTGGCGAAATATTTCCAATTTCAGTACGTCCATAATCGAAATATTGTTTTCTCGCATTTAAATTGTCAAGGGTGAAGAATTTTGCAGAATGTATGAAATAAATAAGTATGTGACTAATATTGTAATGACAAACCCCCTCAAAAACATCGTGCATTAAATCTACAGCATAGTTTGTCACAACGTGAAATGATTTAATATTATTAAGTATCGATTTTTGACGAATACCCGTTTCTGATATATTATTTACATTTATGTCCAGTTCATAATTGTCAGGATTTCTAAGCATTAATCGATTTTCTTTGAAACAAGTTTGACAATCTTTTTTGTGAAGCTTACAAAATCTACAGTAGTAATTACACGAAAATGAATTAGTGAAATCTAAAATGCTGTTCAAACCCAAATTATCACCCAATATTAAACCTAAAACCAAGTGAATTTTCATCTGCTTACCATTTGGTGGATTCACTATCAAACCTTCGGTTTCTAAAAAATTTATTTCATTGACTATTGATTGCAAACATTTATTATTTCCAAACGTTTTAACATCACAAGATTTAATAATACCAGCAAGAAATATGTTTTCCAGTTTCGAATTTTCGAAATAAATTGGAAATGAATAATATAAACTTGATAATGACTGGACTGTTGCATGACTTCCAAGGGGGTTGTTAATTTCTAAATCGTCTACATATAAGAAATAGGGAATTACTGTCTTATCACCAAATCTTTTTATTTTTTCTTGCCACAACTCTCCTTGGATAAAATTTGATATTGATGTATTATTTTCAGCAATCTTTAATTTATTTATGGCATCTAAAGTTTCTGTTAAATTATTTCCCTTTTCAAAAATTTTTCTCATTTGAAATCTTAATGGTAATAATATCCCTTTATTTTCTTTTTCATTATAAACCGATTCGCCTCTTTGAAATATAGGGGCGATTTGATTATTAATAGTAAATTGCTGAAGACTGTCTGTCAGGTCATTTTCTTGTAGCCAAGAGCACAGCTTAAATTCAGAACTACATAACTTAAATGGCTCTTTTAAATAATCAAAGATTGCATTTACATTTGAATAATCTCGATCAAAATTTGGAATTTTAGTTTTTAGAACTAATTGCATCACCGAAATTAAGGAATCGACTACAAACTCCTTAACACTGCTTTGAACAGATAAAACATCTTTTCTTGTAAAATTATTTTTGTTGTGAAGGCTTAAAATAAAGCATACTGCGGCAGTTTGAATAGACTTAAAGCATAAATTAAGGTCAAAAATATTTTCATTTTCGATATCATCCAGACATGTTACGTTATTATCTTCATTTGGTATCAAAACAGATGAATTACCGGTAATATTATAGTCATTTAATATAATTTTCTTTGATCCATTACATGAAAGAACATTGTTACTTGAAGGAACATTGTTACAAGGATCATCATTTTTGTCAGATTTATCATTTGTTTGAGGGCCATGCTTTTTTTGGAAATGTTTTTTAAAACTACTTAGGTTTTGAAACGTTTGTGAGCAAGCTTCTTCTAAACATTTATAAGTACTGTGAGTATTTAGGCCATGAAATAACTTGTAATGTCTGATTAATAAGTAAAAATCAGAAAAAATCTTTTTACAGCAAAAGCAAATCATTGTGTTTAAAGCAAAAGACAATTCTTTCCTATTACCTATACTGGTTATCTTATTTTACGAAAGCTTTCACACGGCTGACTATTTCTTCTAGTATTATCTGATCTCCAAGACTTATAACTGGAGGTTTTAGGCAAAACGACAATATTTCTCTATGATTTAGAAAATACAACGTTGTAAGATCTATGTAATTATCTGCAAAATTAAAGAAGCTTATACTGACTGGTAATGATTCAATATTAAAAGTACATATTAAGATATAACTATATGAATATTACTTACCAATACACTTCTGCACTAACAAATTTCTGTCGGTTATTCTCCACTTTTTAAATAACTTTGTAAACGTTGCCCTAATCTTCTGTTTGTGCCTATACCTGTTGAATTTTGATTGTTTTACAGTCATAATGGGTCATCAAGCACAATCACGCACGACGTTACGACGACGTTTGAACTCGAAATTTTTCTCGGTGGAATAGCCCTTACGAATAATATATCAGATACAAAAACCGTATCTACAAAAATAATGTATAGTGACAACAAAAGGTTTTGTTAAACTAACAGACCACCTTGGATATGATAGTATATTTTCTTAATAGTACAGAAGAGAAATTTAAAATAGGAATACCATTTTTTTTATTAATAGTACAAAAGTATGTATTTCAGACAAAGAAAACATTGCGTTATACGTACAGACATCGCCATAAAAAGCAGAAACTATTACCGTAGCCTCAAGAGTACCACACTTGATATAATTATGTAAATATTATTATGTTAAAAAATTTTTTTACCTATTAACAAAATGTTTTTATTTATTCTATGAAGTTGTTCTTACTATTACAAAAAGTATTTTAAGGTCAAAATTGAACCATTTTATTCATTTAATAGAAATTTATTTCAGTAGTATATGCTTTTTTATACATGTAAAGTTATTTGTTCCACTAAATTAAGAATTCAGGAATTATTCACTTTAAAATATTTTGTTACCAGAGTGAAATAAAAATTTGCATGGCGAAGGAATTTTTGTATTCTACATAACTTTTTATATTGTATGGAGGAAACTATTTCATTAAATGCGAACAGAAATCATTTTGTTAATAATTCATCAAAACTTTTCTGAGTGTAGGATGGTTCAAAATTAAAATATTTGTAACTATAAATGTACGTCTCCGGTTGTAAGACGCCACTTTTAGAATTCCATAATCTTCGTTTATTTACTCGTTGGACATTCTGTATTGTGGCCAAGTCGAAAATAGAAAATTTTATCAAAAATCAAGTCAGGTTTGCAGGAAAACAAAATGGAAACGGCCAACCAGTTACATCTAGCCATGAAAATGACGTCATGCAAAAAATGCTTAGTTGTCAGATTACTGTCTAAGTACGAAATTTTGTGGGAGTTCGTTGCGTTTTGTAGTTTTTAGATTTTTTTTCTTCCAAAAAATGAGTGAAAGTAATTCGGATCATCCCACAGTGATTAAAGTTTCTCATTAAAAAGGAAATGGGCCAAAAGTTATTCTTGAAAGAATGTCCCAGGTACAGCAATGACGGCCATCTTATTTTCAAGTAAAATTTCGTTGAAGATTTGCTGCTGTGAAATCGATTAATGAAGATTCCAGTGCTCTCTAAAGAAGCTGGAGTATCCGAAATTACAGGTTTCAACATTGTGCACGAAGATTAGGGCTGAAAAAAGTTTCTGCACCCCTTACAAAACTTCTCAAGAACATTTCGCCGCTTTAAAGAACGATTAGTTATTTCTGCGAATTGTCAGAGGTGACGAGAATTGGGTGTTCTACTGGAATCCCTTCATGAAGCAGGAGTCTATTCAATGGGTACGTAAGGGCTCTCCAGTCTCCGCCTCCAAAGAAGGCGACAACTCGGTCGTCTTCTGGAAAGTTGTTGGCGACCGGTTTTGGGACTGCGACGAAATTTTGCTTATTGAATACATGTGGAAAGGGCCCAGAATTAATGGAGAACCGAAACTTTGCTGTTGCGCGGCAACTGCAGGGTTTACAAAAGGCTCGCATAGTTCAAGCCATTATCGAAAGCTGTGGATTGACCGTGTTACAATAAACACCCTATAGCCCTGATTTTAGCTTCCTGCTATCTTTATTTGTTTGAACATCTGAAGAAAGACCTCAGGCCGAAATTTTCCTCAGATGATGACTTGAAAACCGCTGTGTATTAGTGTAAACGGTAGTTCTCTAGAAAAATACAATTTTTTTAGAACTCTGCCAGTTTTCCTTTACAGGTAACTTAAAAAACATCTTGTATATCAATGGAATCAGAAAAATTTGTTCTCGGCTAAGCAAAGTTCATTATGGTCTGTTATAAAACGAAATGTTTTACTGCAAATTCATGAAGATGTGCTAAAAGAGCACACGAGAAGTTGCCCCAATAATATTAATCTCCTTCTGACACGGGATCATAAATAGCCAAGCTACACGTCAAGAATGATGTGGACATTTTTGCGGCCATTACTGGTATACCGTTTGAGGTATCAACATTCAACAGGATATTTATTAAAAGACACAAACTTGTGTCATGTAACCAAACCTGCATCTCTTAACGGTTTCTGCGATTCCCATGGTGAACATAGTTAATAGAGCACCCTCATCAGAGTTGGTATCACTTGTAACTACTGAGGCTAGATAACTTTTTCACAAAATTGTTTTTATTTTCACCAGTTGCCTTATTTTTAAGTGTTTTAATTTAGAATTTAAGAAATCAGATGAAGCTTGTCGTTATTTATATGTATATAAAGTTTAGCTAGTCGCATATTTGATGCTTAATTATTACTGAGTAAACAGCGCTTCATATAAGCTAGAAATTTAATGTGAGAGCACCTTGAAATCATCGCACACAGAGAATTAATTAACCTTGTTTCTATTAAAACTGATTAGATGAGGGAGGGAAGAGGAGTTGATTTGGTTCAAGTAATTGAGGATATCAGAAGCTGGATTGTTTTTGTCGACTTCTGAGTGTTGTATATTACTTCCTAGTACATGAAGATTAAAATTCTTTACATATATTTTTTGCAAAATTGCACATGCCGTTTCAATGTAGACATTCATGAACTTTATATAGGTAGGCACGGCTTTTTCATATTGCTGCTGTGAATACCGCTGGCGTGATTGTAAAGTGTTATCTAAAGCTAGGGACACATTTCTCTGACGTGTTGTGTTGTGTTGTGACGCAACGTTGTATGGATCATACAGCATAAATCGCAAGTAATTAAACGGGGCGCGTGCACATTTCTCTGACGCTACGCCTTGTGTTGTGTTGTGACGCAACGCGATCCCTTCTTTCCAGATTTTCGTTGCATCGCGACACAACACATCAGAGCGTCAGAGAAGTGTGCACGGGTCATTTCGCTTAAAAAATATGGATGAAGCGGTCTTAATTGAAAAAGTTAGAAATTACGAATGTTTATTCAACGTGAATTCGAAGAATTACCGCAATGAGTGTATGCGGAAAGAGGCGTGGTAGGAGATAGGCAGGGAAATGAATTCTACAGGTAAAGCAACAGCAATTTTACTTCACTTGTACTTACATACAGTGTGGAAAAAAGTATAGAAGCAGTTCTATAAAAAGTTCCCGGTTAATCGGGGACGAAAACGCTCGGTGTGTATACACACTGGAGCTTTTGAGAAATGGGGTAGCACCGGTTTATCAAACGTTGCGTCACAACACGACAGAAACATGTGCACACGACGAGTCACAACACAACACAACACGACACAACACAACACATCAGAGAAATGTGTTCCCAGCTTAAGGAACTTGTGATTGGCCATCTGAATTGTTGTTTTGATAACCAGAAAGCTAACGTTACGTGGTGTTTCCGAGTTTGAGCCGGTAAAGTAGCGAGCAATAATGTTGGGAATAATCAGAATTTGACATTTGGAAATTTATTATTTTTATTTGTATTTGGTGTATAAATAGTTCTCTGCCGTTTATTTATGTGCTTTTATTCCTATTTATTGTGTCAATTAATATATTTGTGTACGGAAAATAGAATAAGGTTTCGTTAAAGCCGATTCAGACAATTTACCTACCGGTAGAGTTAGTAGTGAAATGATTGACAATTATTATTTATCCAATTTGAACTATTTCAGTGCTGTAATAAAATATATTAAAACCAAACGGTGAGTGGATCATTAATTTGGGAACTAGACAAACTGAAAAACAACACTGGACACTATCTGTCAAACGACTAGACTGCCATGATTGTTCATTTTACGTTTAACGTGTTTGACGGCTAATATCGACAATTCTTGGTAGTGCCCCGGATACGTCATCATTCAAAAGGCTTAAAGGGCCAGCTCCTTAACTTTGATGCTGGTTCGCTATGAGAAAAATAAAAAATACGGGTCAAATATTTTACGATAATTTTCGGGAAAATATGCTTTTTAAAAATTGTGTAACGACCCTATTCGAGGACAGCAAATGGGACCTTACTCATTTGAAAAGATCGAGGGTAGGTTTAAATTCGGCACTTTTACAGAATTTGGAGCTTATTAATATGCGGCTGGGAAATCTGATTTATCTCAAGGTACCTGGAAAATTTCCAGTCTCCGTTATGACGATGCTGCATCATACGCAGTTCTGATCTTCATCCCAGTGATTTATGCCTTATTATTCTTATCCCCATTAACCAAATGCAAACATTTTAACTAGAATTGTGCAAAGAAGGATTTAGAAAAGGGCGGAAGAAATATATTACCAAAATCGGGTTCCGTAAGGTAATAATCGATTTAACGAGCCCAGTGGACTCCCTGGCCTCGAAAAAGCCATCCCCTTTTTCGACTGATAGCAATAGGGAGGTATTAGAAAGAGTTGGGGAAAAGCGAAAGATATGGAAGACAATAAAGAATAGAAGAGATAGTATGGTAGGACACCTTCTGAGACACGAAGGGATAGTTCGCGACATACTAGAGTCAGAGATAGGAATAAAAAAAGGTAGGGGTAGACCTAGATTAGACTACTGCTCTCAAATAGTTTAGATCAGCGGTCGGCAACCTTTTGGCAGGCAAGGGCCACATAATGACAAATTGAAATAAAGGCGGGCCGCACATGTTCATAATTTTGATAATAATAATAATAATAATTCGACTCGTTATTTTGAACTTGAACCTTAAAAACGTTTTGTTGGTTCTTTATTGAAGATTTGAAAGCGAAACGCAGCTGGCAGTTGAAGCAGACGTGTTTCGCGAACGACTATCGACAACGAAGTGGCGGCGGAACTCCAACGCGCGTGCGGGATATGAGGTGGTGCGCGGCAACATCGCGCACGGCTGTGGTCATGCTACTCTACGCAACGCACATTCTCATACATACGGAAAAGCAGCAACGTCGCGTGCACCGAATCTCCGGTTAGCGCAGACACAAAACAGAAAAATAAAAACTTATTTCTTTACGTGAATTCGCTAAATGCCTTCCTTGTGGATCTTACTTGCGCGGGCCGCACCGAGGTGGCTTATGGGCCGCATGCGGCCCGCGGGCCGCAACTTGCCGACCGCTGGTTTAGATGAACCAAATGCAAGAACAGGCAACCCCACATCATCTATTTTCAATTATTATTGTCCAACCAAGCGGGCAGCATTTTTAGGCAGGTACCTTTCTCAACGCTAATGGCTATCGCATACTACCGTTACGGGTCACGATTTTTACATACCTAACGTCATTTTAGCTAACAAATAGTAAACAATGAAAAATGGTTGCAGCCATAACGACAATAAGACCATCAACGTTAAATGAAATTGAGCGCATTTTAGAATGTCTCCAACGAACCATTCTCCCGTCTCCCATGCCGTGATTAAATTTATTCCGCGTCCATTCAGATGTAATGCGAGCCGACTGATTGATGATAAATGAAAAACTTACGGTACATCATTTAAAGTAACTGATTCTTTTATGGGCACCCGTATTAGATCATTCCTTCCGCCCAGAGAGCCACTTTCACTGAGATTGAGCAAGTCTGCTGCTATCGCGGCTGTTTAAATTGTTAGCTCTTGCTGTTGACCAATATGTGTTAATAAAAACTCTCGTTGTTGACGGTAGTGACCTTAACGAACAGGTACGTCATCCCGTCATCGACCACTATAGCATAATACATATTGCAATATTTACAAATAGTCGAAACGCAGTTGCTGTACGAGTACGGAGATGGTTTACTTCTTGGTTCCAGTAGCAGTGTTGCGGCATGTTATGTGTCAGTTTAAAATAATTTTGACGGATTTTACAGTACTCTAGCACGCAGTAATGGCGTTATCAAAAGTAGGTAAATTGTGATTACTTATATGCTTATTCGTTATGTTCATTATAAATTCTTAATCACGCTTGACGAATCGTTATCGTTATAACGGCACACGCAATAATTCTGGATGGTCGTTTGGGAATGTTCGCTTTACACATGTTGCATGAAAAATGCTTGTTAGGGACAGTTTCACGGTCTTTAATGCGGTCAGCTGGCATTGTGAGGTTAAATTCCCCGTAAATGTTCAATGCGATGCGACAGATTTCAAATTTTAGTGCGAAACAAGTCATCGTCATATCTGCACAAAGTTTGGTAAAGCAAATGCAATAGAAATTTTGAACTCTTGTTACCTTCAGAACTCCTGCAAAACATTTTGATTTTTTTGCAGTTCGTATCTCTATTAGCTTTGATATGTTTAGTCAAATCTGAAAATTCTCGAAAAATGTCAAATTACGATCAAATGGTACGTCTAAAGTCCAATGAGTCTTTAACAAAGTTATACCCTAAAAATTAAATAAGAAATTTAAAAAATGCAGTAATATAGAGGCTGTTTTGTTTAAAATAACGAAGTTAGTATCTATTTCCGCTCTAACCGGAAGTGCGCATTTGAAAATAATTTGAAAATATGCAACTTACAAATTACAGCAACTTTTGTACTTAGTAGTTTTTTCGTATTCAGTGGCGTTAAGGAGGAAATACGCTAGCGTGGAACACCCTGTATAAAGAGTGCAAAATAATCGATTTGCTGAAGAAACAAATTAATCATAATTATTATGATTTTTAAGTTACAAGAAGTTGCAAAAGTTTTACAGCCATTTTTTCGATTAGCTTTTAGAGGAGAGCGCGATTGCTTTTTGAAAAATAAACAACTTCCTAGTTAATCCCCTAGGACGGTTTCGGCTGAATTATGAAACGTCCATTAGGTGTACAAGGTACAACTGAAAAGTTGTGAATTTATAGTGTAGTTCGAATGATCTTTTTTGTCTTTTATTTATACTGATTTAAGAATCAAATGCGCCTTTAATTTTGACAGGTTATGGTAGATCCGTCGATTTTTTTAAACTTGTAAATGAGATTTATAAAAGATGACGTTTCCCATGTATACGCACCTTTTAATATAAAGTACATTTTATCGTCCCACTGTAGTCACAGGCAAATATTTATTCTATCTGAATGTCACGGAAACTATAGAAGGTAATTTTGCCAGAAATATGAACAAAACATTTTTTTTTTAATTCCTGCTATAGAGTGAGGTATGCTTTCAATAAATTTCAGTTAGAAAACACCATAGACTTATACATACATCGTTAACAAGAAAATTGGCAAGCATTCGGGCATCTCCATAAATAATCGCGTATTTCATCCAGTATACGTAAAGTGAGCGGGATGGCCTGCGCACCTGTTTTTGGTTTTGGACAAAGTGGATAAGACAAGTGCATCGACTCCCATGCATACAGTAGAGAAAAAGGTGAGTAGTATTTGTCCGAGCTTATAGGCAAGAGAAGGGAAGTGCGAGAGGGGAATCGGGCCGATTTTTCATATTTCGTGCATAGGAAATGCGGCGCGCTCAAAATGTATCATGTCATAACTCCCTCAAAAATTGTCTAATCGAGTTGCACTTTTTTAAAAATTATTTCTGAAACTTTCAGGATGCACACGAAATCTTTCAAATTCCAATTACATAATTACTTTTCATTCCGCTTTGCGATTTTCGAGACGTTGTCTTTTTGGTGCAGTGGAATTTTCACCTATCGAGGAACTATGCTCATTTTTAGAATTTGGACAAACTTCCGGCTGCAAAGTCATAGAGAAAGGATTGAATTTTATTTTACACCAATATTTGAACATGATAATCGTTTTGAGCGCGTAACTCTTGAAGTCAGTAGCGTGCGATAACGAAACGGTTACAGCATCAATCTTTAGGAGACTGTACATGTGTGCAGACGTATTTGGTTTTATTTTATAAGTATTCGCCGTGTGATGAAAATATCAAAATGGGACGAAAATGTGTAGTGCCTAATTGTGTTTCGGGTTACGCAACGCGCAAGGAAAAGGTTGCCACTGACAGATATACGATTTCAAGAGTTTTACGCGCTCAGAACGATTATCGTGTTCAAATCGCCATAACTTTTTTTCTATGCGAGATAATGAATTGAATCTTAGTGTAAAATAAAATTCAATCCTTTCTCTATAACTTTGCCGTCGGAAGTTTGTGTCCAAATTCTAAAAATGAGCATAGTTCCTCGATAGGTGAAAATTCCACTGCACCAAAAAGACAATGTCTCGAAAATCGCAAAGCGGAATGAAAAGTAATTATGTAATCGGAATTTGAAAGATTTTGTGAGCATCCTGAAAGTTTAAGAAATAATTTTAAAAAAATTGCAACTCGATAAGACAATTTTTGAGGGATATGATACATTTTGAGCGCGTCGCATTTCCTACACGCGAAATATGAAAAATCGGCCCGATTCCCCTCCCGAACTTCCCTTCTCTTGCCTATAAGTCTGTCCACTTGTCTTATCCACTTTGGTTTTGGAAATCCTATAACACCCTCTCAGAAAGTAGTCTGAAACGATGGCATCTTGCAAAATTATACCGCCTTCTAGTGAGTCAGATTGAATAACAAGAAGTTTTAAATGTCATGTACGTACTCTGTGCCTGTCCAAGTCCTACTCTCCCTTGCCCAACTTGGTTTGAAGATGGGGATCGCCGTAGTAAGATGCTAGCAAATAAATAGTGAAAAATTGAGGGTTCTTACTTTTGTTCGGGATTTCAAAGCAGCCCGTTAATAACAAGCAAAGTAGGATTAATCGTAAAAATGAATAAAATGTTTTAACCGTTTTCAAGAATTTGTTGCAGTATGTCGAGCGTGGGAAACGGTTTTCTTTGTCTTTACCTCACTATGAATTAATTCGTCTTTCGGCAAAGCTTCGTATTATAGTTAAAAAGTCGCATTTATCTAATTCTTATTCCGGTAATCATCGTGCTAAAAACCGGAACACGTTCTAGTTTTTTATGTTTATCACTTTCGATCTCCTTGTTTATTATGTGAATGTGTTTAGCATGTAAAATGATTGTTATTATTTTCTTTTAAGCGCACGTGGTTTATCGTATGTCAAACACACATTTATCATTGAATGGAATGAAGCTTAATTATTCAGCACGGTAGTCAGTCAAGTAAATTAGCTTTTTTTCGTATAGTCTAGTCGCCACCAAAAGAGTCCATTAGTGTAACGGCGAAATCAAAGCGCGAAATTTAAAACGCTATCCTAAGAGAATAGTTGGATAAAATTTTTCAATGCATTTTAAATGGAGGTTAGATGACCTTGCACTTCACATTCTATTTTTACCGTTCATCCTGATTTCTTAGCATTAAATCAATATATGGTGATTACTATGACGCATATTTTCGTCGTTTGTCTTGTAAAAGCATTTATTTATGCAGTCATTTTGTTTAAAACTAAAATTCAACAAACTACTGCAATTTACGGCGCGAGAATGTCGGTGATAGAACCGGCGCAGTAGATTATTTAAATGAAGTCGTTAACAACACTAATTTTTAACACTTTTTCTTCCATTTTACACTTTTTAAATATAAATAAGGACTTAAACCACCTATTAAATAAAAATTAAACAATAAATAACCAAGAGAAATAAACAATTTAGCTTCAAACCCTGTGCAGCAAACGTCAAAATAATCTCCAAGGTTACTGGTCTGGTCTGAACGCGACATACGTTCTTTTCTAATATGTACTGTGCTCAGTTTTAAAATATTTCTGAAATTAAGTTGTATTTTAAGTTGTTTTTGAAAATGTAACAGCTGGAAAGAGCAGTCTATATGTCACTTGCAGAATCCCCGTTAAGAAATGCACTGAATTTAAATAATCAGTGTTTAAAATCTATGTCCCATAAGAGCTCTATGTTAAGAATTTTGAAGTAGGATAGCCCGCGAAACTAGTAACATAACCTAACTAATGGACTCTAATGGGAAGCGTTTCATGAATTTTGCGTATACCACCTATAAGGTGTTTCAGAATTAGGTATTTGAAAAATTTCAGTAGGGTGTTCAGAACCTAAAATTAAATATAACTTTCAAACACACAAAGCATCCGGTGCTGCTCGTAGACGCATAGCTTCATTTTGCACGAAGAAGGTGTCTTTCTTTTATGAAATTGTGAAAAAATTAGGGCGGGTATCTGAAATACTTACCAGAAAATTTCTTACCCGAATCATTGCAAAAATTCAACCGCGTGGATGCTCAGACAGCCGGACGCAGAAAATTACTTATTATTTACTAATAAACAAAGATATGGAGTATTTTTGATACAAACATAAGTGCTGCAAGTAATTTAAAAAAATCAGTATCAGCTGATAACTCTCACCTAGAGCTAGAGCTATCATTTATATTCTACACAACACGGGAATGTGAAAATCCTTATGACTTTAGCAGAATTCTAACTGTGACTACTCTGTGTAAGGTACCTTTAAATACTGGAGAACTTAAATGTGTTGTGAGATGTAATACTAGTGGTTTGTGTATAGTCTACATATAAAAAATGCAAACACTTATCTACATCATTAGTTCAAAATTATATCTAATAAACTATTTTTAAAAGCCTGTGAATACAGGTGAATTTTTATTGCCACAGTTTATTAGTGTTTCAAGATTGCCACATATAAAGGATTTAATAATTAATATAACTCGAAACCTGTAACTTTTATGGTCGAAGTAGGTACATACAGAGTGATATATTTTTGATGACTCAAAGAGATTTTTTTAAAATAATCGATCAATAATTAACGTGCTTGTTAGTGCTTTCACCACGTGCGGGATCTGAACCATGACCTTCTGCCTTTGAAGGTAGTCTCGCATTATCACCGTTATTATTTAGTCGAAATCTCGGTTTATAAAGCAAAAGTATTACTACTGTACCTATTGATGACGTGTCAGCATCAATACTGTACATATAGTGAACCAATTTTATTTTTAAACAATAAGTGCAGGCACCCATTTATTGAGAATGAGAAGTAAGTATGTCGCTTCAGTTGCTATAGGACTGATTAAACAAATTTTTGTGTTTATGTCGGTACAGTTCTATGTATGTACTTCCAAAGCTGAAATTGTTGTGGTGCTGGGTTGATTGTTCATCGGTTTATGTCTAGAAATATAAAATCGTGAACCAGAACTTTTGCAAGCTCCATTAATGAGGTCGCTCACTTTTTTCTTATGATGTTTAAAAATTGCTTTTAGATGTAGATTTGAAAGACATTGTATAGCACTAACGGTAAATGAAAAAATCTGCATGTCATGAACGCCCAGTTAATGGTATGTTTGTAGGCAGATGCAGCGGTCATCATAAGCTGTCTAGAAGTAAAACTTACATTCAAATCGTGTTTTTTTTGAAGAAGCCAAAGTGCGCGCAAAATAAAAAGACTTATTTGCGCTCTTGAATCAATATTATATTACAGTTAAATTGAATTGAAGAGGCACTCTCGAAATTTTACGTTTCCGCAATGACATTCCAAATATTTAGGGCTGCGAACAGAAGGATGTAAGGGAAGCGCAATATATGAAAGAAACTAACCGAATTCAAATATTTTGAATAATGATATGTTCTAACTTCAGCATGAATTTTATAAAATTGATGTTCACAAATAGTTGTGGATGTAGGATGTCCTACTTGATGCGGTGTCTATTGCATTCTAGAGACAATTTGCCTTCCATTTGTTGCAAGTGGTATGGTGTCATTTAAGTTCTTAAGAAACGAATTTTTCCAATTTGTAGGAGTTTTCAGTGTTATGCCCTGTGTAAATATGTAGTACAGCTTTCTTGCAATTTTTTCAACTACAATGTATGCACTGCAGCAAATGCCGCTTCCTGTGTGCTAATTGGAAACTAATTTATACCCTGCGCTTGAAATTTGCCGTACGCCGTCAAGGAATGATGCTAACAAGGACTTTCGAATCCGTTGTCTACTTAAATTTCTGAAAAAATACGAATAATTCTCTTGACATTTCTTCTGACCCGGACGACCCCATTTCGCCGCTATGTGAAAGTATTTGGTTCCGAATGTAGATAATAGAGAAAAATTCCTTTCCCGCATAGTTCCATCGAAAAAATCTGCCATGGTCTAATTAATTTGTCGTTTCGCAGGCTTTAAAGCGCAAAGAAGATGACAGCGACAGAATGAGTGCATCGACGCCGCCCGAATCCGTCGGAGAGCGAAGCACCAGCAGCCAAGGTAAGTACGTGGGCGGAGTTTGCCTTTATTGTTGATTAGCCAGCTCGGTACGAAATGTTGATTCAGCATCGCAGATCTCGTGCTGCACGACTTAGAACTGTTCCTGCTGTCGTGTTGCCTTAGCCGAGATCCGTGAAAACGGTACGCGCACACTAAAATAAGTAATTTTGTATTTTTACCTGGCTATTTACTCATTCGCTAACATGCCAGCGGTATCTTATCATTTGACGATAAGAGCGTCGATTCGAACTATCAGTTTACGTTTGTAAGTTGTTATTTTAAAAATGAGTACATTTCCGAGGGTGCTTGTGAGGGCTAACGGCACCAAAGTTAATATAAAGGCTGGCACTCTTCCGCGATCGGGGGGTGCCACCCTCATACTGAGTAGCCGCAAACCGAGACCTTCGCTAGTAAACCAGAAACGAGTTAGGATACTTGAATATTCAGGTTTGTTTTGTTTTATTCTACATATTATTTTTGTTTGTCACGTTTTGGGGCTTTGCTTGATTTTGTAATAATATTATTGGCACTCGAAGTACAGTTAATATAATGTATTAATTATATCTACAAATAAGTAATGTCACAATGTATGTGCCGGGGTATGTGCATTTCGTTATTAGAAATCGCAAAAACATACCTACTTCTCTATGTTTTGGTTTTTATCAGAAATTGTTTGCTTATTTTAATAAACCATAGTTTACCACACACATATTTGTAAAGTGATAAAACATAGTGTATGTAAATAAGAAATATAGCTTCCAAATTCCAAACAGTCTCACCATAATGAAATGTCAAGATAATTTGTAAGTCAATCCAACTATTGTTCTTGCCGTGGTTAACAATAGTATTATAATAATTTCTTTGGTAAACCACTTTTAATTTTGAGTGTCATTTAAAAACGGGATCTTGTGGTTGAGGCATATTGACTACTCAACTAAATCGGTCAGGGTAAATATAATCTCAAGGGCGCAAGGGGAGTTCGAGTGCGCCCACGACTTGGGTGCTACTACAAGACACGAACCTCCTTGTTTGAGAACGAACTTTATTTCCTCATACTAGGTGCTTGAACAATAGTGCTCTCCCATGTGCAGTAGAATATCATTAAAAATGGAAAACCTATTTCTATAGTCATCTTATTGAAGATGATATTTTCTTTACAGGACTCTCAAATTAATTGCAAATAGGTCAATTAATTATGTTACAACAAGTCTCCTTAGGTTAATTTGTAATTATTGTAAAGGTATGAGCAACAGTGTTTGGTTTCAAATATAATTCTCTGCTGGAATTAAGCGAGAAATGGTTCTTCTTTCATAATTTAATTTTCTTCTAGTTTCAGATTACCTTTTGATTATTATTATTGTGTTTATATTATACATTATTTTTTTGTCCAAAATTATCTCAATAGCAAGTTGCTGCAACACGTGTTATTGAATTTGATTTCTGTTGTAGCTGGTGAATCAGATGCTACTGTGGAACTTCGAGAGGAAAAGTATGAAATTCACATCGAACGATCACGCGCGGGTCTCGGTCTCTCGATTGCGGGCGGTCGTGGCTCTACGCCGTTTAAAGGCGACGATGAGGGTATTTTTATTTCTCGAGTTACGGAGGGTGGGCCGGCTGACCTTGCCGGTTTAAAAGTCGGCGACAAAGTGCTCACCGTGAATGGCGTTTCCGTAGTTGATGTCAGTCATTATGACGCCGTGGAGGTGCTGAAAGCCTCGGGCGCTGTACTCGTGTTGGAAGTTGTCCGAGAAGTTACAAGACTTGTCCGCGATTATGACAGCAGGAGTGACACTGTCAGTGTACAGAGCAAGCCTGAACCACGTATTCCATCTCCTCTTCCTGTTCCTCCTCCTACCGACGACCTGGTGCTCCATAAGATGCCCATACATACTACGTTAATTCGTGATTCGAGGGGACTCGGTTTCAGCATAGCGGGTGGCAAGGGTTCCCAACCCTTCAAGTCGGATAGTGACGCGATATTCATTTCGCGTATTACGGAAGGCGGAGTGGCTCAGAAAGACGGTAAACTGGCAGTTGGTGATCGCGTAGTGTCTATAAACGGTGTAGATTTGTCGGGTGCTACACATGATCAGGCTGTGGGCATGTTGACGGGCTTGGAACGGTTTGTGCGGTTAGTCGTAGAGCGCGAAGTAACTTTACCTAAGGATAGTCCAAGTCCATCTCCAGGGCCACAACAATCTCCACGTTTGTTTGGACTTCCGAAACCTTATACGGGATTGTATTCTGCAAATAGTTATATGGCCAATCGACCTGGGTTCACAGGTTATCGGAGATCTATGGAAATTGACAAAAAGGTAAGTTGATTAACAGTTGATGAATTGAAATTATTTCACGTTACTAAATGTCTTGAGTAACTGTCCGTGTTTACCTACTTACTTTAATCTAAATGATAAGAATAAAGATCAATACTTATGACTAATTTCACATATATTTAATGTTGTTCGTAACAATCGATAGCTGACCTGCACTCACACTTTGGAAAATAAACAGGAATCATTATTCTCTAACGTCCATTTTTGCTCATTCAGTACTCTGCTTGCAAGACTACTAACTTAGGATAATGCCCCTTTAATAAATAGCCTTAGTAAATGGTTTGAATTCACTTGCATGCTAGTTGTTAAATTATTTAATTTTAATTCATTCATTCATAACAAGCAAATTTAATTTAATTTATCTCTTCTCTAAAATGTATAAGAAAGAAGCTGTCAAAGAAAAGCATGTTAGCAAGACACCCTGTATAGTAATAGAGCAGTGTAACATATTTATTGAAAACTTAATAGAAGAGTTATTAGTTTAAAATCAGGTACACGTAATTTTAAACATTTTATTACTATCAAATGTTTCATAATTTTACATCCTATGTTTATAACTTGTAAATACCTATGAATAATTTGTTTTTAATTCCTACGCGTTACTAATAATAATTGTTGAAATTTTGTTTCTTTCAAGGTTGAACCAGAGACGGCGACCATACCTAAGACTAATGGTCTGGACAAGACCCCCAAAATAGAAGTGCCACAGCCCGCTCCTAGGAGAATAAATTCTCAAAGTAGTGCCACCGAGTCGATCGAAAAGCAACCCACTCAAAACGGCACAGTTTCCCCACAACCGAAGCAACAACAGCAGCCACCCCCAACTGAAAATCATAAGAAAGCTACTCCAAGCTCATCTCTAGAAGGAGATGACTCACAGGTACTACCGAAGCCCATCACCAACGAGGAATTCCAAGCTATGATCCCTTCTCATTTCCTAAATAAAAAACCGCATCCTCCTAATGAACCAAATCATGCTGTTACTGTCACCATAAAGAAACCTGATCCGATTGAGTTGCCTCCGGCACCAATGGGCCCTGGCCGAGTTACTGAGACCATCACCAAGAGTACCTTCACGGAAACAGTTGTTACTCGTATCACCGACAATAAGCTGGTTGTCCCGGTTATCTGCGAGGTATGCCAGCCATTCCTCCTAATACCCTGCATGAATTTGCTTTAGTTTGAAGCACTTGCATGTTCTTTCTTTGCTGGAGCTGGTTTTTCATTCATTTTTCATTTCTTTTTTTATTTACTGTTTTTAAATTAATGGGACGTCGCCGTTGGACTGTATGCTAACAAGTGATTCATTACGCAAATACGTTTACGAATAGTTATCTGAAAGTTTTCCATTAATAAAAGAATCTGTTTATAACGGGTAAGTGGGAATTATAACAATATTATAGGCGTCTGTTACATTTTACATTATTATTAAGATTGTACACTAATACTAGTGATTTAATGGGTGGAATATTCCGGTTTTCTCACTGATTCATTTAAGTGTTCTTTATTTTGGTATACAGTAATGTTCACCTATAACGAACCCTCTTGTAGCAAACCTCCGCATATAATGAACCGTTATGAAAGGCACTAGCAGTATTGCCATAAATCCGATGTAATTTCTTTCCTCATTTAGTGATTTATCATGATGTAACCTACTTTGGTTGAGATTTAGCAGAAAAAAATGTTTATTTTGTTTTCCATTTCTGGTAGTCAATGAGTTTTACAGATAAAAGAAGCAAATAAGGTTCGATTGCTGTAAGAAATATCAAATTAATTAAATGCTTGTGTTAGAAGACTACAAATAGGTATTCCGTTTGTACTTTCACATCTGGTTAGTTGACTGATTTGGCATTAAAAAGATTTTTAAAATAATTTTAAATTTGTTGAAAGGGTAATATTTTTTGAAAAAATTGAACCATCTTTCGTTTCTGTCACATAGCTTCCACAAGAAGAAAAATATAGATGGTTATAATGTAAGGAAATTGAACATTTTTGGGCCCGCCATTGATTAGAGGAATATGCTTTTTTGTTGTCGTACTAAATCTCAGTCCTAGTCTGCAGTCTGTGCTGTATTAAAGTTATTAAAGTTATTTAAATTTTCTTGTTATACAGTGTAATTCACGGAAATAGATACTCCCTGATACAATGCAGTTACAATTCTGAAAATTTGGATTCGGACATAAACGTTTACAAATTTTCAATGAAAATATTTTCAGTCATACCGATTATACTGGGAATGTCCAAAAACATATTTTTTTAATGGAAGGCCGTATTTTGGAGAGTAGATTTTGATTCTGCTTGTGTTTATAAGGTGACTTTTATAGTATAACCAAAGCAAAAAAGCCATTCATCCTCGAAATATTAATTATTTTTCAAACTTTTCATCATGGGTTTTAAAAATATCTTTTTGCTACGTATTTCAAATTGAAGGATCGGTATACACAACATCCTTTCCCAGGAAGATTAATTTGCTTAAGATACATACAGGATGTTGTTAATCTGTTGTTAATCGAACAAACTTTAAATTTGCAATAGTCAATTTTCTTAAATAGAACACTTGTAAATTATTTCGTCATCTGAAACAATGGTATTCTATTTCTAAAAATGTAAACATTCCCTATGTCTATCTTTTATAGATTTGTTGTTGTGATCGATTTTCATGAATTGCTTAGATTATAGTATATTACGTAATGAGCATGGAAAGTAACAAATTTTATACGAGCGTGAAATTTTGTGCACGAGGCGTAGCTGAGTGCAGAAATCACGCGAGTTTATAGAAAATACACTTTCCATCGAGTTATGTACACTATTTTTCCCACGACCCCTTATGAAGACAAATTTATTCATAAAACAGTAACTTTATTTTTAAGGTTGTAGTCTATGTTAATAAATGTCAAAATTTCCAAGTAGCCTACTAACTTACCATGAACATAATATTCTAATCATTCCGACCGGCTCATGAATGACACGTTGATTTGCTCTCTTGCCCGTCAATTTATAAATGACCAGTAGTTCGTACCTAAAATATTTAGGTCTTCCACTGAGTAGCCATTAAAATGTTCAACTGCCGTACCTTTTAAGAGATTTTTCTGATAAAAAATTATTAGATTTAAAGAGACGCAACACGATATTTATTCAGCAAAGGTCAAAATCTCAAAGCTGACTACAAAATTTGAATGAACTGTGCGATTTTCAAAAATTACAGCACAGTTTTGAGTTTAGCGCACGGGCAAAGCAGTTTTCAAGTTTCCGGCCTACTATGCTGCTAGGGGAAAAGTAATTTATTAAACTGGTAGAGCTGTAGTTTCTCTCAAATTAATTCGTTAGTTAACAATTTTTAAATTTCAGAATAATTCGAAACATATCTATATCCACTTCTGATACTAGATTTATCAAATGGGGAAAACCCGCAAATTTTGAAAATGATCATATTGAATAGTTTACTACCCAAAACAAATTCCGCAACTTTCGATTTTTACATTTGAGTCTTATTTTTGTCATAATTAAATACGAAACATACGTCACGCTTGAAACGCAATATTTGAATGACACTGGTGACGTACTTGACCACTGGGCCCGACAGATTAGGTAGGGATTTTCACATGCGCGAACCGATCCGTTTGCACCCTGAGCGCTCGTTTATTTCCCGACTCCTCCCACTTTTTCCAGGGAGACGCGTAAACACCGCGGCGCAACGGATAGGTGTCCTACGCCACAGAAAGCGCGCGTTTTAGCCATCCCGGTCATGCTGCTTTCTAAGTTGCAAATTTTTCGTTCAGCACGGCACATAATCAAAATTTTTACGTGGTACGCGATACATATTCTATTTATGCTTGATATTACAGTACTAAAAGTTATAAATTCGATTAAGCGGGTCTTCCCCATTATCTTCAAATTTATTTGTGTGCATTTATTAAGGTTTGTTTAGAATATAAAGTACCTAACCATGTATATACTGTATACAGGGTGTCCCGCAAATCAATGTCCATACTGTTACTAAGTATTCTAGGAACCATTTTGAGTCAAAAAGTGTTATACCACTTACGTCATAAAGTTTACAGTTTTCAAGTTACAGCCAAACAAAATTTAAGAAATGGGAATAAGTGAAGCACCATTTATTTGCAATGAATTGCTAGGACATTTATTTTTCAACACAAATTATCTTAAAAATTGTTCGAAATCACCACCGTTTCGGGCAGTATACAATATTGTGCTCGTTGAGAAATTGATGTGACAGAGACCTCAAAATAAGCTCTGTAAGGATTGGCTTTCAAATTATTACACACATCTGTAATTTTTGCTGTCAATTCTTCCCGGTTTGCTGGTTTATTAGCATAAACCAAGGACTTCATGTACCCCACAGAAAGTAGCCCAGAGGAGTCATATCTGGAGATCGTGCCGACCAACTTATCGGACCTCCTCGGCCAATCCAGCATGCGAGGAAGAGTTCCTCCAAGAACTCCCTTGCCCTTCTGCTAAAATGAGGTGGTGCTCCATCCAACTGATACCACATTGTTGCTCTGATGTTCAAAGGAATATCTTCAAGAACTCCAGACAGTTGTTCTTGTAACGAGTGTAAATACCGCAGTCACTGTTCAGCGATGATTTTCAATTATTATGGGTCCTATTTGATTATCACGATGAGTGAAGGTTTTTTTACGGCCTGTATGATGGACGTAGCTAGAAATAATTTAAGTGTTAAGCTGTTCCATTTATTGGCATTTTTTAAAACTTTGTTTGGCTGTATCTTGAAAACGGTAAACTTTATGGTGTAAGTGTCATAACATATTTTGACTCAGATTGGTCCATAGAATATGTAGTAGCAGTATGGACATTGAGTTGCGGGACACCCTGTATACTGGAATTGTTGCATTTTAATTGACATTATCATTAGAGCATTATGAGAAACACTACTAGAATTATTAATGGCTCATCAAACTAATTTTAATAATAATATACAATGAGGAGAAAAATTGTAAATTCATGTCATATTTTTGGTTGTGAAACTGTCAGTGTCCCTATTTTGTCAGTGGTCAAAAATAGTCTCCCATCGAAGTCTATTTGTTCATTAAAAAATTAGCTGTATGTAGATGAGTTTTGGGTGTAATGTTTCCTCAAGTGCAGTGGGTCTTTTTCTATGATCAATTCAATGCAGCTCAGTTATGAAGAAAATGGAAAACCCGTGTTCGAGTACCAGTTGTGGGTCGTCACATTTTTCATTCAACTTCTCATCGAACACCTTCACTCATGGCTAATATAAGCCAAAAACTATAATATTTCAACCTACTGACTGACAGTTTGTTGGATTTCGTATTTAGTTGACCATACACAGTCAATATTGTCAACCTAAGTTTGACAATAATATTATTGAAATAATATATTGATAAAAATATTGATAACACTGCACACTAAACAATATTATTGTCTATAATACCAGGAATATTTAGCCAGTAATGAAGTGAGCAGCACTGATGAACTGACATTCTTCATAAGAATTGGATTTAAAGAAAAAAGCATATGTTGCCATAATCTTGGCATTTGGAATAAAGAAAGAAAGGCCAAAAAGAAAACGGCTGATTGTTTGCTTCATTTGCATCTTCGTCGCTGGAGTCATATTCCATTTTAAAAGCACTCAAGTCGGCCAGTTAACCAAAAACAACCATTAACGTCAACAGCGGAACGATATTGGCACAAAATCGGTGCCCGCAAACAGTCAATATTATTGTCCATATCTCTTCTTCCCTTGATATTGATGCGCAGATTTAAAAAATCTGGATTTTCGTCAATATTGATCATCAATCTATAAATACACTACGCACACCATCAATAATATTGTCAAATCACGATATTGTCAATATTATTGTCAATAATTTGATTGTGTGCGGTCAGCTTTTCGGCGACAGACGGCATTTGTCCTGATAAATTCTCGATACAAAGAATAAGTTGAAGTGCCAGCTGTAAGAGTGACTGCTGCAATATCAATGGTATGTTGCCTGTGGTAGCTCAGTGGTAGAATCCCCAACTGAAAAGTGGAAAACCTGGGTTTGAATCCCAGTCGCGGGCCATCACATTTTCCTTGGAGCTTCTGATTAAACAATTTTCAAAACATTGAGGTAAAAGTAGAGTGCTAACAGAAATGGTCCGCCAGATAATTGTTAAAGCGCGGTGCCGATAAATTGGATTAATGACGGATGGAAATTTTACAGGTCTCACTATCCTGCCAAACCAGAAATTCGATCAAATAGTAGATGCCGGATCTAGATATCTGGCCGAATAATACCTCGCATTTTAAAATTAAATTTGAAATTTTTAGCTTTATAAAATCAGCTATGTGATAATTTTGTTTGTTTATTGCATTATACACTCCATACATGGTTAGTAATATCTTCATCTCGTAAGCCACAAGATAAAGATAAATAAACTAAAACACAATTGTCATGAAAAATAAAAACATACTGCTACTAAAACATGAGGTAAAAGTTGGTGGTAATCTGGTAAAACAGAAATCTCAGATGTTGATGAGTTAAAGATTGATGTAGGTTAGATAACAGTGTTCAACGGTGTTTACGGAATCACAGACAAGAACCAGAGTGTGTTTTAAATGCACAAAGGTGAATTTAGTTCATAAAAACATTTCCTAAAGATTTATTTATTTGAGTGTTATATGGCAGATATTCTGTCGGATAGTTCGGCAGTTGGCAAAAGTGAACGGATATCGAAATTTGGCCGGATGGGTCGAATATCTGTGACATCTGTAGTTCTCACATTCACTTTTTAAAATTATCGAAGTTGCAAGATTCATGCACGTTGGTCCATATAATAAAGAATTCAAATAATCAGTTTATTCAAATCGTACCTAGGTACATTATTTACATGGGAAGTCAAAAACAGTGTCTGACTGGGGCAAAATGGCCTGCCGGGCAGAACTTCATTCTGTGGGATGAGAAGGAGATACAGGGGGCAACCTCATCCATCTATTTTCCCGGTTCCCCGCCGGCCCAGTCCGACACTAGTCAGAAACCAGAAAACATAGAATAATGGTTAAATGGGAGTAAAACCATGTAATCAATAAGAAGCTTTTAAAGAATAAATGCTATCTCGAGAAAAATCTGTAATTTTGAACATTCATTGGTGTTTTGTTTTGAGTTTAGTTCAAATATAGCAAAATTAAAGTAGTCGATCAACTATTTATTTGCTTATCAAACAGAAAAGCAAATTCGAAACCTTGACTATTATTTGTAAGTATGCTAGTGACTTATAGCTGCACAATTTATCCCCCATGTGACAAACTCTTACCATTGTGGCCAGGATTCCTTTGTATAGATGCAAAACTGAATCAACTTATATCTTATAATTGGTGAAATGTAGACACATCAGCTATTCCAGCTAAACATGGAATGCTAGGAATGAATCACAAAAAGTACAATATATTTCATACATTTCATACAGTAGTGACATAATTTATGAAGTTTTATTTAAGTACTTTTACTACAACCTTATAGTTTTCTGCTTCTAAAATATGTTTTTCGACTAATGTCTTGGAAATTTTCATGACTGGCTAATGAAATTGAATGAGTGCATGACTTCTTATCAATCAGTAGTACTTGGTTTGTTTCTTTTTTTTGGTTTTGGTTTATCCATTTTTATATTTCATTTTTTCGTATGGGCATACAACCACAAGGCATCGGCGATACAGGTAAACGGAAAGAGAGAACACCACTGTCCTATCTCCCATCCGCTTATCAATCACTCTATCTACCCTCACTGTTTAGACACCTGCTAAAATCTATTAGTACATCGCATTATTAGTAGCAAATACAGTTTGTATATTATAGAGTCTTTATAAGTAGACTTGCATTAATTTACCTACTTATTCTTGAATGTTTGATGGAAATTTTGTGAAAATACTATATTTTAAGAGAATTTATGTGTTATCGACATTGCTCATCCTTTAGTCTAGTTAATAATGAACGCTAATTGTATTTATCTTTATTGAATTACTTGAAACTTGATATTTAGATTAGCATTGTGGAAATACAAATACGCTGAAGAACATAAGCTGAAGCGTGGATTCTGTCTTAATTGGACATTTTTGTTTTTGTCTATATACCTTGAACATTGTTAGAAAAAACAAACCTTTTATTAATATTGGTTTCTAAATAGTGACTAATTGCCCACTGTTAAATTAGAATTTTGAATCTGAAGAATATGTAATGTAATTTTATGTTTGTTGATTTTAATTAAATAGAATTTAAGACACAATGTATACAGGGTGTCCCATGCAAACCGTTCATTAGTTTACAGGGTTTCCGTTATACATAATGGAAATTTGAAAATTTACAACTTACCATAGTTGATTCTGTTCTCCTCGGGCAACTTTCTAGCACTTCCGGTTCTGCACCCTATTTATTTGTACTTTGGATTCCGCGTTAAGTTTTGAACAATATTTGTTAACAACTGTTTGTACCTTATCTTTTTTAGCTTTCGAGATAAACATTAATTTCTACAATTTTGACTACTAAAAAAAAGTTTTGAAAATTTGCTATAACTCTTGTTTGGAACAAGACAAAAACCTGAATGATGGCTCATATTGTAGCTGGAAGTGAAATATTTTAAAACTTTAATTTCTTACATTTATTTTGTAGAAAATTGCAATATTCCAGTGTCTTTTTTAATACGTCATATTTCAATAATTTTTTTAAATATAATGGCATACTTTCTATGCCACGTACTATTATATTTTTTTAGTAAATTATCCAGTCAATCGGTACTTGACATAAAAAGCATGCCATTCTATTTAGAAAATTGAAATATGACGTATTCAAAATGACACTGGAATGTTGCAATTTTCTGCACGCTAAGTGTAAGACATTACAGTTTCAAAATATTTCACTGATAGAGGCAACTTCCAGCTCCAATTTGAGCCGTCTTTTACGTTTTTGTCTTATTCCAAACAAAAGTTGCAACGAATTTTCAAAATCTTTGTTAAAATTGTAAAAATTAATGATCTCGAAGGTTAAAAAGGTAAGTGTGCAAACCGTTGTTCAAAATTCAATGCAGAATCTAAAAAAGTATAAATATATATAGCGTGTTCCATTTAAAATAAACTTCTAATGAACACTTTGCGTGGGACATCCTGTATTAGTACGAGGGCTATTTCACAAATGATGCACATCGAGCGCATACTTCAACTGCAGCAAAGGGGGGTAAAATGGTAGCAAGAATTTTCAAAGCAGAATTTTGTAGAATTGCTCATAGTACAGTATAGTTTGTCGATGGCATCATCGTTTCAAGGATTGCTAGGAGATCATTAAAGGTAAGCTAAAGAGAAATGACCAACATCACTCATCAGGAACGCATCTGTGATAATTGTTCGAACATTGATGGAAGAACATAATTGCCCAATGGTACCAACAGGTTCTACTGCCACTTGGACTGTTATAAATGGGTTTCTTCGTGAGATGCTCTGACCAAAACTTGAACAAATCCACCCCCAAAATTTGGCAGAGGAGTGAGTAATCATTCAGTACGATAGCGTGCAAGGCTCATGTAACTTCCTCGATGAAAAAGTTGTGGCAGTATCTACCGAACAGTGTTGAAAGTTGAAAGTTCATCTCTACATGATTTGCCTTGGGAAGTGATTTGACAAATTTGGCTCATTAATAAAAATGTGTTGCTCTGAAGCATTTAGAAACTTTAAAACAGATCTGGACTATAAGAGAGATCGTCAGTTTCTGTGAAATCACATTCATGAACAATGGTATGAACCGTTACATTGCAGTGCAGCAGCAGCACTCCGTGCATCAGCCCCATGTAGTTTTTTTCCCTGGACAGTTTCACACAATTTGGACCATAGAGAAGCAAAATATGTGCCATTAACTGGTACTATTTTTTTTTTAATTAAATGACTAAAATACTCTGCACCCCAGAACCAGAATACTGATAGTTTTTCTAGCTGATGAGAGCCCGTTACCGATCTTGGGGGTGCCTCACCCTTATAGCACCACTTCATCAATTAGCATTTGCTTTCAGCATCACAATGTACTAGTAATTCATCACTGTTGACAATAGGTCTTTGGAATTTCCAGTAATTTTTTACGCCTCCAAAAACATTCTGCAGCAGTAGAGGATAGATTATAAGACCAAAAATGAGACTAAAGGCCAGGAAGTTGTGAGCCATTTGATTGTGAGAAATGAAAGCAATCTCATGGAATTCGTGGAAGCCATCGGTAAATGTGTTGCAATGGAAATGTTTGGATTTGTCAAGTAGACAGTAGGACTATATTTTCTACCTGTGATACTGAATGCTGCAAATTAGGCCAACTTCTTCGAAAATATACTTTACCTGCTCATTCTTTTGGAAGATGTACCTTTAAGACAAACTTCATGCTGATGTACCGACCCATTACTCCTGAAGTATTCGAGAGAGTTTCCAAATGGATGGATCGGGGGAGGCAACTGCTTGACCAACTTAATTACAAGATCTTAACCAGATCGATTTTTAGCTCTGGAGGTACTTGAAGAATTATCCAACGAGCTAGTTACTAAAAGTCATAACTCAAGAGTTGGATACTGTACTTTATCTGCAAGTACTCATGGGTAGTTGCACTTTTAAAGTTAGATTAAATCGCTTATTTTAGATAAGTGTGCACAGTCAGTAGTCCTTGAACAAACGTTGCCATAGAAACGTATAATACATACACTTCTTGGACTTTGCTGACAAATAGATATAAATTTGGCATTTTCCGCATTACATCAACTTCAATGCCTGGCGGGGTATTTGCCCGAGAAGTAGTTGTTCGAACTCATTACCGCCACATAATACGGCTAATAATTACTAATATTTGCACCAAGTGTGTAAGTATATATACAGCAAGCAATATTGCAATATTGCAGTGGTCTACGGTTTTTCATGCACATTGGAAACATGCAATATTGAAAAACTTCTAACATATCTTGTCTATATTATGACAAACACTATGACAGTTCAGTTAAAAAATTATAAGAATCGTAAATAATTGTTTAATCTTGTTGCTTTTGCCCTCATGCATAGCTGACCTGATTTATGCCAAGAACTTTAGGTGCAGGATTAGCAATATTTGACTAAAATATGAAAAAGTAGCATATCAATGAAATTGAGGGAAGTCAAATGACTCGCGATGAGAGGAGCAGCAGAGACATAAAACAAAGAGTAGCACAGGGTCAAATTGTGTTTAATGAAAAGCAGGATGAAAAAACTATTAAGCTCGGGAACGGTAATTTTAGAAACAATGAAGAGACTCTTAAAAATGTACATATGGAGCAATGCATTATACTATAGGAGAAAACTAAATGCATTTGAAATGTGGTCTTACAGGTACATTGTGAAGATACCGTGGATAGATAGGTTAGCAATGGGAAGGTATTATATAAAGAGTTAGGGAAAGGGGAAATATATGGAAAATAATAACGAACCGGAGATGTAGGATCGTAGAATGGTAGGACACCTAAGGCACATGCTGGACATGCTAGAGGCAGAAATAGGAATATAAATGCCCAGAGCTAGGCCCAGACCAGACTGCTGTTTTCAAATAGTTGGGGATGTAGGATGTTCTACTTTTGGGGAAGTGTGTAGGTTAGCTCAGGATAGGAAATAATAAAGGTAAATTGACATGATGATAATAATGGTGGGAGAATATGCTTTATTAAACAAAGTAAGCATAAAACAAATTGTGTCTGTAAGAAAATAGAATTGATGGTGGCCTGAGCTGAACAATACAGTTTAGCAAACCATTGATTGTGATGATAGAGCACTAAAAGCTGCTGTAATAATGTGTTAAGTAATATCTTTTCGATAACGAGGCAAACGGCCAAGCTGTACTTCAAAAATTGTATTAGAATTTTTTGTTTGCCAGTCATAATTTGCGTTTAACATTTGAGATAGATTAGAAATCTCAGTCGCATATTTAAGCACAACTTTGAAAAACTATCAAATAATCTTTTATAAGCCAAATTCCAATGTAGTTCACGGATTTTGCATTTTTTTATCACATCATAAATATTGACACCAATCCAAAAACTTATTAAATGAATTAACAAATTGTGAACTTCCATCTGAATCACTTAATTTATTAATTTTTACTCTTGAAAAATTTTATACTTGATAGTTCATTATATTTTATCATTAAACATTCACGAATAAGGTTTTCTCATAGTTACAAATTTGTTCAAGACATGTATAAATTAAATATCAAATTTTTTATGAAGTATTTCATACATGTTTCTTTTAATAGGACGTAACATTGAGCAAGGCTGGCGGAAGTTTGGGATTCAGTATTATCGGCGGTACTGATCATTCAAGTATTCCATTTGGTGCAAAAGAACCAGGAATTTTTATTTCACATGTAAGGTCATCCATGAATTTACCAAATAGGTCTTTGTCACTGATAATTATTTGTAGATGGTTCCTGGAGGGGCAGCTGCAAAAAGTGGTAAGCTTCGTGTAGGAGATAGGATTTTAAAGGTGAACGGAACAGACGTCACACAAGCAACACATCAGGAAGCTGTTATGGAATTATTGAGGCCTGGAGATACCATTACACTTACGGTTCGGCACGATCCTTTACCAGAAGGCTATCAGGTAACAATTGCACGATTTTCCATTCAATACATTTTTCATCCTTCATACCTAACAAACATTCTCTCGCTTTATTTTTCAAGCATCTTTTGATTATATACATAAATTCATGGGTAAGTTGCATTTTTGTGGACATGAAACTTCAATCAGAAAGTATGAATTTTTTTAATCATCAGCATGGATAAGAGTTTTTGTATAGGTAATTTATGATTGCATCAATTTTTTATAACTACGAATGCATTAATAATAATTATGTGAAAGATTGTAAAAACCTTAATAATTAACTTTTAATTTCATCTATTTCTTAAATGCCCATAGCTTCATTCTTCTTTACCATTAGTTTTCATTTTTCTATCTTATTCGTGCTTGTCAAACTTGGATTCCTAACTTCTATTTTCTTTTACTGCTTATATATCATCATCATCATAAGGTTCTGAGTCCGAAGACTGGTTGGACGCGTACCTCCATTCTTTTCTATTCTGAGCTAACCTACGCATTTCCCTAAAAGTAGAACATCCTACATCCCTAACTATTTGAGAGCAGTAGTCTAATCTAGGCCTACCCCTACCTCTTTTTATTCCTATCTCTGACTCTAGTATGTCACGAACTATTCCTTCGTGTCTTAGAAGGTGTCCTACCATCCTATCTCTCCTACTCTTTATTGTTTTCCATACCTTTCGCTTTTCCCCAACTCTTTCTAATACTTCCCTATTGCTAACCTTATCTATCCACGGTATCTTCATCATGCGTCTGTAGCACCACATTTCAAACGCTTCTACTCTTTTTCTATCCGCTTCTCCTATTGTCCAAGTTTCGCACCCGTATAATGCCGTACTCCATACATACAACGTTAAGAGTCTCTTCCTAGTCTCTATATTAACCGTTCTCGAGCATAACAGTTGTTTCTTTTTGTTAAACGCAACTCGGCCCTGCGCCATTCTTTGTTTTATATCTTTAGTGCTCCTACCGTCTTGAGTTATTTTACTTCCTAAGTAGCAGAAATCCGCGACCTCCTCTATCTTCTCATTTCCAATTTGTATTTCCATTTTAGTTCTATTTTCACATCCCCTACATACCAAAATTTTAGTTTTCTTTTTTTTGATTTTCATGCCGAAGCCCTGTGTCAAAACTGCTTCCATTTCATTCAAAGCCGCTCCTAATTCTTTGCTAGATGCTAACACTGCTATATCATCCGCAAATCTGAGCATGTTAATAGTTTGGCCCTGTACATTGATCCCTGAGGCTGTTCTTTCCTTAACAATATTAATCGCATCTTCGATATATAAGTTGAAAACTAGAGGTGACAATGCACATCCCTGTCTCACTCCCTTCCGGATATCTACTTCCCTTTGTTCCTGCTCACATTCTATAACTGCCTTTTGCTCTTTGTAGAGATTATGTATTATTCTTCTGTCCCTGTATTTCATCCCTACCTTTCTCAGCACTTCGAACATCTTCCCCCATTTTGCGTTGTCGAAGGCTTTTTCTAAATCTACAAATCCTATATAGACGCTCTTTCTCTTTTCTATCGTTTTTTCTATAATTACTCGTAAAGCTAGAATGGCCTCGCGCGTTCCTCTATTTCGTCTAAATCCGAACTGATCTTCTCCTAATATTTCTTCCGCCTTTTTCTCCATCCTTCTTTGCACAATTCTAGTTAAAATTTTTGACGCATGGGAAGTTAAACTGATAGTTCTAAAATTTTCGCATCTATCCGCGCCTTTTCTTTTTGGCAAAGCTACTATGATGTTCCGTTTGTAATCTTCTGGAATCTCGCCTGTCAGGTATATGCGACTAACTAATTTAAATAAACGATCTATTACCTCTTGACCTGCGCACTTTAAGATTTCTGCCTGCAAGCCATCTATACCTGGTGCTTTATTATTCCTTAAACTTTTTAGTGCTATCTCAAACTCTTCTCTCATTATAGGACTCCCTAGGTTATCCCCCTCTACACTGCTTTCACTTTCTAATATATCTTGCACTTCCTGTCCCGCATATAAGTTTCCTAAATATTCTTTCCACCTATCTGCCTTTTCCCCACTTCCGATTAGGATATCTCCTGCCTCATTTCTAATGTTTTTGGTACTATGCTTATATATATCCACTTCTTTTTTGTCTTTTCCTCTTGGGGGAGCTCTTTTCATGCATTTAATAGATTTGACCTAACCATCCTGCTATCTGCTGTCTCTCATTCTTTGCTCCTTCATAGATCCTGCGTAAAATTGGACTTTCCTTTGCAGGAGCTAACAATAGTTAAAGCTGATAACGAGAAACTTGGCATGCACATTAAAGGAGGTCTCCAAGGCCAAAGAGGAAATCCACTCGATAGATCTGACGAAGGGGTCTTCATATCAAAAATTAATTCAGTGGGAGCTGCAAGACGAGATGGACGTTTGCGCACCGGCATGAGATTAATAGAAGTGAATGGGCGTTCTTTGCTGGGCGCCACGCATCAGGAAGCAGTAAATGCTCTGCGTACCTGTGGAAGTACGATACACCTTGTGGTTTGTAAGGGATATGATCGTGCGGATGTGGATAAGGCAGTTTCAGAGGGGAGACTTGTTAGAGGTGGCTCAGTGAGCAGTAGATCACAGAGTGTTAGTTCGCTGGATGTACCGGACGAGGATATTCAGCAAGTATGTGGTTGCTGCAATAATCTTGGAACAGTTTCTTTATTCATTTTCACAGGAACAAAAAATGAGAGCTGAACTAGTTCAATTTGAAAAAGATGAGGCGGAAAAACGGTTAATAATGCCAATCAAATCCGAAGAAGATTTATCGCTGATCGAAGCTAGACCACCAATAACACCAGCAGAAAAAGTATTAGACGTTGTGAGGGCAGTGGAAACATTGGCTCATGGTCCTGTGGACAATTTAGTAACACCAAAATCTCCGGGTGGTCCAAATTCGGAATTAAAAACTACAACTGTTGTAATGAGCAAACATACTTTAGCTCCGCAGGCCACCACCGTAAGTAAAGTTTTGTGTTGAAATGTTATGTTTGTGTCGTGTAAATGTCGCAAAATGTTTCGAGACTAAGCAATAAATTGAATAAGGTTGTAGAGCGGTAGTCATTCTGAATGTCGATTTCGTGCTTTATGGGTTAACATGGTGCAACATAGTTCTGAGAGGTCTCTAAACTTTTTTTCATTGTTTGCTAATTTTGTGAATTTATTGCTTTTTATTTATTTTTGTTGTTTATTCAGTTTTTCTATTCAAGAACAATTCAAAGGGTTGCCTTTAAAAAACATTTATGAATAGTAAAAAATTAAATGTCTGTTCAAATTGTTGAGATTGAGATAAGGAACCCTGAAAAATGATTCTTCTCAGCGAAAACACTGCAGTCAAATTGGCGAAAGCATGGTGCTAGTGACATCCGGCAAATACAAACTTACGTTATCCCATGCTCTATAGAAACATTTTTTTCGTACTTTCAGTACCCCATTACATCTTCACATTACAACTGTATTACAAGCAGTAGGCAAAGGATAAAACAAAATTTAAAGCAATAAGTTTATGAAATTGTGTACGAGTGTTGTCTAGCCAAGTGTTTTTACATAAAAATGTGTTTGGCATGTGTGGAGTACTACAGAATGTTCATGTTTATAGGTGTCCTGAATAGATCGATTATAAGGTTTGTTTATTTGATGTAGTTGCTTGTCGAGTTTTATGATTTCATTTTAATAACATCTTTAGTTTAATTTTCAGTGCGTTCAAAATTAAATTTGGAGTAACTTGTATATACAATAATTGTTTGCTGCGATTTTCAAACAAATTCTGATTGCGAAATTAGTATGCATTACATCATAACATTTATAGGTGTTCCCACTAATTTATTATAAATGGCATTTTTCTGGATGACCCATTCACTTTGCTAAGCATGTAATTTATTATTAAGCATGATGAGCATGTTCGATATTGTCCTATGTAATAAGATTGTGATTTGTGAGTAAAGACCAAGCTTACATTATTTAAGTATTCCGTGAGACTCGCAATCAGAGCAGTAGAGAATTTGCTTGGTTTTGGGACTACAAATGTGCTCTTTCTCCTCATTTGGGGGTGTAGTACCATTCTTAGAATGTCAGTTGAACATTCACAGTATCAATTTTCTAGTTAAGACTATCGAGCAGGTGCCAGGCTTCCAGCATGTCTTAAAGCAACTTCGTTGCTAATCCCAACAATTCATGAATTTTAATGTTGAAATCCCTGGATTTTTGGTAGCCAGGCAGCCAGGGTGAAAAGTTAAAATATACTAAGTAATGATCCTGAAATATACGTAGTAATAATAATTGGTTATTCTTCTTTTTAAATTATTTCTATTGTTTGACTGTGAGTTAAGGCTGGGATATATCAGCTGTTAGTCTATAAAGTGCTGCCACCTATCACCTAAAAGTGTGATTAGGATAATGCAAAATACAGTCACAATCTATTATGATTGGTTTCCATCACAGCTGCAAACTCTTCAGACGGAACCTCTACAGCTTGGAATTTTCAAGGTTTTTTGCATTAGCGGCAACCGAATAAATCTGGGGGGATTAGTCGGCGGTCCTATCTTTAAATTATTATTTTCTATTTAGAAATAAGAGGATAAACTGAAGGGCCGCCGCCATCTGCATTGCAATGGCCACACTACTACTACTGTCAAACGTCCAGTTTACTGTGCATCTCGAGCTCGACCAAATATGCACAAGATGGAGAGATTGCAATATAATTTTCATTCCAACACGCCGGTTTAATGAAGTAACTTATGAATAAGGAATAATTAACTTAGACAACCCTACTTTCTAATTACGATAAATATGTGTACAAATAGTAAAAAAGATGTCGAGTTTATGACAGATTTTTCAATAATTTGAGGGAGATTTATTTAAGGCGAACGAAAAATATGACTATAAAAGTAGTGCAAATCTCTAAGTTGATCCTTTATTGATAAATCTTTTTTTTATTTAACGTCCTATCTACTTTAATTTCAGAATGGTGTTGGAATAAAAATGTGTCTACATGTCCCGTTTTTAGTGCTCAAATTCCGCAATAAAGTAATAAACAATAAATTAAAACACTGATGAAAAGTGATAACAGCTATATGACATTTATACTAATGCTCAAGGCCAAATGGCCCACTAGTGCATACTCGCAACTTTAATGCAAAGTGAAATTGTATTCTTATTGCAACACAATAATCTTAATGTAATGTTCTTAATATTAATGTTTGTCCCGTAATTGGGGCACAAAGAGGACAAAGAAGAATTATTTTTAACGTCTCACAAAAAGTAACTCATAAAAACACTGCTTGTTCCCAAACTCATTTTTATGCTTTTTTGGACTTTGGATATTTATTACAATACATATTGTTAAATTCAAAATACATTTTCATGAATGTTAAAGTATTCAAATGGTGCGCCATTTACGTCAGATCATCTTCTAGTAAGTTTGAGATTCAATCTTTGAGTACTCGATCACGCTCTACCCCGTTCGAATACCGATTTGGAGCGGTGGTGGAGTGCACCGGCTGGCGTTAGGCTTTCTTGAAAATATCGCTCGGAGTTAACTCTATAAGCCCAACCTCGAGAAGCCTGCGCTCCGGTGCACGCTTGCGCAGAAAACTTCTAACGTCAGAATCTAACCTTAGTTTTTGTTTCATCATCATCTTCATCAAGAAGTATGTTATTTTTTGCAAATTCAATTGTAGCCATCAATACCACACGATGACGAAACATGTTCAAAATCAACACAAAACAAAAATTTTTGGTTATGTTGAACTTTTAGGTTATGGTGTTAGTCAAGATGCTCCGGTGCGTTCGGGATTCAGGATAGCTCTGCCTCCACTCTCTAGTCACGTGATTTTTACCTTACTCCCGCACCACACCGCTCCGGGTGAAAATCTCGAACTTTCCATTCATTAAACCTCCTTTTGTTTTTTTTTACATTTGGACTGCACCAATTTCTTAAAAAAATTGACTAATGCCCTTACCGACATAAAAACTTAAATAAATTTTCATTGTAGTGCCAACATTAATGAATATTTCCCAAGTCGAAAAACGCATAAGAAGTTTATAAAATACTAGCGGGCCCGGCAGACGTTGTTCTGCTCGACATGAAAAAAGAATTCGTAAAAAAAATCCTAGAACCCGATTGCAGTGCCACCTATCGGGTCCAATTGTGAATGTAAACCATTCAGGGACCCACTCCAACAAACACAAAAAATTTCATCAAAATTGGTCCAGCCGTTCAAAGAAACTCCTGGAACCCGATTGCAGCGCCACCTACCGGGTCCAATTGTGAATGTAAACCATCCAGGGACCCACTCAAACACACAAAAAATTTCATCAAAATCGGTCCAGCCGTTAAAAAAAATCCTAGAACCCGATTGCAGCGCCACCTACCGGGTCCAATTGTGAATGTAAACCATCCAGGGACCCACTCAAACACACAAAAAATTTCATCAAAATCGGTCCAGCCGTTAAAAAAAATCCTAGAACCCGATTGCAGCGCCACCTACCGGGTCCAATTGTGAAATGTCAAAGAGACGCGACACTTCACGTCAATGAACGACGGTTAAATTATTTGGATATTGTTCATACAGAAATACTAAAATCGCGATTAAAAAATGGGGGGTGGGGGTAGGAGGGTGAAAAATACTTTACGACCTATTCTCATACCTACCAAATGTGCATCAAAAATTTCATAAAAATCGGTCGAGCCGTTTCGGAGGACTTCGACCACAAACACCGTGACACGAGATTTATATATATTAGATTTCCTGGAACAGTTGGAACAAACAGGGTTTTTTATGAACAGTTATTTTTTCTGAGAAATGAAAATAATTATATTTTCCTCTTTGTAACCATCCTGGATATACGGTATATTTTGAAAATTTGATAAAAACAGTATGGGTATCAATTTATGTAAGTACCCAATGGGGAAAACCCGCAAATTTTGAAAATGATCATATTGAATAGTTTACTACTCAAAACAAATTCCACAACTTTCGATTTTTACATTTGAGTCTTATTTTCGTCATAATTAAATACGAAACATGCGTCACGCTCGAGACACAATATTTGAATGACGCTGGTGACGTACTTGACCACTGGGCCCGACAGATTAGGTAGGGATTTTCACATGCGCAAACCGATCCGTTTGCACCCTGACCGCTCGTTTATTTCTCGACTCCTCCCACTTTTTCCAGGAAGACGCGTAAACACCGCGGCGCAACGGATAGGTCTCCTACGCCACAGAAAGCGCGCGTTTTAGCCATCCCGGTCATGCTGCATGTCATGTTGCAAATTTTTCGTTCAGCACGGCACATAATCAAAATTTCTACGTGGTACGCGATACATATTCTATTTATGCTTGATATTACAGTACCAAAAGTTATAAATTCGATTAAGCGGGTCTTCCCCATTAGTGAGTAGTTTGAAAAAAATTAAAAGTTAATACAACGCAGTGGATTGAACACTAGTAAAAATAATGTTTGTTTTATGACAAAAACTGTAATTTAAAAAACTAAGTACAGAGCGGCAATGCTGTACAAGAAATTAATTATTCCATATTTTCAATGATCGTCATGTTCCGCCCCACTTCACACATGCACGATCCACTGATCTATACTAATTGTTTTCGGTTTGTGCGACAAAAGCTAGTTATAGAGTGGACCTGCACTGATTACAAATTACAAAATCTTCTTGTACAATTGCTAGTTGAACCCGCGTGTGTTCCTGCAGCCCAAAGCCAAGCATTCCGCTTACTGCCTTGCTCACTCATCTGCCAAATTGGCAGCTGTGCAAACCAAATGGACCCTTTAGAGTCATTGGTGAGAAGGGTTTTGACATAAACTATCGGGGTATAGTTCAGATCACGAGCATATTAAGCTTATTATTTTGTATTTATTCGTTATTCCTGAAAAAACAAGTCAGGTATTGTACAAATTGTCAAGTCACTTCTGAGATTGTTCAATAATGAAGTGCCTGTTTGCACCTGGTCACAGTTTTTTCTAAAATGAATTAAATCCTTGTCTAATACATAAACAAGGATGAAATTGACATTTTTTGAAAAGAAACTTAAATTTGTAAGCTTGGTAGTTTAACATTTATTGTAAAAAGAAACTGATGAAATTTTTCACTGCTTATCAAATCCAAAATAATTAACATGGGTATTAAAAATTGCAAAAAATTTGATATTTTATTTCTGCTAATTATTGGTCAGCACAGAAAGTCGGAAACAATTACTTTGAAATTAGTGAAGTGAAATGCCGTAGCCCAAGAGACTTCTTTCCCCACGAATGAGTTTTGGCAACCACTGTGGCACCGCCCAGGAATATCGTGCATAAACTTAAAACAATCATGTTATTTTGAGGGAACAAATTGATAAGAAAGTTCATTGTGTAATGTTACCACTTGTACTTTAACTTATGTTAAATGGTTCTAAAACTTTACAAATCATTATAGCTTCTTAACGATGTTGTCCAATTTTAGAAGCTGTTTGTTGTAGACAGTTTTTGAGACATTCTGTGCTCTTAATCTAATGCATTCACAAATTTTGTAGTTTCTTTTTACTAAATTTTTAATGAATTCTTTCTAATAGTGTCGTTCATTGCAGAAACTACAAAGAAACAACCCTTAACAGTCACTTAAAGCGGAAGTGTTGTTGTAGGTTATTGAAACGTTACTTAAAATATTAAATTAAGTGAAACTTGACAAGTTTTAAAAGGATTTAAAACAAAAGTGATTTTTTATGTGTAATTTAAATTCATCATATCATATGGTACCAATTTTTATATGTAGGTATATGAACCTATTATACTGCCAATAAATTTTTGGTTTTTATGTGTAGAACTTACTGTTCTCGTTTGACAGTTCAACGTTTCTTTGGTTTATGTAACGTGTATTATCGTAGCGTAGTGTGTATCATTAATTGTTTAATACAACAGTATTTATTTAAATTATGGTTTATTAGGAATAAGTACAAGGTGGAATATTCGAAGTTTTACAAGCCAGTTTTGATTGTGATCTATTAGAGATGTAAAGTTCAAGGGGATTTGTAAATCGATAATATTTCGTTCGAAAATTCACGAATATTTGCGAATCAAATAATTTCTGCAATCAGTGTCGCCACTGTTTGGTGCAACTTGAAATGCGGTGCGTTTGAAAATATTTGTGAGTATTTGGAGGAATGTTATTAAAAATTTCAATATTCTCGTGAATAATCATTTCATAATATTTGGAATAACAGCTTTCCTAATGAAGAATTTGTTTCCGATCAGCTGTTATAAAAATTTTGGTGTAATTTGTTTTTATTATGACAATAGTTGCAGTTAGTCATGTAAAGCTTGTTTGTTTATCAAGCTTTACATGACTAAGACTATTTGTATGAAAGGTCTTGAATTGAAGTGTTTTTGGTGAATATTTTTCATTTTAACTCTTGATCCATGTACACAACTATACTAATATGGATGCTCTTTAGTCTTTCATTTAAATATGGCTTCTTGACTGAACTGACAACAGCAAGGCATGAGGCAGTCATAACTGCCACTTCCTCTAACCGAATTAATGAGACTTCACATGACCAACAATCAGGCCGTAGGAAGTATCATGAAGTTTCATGAAGTACTAGTAGGTCACGCAATGACATGGTTTGGGAGCAATAAGATACGACTACTTAAGGATGGAAGACTGCTACAGTCTGCAAGAAGAGAAGAAAAAATAATAGAATGAAAATGCAAGGAACACAAAGCAAAAATTTGTGAATAAATTATAAAATCTAGAGAAAGTTTGTTAAATTTGCAGGTGTTATACATGATATATTAGTAAATATTTATGACTGAACTTTATTTATATTTTGATGCAAGATGGTAAATTGGCTTGATAATAACTTCATTAGTCCACGTATTGTACCAGAACAAGGAAGTTAGTTTTAGCCCATTTTATAAAATTTATAGCTCTATGTGTTATAATAATATTAATCCATGGTGCTTCATTGGCAGGAATGTCAGGGTTTGCCAGAAAAATGCTGTTACAGTAAAGAATACAATAAGTGCTCTGTTATAAAATTTAATGTTTGTACATTGTTCAGTATATTGAAAGTGACGGAGAGATATAAAGGGTTGAAATTTTATTATTGTACAGTAGCAATATTCAGAACAAAATACGCTATAGTTCATTGAAAATATTAAGTTTTGTGTCATCAGAAACATGTGCCTCAGTTTTAAAAAATCTTCCCTTAATATTAGTTCACATTCTCCCATACCAGATGATTGTCACCCTGTAAGGTAGGTAATCCTCAAACTGCTGTTATAGAAACCTGCTTTTAAAGTAGATTTCTCATGCTGGGTGTCAGAGTGCAGAGTCGCCCAATAACGTCTATATTCCTTATTCCAATTTTGTGAAATTTGATTTGTAAATAGAAGGGAACGTTTCGGATGTTCCAACAAACACTAAACCAAATTTTGTAAAATTGAAATAAAAAATTCTGAAAGCTATAGGGGTGGCCCTAAATCTGTTGGCACCCAATATATCTTGAAAGTTTAAATCAGTAATTCTCCTTAAATTTATACAGAGTGGCCTATTAGTGCGGGGACGGTCTATATCTCTTGAACCATTCAAGGCATCAAAATGAAATTTTGCAAGTACTTAGGAAACCCTATGCCGCACATTGTAAAATTATTTTGGTGTATACAGGGTCTTCACATTTTGCGTAACAAACCAAAGTTATATTTTTTTTAATGGAAACCCCCAATTTTGTTTACATTTCACGTTCCCCATAAAATTTAATGGAAAACGATATACCACATTATGGGGTTTCCAGCAGGGGATGTTAAGATATTGCCATTTAAGTGCCAATCTGGACCGATCTTTGTGGCACTACTGACGCCTACTTACCCAAGCTGTCTACGATTTCTTTATCGAACTAGATTCACAGACTATTCTATTTGCAAATTCTGTTAATACCTTTGCTACAGTACTTTGTATTATACAGGGTGGTCAACATACGCATAATTGAATTTTTCTCAAGAATTTCAAATGGAACACCCTGCATATTAATTGCACATTTAATAGCCAGTTTACTAAGCTCTTAATTGATGCAGGCTTTGCCAGGTCTGCGGCTGACAGTTTCTACAGAAATTAAAATTGAAACTTAAAAATTTTCAATTTCACTGTTATTTTTTACAATTTTATTCGGATTTCCCCATTTAACTTAAATTCGGACCTGTCCCGTTTTAAATCGATTTAGTTAGGTAACTTTGGTGCGTATTTAGAATTCCTTGTTTTAAAATTTCGAGTTGCTTCAAGACAGATAAATGGTTAAAAGTAGATACAAATTATTAATAAGCTAAATATGACTTTGTAGAGGACATGTAATTTAAATGAAAAGCTGGACGGAGAACAAATTTATAATGTAAATAATGTTTATTAGCAGTGCCATTTTTATGGAAAGTAATTCGAAAACATTGCTTTCCCGAGATAACTGTTTTATTCTCACTTTTTATAGAAGAATCATATTTTGTAGTCAAAATGCAAATCGCGTTGAAATCATGTTACTTGTGACAAACAAAACAGCTCCAACTCGCATCTGTCATAGTTTGAAGGATTTTTTGCATTTTGCTAATTTTTTTATTTAATTTTAATTCATTTATTTAATTTCAATAAACTTGTTCTCGCTGTAGTTTTTTGTTTAAATTACAACATTTCACACTAATGATAAAAGCCAAATTTATCTCATTAATAATTTCTGCTGACTTTAAAATATTTATCTGTTCTGACTTCCCCAACAACTCCAAATTTGAGAAGAAGAAATTGAAAACACACAACAAAAGTACTTAACTAAATTGATTTAGAGAGTGAGTGGGTCAAATTTAAGTTTTCTTGGTCCTGGAAGATATTGTGATTTCGAGCTATTTTTTTTCTTTTTGATATATTTTATCACAATAATACTAATTCTCGGTAAGAATATCTTGAAAACTACCCGTTTTAGGCATACGTGGGTAGACTCGATAAAAATTAAATCGATTTTACCTTCAAAAAGTAATTTTGCAATGGGAATTTTTGTGTCAGTGTAAATTCTATTGGCTTAGTTTTGCGCAGAAACCAAATTTAAACAATTTTTTTGTTTTGGGTGAAAAAATAGGTGAAATCCGAATAAAATTGTAAAAAATTACAGTGAAATTGGAAATTTGTAAGTTTCAATCTTAATTTCTATAGAAACTGTCAATCGCAGACCTGGTAATGCCTATGTCAATCAGAAGCTTAGTAAACTGGCTATTAAGAGCCAAGTCTCCCTGCTGCATTTTCGAGCGATTCAGACGTTCACGCCTTTACAAACTGTACTGCTATTTATTTATATTTTGCTTTCTAATTTTGCAAGCATATACAGAAAGCATTCCCTAAGAGTCGTCTCGTCGGCGATTTAAAAAAAAAACGAATAGAAGTTTGTCTTTTTCGGCTTCAAATATACCCATATTTTGCGTACTTATAACTTACTAAAAAATCACTCTTTTAAAAATCCGAGACGAGAGGCCTATTTCCACCAGTTTCTTCTTTCAAACAAAACAAAGAATTTCAAAATCGGTTCATAAATAAGGAAGTAATTTGTAAAGAGAGCTGCCCTTGCAAACGCGATTTAATGCCCTGCACTGTGGCAACCTCTGCTTCGGAGCAAAAAATTCTTGATGTTCGCGATCGGATACTTGGCTCTTATGATTTCTGTATATACTTGCAAAATTAGAAAGCAAAATGTCAATAAATACCAGTACAGTTTGTAAAGGCGCTAACGTCTGAATCGCTCGAAAATGCAGCAGGGAGACTTGGCTCTTAAATGTGCAATTAATATACAGGATATTCCATTTGAAATTCTTGAGAAAAATTCAATTATGCGTATGTTTACCACCCAGTATAATGTAAAGCACTGCGACAAAGGTATTATTAGAATTTACAAATAGAATAGTTTGTGAATCTAGTTCGATAAAGAAATCTTTGACAGCTTCTGTAAGTAGGCGTCAGTAGTGCCACAAAGATGGGTCCAGATCGACACTAAAATGGCAATATCTTAACATCCCCTGCTCGAAACCCATTAATGTGGTATATTGTTTTCCATGAAGCTGAACTGCTTCTTATCAATCTTTTTAGTTGACAGATTTTCCTCTCTACAGAGCGATTAATACTTTTTATGTCCTGCATTATATACATATTTCCGATATACTCTGGCAAGCAGCAAATTAGCGATACTTCGAAAATTCAACTTTTCTTGTTAAAATAATAAATGTATTTTATTTTTCTATGAACTGTTATCAGCTTTTGCGATTTCTTTATCACAATTTCTAGGAAATGCTAGCAGGTTTTTGGCATATATTTTTCAATTTTGTTAATTTATTCTTTAAATCCTATTGGGGTGGCAAGAACTGTAGGGGGGGGCAATGTGTTACGGCGAGAATGATCGGTATAAGCCTTTCAACAGTTGAAAGGGTATCGCGACACTTCCAAGAAACTGGTAATCTAACAAGAAGACAATGATTTAGCCGAAGAAGGACCACCGTGACAAGGGATGACCATTTTCTTGTGTCCATGACTTTATTACGGAAGCGGACCGCTGCAGCTGCCAAGTTGAATTTTCGAAGTGACCCTAATTTTTCTTACCTGTATTTTGTTCTGAATACCATCACCATTTTTGATCATTGCTGACAATTACATGTTACATGTTACTATTTAAAAATTGTGTTGTAAGATAATCGCAGCAAAATAATTTTACGTGAGACCTCGACAGTGTCACGTGACATAAAATCCACCCATAAACAAAATATTATTTTTGATGTAAAACTCGATGTAAGTTTTCCTCATGTTAATGGAACATTTCATATTTATGTGATCAATATATATTTTTGGTATATCTTTCGCTTCTGTTCTTTCTGTCTTTCCTTCGCTTTCTGGTGGTGTTTTTTTTTATAACCTTTGTACTTAAAAGTAATGCTCGTGGTTATTACTAGGATGATTCGGTGCATGCTTCAACATTGCCCAAAGCAAGCAAACCTAACATTGAAGTGGACAATGGTACTCTACGAAATAATCACCGTCCCATTTCCACACCCCCGCCTTCGCCTGATCCCGAGTACGAATCTGAAAGTCCCAAGTTTGTTCATAGGATGAGCCTTAAAGATTTGCCCCCTCCAGAAGATATAAGTATTCACAGTGGACCTAATTCTCTTGTAATTCCTCCCCCATCGGATTTCACAAGTATACAAAGTTTAGAAAATTATGGATACACTTTACCACCCCCATCTATAGTTCATGCTAATAGTCAGTTGACTTCATTACCACCCGTAGCTGAGAAAGTAGCTACTTCACAAAATTTACCTCAAAATTATATTTTCATCAACAATGTTCATGAATTTTCAAACATGCCTGTGTCAGATCAAAGAAATAGTCACCTACCTGCTGACACTTATAGAGTACCTCCTTTGCCTACTTCACAACCATATCAACAACCTGTTTATGTACCACCACCGTTTCAAAATGCTCTGCCTGATTATCTCACTTTTTGCATGCCTAAACAATATCCACTACCCAACATACCACAAGGAGAAGTATTTTCTACAAATGTACCTGTTTCTCATTTTCAAAAGAGTGATGGAAAGGAGCAATTGACAAATACATCGATATATAACGAACCACTATCAACTTCATTCTTACCAGCAGTTGATAGCTCAAAATTTGTAAATACAAATGTGCAATCATCTTCAGCATTCAATTTATCTGGTCCTAGAGATCCAACAGTATCCTATGTTTCTGCTGATAATGATCAGAAACATTCACATGAGAATTTGCAATTACCTGCAGTAACTACTTCACACTTACCAAATATGCCAGCATCAACTTTGTATACTTATCCAGAAAGTACCTCAAATGTAATAAAAGCTGAAAGTTCGATATTAGCAGGACCATTATTACCACCCAAAAGCAACATGAAATCTAAAATTCCAGTTTATATAGAGCCTACTTTGACAGCTTCTGATAAAAGAGTTCCTGCAAAACAGTCAAATCAACCATATCTAGCTACCCCTTCACGTTTCTACCCAAAATCTAATCTGCCCATTCCTTCAACACCACCTCCTATTCCAGACACTCCGCCGCCTTTGCCGACGAGTCCCCCGCCGCTTGCGACAGGTGACCTGCCCTTGCTGTCAACCGAAACAAAAGTTCTCTCCTCCAGTATGATTGTAACTTTAGACGAAAGTACATTCATTCATGAAAGGCCCGTTTTAAAACCTGAACCTCTTCCAAGACCAACTTCTGTAATTTATACTAACATGCATGCTGTCGCTGAAAGTACAGACTTGAATATGGGGAGTTTATATGGCGGTTCAATAAAGGTAAAATTTGTGTAGTTGTAGTTTGTGTTTTGTAGTTAATCAAGTAGTTGAAGTAGATTAGTGTTGTTAATAAAGCTTTGGAAAGTTTCGATGCGATGTAGCATGTAGAATGCTTCATTATGTTAAAAGGAGGCATTGAAATAAAACATTGATATCTATATCTATAACATTCATGATTAATTTTTTAATTAATTTAAGATGCAGAGTTCAATTAAAGTTGGTATACCGCCGTTCCACTAGTTTACAAAAGAATACATATCCATGATAAATAAATTAATGGCAGTCGTTAAGTTTGTGAAACTCCTGAAAATTGTGGGTCTTACCTCAAAAACTTTTCTACAATAGAGCTCGTTTTGTCGTAACATATAAATGCAATATACTTTAACACTCCACTAACTCTGAAGTCTGCATTCTGTCTGAGTGTAAGTTGATTTAAAAAGAGTGTGTACTAAAAATAAATTTTATAGCGCAGGAATTTTAGATTTTAACCTGGAGAAAATTTTCGTATGGCTGAAAATTGGCACGGTTATTTGTCAAAAACTTACCAGTGCGAAAACTACTACCTATTGTAGCTTTCCAAATCGCCGTTTCTTCAAAATTAAGAAATTATTGACACATTTTTCCAAGTCTAATTTTTGGGCATGCCAAAAGTGTTTCTCTGGGATTGTAGGATGCCTTTAGAAAATACATGCTTTACAGAATCAGCTATTTTCTTCAGATTGGCTTCTTGAATTGGGGGTTCTGCATGTTTTGATTTGTAAGACTAAGTTTCTCCGAAACCTTTTTCAATACCCATCGAAACAATTTAAGGTGGGAGGAATTTATGGATCTGACTAATTCGATATTTTCTCTCTTAATTTAAAACGGATTTCTTTTTTTGTGTTCCTCTAAAAAGTGGAAGGTGAAGGTTAGGGCTATCCCAAAGGACTTGTACCTTGACGCAGTTCTAGTAATACTGGGACGGGTGGGATGGCTTGCGCGCTTCAATGATATAAAGAGCCGAACCATAGGTTTAACCATATTGGAGGGGTTTTTATTTGAGAAGCCAGACTAAATTAAGTCCCTGGAAGGGGGCAGCAGCTCTTTCAGTAATCATAGTGGCAGAGATCGTGAGGGTTGGTATGGCACTGTGATACACACTACTGCGATGTGGAAGGCAACGGGAAACCACCACATTATTTTATCCCTAGTACAGCGTACTTTAATTTATGATGATGGCACCTTCTGGAGTAAAATATTCCGGAGGTAAAATAGTCCCACATTCGGATCTCCGGGCGGGGACTGCTTCGGGGGGAGTCATCAGAAATGATAAGTGCAACATCTCACGAGTCGGAGCGTGGAATGTTAGAAGCATGAAACAAGTAGGGAAGTTAGAGAATTTGAAAATTGAGATGGATAGGTTAGCATTAGACGTAGTAGGTATCAGTGAAGTGCGATGGCCAGAAGCTGGAGACTTCTGGAGCGGAGATTTTAGAGTAATACACACAGGATCTGTAGGAGGAAATTCGGGAGTAGGAATTGTTATGCGGAAAAAAGTAGGACAGAGTGTAGAAAATTTCTTACAGCAAAGTGACAGGGTAGTTATGGTTAGGTTAGATTCGAAACCTGTAAAAACAGTAATAATACAGGTATATATGCCCACTTCTAACTACAGTGATGAGGCCGTAGAGGCAGTTTATAGTGATATTGAATATGTGCTAGATTTTGTGAGAGGGCACGAAAATTTAATAATTACAGGAGATTTCAATGCAGTCGTAGGCACAGGGCGAGAGGGCGGAATAGTTGGCCCCTTTGGATTAGGCAATAGGAACGATAGGGGAGTTAGACTGATAGAGTTCTGCGATAAACATAACTTAACGGTCGCGAACACTCTATTTCACCATCATGTTAGGAGATGCTATACGTGGAAGATGCCAGGAGACTTAGGGAGATATCAAATAGATTACATTCTCGTTAGGCAAAGATTTAGAAATCAAGTTAGGGATTGTAGAAGTTATCCAGGAGCAGATATAGATAGTGATCACAACATAGTCGTTATGAAAGCCAATCTTAAATTTAAGATTTTGAAAAAAAGAAGCGGAAGAAGGTATCTTGACCCAGAGAAACTAAAAGATGATGATATGCGCAATAAGTTCGAGAAAAAGACAAACGAAGCACTAAAGGGCACGGGTGGAAATATTGTTAGGGACATAGAGGCAGAATGGAATTGCATTAAAAATAGTTTAGTTTCCTCAGTTAGGGATATTTTGGGTCATAAACAGAATGAAAGTAGGAAACCCTGGATAACAAAACATATTGTGAGTCTAATAGAGGAAAGGCGAAAATATAAAAATAGGTTAGATGAAACAGGGAAACAAAGATATAAGGCGATCAAGTGGGAAATTATTCGGGAATGTAGGAAAGCGAAAGAGCAATGGATCGATAATAAATGCAAAGAAGTGGAAGATAAATTCGAAGTAGGAAAGACTGATGAAGCATATAAAATAATTAGGAGAAATTTTAGAGAAATTGGATCTAGTACCAAAAACATTAGAAATGAGGCAGGAGATATCCTAATCGGAAGTGGGGAGAAGGCAGATAGGTGGAAAGAATATTTAGGAAACTTATATGCGGGACAGGAAGTGCAAGATATATTAGAAAGCGAAAGCAGTGTAGAGGGGGATAACCTAGGGAGTCCTATAATGAGAGAAGAGTTTGAGATAGCACTAAAAAGTTTAAGGAATAATAAAGCACCAGGTATAGATGGCTTGCAGGCAGAAATCTTAAAGTGCGCAGGTCAAGAGGTAATAGATCGTTTATTTAAACTAGTTAGTCGCATATACCTGACCGGCGAGATTCCAGAAGATTACAAACGGAACATCATAGTAGCTTTGCCAAAAAGAAAAGGAGCGGATAGATGCGAAAATTTTAGAACTATCAGTTTAACTTCCCATGCGTCAAAAATTTTAACTAGAATTGTGCAAAGAAGGATGGAGAAAAAGGCGGAAGAAATATTAGGAGAAGATCAGTTCGGATTTAGACGAAATAGAGGAACGCGCGAGGCCATTCTAGCTTTACGAGTAATTATAGAAAAAACGATAGAAAAGAGAAAGAGCGTCTATATAGGATTTGTAGATTTAGAAAAAGCCTTCGACAACGTAAAATGGGGGAAGATGTTCGAAGTGCTGAGAAAGGTAGGGATGAAATACAGGGACAGAAGAATAATACATAATCTCTACAAAGAGCAAAAGGCAGTTATAGAATGTGAGCAGGAACAAAGGGAAGTAGATATCCGGAAGGGAGTGAGACAGGGATGTGCATTGTCACCTCTAGTTTTCAACTTATATATCGAAGATGCGATTAATATTGTTAAGGAAAGAACAGCCTCAGGGATCAATGTACAGGGCCAAACTATTAACATGCTCAGATTTGCGGATGATATAGCAGTGTTAGCATCTAGCAAAGAAGAATTAGGAGCGGCTCTGAATGAAATGGAGGCAGTTTTGACACAGGGCTTCGGCATGAAAATCAATAAAAAGAAAACTAAAATTTTGGTATGTAGGGGATGTGAAAATAGAACTAATATGGAAATACAAATTGGAAATGAGAAGATAGAGGAGGTCGCGGATTTCTGCTACTTAGGAAGTAAAATAACTCAAGACGGTAGGAGCACTAAAGATATAAAACAAAGAATGGCGCAGGGCCGAGTTGCGTTTAACAAAAAGAAACAACTGTTATGCTCGAGAACGGTTAATATAGAGACTAGGAAGAGACTCTTAACGTCGTATGTATGGAGTACGGCATTATACGGGTGCGAAACTTGGACAATAGGAGAAGCGGATAGAAAAAGAGTAGAAGCGTTTGAAATGTGGTGCTACAGACGCATGATGAAGATACCGTGGATAGATAAGGTTAGCAATAGGGAAGTATTAGAAAGAGTTGGGGAAAAGCGAAAGGTATGGAAAACAATAAAGAGTAGGAGAGATAGGATGGTAGGACACCTTCTAAGACACGAAGGAATAGTTCGTGACATACTAGAGTCAGAGATAGGAATAAAAAGAGGTAGGGGTAGGCCTAGATTAGACTACTGCTCTCAAATAGTTAGGGATGTAGGATGTTCTACTTTTAGGGAAATGCGTAGGTTAGCTCAGGATAGAAAAGAATGGAGGTACGCGTCCAACCAGTCCTCGGACTGAGAACCTTATGATGATGAAGGTTAGGGATTACGCTATTTTTTCGAATTTTCGAAAAGGTGCCGTATGCAATGGGTTTCTTTACTTCTTGATTTTTCACTTTATAAATGGATTTTTCAAATGATTGCACAAGAAAACCAATTTTTAGCACAAGTTTTGTTCAGCAAACTTTTCAAATGAATCCATTACAAATATTATTTTTACTTGAAAACTATTAGTTTTACGACATAAACATAAAAGATATAAAAAAGTTTCTGAAGGAATCAGGCTATCTAATGCATACTTCTAGATGATCACATTTCGCCCCATTAAAATATTCGGATTAAAAGTTTAATAAGCGTTGCTAGTTTCATCCCCTTATAACAATACGGGAGGATTAAGGAAATTTTCAAAAGTACCTAGCCTTTTTATTAGTAGGAAAGTCCACTAAATTCCATTTTTGTAAGATTTCCCAAAATTTGAGAAAAAAAATAAAAACCTAATTGTTCCCTCCCACTTTGGAGAAATGTATCTCCTCGGTGAGAGGGTATAGGAGTAGTTAAATGAAAGACCGCCCTTAATTTTCAACAAGGAATCAACCCCTAAAGTTTTTTGCAATTATTTGGAAACACCCTATATGCCTGTATACTTGCCTTTTTTTATAATCATGGGCTGAACATTTTCAGAAATATTGAAAACCAATTACATATGTATTTTGGTATGAAAATAGCAGCTGTAGGTGTAACGTTTATTACATAGATACTATAAACTACATACATAGATCTTATTGCCCGACAATAATTATTATTTAATACATATTTGAAATAGGCTTTCTCGTAACTGGATGTCTGTAGTCCAACTACAGTATACAGAGTGTCAATTTATATGAGGATGTGGTTACAGGTTTATTTTGCATTTTAGAGGAAAAAGTGATACAAAATGCCATTACAGGTCTTCGACTATTTGTATTATATTGGCATTGTCCATTTTAGAGTACAGTGCAACCTCGCTAATCCGACCATGCGCCAATCCGAACCTCCAGTAATCCGAACCGCTGGTCTAAAAAACGTTACCTCTATAATCTGAACAAATCTTCAAACACCTCGATAATCCGAACAGTTGTGTACTGAAACAAGCAAAAATCTCGGCAAAAATTGACAATTTTTTCTCCGCGTAAATTTTAAGGTTATGTAAACGTAACGTAAACGTGCGCAAAAAATATTTATACTGAAGGTTTATTTCTTTATTTTTAAAGAAATTTTATGTTGTATTGCCGGGTTTCTTATACTTAACATGCAAAAAATATGTACATAAATGTACTTACATACCTAAACATACATAGGTACCTACATATTTGTACTTGTCTAAGAATTATTTTGATATTCTTCTAGACATTGTATTTGTATGTTATTACCAGTTTTTTCACTAAATACAATTAATATCATTCTTAGCAAAATTTCGCGTGTTTTTAGAGTAATTCCAGTATTCCGAACATTTCGGTAATCCGAACTTAGCCCAGTCCCAATTAGTTCGGATTACCGAGGTTGCACTGTATATCCTATTTGCACAACTCTGTTTCCCAGTAAGTTTTCATCAAAATAGTCAATTTTTTCAATATCAAACTCTTGATCTCCTATATTAAAATAAAAAGATAACATTTTGCATTCACGCATTGTGAAAATGTAGAAGAAACTATACTTTTCACATTTTTCTGTGTAAGAATTCCATAAATCCTCAAGATTTCCGAACTCTCCTGACATTTCAGAATTAGAAAGAATGTCAAAATTGTTATCTTCCGATACCCCAACATTTTTGATACAGATATGTCATGCATTATAGGACTAACAGTAGGACACAAATTTGAAGTTCTGAGTGATACCGTGGTTCTAAACTTCCCACCATTATACTGAGTTTGGTTAAAAAACGAGGTCGATATCTATTTTTGTAATACCGGGTGTCCCCGGATGGACCTAACTATTCTTGTAAATTTGTTTATTTCGCATTTTTAGAGAAGTCGTTCTTCATAAAAAGTTTTGCCTATTCTAAAAAGTCCTTAGCTATAGTCAAAGTATGAAAAAAATACTAAAGCCCTGGTTTTTAAGAACTTTCCGCCGACGCAATTGCGCCAACGGACTCCGTCGACGCACTGCCCTGGCGGATTTCGCTGAAATCAAACCTGCATATTTGTTTGCTGCTAAGTTACACCAAACAAAAAACTAAAAATTTTCTGCCGTTCAAACAGCGACAGATTTAAAATACAGCAAACGGAAAGTTGTTAAAAACCTTAACCTTTCAACTGAGCCTTCCACCATTTCATTAGAGTTAGTCATATATAATTTTTCTTTGCCCCCCCCCCCCCCCCCGGTTTTTTCTGGGCTAGCGCGTCTTTGCTAACTTTCAACTGACGACTGTATTGGAGCTGGTTACCCATTATCAACTAAAAGTAAAAATTATAAATCTTTTAATCAGCTTGACCACTTGGCCATATGATAAAAATATTTGACCATACTGTTGGCACCTTTGATTTTAAAAATCAAATCATTATCTTGGAGCCGTCCCATCCGAGCCTGCCCTGCTTTTATGGAAAGTGGAAGTATTGCACTAGTAGGACACTCTCGCAGTAGTTGTTAGTCTTCAGGTTATATTGCCGAATAATATTAAACCCTACACGTATATGAATGTTTTAAATTACCTTGTCTCCTTTAAATAGCATCATCTTATACTTACAAATTACTAGGTATATGAATGTTAATTCGTAATTAAATGTTCATGATATCCTCCAGCCTCCACAATCTCCAAAAACTAATGCAGCTAAAACATCAGTCAGTGATAGAAAGAAATTTTTCGAGCACGCAATGGAAGAAAGTCAGAAACCTTCGCCAAAACCAGGTAATCCGTATTTTAATATTAATTGCTAGATACTAATTTTGATACATGTTTTAGAAAAAGTTTTTAGCTATTTAAGCGCTGATGAAATAGAGAAGCTGAAAGCGGAAGAGGAAAAGAAAATTGCCACATTAGGCAGAACAGAAATAGGATCTCTCAACGCTTTGGATCAATCAGATGATGAATCTGTTGATTCTCAACCCACTAGGTAAGAGTTTTTGTTTCATTTGCAACTTTTAACTTGACAAAAGAAAATTTTTATAATTTATATTAGTTTCAATATTGACAATAGCAAATTAATATGAGGTGCATTGAGTTTGTCACTGCCTAAAATAATAATGTTTTGATAACATTGTTATTCTGTCTGTACTCAGACCAGCGAGTACAATCGGCATAGTAAGAACAGCAAAGGCAGAAAGAAGACTGCGTGACCGCATGAGGGAAGAAGGATTACTAACAGATGAAGATGAAGTTCCTCTGTCACCTGCAGAAGAGCGTGCTCGACGAGCAGAGAAACGAGCTGCTTGGAGACAAGCCCGTCTCAAATCCCTAGAACAGGATGCCATTCAGGCACAGAACATAATAAAATCAATGACTGACATGGTGGGAATCGGTGAAATCCCACCAAAACTTACAGAAGTTGATTCGCATGAGGTAAGAATATATTTCATGGTACCACTGCATGGGAATTAATAACAGCCAAATGTAGAATGGCAATTTTCATCATACGCATTAATCCATATATTTATGTAACTAACCTCATTAACTGTACTTGACTGGACTTGATACGTATCCAGGGCGATGGTACTAACAACATTGCATGTGATCAGCTGAGGCCCTCTAGTGCTGACTTTCCCAAGCTGGAGGTGCGCACCAAACCTGGGAACACTACGGTGAGAGAGAGCGAGAAGATTCTAGGGGAGACGATTACGAGGCGCACTGAAGAATATGTCGACGATACGACGGGCGAGAAATGTGTGCGCACCGTCGAGTACGTAGAGAAGCTCATTGAGAGAGAGGTATAGAGCCCCATTCAGCATGACACTCGTGCACTCTGGTTAGTCTTAACGCCACTTTCTGGTAGCACTGTGCGTTTTATCAAGTAACACTTGTTTCTGAAAATTAGCATGAAATATTCTTCGCGATTGACATGCGGCAAAATGGCATCCACAACAAAAAAGTGAGATATTTGTTTCCCAGTAGTGTATTTTTGTTGAAAGAAATATGAAAGCATTTGTTCTCATACCTTACAATTAAAAAGACACTATTACGAAACACATAAAAATAATTTCTAAAACGCTAGTGGGGGAACCAGTTGGGTATTGTTTGATTCCCAATTTTATGTTTTTTACCATATATCAATCGTGTTGAAATGCAGTCTGTAAATGGTGATTTGATTGAATTGTAAACGTAAAGTCTTTCAGAAATTAGAGTTTATAACGAAGCTCTTGCATGCACACTTTTTTATCTTCACTGCTAAAATGCTGTTTAGTGCATTTTTAAGCACATTTAAATTCTTGTATCTTAAGGTCGTTGGTAGCTTGTTTATGTCATTTGAAATTAGATTTCGATATAAGGATTTAATGGGGTCGTTCCGTGTTATGGAGCTTCAAAGTTTCACCGTATACCGGGTGGGGATTTAGTGTGTAATCGGCTCATATGTATCTCTGGAACTATTTAAGATATCAAAATGAAATTTTGCACGAATGTGGGGAACCACATGGAGCATTTACCAAAATTATTTAGGTATATACAGGATGTTCACATTCTAAGTACCATAACAAAGTTCTATTTCTTTAAATGGAAACACTACGTGTCATTGCATAATATGGATTCCCCATAAAATTCCATGAAAATTGATATACTACATGATGTGGTTTTGACTAAGGAATGTTGAGATATTGACATTTTTGTGCCATTATGGACCCAAGTTTATGACGCTTCTGACGCATACTAACCAAAGCCACCTAAAATTTCTTTATTGAAATAGGTTCACACACTGCTGTATTTTTGAAATCTATAAATAATTTTATCATAATACTTGAGATAATACAGGGTGGTTAAGTTACGCAAAACAGAATTTTTCTGAAAAATTTCAAATGGAACACCATGTATATTATTTATACAATTGATGGTCATTTTACTAAGCTTTTTATTGATGTGGATATTGTCAAGTCTACCAGTAAAAGTTTCGACATAATGACCATTGAATTATAAAAATGTAGAGTTTTGTTAGTATTTTACATTATTTTTGACAATTTCCCCTATTTTGTCACCCAAAACTCCAAAAAAGGTCTGCATTTTGTTTCTATGAAATATTTAGCAAATGAAGTTTACATTAACACAAAAAATCCCATTGCAAGATTATTTCTTAAAGATAATATTTTCTTCCATGGCACTCTTTGTTTGAACATTATACCCGACTTTAAAAAGACATTATACATTTAAGAATATAACCATCAAGAAATAGTTTTACAATAAGATTTATTGTCTTTATATTGATACCAATTTGCAAATACAAAATATAAACATTATTGTGAGTTTTGAGCAACAAAATAGGGGGAATTCGCCAAAAAGAGTTTAAACTAATAATGAAATTCAAAAATTTTGATGTTCAATCGTAATATCTGCCGAAACTATCAGTAGTAGACCTGGTAATATCTGCATCAATTAAAAGCTTAGTTAACCGACTGTCAGTTGTGCAAATAATATACATGGTATTCTATTTGAAATTTTTGAGAAAAATTCCCTTTTGCAGAACTTAACCACCTTGTATAATCCTAAGTATTATGGTGAAAATATTTATAGATTTCACAAATACAGCAGTGTGTAAACCCCTTCCAATAAAAAATAATTAGGTGGCTTTGGTCAGTAGACGCCAGTAGAGTCATAAATTTGGGACCATAATGACACAAAAATGTCAATATCTTAACAGTGCTTACTCAAAACTACATCATGTAGTATATCAATTTTCATGAAATTTTATGGGGAATCGAAATCACGCAAATACTTGTGGGGTTTCCATTTAAAGAAATAGAACTTTGGTCTGGTACTCAGAATGTGAACATCCTGTATATACATAAATAATTTTAGGGAATGCGTTTCCCACATACGTGTAAAATTTCATGTTGATATCTTAAGCAGTACCAGAGATATGAACCGATTACACACTAAATCCCCACCCGGTATATCGCATTTGAGGTATATCTATGAAATTCCAACATTACTTTAACGAACAACATTTGTTCTATGGGTTATATCAAATATTTATATGCAACTAATTTACTTAAATAGGGACATGCGTCGATCAGATATAAGCAAGCGCCAATTAATTTATTAATTGTTTAGATACTATAAATGCAGAAAGCACTGTGCTGACGGGTCCCACAAGGATGAAACCAGTGATATGCAGCATTTTGAATACAAAATATTTGATATAACCTTTAAAACGAATATTGTTCATTAAGCAATAGATCGTTTTAAATTGTCGTCATACAATTGACAGCTGGAGGGCAAACATTCGTTTGTTTAAAACTTAGTGGAGGGAAGAAGAGGAGGAATAACAAAGCAGATGTTTGTGTTACAATTTGGCACCAAAAAAGGGGCGTAACTTAAACTCCTTAGTCTCTTTACGCCGAGAATTGAACTGAAATTCTTAAAATGATGACTAGTTGCACTATTTATTGCAAACGTTGCTTTCGTTATTTTGAGTTAAATTACATGAACTCAAAACAGTAACCACTTTGTCTGTCGCCAAATCTGCTCAAATTTTGGTAACACACGTGCATAGCAAAGATCGGGCGTTGTGTATCCATACTCTGCCCTCCAACAAAAAATGGCGGCCTGTCAAAATCAGGCATTCTAAAATGAACGTAGAGACACGTTATGAATGTTCCAATATCAGCTGGCCTGAGTAGCATTTTGATATCTCGTAGCACAAAAAAATTTGGATTTGTTCTATAGTTCAATGTCTGGCGGTGTATTTGCTCGAGGAACATTTGTTGGAACGATCCAGCACCACTTATTGCATCTAAACAATTAATAAAGTAATTGCCGCTTGCTCATATCTGATCGACGCAGGCCAATATTTGTGTCACTTGCATATAAAATGAATGCAGAGTCCCACAAGGACAAACCAGTGGTCTGCAGTTTTCTGTAATCATTTTGAACGCAAAGTATTTAATATAATAATTAATATTATCATAATTTTTTATTTCGACTTAAACGTGAGAAACTGCAGAAAAATTCTGCATTTTTTTGCCACAATCGTTTATTGAAGCCGGTTTCCAGAAAATGGTGAACGACCCCATTGTTAAAAGAATGTAATATTTAAGTTAGTCATAGGTACCTACTTTTTCTAAACGTTTTCAAAATGAAGTATGTACCGGGTGGCCAGATAAGAATGCAAAGTGCTGTATCTCGGAAGCTATACATTATAGAGTCTTGCGGTAAAAAAAAATATTACTAAAGTGGCCAAGAGAAGACCGTGGAAAATATTTTCAGATTTTCAAGATGGTCGCCAGGGGGCGTAACCACCATCTTAAACTTTTAAAGTGATTTTTCACTGAAATCCACCTAGTAAATGTACCAAAAAATATGTGTTTTTTAAAGATAAGCTTTATTCAAGTAATTTTTGTTTAACACTTTTCGACGTATCTATCAAAATGAAGTGGTAGGGGGTGATTCAATGTTCTTTTACATAAACAGCTGTAACTCCTAAACGACTGAACGGATTTTAACAAACTTGGTCTCGTTGGAAAAAGCATTTATTGCTCCATCAAACCCATCTTACCTGTGATATGTCTAATTCTTAGTGATGCCGCTAGAGCGCTTTTTTTGATATAATAACAGAAAATTGCAAAATTCTCTAAAAAATTAAATGCAATAATATGACTTTTTTTCATAAAAACGTAGTGAAATGATACCTAAATAGGCTAGTGAAGACCACATCTCGATATCTTATTCCTAGCCAAAAATATCGAAGAAAGAAAATTTAGTTATAAAATTTTAGAGACGCTATTACACCGGTATTTATTCTTATTTATTTGTCTTTTTTCAAGATCAGTGATAAAATTTCATAATTTTTAAATAATAAAAGTATTCTTGGTTCAAACAATTAAAAAAAACGTGTAGGGGCATAAGAAGAAAGGAGGACCGATTTTGGCCACCCCGATCCCCAGACCTCACCTGTTTGGACTTCTATCTATGCGGGGTCGGTTAAAAGATATTGTTTACCAAATTCTACCAACAACGAGAGACGACATGAACATACGGATACAAGATACCATTCGTAGCCTGTCAAGAGCAGAAATTGAAGCTGCTGTAATGTCTACGCATGAGCGTCTCCAACAATGCATTGAGTGTGATGGAAGACAGTTCCAGCATTTAAGGAGGCATTAGTTTTATTTCAAAATCGGTCCTTCTTTCTTCTTATGCCCCTACACGTTTTTTTTTAATTGTTTGAACGAAGAATACTTTTATTATTTAAAAATTATAAAATTATGAAATTTTATCACTGAATCTTGAAAAAGACAAATAAATAAGAATAAATACCGGTGTAATAGCGTCTCTCTAGAATTTTATGATAACTAAATTTTCTTTCTTCGATATTTTTGGCTAGGAATAAGATATCGAGATGTGGTCTTCACTAGCCCATTTAGGTACCATTTCACTACATTTTTATGAAAAAAGTCATATTATTGCATTTAATTTTTTATAGAATTTTGCAATTTTCTGTTATTATATCAAAAAACCCGCTCTATCACTGGTAAGTTGGGTTTGATGGAGCAATAAATGCTTTTTCCGAGACCATGTTTGTTAAAATCCGTTCAGTCGTTTAGGAGTTACAGCTGTTTATGTAAAAGAACATTGAATCACCCCCCACCACTTCATTTTAATATATACGTCAAAAAGTGTTAAACAAAAATTACTCGAATAAAGCTTATCTTTAAAAAACACGTATTTTTTTGGTACAATTACTAGGTGGATTTCAGTGAAAAATCACTTTAAAAGTTTAAGATGGCGGTTACGCCCCCTAGCGACCATCTTGGAAATCTGAAAATATTTTCCACGGTCTTCTCTTGGCCACTTTAGTAATAAATTTTTTTACCGCAAGACTATGATGAATAGCTTCCGAGATACAGCACTTTGTATAGAAAAATGTTTGCAAACATTTGGAAGAATGTTAGAATATGTTGCAGTGTTATTGTAACAGTTTTGTCCAATTTTTAAGCGGTGTTAGACTGGCAATATTTGCTTTGTTTGGGTCCTTTAGCTAAATGACCTACACAATAATAGAACACATAAAAGAATAAGTATCAGAGTTTGAGATACTTTTAATCATTCAAGTATTCAAAAGTTTCTGAAACTCTAATTTATATTTTCTTGCAGCAATAAACAAAATAACTTGATCAAAAGTCAGTTACTTTTATTAAGTGCAATTTTACAGTGGCCACTTAAACTGAAAGGCACCTTGGCCGGGCAGCCTTATGGGCCAGTCTGACACTGAACTAAGTATAATTTCAGCTCAAGTAGTTCTTCATTATTGATTAGAATATTTCAATTTACTATGTATTAAGAATTGACTGTTGAATAAAAACAGCGTGTATATTTTTTCTTTTGCAAATTTTCAGGTAGAAACTCTTCAGGAAAAAATAATATCACTGGAATTAACAAAACCGACTGAATTGCATCTTGAAAATTCTTTAAACGGTGATGGTGATGAATCGGTTTCTGAACCCGCAACTCCAACGGCGGGGGAGGAGCATACGCTGGATGAAAATTCGACAATTTTGAATAAGAAGAGGAGGCGCAAGCGTTCCAAAAAGGCGAAACATTAACATTTAGCTAATAATTTCACACATCACAATCGTTTTTCCAGGGTGGATGGGTTTTAATTTATAAGTTATAAATCTTATTTTTATTTACAAGTCTAAATTATTGTTATATTAGTGTACAAAGTATTTTAACATTTACATATCTCATGTAATTTTATGCATTTATGTCTTAATGTGGATGTTTTCCACAATTTCCAAAATTCGAGTGATGCAAAATTCTTATATTTTGTTTCAAAATCTAGAAGATGGTATTACTGGTTATTTTATATAATGACACTTTACACTATACATAATATTAATTGTGCTTTGAAAACAGACTTTTGAATTTTTAATATATACTTTTAAAAGTTTCCATTTGAGTTTCACTTCTTCGATGCCATTATTCCTTCCAATTGACCCTAAAAACAATATTTATTTTAGTAGTTACAACAGTGGTATTTATTAACATTTATTATGTTGCAAGAAAAAACAGCAAAGCTGGAGATGCGAACAAAAAGAAGCAAAGGTAGGTCCAGATTAAATGACTGTTCACAAATGGTTAAGGACGAGGGAAGTTTTTCTTTTGAGGATGGCCTGAAAACTTTATAATGAAGGAAAAACGTTATTACCTTCAGTTGTTGATTGGTTTTCTTCAAGAACGTAACCTCTTCTGCGTGTTTCTTTTCTTCTGCAGTTCGTAATTCGGTATTTCTTCTTTCTGCTTGTTCAAACTTCTGTCGCAAGTCTGCTAACTGATGCTCTAAGTCTAACTTTTCCGACTGCAATTGCTCGATATCTCTCTGTAGATCTGATTTCCCTTGCTCAGCTTGAAGAGCTTTGCGCATTCCAAATGCTATGCTGCTACAGTATAAAGACTGGTAGGCCTCGATTGTCATTCGCATTTCATTACGCACTCTTAGCAAGAGCAATCCTCTTTCTGCACAGTTAACTGTTACTTGTCGTATAATTTCATCAAAACATTGTGTATACAGTTCTCTTCTAACAGGGCATATACCTGTTTCACGCGCCTGTTTGATGTATCATATTAGTAACTATACTTTTGGGAAGAATGTACAGTTATACATCAATTCTCAGTGGAAATAATGACTTCGCAACATCCACTGATTTAGCATTATTTATAAAAATATTTTACCTGTCTCTGTTCTAAACGCATATCTAATTGTTCCTGGAGATTGATAACATCCAAACGGGTAGCTGGTGTGGTAGAAACATTTTGAATCCACATTTTTCCGTCTTCTTCCCATACTTTTGGCGGTAAAATTGCATTCAATATTTCTTCAGTTTCCCTACGGGCATCGGCTGTTGGTGCTGCAGCTTTTAATTTTTGTGCTTCATCCTAGTAAAGTGGTGAAAATAGTTATTTGAGCGCTTTTGTCCACGAGATACTATACAGTTTACCGTTGTGTGTAATTTTGCTTGTTGTTTAGTTACTAAAATGGGATTGTCATATTTCACCAAAGTATTCCCCGATGGAAGAATGCGTTCTGCCATTTTAATTCTTTGAATTAATGTTCAATAAAACATAGACAATATGTCAAAAATGACTGGTGACAGCAATTATGCAGAAAGTGTCAAAAACTCAACTACAAGTAGTATCCTAGCAACTTCTAAATAAGTATTGATTCAATTTACGGATAAGTAGATAAAGTATGAATAATATAACTTGGCGTATGATTGAAATAATCTACGCATCATGTTAGTTTGATATCTCTCTCGCACGCAACTAGTTGATATGGCCGCTAATTATTAACGTAAGATGAAATAATCAAGATTTTCCATTGTAACTCTTTCACTCATTCTCATTTATAATGTTGGATAACAATGTATTTGTACGTCTTTGCTTGTTTCGTATGTTATCATGGAAACTAGTATTAGTGTCACAGTACTGTCAATGTCGAAACAAATTAGTTCACATGCATGTGTCAACCCATACGCCAAGTTATATGATTTAAACTTTAGGTAACCATAATTCAATTCAATCGTCCATGGTTCACCAACTTAAGTATCGAAATATCTAGTATGGGAAAAACTTGTTCCCTCGACCCCCTAGGAAAGCTGCACATTGCATACAGCATACTAGGCCGGAAACGTGACAATTGTGTTGCCTGTGCGCTAAACTCGCACCTGTGCTATACATATTTGAAAATCGCACAGGTTCATTCAAATTTTGTAGGCAGCTTTGAGATTTCGACGTTTACTGCAAGCTGGTATTGGAAATCAAGACCAGAGAATATAGATTTTCTCTATAATTTGTCATGCTATCTGGTTTTTTAAACATTTATTTTGTATGATTCATGTACTACGAGCCCCTTCCCATTTCAATTGGTCCACCTTAGGATTTTTCAGATATTCATCTTGAGGGAGCAAAAATAGAAGTACTACATGAACTTCAAATTTGTTTATTCTTTTAACACCATCTTTAGCATCTCTTAACCACGAGAAATACATATGAAGTAACTAAAACCGATAACTAACGCACAATGAGAACGAATAGAAAAAAAGTGAATAAATACGTAAAATTACCAAAACAACAATCTTAAAGTTTATCACTGGGTAACATCGCCTTTATTTTTATTATAGCCAAAATTCGATGGGGCATAGTATTAACCAAGCATTCCGATGTAAACGAATCCCATATTTCCTGAAGCCTTTGCTTCAGTTTAGGGATTGTTCTGGCAAGATGTTTCCGTAGCACCGTTTTCATCTCGTGCCACAGAGTTTCGATCGGTGATTGATCAGGACTATTAGAAATCCATTCCAGAAGTGGTATACCATAGTCTTCCATCCATTTTAAGGCTCTTTTTGAGGTGTGGCATCCTGCACCGTCCTGCTGAAACACAAAATCTTGGCTTGATGTCACACATGCTTCCATGACCATTAAAAGCGATTCTTCTAAAATGTCTAAATATTTGTTTGTATCCACAGTTCCTTTAAGAAAATGAAGTTTTCCTACTCCTTTGGATGACATTCTGCCCCAGACCATGACAGATGCAGGAAATTTTACCTTTCTTTCGAGTCAGTCAGGATGGAACGTCTCATTTTTTCTGCGAGTAACTTGACGACTGTCTCCAACACACACTTCGAATCGGGTCTCATCACTCCATTGTATTGAACTCTGTTGCTGAGATGTCCAATCCTTACGTTCTTTTGCTCATCTTAATCTATTTTTCTTCTGCCGTGGTGTTAAAAGTGGTTTTTCCTTGGCCTAAAGCAAAAATTGAACTTTTACTTTTTCTAGTTCATTTTTTTTACTCAAGAAACAACCTTGTAAGTTCCAAATTCCATTTTGTGAGCTTCCCTGTGACATGTGGATCTCGGAATTTGCCTTCCAACAGCATCACTTCACAGAGCACTTAACTCAAGGTAACTGACACGCCTGCTTTTTTGGATAATTCTCTTAATTCTTTTCTATTGACATTTGTAATCTTGCTTTTTTCGCATGTCGGGGTTTTGTGGCGACTGAACCTGTAGTTTTATATCTTCTAACTATATTTCTTACACTATACCTCGACAACTCTAATAAATTAGCAATCTCCGAGTTTGATTTCCCACAATTGACAAATTTAATAATAAGTGAACAAATTTTGTCATCGATAATCTTTCCTTTGACCATTTTGCTGAACACAACTACCTTGAAGGTGTATCAAATGTATTAGTATTGGTAATTAGTATTAGCAATTGTCGTGGCGTCTGCTTTCCATGACCACCTTTGGATTAATAGGCTTACTTTGTAACTAAATAAAAATGGATTGATGTCGCCGTACTTGGAACATTTTTGCTTCTTTGTTACAAATTTGAATAGGGAACAATAAAGTTGGTGTTTTCTACTGCATATTATTAAATATGCCTTGTTGATTAATTTGAGACCTAAAAACAGCATGTAGTATTTATTATTTCTTGATGCTGTCCAAAGAACTAAGATTTCAATGGGTTGGCCAATGGGAAGGGGCTCGTATAATCTCCAAAAGTGGTGTTCCAGTTTGCGAAGCGAATCGTTTATGCCGGACGTTGCTATGTTTTCGTCAGCCCTGCCTCCCCATAGACGATTTGATTTTTCGTTAAAAGAACATGATTATTTATCTATTTTTTTTGCTGCCCTTTATTTACTAGTGTAAGGCTAACACGTTTGTTGTCATTCAAATAAAATCGTTTAGATCCGCCTTCAAAACTTTAATTGGCGGACAGTTGTTAAGGTTTTTTTTACCTCAGAATGTAATTGGTTATGGCATTTTAAGCGGAATTGAACCGTAAAGTGGTACAGCAATTTTGGCGTTTATAGCAGGCATGGCAATAAATGTACTATTATTATTATATGCAGTAAGAATTGACCCCAAGATAAGGCTGATGTTCTTGTTCTAGTATTCATTATAAGTATTAAACTTTACTGAATAATCTTTTTGTCCTACAAAATAAAAAACCGACTTCAATGAGAACATCATCAATGTAGTCGAAGTCAATTAAATACGCATTATTAAGGATAACTCAAATACTGCTGGTCAGATCTTGATCAAATTTATATGGGACCACATGAGAAGCACCATCTTTCAAATAAAAAAGAATCATCAAAATCAGTTCACCTGGAAAAAAGTTCCGAAGTAACACATAAAAAAAATAGTCCTTTTTTGAAGTCGGTTAAAAACATATATAAACTAACCTTTAGGATTAAAGTAAAACATCCTACAAATTAATTTTTTTTAAAATTTCAAATTCGAATCAAACAAAAATTGACTGTAAAAAAGCAGATCATTTATTCGTTTCAGTTTAAAATACAATATCTTAAATTCACATAAAAATTTTAAAACATTAAATACATTCCTAGTTATACATTGAAGATAAAAATAGTGTGCAGAACATGTTTTCGTGACTAGAACATAAAAAATAAATAACTTTGGTACGCAACATTTTCTTTGTTTTTAACAATATAAAATAAATTATATGACAAAACAAATTCCAGCCAATTTAGTGAAAGGAAACGGGAAGCTATTGTCTTCGTTGTTACATTCAGTTGTAAGTAATGAAAGAAAAGCTTTCGATTTAGTCTTATTTTACAAAAACTCTCAACCGTAATTTGTTTTGCCACAATGTATACATAGCTGCTTTCGCATCAAGCAAATTAGTATGAAAACTTCAATGGTTATTAATATTATACTAACAATATGTTGCTATAAATTTAGGAATCTACATTTAAAATGCGATATAACCTGAATTAGTTTACTAAAATAATCGAAATTACATAAATAACTTTTGATGGCACAAATTATTTAAAATCTTCAAAAACAATAAAAAACAAAATTGAGTATTCTATAAAATAATAAATATTAAAATAATCTCGCTTTTCAAACAAAACAGACATACTGTGATTAAAGCAAGGTTTAAAATTTCATATACAGTACGCCCCACCAACATGTATTTCTTCAAATACATATATCTTTATTACATAAAGAAATGATTTCCCGTTAAAAAGGTGTGTGCTACAGTCTTTTCTGTTCAAAAATAAAAATAAATTTTCTTAATTAAAAACGTTGTTCCACAATGTGAAAATATTAATTTTTTGCGAGTAAATTAGAAATGATCTCAAAATAACCGAACAGAAATTGGGCATAAAAAACTGCGATATACAAATTGCAAGAGTATAAAATTTTCTCATGCATATAATCAAAGAATGTCTATTTTATTTGATCCACTATAATTTTCGCTGCCATATGAGAATTGAGAGCTGGACCAAATGACCGAATTATATGGACATTAAGTGGTTACAAAAATATGGTGCTTGTCGGTTTTGAGCATATTAATCTCGCTGCATTTTCGTTAAAGGTAGGTAAAAATGCTACATTTTCACAATCTTGTGTGGTAATAAATGCTTTTAAAGCAAGACTAATACAAACTGAAGGGGAAATATACATACACTTACCTAGAAACACATTGTTATTGACTTTGCTATGCCCTGAATAAGTTGGCATAATGTTAGTTAATTCTTGAAAAAAAAATCAGTCCAATACTGCAAAAAGTTAAAAATGGTTTCCTTATACTAATCAGTTGGTAAAAATAATAGGTATTCAAAATCTGGATGAAACTATAGTTGTTTAAATTTTTTCATATACTGGTAGGTATATTATAAATGGTAAAACAAAACACAGAGAAAGAAAATTTGTAAGCGCGACTGATTTAAGCTGTCATCACATTGTTTGGTCAATTCTCCCAAAGTTAGTTTAAATATTGTGAGTAGAGTACGATATTATGGTACATTTCAAACCATATTGAATTTTTCTTTCGCTAGAGAAGAAAGCTCTACTGGAAAAATAACTTTCCTCTTTTTCCAAATCTGAAGTCAATAAAGCACGCTCAAATTAAAGAAAAATGCTGTACTCCTGTAAAGGTGGCGGAAGAAATGTGATAAGAGCAGTATGAGAATCGAGCTTTAAAACATTTGCAGTGTTGTGGCTGGTGACATACCTACAGTGGCATCGCCACGAGCTAAAAATACATGTGGTCTTATGGTCTGAGACACATAGCACAGTATCGTAGGATAGCTCAGACACTGACCAGCTGTCCCGTTGACATTTGGAAGACTGCGGTGTGCTATAGAGCTTGCAGGTGGCGAGACCAACAAGAAGCGTATTTTAAAATTTTGCGTGTACCATAGAATCTTATTTTTACTTCAGAAATATTGCAAATACAAATAAATAGTTGTATTTTACTGTTAATTCAGTCACTAAAAGTACGACAATATCAAAACAGCCTAGCTCTCCCGTAAATTTTGTTTTATTGTAGTGCCTTCTAACCCTCTGCGGTTGGGACATAGACAATAATTACAAAAATAAAATATTAATCAATTTATAACAAATATACTAATTTCATCCAGATTGATGTAATCTAATTAACTCTATAAAAAATACATACTTATTACATTAGAAGACACTTGCGTTGACGACGCTTTTGAGGTTCAGGTCGTAGGACAGCTCGTACAGCTTCATCAAATACTTGTTTCAGTCCTCTTTGCGTGAGTGCCGAACATTCCATATATTTAACGGCACGAATTTTATTTGCCAATTTCTGTCCTTGTTCTCTCTTAATAGGGCTTAAACCTTGATCGGCCAATGAACTTAAAGTCTCTCTATCGTCTCTTAAATCTATTTTTGTACCTGTGAATAAAACGATCGTTGAGATTAGTTGTATGTCCCAAAATTAATACAAAGATCTAGTTTATACGCTTACCAACTAATATCATAGGAGCATCTGGACAGTGATGCTTAATTTCTGGATACCACTTGGAAGTAACATTTTCAAACGATGACGGAGAAGCTACACTAAAGCATATCAAAAACACATCAGTTTGTGGGTAAGAAAGAGGTCTTAATCTATCGTAGTCTTCTTGACCTGCTGTATCCCACAATCCTAAACTAACTGATATGCCATCTACAACCATTGGTGCAGAGTAGTTGTCAAAGCTAAGACAATAACAAAATTTCAATATTTATTGTTCTTCTACGTAATCCAATAATAATATAACCAAAGTCTCAGAAATTGGATGTTTGATTAGCACACCTTTTCAGAAATGACCACACTTAGTAAATTTCGTACAAATATTGACGAAAATACAAACCATTCATTAATCAAAATAATATGCCCAGTCTCTTTAATGCAAATGGTTGAAAACAAAACTGTTGAAATTGTTTCTGTTTTGTTCAATAAATGGCAAACTTTTATGTGTCTCATATTCTTAAAATTAATAAATTAATAAATGAGTCCCTCTGGTGGAAATCTGCCTTTACAGAATGTATACTTACACAGTTGGGACATATTCTCCAGGAAAACTATCAGTGGTATACGATATCAACATACATGTTTTCCCTACTGTTCCATCTCCAACAACAACACATTTTATAGGACGACCCGAAGACATTGTTTAATCCTTAAAAAATTAAATACAAGCAAATTAACCTACCATTTTGGGCTTGGTCTTAATTTAAAATGTGCATTTCATTGTCAATGTACAAAAAATTTTGCTCACCACATTACTACTATAAATTATTTAATACAAACGAACTTACCACCTATTGTTGGTTTAATTATACTCTTAATTACTAAATATATACATTCATTCTTTGCAAATATTCCGTATATTCAGTCTTCAATGACAGAAACATTAACGCCAATAACATGAAGTTGACAGCGGAGTAAAAGCAAAATGCAGGTAACACAACATAATAACAGCAAAGAAACTTAATATCTGGGAACTATTCATGCTGGTGCGTTGGTAAGTTGGTATCATTGTATTTAATTTAAAATGGAAAATTATAATAATCCTGCGTTTATTTATATCGGAAGCGGGGAGAAGGCAGATTATTGGGAAACTTATATGCGGGATAAGAAATCGGGGATTTATATTAGAAAGGGAAAGCAGTGTAGAGGGGGATAACCTAGGATGTCCTTTAATGAGGGAAGAGCACAGATTTTAAAATATATATATATATAGATAATATTTACCACCAGAAAATTACTGGGGTATAGAGACCACCATATTAAGCTCCCTTTTGATTGGTTACCTTCAGCCAATAGGAAGTTATTCAGTGCGGCTTTCATTGGTCAACTGCTCAACCGATTCCTAACCTAACCTATTTCCTTTATCTACGCCTAACCCTCAAACAAGTATTTTAACGGTAGCTATTAAGCAGTATTAACTTAAGTTTTGAACTGATATGTTCGTTGTTCGTTGCACATTACCTTAAAATTAGTCCTGTCAGTACTGTGGAACTCTCATCATCTCATCCAATGAAGGGTCTTTTTCGAGTAATTTAAAAGCACAATTATTATTTGTAGCTTATTCAATGCAATAAAACAGACTTTTGAACTATTTCATTCTTTTGGATAGGATTATGCATTTCATGTTCCTGCACTGCAACTTTTTATATAGTACACTACTAAACAACACATCAACACTTCCCTAACCACTGTCTATGCTTTTTAAAATCAAATATATTTCCACTAGCGCAGCGCCACGAATTAAATAAAATTAATAAAACCTGCATAAATCATGTTTAACTTCTTAAAATACAGTGGAATTTTAAAATATTATCGGTCCCAAACATCATCTGTCAAACAAATTACAAACACGAACACCACAACAATTTAACAACCAAAACAAAAATCACTAAAAATTAGCTTAACATGGGCGCCAGTCATTTTATGGTATCCCCGCTATCGGATAACAGATAAAAAGCTTATTTTACTAAATCTGTGGGGAGGAGTTTGAGCTAAAAATTAAAGCACCAGGAGGATTGCAAACAGAAATTTTAAAGTGTGCAGGTCAAGATGTAAGAGATCATAGTCGCTTTGCCAAAAAGGAAAGGCGCGGATAGGTGTGAAAATTTTAAAACGATCAGTTTAACTTCTCACGCGACAAAAATTCTGACTAGAATTTAGAATTGTGCAAAGAAGGATGGAGAAAAGGGCAAAAGAAATATTAGATCAGTTCGGATTTAGACGAAATAGAGGAACGCGCGCGAAGCCATTCTAGCTTTACGAGAAATCATAGAAAAATCAATAGAAAAGGGAAAGAGCTCTGAACGAAGTGGAAGCAGTTTTGATAGAGGGATACGGTATGAAGATCAATAAAAAGAAATCCAAAATTTTGGTATGTAGAGGGCGGGAAAATAGAACTAAAACTAAAATACAAATAGGAAATGAGAAGATGGAGGAAGTCGTGGATTTCTGCTATTTAGGAAGTCAAATAACTCGCGATGGTAGGAGCACTAGAGACAAAGAATAGCGCAGGGCCGAGTTGAGTTTAATAAAAAGAAACAACTGTTATGGTCGGGAACGATCAATGTAGAAACTCGGAAGAGACTCTTTAAGACATATGTATGGAGTACGGGTGCGAAGCTTGGACAATAAGCGGATCGAAAAAGAATAGAAGCGTTTGAAATGTGGTTCTACGGGCGCATGATGAAGATACCGTGGACAGATAAGGTTAGCAATACGGAGATATTAGATAGAGTTGGGGAAAAGCAAAAGATATGGAAGACAATAAAGAACAGGAGGGATAGGATGGTACGGCACCTTCTTAGATACGAAGGAATAGTTCGCAACATACTAGACCCGGAGACAGGGATAAAAAGAGGTCGGGGTAGGCCCAGATTTAGGGTTTTAAGAATTCAGGATCGGTATTCAATTTCTGGATTTCGGGATCGAAATTTAGAATCCCGGGATCCCGGAATTGAATCCCGAACTCGAAATTCCGAAGTTGAAATAGGAAACACTACTATTTAAACGTTTAACCGCCCGTGTGGACACTGCAAAATTAGGGGAACGTTTAAACGAAATGCAAATAAAATTTCAGATAAACAAAGCCGCGGCTAGTGCTCGGCGTGCACCGCGTAAGAGCAAAACCGTCATGCACTTTTCAAATTTATTGTCTGCATCACTTTGAGGACTTCCGCCGCCATCGCCGCGGCCATCATTCAACGGAATATGTATTATTTTATGATTTGTAACTCAACTTTCAAACGACGTTTGATTTTTTCGAATTATTCAAGTTTCAAAACAATATTGCAACATTGTTAAGTTACGCTAGGGTGCAGTTTAATATACACGTTTAACCGTTTACTAAAAATTGTTAAACGTTGCATCACTGCCACTATTTATAACCAATAAACACCCCGAACGAATTTACTTAAGTATTTACACAAATACAATCGGCGACCAGGGAGTGAGTCGGTGATTTACCGGATTATTTACGCACGCGGCAGTGCGGCGCCAAAACCGACCCACGGCGCTGATAGAAACTTGTAAGGACATAGGCGTAACGTCCTGTGGGATACAAGAACAATTTCGCAATTCAGAAAAATTCCTTTTGCGTAAATGAATATTTCGGCATTTTTCGGGATCCCGGGATTGAAAACCCTACGCCAGATTAGACTACGGCTCTCAAATAGTTGGGGACCTAGGATGTTCTACTTTTAGGAAAATGTGTAGGTTAGCTCAGAATAGGAAAGGATGGAGGTTTGGAGGTTTGGAGGTACGCGTCCAGTCAGTCTTCGGACTGAGAAGTTCATGATGATGAATACAGCTTAATTTAATTCAATGTATTGGAGTTAACAATAAAAAGTGTATTTAGATAATATGTATAAATGTCAGTAAAAATTTCAATATGCTATATAAGTACAAACTGTGTAGAAATTGAATTGAAGCAAGTGCTATTTACAATGCAGGCAAGATGTGTGTAAAAGTATTTTTCATTCGTTTTGCGACGTTTCTGAACAGGGAACTTTCTGTTTCGGTTTTTTCAAAAATCCGAAAAGTTTGGTTCCTAGATTCCACTTCTTTTTCTTTGATTTAGCATCACATGATCCCGCACCATGCTTCTTTTCAGATAAGGAATTTGATATGTTCCCGCTGTCACCTACTCGCGTTTTCGTTGCGCTGTTGCTGTCATCTCCTTTACCTTTCCTATGCTGGTTTTCAGAAATCAAAATTTTTTCTTCCTCTTCAAACTCTTGTGGCCTTAAGTTAACAACGTCCATAGTGTTATCTGCAGGAATTCTAATCAGCTCACCCTCGTCATCGTCGTTCGGTAAAGGAATTTCTTCTGGAGAAAGTTTAATGAAGGCTTTAAATGGGTAGTCTCCAGGCTTAACGCAGTCCAATTCCACGACTTGCAGAAACTGTTCTTCGGCTTCTTCAAATTTTTCTTGTTTCTGTTTAGTTTTTTCATCGATTGCTTCCCCCATGTATTCATTTAGCAACTGGCGAGAATTTTTTACCAAATCTGTAACTCTCAATTTTTTCTCTACAGTTGAAGGGGCATCAGGTGGCTTAGACGCAGTGCAGCATTCTGCGGGGTGATCCTTTGGTACATTTTGGAATGGCTGGTCTCCAACTCCTCCTTTTATCGGAGCTTTGTCATAAATTACAACATCGCAAGGTGGTGCTTTCATATCTTCCAGCAGTTTCTTAATTTCTTTTTCCAGAGCATGTGGCTGAGTTGGATCAGAGGATTTTTTTATCTCGTTGATGTTTTCTGGTTTTGTTGACATATCTACGATATTGTCTACAATATTTGAACATATGTTGCTGATGTCAAACTTTTCTTCCTTTATATCGGGGTGGGTTGCTTTAAAGGCCATCCAATCTGTGAATTTATAAGTACAAAATTATAAAATAATAATAATAATAAGTAGTTATTTATTGTGCAATTTAGTTCGGCTAAGAATTCAAGAATAATTACAAGAACTAAATGCAGTGCATAATGTTTCCAGCATTTCTTCTTATTTCGCTTAGCAACAGTGGCGTAGCCACACACCCGCGAGCCCCCGCCATGGCGGGGGGGCCCGTAATTTTCAGGGGCCCTACGCCCTGCCATGGGTTAGAAAATGTTTTTTCCGCACCTAAAAATGTACCTACGTATTTTCTTTACTTTTCTGTGGTCTGTAAATGAACATACACATAATGATATTTCTTGTTTGAAAATGCTTTAAAATGGTTTCTAAAACGCAAAATTAAAAAAAATATCCGGGGGAAAAACCCCCTGTCCCCCACCTTGTGGGGGGCTGCAGCCCCCCACACCCCCCGTGGGTGAGGGCCTTTTGCATTTTTTCGCGGGGGGGGGGGGCAAAAATGTATAGTTACGCCACTGCTTAGCAATCAAGAAATTTTTGCAAGCATGATATTTTTGACCGAATTAATTTTGTTTCATAAATAGTATAGGTTGCTTATGCTTTACTTCACACCGCTCATGTCACTATTTTACATGTTAAAATAAAAGGGGAATAACTTAAAATCGCTGAAGTTTCCAGTTTGCTATGTATGTAGTGCTACCCACACATTTATTTCAATTAGGTAGGTGCGAAAAGTTCATTTTTACTATAAAAGCGTATTACATCCTGCTTAGAAGTAAAAGAATCTGCTTGTTAAATAACGTGTGTTACCTGTTTCGTCCATGCGTGTGACAATATCCAAAGCGTTTTCTAGGATTTCGTTAACAATTTCACCAGCAATGATGTTTGCAAAATTGGAATTCGGCACTATGTTGGTGCCTTCACACGGCACCTGATTAGCGGCTAAAATTTCACTGTAGAAGCAAATTTCACGTAAGGCTTTTATCAATATTTCTTACCGAGATTGTGCTCACAAGTATTATTGTATTCAATATTAATGCCGGACATTTTGTAAATTGTCAGAAAATGTTATTATTCAAATTGGACTGGCTTTTGTTTACAAGTGATGCGATCTTATTTTCAGTCATTTTGACATGTCAGTCGTTCACAGATGACATATTGCGTGTGAAATGTGGTAAATTAGTGATAAGTGAAACTATGTGTAATTTCAAAATTTGTAATGGACAGTTATTGTACACGACAAAAATGGCAATCAGATTCTTCGGCTACATCCAACGAAAATGAACTGAGCAATACTCACTATGATGACACCAACATTTCGGTACACAATAGCGCTTCTTGTTTTACAGGTTCCTTAAACAAGGAAAATGCAGGACTCTCTTTGGAATTAGAAATTACGGAAAGTTTAAAAAATATAATTTCATCACCTAAGCAGTGTGATTCAGCACTCGTAGACGTCACTATCATAAGACCGGAGGAAATTGAAGAAACGAAAGATAAGATGGAAACAAACACTATACGAACAAGCGAGGTAAGGAACTTAATTGCTTCCATGGAACGCCACAAAGAAAATCGAAAAAAGTTAATTGAAGAATGCAAGTCCATATTAACAGGCAATCCACGCCCCACAAAAGCAGACAAGAACCGGTTATGTGTTCGGAGTGAAAGTATAGAACCCCATCTTCTACAGGCAGCAAGACGAAACTTACGCAAAAATAAAAATACCGCAAAACAAAACTCACCCACCCAAGAAGCTTCCAATTTGCGTAAACTAACGAAACGCGCCTTCACTGCCAGTCAGGGCTTCAGCGGTTTAACTGGAGAAGGTTCTTTGGTTACACATTCAGCAGACATGTTAAAACACATGGAAGGACGAGGTAGTGTACCCTTTAAAATTATAGAAGCAAGAAATGTGGAAATCGGGGACCATAAACAAAAAAGGAGTCGCACCCCAAACAAAATAATTGAGAACCAGTTATTAACAGACACAAGTAATTCCAGCGAATTACTGGATTTCAAGCAGTTTACAGATAGCATGGTTCCAGATTCATGTGAAAGTACACATACTCAGGTGTATGCAACTGTCAGAACGTTTGATAAATTAAAAACCAAACTGGTATGTCAAAATAAAGAGCAACGTGATGGGCAGAAACCGCAAACACCGTGTCTTTGTCAGCACTGCGGGATGGTGGGACTATTAGTAGAATCACAAAAAAGACCATTTATAGGAGAAGAAGAGTTATTAGATCCAGAAATTGTTAAACAACAGCAATTAAAGAATTCAAAAGACAAAACAAAAGTTGTTAAGGTTAAAGATTCCAAGTCTCAGCGTTATGTAAAACTTTCAGATGTGAAGGACTTTGCAGAATATGAGATGTTACTGTACGATTTATCCGACAGAATAAAGACCTTAGAATTTAGAATTAAAGAACATGAAAACAAAGCTGTTCCTAAAGACTATTTTAAAAAAGTAATGAATAAAATGTTGTCCTACTTAAATCCTAGATGTGATCAACGTTTGAAATATGAACACGTTCATGGTTTAAAGAATATCGCAACCCAATACAGCATAGTCTGTATTCATAACGAATCCAGGACCAGACGCCAGGAACGCAAGAAGTATACAGTACATCCTGTCCTTGTAAACGAAGATAACAGTACTAGAATGGAAAATAAAGCTACCGATGTAACTGCTACTAAAACGGTGTCCATAATAACAGACTTTTTCTCCGGCAATAAAGCTGATAAAGCGGTAGATAAGAAAGTGACTGAAAAAGTGGGCGAGAGTGCAATTGACAGTTTCTGGAAGTGGGGAGAAGAAATTATTAAGCCAGGGGTAGATTTAAAAGACAAAATTGTTTCTTTACTAGAAGACAAGTTGAATAGCGGAAGAGTTACAGAAGTCAGACGCAAGACATCTTCCGATAAAACGCTTTATCTTGGAGACTGCGAGAAAGATAATCGCAGTATTCCAAACAAAAACAGAAATTTAGGAAACAAAGATAAAGACTCCACTTTGTGCACGGCAGGGGGATCTTTTAAAAAGTTTCTAGATGTCATGTCAACAAAAGTTTACAACGAACAGGTGGCGAACAAGGTTTGCAAGTACAATTCCGAACCAAAACATGCAGTAGATGCAAAGAAAGCAGCGAACGACAATTTTTTCAAACAAAACATGCAGGCCAGAAAGGAAAACGAGGCGAAAGTCTCTGATACTGTAAGAACAGACACGTTCACAAATAATTCGGAGAACAATACATCGATGGAAGTGTGCAAGAACAGCAAAGAAAGTGAATCTAAAAGGTCCACTGTATTCTTCCAACCAAGCGCATACACAAACGAAATCAACAATAGCAGCATGTATGAAAGCAACGAAAGAGGCGTTCGAAAAAATAATTATAAAGAAGCAGTAAAGGAACCTGTAAAACAAAAAGGGGTCGGGGACAAAAAATATGCAAAGTCTAATATTCCCGTAAGGAAACCGTCTTTCACTTACCGCGCCAAGCCGAAGAAGACCGCCAAAGTATCTTTACCAGCAAAACCTAAACACACGACGAAGTACCAGCGCGATTCGGAAACGACGGAGCATCATGCCCTGGAGGACGAGATGTACTCTAAAACTCGCCGACAAGAAGTGATAAAAAATCCACTGCGTATAAAGTACATGAATCCAAAAGCAAATGACTGGGATGAAGATTCGTGTACTCCGGACGAAAAAGGCAACACAGAGGGTGCCCTTCAACGTAAGAGGCTGCAAGGAGGCAGACCAACAAACGACCAGGAGAAGATAAAAACTGTCGAAAAAGTAAATAATAACGGTAGGTATTTGGTTTTTATTTTGTATTAAAATCTTTGGAAATGTATTAGTTTTACGCAGCCAAGCTAAATATTTATGTTCCAAATGTATACAAAGATTATTGATTTCGACGTTTTGGTTCTCGTCGGTACAGTGCATTGATACAAATTTTGCAAATCAACATAATACAACTGACGAGTACTGGTCATATATGAGTATGATCCCCGGGAGCACCATCCAACTACTTTTTCAGGTCATGGTCGATGACTCTAGAGTGGAGAACCAAACTTTGAACAGCATATCTTCTGGCAGTCTAACCTGGTACACCGACGGTTCTAAGACTGACACAGGTGCTGGGTCAGGAATGTTTGGCGACAAACCAAGAGTGAGACTTAGCTCCTCTCTGGGCAAATATGCCTCTGTCTTTCAAACAGAGGTTTACGCTATACTACAATGTGCGCAGGAAAACATTAAGAGGGGCTACAGAAATCAGCGGATCTTTATTTTATCAAACAGCCAGGCAGCTTTGAAGGCTCTTCCAGTACTGTTATGGGAGTGCTTAGAGCAACTTAATATTCTAGCCATGCGGAACTCAATGAGACTGCTTTGTATTCGAGGCCACTGTGGGCTGCTAGGGAACGAGGAAGCCGATAAACTAGCAAAGCGGGGCTCCAACGAACATTTTGTTGGACCGGGAACCTGCCCTAGGCATAACTAAGAGTGCCGTGAGACACCAAGTAAATGGATGGATTCGCGCTCAACATCACAATCACTGGAACAGGATTCCAGGACACAGGTACAGCAAGTCATATATAAATGGACCTTGCATTAAGAGATGTTCAGAACTACTTTGCCTAAGTAGGATGTAAATTAGTATCGTTACAGGTCTCATGACGGGACACGCGACCGTTAAAGAACACCTGTGGAAGATTGGCAAATATTACGGAGACCTTAACTGCCGCTTGTATAATGGGGAACGGGAGACAGCTATGCACATCTTGTGCAGATGTGAAGCGCTAGGCCGAAAGAGACAGCGAATTTTCTGGCAATGTCTGATGGAATCGGAAGATTTTGTCACGCATCCAGTGTATGACTTGTACCGTCTAGTTCAAGGCACCAAGATCATGGAATGTTTGTGACTTAGAATTAGGGTGAGCACAATAAGCCCATTTTGTCGCTGCAGTGCATCTGAGCCTTCGGGTAGGCAGGCCCTGGGGAAATAAAGAGCTAATTAGATCAGTAATTATCCAGGTCTAACGAACTATAGAACTTCAAAGAGCACGTACGCTGGCCGAAAAGAGACTAGGAGAGTCTGCTATATCCTATATTTTACTTTATCCACCGCTGAAAGAAACATTTCGGTTTTGTGAGTTCTTCACTACGAGAACAATTTCACTCGGCACAGTATTGACCAGAATCTGCTATGAAACCATGAAAGATGACGCTATTGTATTAAAGGTCTCAATGATGTTGACAAAATTATTCGAACGGTTCGGCCAGATACCTTTGAGTGTACAGCAAATGTTCGAGTACGAAAGCGGAGGTAGGGAAACGAGAAAGTTAAAATTCAGGCAGTAATTTACAGCAGCTTTTGCATAAGTGACCAGTGGAGCTGATTGTGGACTGTGATGTGCAAGTCACTAGGCTCAAAAAGAAAGCCCTAAGTCATAAATGGATTTGGAGGTCCCATAAGGAAACGTTAATTTTGCGGTTACCGACTTCTTTACATGCTATGCCACTAAGTACTCGAAGAGGAGTCAGACCTGTTACTGAGGCATCATAATGGTAGATCAAAGTCAATGATACTTCGTCTAATAGCTTTTCCATAAGTTCTGCCTAGGCTGTAGGTATTTCAGAACAATTTTCCCACAATGCCAAGTAGTGCACGAAGAAATTTTACGTCTCCTAAATGGGTATTACTCGGGTTGGCACTGAGTTCTTCCTTTTAAGCGCCGCTCTTTGATTATGTTTGGGGTATACTTCATCACGCCAAAGAGAACGTCTTCATGCTAATGAACACGAGTAATTCATCTGGATAATCCTGTACGCTCTGATTTTGATTAGTTTCTACAAATTGTCGTTCACTATAGTGAACTCAGTTGCAGGACCATATGGACTTGGTGCGCGTAACGATAGAGGGGATCGTCTGGTACAATTCTGCCAGGAAAACAATCTTATCACAACAAACACCTTGTACAAGCTACCAAAAAGGAGACTATACACCTGGAAGTCTCTAGCAGAGAAAGGCAGTAATGTGGTTAGAAATCAACGTGTTTATGTATTGATTAGAGAAATTTATAGCAATGCTATTAAATAAGTTAAAGCATATTCAGGAGCGAACGTATCCTCAGACCATAATCTTCTTGTCGCAAAGAAAATATAAATGACAACTTAAAAAATAATAATACCGAGCCTACTGCATAAGATGATATAGAACAACAATGGGAATCTCTCAAGAGTTCAATCTTGGAACCAAGTAGACATCGATTGAAATGGGTTGGAGATATAAGAAAGGAATGGATGACGAGTGATATCATGAACATAATGGACCAAAGGCGAGTAAAAACGAAAATAAAACTACAAAGGAATATTCGGAAGAAAATAAGAGAAGCAAAAGAATCGTATCACTCGGAAAAATGTGCAGAAATCAAGACCTTCTAAATAAACATGATAGCTTTAACCTTCACAAAAAAATAAAAGAAATGACCGGTGTAGCAAAAAAGAAACAGGCCAGTGTACTACTAGATAAGGAAGGAAGAGCCACTCTTTTTGCTTCTATAAATAACGCACTTTGCACTAGGTAGGGGTTGCATTGAGCACGTCAGTTTTAAATAAAAATAATAGATCCACAAGCACATGACGTATGAAGATGTCACAGTGCTACCACCTTCTTAACGGTTATTAGCTTCCATTTTCCCTGCAAGTTATATCTATGCAAAATTTTCGAATATTCATAGTATTACCAATCTTGTTTGTCATGTTCAGATTTGTGCTATTGATTATTAACGAAAGGAGGTATTATCAGTAATTTAACATTTCTTGAACTAAAATGTACTTTTTAAAATACTTACAAGTTCGTAATTGCTTTACCAGAACAGTCCTTCCTTTGTCTTCCTATTTCAGGTTTTACATGTAGGGTGAGAAGGAGGAAGACAGGGGGGAAGTTTTCCTGAGTGTATCTTCCAGAATTATGTAATATACGCGATTCACCAACTTCTGCCTGCTGATTATTATTGAATGTTATGTTTAACTTTGACTTCTATTGAGAGTCCCAATATTAATGTTAATGTAAATATAAAAATAGTTTTCCTTGGTCGTACTGTTTCAGATGACATGAATTATTTGAAGAAAGTAAGCAATGCCAAAGAAGATAAAGCGGAGTTCTGGAGAAACCTTTGGATGCAAGCGAAAAAATTCGGCAAATCGAAGCAAGATAAAGTAACTATACAAATACCACTCAAAACAAATGGGGATATGTCAAAAGGCAAAGATTTTCGAGAGATGGAATTAACAATAGGGGAATTAGAAGAAATGGTGAAAAAATATGATAAAAAGGTGATTTCGCCTTCGTCATCGAACGCCTCGCTAGTAGACAAGCATAAAAAGATGTCAAATGCTGTTAAAACAGAGAAGGGTTCTGCAAGAAAGAAAAACACCCTTAAAAATAATTCATAATATTTATTTCGAACAATATACAAAAACTGTATGTATGTATCACAATTTCATGTGACGGATTAAAAGTGATGTTTATTTTGTTACACTTTTGTTGACTGAAGCACTTTCTTTAAAGAGAATGTACAAAAGTGATCTTTAATACAAATAAGACAATCTTTATTTACATATAAATAAATTATTTAGCGCCAATGGTTAAGCCATAAATATTTAAAAGGCAATCGTAAAATGTTTAATTTTCATAACATTCAATTTCTTTTCACTTAAAATGCTCAATTTATTAGAAGCACTTTTATCACGATCATTGAGCTAAATTTAATTTAATGTCAATGACATAAGTACTAAATTCTCACTGGTAAATTATTCGTTACTAACGCACCGTGGAAGATTAGGTGATTTGTTCCCGCGCCTTTTGCTCAGCTGTTTCCAGAATCTTCTGTCTAATTGTTTGTCCTGGAAAATATGATTATTTTTATATTGTGCAACAGAGAATGACGCGTGAAATGGAAACGTGCAAAAGCGAGATCATTTATAAAAAGATTGTCAGACGTATAGAATTGAGGAGAGCTTGCTATAATACTGACACGGCCAAGAAAATTAGACGAAAATTATTAGTTACACAGAATTTACAAAAGTTCTCTAAACGGTTCACAAGTAGAAGGGTAAACGCAATAGTAGTCAGCCTAGCATTTTAAGGCTTAGCAGCAGGATTCGAAGGATATACAGTGTGAGTAAAAAGTCTGAAACTATAATTCGATAAAAAATTCAGGAATCATTTCTGGAAAAAACGCTCGGACACATCAAACTAATTTTTTGAAATGAATTTTTTTTATAGTTATAGATTTTCGATGGTCTTTTGATTTCGTACAGTGACGTCACCGTCCATTTTTTTAAATGGCTCCCTATACTTTTGAAATCGTAGTTGGATAGTGGCTGAAATTACAAATTCAATGCTATGCAAGATGCAACAGTATGATATTTTTCGAAATAATCTGTAGTAATACAATAAGTGGTCTGGAATTGTCGGAAATTTTACGAAAGCTGTTGCGTTGCTTGGTAGCCACGAGTGTAAATTTGACAGAAGATCACTCGCGCAAGCGCTCGTGATCTTTTAACTGTCAAATTTAGAAGCAACAGCTTGAGTAAAATTACCTAAAAATTCCAGACCACGAATTATTGTATTTGACAAGATTATTTTTTGAATCGAAGCAAGGTAGTTCAAAACGAAATTTTATTTCAATTAATTCACATACAAAGAAATGTTCTGGTAATATTTGACGTTTGGCATATACTAAAGTAACTAGATTATACATTATAAATTCACCTACAAATTCGAAACTATGGCAACTTGTCAACAAGCAAAATTATCGAAAAAATTACCGAATGTAATCTCCCTAGTGCTTGAATTATTTCCGAAAAAATTTTCGGATATTAATTCAAGCACGTGGGGGATTCGGTAAGGAAATTTCACACCTAAATAAAATAAAAAACTAATGGAATTAGTCTGACATTTATGTCATCGAAAACACAATATGGAACTAAAATTGTAAAGAAGCCTGCGTATGTCAATGAAAAGTGCTGTCAGTTGACATGCAATCGTCTATTATAGAGCATTTTTAGCAGTAAAGAATACCCTAAATAATTTAGGGGTTAGTTTGTCGTTTTTACCATGTCTCGTATTGGAAAAGATAACCAAGAAAGTATCAGAGAAGAAGTTCAGCATTAAAAATGAAACTTCAGTTTTTGAATCCCGCGTCATTATTTGACAGAAAAATTTCCGCTTATTAATTTCGCTCAGGGCACCGTGGAGGATGAAAATTTCCGGAAATTTTTTGCGTCGCCGTGGTAACGAAACCAAAAACAAACTTCTGATTGGCTAAAAAAGCGAGGTGTGAAATTTCCGAAATAATACACGCTTCTAGACCCAAATGAAATGTTCCTATTGGTCAATTTGACGATGAAAAAAATAATCAAGTTTAAAGTGAAAACAAAATCTCTCCAAGAAAATGAGTTAGCCATGGAATATTGATAGTTATTGATGACCGTGGCGCTTCGCGCCTTGGTCATCTATCTAGCCCTCGGCTGTAATGAAAGATTTTCCACCTCGGTACGTAATATACTATTGAACGTTTCAATAATTCCCGGAGATATCTATGCGTCGTATTTTTTGACGAATCCTTTGCTTTAAATCTTCCATATTCACCGGACGAGTGACGTACACTTTGCTTTTATTGACAACGCGCCAATAATTATTTGTGAATGAAGACTGGGAAATTCCTTTTTAGCGTACAGAGAGAAAAACTATCACCGATGCTGCTTGCTGATGAGGCAAGATAATCTCGAGGTGCCGAGGTGGTTAAAAGTTGTGGGTGTTTCATTAATTATACTTGGCCCGCCGAAAAACGTGCAAAAACGTGCTCTAGGCGGGACCACTATCAATTTAGGACAACCGAACCGCAGTGATGCGCTTTCTTTAGACCCAACGAAATCGCATCACTCCAATTACGTCGTCATAAATTACTATTGGCCCCGCTAGAGCACGTTTTTGCAGGGTGATCACTCCGTCTGTTGGGCGGCCCAAGTATAGATATTGCATTTTAGACATGATTGGAAGAATAAATTACAATTTATTTCATGTCAAAAGGTAAAATTGATTCCCATTCATGATAATTATAAGTTATATCTTAAGATTTTCTATGTAGAATAGAACGTCTTGGTTGCATTTTTCACCTCTAAAATAATGTTAGCAACATATTGGCGGAGGCGCCGGGAAGTATGAGAAGTTGCTTTTAACTCGAGTTGTTTTTGTTGTATTAATAAGGGACAATTTTCGTTTTACTAGTTCAGTAACGTCACCAAAGGGCGCATTTATTATTGAAAGCGTGTCTGTTTAGTCTACCTTTATCGGCGTAACAGTATATGACAAATATGTCTTCTCATGCATTACACAAATAATGGAATAACCCCAATAGGCTAATTTATTAGTTATTACCTTCAATCTTTGTGGTGAAACAGGTTTCTCTGCACACAATGTAGGAATTTCTTTAGGGTAGATTGTATTTTCCTTGCTGAAGAGCTTTATCAGATGCCTACCCTCTGGAAAAGTTTCATACACTCTTCGCTTCTGTCGCACGTTAAAAAATTGGAATCTAAAAACAATACACAGTAGAAATTCATACTTCTCTCCTACAAAATTAACAAGCATACATTCTTGTGCCCTTTCTTCTTTCTATTCTTTCAATATTTACGAATTGCACTGCGGGTTTGAAATGAGTGATGAAGTTCGTGCTGATCGTACTGTCTTCTGCTGCTTCTATGATCTGTCTGTAACTGTCGGAACGGTGAATTTTCGAAATACATGCACTCGTCTCGGTTTTCGTTGAATTTGATTGACTTGTATTTTTCGTCTCGCTTGAATTTTCTACAGCAGTCGAACATGTGTCAGCAACATCGCCAGTTCCGTTGCCCTGCCCACAATATAATTTGAATGTATTTCTAGTTCTAGATAAACTTGGCGAGTATTATACAGTGAAAGTTATATGCATCTGCGTAACTAAAGATGCATTCTATTCAGTGATGTGAGCTGGTAATTTACCAGTAAATAACCGCGGTTATTTACCGTAATTTACCGTAAAATACCAAAAATTAGTTACCGTAATTTACGGGGAAAATTACCGTAAATTACACAGTAAATTACGAAGTAAATTACCATATTTCATATTAATTTTGTTTATATTTTTTTACAAATAAAATTTATATTTTGGTGACATCATCTTTCATCTAACATCTAATTCTAAATTACTGTGTTATTGGTAAATTACGGTAATTTACTGGTAATTACGGTAATTTATTGGTAAATTACGGTAATTAACAGGTAAATTTCGGTAATTTACTGGTAAAATACGGTAATTTACCGTAATTTACGCAATATTTATTACGGTAAATTACCACGGTAACTTACAAAACAAATTTATTACCACGGTAATTAATATCGGTAATTAAAAATCGTAAATTACCGCCGTAAATTACCAAAAATATAAATTACGGTAATTTAACATCACTGATTCTATTGAAATTTGCCATCTGCAGGGTAGTCATGTAATCGATGAAATAATATAGACACCGTCAATACCTAGAACCATGCCAGTAAATCAAATTTGTACAACCGTGCCGGCAAGGCAGTTTTCTACGGGAGAGATAACTACACGTCACGTAAATGATCTAGAATGGCACAATGAACTTCCTTAAGAAAATAAAGGGTATAATGGCATAGAACTTTTGTTGCTTACCTACTAAATTATTTTATAGGAAATTTAAGAACGTAACGAATCCTTAATTCGAGAAATCCTTTATGCTTTATTAGTTATTTACGAAACGAGTGCGAGAAGACATTTTTCGCGCATGCGCGCAATGTTTGAAGCACGAGCGACGAAGGAGCGAGTGCTTCATTTGCGCGACAGACAAACTCAAACATTGTGTTCGCGCACTAGTGCGCGAAATCTAGCAAAAACCACTGGCCCTTTCAGGCTTTCTAGAAATAATTTGACTTGATAGTAATAAAGTTTGGTTAACAAAACGCCATTTCTCCAATTTGGATGTTGAAAATAGTGAAAGAATAAAGATAAATCGCTATTAATTCGATTGACACTTTGACAACTCAATTCAATAAATTAAACCAAATGTCGTTTTCTACAATTGTCAAATGGAAATCTGTCAATGTAACCACTTGATTTTTTGAAATTTTAAATTGGAAACGTAGTAGATAATAATTAAAAAATTATAATGTTCGTTTCAAAAAATATTGTACGAACCTCGATCCGCGAAGACGTCTTCGGCGCATTCGCGCAAATGAAGCACTCGCTCCTTCGTCGCTCATGCGCGAAAAATGTCTTCTCGCACTCGTTTCGTATATAACTATTAACTCGCAATAAGTAAAGTATTATATTTACCTGTTCAGGCGATGGCGACGTCTCTGTTTGTGTCGATGACGTAGAACAGCTATCCGAATATTCTTCTTCCATTAGAGGTTCTAAAGTACGTCTAGGTAAAAGGCCTCGAATTGTAGAGCTCGATATAGGAGGAGTCATAAGGAGTTCGTCCATCATCAGTTCTGTATTCTCATCATTCTCAGAAGATAACGATCCGTCATTAGGCTATAGTACACATATTTAAAAAAATAGCGAATAACTTCTGGCACGTTATTTTAACATGCTTTTATAAAACAATGTGTTAACACAGTCTCTAATATCTAACAGCATGCAATGTAACATTTTAACAACTTCTAACCGAAAAACGCCCGTCGTAGTTACAAGAATTCAGAGGGTCCTCCATCTCACCCCCACTTGTTGGAGTTCCCCAGATTTCTTCACCAGAAGTTGCCCCAGAAGTCTCGTCTTCCTGAATGTCCTCTCCATTTATGTGATTCTCAGAAGCCTTCAAGTATCTAAACGATTGTTATTCATCACATTTGGATTAAAAAGTTTGACAGAAATTGTCTTAACACTAAGAGAGTTCCGCTAACCTTTCGAAAAAGGCCATTTTTTCTATAACAAACGAACCAGCCCTCGTTGTCCAATTTCGCAGTGTTGTGTGACTGTATGCTTCATTGTCGAAGCCTCTTTCTTCTTCTTGGGTTTCTTCATCACTTCCAGATGAATTCCGAATTTCGTCATATTCATCCTGAAGTTCATCCGCTGTTAATCTTTCTAAGCTAGAAACCGTTCCATATCTTCTTAAAGTCACATTTGAATTACTCAATGAATGATAAGGGTGTTCTTCGTTTTGAGGTGAGTCGTCCGGAGAAATGTCGAATTCATGATTCAGATCCAGTTTGTTTATCTAAAATAAATCTTCACGTTAGAAGCTTCTTTTAATTTTTTTTATTTTTAAGGGAGACATGGTGCTTGCATATCTGTGTATCCCACCATGATTTAGTAGACCGTATCAATATCAATTATTTATTTACCTTCAGAATCGACAATATTTGGGAATCATTAAAGCCAGTTTTTTAGCAAATGTTTTCTGAGGCATTATACCTAGATATATGTACGTCAATAAGTACCGAGAGTTCCTCAAGAATTCCGTGTACCAAATTATTAACACATTGGGTTAAAGGTTACGAAAAACGGTTTCTAATAAATTACTAACTTAAAAGTTTGTTCGCACATACGAAAAGAGACACGGTTTTTCTTAAGCGGTTTTTCCAAAAGCGCTAATTGCTAATTCAGAGGAGTACTTAGGGGGTCGAAGGAAGTAGAGTGTACATAACTCGATGGCTTTCATTTACTTATGAGTAGTTTCTCACTTTCCATACTTGTTAAGCAATATATTATTCTTATCAGCAGTACTTACTCGAGGCGAAGATGTTTGACAGTTGCATATTTGCCCCTTCCATGTTTCCGGATTGCTTGAAGTTTTCGTTGAACTTTCTGGTGTGGCAGGGATAACAGAAATTTGGGGTGGCAAAGACGAAAATGGATCTATCTCGATGGTATCTGCTTTGCAATGATTATTGCATTCAGATGATGCTTGCCAGGGGTTTTCTTCTCTGTCGGAATTGATCTTATACCTCGTGTTATTATTCACTGTGTTAATTTTTTCCTTTATGCAATTCGAATTCGCTAAACATCTTTTGTGGCAGTCTCTACAAACTGGAACTGTTTCTGGTGCAATAGGACTTGAACGAACGGTAACCTAAACATTTTAGAAAGTATACTAATTTCTTGAAAATGGGAACAAGAGAAGTAACTTACTTGGCTCTCAGAAGTGGTACTTTTGGACGGACTTTTATCTTGGTCGGAGAAAACCCACTCCTCGCACCTGCTTTCGTTCCTCTTATCGTTTTTGGCATCAAACAGTTCTTCGGATCTTTTTCGAAACATTTCCATACTCCAAATCTCCGGTTCAGGTTCAATGTCTATATCATCAATTTGATCCCTTCCCAGCTGGCCCTTCATCCATTGCTCCAGGTGGATCGCACTGCCTTTAGTGCCACTACTGCTTTTACTCAACCGTTTACATTTATGTTCAATAAGGGCATCTAACTGTTTTTGATAATCCGGATTTTCGCATACGTTTATGTACTGTGGTTGTGAATTCTGAAAAACATTTCGAATCAAAGAAGTAATTTTTTTATACTTTGAAAGGGGGCAAAGGATATTAAAAAACGATGCAGTAACCAAAATTTTATTTTGTAAATATATAATTTTTTACATTTGATAACAAGAAGATATTTCCAATCTAAACTGCAACTAATGAAATTTAATAAAGTACTATAAATAATTATGTCCACTTTAACAATTTTGGAGCAGCCAAACCAGTAAAAACTAAGGAAACATTTTTACTACAAGGACTCTCTTCAGGAACAAAACATTAGCCTTTTACAGATTTTCGTAAGTAAAGATAAAATTGTGCCGATTTCTTATTCTGAATTGATGTTATTTAACTGTGTTTATGTTACCGATGCAAAGCAGAATCTGCAATTTACACTTGTAAAATGAATTGACAGCCAGTCGACTAGGCGACTTTGACCTTCTAATTTCCAAAATTCCACAATCAGAGTGCAATACCAAAATGTACACTTTCATCTTCACTTACTTGGTAACGAATGTACCCTGTTTATACCATTTTCCCCGTCGACTCCCTTACTGATTCCTGAAATGCCCCTGCCCATTATTGTCATAAATGATCAAAAATAATTTACCCTTATATTTGCTGCTTTAGCGTTATTACAAAATATGGCAAGGGCATTAATATATAAACATTAGTCAGAAAACCCTTGGTTTCGTATAGGCCCACCAGAGACCACTACGTCGAAAACAAGCAAGTCTTTTTGTAGTTTATGAAGCAGAGTAGCATCGACGTGTTGAATGCTTCAACCTTCCTGATCAACTTGCAGGTCTCTAGTGCGTAGCGCCCCTTCCTATGGCAAAGCCAGCTGGTTCAGGAGTGATTTGATATCCTCGGTCTAATCCATGTAGTAACACCTTGCTTGAGTGTGAGTTTAGGAACGACGAATTTAACTATTGTAAACTAAGTTACCACCAGCTGAACTGAGCTAAGACACTTGTTATTATATTATCCACAGCCTCTGTTTGCGAAAATGATTTATTGTTTTTGAGCCTATTGAAAAATGCACTTGGAAATTTTGGAAATCGCAATTTTTCTCAAGATGTTTTCCTTTGGGGAGTGTAAGTTAAACTAGCGTCGAGAGTTCTATATATCCAAAAAGGCCAACGTATTTATTCCTGAAAATAGTGTTATGTTTTCCTGCTTATTTCAGGACTATTTTGACTGCGCCATTGACATCAATATTTAAGGGTACTTTACGCTAGAGAGGCAGTCCAATTGGTTCAAGTGCTTTGGCAGAGGAAAACACTGATGGCACATCGAATTAATTTTTAGATTGTCCAAAGTATCAAAACTCTACATCTATTTATTAAAAATTAGCAACTACTTGAGGACTTTGTGTCTAGATTTAGAATATGCAAATCGTATTCAAAATACGTTATGTCCCATGGTTCCTCATCGAAATTAAAGAACTCTATGTCTTCTGAGATCTGTGCATCAGCGTCTGGTGAAATGTCTGTTGGCGTGAGAATAGCGGAAGGAGAGGATGGCTCTTCGTGGAGCTGAGCCGCGGGTAGCAAGCTGTTTTCTGATGTAAAGTGTGAGGTGAAAGCTTGGGATTGCTCGGAGGAAGGCGGGGAAGGAGTTATGTTGGCTGACGGGGTTTCCGGGGTTTCGGCGGGATTGTTTTGCGCAAGCTGTGAGTGTTGACGCGGTGGCGTGTAGGTTGTTAGGCAAGGAGTATCTACTGGTTCGCTGCAGTGACCGCTACTCAGACGCACCTGCCGTCGGAAGGAGAGCGATTCTGCAGACTGCAGTGTGACCACAGAGGAAGTTATTGGAGCGTCGGGGGATTCTAACGGACTGCTAAACGAGCTGCCATCCATGCCCGAGTTTATGTGGAAGCTGCGTGCATAACAACAATTCTATAAGTTCTACAGAATATTTATAAAACATCTACGCAACTTTTCATTTTTAAGTATCGGATTATCATTTAAACAAATCATAAATTTTGGAATTTGAGTGGGTGCTGGTATCAGCTTCCACTTTAATTAAATGTTAGAGGGAAATTTTTATAAAGTCGCTACTTTATTTAGTATTAATACTTAAAGTTACCTATGTCCACACAGAAAAAAAACAGTTGTGAGACAGAAATGAATTAAGTACATATTCTAAAACATAAATTGGCCTGCGTTACTGTAAAACTATTTTACCAAAAGTATCTTCACTGGCATGACTTTGTTCTTTGTATTCGGTGTACCAGCACTCCTCAAATTGCGTACGATAATCCGCCAAATTGATATTTGGCACATAATTTGATATTTAGTAGATCCATGGTAGTTATTCAAATCAGAGGAATGCAAAGTTAAGTACGGGTGTGAAGGCAGCCACATCCACACTTTGCATTTCCAGCAAGTTAAGTTACGATTTCCTAGGAAAGCGGTGCCGTCAAATAGCGATAGCAGACGTCAAGACGAGCGTTTCAATATGTAATAGTCACAGTGGATGCCTAGGAAGCGGTACTGAACACCGCAAAGTGCCGTCATAAATGAAACGGTGGCAGTACGGTGGATAAAGGATTCGTGGACGTTTTTGGGCAGTGAAGCTTGACGGGACTGAGATTTTAGTATTGAAAATACTTCTGGGCTCGTGTATATGGGACTCATCTTAGGAAAAATGCATCGACACGCGACAGATTCTGTCGGCGGCGCGCGCAGTCGAGGCCGCTAATAAATTGGATGGAGAGCCGGAGAGCGCTAGCCAGATGTAAACTTAAGGTACGGCGAGCGCCAGTACGAGGGATATCGCGTTGCAATAAAAGCGGGAATAAAAGTCCAAACTGTGCAAAACGGATGCGTTAATATTTTGTTACGTATTGCGTCAGTTTGACTATGTGCCTTGTGCTTGTCACAAATCATTTCTTTTATTTTATTGTATCAATAATATACCAACTTGAAACGGCACAGATCACTTTTGTTGGACATCTTAGAAACCGAGCAGTTGTGTCGGTATTTTCAATACGCCTATGATACTCGCAGTAATATTGGTCACATGACATTTGTCAACTTGTGTAGTTATTCATAATTTATTACGGTAAAGATATGTTCTGGTAGTAATAAACAATGAATCTATACTTTAAACTGAACAACAGCACCGCTAAGTTTTGTAACTTTACATCTGATGACTGTACGACAACCATATTATTCCGGTCAAATTACTTACGATAATCCCTCAAATTGATATTTGCCGCATAATTTGATATTTAGCAGATCCATGGTAGTTATTCAAATCGGAGGAAAGCAAAGTTAAGTTAGGATTTCCTAGGAAAGCGGTGCCGTCAAATAGCGGTAGGAGTCGTCAAAACAAGCGTTTCTATATGTAATAATCACAGTGGATGCTTAGGAAGCGGTACTGAACACCGCAACGTGCCATAATAAATGAAACGGTGTACGGTGGCAGTACGGCGGACAAAGAATTCCTCAACGTTTTTCGATAGTGGAGTTTGACGGAACTGAGATTTTTATTTCAGTTTTAATATCTCGCCCGGGTCGCAGTAACATTGGTCACATGACATTTGTCAACTGTTGTGTAGTTATTCATAATTTATTACTTCGTAGTAATAAACGATGAATCTAAACTCTAAACTGAATAACAGCACCGCTAAGTTTTGTAACTTTACATCTGACGACCGTATGACAACCGTATTATTCTGTTCGCTCCACGACGTACTATACTGCTATATTGCGGTCGCTATATTATGATGGCACCGCATTCCTAGAAAACCCTAGCTTTAAATTCGGCATAATATTTCTCATCCCTTTTCTGTGTTCGTTTGTTTTACTTTAATAGAAATTTGACAATGGACCTATGCTCAGTTAAACTGTTCTTGAAAAATTAACGAACTTAAGACTACAATAATTAGGAAACGTTGTATATCAAGTTCAGCAAAGTAAAATTTGTAGAAATGAAAGATTGTTTTTGGAGTTGATAGCTGATAGGAGATAAAGCTTCCTTTCTTGGCTGCTTTTCTTTATTTAACACGTTCTTGCAGAAAATATTCAACTCTTTTAGATTACAGGTGTGATTTTCGATCTGCAATCGAAGTTCAGACAAACTGTATCTATAGACGAGAGACAAAGAACTGGAAGACTTACAAGAACAATATACTGACAAAGCCAAAACTGGAAATCCGCTTTAAAAATGCCACAAGAGCTAGGATTCTCATTACGACTATTAGGAGACGATTTCTCGCAAGCAATTTTATATTCAGACGACTTCTTCAAAGGGGCATTAACCAGAGACAGCATGCAAACTGTGTGCAAGATTTGGAGGGTATTTTTATCGATGATACGGATTAAACATCGATAAATTCTGATATGGCGACTCCAGGAGCATAAAGAAAGAGTGGTTAACAATTACAAACTTGGGATGATAATGGTCTGGCGTGGTATTTGCTTCTGTGACAGATCCAATTTTTGAATCAAATTTAATCAGAATTTCTAATTTTTGTCTGACAATGTGCAGCCACACCGTTCATTTCTACTAGTTACATACCTACCCTATCTGCTTTGAGCGGTTTCCTAATATGGCTATGAGAGACTCTGTGTATTGACCCATTTTATCGTCTACTGCTAATATTGATAGGCGTGGGAACTTTATTTACTAGGAACACCCCCTGAGGGTGTGCCGAAACACGTTTTAGGTGACACATTATAGGTGTGTATTTTTACAAAACTTACGCATGTAATTATTGTTATAAGCTGGTTTTAGATGACATCAAATTTTTAATATATTTTTGTCAAACCTCTCTGAATTAAACTTCTCACGTACGTCTATATTGACAGTGTTATTGTATTATAGGCAAAGCATAATAATTTATTACCTGAAAGCAGTTAGAGGCGCGCAAATGATGATTATATTGAAGGATAATAAGCGAAAGGGAGCAAAAACGCAAAGAAGACAAGACAAGTGGTCCCTGAGAAGCAGCAAGTGGCGATTAGGAAAAAAACAGTAACATGAACATCCAGGCGATATACTTCGAAATAAAGGAAAAGTAGTAGTTTTGCTAACCACTGAATATACAGGAAGATCCAAATATGTAATGAATAACAAATCAAGGGTTTCATGACAAAAAAAATCACTGAAATATTGTTCCGTAAAAAAGAGTGTACAAGAATGTTCAAAATTTTGAAACGTAAGCTTACTGCATGGATTCTATGTTGATATTTGGCTTGCAGTTGACGTTAGAAAAATCTGAGAAATTTCATCTATCTAACACGGTATACGAGTTATGGCCGAAAAACACAAGAATGCTCAGCATCCACTTTTCGTATTTGTATACCCTTTAGTTAATCTTCACCCCTTAAAAAGTATAGAGTCAGATGCCTCATTAGCTTTTTTGGTTAAGAACAGGAAACCTATTTTTCTTATGTATTAAGACACTTAAAAAATATGCCCTATAGACATTTTATCTTCTACCATATTTTCACTTGTAAAGAAAATGATGGATGCTTAATCCGATATTTAAAAATGCTCGCTATTTTGAAAGCTTTTAATCAAATAAATAAAAATTTGACTTTTATAGTTTGGACTAAGTAAATCCTAAACGGAGATCTGCTATAAACAAATCATTCTATCCTACTGGATCCGTCAGTAGTCTAAGAGCCTCCACCCCTATTTGTGTTACGTCGTATTAATGGAAATTTGTAGGTATGTTAGAAATCGTGTGACTCAACGAATACATTCACCTATGCCGCACTATTAATTTGACGTCACACACATATATGCAGGCTCGTTAGATTATGGACGGCTTCTCTATTCTACTCTGCTTCTAACAAAAGTAAATAAACGCACTTACATTTGTCTCTGTAGTAGGTTTTGCCACATAGCTTTTAATTCCAGCGTAGGTGCTCGTAACGCAATCGTTCGTTTATTTGCATTTTTCTTGGGCGTTCTTCTACTTAAATCTGGGCCGCAGTGAACAGTTGGACTTGCAGCCGATTTTCCACCCGGTTGTACTATTATTCTAAATTCGGTTGCTAAAAAATGTAGTCAAAGTAGACAACATATCAAACCTCTGGTCATCTAACCTTTTTTCCTAATATTAAAACATAATTCGCTTATATTCAATAAAGGAATCGGTTCTTCTATTACGAACAGAACCCTATCACGCGATACTTTAGCAAATAATAACAAATCGTTGAAGAGGAGAGTCCAATATTGACGGACGTTCCTTCCTTCAACTCTACCAAGGTCTCCGCCGAATATCCAGTGTCGCCCAGGTTTACTCAAAACGAACGGCTGGAACAAAGTATTTAAGTAAATAGGAGTTCAATAGCCTTCGCAACTTTAAAAATACACTACAAAAGTTGTAGCACAGAAAAGTTTGACGAATTCGGAGAACGAGTAAATTTGCTAGTACTTTTCGGCTATTACATGAATTGCGATTAGTACCCCTGACATTAGGTACCTATACGGTTTGCCAAGGAATTAATCAGACAGATTTCTTTAACAAATGTCTTCTTTGTAGCATAAGAAATAAGCACAGGGAGTTCCTCGTGAATACCGCGTGTCCATTTGTCGCCATATTTAGCCAAAGCTTAAGAAAAATGGCTTATCGCGAATAACTCAAAAACTGTGAGAGGTACAGATCGTGGTGTCCACAATAAGCTTAATCTACTGTTTACTGCTTTATTAAACTCGTGACTTTTTGGCAATAAGTCGGTATTCATTGGTTTCGGCTTTGTTCATATCAGAAAAGATTCGGCCTCTTCTAAATCGTCGTCGTCAAGAGATACTGTTGATGCCTGGTTTCACTTCTTTCTTCACTAACGAATGAGTTGGCACTCAAAAATTTCGTGTGAAACATCAGTGAAGTACGTAAAGTAGTTCGTCAGAAATATGTCGCGTATGTGAAGAACTCATTCCAGTGTAGTTATTATACAGGATGTCCCATAATTAATGCGTCAAACTGTGCCAGCAGATTCTATGTTCAAAAGTAATGCAAAAAGTCTGAATAAACATAGGTTGAAAAATGCTTCCCAAGGGAGCTACCGCCCCTGAAATGTGTGACTCTGAAGATGGTTTTTATGTAATATCTCCGCAACTAATGACGATAACAGAGTGAAGTTTGAGGAATTTACTAAACGTTTTATTATCAAAAAGATGGGTTAATAGCAATCTCAAAATTTCACTTAGGGGTGCATGAAATAGGGGTGCGATGAAGTACAAACTACCCCCAACATTACTGTATGGACGGCATTTTGAACTCTCATTAGCAAATCAAACTACCTAAAAAAAATTAAAAAATTAAAAACAACTTCCTACAAAATTTATTTGTTTTCATGCCCTCTACGACCCCTGACAGTTTGACGCATTAATTGTAATTAATTAATGCGATTAATAAATTAATCTTTGCAATAAAACTTTCGAATCAATGTAGTAAATTCCCCAAATTTCACTCTGTTTAGTCATTAGTTGCGGAGATATTACATAAAAACCATCTTCAGAGTCACATACATACGTATTTCAGGAGCGGTAGCTCCCTTATGAAGCATTTTCCAACCTATGTTTATTCAAACTTTTTTCATTACATTTTAACATAGAATCTGCTGGCACAATTTGCCACATTAATTATGGGACACCCTGTATAGTTCAGTAAATCGGTGTTCAAAACTGCCGTTTTCGTAACAAAATTGGGGAAGTTTTTTTCTCAACGGTTCTCTATGTTTTTTGAGGTGCTGAATCCGAATTTCAAGTTTGCTGCCTTGTAGGAGGTCGGCTTCACAACGAAAAACTCAAAAAACTCAAAATTCTCGCACCTTTTTCAGTTTTTAGCTTATATCTCGAAGACTATGCGTTTTTTGAAGATGACCATTCTATACAAAATTAAAGTAGACAAAATGAATTGAAAAATTATTACGCGTACTACCAATATTGGTAGTAATTTTTCAATTCATCATGAATTTCTACCAAATAGTAAAGTCAGAAAATATTAACTACATAAAGTAGACAAAATTTCCTAGAAAATGCACCGGTCAACTTTGATTTTCTGAGAAACAGCGATTTTTTGGCCCTTCTGTGGAAACGTCAAAAACGCCCACTGCCACCCTCTACAACTCGAAAAATATATATTATATATTATACCACGCGAAAGTACATTAAATTTCCTACAAGAGACGTCTCTAACATTCAATTTTCTCATAAGGTTGGAGGGAGCAAAGCGAAAATTACGGGGAAAATTACGAAAAATGCCTTCTGAGCTCTACAGCCAAAACGGTCCCTCCCACCTGTCTATCTCCCATCAGCGCTATACTTTCGATGTATTACGCTTAAAAGTGGTTGTTTTGAATGAATTGATGGCAAAGCATGTTTGATGAAAACATTAACAATTTATATTTACAACATATTTAGGTACACGACACTGAATATAAAGCTGAATATGAAATCTGTATGTATTAATGTATATGTGTCATGAAATGAGGGAAAGTCGAACCCAGGATTGGGTCAGCACTTCTAGTACGTTCTCCATCTGGAAAAGAAAGAAGGCATTTAGTTTTAGAACATGGTTACAAAAAGCAAAAACAGATAAGTTGTATAGTGAACTCTCGATGTAGGTGTGAAGAAATAACTGATGTCATGTGCGCAGTGATTTTAGTCGTCTCCGTTCGGTTGTTGGTGACCCGGGCAACGTTTTTTAGGCACTAGAAGGTCCAGGTGAAGGGTCTTGGGCAATGGAAGGTCCAGGCGGCAAAGGGTCAGGGGCTGTGGAAGGCTCAGGCTGAACAGTTGAGTTGCTGCTGTTCTTCAACTGAAAAATTGTAATTGAATGATTAATGTTATTATAGAGAAAAAATGATTAGTAAAGATGCATAATGCTCCAAATTCAGAAGAGGGAGACGACCTAGACGAGCCCCTTGCAGTACCACTGTCTGAAACAGCTGAGGCGACAGAAGGTATTAATTCATGTAATATTTTGCATCATTATTCATCTTTACTAATCAATTTTTCTCTATAATATCATTAAACATTCAGTTGAAGAACAGCAACAACTCACTGTTCAGCCTTGATTTTCCACAGCCTCTGACCCTTTGCCTAGACCTTCCATTGCCCAAGACCCTTCACCTGGACCTTCTAGTGTCCAAAAGACATTGCCTGGGCCACCAACAACCAAACGGGGATGACTAAAATAACTGCGCATATGACATCGACAGTTCGCTATACAACTTATCTGTTTTTGTAACCATGCTCTAACACTAAATGCCTTCTTTCTTTTCCAGATGGAGAACCTATTCGAAGTGATGACTCAATCCTGGGTTCGACTTTCTCTCATTTCGTGACACATGTATATTACTACATACAGATTTCATATTCAGCTTTATGTTCAGTGTCGTGTACCTAACATGCTGTAAATATAATTAGTCAATGTTTTCATCAAACATGCTTTGCCATCAATTCATTCAAAACAACCTCTATTAAGCGTAATACATCGAAAGTACAGCGCCGATGAGAGATAGACAGGTGGGAGCGCAGAAGGCATTTTTCGTAATATTTGCTTTGCTCCCTCCCCCTTTATGAGAAAATTGAATGTTAAAGACGTGTCTTGTAGGAAATTTAATGTACTTTCACGTGGTATAAGGATTTTTGTTGATAATATAGAATTTTTCAAGCTACTGAAAAAAACAAAAACAGGAAACTTGAGAAACGCGTAATTCTTCACTTTCATCCAGTATGGTGCAGCAGAAAGTTGGAAATCTATTAATAGCTATCTACCATCTGATCAATATAAGCTATAAATGTAGCAAATAAAAACTGAGTTGATGAAAGTGATACAGATAAATTTAACCTGCAGAAGCGTTTCTTTTGCAATTTCCACTAAGTTCAGCAGTGGCGCGGAACCAAGCTACCGGTTGGAAAACGGGAGTTGGAGCATTATGAACGGCAGGCTGATTTCGACCACAATATTAGTTCCTTCTGTCCCACAGATTCACATCTTAATTTAGCTTCGAAAAATCTATTGAATCTATCTAGATAGGATCTATCAGGTAAAAGTAAATCTCCTGCTTTGCGTTTAACAATTCACGCGATTCCCAACAAACTTTCTATGTATAGTATTATGCGTATTTCAAATAAGGAATGAAAGATTTGGAAGATCTAAATCTTTCATGTGTGTAGTTCAGACATAGATCACAGTAAGTTTGGTGAAAGGAATTTAGTACGAGAAATACCCGAGCATTCCATTAAGTTCTGAGCACATTACGGGTTTAAAGCTAGAAACTTTATCTTTACGACAATTTAGTGGACAACAACTATAAACATAAAATGAATGAGAAAGAAACTTTGGGACTACATACAATTTATTGCAGTTGATGTGGCAAGAAATATTGTAAGTCAAACACAACTGGAAATAAGCTTATTGGCAACTACCCTAATATTAAAATGTGACACTGACTAACCTTCTCGCACGGAGCTTTTATTAACACTATCAGTTTTTAAGAAAAAACAACCTTACCTTACATTTCGTAAAAACTAAACGGCTTTCTAAATCTTGAACAGACAGTAAAGGCCTTCCGCTACCCATTGGTTCCATCAGTCCCGCTTCTGTGGTCATTTCTCGGTATGCAGCCTATAATCCAAACTAACAATTAGTTCTCGACGAAGTCGTAGTTATCAATAGTTATACCTGCCAATCGTGCACTATTTGGTTTATCACAGGATAATCTTCATGATTGAATTTAGTTTGTCCTAATATCACGTTTAACAATTTTAGAATTTCCCTAAAATGCTCTAAAGGTTTGTGGATGAATACTGTTATATCCGGTCTTCGTCTGGGGATCGTAGGATTTTGAAGAAATCTAACGAAATCGGAGTTGGAATTTTTAGTCTTATTGGCCAGCACGCAGTCAGCTTTCTTAATTCCTGAGCAGTATCTCTTATAGGCTGATGTGATTTCACCTAACTTTGCAAGATAAGTTCGAGCGACGGCGTGTATTAGAACGTCGCCATCTTCTTGAACAATGTTTTCCAAGATTTCTTCTGTTATGCGGAGAATCTAGAAGAGATTTTAATACAATGGAACTGCTTCGTATCAATATTAAATGGACAATTTCAAAATTGTTACGCGTCTTCCTTTCTTACTTAAACGTTAGTTTAGTGATTTTCATGTGCCATTGACAAGTTAGTAATCCCGTTCCCCCCTCAAAATATTTCAGTATGCAAGACGTGTCAAAATCAAGGTAAATGCCATGTATAAATATGAAGATTAAACATTGCATATGACAGATACTTAACAATGAATATTAAAGATTTCTGGCTAAACCATCAGGTGCTACCAATAGGTTAGAGTCAATTCAAACTCGTTAGTAAGGCAACTTTTATCAAAGCAACTTCCTTTTTGGATGATGTGGTAGGGCTAAGCAGCTATCTGGTAGGTCTAAGAATGTAATTTACGATGGCAACAGCTGACTCACTGCGGAGGATGACTGGTTACAGAGGCCGTATCCCCGTTCCCTTTCCTAAAAATCAACCACGCTGCTTTGTCCATCTTACTTGCCAGAGGAATGATTTTGCCGTGAGATTAGAGCGAAGTAGCTTCGGATCTGAGGTTAACTGGGGGGGAGGCCAAAAAAAGGAAATCAGATCAACTTTAACAACGTTGAAAGCTGAAGGTAGTTTGGGACGTGCATTAAAAATCAGTATAATGCAGCTTTTCACATCTCGCCCCTGCATTCCTCGCTCCTACACATTTCGCTTCCATACATTCCGCCGCGCCGCCGGCACATTTCGCTCACATTTCGCTCATTATAAAAAATAGTACCTCAGTGGCATTTGCGTACACAACATAAAATTTGAATTCCTAATTTAAACATTTATTTCGAACACATGATATGTTAAATATTGAGGTAAGTTAACTTGACCCCCCCCATTGATGATTCATTTTGCAAAATGTTTATTGAGTGGGGTCCTTCAAGGGAATAGTATTATAAACGCTCACGACTAAGACTTACAACTCGCTTCTCTTCGCTCCGCTTCACCTTAACCTGACAGATTTTTATGTAGTAGGCAAGTGCCACTTGTTTCGAGCTGCCCCCTTTACCTGCTGGACTTATCTTACGCAGCTATTGGAACCAAGCTTACAACAGCTTACTCTACAATTTGCACAAAGAGATCGTTTAGAGAAATCATTTAAGAGAAATTATTATGCATTTTAATGTTTTAATATTTTTTAAAATAATATAAATAAAATTTTGTTGAAAAACATTTTTGTGGTATAATTAATACAAGGGCGAAATGTGTGGGAGCGAGATGTGCAGGGGCGAGATGTGGGGAGGCAAATGTGGGGGGGCGAGATGTGCGAGTCTCCAAGATTTCCATGATGCAAATCATTTTGCGTGCATTTTAAGTGTTCCTTGGATGTTGGATGGGCCATCTTCGTTTAATTCTTCTTCAGTTGCTGAATTCTTGCCACCGGAGTGCAATTCAACTTTTCCACAGCCGCATTATTATTCGCGACCCATTCTTTAATTATTATAGGATACAAGTACCTAACGAAGAGCGAAAATTATATTTGGTGCCTTGTCAGCAATTAATTATTGTTCCTGCCGATGCACCAGTTTTGACTTTTGAGATACTCGCGCTAGACTGATATTTGGATGCAAGCTTCATACTACCCTCAAATTTAAACGTTGTTTACAAGAGCTTGGCGTGGATTAGCCGAGCGATCAATAGAACATTCTTAACATAGGATCATCTCGAATATCTCTAGCGTCGCGTCGGCTCAGGGATCCGTTAATTTTTTAAACGGCTACCGGCGGGCGAGAACTAAAGCGTCATCGGAGTACAATTTTTTTCTTAACTCCTCTCCCAAGTCGTCGTCTGTGCGTGTGTTAAAATGCCGGCTGGGTGAATGTGATTCTTAGGGTTGAATGGGTAGCGCATCCGGAATGCTCGGAATCGCTGCTCGCGGCGGGTATACTTTTGTTGTGTTCTTCCATTTTATATTCGTCGTTAGATGAGCAAAGGCCGTTGGGCCGGAGCGAATCTCATTCAATTTATATATTTGTAGCTATCCAAACAGCATTATGCATTTGGTCGAATAACGATGTCCATTTTACATAATATGAGGGCTGAGGAGAATGGTTGGTTAAGAAAAAAATACGCGGTCCCTACACAGGGGCAAATTGCTTGTCTACGATTTTCATGAAAAACTACCTTCCCACGTCAAAAACTGGAAAAAACAACGAGATTAGACTGTCGTCAAAGACAACCGTTCCGTGGAAAAATGACGGGAGAATTGAACCCGTACCGTTAGGGCGTTTGTCCACGATGTCCAGATTCCGAGATCCGTGTCCGGACGACGGATATCGGATATCAGGTATCGGAAAAACATGACGTCCGACGTCTGTCCACGACCATACATCCGATCAGTTACCATTTTGAATTTCGTATTGGCAAACGCAACGTTCGTCATAAATCCTCGCTTGGAACGTCGGCAACTTCTTGCGCTACTATTATGTGTAAGAAGGCTCAGAAGATCCAAAGAATTTTGGATTCATCCTCTCCTAAGTGAGAGATACACATAACAGAAGCCTTTTATGTACTTTATGATGGATTACGGCAACATGAAAATAATTTTTTTAACTACGGGTATTAATGTAAATATATCGTACTTAAATCTTTCCCCCATTTGCAAAAACCATACAATACAATATATACAACAACAACAACAACGTGTTGCCCTTGACGTATTGACACATGAGAAATGGCGGATCCGGTGATCATAGACAAGCGCAAACATCTTTTGTATTGCAGGCGCTTCGGTCCGTCAGCTAACTTCGGACCGATCAAGCGGTTAAGAGTCCGGCAAACCCCTTTAAAATGAACCCGAAAACTGACTTCGTAGTGCTATGCTCATTTCTAAACGGTGAAAATTGAAGTGTTGAATTTTTGACAGTTTATAAACGAAACTTTATTTTATGTTTCCATTGGAAGAAAATTTAAAAATTTTATCTTAGAAAGTGTCAGTTCACTCATGAAATTGACCAACTTCACGCGTACATAGCGCCAAGAGATTTACAGTTTTCGAAAAATTGTTTCAATGGCGACATAAAGTATACCTTCTTCTACCATAATCAGGCTTTCGTGTTGCTAAATTTACTAGGATGAAGGTGTAATCATGGTAGAGCGAGAGCGCTGCAAACGCAAAATATGGCTTGGTATGTGCTGCCGCCCGGTGTCGACTGAGCGTAAACTCAGAGCGGCGTTGTCTCATTTACTAGGTACCGAACGCGCGGGCTTTGAATGTGCATTGTTCTTGTGTCCATAAATGTGTTTAGCGCGACGGTGTTGCAACACAGCTGATAGTTTGCTCCGATTTCTAACGGATACCTCACCGACCCGATGCCCCGCAGGTGTAACTTTTGATCTGCTTTGCCGGACTCTTAATCGAGGCCACAGACGAATTTAACTTTAAATTCGTCTGTGCTTCGGGTTAATCCGAAATAGCAGAATTCTCGGAGGCCGAAATGCCAGATCTCGGATGACGGACGTCGAGTGGACAAACCAGCATAAGATTATGATGCCCGCCATTTCGGTTCGTCATCTCAGATCTCGGAATCGGACGTATGTTTGGTATGACTTCTCAAATTATTTTTGTATTGAGTTTAATACCTATTTTTCTGTCCTGCATCGATTACATACATAAGTGACTAACCAGACGTAATGTTTTAATGCAATGAAGATAAACTTATGGTTTTGTACTGAAAATATTACAGAAACTGTTCTAATTTTACAGACCCTTGGTACAGATGACACAATTGGGCAGCCTGTATTTACAAGAAAAAGAAACAAACTTGAAAGCCTTGAGAGGAAGCAACCTGATCCGATCAAGAATTGTGGTAGATATTAAAACCATTATTAAACAATTTACACATTAATTTTCACAGAAAATCATACTTATAATATACAGGGTGATTCATGACATGTGTGCCAAACTTCAAGAGATTGTAGTAGAGGAGCTCAAATAAGAACCATTCCTATGAACATGTGTCAGAAAAAAGATTATTAAAAAAGCTACAGGGTGGAGAAGTTTCGTTAAAACAATTATTATTCTTATTTCAGTGCCTCGGAAACTATGAAAGCTACTGAATTCAAATTTTATGGGAGATTTTCTGTAGTAATACAATAAGTGGTCTGGAATTGTCGGAAATTTTATGAAAGCTGTTGCGTTGCTTGGTAGCGAGTGTAAATTTGACAGTTAAAAGATCACGAGCGCTTGCGCGAGTGATCTTCTGTCAAATTTGCACGAGTGGCTAGTAAAAGCAACAGCTTGAGTAAAATTACCTAAAAATTCCAGACCACGAATTGTATTTGACAAGATTATTTTTTGAATCGAAGCAAGGTAGCCCAAAGAAATGTGTTGGGAATATTTGACGTTTTGGCAGGTACTAAAATAACTAGATTGCACCTACAAATTCCAAACTATGGCAACTTATCAACAAGCAAAATTATCGAAAAAAATTACCGTACGTAATATCACAAGAGAGTGAGAATAACTTGAAAATAATTCGAGTGGCTATTGCCGAATGGCGACAAGTTTGAGTAAAATGTGGAGAATTATTTTCCAAGTTATTCTTACTGTCGTGTGGTATTCGAAAGGTTATTTTTTGACGTTCGAATGTGAAACAACTCTTCAATATTATTCTTTCAGTGTCACAATTTGCGATTAAAACATATGACATATGTCAAAACCAGAAAACAAGTCGTTTTATCAACAAAAACAAAATACTAAAAAAAATTCCCGCTGGGACAAGTTAGGTAAAAAATTCTCACTATAATAATGATTTAATTGGTCAGAATTAAACGCGTGATCAAAAATACTGTTCATTTATTGGAAAATAGAAACGTCAAAAAATAACCGAAATAATACACGCTTCTAGGCCCAAATGCAATGTTCCTATTGGTCAATTTGACGATGAAAAAAATAATCATCTATAGATATCTAGGTTCTGTTCTAAAAAGTTTTGCTTTTGTACTGCCTTCAGTGGCGTCGCGTCGCCATACGAGAGGTAATCTACTTATTTTTACCTAAACTATGCCATTAACTGTAAGGTACGTAATATTTGCTTTTAATTTGGAAGAAAATTAGACACCTTTGAATGTTTTCGTAAGCTGCTTAGTTTCTGAGTGAAACAGCTTTTTGTGACATCTGTATTTCTGGTTTAAAAGTTCATCTACAATCAATTGTTCTAAAACTACCGGCGATTCCATTTACCAGAACAGAAACAAACATGTTTAGAACAATATACATTGATTTTTGTTTTAAATCTTCGGCAATAATAAAATGTGGAAATTGAAATAGCGAAATTGAAAATTTAAATTTTTTTAAATATATAAAAATAAACCCAGTAGATTGTATCAAAGTTTATAAATTTTAACGAGAACCGCAGTACCAGACATAGCTCTGTCACTTTCTTTTGCACTTAATTAAATAAAAGTAACGTAGGTACTTTCAGCATTAAGTCATCAAGTTTCTCAAAATCCCCTTAATTTCAACTTTTTTGGAAATGTGCTTTTTAATAGTTTGTCATTATTTACGTAATTGGTACATTACCTCCTCAGAATTCTGAAAAAGTATTCTGTGTTCCGATGGCGTTATAAGATCCTTTCTTTCTGCTAAGGCTGCAACGAACCTTGAAACTGCAAATTGCAGGGCAGTTGCATACTGCTGTTCCTTACCAATAAGCTGATAAATCGCCTTTCTTCTAGCTTCTTCTGGAGTGGCTCCTGCTTTCTGAGCCAACAGACATTTTTAAGCAACAAAATAAGAGAAAAATAAAACAAAACAAGAATAAAACAAAACGTGTGTATTTTTCACAAACATGAACAGATCCATAACAAACAAATAAATTAAAGGATGAATAAATTAATAAATAGAAACGATTGAAAATAATACAAAAATTAAACAATAAAGAACATAAATAAGAATAAGTTAATATCGACTTAATTGAAAAAATACGTCCTAACCAAACTTAATTATACGCGATCAACGATTTACAAGTCAAGACTAACTAATTGCAGAGTAGACCGTCGCTAATGGCAATATTGGATTAAATCCAAACCTTACGGGTTGGAAGCAAACTTTCATTAAAAGCAGATAAAGCACGTCCTCGATATAGAATTCTCCTGTTTTACGGGGAAATCTTCCCTGCCTCTGGTTAAAATTTTATCGAATCGTATAATTTGTTATAAATTGTTTGCTTGTTCGTGCTCTGAGAAGCGTGTTGGGAACACGGTATGCGAAACTGTTAATTTAAAATCCTAACTAACTAAATGGTCTAACCAAATTGATCAACAATGCCGAAATCTTGTCAACTATTGCTTTCTAATGACGAGAAATAAGAATTTTTGTCTCCTCAAGTGGATTTTTTCAAGATTGCCATGAGCTCCCGTCTCGTCTGAGTTTTGAGTGACTGAACAATATATACTTCGAATTTTTACAGAAATACTGGCCACGATTTATCAATTTCAATATAACTACTACAAGTACCCTAACTCATCTAGCTTAAATTATTCTAAAGAAAAAAATACGAGCATTCAAACAATAACGCCATTACCAACCTCGGCACTAAATGTAACTTGAGGCAGATGTAACTTTTTTCTATTGTAATCCACAGAAGCGGTGTTAATAGAACAAACAGTTGAGGGGCGCCGTTGTGGCACGTTCGATGGCACATGCAGTCCTGTAGTACTCCCTGTTCCCGTACTATTTATCCGAAGAACGCTAGGCACAGACCCGTTTCTCGACGCACTTCTTCTTCTAAATACTTCTAAAGTTAATTGGTTTCCATAAGACCTGAGATGAAAAGACCAATTTTAGATACCTATATTTCATTGAATTCGTGTACACCATAATAAAATAAGTAAAAAAAATAAGTTAAATGGTTTTATTGTAAAGAAACATAATAATGATGCAGATAATGTACCAAAAGCTAAAAAGAAATTAGGTAGGTACCAGGTACCAGTCATCACACCACTCTCCTCATCAATCTAGAGCATTGATCAGACTAAAATAAAATCGTGGGGCGAGTCAAATTTCGATTATCTACAGCCAACCGCTCATATCATTCTAGGTATGCTTTGGATGCACCTTCTCAATAGACAACATCGCAGAACGCTCATTTACATATTTACTCAGGTTACGCTACGCCCCACGATTTTATTTTAGTCTGATCAATGCTCTAGATTGATGAGGAGAGTGGTGTGATGACTGGTACCTGGTACCTACCTAATTATTTTTTAGCTTTTAGTCCATTATCTGCATCATTATTATGTTTCTTCACAATAAAAAAGTTTAAATAAAAAAAAATGCTAAAGTGTACCGTGATCTACTTGTCAAGCCCTTTAATTTGATACCCATATTGAGGGGATTGAAAAAAAAGTAATCCGCCATTTTCTGGTGGCGGCCATCTTGGATTTTTTTCATGGTGTATTGTATTCTACTAGTTAAGCCCTTTCATTTGATACCCATATTGAGGGGGTTGGAAAAAATATCTAATCGGCCATTTTGTGGCGGCGGCCATCTTGGATTTACAATAATACTGAATATACATAATTGTATTGTCATCACAACTAAAGGTGTGTGAATAGACACTAATAGTAGCTCCCGGTTGCATACAATACGCATGCGGCGCGACCATTACACTATATCAGCAAAATGACGTTCAAGTAATTCGTTATTAGAAAACATCGCCAACGATCTCGGTGGGTGTTCGGGTATCGTACAGAACTGCGAACGGCTAGACAAGTTCTTATCCCGCAGGGGTTTGATATATTTTGCATGTGTTTACATCTTTTTTCCAAAAAATGCGTGTGTCTGGTGCGAGAGGGCAAGTAAATGGTCTGTTTCAAAAATGCGTTCTCTCAGCTTTAGTTTTTACACTTCCAAAATGCGTGCGCATGCGTATTGTATGCAACCGGGAGCTACTATTAAGGTCTCGTAAGGTGTGTACCAAATTTCAAATTAATCGGTGAACAGGAAGGGGGTAAAATTTCAATTACTAGATTTGACCTAAACAAGGCAAGCTAAATAAAACCGTTTAAAAAGACGAGACAACTAGGTATCCTTATTATTATTATTATTTACGAAAAATAACCCAACGCGCAAATTGCAGATGGGGAGCTAGTAACCAAAGCAGGTCGGGTTTTTGCCCGTTATAACGGATTTTTTCCGTTATAAAGGATTTCTTTTTCCGTTATAACGGATCTCTTTTTAGTTATAACGGATCTCTTTTCCGTTATAACTGATATTTTTCCGTTATAACGGATATTTTTTCTGTTATAACGCATCTCTTATTTCCGATATAACGGATCTTTTTTCTGTTATAACGGATCTCCTTTTCCGATATATCATTTTTAGTTCAGTTAGTGTAACAGCTAGAACCTAAGTATAACAGGTCGCTGTTTGTTTGGGGTTTTACTTTTTAGGTTAGTGTCTTCATTTAAATCAGTGCAACAGTTGGTAAAGTAGGTACTTATTTGTTAGTTATGACCGCTGCCCGCTACCAACATGAACAATAAGTGGATATCGGTATCGTATTGTAAGTCACTTGGCGAGTAACACCACACTGTACACTGGTTATGTAAAATGACTCCCATTAATACTTAATACTACACAGTTCTTGGAAAGTCTGTTATAACGGAATAAAAGATACGTTATATCGGAAATAAGAGATCCGTTATAACGGAAAAGTGACTCGTTATAACGGAAAGGAGATCCGTTATAACGGAAAAAGAGATCAGTTATAGCGGAAAAAATTCGTTATAACGGAAAATTAAAATAAATAGGTAATACGTGACACCAGAGCGCTTCCGTAGGAAAGTGCCCAGTGGAAGGTGGATTCAATTTACATTACCCCTGATTTGAAGCCACTACCGCCAACTGATACATCGAATTAGGCATCTGCACGAAATGTCATTTCTTCTTGACCATCTGCGTGGGTGCGTGGTGGGTGAATTTAATTAGTTTTGTCTTATTTAAACTTAAAATTGAAATAAGAAAGCATGTATTTTTAAATTACTGGATGTAAACCATTTAAGGTAGCAAACTAAAGTGAAGTGAATAAGTTTATCTGGTTAATAAGGATGTGTTTTTAAACAACAGATTTGTGTCTTTGCATACGACCATCGAAAGCGAGTGTGTGACTTGAGAACGCTCTGAAGAAATAGGTGGATAGCTGCCCTTAAAAGAGATTACTTATCATAATCAAATTGACCACAATGTAAGAATATTACACCGAAGGTGCGAATTAATAAAATAAGGCACTCGCAGTAGTTGGATCAAGAACTTTAACGTAAATTCACTATGAATTCTTAATAAGTTAACCCCACACGCTAAAAGACAGTGACACAGTAATTAAACTCGACACGTGTTTCGCTGACAACGTGAGCATCCTCTATTCACCAACTAATCCGCAGTTGGTTCCTCTCCATCCAGTTATCTATTATCTTTATACATACCGTCTGATTGGCTAGCACTGCAGTGAAGGGATTTGTTTGGAATTAAAAGTGACAGTTGTGAAGAGTCACTTTTGCAATTAATTGAAACACTCGCCTACCCTGGTGCTTGAAACTTTCACCCTCGCTATTAATAGATATAACCACCAATAACTCTGTCGTAGAATAGGTGTCGTAGAATATCAGGCTGACCTTGAGATTTTTAGTGCCTTTTGTTTATTAAACCACAATAAAATACAGTCACATTTTCGTGCAGCTAGCATCTTGTGGCGGAACCATTCTCTAAATGCCTCTAAATGTCATTTCAAAATAAAAAAAGTCTTTTAGAACACAGAGGAATGTGGGCCGCCTTGTATAATGGGGGTCGTTGCAATAAATAGAAAATCGATATAATTTTGATAGAAATAAGTAACTAGGTGTTTATTGGTCCTCTGGGTTACATTTATTTACTCACCAATAGCCCAAAATTTAAACAATGGCGATTTTAGCACGAAGTGCGCCTTAGGAGAGTTAAACAGAAACACGTGCTGCCCCGGTTACGCCATTAGCTTAGAAGCGCTTGTGATTGGGCATCTAAGACTTGAGTCACACGAGCGTTTTAGTAACGTACGTTATAACGGACGTTGCGACGTACGTTGCTGCATTATATTAACATAAATGTTACCAGTCACATTAACAACGTACGTTGGATTTAGCGTCCGTTCAACGCTGACTACGGACGAGATATGCTACAACGTACGTTAAGGAATGTGACGGACGTTGTAGCGTACAATATGAACATATTTATCAACGCACACGGTCGACAGTTAACGTCCACCGTTTGTCTACGAAGACTGAAATTATTAATAACAGAAGTAGAAAAGCGGCCAACATTGTGTAACGTATCTTGTAACGATTATAAAGATAAAAATATAAAAAAGAATAGCTTGGAGTTACAAATTTATTAGGAGGAGACGTTCAATGTGTAAAAAGCTCCTCTCAATAGTCTTTCGCTGTTTATAAGATTTTCGCGGTTTAGTTCTTTTTTCGTATTTGCAGAAATAAATACATAAACAACAACTGCAGTTTCCACGCGAAGATCACACAACACATCGCTCTGTGTGACCACGATATCAACGCACGTTAAAAACAACGTCCGTTATAACGTACCTACGTTACTAAAACGCTCGTGTGACTCAGGCCTTAATTGATGTTGTGATACCCAGAAAGCTAACGTTACGTGGAGTTTGAGTCGGTAAAGTAGGGAGCAATAATGTTAGGAATAATCAGAATTTGACATTTGGAAATTTATTATTTTTATTTGTATTGGGTGTATAAGTAGTTCTCTGTCGTTTATTTATGTGTTTTTATTCCTATTTATTATGTCAATTAGTATATTCGTGTACGGAAAATAGAGGAAGGTTTCGTTAAAGTCGATTCAGACAATTTACCGGTAGTTAGTAGTGAAATGATCGACAATTATTATTTATCCAATTTGGACTATCTCAGTGCTGAAATGAAAGATATTAAAACGAAACGGTGAGTGCTTCAATTATTTGGGAACTAGACAAACTGAAAAACAACACTGGACACTATCTGTCAAACGACGAGACTGCCATGATTTCATTCGGTTTGCGTTTGACGTGTTTGACAAACAACGGTTGTACTTTCTGGCTAATATCGACAATTCTCGGCATTGCCCCGGATACGTCATCATTTAAAAGGCTTAAAGGTCCAGCGTCTTAACTTTGATGCTGGTTTAGATGCCTAAAACGTTCGCTGTGAGAAAATAAAAAAATACGAGTCAATCTTCGGGAAAATATGATTTTTAAAAATTGTGTAACGACCCCATTGTTTATGGGATGAATGCTGCACTGCGACACATAAAAGGTAGAACTAAACACGCATATTTGGTCAATGGATTGTTAACATTCCACAAAAACCTAAATGAACGCAGTACAACAGCAGTATAAAAATAATGCTACTAATGACCTCTTTCTTGCACATTCCCACTTTTCATAAGTATTCGTTATCGTATGCATAACATAATAATAGGTTACTAATCGCTAATAAATTAGATACAAACTGCTTAACCATTACCTACCGAAGAACAAAAAAAATATACTTAGATATTTATGCAGCTAAAAAGGTCTATAATAATGTTCAATGTTAAGTATCAAATGACGGAATTTTAAATGTTCAACCGAGTAAAGATATACGGAAGCGCTCTGGTGTCACGTATTATTTATTTTCATTTTCCGTTATAACGATTTTTTTCCCGTTATAACGGATTTGTTTCCGTTATAACGGATCTCTTTTTCCGTTGTAACGGATCTCTTCCCGTTATAACGGATCTCTTTTTCCGTTATAACGGATCTATCTTTCCGTTATAACGGATATCTTTTTCCGTTATAACGGATCTCTTTTTCCGTTATAACGGATCTCGTATTTCCGATATAACGGATATTTTTCCGTATAACGTATCTTTTCTTCCGTTATAACACTTTTCAAGAACTCTATAGTATTAAGTATTAATGGGTGTCATTTTACATAACCGGTGTGCAGTATGGTGTTCCTCGCCAAGTGACTTACGATACAATATCGATATCCACTTATCGTCCATGTTGGTAGCGGACATAACTAACAAATAAGTACCTACTTTACCAACTGTTGCACTGATTTAAATGAAGACACTAACCTAAAAAGATCCGTTATATCGAAAATAAGAGATCCGTTATAACGGAAAAAAATATCCGTTATAACGGAAAAGAGATCCGTTATAACGGAAAAGAGATCCGTTATAACGGAAAAGAGATCCGTTATAACGGAAAAGAGATCCGTTATAACGGAAAAGAGATCCGTTATAACGGAATAAGAGATCCGTTATAACGGATAAAGAGATCCGTTATAACGGAAAAAGAGATCCGTTATAACGGAAAAAAATCCGTTATAACGGAAAATGAAAATAAATAATACGTGACACCAGAGCGCTTCCGTAAAGATATGATTGTATGAAGAAAGATGGTGTAACAGAAATCCGATTATCCTCGACACTCTTTAATTTGTAATGGTGACCGGTTTCGGGGTCCTCAACTAACACCCCATCCTCAGACCAATCAAGAGCTACACAGATCACAATAGATAGACTACAAGAACTAATTATACTCTAAAAATATACTTACAGTGATAAAATCAACTAAATAAGGAAAAACCACATGCGCCTTCCAACGAAGAGTAAATGAAACACTATATATCGGGACTTATGCGAAGTCCCTGGCAAAATAGTGGGTAAAAAACTGAGGTCCCCCTGAAGGAGGTTCCAGAGCATCAAAAGCACTTCTGAAGGAAGTGAGTAAAAATTTAACAAAGTGAACGATCTCCTAGAGATCAAAAGAGCGCATCCCAGCACCAATCCAAAAGTACAAAGTCAAAAATGCAGCATGGGGCTTCCATCATTGTTACAAAAAAACCCTAAAAAGATTAATAGGTACTAAATCTTCAAAAATTACAGTACAAACTATAAACTCACTGGCTCTATTGTCAATCAATTAAACAAAACGAACAAAACGATTGTATGAAGATTTCTTATTCATTCAGATCCCCAAATAAACGTTTCGCACACTTACCTAATCAAATTTAAAATATCAATCTCTGGCATCAAGACTACGTTGTGTTTATCTACGAATATAATATAGTCCCCTGGTAATATCCCAGCTCTGTCTGCTGGAAGCCCCTTTTCAACGCGCTCTATTCTAGGTGGGTGGGTCCAGACTACAGAAAAGCCAAATCCCGATTTCGGCGCGCGCGTCAACTTCTTCGTAGTCGTGAATGGAGTTCTTCCGTATTTGTTTCCCGTCGCTTTTCGCTGCGTAGCCGCCGGGATAGCATCCGGCCCTTCCGTAGGATCTAATTCCAAATACCTCAAAAACAAATTTTCATCGGCATCCTTTTGCTGTTGACTAAGGGCAGCTTTGCTGGTGCTCTTCTTGAGATCATTTTCGAGCTCTTCGAAGCTGATGATCTCCTCTGCGCTGGATTGGCTCTCGCACATTGTCGGGTTTCTGGAGTAGCTTGGAGTTTGTTGAGATACTGAATCCACTGCTGCGGCTAAGGGAGCGCTTTGGCACCGTCCTCTCGACTGAGATAGCAAACGATATGTGCCGCTGATGTCCTGTAAAGATAAGGATAAATCAATTCGTAACTTACTCATATATTAAAGCTCGCGGTTTGCAAGGAAGGGTAATGTGATCGATAAACGGAAAGTAGGCTCTTCAGGAATAAGCCCTCTTCAATGTAGCGATTCAGCTTTATTCGACGAGATTGAAATATGCTAGACGGGACGTTTCCGCATTAATAAATTTAAAATTCATCCTATAGAACACTCAGTGGCAGCGTATTTCTGAAGTGCCTCACAAACACGCTTCAATCCTTCTTAAGATCCATTAGAATTAAATTTATGGTATTAGTCTGGAATTATTTAATCAAAATGTGATTTTCGACTAACTGAAGAGATTATATTGCGCTGACAGTCAGACTTTTCATAGGATAGTTAACTACTACGAACAGTTGCTAGAAAAAAATCCATACACACTAATTCCTATTTCTGTTGCAGCAGTTGCCTTTTGGTTTGGTTTAAATGAATGAAGGTAACAGTAACAGTAAATTATACTTAATGTTTATGTCAAATGAGAGGAAATTTGAGTCCTTCTATAAATAATTTACTGTAGGTATAATATTACTTGTCATTTGAATGCTCTTTTTGATGGAAAAACTTGAAATCGAGAAATCGTGGACATTCACTAAAAGTGAAATTTGTTTTTATTGCCCCTTTAAAGATTAGCGAAACTAGTGAATGTGTAGGTATAGTAATTGCATGAAAAATACTTTTCGTAATCCAGAAAAAGAAATTACAATTACGAATTCTTTCCAGATATTTATGGCCAATTTGAAAATACAAGTGCAAGTACTGATAGTGAAATGAAAATGTATTTAATTACAACTACAAGTACAGTCCAACAGATTAAGTTAGCGAGCGGTGGCGTTGCGTATTAGCATACTTTACGGATGTAATAAAATGTCTTGCAGTACCATCAGTGGCGCAGATAAAATTTTCGGTTATCGGTGAGCTTTTGAAAAGGGTTGCGAACGGAAAAGTGTTTTATGTAGTCAAACACGGGAAATAGCGTACAGAGTGTTTTACTATTATTTTAAAAGTGAGAAAAGTGAAACAGAAACAGTGGAAACTGTGAAAATGAAGACGTCTGTTCCAACGGGCGTGTCTATTAGATCTATAGTGAAGGCAACACTAGCGCGTCGGAAAATAACGGCAAAGCGATCTTTAGAATACCAGGAAAGGAGCGTACAAGGAAGAGTTCCTTAACGACTGATGTACAGGAGTATAAGACGGCTGATATACGTCACATCGTACACAAATTTCACAAGACTGAAGGTTGTCGTGTTACCCTTGCAAAATTGAACCAAAAAATACGGACCGAGCTAGAATGGAATGGATTCAATGGAACACTGAGAGTTCTTTTGGGTAAAATGGGGTTCAGGTGGAGAAGGGCGCAAAATAATAGGAAAGTCCTAATTGAAAAACACGATATTTCGTATTTGAAGAAAATTAAATATTTCCGAAGTCAAAATAGCCCGATTGTTTACCTGGACGAAACATATTAGCACAGTAGCCATGTCTCTTCGAATAATTGGACAGATGACTCAACCAAAGGACTATTTGCAAATATCTCTAAAGGTCAGAGATTAATTATTGTAAATGCCGGATGCGAAAAGGGCTTTATATATTTAAATCAGGATTTAATTCAGAAATGAATTCAGAGTATTATGGCAAGTGCTTGAAGCAAAAGTTGATTCCTAATTTACCAAAGAATTCCGTCGTCGTCGTTGACAATGCACCCTACAACAACGTTCAGGCAAATTCCCGAATCCACATCAAATTCTAAAAAGGTAGATATGATTAAATGACCAAACGACAAAATATTAATATAACCTACAAGTTCGCCACATTATTACTCTTGTAATAATAATGGTCTTCTAATGGCACACTGTTTTACGTTTACAGCCATATCATCCAGATTTAAATCCCATCGTCAGTGACAGTGATACTAGCGAGTCTGAAAGTGATGATTAAGACCTTCATTATTATTGTACTATTATTTTTTTAATGGAATTAAGGCAAAGAATCCAATATTAAAGATTATTCTGCAATAAATCACATTACATTTGTATTTTTACATTCTGAATTACCTTTGGTACTAATAATTTTCTTAATACACACTGAATATTATTTACTGAATTTTTATTATTTAATATCTATTCCCAAGACCCAAGAGTAAAAAAAGTCCATGCCACTGTTGCGCTGAGTTAGATGCAGGCTGTGGTTGGCGCCAACGCGTCGCGCCTCCACCGCTCGCCAACTTAAATCTGTTGGACTGTACCTGAAGACTATAATTGTACATATTCATAAGCATACGTACAGCTCTGACTACTGTAGCATCAATGAAATAGTATAAAATATACAGAGTGGCAGGAAAAGAATTAATTGCGGAAAGTGACTCGCAGTTAGAATCCTTTACTTCACTTACGAAAGATGAACTAAGAAAACTATCCTATGGCTTGGCAACTAAAAGCAGTCCAGATGAAATTTATGCACATTTTTTGACTGAGAAATTATCGGACCCGCTAATAAACAAAATTAACAGTTCGTTAGATAAAGGTATAATACCAAAACTGTTGAAATTATCTACAATTGTGCCATGTGGGATGTGGGAAAATAGCTAACATAATAAAGGCAGAAGAATTGAGGCCCATCAATAAGCTGAGTGCAATGAAAAAACTTTTAGAAAAATCTGTTTACCACCAATTAATTAAATACATAAAAGAAAGGTAAGAGGAGATGCATGTGCCTGGCTAAATAATTATTTAAATGATAGGTGGCAAAGTGTAAAATATGGAAACATGTCTCAGGAGAAAGAAATAAGTGTTGGTGTATCACAGAAAAGTATATTAGGCCCATTGTTATTTATATTAGATACAGGGTGGGCCAATAGTGCGTAGTCGGTCCATATCTCTGATTCTATTCAAGATATCAACAGGAAATTTTACGTGTGTGTGGAGAACCCGACGAAGATTATGTTAAAATTATTTTGATGAATACAGGATGTTCACGTACTACGAACCAAACCAAAGTTATGTTTTTTTTAAATGGAATGCCCCACATTTGATTACATTCATATTTGGATTCCCCATAAAATTTCATGAAAGTTGATATGCTACACGGTGGGGTTTAGAGTAAGCGATGTTAAGATATGGCCATTTTAATACCAGTGTGAACCCAAATTTGTGATGCTACTGACGTCTGCTGCTCAAAGCTAACTGTGATTTTTTATATTGGACTAGATTCAGAGGATACTCTGTTTGTGAAATCCATTAACACTTTTTTCAAAATAGTTCATATTGTACAGAGTGGCCAACTTGCGCAAAATTGAACTTTTCTCAAAAATGTTAAATGGAACACCCCGTATATTATTTGCAGGTTTGATAGCCAGTTTATTAAGCTTTTGACTGATGCAGATATTGGCAGGTCTGCGACTGATAATTTAGGCAGAAATAAAGATGGAACCTTAAGAATTGAGATTTTTGTCGTAATTTTGTACCATTTTTGAAGAATTTCCCCCATTTTGCCACCCAAAACTCAGAAAAATGCTTACACTTTGTTTTTGCAGAAAATTTAACGAACAGAGTTTACACCGGCACAAGAAATCTCATTGCAAGATTACTTCTTGAAAGGACGGTTTTCTTTCATGGCACTCCTTGTTTCAATTTATACCTAGGTTCAATAAGTTACCATTTATTTAAGAATATGACCATGAAAAAGCAATCTGGTGATGAAATTTTTTGTCTCAATGTGAATTAAACTTCCAGAAACAAAATGGAAATCATATTTTGTGTTTTGGGCGCTAAAATATGGGAGAAACGAATAAACTACCGGTCAAATTATTACATTTTAAAGTTCAATTTTCAATTCTACCAAAAGCGTCAGTCGCAGACATAACAATATATAGGTCAATCAAAAACTGTCCATCAAATATGGAAATAATATATGGGGTGTTCCATTTGAAATTTTTAAGAAAAAATGCATATTGCGTAAGCTGTCCACACTGTATGATATTAAGTTTTGTGACAAAAGTACTCGAGAATTTTACAAATAGAGCAGTCTATGAACCTAATCCAATAAAGAAACCTTAAATAGCTTCGACCAGTAGATGTCAGCAGCTCCTCAAAGTTGGGTCCACACTGATACTAAAATGGTACTATCTTAAAATCGCCCACTCTAAACCCCATCGTGTAGTACACTATCTTTCATAAAAAAATGTTGGGAATTGAAATATGTAAATAAATGTGGGTCGTTCCGTGTGAACCCTGTATACACCAAAATAATTTTATCAGATGCTTCGTGGGGTTTTCAACATACGTGTAAAGCATTATTTTGATAACTTGAATAAAACCAGAGATATGGGCCGACTACTTACACACTATTGGCCCACCCTGTATACGTATATACAAGACTTCAGAATTACATCCAAATGTAATGCTCTTTTCAACTGCGCGTCGTCGTGTTCTCTCTCTCTCCTGCCTAGCCGGCAACGAAAGGTTCCACGTTGAAGCCTGTGTTATTAAAGGGCCCACACACTATGCAATTTGTTGTACGACAAGTTGTACTACAGATTGGACAGACAATCGGTGCAACAAGTTGCTTAGTATTTTGCCCACATATTGTTGAACGACAACGCCACAGACTATGCAATTATCGTTTCGACTGACGAATCTACTTGGGTTGTACAACTTGTCGTACAACAAGTTGCATAGTGTGTGGGCCGTTTTATACAACATCTTATAAACATCAAATGAACACATGTTAAGAAGAAAACTACAATTATGGGAAGTGTGACAACTACAAAATAATGAGACAGTTGGTAAGTAAATATACTCTATAAACCAAAACGGATTGTGATTGATATCTCATTGAACAGCACTTTATCATATTATATAAATAATGTCTAAATAGTCAGTACCTATATCCACTTCTGTTGTGATTTGCTTAATGGAATAACGGCTATTGCATATGAAACATTTACGTATTTCTGTAAAGTAACTGATGGTACGTCGTGCATACACGTATCGCTTTACGTGCACAAACCAACTTGAACATTACTATTAGCTGTAATAACCTACAATCATGTTTATATAGGAAGTGTAACACATAATTTACACAATGACTTTGTTGCATGATCGCATGGCAAAATAAATATTTCCTTGTTAGTATCAAAAAGCAGTTTATGGCTAAGATATTTAGCACCTCAAATTGCTACACTTTATTTTAGCATGCAAGCCAGTAAATGCTATTAAAACTGCAGCAAAATAGTCATTGCTTTATGATTAATTTATGGAAAGTTTTAATAGAATACTCGATAAATTGTAGCAGGTACTCGATAGGTCCAGAGTTTAAAGCGCGAAAATTGCAAATTAGTTTCTCCTCCCCAAATCCATTTTCATCCGATTTAATACAGAGGAATATTTACTTTTGCTCCACGATTTATTCATTTGTTTTGGGATCAGTAGTTATTTATGACACCACGTTAAATTATTTGTTAAAGCGAATATATCCTGAAATATAGCACCGAGTTGTGCATGTGCAGCACAGAAAAATAATGAGATATTGCCGAATAATCGTAGGGGACTAATAGAACCATAATGTGGACTTCTATACGGAAATTGTCTTAAATGCTTAATATAGGAAAAATCATTAGGAATTAGTGAATTAGTTACTTTGTATTTGTCATCTGCAAGAATATCTCAACAATGAATAAATAAGAGGTTTGTGGCTGCTCTGTCCATCGTACGACGGAATCATTACAATTATAAGATGGCCGTTATATTCAAGTAATGCCCGCGGTGAATTTCTTGTTGCCTCCAAGATTAAAAGGTTAAAACAGAATTCTGAAACTTTAATTTCTGTGCAAAGTTAACAAGTGGTTCATTATTACATTTTAATTCTCGATAATGTCACATTGGAATATTACGCGAGACTCATGAACATAAGAGCATTTTTAAAATAGAGAATATTGAGCGCTGCATATAAGAGCATCGAAGCTAAAAATAGGACAAACTAAAAATAAGCGAACCTTTATTTTTAGGACTTGCCAAGGAGTGGCTGATGAATATAGCAAAATTAATTGCAAATTAATACTCTGTAGTTACCTAGAAAGTCGGCAATCACATTTTGCTAAAATGTTATATTTTTAACACTCCCCTTCTATAAATATCGACGATAGTATGCTAATTTGATCTAATTTAAGTTGACCTAAACAATGCATTAGCACCACTATTTTTTATGTTGTACTTAAATATTGTTTTCGAAAGATTTCATGAAAAATGTACTTAAAACTACCTAAAGTGTAGAGTACACCTAAAATATTTTAAAGTATCAAGAAGGAGCACCTCCTGAAAAATGTAGGTGAGGGTGTAGGTTGACGAAGTGGGCAAGACGACGATCGTCCTTTTGGTTCAATTTGCAATGTGTAGAATTTGAAGAAAAGGAGTTATGTTCATAGAAACTTTTTTGCTTAAAATGACCTCTAGAATACACCCCTTAAGTGGCGGGAAAACGTCGTAATACACCCTGCATAAAACTGGGTGCTAAATTCCTATTGAGATTTTGCATTTTGCTATCATACACATGGTATAACAATGCTGCGAACGTCACTACACATTAACTGTTGGAATAATAAATTATAATTAAGAATTAACACAAGATTCTAACAAGCAAGACGTATTTTGAAGGACTTATTTTCCAATGGCTTCTGTACAAAAGAATCCCTATATTTACACAAACAGATTGAAATGAAACCAATAATGAAATTTAACATATTATTGAGCAGCAAAACACTTTCATTATACGAAAGGAGGGCAGACTGAGAAGTAAGTTTCTTTGAATTGATAGCTGCTATCACTGCTGAAATAGTTGAATTTCCACATTGAACGTAGAGCAGTAGGCTGTGAAATTACCAATACCTGTCTTGCCTTTGGGGCATCAGTCACGTCAATGGCAGTATAAAATATCCGAATCTCGTATAAATTGAACATCTACGTTATTACAGAATATTTATAGCCCCAAAAATGCACATTTTATAGTGCTGTTCCATACTGAGATAAAAGTCTATTAAAAATTGCAGTATGTATTTTTATTTTTTGAGTAATACCAGTTTCAACATCTAGCATGCTTTAATACAAGGCACGGAAATAAATGCATTTAGAAAAATTAACTTTTGGCAAGCAATTAAGCGCCCGTCACATCAATTTATTAAGAACCGGGGGGTTCAGGGATAATACGGTGAAGCAATTACAGCTTGAAAAATACTTCACGTAGCGCCATGTATATACGTGCGCATAATGATGAGTAACAATGTCTGCGGACCTACAGCGCACGTCAAAAATTATCTGGAAAAGCAGGGAACTAGTCGGCCAAACTAATACTGAGAATGAGCTTATTGCACGCACTTCCTATTTCGGAATTGGCTGACTTAGCTGAGCGACTTTGATCAGTAGCCGAAAGACAAGTTAGAGCACGAGCTACGACGAAAAACTCCGAATGCAACGGTACCGCTGTTTACTCATAACTTCTTTGCCATGCTCCCAAAACTCCTGTGTGTGGGGCTCTTAACTGACTCTCCGCAATGATTTTCCGGCTTAGGTGTTTCGGTATTTATCGCGAATATCGATTTCTGTGATTTCTTCCAGACAAATGAATTAACGCATATTGTAGGGTCATCAATGACATACTGATTTATGAAATACATATAAACAAAATAATTGTTATTACCGTTTTTGAGAAAAAGAAAACTTTCAGTTTTCGTTCTTCGGTAAATCATCCTTATTTGGAAGACGGGAGTGAAATAAAGAAAATCCTAACGGAAAATTAAATTTAAAATAATTGAATTTTTCAGAAAATAATGCTGGAAAATTTCTAAAGAATGTGCATCTAAGTAACCTAAATGACAAAAGGAAATGTGTGTTCAATATGGGTCGATCTCATGACAAGATATGATATTGCGCATGTGCTCCTGGCAGGTCTACGTCATCTGGTGACCCGCTGCAAATAAAATTAAATAAAAAAATAAACCAAATTAAATGAAGCTAAATGTGTATCTAGCAAGATTCTAGTGTTCAGTAATGGAAAATAAATACAATGAACTAGAAAATTGTTTTCTTTTTAATTAGTACGAGTTCAGCAGTCGAAATTACAAGAAACCAGAAAACAGTTCTACTCGTACCAATTCGGCATTATAAAGGTTTCGTAGGTATTTATTCTTAAAATGTAAATTTATAAACCGGCCATTTTTTTTCAGATAGACTTCTACTGTGCCTGCTATCTGCCCGAGGTGAACCAACCAATATTTTAAGTAATAACGTCCTAAAACATGAACCGAAATCAATTTTTTCAACGGATCCGGATTTATTTATATTTATAGTACATTGAATGTAGAAACTCGAAAGAGACTATTAAAGATGTATGTATCATATCATGGATAAATAAGGTTAGCAATGTAGAGGTATTAGAAGGAGTTGGGGAAAAGCGAAAGGTATGGAAGACAATAAAGAATAGGAGATGGTAGTTCACCTTTTGAGACATGAAGGAATAGTTCGTGACATACTAGAGTCAGAGATAGGAATAAAAAGAGGTAGGGGTAGTCCCAGATTAGACTACCGTTCTCAAATAATTGGGGATGTAGGATGTTTCACTTTTAGAGAAATGCATAGGTTAGTGAAAATGCTGAACTTAAGAAGAACCAAGATTTGGATGTACAGAACGGTGATTCAAGCAACGGTATAGTACGGGTGTGAGATATAACTCCTCAGTAAGAGAATAACGATGAAAATTTGGAGAGATGGGAAGGAAAAACTTTACGTAAAATCTATTGAGGGGTAAAGAATAACGAGGGACAGTGGCAAAGAAGAACGAACACAGTAAAATGTAAAATCGCCCTAACATATCACAAAGGGCCAGAGCACAGAGAACACTTTGGTTGGGGGCCATGTTTATGGAATGCCAGTTTATGGCCATGTATGAAAGCTCTTCTAAAAGAAAATGGAGGTAAGAAAAGGAGAGGAAGACCAAAAGAGAAATGGATAGAACCAGTAAAAGAGGCTATAAGACCGCTTGGAATCCAGGATTGACAAGAACAAACACAGGATAGGAAAAAATAGAGACTGATAGTGAAGAAAATTAAAGCCGTGAGCATTTAAAGCCTGCAGTGCTGCTTTATCTAATACTGTATAAACCGAAAAGAAACGGATGCTCAAAGTTGCTTCACTTGAGAAACATTTAATGGGGAACGAAGGCGAGCAAATGTGAAATGGTCGTAACGGGCAATCGAAACATGAAAAAACTTTTGACCCATGGTCGTTGCAGACATAGGAAAATTTATTTGAAACGAGAGACTGAAACTTCTTCCTCGCATGAGTTTCATTGAAATTTTGACTGTTGAGGTATCTAAATCCGGTGCCCAACGTGTCCTGCACCTCTCCGGTTCGCTGTATAAAAACAACCGTAATTTGTGCTTGTCGTTTGTCAGCTATTTATCGAGCAATGAAACTTGACGGAAGCCTATAGGACGGACGTGCAGGCGAACAACTTGACACGTATTTGACGCTGTCCGTTTATCAGATGCTTGGGATTAGTAGGATATATATACTGCTCCTCACGGTACGCCGAGCTAGTTATTGGTTGGTGACTAGGTGTTTTATTTGGGGTAGAAAAATTGAAAGGGTCTCTATTTACGAGTAATGAATTGGTGGATAGCCCGTACAAATTTCGTTTTGATCGTTTCCTAACTGACTGCATAAATAGCTATTTTAATACCTTTTGTTAATTTATTGGTTTTTGTATTATCTGTAGTAATACAATAAGTGGTCTGGAATTGTCGGAAATTTTACGAAAGCTGTTTGCTTAGTAACCACGAGTGTCAAACAGCTTGAGTAAAATTACCTTAAAATTCCAGACCACAAATTGTATTTAACTAGATTATTTTTTGAATCGAAGAGGTCAAAACGAAATTTTATTCCAATTAATTCATATACAAAGAAATCTGTTGGGAATATTTGACGTTCGGCAGGTACTAAAGTGACTAGATTATACATTATAAATGCACCTACAAATTATCAACTTATCAACAGTGGTATTATCGAAAAAATTACCGTACGTAATATCACAAGAGAGTGAGAATAACTTGAAAATAATTCGACAGATTTTCGAAAACTTGTCGCCAGGCAATAGACATGAGAGCCCGTAGGGCTCGAGTGGCTATTGCCGAATGGCGACAAGTTTGAGTAAAATGTGGAGAATTATTTTCCAAGTTATTCTTACTGTCGTGTGGTATTCGAAAGGTTATTTTTTGACGTTCAAATGTGAAACAACTCTTCAATATTATTCTTTCAGTGTCACAATTTGCGATTAAAACATATGACATATGTCAAAACCAGAATACAAGTCGTTTTATCAACAAAAACAAAATACTAAAAAAAAATCCCGCTGGGACAAGTTAGGTAAAAAATTCTCACTATAATAATGATTTAATTGGTCAGAATTAAACGCGTGATCAAAAATACTGTTCATTTATTGGAAAATAGAAACGTCAAAAAATAACCCATATAATACACGCTTCTAGACCCAAATGAAGTGTTCCTATTGGTCAATTTGACGATGAAAAAAATAATCTAGTTCAGTAAAATACTATTTCTTTCCCATTTTATGAGATATTTAAAGTAGGGATGTCTGGGAGGATGCTACGACTATCTTAAGATGTCATTTCAGGTTTTAAAGTGTAATTCAGAAAACTTATTTATCCTCGCGTTCCATACATTTTGCATTATTAATAGTAATAAGAAAACTAAATTGTATGGTACTATAGTATCTAATCAATGATGCAATCAATCAAATTGCTTCTTGCCGCAGTATATTATGGTGGATGCGCTGGATGAATAACATGCATCGTTTATTATAAATTCGTAATAAAGCTTCTCATTTTCACCAACAGTTTCATATATGTATGCGTTTTCAGAATAATTCGTATTCTAAATCGTACAGGATAATCATTTGGAATTATTTTCAGATTTATAACCGGCCGTGTCCTACCATTCTATCTCCTATTTTTATCATCTTCCGGATATTTTTCTCTGCTAAAACTCTTTCTAATAAAGCAATGGAAATAAATGTCAAGTAAAGCATGCGTTTATTGATCAAGGTGGAGATCTATCAAGTCGGTGAATGATGAACTAGTGCTTCCTCTCGTAGCATGAATATTGGAGTAATCTAATTTAACAATCGCTCTGTATACTTTTTAAAATAATTACAAAATATTTTTTTCTAAAATATTCGAAAACTGAGGTAAAAATATTGGTAAATTTTCTAGACATCACTTATTCAATAATTAATTTAATGAGTGGACTGAACATAGAAGACTCAATTCCCATCTAAAAATAGTTTAATGTGTGAGTCTATAATTGAAAAGAAAAATCCTTGTCGTAGAACAAATATGTTTATCACATAGGTAAGTAATTTATTATGTTATGTATAGCCTGTATAAAGTAAATATTTGTGCATATTATGTTAATATTGCCTTACTTTCTCTGTATATTTGTATGTAATTCCGGATTGCACGGCGGCTACTTAACAGTGAATACAAAGGGATTTATAATACATTACATAACCTCACAAATATATTATAATGCACTTTTCGTTAATTAATTAAATATGGGAGTGGCTACTGCTCCGTCCGACCGTCACCTAAAATTTTGTTCGAACACGGTCGGGCATGCGCATTACAGAACGTTAACACATTTTGCATTTTGAATGTGTAGAAAAACTAAAGCTAAGAGAACGCATTTTTGAAACAGACCATTTAGCTGTCCTCGCACCAGACACACGCATTTTTTGGAAAAAGATGTAGAAACAAACAAAACCAATCAACCTGTACGGGAACAGAACTCATCTAGCCCTAAAAGAAAAAAATGGCAATTCTGTAAGATACCCGAACACCCACAGTGACCGTTGGCCGTGCTTGCCAATAACGAATTACTTAAACGTCATTTTACTGATATTGTATAATGCACACGTCCGACCGTTTTGGAACAAAATTTAATGTAATCGTCGAACGGTTCAGTAGTCACTCCCATTAAATATTAATGTTTCAGAGCATACTTTCTAAGGAATTTAATAAAATTTAAATAAGCTTACCTTCTTAGCAGCATTTTTGACAGCGAAAGATGTACATCCTAAGAACTCACTCCTCCTGCAATGGAAAAATTAATTAAACACGAATCAATAATCAATTAAATGTATTAAAAATATTCTATCGACACGACATGGCTAAATCAAATCAAAGCAAAGGTATTGAGTTTACAAAGGTTTTTGCTTTAATCCATTTTAAAGAAAGTTGGGGGGCGAGTCCAGCCGCTTTACATTTGGTTGTATAATAGTTATTTACATACGATCGTGAAACGTTTTATCTACTATCGACATGACCGCGACTATCATCATATCTGGAGAAATAATTAGTGCCATGCACTCTTTTGACACCACTGCGAGAATTTTGCATAAGAAGGAATGTGGCTATTAAATATCTTCTTTCAACATTTCCCGGAGTTGAGTTAATATATCAATATTCACAAATTTGTAATTAACGTTTACAAGAAGTAAATTTTCGTTCTTTTATCATGTCATGCAATTCACTTCACAAAATGTGGACGGGAAAGTTGCAAATATGGTATCTAATTGCCATGGACAGTTGTTCAATGGGGACACTACGTTTAGGAGAACCACGCTTAGTAAGTACTTTACCTCCGGGCGGTATGGAAAATAGTGCATTATTTCGCAGGAGTATGAAGGTTGCAACCGCGTTTATCCTGATCATCCCTCGCCATAGTGCCTAAAGAAGTAATAAGTCCAGCATCAAGAAACCAACAAACATTTTCGTCAATCACTGCATCAAATTCATTCCAGAAATTCGACATCAAATTCAAGACGAAAGTTTGTATAATTGTAAAACTAAGTTGACGGAGATGTCTAAGATATACCCTGAATAAAATAATATTAAAGCAAGTGCGAGTAAAAGATACGTTTAACCGAACAACGATGGGCTCTTCTCTGACAAATTGCACCTCACAGACAAATAAGATCATAGCTCAACCTGTGAAAGGTGAATTTATTGGTCTCCTGATATGTCCCTGAAAATACTCCCCAACTACGTGTTAAGCATTCAAATTCTCAAGCACGTGACACTTGTTGCTCTAGGTATTACCGGTAGTAAACATCCTATTTTTCACTTTATCGATTCCTCTACACTAAGAACTTGCAATTAGGGCTAATCCTGATTCGCTTTTGTATACTACTGGAACTATAATAGAAACAGCTATAGTCTCGAATTTACAAGCTTTTGTAGAAAATCTCTTTTCATGTTTTCCCCTTTAGCAGAATAACAGAAGGCCACCCGCATGGTGAACGTGTTTCCATTTTACTTATAAATAGAGGCATTATGTCCCTTTCAAAACCACGTTCGGCATATTATTGGCTGATGTAGGTATGTACTTGCAGATGCCCCTTTGCAGCTTTTCACTTCTGTATGTACAACAATTCCGTAACAGTATAACAGTTATTTATAGGGTATTTATTTGCGAAAACCCTTACTCGGAGCAAACGGTTTCGTTTTGTTCCATACGATATCATTTCCAGCTTGCGTTGAATTAATCTTTTTTATACAGCACAAACTCAAAATCTTTACAATCTGAGTATCACGTAACTACAGGACATTATGTCTGTGATAGTAATTTGAAGGTAAGTAGCCAATCACAATAGTTCACCTTTTTGATATTGCACAAACTTCGTAGACATACTCGAAATCTTTACAATTTGCGCGTCAGGTGACTTCAGAACAGTATTATGTGATAATATGTAGGCATAGTCCGACCTAAGGAATGTAACTGATCTATTTTAATAAGGCAGCGCACAATTAGAATAATATTTTCGCCACAAGAAATGTAAAAGGAAGTTTTCAGGCACGAGCACCACAAATTCTGCTCCATCATGTGTAATGGCAAGAAATACTCATTTCCGTACCACCAGGATGTGGTACTATTTTGTGTGGTATCCCCAGTAGGCCTAATCCATATGCACTAAATGTGGAGTTTAGCGCATTCTCCCTGATGGACTTAGTATTTGTGGTTTATTTGGATTATGTTTGACAAAATCCTAATGAAAATCTAGGAAGACAGGTTATTTATTGGTAGCAACTGTGAAACCTCTAATAAAGTAATGATCAATCTAAAACATCATATATACGTGCGTTTACATTCCTTATGTTTCCGATTGATGGGATAATTCCTATATAAATCAGTCATTTTATGTCCTATAAAAATTAGGTTATGAACAGATTTATTAAGTCATAAATCACTAACACTGTAGGGGTGTAACGCTGCTTTGATAAATAAGATAATGATAATTATATACAACTTTCAAATTACACGTTCATTATTATTACTTGCTGTGACGCGGAAAATGTCAAATTTACATTAATGTCAAACAAATTGAAGAAATCGTGTATGCATTATACGTTTCAAGGATTATTTGCTTTGCACACTTATCTAGATTAAGTGTGGTCTAATGTGGCCGTAAAAGTGCAACTTCATATGGGTTCTTGTAGATAAAGTACAGTATTCCATTTTCGGGTTAGGTACATGTATTTCTAACTCCCTCGAAGAATAATAAAATATTTATCTTCGAAATCGGAAATTGTTGCACTGCATGCCAAAAAACTAGGTAAGCACATAGATAAAATTCATCGATTTATCATTTTACAGCCTAGGAGTTTAATATGAGAAGCGTGCGTTATGTACACCACGGATGCGATGAAACAATTCCGATGACGTTAAACAATAAAGGTTTGAATTTTAACTACGTGAATGTGCAGGAAATCTGACAGGGGTAATAGAATATGCTGCAGCGTACATGAATAACAGCATACCTACATTTCAGATCCCCTACTCGGCTTAATAAAAATTCAGACTACTGATTCATTTATTTAAATGCACATGCATAATTTTAATTAATGCAGTGAAAATCCTAGAAGCGACCACCTCTATAAAATGACCACTAGAGTAATAGACCAAGTTTTGTAGTAACAAGCATATTTTTCTATACTTCACCCTTAGTTGCACTCTTGTTAAGCGACCATCCTATAACGCGACCGGGACCACATCAAAGCGACCACCCAGCCGTCGCCCACGTCTCCCATCATCGTCAGCCGCTAATATGATTATTGTCTTTTTTTTTTTCTTAATTTTTTTTAGTAATATTTGTGAAATTTATGGCAAATGAAACACTATGTAAAAATATTATCGACGTTTCGCCTCTGGTTAGAGGCTTTATCAAGATTATATATTTTTAAAAGTTTACAAATTGTGACAAAATTTTTTCTTAATAAAAATGTAAATTATTTACATTTTTATTAAGAAAAAATTTTGTCACAATTTGTAAACTTTTAAAAATATATAATCTTGATAAAGCCTCTAACCAGAGGCGAAACGTCGATAATATTTTTACATAGTGTTTCATTTGCCATAAATTTCACAAATATTACTAAAATTATTAAAAAAAATGGCACAAATAATTATACAATTTATGATTATTGTCATTATGAAAACAAGTTCTATTGGGATAATACTTTATATTTTATTGGTGGAGGTACTTTAAATATTCGATATTTATGAATCTGCGTTCCTGCATGCTGGGTAGATTCTTTTGTAAATTGTAGGTAACGATTTCGGTTTTAACATTGGAATTGTTAATGTTCGTATATGGGGCCAGAGTTATGATTTTTGTCCAAGGCCACCCACACGAAATTGTCGAGGTCATATAACGTATACTGAGATAACGCAGCGCTCGAGTGGTGAGAGCCGGGAGCCTACTATAGTGTAAAGTGTGTACAGTATGAGTATGCCCGGAGAATATGACGCAAAACAGTATATTCCGTAACGAGCATAGAAAGTGACAAATTTCATACGAGCGTGAAATTTTATGCACGAGGCGTAGCCGAGTGCAGAAAAGAAATCACGCGACTTTCCATCGAGTTATATACACTATTTTTTCCACTATAAAAAGTTAATTATGTTTTATGTATGGTGTTATCATTTCCCGATGGCTGCCAGGATTGCGAAAGCTGTGAATTTTTCCCTAGTAGGCACCAAGACCTGAGGAATTTCGAATTTCTTAAAATTTAATTTATTTTGGATTTTATAAGTTACCTGGGTTTGTTCTCAATTTCATATTATGCAAATAAATTTCAAAGAAATTTGGAACTAATTTAAAATGGTGACGAGAAGTTACAAACAAGAAGTTTTAACCCTTTAATTGAGAGATTAAGAGATTCTCATGTAAAGCGACCACTCCCCAAAGCGACCTGTTTTTGACAGAACCACTGCTGGACGTTTTATAGGAGTTTTATTGAAAATGGAGCAAAACAGATTGCCGAGAACTATAACGGGGAATGGAAGATCACACAGGGCAATTAGAGGAAATTGACGGAAGAGATTAAAAGCAATAAATGAAAAATTATAGATTGGGAAAAATGAATTCAGGAGTGATAAACGCAAAGATTCACTTCTTCTGTCAAACTGGCGGAAACACTCCACCATGGCTCAGGGCCTTTCGCTTATGTTGGCACCGATAGAACATGTCCCCATGTTTAACTGCCCCGCTTGACAGGTTTGCATGCCCACTTCCATAAATAGAGCAATACAGGTATGAGGCGAGGAAGATCATAATGAAATCAAATATGTTCTAGACTAGATTTTGTGAATAGATATGAGAATTTAATAATTATTGTAGTAGGCTTCAATGCAGTAGCAGGTAAAGAAAGAGAATGAGGAATAATCGTCTCCTTGGAATAGGCAATAGTAACGATGGAGGAGTTAGACAGAACGAATTTTGAGACGAACATAATTTGACCTTGATCGCACCTTAGAAGAACGGACAATTTCGTCATCAAAACTGCGCAAAAGTAATGGCGTCACGCATCATCTGCGGCATCAGTGGTGCACTATCTAAGTTAGAGACTGAAGCCAGAGGAAAATGGACGGTCGCGTCCTTGTTGCCTAGCAACCGCAGTACGTCCACGAAAACTTGTTTGTGCGCACGCCACGGCATTGTCCGTCCTCCTATGAAACGACTAATACTTGAAAGATGCCATAAGACATGGGGATGTTTCGAATAATCCAAACAACATTTAAATAATTGTTATGCCAATGACTCTATGGGCAATTCTTACGCTGGTCCTGCTGAAGTGTGTGATTAGTACTCATTATTCAAATAAATTTTGTATAACCTTTCAAACTTAGCCTTCTCACTAAAGCAATTTATCCAACTGATAAAGCATTGAATGTAGGAAAATTGCAATGATGCAACTGTAGTGCTGTAACGGTATGACACAATAAACACATATCAAGTTAAGTAACTACGAGATTTGAGTATTACATGCGCGATGCGCACCCTACAACCGCTGGAATTCGTCTCCAAGCCATTCTGGTCTAAATGTTACTAGTCCATACATCTCCCACATTCTAGCGCCCTACATTGCTCTATTTTAAACTAGCATTCCCTAACCGTGAGGTAAAATAGCAAATACTATCGGTAACTAACTTACCACTGATGACAGAAATTTACCTACAAGATCCCAGACAATAATTTATAGGGTAAAACAATAATAATTGAAATATGCAAATTCGGAGATTTCGCAACTTGAAGGGAAAAACCTTTAAATTAATTTTATATTTTGGAACCTCTTGTGAGGTTAACTGTCTAGGGTGAAAACCTTCAAATGACCCCAGCATCTAAAATCTAACCCTTTATGTCACTTTCTGTTAGCTTTTTATTTCTATTATACAACCAAACGTACATACATCGCAACCCGCAACGTTTGGTTATGCAACCAAATTTACACCTACAGATCAGATCGATCTTCTTCATTATGTAAGTTAATATTAAATTCAAGATTTTGTAAAAACAGAACGGTACAAAGGAGCGCGAAGCCAAGTCGCGTTTAGCAAAAAACTGGGTGCGTAGTCACCACACGCGATAGAAGTGAAACTTCAACGTTATTAGAGGAATGAAAAATTTGTATTGTCCGTATCAAAATAATAATAATGAAAGAAAAAAGCGCTTTATGGCGTCACGAGAACTGAAAGTCTGTGCCCTCGCTTTACTGACGCTTGCCTGAGAGAAAGAGCACGAAGCATGGCTAAAGAGTGGGGCGTTCGATATTCCCTTTCTCCTCTGCCCGTCTTCTCAGACTGCTCCCCTCCATTCGTTTCACTTTTCGTGACGCTCGCATCTGCCAACACATGAACTTACTCTACCGAAGTTTCACTTCAAAAGAGCAACTATTTTGCTTAGGAACTGCAATTTTAGTAACTCGGAAGATTTGGCATACGGTTGGAAACGTGGATGATAAGAACGGAACAAAATAAAGAAAAGGAGAGATAGGATGGTAGGCCACCTTCTGAGACATGAAAGATTAGTCAGCTACATAGCTACTAGACATAGCAGAAAAAGAAAGTAGCAGTAAGCTTAGGTTAGATTACTTTTCGTAATTATTCGGGGATGACTATTATAGAAACAGGATACACGACTCAAAATCAGATATTGGGAAAGTTTGGCAAATTGTAAGAGAATCAACAAATGAACAAAGTTCGAATAATAGTATTGTGATTGATTCGGTGGAAAAGTGTAATGCATTTAACGATTTCTTTGCGGACATAGGTGAGAGATTGGCTTCATTGATTAGAGCCAGAAATAATAATTTTGATGTGGTTTCTGCGCGTTTTGACGTTTTGGCTTCAAAAATGTGCAATCCTGTATACATGCATCCAGTGACAGAATCTGAAATTATAAACGTAATTGCTAAGTTAAAAAACAAAAGTGCTCCGGGTAGTGATAACATTAGTAGTATTACTATCAAAGACATGCATGTCCACTTATTGTTACCATTGACTCACATAATAAATTTAGCTTTCAGTCAAGGTAAATTCCCAAATATATTAAAAAAATCCAAAGTTATCCCGGTTCATAAGAGTGGGGATCCTAACGAAGCTTCTAACTACCGACCAATTTCACTTATCAGCAACATAGCCAAGATCTTTGAATCTTGCGTAAATACCAGGCTAACGGAACATTTAAATAAGTATGATTTAATTGCACCAAATCAGTTTGGCTTCAGACAAGGACTATCTACAATTAATGCGATATACAGCCTTACTCATCAAATTTACCAGGCTCTGAATAATGGACTAAAGCCGCTGGTAATGTTTCTGGACCTAACCAAGGCCTTCGATACCGTCTGTCATGTATCATGTTGCACTACTGAAAAAACTTTATAACTATGGGGTGAGGGGAGTGGCAGGAGATTTGCTAAGTGACTATTTGTGTGAGAGAAAACAAGTTGTATATGCGAACGGATTTTTCAGTGAAGAGAGAACACTTACGTTTGGTATTCCGCAGGGTACTATACTTGGTCCTACATTATTCCAAATATATTTAAATGACCTATTGCAAATGAATATGGGTGGTTCTATGATTTCTTACGCCGATGATACATGTTTAATTTTCTCTGGTAAAAGCTGGGAAGAAGTAAAAATTATTGCAGAAACGGGATTAAATGCTGTCAATGAGTTGGTTTATCATATGTGTTCACTGTTCAGATAGATCGTCCTGCATTTGCAACTATGCTATCCAAGCTGTCCAACATATTAGATACCTAGGTATACTCATTGATCAGCGCATGAAATGGGACTTTCGGGTTAGCGCAGTTAAGACAACTCTTAGAAGATTGCTTTACAAATTCTATCAGCTTCGTCAATTCTTAAGTATAAAACTATTAATCATAATATATAAAGCACTTATAGAATCACTTTTGACATATGGACTGGAGATTTGGGGTTGTGCATGTGAGGTTACCTTGAATGATTTAAAGATTATTCAGAAGCATTTTATAAAGTTAATATATAACAAACCAAAATTATTTCCTACAGACGAACTATTTCATTTAACGGATTTACTGAGTATCGAAAAGTTATACATAAGATCGGTTGTGTGTTTTCTTCACAAAAATAAATATCTCATGTCTCAGGTTAGTCACACTTGTCAATGACAAATCAGTTAAGTAAAGTTCCAATAACAACAAAAGCGACAATACAAAAATCAATTCAATTCGCGGGGTTTAGATTATACAATTGTTTGCCAGTGGAAATTAGGAAAATTAATAATCTGAAGCTATTTAAAACGATTGTATCTTTACATATCAGAAATAATTTTCATAGTTTCCATTGGTAGGTTAAATTAGGTAATGCTTGAGATCAATATTGTACTTTTGTTTTGGTCTCAGTTCATTTTTGTTTATGATAATTTAATTTTTTCTTTCTTTATTTTTTTGTCTTTTAAATTGTATTAAGCAAGAAGTGTAGTTTGTATGATTTAAGTACGAATTATAATTTATTTAGTTTGGCACGAACGCACAACACAATCTTCTTTGAAGATTAGGTGCAGAAAATCTGGTTTTTATGTACTTTGTGTTCCATACTCTATAAATAAATTTATTATTATTATTATTATTATTATGTGGGATATCCTTCTTTCGGTGAAAAAACTGAAGAAAGGATAGAAATAGGCGTTTAACCAGCCTTCGGACTGTATACCCATGTTGACGATATGAGTTTTTGAAGTTGGCTGATGTTGTTTTCTGTCACAATCTTATTGATTATTTTCCATGCAAATATTTGAATGCTTTTTAGAAAGAAAAGTCCTTTTCTCAGCTCTCACAATACGTTGGGGTCGTTCAAAGTATTTTTTACCACAGTATGTAAGTATCTTACTTTTGTGACAGTCCACCACACAGAAAAGTTAAAAACCCCGGATTCAATAAATTGCTCCTAAGCTTGACACTGTCTTGCATTGACGTAGATTCAAAGCATCCAAGGAATAATTATCAATTTTATGAAGGTAACTTAACAAATTCGTGTCTCTAAGTTTCTGACATTAATTTTGTAAGAATAATGTAGTTTCAGCAAAACTTAATTGGGAGAACAAATGGTTTAAACAACAGCGAGCATTTATGACTGTGCTAATATGATTAGCATAACCCGAATTGAAATTCAGCCAGTAATAAAATTGTTTTGTTCTCTAGATATAAATAGCTCGAAGACAAACTAGGCTAACAAATCAGAACCGAAGGAGATTAGAACAGATCGTATCATAAAGCCTTCAACTTACTAAATGGATGCGGCTGCAAATTATTATCCGTCATACAAGAAAGGAGGACGCAAGGTAATCTGAGGATCGCAGTGGCAATTTCCGAACTTTTCTCACTATCTCGATGATACATGGCCATATTTCTCGTCAGGAATCGTACATCGCGGTACGTCATCTTTGATCTTCAAACGATTCCTCGCTGCCCTTCCTTCGCCACTTTCATGCGGTTAAGTCTAATTACATAAGAGCTGCATTACGGAAATAGAGCGCAAATACACAGATCCGACCACCGTGACCGAAACATTAGCTAAAATCATTTATGCAGTTTCAATAAAACATAAGAACACTATTTATCATGTGGTGGTATTGAAACACAGCACTAATGTCTTAATGCTAATTCGTAGTTAGAGATGACGAGAAACTTTTCCATAATGCACGTTCCCAAAAAATAAAAACCCACATAAAATGATTAATGAGTTCTCGCTGCTATTGTTTGGAAAAGAGATTTACTGACAATAGAAAATTTACTGCCGAAGGATGACCAGCTAAAAAAATACAACTTTAATACCCGCGACCACAAAACGAGCCGGGTCCTTCGTGCAAATGACAGAAATAAAAGGTAACGTGAAAAGTTATCGCATAGGGTAATTGAATTAGCAAGTCCCGCGGAATTCCCTTGTATAATCACCAAGCGAACCGAATACGCATCAGATCACTGAACATAAACCGGGAGAACGTCACGCATTATCACTCTCGGCACAGTACCCGCACCGACAGTGGCCTAAAGTGTTGATTCCAGCAGGTCATCAAGTAAAAGAGGAAGAAACGGGCTCCAGGTCTCACTACTTATTACCGCGTGTAGCTGTCATCACACCCACTATCTTTTTTCCTTGCTCTCCCGAAGTTCGCCGTAGTATGATAAAGGACGGGGTGGTCGTGGCAGCACAATACTAGCAGGGGTGGAGATGGGAATCGATCGACACCGGATGGAGATTTTGCGTAGTACGCGGACTGCTACCGCGGGTTTACTGGGTAGAGATTTGTACGAGGTGAGCGTAAAGTACTTTCTCTAATCAACACACCTTTTAGCCACCACATAGGTGTTTGGGGGTTAAATGCTTTTCACATTAATGCTGATCAATTTTTGTCCCCTTTATCGTAATTTGAGGACGTCTTTAAGAAAACTACTTCCCTCAATTATTTCCTAAAGAGCACTTCGCAAAGCTGTTTTAAATAAACAGTTGTTCATGTAAAGCGCTACATTATCTATATGCTAATTGATATTAAAGAAGGCTGCTGCTTAAACACATACATATACCCAGGTAGCATTTGAAGTTTCTGCAATTTATAAGAAAACTAATGGGAGACGCTGCAAAATATATCATCATTATTTCTCAATGTATTTTTCCTGTAACATTCAATGAAACCAATTGCGTTCCTCGCTGATTGGCACAGAAAGCATATTTTTCAAAGTAGTAAAAACAGCTTTGTCAACAAATCGAATTTTATCCTTCAGATTGGAAAATAATAATTACTGGAATTATGTTAAGACAGGGGTGTATCCGGAGCCGCATGGACCAAATTTTCAGTACGAATACTAGTTAGATTTGCACCTACATCTCTTCGTATCATGTGCTAACCTATGAATTCTTAATAAGTTAACCCCACACGCCAAAAGACTCCTGAAGATGCTGACGTTGTCAGCGAAACACGTGTCGAGTTTAATTACTGTGTCACTGTCTTTTGGCGTGTGGGGTTAACTTATTAAGAATTCATAGTGAATTTACGTCAAAGTTCTTGATCCATCCACTGTGTGTATGTGCTAACCTATGAATTTTCATACAAGTAAAACATCCTACATCCCCTACTATTTGCTAACAGTAGCACAATCTGAGTCCACCTCTTCCTTCTTCTTCTTTTTCTTCTTATTACTGTCTCTGCCTCTAATATGTAGCGAATGAATTCTTCGTGTTTCAGAAGGTGTCTCTTATTCTTTATAGTTTTCCACATATTTCTCTTTTCCCTGTGAATGAAAGCTTTAGAATCAAGACAATATACGGGCATTCAAGAAATCTCTGCCGATTGAATACAAATGAGAATGAACTATAAAAACTATGATTTTCCATTGGCAACTATATATTGCCACATTGTACTAGTGAGAGAATTGTACTGTAGGGTTTATTCCAAAATTAGTGGCAGTAGAAAAGGAGAATTTATGAAAACCAAATTTTTATTGAGAGTCGGCAGAAAGATCTGGACACCTCAGAAAACCTGGCCGGGCTGCGTATTTCCAAAATATACTTAACTACAACACACGACACTCCCACAATGTATCTGATTGTTTATTTCAAAACGTACTCGACTACAACACCTTATTTCATCTTATTTCAATCCGTATGAGTTACTTTGTATTGTATCTTAACTCCAAAATATACGCTGCCACAACGAACTTTCCAAAACATACTGTGCAACATAGGTGTTAGTACGAATTCTCGATTTAAGTATCAACTTTACTGCTAAACGGATTATCATAACACGCAACATCCTGCCATAATTTAATAAAACCATTACAAGAATATCTAATACTAGCGGCGCCCCGGTACCCGCCCCGGGGAAAAACCAAAAAAAAAAAGTTCTGTTGATCCGATCGCTACCAAACTTCACAGGATCACCCGCTGGGCTAATCTGAAGATTGCCTGAAAATTTCATCAACATCGGTCCAGCCGTTTTGGAGTCCATAGGGAACATACATACATACACACATCGATTTTTATATATACAGGGTGTGTCACGACGAGTTCCTATTAGAAGAATATGGAGAACTAAATAAGATATTAAGATGAAATCTTGCATAAGGGCCTAGCTGTATGACGTCTATAGAATAAAAATATTTTCAAGATGGCGGCACTTCCGATTCTATCGGAAGTGGCCATTAACTTTGTTATTTTAAATGGAACACTTTGTATCTGATTACGTTTTAGAATTCCTTGTTGAATTTGAGAGCCACATTGTTATAACCATACATTGAGTCTAACTCCAACTGTTTCAGCGTTATTTGACGTTAAAAATCGTAATTTTTCAAAGTTTTTAAATTATAACTTGGATATGGCAAGAGATATTGATAAACGGCTTACATGTCCCTATCCTAGTTTTTAATCCTTGATCTAATGGGGCTGAAAAATACTACTTAATGTATGGTCAAAAGTGACAAAAGGTGACCAATCGGGAAACAGCATTTTCCAGCCCCATTAGATCAAGGATTAAAAACTAGGATAGGGACATGTAAGCCGTTTATCAGTATCTTGCCAAATCCAAGTTATAATTTAAAAACTTTAACGTCAAATAACGCTGAAATAGTTGGAGTTAGACTCAATGTATGGTTAACAATGTGGCTCTCAAATTCAAGAAGGAATTCTAAAATGTAATCAGATACAGGGTGTTCCATTTAAAATAACAAAGTTAATGGCCACTTCCGATAGAACCGGAAGTGCCGCCATCTTGAAAATATTTTTATTCGATAGATGTCATATAGCTAGGCCCTTATGCAAGATTTCATCTTAATATCTTATTTAGTTTTCTATACCTATATTTCTAATAGAAACTCGTTGTGACACACTCTGTATAGAAGAAGATAGATTGCGGGTAACATGTCGTAACATGTTTCCTTGTTTTACATAAATTCTGGAGAATATATATGACAGCATGACATAATTAAAAACGGAAAGTTTAAAATTTTAGGAAGTACACAAAATCAGCAAGTTCACAGGTATTATCCTCAAATATTTTGGATGGTGAGTTGCTATCGCGTATATTTTCGATAAAGGTGTTGTATTCGAGTACGTTTTGAAACGTAATAAAGCGCAACGGTCGATGTGCTGTAATACAGTATATTTTGGCAGAGGTGTTGCGCTAGAGTATGCTTTGAAATAACCAATCAGGTATAGTCTGTAAAGTTAGAAATTGGGCCAGTTAGTAATTGGCGCAATGTTTCTGTTTTCGTCTGGTCGCCAACGCAAGCAACTTTCCTGCATCAGCTCAAATCATGAAATATTAGCAACCATCGTTTATTGCTTGATATGTTTTTGAAACTTTTAAATTACGTTGAATAATAATTATGGCTACGGTTTCAAACGACTAGCCCAATTATTAACTTTACAGACTCCATTTTGTGGGGTGTGTTGTGGTTAAGTATATTTTGGAAATACGCGACCGGGCTATTTCGAATGCACTAAACGTTCAGACCTGGTCGGAGAACTTCAAGTTAATGAGTTTTTACCGATGTCTATAATTTCGCCTATTAGGTACCTATAAAATCGACGAATCATACTTCAGTTATTTCCTTCCGAACAACATTTATCATTACTTCAGAGATGACACGAATAATATAGTTCTGAACACCATTTGGCATTTAACAGAAGCACTGTAAATCCTTGTGCAGTGTGCAAATTACGAAGGTAGCGAATACATTCATTATTTCTGCAAATAAGCTTCTCCGGTGGACTTCTTCGGATTCGTACGTGTCCATTTACGTTTTCTTGTCAGGAATTTTTGTTATTTTACTAATATACAAAAAGGAAGTTACTTTTTATTCTCTTAAGTGGCTTTTGTATTTTTAAAGTCCACATTTAAATCAGAAAAGGGAATTGAAGTACCTAGGCAGCAAAGAAATTCGCTGGAAATGCTTATTTGCAAAAGTTCTATCTAGGCAGATTACGTTCTATCTGAGGCATATTATACAAAGGACGTACCCTCGTTACTAAACATTGGTCAGCAATGTAACCGTACGGCTTCGGCCCTTTTTCTGTTGATCCCGTCTTCCATTTTTTTACACAAAAATCTATCAGGTTAAGGTCAAGCGGAGCGGAGCGTTGTAAGTCTCAGCCGTTAGCGTTTATAATATTATTGTCTTCAAAGATTACTCGCTTGAAAAACACATGGTTATTACTGAGCATGCGCGTTTAGAGGGTCAATTTGTCTAACTTAGTGTAGACAAAACGCAGTTTGTCTGGACAAACTTTGCCCATTGCTGTTAGATATTTGTCTAAATTCGCGTCTTATCTCTAAAAAATAATATACAAAGCTGCATAACTTTTAGACAAAAACATTGACATAACAGAAAAGCATTTACACCAAACTCTAAAAGAATTAAAGATATTGTTGACTTCATTCTTTTCTTTATTAACGATAAGAATCTTTCAGAATAGACACTTTCCCGAGAAAAATCAACAAGCTTTTGTTCACTGTTTGTCTTTAGGGGGAAATGTCGCTTCCCTTAGGGACGTTTACGATTAAGCTGCAGCAGTCATCGCAATCTCCCAGCGCGCTGTATGGAACTACCATTGAGTACCTACCTAAGTACCCATATTAATATTGATTAGTAGCTATATGCGTTTCCAAGCACAGACTTTACCCAACTTTTACATTAGACTTAAAATAATGGTATTAGTACAAACTGTTATTACATTAATTTGAGATTCGATTAAGCTTACCTAGTGGCTCTGTTCCTATGCCAAACTTCAACAAGGATCTTCTTTTGTAAATCGGTCTTGTCGGTGTGAATTTTGAAAGTGTGGTTGAAGGCAGGATTGCAAGAATCTCCTTGCACAGGAGTCCTGTACAAAATTCTCCTCTTCGACCTCTGACTGTCATTGTGTTTGTCTTGTAATGTTACCTGTAAATAGAATGAGAAAAACGTTAGTTTTCAGTTTTAACTTTTTTTTGTACACGTTTTTAAGGTTTCGTACCTCAACTCGAGGATAAACTGTACCCTATTCCCACTTTTCATATTGAAAATGTTATTAGTATCCTAGTATGAGTATGATATTCACCGAAAAGATTATGTTGCATTTGCAGCATACGTCATGCATGAGACCCGAGCGGTAGCGGTTAGTGTCGAGTGCTGGCGCCTGGCCGCCACGCGCTAGACCGCTCAATCTGAATAAGCTTCATTCAGAGTGGGACCGTCTAGCGTCGCAAATGTGAGAGAATGCCACAACAGGGCTGCAGTTATTACAAATCGGCGCAGGTGTTTTATAATTATTTAACACGCTATCGCGTATGCGGAAATATCCCAAACGCACAAGGGTTACAGTCTGCTTCGTCATTTTCAATGTCTCCCCCGGTTGCATCTTTGCCATTTGAGATCTCAACAAGTAGGGTATTAGTATGTGTTACTCTTTTATAGTTCCATACCGTGGCGAACGGGGGAAGGGAGGGTGATACTTGAAAACACCGATGCCTTATAAGAAAATGAAAAGGAAGACACGGAAAGAATAAGAAAAGGAGGAAGTACGCAGAGATAATTTGCAAAATTTCATTCTAGATATTGCAGCAGGGATGATTTACAGATTGTTTGGTCAATATTCGCTTCAGCCACGCAAACTCGAAACCTCGAAAGGGTTTTCAAGAGAACCAATTTATTCCAACCTGGAAAATGTAAAATACAACGGAAGACAAGGACGGTAACAAATGTTTTCCGGGAAATGATTTAATTTTAAAATCGCATGTGCATTGAAAGCACAAAATTGCAAAGAGAAAACGAGGGGCGTATAATCCTCAGACGATAGGCAGAAATTATAAATAATTTGTTCATATCCACAATCAACCAGTTTAATGCATTATTTTCTTTTCTAATTTTTGTCATGCATACTTCAAAAGTATATTTAAAGAAGACATCCGCATCAATCTAATCGCGTCATTTTATTGAAACTTTGGTGCTCACGATAACCACCCAATCATAGCCGAAATTCATACTACTGAACCGAGGTCCCACAAAATATAGTGAATCATATAGAAGTGAGACTCTAGTCGGAACCGTTGATCTTTACGATCGAGTTTCTCACGACAGTAATACTTCGCCTGTTAGGGTATTGGCCCATGCTTTACTAACACGGTTGCTTTCTTGTTGTGCGACTTCATGTCATGGTTTACTGTCTGATCTCACACTAAACAGAAATAAGCGAGAATTGAGACTAACCTTCCACTCGCATACTCGTAGGCTGTTTGGTTGGCTAACGCTGCAGAGAAAGAGTGTCTGGAAAGAAAAGTGATAGTTGTGATGAGCGACTTTTGAAGACTATCTTCAGTTAAGGCAGTGTTCACAATTTTTTGATTCTGTCAAATTGATAGTTGAACTTAATAATTTTTGTAATTTCTGCGAATTTTCTATTAGCTGCAGCAACTTAGGCTCGTTACTTAATTACCGTTTGTTACCTGCTGGTTCAGCAACAACAAAATTAACCCAATATTGTTGAGTAATCACGAAACGTCCTTTAAATTGCATTCATTAACTATCACTCTTCAAATTTTCGTCCCAGTAAGAAATATCACTTTTTTATGACGGCGTGGAGCGGTCGCAGCATGATTTATTTCAATATTTCCAGTCCGGAAGTGACAGTTCCAGGTTTAATCTGGAAATTCTAGAATTAAAGTGGAATTTCCAGAATAAAGGTGGAAATTCCAGAACTTATTGGATATTTAAGGTTTAAACTGGAAATTCCAAATACGAACTGGACATTCCAGAGTTAAAGTGGATATTCCAAAATTAAAGTGAAAATTCCAGAAATAAAGTGGAAATTCCAAAATTAAACTGGAAATTCCAGAACTAAAGTGGAAATTCCAGAATTAAAGTGAAAATTCCAGAATTAAAGTGGAAATTCCAAAATTAAACTGGAAATTCCAGAATTAAAGTGGAGATTCCAGAATTAAAGTGGAGATTCCAGAATTAAAGTGAAAATTCCAGAATTAAAGAGGACATTCCAGAATTAAAGTGTAAATTTCCAAATTAAAGTGGAAATTTCAGAAATAAACTGGAATTTCCAAAATTAATCTAGAAATTCCAGAACTACAGTGGAAATTCCAGAATTAAAGTGGAAATTGCAGAATACAACTAGAAATTTCAGAATTAAAGTGGAAATGCCAAAATTAAACTGAAAATTCCAGAATTAAAGTGGAGATTCCAGGATTAAAGTGAAAATTTCAAAATTAAAATAGAAATTCCAGAATTCAAGTGGAAGTTCCAAAATTCAAGTGGAAATTCTAGAACAAAACTAGAAGCAGGCGCTCTTATACATATACAGGTTTTGTAACTTCCACTTTCCAGACTTCAACAAACGCTTTAATTCTGGAATTTCCAGTTTAATTTGGCATTTCCACTTTAATTCTGGTATTTCCACTGGAGTTCTGGAATTTCCAGTTTAATTTTGGAAATTCCACTTTATTTCTGAAATTTCCACTTTAATTTTGGAATATCCACTTTAATTCTGGAATTTCCACTTTAATTCTGGAAATTCCAAAATTCCACTTTAATTTTGGAATTTCCATTTCAACTCTGGATTATCCAGTTCGTATTTTGAATTTCCAGTTTAAACCTGAACTATCCAATTAAGTTATGGAATTTCCACCTTTATTCTGGGAATTCCACTTGAATTCTGGAATTTCCAGATTAAACCTGGAACTGTCACTTTCGTACTGGAAATATTGAAATAAATCAAGCTGTGGCCGTTCCACGCCGTCGTACTTTTCGTTTCAAATGCTTCTGCAGTTTTAAGCATTTACCCAAGTGGATAAGACAAGTATGCCAACTTGCCGCTAAAAAGTGAGTAGTATTTGTCCGAGCTTATAGGCAAGAGAAGGGAAGTGCGAGAGCGGAATCGGGCCGATTTTCCATATTTCGCGCGTAGGAAATGCGGCGCGCTCAAAATGTATCATGTCATAACTCCCTCAAAAATTATCTTATCGAGTTGTAATTTCTTTAAAATTATTTATTAAACTTTCAGGATATTCACGAAATCTTTCAAATTGCAATACATAATTACATAATTACTTTTCATTCCGCTTTGCGATTTTCGATACGTTGCCTTTTTGGTGCAGTGGAATTTTCACCTATCGTGGAACTATGCTCATTTTTGGAATTTGGACAAACTTGCGTAGAGTCTACTGTATGCATGGGAGTTGCTACACTTGTCTTATCCACTTTGGTATTTACCAAAGTACAATTTACTTAACAAAATCGAAACAACATTAATTCAAATTAAATTACAGAGGTAACAAAAAAATCCTGGAAGTTTAGTGTGGTGACTGTAACCTATCCACATGATATCCTATTATCCATAAAAATATCGATATTTGCCGTTGGCCCTGTAAATAATAAATTGCAGGAGACATAGATTTGCAGGAGGCCTAATTTGTCTGCTTAGTGCTTTAAATAAAGGATGAGATGATGCAGTAAAAGTAATCGAACCGTAAAATGGGCCCCAATGACCTATATCATCATTATGACGTCAGAAAGACCAGTGACGCAACTAATGCTATCGATCCGCCCTCTCTCTTATTATACTGGACTGAAGTAGCTCTAGAATACAAATGGAATAAACATTTTCCCAGCTTTCCGTGCTCCGCGAACAAATAGGTAGCTCTGCATGCACTTGCTCAAGAAAATACATAAAGTTTTATTTGCCTTATTAAAATGTATGGCGTCTACCGCTCCTGAAATTAGCTGAGCTAATATCTTCATTTTATTTGCCTTTCATATTTTACTTCAAATAAAATTCGCGGTCAACGTATGTGGACGCAAATAATACTTTACTTAATGGACATCTCATATGAACTCTGACAGACACTATTGATTTTAAAGCGAAATATACAGATATAAATGCCACAGAAAACTTAGCAATACTAATACTTTGGTATGTAAGTACTGTGATTTGGTAAATAATATTCCTATTGAAATACAAAAAATATGTTATGTTACATTATCATTTCACCATAAAAATTTGGCGTCGTTTTTAGGAATAAACTTTTTTAAGTAAATATAAAACCAGAATCTGCGCAGTTTGTCTGTTTACCGCAAGTTAATCCATACATTCCTAGAAACTGATTCTGTCACTATTAGAGACTAGAGAAAGTTAGAACGCTTGACATAGCTGACTAGCGTAAAAATATGGTAGACATAACTACTTTTAAAAATTATGTTATTCGCAGCAATCGACTTTGGATATGGAACGAAATATTTACTCCTTTTTTAAACTACCTAGAATAAAATGACAACTAGACCTGGCCGAACGTAAACAGACCTGAAAGGGTCCCATCCAGGTAAATTCGTAAAAACAATATGCACTGTGAGGCGCTATTTCGGCCATTAGCCGAACTACGAAAATAACGCGCAGTATTTTTCTTTCAAAATTTGCCACCCAGGATAACTCTAGATTTTAAAACATTTATTGGTCCACCCCCTTCACCTACCTCTCTTGGGTTGCAAACGTTATAGTACGGCGCAAATAATTGAAGTCGGGTTACTCGTTGGTGAAACAATAAAAATTAAAGCACATAATAGTAGCATAGTTATACTCATATCAACTGGTAGAACAGGCTGGATTCCGAAAAGAGTCTATAACGCCATGGATAGCTTACAATCAGAACAGTTGTAGAAAAAACGGTAGAATTCAACATTCCATTACAATTGGCATTTATTGATTTTCACAAAGCCTTCGACAGCATCGAGACCTGGGTCTTTTTCTGGCAGAAATGGATGATGGAATTTATTCAAGATATTCTACCATCATCAAGAATATCTACGATGGAGCTGCTCTTCAAATAGTAGTAGGTGAAGATGCGAAAACAGAAACAGTAGCCTTCGGTAAAGGCGTTAGATAAAGTAACACCATTTCACCCAAATTATTTACCTTGGCACTGGAATGAGTTTCCAAACAGCTGATTTGGGAAGAGAAGGGAATATGAGATTTGCTAACGGCACAGTCTCAATAAGTATAACATCCAGGAACAGAACAAAATGATAAGTGAACTAACAGAAAATTGAAAAATAATAGGCCTGATGAGAATAAATATTTTATAAAAGGAAAATATAGAGCTATAGAGCGAGCCATGCTGAGAGTCGCCCATTAGACCAAATCCATTTATTTTTTGGTCTTCCTCTCCTCTTCTTACGTCTGGCAATCTACAAACAATGTGTTCTCTGTGCTCTGGCACTTTGTGATATACTAGGGCGATTCTACATGCCCATTAATTATCTGTTCGTTCTTCTTTGCCATTGGCCATTGTTAATTCCTTATTCCTCTGTATTTTACGTAAAGTATTTCCTTCCTATCTCCAAATTTCCAACAGTCATTTGACGAGTGATTTTTCCGACTTTTTATTTTGGCGGATAAATTTCTGTTTTGAACGAAATTTTGTTGCCAGGCATTTTGACGAATAAAACTGACTTGAATTTTAATTATCATCTGGCTGGATAAGAATTTCAGTGGTTCTGTGGTTGGACGATACTGCATGGGGCTACTAATCCGTTGGACTTAGAATCGCTGCTCGAAGGGGGCATTTTTTTATCGTGTTAGATGCGCGAGCAAGGGAAATGTCGCACGTAATTTTGTGCAGTGCTGATAGCTTAGTTGGTTAGAGAAACCTCTCGGCCAGTGGAAGGTTAGATTTCCAACTCGGTGTTTGTTCATATTTTTCATGGTGAAGTGGATGTAATTGCCTTTGTTTGACTGCATGCCTGTTGTCTCTTAGCTGTCAGTTTTATGAGTCGAATTTCCGTCTGGCTCGTATTTCTTCGCATCCAGAAATTCATATTCATTCCCTTATGTTCATTCGTTAGTATACGAGTATATTCTAAGCAATTTACAAAATAATTATTGTTGTTACTATACTTGGGCCGCCCAACAGACGGAGTGATCAACCTGCAATCATGAGCTCTAGGACCACTATCAATTTAGGACGACCGAACCGCAGTGATGCGCTTTCTTTAAACCCAATGAAGTCGCATCACTCCAATTCGGTAGTCATAAATAAATATTGGCCCCGCTAGAGCACGTTCTTGCAGGGTGATCACTCCGTCTGTTCGGCGGCCCAAGTATAGATCAATTTTCTTGTGTGAGTTTTCAAAACATTTCCAGTATTCTCCCTCTTCGATATTCGAATGTCATTCTAAAATTACGGATTCTGATCTAACTTTTTCTCTACCCTTTGCTCTACGAAAGAATATGATAATATCAAATGACAATATTGACCTTGTGTTTAGTGTGTTGCTTCAAACAGATTATGTCCGACTAATTTTTTGTAACATGATCCACACAACGGCATGCAAAAATTAAGATAGGAAAAATTTGCACTTGACCGTCACGAAACACGAAACTTACTTTCTTCTGCATCCTCATATTTCTAATGTCCAGGCTCTTGTGTATTTTTGTTTCATTATTTTTGAGCTCCTGATAACAGTTTCTGCTAACGTCAATCAGACGTTGCATTGCTTCTTCCACCTTTTCCCTAGAAGCATCTATACAGGCTACGAAGGAGGCTTTTATAATCCACTGTAGAACTACGATCGGGCAGACAGACGGAACCATCTCATCATTTTTCAACAGACTATTGTAAACATGAACTTCTCCTTACTCTACACGATAAAGAACGGTAACAGTTAGAGAGCTAGTGTCATTTTTGATGACAAAAAAAGTGTCGGGCTGTAACTTTGCCAATCACTAGTTCAGAGGGTGGCAGGCCGTTTTCTGTGTTACAAAATTTCCGCTTGCAGGAATTTTTTGCTTTTAATAAAACATATTCCACTTGGACAGGTCATGTGACAAATTTTGTGATAGGCTCAGGGATTTTTAATGTCTTAGGATGGAGGCAGATCTGTGGAACTGGAGAACTAATTGAAGATACGATGACGAATTAGTTCAAGTTAATTTTTTTACACATTGCTGTCTCGTACCACCATAAAAAATGCAATTGGCAGTCAAGAGCAGAAGACCGACGTCCAGATTTGGGGGGTTGGTGAGGGCTCGGTGACAAATTAGTGTCTACATTAAAATTTTTGTAATGGTTATCTAGCCTTCTAATAACAGCAATAATAGTACAGATAATTAGTAAAATACCAACATATCTTAGACAATCCCAAGAGACATCTACTGGTTGCTTGGTTGGTATCTGAACTGGTAACATTACGACTAAGGGGCCTATTTATACTTGTAAAATTATTAGTCAGTAATTGTGAATGATTTGGATGAGTGATTATGATAGTGTGTGACATTTGGAGGCGCACCTCCATCATTTCCTATGGTGAGCTAACCTACGCATTTCCTCAAAAGTAGAACCTCCTATACTTACTTATCCCCTATCATAGGAATGCGAAAAGGACTCTATATTGTGAGCCTACTTCTACCCCGTTTTATTCCTGTCTACGCCTCACAGCTCACACTTTGTCGCGAACTAAACATTCGTGTCGCAGAAAGTGTCTTCCTATGCTACCTACCCTAATATTTATTGTCTTCCCATGGGAAAGTTAGTCAAATGTGTATAAACGCGTGATGTCGAAATAATCCGTTTAAAATCTTAAACACTGTACTATGTAGAAAGGCACACAATGTGAAGGATCTCCATTATGCCAAAAATATTTTGAGTTTCAAGATTGATTACAATTTTAAAAAGTTGGATGCAGACATCACATTTCTGTCGAGTGCTCAAATAGTGTCATGTAAGTACCTACCCATCCCCTGTTGCTTTCTCTCTCAATTCTAACATTTCAAATCAAATATTCAAATCACTTCATATTTACACTGATGCGTTAAACAGCCGGTTTTCCTTTTTTTAGACATCATTGCATCAAAGGGAAACACGTCCGGACTACGTACTCATAGCGTGTTATACGTTTGACATTTGAACAAGTCATGTGCTGAAATGTATATCTTTAGTTTGTAATTTCTTCTGACTTACACATCAGTCGTTTTCCTGCAGATGCGATATGCGTTTTCTATATGTATACGCTTCCTTTGAAGCAGAACAAAACTAGAACGCAAATTTATTTGCGTTTGCGCCAAATCAAATTTTAACATGTCACAAATAGTCTAAGTAAACTAGCGAGAAATATTGCATTGCATTAGAAACATTTTGCAGATACCAAAATAGATTGCTTTAATCAAGGTCTTTTACAGAAGGACACAATCTACCACAATCTCGTCCACTGATTGGTACACTTTATGAGAAGTTTTTTTGTATCCCTCTCTGCTGTATGCAGTATGTAGACTACACAGTAGTATATAACTCTGTAGAATGTGTCGACAAATGATTTATAATTTATAATAATTGTTAAAAACGTAGGTATCACTGCATTATGAACGACAAAATGTTTACCCTCCAACAACAATGGCGGACTGTCAAAATTACGTATTCGAGAACAGTCAATTGTTGAAACTGACAGTTGTCCAATGTATGGTTATATTTAGGGTCCCTGTATTTAGAGAGTACCGCAATCAATAGCTCCACTATGTTTCAGAACTGTGAGTAAACATGGCGGACTGCCGTGTCAGCAGCAAAATGTCATATGTCAGTCAAAGTCCAGCTGAAATGTTTTGGTGTTTTATCGTCTTTTGTGAATCATCAGTGATATATATTTCCACAATATCGTCTGTAGTATTATTCCTCAACGCATTGCAGTCAAATTTTATTTGTTTATGGATCAAAAATCAGAAGGTGAATCCGCAATTTGTAACACATGTCAAATATAAAATCTGACGTTCCGGCACAATTCAAATTTGACGCCTGTTATTGTGAGTAAACATGGCGGAGATTGCGGTACTCTCTAAATACAGGGACCCTAGTTATATTGGTTTGTCAGCGACACCTGGTTGACGTTTAACAGAATTATTTAATATGAAATTGCGTTTCTATATAAGGTGATAAGCAATGAATCCCCATTACATGACGTTGTCCAAAAGGGCATTAAGTCGATTATCAATAAAGGATCAAATGAAAAAGCACAATGTATGTCGTCTTCTCCCACGCTAAAATTTGTTAACCTTTGGTTTTTGGATTATAACCTTATTTAATAATGTCTGTCTGCAATCCACCAGTCGCCAGGAAATAAAACATTTAACACCACATCCGCCCTTATAGACGGGGACGTTTACAAATCACCAGCTGGTAAATAAGTTAATGGGGCAAGTAAAATCTTATTTAGAAAGCACACTTCTCTATTATTATAAAAAAGTCATTAAATTAAATGGAACGTACCTTAACATATGCGTTGATTTGTTTTCCATTGGGTCGATGCAGGTCCCTGCAACGTATAACTGAAACATAAGAAATTGATTTCAAAGGTCTTGTCAATTTAATTCAATAATTCAGCTGCCTAAATGGTAAAATAAAGTAATGGGCGGTATTGGACCGTTCGAACAACTACTCCTCATGCAAATACCTCGCCAGGCATCGAATTATAGAACGAATCCAGATTTTATTGTACTAAGAGATCTCACAGAATGTTACTCCAGCTAGCTGGTATTGAAACATTCATAACGTATCTACGAACATTGTGTTGTGACAAAATATCATATATTGAATTAAATCTACAGCAAAACAACTACTATTCTGCGACCGGTGAGGTTTACACTATAGAAAGAACATGTACTAAATTTCATTACTTTCAGGGCTTTGACAAACACAAAGCCATCTTTGAATATGCATCACGTATTTCGCATTAAAATATTAGACACCCCAGCACATATTATATAAATAAATTGCTAGCAAGCACGCAAAGAACTTTACATCTGTATAGTGAACGTGGTTTCGGCGCCCTGGGCGTACGCCAGATTATAATTTAAGCTCTGTCTAGATTATGTTTTGCTACCCCAACATAATATTCGAGAAAACGGGATTATTACATGAAACAATGCGATGATGAGTCAAATACTTTACAGTGATGTCCAAAGGCGTTTTCCCAGAGATTTGACTAAAACAGTTGCGAGGAAAATTTATTTCATGTTAGTACCTATTTTATTATAAGATAAACCGCAATAAAACAATGCAAAATATAGAAAGAAATCAAAATTTATAGATCCGACTGAGGTTTGAAAGTTCAGGCTTGAAAGCTAGGTGCAATAGAACCACCAGGAGTCCAGGAAAGATTTTCTAAAATAATAATCATGTTTGGTTACTGAAATTCTCTTAAAAAAGTGAATCTGATGCACAAGTAAACCATGCAAAACAAAATTCATGAAATTGGACAATTGCTAAGCCTTGATGGTTAGTGACATTCGGGGTGACTACTAATAAATTCATTACATATTTTATGATGACACCTTCTGAAGTAAAATATTCTGGAGGTAAAATAGCCCCACATTCGAATCTTCGTGGGGGGACTGCTTCGGGTCGGGGGGGGGGGAGTTATCAGCAATAATAAGCATAACATTTCACGAGTCGGAGCGTGGAATGTTAGTAACAAGAAACATCCATGAATTCTCAATAAGGTAACCCCGCACGCCAAAAGGCCAGTGACACAGTAATTAAACTCGACACGTATTTCGCTAACAGCGTCAGCATCCTCAGGAGTTGGAGATTAATCTAAATCTAGTCTAGCTTTACATTAATCTTCAACTTATCTATCCACGGTATCTTCATCATGCGTCTATAGCACCACATTTCAAATGCTTCTAATTTTTTCCTACCCGCTTCTCCTATCGTCCAAGTTTCGCACCCGTACAATGCCGTACTCCATACATTCGTTTTTAAGAGCCTCTTCCGAGTTTCTACATTTATCATTCTCCAGCATAATACTTGTTTCTTTTTATTAAATGCAATTCGGCCCTGCGCTATTCTTTTTTTATATCTCTAGAGCACCTACCATCGCGAGTTATTTGACTTCCTAAATAGAAGAAATCTGAGACTTCCTCTATCTTCTCGTTTCCAATTTGTATTTTCGTTTTAGTCCTATTTTCACGGCCCCTGCACACCAAAATTTTGGTTTTCTTTTTATTGATCTTCATTGGAATTGGGCTTGTTTAAAAATATAGACGGTAGGTTTTTTTGAAAAATTTTGTGCTCATCTGATCTATCTCGAACGGTATACGATTTAAAAATGCTCTTTTAATATTTACCACGGTTTTTACCGTGTAGCTCGACTATTTGATCTCGCATTGAAAAGATATGGATACAATATTAAAGAACTTTTTCGTGCCCAATCAGAACATTTTCAAGAATTAACAGAAAATAAATCGTTTAGATCAGGCCATCATGAACTAATTTTTTCTTATGGTACACTGTTGAAAGAAGCATATCTTTCTGATTTCATTGATGTACAACTTATTCATATTATATCGAATATTGGACCACTGGTAGTCGGAAAAATGATAGTTTGGGACGAGGTTTGGGAAAAAAATCAAGTGGGCCTTGCAATAAAACAAAAAGGAAACAGTCGATAATTTCCGTAATTTATGCAAATATGTGATGTATTCCTGGATCTATTGCCGAGACGCGTTCTTTCGAAGAATAATAGGTTCCCATTACGCGCCATTTTACATTAAATAAGTGACATTAGACTATGGCAGAGTCGATTGTTTTTATGCCCTTTCCGTAAAAGCCTAATTAAATGATTCCTCCAATTGTTTATTCGATAAAATTTGAACGTAACGAGCTTAAGCTACAACAGATTTCTCAAAAGTGTAAATATGAATGAGCACTAAATTTTGCAAAAGTGCTGAATATAAACCTAAATCTTTAGAAATAAGCGAAATCGCAATTGGGTCCTCAAATTTTAATCGCCCTGTTATGGGTATACATCATATAATTTTTCATAATTTTTATCTGCTAGGTACCTACTTATCAATATATAATTTCAAACTTTACGACATTCATTTGAAAGTTGTAATACCGAAATTCTTGCAGTGCTGTCAAAAGCGCACGTGACAGGAGTAAGAAGATGTATATCCGGCGCACTACTTTTGTGTATCATTATTATTTCTCGTTTATCAATTACTTTCTAAGATAATATGATAGTCGTGGACACGCTGATAGTAGATAAAACGATACTATTATCGTAACTTCATATTACTATACATGATGGCTTATTAAACGATACTCGTATTGTAACTAACTACATATTTAGCATTTCTACAACTAACTCGATATTTGGAAAATCCTCGCAAGGTTAAATGAATAAGCGCGATACAGACGAAAGTGATACTAAATGATGCGGAATCTCGAAGGTCTGCAAGGTTCACTGATCTAATTGCAAACTGATGAACATTAAAAGCATAATGAAATTGAACCAAAATCAGTTGATGTCCTGTTAACTTGTGAATCCGGGTTGGAAATAAAAAATGTTGGGATAGGAGGAAGTTTCAGAATCTATTAAAGAATACTGCCTTAAAATCCGATAATCTATACAAAACAAATATTTAGCTGAGTAAACAGTGAAGAGTTTCAGTGAACTCTGAGAAGAGTCTTCTCAGAAGACCATATTTAAAAATAATGAATAGTTGTTGGGAACCACGTACTCTTAATTTCACAGAATTGCATATACTACTTGAAGTTATGTCCTGTCATTTAGTTGAACAACAGTAGAAGCTGCGAAAGAATTTCTTAGCCGTTCTACCAAGTCCTCGTCTCTTCGGAACTTCTCGTTCCATCGACTTGTGTGTAAATGCTGGCTGGTTGAAAAGTGCAACGGTCTACTAATCCGGAGGACCAGGGGTCGCTACTCTCTGCAGTTATTTTTATTGCGTTCCTCCATTTTATTTATTAAACAAAAAACCATTCTGGTTGTCGTTAATTTAGTGTTTTTTATTTACTTAATGCTTTTTGAAACTCCTGAGATATGACAATTTTAATTTTTAATAGGCGTCTTACGACAAAGACATTATTATAGACTCGTTGTCAAATAACGATGTGAACAACAGATCTCGTTATTATAAATACTTAAAGCGTTCGTCATCATAAAGTTTTCAGTCCGAAGACTGGTTGGACGCGTACCTACCTCCATCCTTTCCTATCCTGAGCTAACTTGCGCATTTCTCCATCTATTTGAGAGCAATAGTCTAAGCTGGGCAGTTTTTCACCAACTCTTTCTAATACCTCCCTTTGTTAAACTTATCTATCCGCGGTATCATCATCACGCGTCTGTAGAACCACATTTCAAACGCTTCGTTTCTCCCTCCTACAATACTCCATACATACGTTTTAAGAGTCTTCTATATTTACCGTTCCCGAGCATACCAGTTGTTTCTTCTTGTTAAATGTAACTCGGCCCTGCTATAATCTTTGTTTTATACCATCGTGAGTTGCTTTACAGGTAAAATCACCTTACTTTTTATGCACGTCACAAAATGTAACGATTGAGAGTTGCCTTACGTAAAATGACAAGTCATATAAATTGAATGTGCTAAAAAAGAATAAAGAAATATTTGAATGTTTAAACACAACACTATTTTGTTGCATGATTGCCGCTTAATTTGTTGACGTTTCCCGGTTGACTTGACAGCTGATATTCTGAAAGCTTCAAGTTTCGTTAACTTTTGTTGTTTTTGGTGTTTTAAACCCTTGTTTTCTTTGTTCATCAACTTTTGCGGTAAAAATCTGTTCTTTTGAGAACTAAAATAGTGCTCCTGGTTATTTATTATCGGTGTTGTTATTGCTACTGTTGGTATAATGCCCAAGTTCCTAAACAGTCGGTGTAAGAAGCTTATAGCGCCCCTTATCAACTATTTTGAAAGAGAATTGGAAAATAATGGACCCTTATTACCATTGAATTCAGTTAGAAATGTAAATTGAATTTTAATATTTTGGAATTGAGAATCATAAACTCTTGTGGCAACAGTGCGTATATGAAGCATGTGACGTGCATAAAAAGTAAGGTGATTTTAACTATAGATCCCAAATTGCAGAAATTTGGGACTTACTCTATCTCCTAGTTTCTGATTTGTAAGGTCACTAGCAATTATACAAATATTAGCAACCGTGAGCTGCCGGTTTGATTCTGGTAAGCCCCATTTTTTCACACCACACTGATTGATGACGTTATAGAAAACACTGATGATGTGATGATACCAATACTTCCAAATTAAAAATTCAAAAATACGTGATTTGGACAAATACCATGTTTTAATACAAGGTGTCATAATAATTAAAAATTGCCTGCTTTTACATTTTTTACATTTTAAGTTTCAGCAGGTACATTTTAACAATTTCCGGGAACGGCCAACCCTCGTTCTGTAATATTTAAAATACTTAGTCACGAAATGGTAATTGCTTATGCCATTACACACTTACTTTGTGGAATTTAGTAACGATTTAATTACGACATGTACTTACCATTAACCATTAATTTTCCACTTTCATACTGAATGTTCAAGTCAATGGTGCCTTGTCCGTCCCTCTCCTCACTCGTAGGCGTCGACGAACTAACTGCATCCAAGTCTTCCTCGCCTTTGGGACTGTCAAAGAGCAAACATCTTCTGGTACGCCTAATATTTTTGAATGTTTCCTGAGGGGTTTCAGTACAACTGCTGTGACAACTTGTTCCCGTAGCATCACCACTTTGCATCGGTGTTCTTTCAGCAATAGAGTTTGCAGACATAACTGATGAAGTGTAAGAATTATCGTTTAATAAAGCGTTGTCAGTGTGAGGAAATGTTGACTCCATGTTTAATTCACAATGTGACTGAACAATTTCATTTTCGGTCTTAACTTCTCGAGTCTCTAGTAGTTTTCGCCTACGAACGCACTTCTGTCTTTTCAAAGTGAAATTGGAGTCACAATCTGTGGGTGAAGAGGACGCCCTTTTTCTACCACTAATGTTAACATCAACACATCTTTCGTTATATGTTTCACTTAGGTTAATTATGGTTTTTTCTGTCACCGAGTTAATCGTTTCTTGCTTTGAAACTAAGCCACCATTGTTATTGTTATTACATTTACACACATAATTTGAGTCGATGTAATGGGAGTTTTCGGTCGACGTGCTTCTAAAGCCCGAGTCCGGCGAATTTTTATCGAACGAAGTTTTCATGGCCATCGCATGCTTTTCGTGTTCACTGTTTATTAAATTTTCTTCGTGAGTTTCGTTTAAATTATTGTCGCGTTCCTGCAGCTGCTCCTGTACAATCACTGTATTCGTGTTTTTATCACTGGATTCATCACTTGTGTCTAAAATAGCATCTACAATTTGATCTAGCGACAAATCGTTAATAAAAGAAGAATCGTTTACTTCGTTTTCGCGTTTGTAACTTATTTTGCTAAACCTCAAATCGACTAGCCTTTTAACTAATGGGGTCAACTTAGTTTCTTCGGTATTATAACTTATTTCAATATTTCGATTGCTGTTTAACCTGGGAAAGGTATATTCTTCGTCTTCTTCGGGACTTGTGACGCAAGATATTCGTTGTAAAAAGTCATTTACATGGTCGATTCTTGCCCTTTTCGAGGGCGGATAAAATTCTTCTAAATTTAAACCCCCAGTTCTCATTGGAGGTGGTTTTCTAAATTTCGGACTAGTACCATAATTAAAAACTTTTCTACTAGATGTGCAAGGAGAGAGATTTGTTGTAAAAGGGATAATATTATCTCGTTTTGGAGATATTTGATTTGCTGCAGTATTACCGCAAGAGCACCTTTTCTGCTTAATTACCAAACTTTCTATGTGAGAATCGACTGTTTCGAATGGTCTAAAAAAGTTTGTACTAACATCTAATTTATTAAAAAATGATTCTTGGCTATGAGCTGGATCTACACATCTTTTTTTCTTCTTGTGTTTGTGGTTCTCGGTAAGATCTTGACAAACCGGATGTTCTCCTGTCGTTTTAGTCGTATTGCACTTGGGGAAATACCTGCGAGTCGCCGTTTCATTTGGTGTTAAATTGCTCACGTCTCTGAGAACGTCTAATTGATTATGCTCTTCTAAACTTTTAATGGGAGTCGACGTAAACTGATTTTCTTTGTCCCGATCCAGAGGAAGGCTATTTCTGTTGTGAGCGCTCATGCGGCGGGAGTTGCTTGACCGTGCAGATGTGCAGGAGCGTCTGCGTTTTGCCTTGCAGCTCGAAATAGATTCTCGTGATTTCAACGTCGTGCAAGGAGTGGCCGTAAGATGACGTGACGGGTCGGATTTTTCGTTTGCCTCGCGCTTGTTCATTACAGTCCACTTCAACATTTTGTTCGCTCCTGAAAATAAAAGAAAATATTAAAATAATCGATCAACAACTAGCTACATAACACATTCATTTCATTCGAGAATAATACAAAATATTTCCGGCAAACCGTCACAGAGGCGTATCACTTTGATTGACATGAGATGGCTAACTAAACTAGTTTCTGTTTTATTTTGTCAGAGTTAACTCCCAACAAACAAATGGTAAATCAAGACATGAATATACTGTTACAAAACTGGACGGCATCAAAACGAGTATACCTTTTCAAGTAGCGTACTATTGTTATTTGTTTCAATAAAATGTAACTCGACAAGGAAGTTCAGTTCTACCCAGAGTACCTAATATAATATGTGCTGTACGCCTTGTTTGAACCTGTAGGTCACCCGTAGGTCACCCGTACGAAATGCGTGAATGAATTTATTATGAATCGTCGGTCTGATGCACTTAGAATAATGCTGTAGTAAAATTAAACGTATTTATATTTTTTTCTGGGATGCAACATCACTTTTAAAACTGAAACTTTTATATTCAATCATTTTCTTAAAAGGTTTACTAAGTATTTAAAAATAATCCATTTAACCAACACCGGCGCCTCCACCCAAAAGTTATTTAAAAAGATATATGTACATTAAGCCGTTCTTGAAAACTTGTTAACGGTTTATCACCGAACAATGTACGAGTATGTCACATTATGCAAAGGTGTATTGATGAATTCTCCTATAGAAAATGTTTCCTAACATTTTGATCCACGCCATAAAGTCAATTAATACATTCTTCTTCCCCATATCACATTTGCTAGTGAATGTGTTGGTGTTTCACAGAGAGTGGAAAATATTTGCTCTTTCTTATAGTTGTTATTTTATTATTATTTTAGTACAAACCTGATTTTCTGCACAAGCTAAAAGTCTGTCGAAGTCTAACATTACCAGATAGTCGTCGATTCATTTAAAACTACAAATCTTGCAGGGTGATCACTCCGTCTGTTCGGCGGCCCAAGTATAAGGCACGGTCGCCCTGTGCACCACTCACTGCAGCAAGCATACATGTAAGTATGTATAATAGCTATATTATTACGAAAGCGTATAGTACTAGCTCATATCTTGAACAACCAAGGCTGAATAAAAACTAAACAGGTCGTTTTTAATAATATGGTAAGGGAGAGTGGGGGAATTGTGCGCAGCGGGTAATTGTGCGCATGTTGATTCTCACACAAATAGTGCCAAGCTTGGAACACAATAAGTGTTGTCCTCTGTCGACAAGTGTATTAAACAACCTCCGTCAACAACTTGCGCTGCAGCGCTCTTGTTACGTGAATATGGTCGTCAGACGTCAAAACGCACGAATTGTTATAATTTGTTGGTTCCAGCAGCAGACACTTTTATTTTAACAATTATCTCTCATGCATGGCTGTAATTAGCATTGTGTTCTGTGGTATATTTCATGTAAGAATCCTCGACAAAGTCTGAGTCTGCTAAAAATTATCGGGATTATTGCCAACAGTAAAAATATGTACTTAGTTCTTAATTTCGCCAAAGCTCGATATATGTAGTTACCTATAAGTACCTATCCAAATGGTTGGTTTTCGTTATTTTGATTTTAGAGAAGTTTATGTTAATTTTGTTGGATGAATAAAACATTCTGGTAATTTAGAACAAATGTTTCTTATGTCAATTCGTACTGATTCATAGCTTTAAACGTAAAGCGCGCAATTCCCCACCTTCTGCGCACAATTACCCCGAGGGTTGGGGAACTGTGCGCTTTTGGGACTTTGGGTATTTTATTTTTTATGTTACCACACCTATCTTTCAATCAAATATACTTATGCACAATGGGCACACATTCCTATACATTTCAACGTCATAACTGTAATGGCTTGGTCACAGCAGCAGATCTTCCTTAAGTGCGACAATTTACCCACTCTCCCTTACTCTTTATTTTAGTTTGGTACACAAATGAAAACTGACAGCTCTGCCTAATGACTTGAAACAGACTCATTGAGGAAGCTGTCAGCATATGTCAACACTGCATTCGACATGCATCGTTTGCAGTTTTATCGCATCTGCAGTATCCAATATTCAATTATAAAATATAATTGTATGGTTCAGTTACACCTATCTAATTATGGTCAAAACCAATAGAGTTCATTAAATTTCCTACTGTTGAATAAAAAACAGTTGTTATTCAATAACGAATTTTCGCTACTGTGTACAGCTTTCGGCAGGATAATTATTTATTAGCCTGTTATAAATATTCATAGAAGCATATGCTACGTAACGATCACATTCAAATTACCATAAGTGCCTACTGCATACAAATCGGTGAAAATTTGAAACTGTCACGGTAAAGTGGAGTTGCCATATGGCGCTTGAATTCTTGCTGGAGGTTGACTGATAGGTACCTATGCAAAATAATTCCCAGAATCACTGTTAACCCTACAAATGCAGTTATAAATATACTATTGTAGACTATGAAATTATTCATTTGCATTTATGATCCAGAACGAGCTACATATATGGTATACACTATACAGTGTAGATACAGGGTTTACTGACCCCACCTAATTAATTTTTCGTAAGAAATTATGGCGTTAAAAATATACAACTAAACATCTGCCGATCTCAGAAGTATGTTCCAGTAGCTTTCGAGTCCGCGACAGCAGCATTTTACCAGAATCTGTCTGATATACATATATGTATGTATAAAGGATCTCTTACCTCTCGACCTGCACCATTTAAGGTTTTTGCCTGTAATTCGTCTATGGTGCTATATTGTTTTTAAACTTTCTAATGCCAGCTCAAACTCTTCCCTTATTATAGGATAGCCTAGATTGTCCCCTCTATACAATGATTTCCTTTTCTAATATACAGGATGTTTCATTAACAATGGGAACTCCGTTAAGTGGAGATTCTACAGGTCAGATAATGACCATTTACCCGAACATGCCGTATCCGAATGTTGATGGTTTAGGAAATACAGGGTGTTGAAAGTTACAATTTTATTTCCATTCTTTGCCATAACTACGAAATTTCTTAGGTTGTCGACTTGAAAATTTGCAATCCTATGGTTCTTCTTACGGGAAAAGAAAGATTCCAATAACATTTTTGACGTTGCCCATAGAGGGCGCTACTTATAACCTATTGCTTTTATAAATTGACCCATAACTTTTTACCATGTACATCTAACGTCAAATCGGCTCCAAAATCTGAAAGACTAACTTTTTTTAAATAATAAAAGTATTCTTGTCTAATTTTGATATTCCAGTCCATTTTCAAGAAAAACCGACTTAATTCAGATAGTGTTTAAATTCCAAACTTGTTCTAATAGGCCGTTCCGCATTAAACAAAATATTATCTAGATATAGCTACGTTTTACAAACAAACAGTCGATAGCAATATGACATTAGTTTTAAAGTGTTCAGTGTTAACCCAACAGCGTTTTCATTAACTTTCTCCATAAATTTATCAAAAATATTAAAAATGCCGCGTCATAATGACTTTTCGAATAGTGATATGGGAGATATGATTTATGTTTTTGCTCAAACCAATTTCAATGGGCTCGCTGCAGCCCGAAGATATTCAGAATTATATCCCCACCGAAGGCAACCAAATCATAAATTATTTAGAAATCTGTACAATCTCTTTAGGCGAAAGAGGATCTTTCCGTCCAAAAGGTGAAAATAGCGCTCCGAAGGTTATTTCGGCTGAGCACGAAGATGAGGTTTTGGTCAGATTGTACGAAAATCCAGGCGTAATTACCCGTCGTTTAAGTGCGGCAACAGGCGTAAGTAGCTCTTCCATTTGGAGAATTTTGCACAAAGAGAAGCTTCACCCATACCATACCACATTACTCCAGTACAAAATTTGTTACCGGAAGATCCTCCTGCTCGCCTACGTTTCGCTAATTTCTTACAAAAGCAGCAAGGCGCGGATCCTAATTTTTTGAACAAAATCCTCTTCACAGATGAGGCAACGTTTACTCGATGTGGAGTTTCCAACTGGCGAAACAATCATTTATGGGATTCTGAAAACTCCCATGCCGTTAAAGAAAAACACTTCCAACATGCATTTAAGATCAATGTTTGGTGCGGCGTAATTTCAAATTTCTTTATTGGGCCTTTTCAACTTCCACCCAATCTGAACGGTCCACTTTATTTAAATTTTCTTCCGCAAAATTTGTACGAACTGCTTGAAGAAGTACCACTTAATTTAAGGGAAAATATGTGATTCATGCAGGACGGGGCGCCCGCACATTTTTCCTGGTCGGAGCGGGGGTACTTAGACAACGTCTTTCCACATCGGTGGATTGGCCGCGAAAGTGAATTTGCTTGGCCGCCTAGAAGCCCCGACTTAAGTACTCTGGATTTTTCGATGTGGTCTAGAATGAAAGACATGGTTTATAAAAAAGCTGTTGATTTACCGGATGAGCTGTGGTGAAGAATACAAGCGGCTGCCAATGAAATCAAAGGCAATCCAGGGGCATTGTTTAGAACTCGGGGGTCTCTCAGGAAACGCATTGAAAAATGTATCCAAATGAATGGTGGACACTTCGAACAACTACTTTAAAGTTTAATGTTTCCTAATTTTATTTTTCTTGTACCTAAGCGTTTGTAGTGAATTAAAATTTATTTTGTTAGCAGTACTTCATAAGCGTTTCATTTCTAAGATTTACACACTATCTGCATTAAGTCGTTTTTTCTTGAAAATGGGCTGGAATATGAAAATGAGACAAGAATATATTTATTGTTTAAAAAAGGTTGGTCTTTCAGATTTTGGAGCCGATTTGTCGTTAGATGTACATGGTAAAAAGTTATGGGTCAATTTACCAAAGCAATAGGTTATAAGTAGCGCCCTCTATGGGCAACCTCAAAAATGTTATTGGAATCTTTTTTCCCGCAAGAAAAACCATAGGATTGCAAATGTTCAAGTCGACAACCTAAGAAATTTCGTAGTTATGGCAAAAAATGGAAATAAAATTGTAACTTTCAACACCCTATATTTCCTAAACCATCAACATTCGGATAAGGCATGCTCGGGTCAATGGTCATTATTTGACCTGTAGAATATCCAGTTAACGGATTTCCCTTGTTAATGAAACACCCTGTATCTCTCAGTTCTTACCCCGCAAATAAGATTTCCAACTATTCCTTCCATCTACCTGCATTTTCCTCTCTTCCGATTACGACGTCTCCTGCCTCGTTTCTGACGTTCTTATATGCCTCAGAAATGAAGAAAATGGAAGGCACCAACGTTATCGCCAACATTTTCCTGCTGGCGCTCTAAAAATGTACTTAACGGTATTAAACTACTCACAGTAAATTTTACTTCCGGATTGAAGATGTTATTTAAAAGAAGAATATTTAATTTCTATGCGGTGCAAATCAAGAACTCACTGAGTCATAACCAATTCACATTTAACATTTCGGAAGGTTTTCTTAAATGATGAATTTAAGGGGCGTTTAAAAATATGTAAATTACACGCCCAAAAGAATTAAATCTACCATGTGGGAGACGTTGGGCACGTGTTTTAAGACAGGGAAAATTAAATTACGTTGGGGTCGCAGAGTTTAAATTTCGTGTTCTTGTAGGTACGCTGTTCTGCATGTCAAAACTAAAAGCCGTTTTACTGCGTTTATTATGTGACTATAAAGTAGTTAAATACGTGAACTGAAAGCTTTTAAAATAACTTCATAATTTACAAGAAACAATAAAAGTAAGAAGTTCGTTTGCTGAAACGGTGGAGTAATTCAAAAAGATTTATTAAAGGACTTTGTATTTTTATGTTAAAAGTATCTGTAATGACGAACGAAGATGTGTTAGAATTAGAAAATACGCACGTTGCAGATGTATAAAATTTAAAATAATAATTAAATTAACTCCAGAACATGGGGACTTAGGTGCATAAGCATGGGGTAGACATACGTGTATTGTTATTTGCAGTATTTCAGAGCACAAATATTAACCGCAAAATGTATCGTAATTACTGATTTTTTTTGGGTACAGTAACTATGTACACTTCCTTTTGATTCCATGAAACGACTATTCATACTCATGAACTTTATGCAACAAGAAAAATTTTTAGGAGTGAATAAAAAACGTATGGAGCACGGCTTTATCAACGGGGATGAAATGTGGACGCTATAGGCGAAGCAGGTCGTAAAAAATTACAAGCGAGTAAAGTGGTGCTACAAACGAATGATGAAGTTAGCGTGAATAGATAAGGTTAGGAATAAAGAATAAGAGAAATGCTCTTGCTCAAAGTTAATATATATTTATTAACTTTGGTTCTTGCAGGCACGGCCTTGCACTTGGTCGTGGTCTTGCACGTCTGAGTCTTGGGTCTTGCTAACGTATGCGTGGTCTTGATCTTGGTATTGGTATTCCAATTGGTTTTGGAATTTATGAGGTATGGTTCAGTCTCCAGTGCAGTGTTCTCTGTATGGAGATACCATACCTCAGAAGATTATATTTGAACCAATTTTTCAAACATTCGCAGATTCTGCATATGTATGTAAAATTCTATATGAGTTTTTTGAAAAAGTAATACAGACTTAAGTCTGACAAAGGCTCAGTTGCTATGATACCGGCTTTCTGATTGGTTGTAGCACAGCAACTAATCCGGTTCCTTTTTTAGAAAAAAAACGGTTTGAATGTGTGACAGTCTGACATATTTCATATCCAAAACAACTGTATATTCCTGTGTACATTTTCCTTAACCAAAATGTTACTGGGTACATAATCAGCCTTTCATGACACCCCAAAATTTGTCTACTTTTGTTCCACCGTAAAATATGAGCAATTTGAATTCAATTTTATCTATAATAATCTACAGTAAACACCTGTGAGTTCATGTAATTCAAACATATTTAGATGTGCATATGCCTTTATAAAGTTGGTGCAACTTCAAAACCTACAAGATATCCAATAATCAATAAAGAAACACAAATATTACCTACATAGCGAGAATACTATAGTGCAGGTGTTTATCTACTAATTGGAAAACACCTGTCAGAAGTATTATCTTAATCTGAAATACCTAACGGTTCTTTTGTTCTGGAAAGAAAATATTTCCACATGCCCGGATACTTAAAATAAATACTTACATAAATATTATGTACCTACTTTGTATTTAATTCTAATTACTAATATGTCATAGTTACTTCAATATCAAATACCATTAACGTTTATTTCAGGCGTAAAGCATAAATTTGACATTTCGCATGCATTAATCCAGTTATAATTTTTACGACAGAAAATTTAAATGCTCGAAAATAAACTTCGGACGTGCGGACTGTTTTACGATTGTGCTAATAAACACGCATTTATGCCGACTCTAAAATAACAAAACAGGTGCATTTTGTGAAATACACCCTGTTTTGCTTAACGAAATTTTGCAAAATACGGTGAAATTAAAATTAGTCATTGATAAGTTCTAAATTACCTGTGTATAAAAAAAGGAGTGAATATAAACAATAGGTATTTGTTTTGTTCGAATGCCATAATTTGTAGATTGTAGTTCTCTAGAATTATAAATGTTATAAGTTATATTATGAATATTATTTATACAAGCTACAAGGTGGGCAAATACTGCGTAGTCGGTCCATACCATATCTCTGGCTCTAATTCATGATATCAACGTGAAATTTTACGTGTATGTAATGCGCCACAATATGTGTATGTATATTGCAAATTTAGTGCCAGTATGAACCCAACTTTGTAGAGCTATTGACGTCTTCTGATCAGAGTTATCTAAGATTTCCTTATTGAATCAGGTTCACAAATTACTTTATTTATAAAATCGACTAGCGGGCCCGGCAGACGTTGTCCTGCCCGACATTAAAAAAATTTTCGTAAAAAAATCCTAGAACCCGATTGCAGCGCCACCTACCGGACCCAACTGTGAATGTAAACCATCCAGGCACCCACTCCAACACACACAAAAAATTTAATCAAAATCGGTCCAGCCGTTTAGGAGTTCAGTAACACCCGATTGCAGCGTCACCTACCGGGTCCAATTGTGAATGTAAACCATCCAGGTACCCACTCCAACAAACACAAAAAATGTCATCAAAATCGGTCCAGCCGTTCAAAAAAACTCCTGGAACCCGATTGCAGCGCCACCTACCGGGCCCAATTGTGAATGTAAACCATCCAGGGACCCACTCCAACACACAAAAAATTTCATCAAAATCGGTCCAGCCGTTCAAAAAAATTCCTAGAACCCGATTGCAGAGCCACCTACCGGGTCCAATTGTGAATGTGAACCATCCAGGGACCCACTCCAACACACGCAAAAAATTTCATCAAAATCGGTCCAGCCGTTTTTTATATATATAGAATGTTCATACAAACATACTAAAATCGCGTTTAAAAAGTGGGGGGTTGGGGGTAGGAGGGTGAAAAAACATTACGACCTATTCTCATACCTACCAAATGTACAAAAAAAATTCAATTATTTGGATATTGTTCATACAAAAATACTAAATAAAATCGCGATTAAAAAAAGGGGGGTGGGGGTAGGAGGGTGAAAAATACTTTACGACCTATTCTCATACCTACCAAATGTACAAAAAAAAATTCATAAAAATCGGTTGAGCCGTTTCGGAGGAGTGCAACCACAAACACCGTGACACGAGATTTTTATATATTAGAAGATTACAACTTTTTCAAAAAAATACTGCATAATGTACAGAGTGATCAACTTGCGCAAAACTGAGCTTTTCTCAAAAATTTTGAATGGAACACTCATATATTATTTGAGGATTTGATAGCCAGTTTATTAAGCTTTTGATTGATGTAGATATTGGTAAGTCTGCGACTGATAATTTAGATAGAAATAAAGTTTGAACCTTAAAAATTGAAATTTTGCCTAAACTTTATACCATTTTTTTGGAATTTCCCCTATTTTGCTACCCAAAACTCAGAAAAAAGTTTACACTTTGTTTTTGCAGAAAATTTAGCGAACAGAGTTTACACCGACACAAGAAATCCCATTGCAAGATTACTTCTTGTTCTTGAAAGGACTATTTTCTTCCATGGCACTCCTTATTTCAAATTATACCTAGGTTTAATAAATTATCACGTATTTAATAATATGACCATGAAGAAACAATCTGGCAATGGGATTTTTTGTCTCAATGTGAACTCAACTTCCAGTAGCAAAATGAAAACCATATTTTGTGAGGGTGCTAAAATATAGGAGAACTGAATAAACTACCAGCCAAATTACTGCATTTTATGGTTCAATAATTAATTCTATCGAAACCGTCCAGTCAGACCTAACAATATCTACATCAATCAAAAGCTTAGCAAACTGGCTATAAATATGGATATAGTATACCGAGTGTCCCTTTGAAATTTTTGAAAAAAATTCGTATTGCGTAAGTTGCTCACCCTGTATGATATGAAGTATTGTGACAAAAGTACTCATGAATTTTACAATCTCGTCCAACAAAAAAATCTTGAATAGCTTCGACCAGTAGCTCCCCAAAGTTGGTAATATCTTAAAATCGCTCACTCTAAAGCCCAACGTGTAGTATATAAACTTTCATAAAATTTTATTGGAAATCCAAATATAGTTATAAACAAATGTGCAGCGTTCCATTTAAAAGAACATAACTCATAGTGTGAACAAAATCAGATGCTTCGTGGGGTAAAATTTTATTTTGATATCGTAGAACTAGAGATACGGACCAACTACGTACTATTGCCACAACCTGCATAGAGAAATAAACATCGTTTTCATAGTAAATTGTAAAATAGTAGGTACATGTTAAATGTTGCTAATTCCTGAACAACGCTCAAAATTAACTGTTAATTGTAAACCTTCAATCAGAAATATGAAATACATTTGGAAGAATTAGTCCTTCTTAACCTGTATCATTGCTACCGTTACATGCAAGACTTTAAGGAGCAGCTTACTGGTTGCCCGCTTCACCGTATGATTCGCCGTTGTACCCTAGCTTACTCAAGTCTTTTTACGTCTATTCAACTTTCAGCGTCTTTGTATCTATTCAGTATTTCTCTTGATTGCCAAATATTTCTTATCTATTCTTCCAAACGATGTAAGTTTGTCCCAGTCAGCATAACTGATTTTCCTCCGTTGTAACTTCTACTGTTTTTGTGTTTAGCATTCATCCATATTTTCCACTGCCCATCCGGTTTCTTCTGTTTTTCTTAAATTTTTAAAATTTTACACTGCATATCTTGCTTTTTTAATTTTCATATTACCCAGTATTCAACAGCGTTGGTGGTCTTCCTGCTATCCCCACGGGTTCTTACCTGCTCTGTTCCTTCGCCTTCTATATTTATGGTTGTTTTACTATTTTTGTAGATAATAAATTAATTAATATCCTCCTTTAACACCCTGTTTCTCTTACCGAGTTTTTGAAGCCTCACAGTATAATGTTCAGATTCTGTTCCAATTCCTTTTGTTTCTTCCAGCACTATGTGCCATATCTTTCGGGGTATGATGTATAATGGCTTTCAGTTTATTCGTCAGTTTCCTGTTGACACTTGAACTGCCCTTTTCTTACTCATTTTGCCTAAAACAATTTTCAAAAAGGTAGTGGGTTCAGTGCATATTATGTGCACATCCTCGTCTCGAACCAATAATTTTTGTTCGCCGTGTAGAAATTTTGAAAACATTCTATCGTACCCCCTCTATTTCTGTTCCTTTCTCTCAGGCCTTCCGACACAGCACGTCGAAGGCATTAGTTGTACAACTTGAAAATACAGGGTGCTTCCGAATTTGTTGTCATACCACAATTGAGTAGATTTTAAGTATAGAAATATTCTCTTAAGAGTCCGGCAAACCCCTTGAAAATGAACCTGAAAACTGACTTCGTAGTACTATGCTCATTTCTAAACGGTGAAAATTGAACTGTTGAATTTTGGACAGTTTACAAACGAAACTTTATTTTATGTTTCTATAGAAAGAAAAGTAAAAAAATTTATCTTAGAAAGTGTCAGTTCACTCATGAAATTGACCAACTTCACGCGTGCATAGCGCCAAGAGATTTACAGTTTTCGAAAAATTGTTTCAATAGAGACATAAAATATACCTTCTTCTACCGTAATCAGGCTTTCGTGTTGCTAAATTTACTAGGATGAAGGTTTAATCGTGGTACAGCGAGAGCACTGCAAACGCAAAATATGCCTTGGTATGTGCTGCCGCCGCGTAGCGAGTGAGCGTAAACTCAGAGCGGCGTTGTCACATTCGCTAGATACCGAAAGTGCGGGCTTTGAATGTGCGTTGTTCTTGTGCCCATAAATGTGTTTAGCGCGACGGTGTCGCAATACAGCTGATAGTTTGCTCCGATTTCTAACGGATACCTCACAGACCCGATGCCCCGCAGGTGTAACTTTTGACCTGCTTTGCCGGACTCTTAATGAAGTTCTTCGTCCTTGAAAATATACACAGTAAGAAAACGCATAATACTTTGTTTACTATTGCTTATCATCAAATAGTTTTTGGTCCAAAGACTGGTTGGACGCGCACCTCCATCATTTCCCATACGTACTTACGCATTTCCACAAAAGTGGAACGTCCGTTTTTGGTTTTTAACATTTTCCACTAACATTTGCAATTTTCACGTTAAAAATGTGCTTCAGGAGTGTGGATTAGATAAAAAATGTTTACTCAGCCAGTGTTATCGTGGCGCTTCTATCATGAGTGGTAAAACAGGATAAGTTCAAACCCAAAATAAACTAAATAGAACAGCCCCATAAGGTTATTCAAATTCGAGGGCCACCATTGGAATCTCGTTTATTTGAAAATATGCATAGGGCAGGTTTAAATTCGGGACATTTGCAGAATTTGATGCTCAATAATGCGATTTATCTCAAAAGATCGAAAAACAAAAAGAAAGTTCTTTTCGTTTTTTCCGTGCAGCTCGACTACTTGATCTCTTATTGGAAAGATGCTTACATTATTAAAGAACTTCGTGAGCTCTCAGCAAATTCCCAAGGATTTACAGAAAAACGTGTCGTTTAAATGAAGCCATCACAAACTTTATTTTTCCTCATGTGCGCAATTTTTGTCTTACACTTTGTTTCTCATTCACACCATTTCCAAGCAAGCCTGATCAAGCGGTTTTTACAGATTTTTTAATTTCTTTATTGTATATCAACGAAATTAACTTCTTTAAACAAATGTAAGATGAAAATGTGGCCCATAAGATAAAGTTTCTGTTAATAATATAAAAGGAGTTTTCTGAAACTAGAATCTATTAGTGTAATGAACTAGACTTACCATGTTTTGCGTTTCTTGAATTTTTCTCTGAACGTGATATATTCTTTCAATATTCCACTGTGATCTTTCCTAACGTATTATCTAATGCAATTCGAATCTATTCTTACATTTGATCTAGAACTCTTTATAAAAAGTAAATAAAGTGTTCCTTCAGGCATGTTTATCCTCCTTAATACGACTATAGAAATTCAAACCTATCGAGTAATTGAAACCGCAAGGATCAATTAATTTTTATAACGGAAATCTCAGTCAGTTCCGTAACTTCAAGGAAGGTATAAGTTTTTGCAACTGTTCTTGGTACATTTTTTTCTCCGAGCCAGCTTCACTTCTTAGCTAAATCGAGCAATAAACGCCCCTATTTTTACTTCCCTTAGGATCAGGATGGTTTGCCAGCTCACCAGGTGGTAGGGCCCGTCTTGCCTAACATGACCTAACCTTTCCTTACCCTCGCACGGTAACAATACATGATCTAATTTTAAATAACACAATAACTACAAAAAGGTATGAATATTTTTGAAAGCAATCACTTTCTCACGAAACGAAATATTTCAAAGAAATTTCTTGTGTGAATGGTACTATAAATTTCATTTAAGTGAACAGCTTTCCGAACTGTCAAGTTATTGTCGCAAATAAATTCTTCTAAAGCATACCTGTTAAATGTGTTTATGCTTCTGAATTTTTTATGTTGTCTAGTTAAAATTTTAAAATATGCCGCAAGAACTGTTTAGGGGATAAGTATAGATTATGTTAATAACTACATAAACATAAATTTAAGACTTTATCCCAAAAGATCGTCGCCAACAACTTTCCCGTTCCATCGAGTCCTGTAGGACAATTTCCAACAGAATATCTTTACTGTGATCGAAAGCATTCAAATGTTCTTCAGAAAGTTCTTTTACTTAGTTTTTGCTAGCGTATCAGCAACCTGGGAATCCATCGCGCAGGCTCTTTTATTATGCCTAAGTCATCGTGCAAAATCCTCGAGGCAGTTGCTTCAGTTAGCTTCAGCTTCAGCTTCTTGTATTCTTGCTTACCTATATCGGATTATCTTGGATCAATTCTCTGCCCCGTCGAAACTGCTTAGACAAAATTTTATTTGAAAATACATATTATGTCCTTGACTAGATCATAAAAGCTCTTTCGCCTAAATCAAAGTTTTTGCAAAGTTGTGCAAGTCTGCCAAGCAAAATTGATGGAACAAGGAACGGAATGCCCATATATTATACAGAGTGGTCCACTTCTTGATATATATGGCAGTATACCCCTCATGGAGTTTCGCCGCTTCTGTTGAAGCCCTTACAATCCAGTGTTTTTGGGGTGGATTAGTCCCCGTTATCACATAGTGTCTTCCGTGATCTTTTTCCATTCTTTTTTATTTTCTGCATTTTCTTTCCATTTTCCTACTCCCAGCCGCCGTAAGTCCTCTTCGACCTCTTCATACCATCTACTCTTCGTCTTCTATTGCCTGGTTTACATTCTGTTATCGCACGTATTTTGCTGTCAGCTCCCGATCTCCAGACATGTCCAAACCATCTTAACCATATGGCTTTGATGTTTGCTACTATAATCTACGCCATCCAATTCTTCCACTATTTCATAATTCATTCTCCTTCTTCTTTCATTTGCTCCAACTTTTACGGGTCCCAAGTCCCAATATTGTTCTCATTATCTTTATCTCCTTTATACTTAACATTTGTTGCTCTCTCTCTCTCTCGTATCTACCGATTCGTATTCTTCCTGTTGTTTCTTGACTGCTGATTTGCCGATCTTATCTTTGTTTTCTCAATGTTTGTTTCCAATCCCATTATTCTTCCTTCCACTTCTATTTCCTCTAGAAATATATGCATTATTTTCTTTGCTTCGTTATTACAACCAAATCATCGGCATATGCAATGATCTGCCCTCCTCTTGTTCTCAGTGTGCCTCTTTTGTCTACTCTTCTTAGGAGGTGTTCCAATACTAGATTGAAGAGAGTAGCCGACAGGCGTCACCCTGCCTATCACCCCTAACTTGAAAAGTTCTTGTTTTTCTTTTTATCGAGTCGAAAGCTTGTTTAAAGTCTATAAACAGCATTTCAGGTCGTATTCGTATGCTTTTCTGGTTTTTTCTTTGACAGAATGTATCCCTTCCACCGCTGACTTTCCTTGTACGAAGCTACATTGATATTCTCCTATTAAGTTTTTGGTGTATACAGTGTTTTTTGAATAACTCTTGATAGTATTTTATACGCATTGTTCATAACTCATAAGTTTTAACCCCGTTTTTATAAATTGCTATGAATCTGCCATTGTCCCATTCATCGGCATTCTTTCGTTAGTCCATACTTTTCTTATCAATTCATACAATTCTTTCTGCAACTTTTCTCCTCCATATCTTATCATTTCCATATTTATGTTATCCTCTCCAGGTGTTTTTCCATTTTTACTCTTCCTGATTATTACCATTATTTCTCTACATATGTACCTACTGTTTATTCTTCTATGTTTTTATCAGATTCTTCTGTTTTTTCCTCATACTCCGGTTCCTCGTCGTCTCTCAGCACGGATTACGAGATTTTATACATATAAATTCAATTATCTGAGAATTTTACCATATATAAAAAAGTTTTCCACGTACGGAAAGCTTTCTGCCTGTCCTTATATATCTAAACATTTTTTTTTCTTAAACTGCGGAGATTATGACGGAAACATGTAAGCGGGATACTTTGTATCTTTCATGTGTATCACAGTCACACATGCGTTGCTTGCTACAGCATTTCGGCTTTTTTTATTCGTCCCCTTCCCGTAATATTATTCCATATTTTTTTTAAATATTAACACTATTTGTTCAAATATTGCATGTTTTGAATGTGTATGGAAAACCGCAGACCAACTGGTTTCGTCCTTCTGGGACTCATCAGTACGATGCTTTCCCCCACACACTCAAACCATGCAATTTAATCTTGCTATATATACTGCCGCGCTCTGGACAGATATCAGCAAGTGACAACTACTTTGAGTAATTATCTAGTATTAATTAGTGATACTGGACCGTTCGAACAACTACTCCTCGGGCAAATACCCCGCCAGGCGTTGAATTATAGAACTAAATCCAGATTTTTTGTACTACGAGACGTTTCAGACTGCTACCCCATCTAAGATGGCTTTGAAATAATCCTAATTTGTCTCCATGTACGTACGTGCTTTTAAGCAGGTCTTTGTTCAAATATTGCATGTTTTGAATGTGTATGGAAAACCGCAGACCAACTGGTTTCGTCCTTCTGGGACTCATCAGTACGATGCTTTCCCCCACACACTCAAACCATGCAATTTAATCTTGCTATATATACTGCCGCGCTCTGGACAGATATCAGCAAGTGACAACTACTTTGAGTAATTATCTAGTAATTATCTAGTAATTATCCAGTATCACTAATTAATACTAGATAATTACTCAAAGTAGTTGTCACTTGCTGATATCTGTCCAGAGCGCGGCAGTATATATAGCAAGATTAAATTGCATGGTTTGAGTGTGGGGGGGAAAGCATCGTACTGATGAGTCCCAGAAGGACGAAACCAGTTGGTCTGCGGTTTTCCATACACATTCAAAACATGCAATATTTGAACAAAGACCTGCTTAAAAGCACGTACGTACATGGAGACAAATTAGGATTGTTTCAAAGCCATCTTAGATGGGGTAGCAGTCTGAAACGTCTCGTAGTACAAAAAATCTGGATTTAGTTCTATAATTCAACGCCTGGCGGGGTATTTGCCCGAGGAGTAGTTGTTCGAACGGTCCAGTATCACTAATTAATACTAGATAATTACTCAAAGTAGTTGTCACTTGCTGATATCTGTCCAGAGCGCGGCAGTATATATAGCAAGATTAAATTGCATGGTTTGAGTGTGTGGGGGAAAGCATCGTACTGATGAGTCCCAGAACGACGAAACCAGTTGGTCTGCGGTTTTCCATACACATTCAAAACATGCAATATTTGAACAAAGACCTGCTTAAAAGCACGTACGTACATGGAGACAAATTAGGATTGTTTCAAAGCCATCTTAGATGGGGTAGCAGTCTGAAACGTCTCGTAGTACAAAAAATCTGGATTTAGTTCTATAATTCAACGCCTGGCGGGGTATTTGCCCGAGGAGTAGTTGTTCGAACGGTCCAGTATCACTAATTAATACTAGATAATTACTCAAAGTAGTTGTCACTTGCTGAGATCTGTCCAGAGCGCGGCTGTATATATAGCAAGATTAAATTGCATGGTTTGAGTGTGTGGGGGAAAGCATCGTACTGATGAGTCCCAGAAGGACGAAACCAGTTGGTCTGCGGTTTTCCATACACATTCAAAACATGCAATATTTGAACAAAGACCTGCTTAAAAGCACGTACGTACATGGAGACAAATTAGGATTGTTTCAAAGCCATCTTAGATGGGGTAGCAGTCTGAAACGTCTCGTAGTACAAAAAATCTGGATTTAGTTCTATAATTCAACGCCTGGCGGGGTATTTGCCCGAGGAGTAGTTGTTCGAACGGTCCAGTATCACTAATTAATACTAGATAATTACTCAAAGTAGTTGTCACTTGCTGATATCTGTCCAGAGCGCGGCAGTATAATTAGCAAGATTAAATTGCATGGTTTGAGTGTGTGGGGGAAAGCATCGTACTGATGAGTCCCAGAAGGACGAAACCAGTTGGTCTGCGGTTTTCCATACACATTCAAAACATGCAATATTTGAACAAAGACCTGCTTAAAAGCACGTACGTACATGGAGACAAATTAGGATTGTTTCAAAGCCATCTTAGATGGGGTAGCAGTCTGAAACGTCTCGTAGTACAAAAAATCTGGATTTAGTTCTATAATTCAACGCCTGGCGGGGTATTTGCCCGAGGAGTAGTTGTTCGAACGGTCCAGTATCACTAATTAATTAACACTATTTTTAAATTTTTGTAAGTACCTCCATATCAACAAGCAAGTTTTTGTGACAGGTAAAATTAAGCACCTTTTCTTATATCTCAATAACTGATGCATCTCTATTGCGAAACAGTAGATGTGTTCCGTTTATTTTCATATTTTTGTAAATTTAAATTTAATTTGTTGTCGGCCAATTCGGCTCATCTGACGGACGGGACCGACTTAAATAGTGTACAATTGAATGTTGTGCTGTACGTATCCACGTGCGATCAAAATTTTATATTTGGCGAAATGTTATGAGTTTTGGAAACTCTACAGAGGACTATTATTGGTAAGTCGTTTTGGCCTGTCTCAGTATTTTGCTAATTTGTTTCATAACATTTTTTTGGTCCTTCGAGCCGGATATTTATACAAATAGATACCCACCAACATACGCGTGTTTTGGAACCGTGTTCGGGTTTTGTATACAAAAAGTTTTGTCGAAGTTTCTTTCATTCCTTTTCTTGCGGTCGGTTTTTGCGGTAGGTACTAAGTCAACAACTAAAATATCACCGGCTCGTAGAGCTAGAAATTTAGCAGAGCAGCGGCTAAAAGAAACATATGATTTCGCTTCGGCTGCGTCTTCCGATGAGAGCAAACTCACAAATTTTAAAAAACGCTATGAGCGCGTTAGCGCCTGGTACGGCGAGTTCGAAGTAAATCATCAACTAATAATAATATTTTCTAATTTTACTATTTGGTAGAAATTCATGATGAATTGAAAAATTACTACGCGTACTACCAATATAACGATTTATTATTATAACTTGACCGGTTTCAGAATTCACAATGATTCCATCATCAGAAATGTATAAATAAAATTATCGTAAATAATAATAATTTGTTTACGATAATTTTATTTATACATTTCTGATGATGGAATCATTGTGAATTCTGAAACCGGTCAAGTTATAATAATAAATCGTTATATTGGTAGTACGCGTAGTAATTTTTCAATTCATAACTAATAATAAATTCCGAATTAACAGATAAGGAATTAGAGGCGGAAGACGTTGTCGATGAATTATTTTTCGCCATTCAATCCGCGTATTCAGATTTTTTTGAAAATCCTACAGCCAGTGATCAAGCTGCGCTGCAGCCTGACACTTCGGGAAATGCGTCCAAAAACGAATCGTTTATGAATGTTCAGTTACCTAAAATTAATCTTCCTGTTTTTAGCGGCAATTTGAAAGATTGGCCTAATTTTCGGGATTTGTTTAATAGACTTATTCACGAAAAGTCAAATCTAGCTGATGTTGAAAAGTTGCATTATTTGTTGACGTCTGTCGTGGGAGAAGCATTGGCTATTGTAAAAGCTGTACCCGCATCTGAAGCTAATTATCAAGTAGCTTATGATTTATGATGCACTTGTAAAGAGATATGAAAATAAACGGAACAAGATGAATACGAATACCTGATCTGATCAGTGTTTACTATTTCTTTTATTTCACATTGTGGATGCTAACAGGTAACGTATTGTGGACATTACCATTCATAACACGATTTAGTTAAAATATCCAAATCGTGTTGCAGAATTTCTCAATTTCTCAATTTTCTGAAACAAAACAATTATGTTTTTGTTTAATGCAATGCCCTTTATCAATTAATTAAATACACTTTAATGTCAACAAAAAGCGCACATGTCGGCCCAAGAAGTCTGGATGCCACAGCCGTCCTCAAATCGCCTTTGGCGCGGGACAACAACTTTTGGTTTAACGATCTTTCTGGCCGGCAGGTTTCGTCTCGTAACCCCTTCTATTATCATAACGACCGAAGCGGCCCGTTTGAGAATGCACAGAACATGTGGAAGAATCCAGTTTTTAGCACACAGCGATTGCGAGTCATCTGATTTTATGAAAACCCCTTTTTAATAACAAATGGGCAGTAGATCCCCTTCAAATACTAATTTTAACGATCGTACCGAGAGTATCTAGTTTTATAAACGACGATAAAAGTGCTTTTTCATTAGGGGTAGTCAGTGGACACTTGAATTTATGCGTATTGAGGGTAGGGAGTTGTTTTTTGTTGTAGGATATTTGTGTGGTCATACGATATAAGGCACAAGCTTCACAATTGCAGTCACGCATTACTCTTACATTTTGAATATAATAAATACTGTGGTGTTATGCATAATGTTGATTTCAAATAGATCAGTACAGTCTTAGCAAGAAACAAATGAAAATGTGTAATACGTTCAAATTACAAGAAATTACAAACTTAAATTACATTAAAAGTACTTCAGTAATATTATGTTAGTTGGTGTTCTGCTCGTAAGTGCTCCAGCACCAAAGTTAGTGTATTAATTATTATACACTAACTTTGCTCTCGCACAACCCGAAAAGTTGATAAAATTTAATTTATACGAAAGCATTATTAAATTTAAAATATATTATCCTTCACGAAATCTTGACTTGAACGTAATTTCTTTGCTTGACTTGAATTCAAGATCAAGAAATTTATCATTGCTTGATTTGAAGGTTTCTTGACAACTGAAGTCTTGACTTGAATTCAATATTTCTTGAAATTCCTTGAAATATCTTGAAATGAAGAGAAAACGCGCATCGGCGTAGGAATCTTCCGCTACGTGGTACGTTCTTTGCTGCAGTTATCCAGTAATCATTTGTTGAGCTGCTAGTGGATGTCTAGCAGGGCCGTACCCAGGGGGGGGGGGGTAGAGCGGTCAACCCCCCCCCCCCCCCCGAAATACTAAAACGAGAACGTCATAACAGCAGCTGGCTACGGAAAATTCGAAAATTTTTCGAAATTTCGAAAATTGGCGGGTGCATTATTTTTCCAATAATTTGGAAGATGACGTGAATGGTCGCGGAAAGTTCTCCTGCGCTGCTGCGCTCTCCATTAATACTTGTAATAAAACATCTTCCTCATCATTTTCGTTCGTGGTTCGTAAACTTATTTTTGAACTTACCGCTCTCAAAATGACATTTCCCGAACCCGACAGACAAACTCAAACATAGTGTTCGCGCACTAGTGCGCGAAATCTAGCAAAAAGCACTGGCCCTTTCAGGATTTCTAGAAATAATTTGACTTGATAGTAATAAAGTTTGGTTAACAAAACGCCATTTCTCCAATTTGGATGTTGAAAATAGTGAAAGAATAAAGATAAATCGCTATTAATTCGATTGACACTTTGACAACTCAATTCAATAAATTAAACCAAATGTCATTTTCTACAATTGTCAAATGGAAATCTGTCAATGTAACCACTTGATTTTTTGAAATTTTAAATTGGAAACGCATTAGATAATAATTAAAAAATTATAATGTTCGTTTCAAAAAATATTGGACGAACCTCGATGCGCGAATGAAGCACTCGCTCCTTCGTCGCTCGTGCTTCAAACACTGCGCTCATGCGCCAAAAATGTCTTCTCGCACTCGTTTCGTAAATAACTATTAATACCATACCATATCGACAAATGAAAAATGATCTTAGGTTACTTTTATCATTATATTTACAGTTATCATTCAAGGTACGATGAATGGGACTCGAGGTCTACTACTATATTTTTATTTTCAGATACTAACCCCCCCGAAAAATAATCTAGGTACGGCCTTGGGATGTAGGATGTTCTACTTTTAGGGAAATTCGGAGGTTAGCTCAGGATAGGAGAGGATGGATAACCCCCCCCCCCCCCCCGAAAAAAAATTATGTGTCTAGTTTTGTTAAATACGTTAAAGATGGAAATTAAATATGAAAATGAACTTTTCGAAGCAAGTGATGATTCGGAGTATGCACCGTCTGAGTCTACGTCAGAGGATGTTACTGTATTTGAATCCGAAACCAGCAACAAACAAAATACTGTGCGTGGTGTTGGCGGCATAACCTCAGAAAGAAAACAATGTGGGAGTAAGGAGGCAAAACAGTTTACATTTTATTACGAAATTAGTCGGATGGAAGACGCAAATAAATACAACAAAATAGGGAAATGCAAAATATGCAAGGACAAATTTGGAAAGGACACTGCAATTAAAATGAAAAATAGCTGTACTACTGGGTTGAAGAGACATTTACAAAACAAACATAAAAAGTGGTATGAGAAACAATTTCCTCATGAAGTTAGCAAAAACAAAATTAGAAACGAAGAAGGAGATGCACGGTGGCAGTCCGAAAACCAGAATCGAAGTCAGAACATTTTATTTATGTTGACTTTATTTTACTCGTTATTATTTTATGTTATAAGAATACATTTTGTATACTTCGTATAAAGTGTTTTAATCCATATCAAAACATATTTTGTAACCACTAAATCACAGTTACAAAATTTTCAAGAATTTCTTGATTTTTTAACAAGAAATCTTGATCTTGAAATACAAATTCTTGACTTGACTTGAAAACAATTTATCACTTCTTGGCTTGAAAATTTCTTGAATTCAAGTCAAGATCAAGTCAAGATCAAGAAGTGTCTTGAAAATAGTGAAACCCTATTCTTGACAGGTTCTATTGGAATACCTCCAGCATCAGTAGCTTTCCCATTCTTCATAATTCGTAATGTGCGAGTGACTTCCTCCTTTGTGATTTTGGCTACTAATATTCATTACTATTTCTAATATTTTCATCCATTTCTATATATCTTCGTTGGATTCATCTCTTCCTTCTTGTAGCATACCTTTGTAGTACTCCCTCCAATCATTCATTTTTATCATCTGGAATCCTGTACCGTACTTGCTGTTTTCTCTCATAGACTTCCCTTGTCCTTGTTCCCCCCCAGATGCATATCCACATCGTCACACTTTGTATTCCAGGAATCATTTTTTGCTTTTATTGTGGCCTTTTTAACGTCTCTGCTCAACCTCGCATATAATTTTCTGTCTTCGCTGTCTTAGCTTAATAACTATTTTCCATATGCTTTTCTTTTTCCACTAACTCATTCTTTCACCAACCGTACTTGACTCAAATCATAGATTCCCCAATTTGCGTGGTTCCATGGAAAGTGTCATCTGGCAATTCCATGTTCCTGCAGAAATGTTCAAATTTCAAATTGCTGCTGACCTTCTGCTTAGTTCTGAACTTGTGCAACTCTTTCAATTATAGTTTTTTATTACCTGGTCTTGAATTTCTACAGAAAGTTCCAAATTCAATGAATTGCTTAACTGCTCGATTGTGTAACAAATTAGCCACAGGCTACTAATTCATGATCATTTAAATTGTGTGGACGATCCTTTGTTGTTACTCTAACTACACAAGAGTAGTTACGGAGTATATTATTCACTTCTTTAAATTAAAATCAGAATCACTTGAATCGCTTTCAACCGAATAAACCAATATGTATCTGCAAAATTGTAGCTTACGTATGTCAAAAAATTGCAACTGTTTTTCAATAACGACCAAAGAGACCGCAAGCCGTCTGCTGCTCCAATTGCAAAACACCTGAAAGTATAAAGAGATGTACTATTTCCATTTCTACTCTAAATTCTGACCGAAAATTGAATAAGGAACTCAAAGCTGGTGAAAGCCGCACTAAAAACTTCTTCCGGTAGAAGCATTAATTTCTCATTTCTTGGTAAGCCTCAATATGAATCCGCAAAAGAATAATGGGATTTCTCGAAAGACCTTGTAGGCGCTTCTTATACGGGAGAATGAACACGGGGAAACATGAAAATCAAATTAGGGAATTGTACTAGAATTAGTGGACTTGGAAAATAAGTTCTGAACAGAATAACGTTAAGGAATAAGTATTGAAAAAGTTTGTTCACGTTATATTTTAAGTTTCCTGAATTTTGCAATACTGACTTAAGTATCATAGCAGAAAATTCTGTTCCAACTTCAATTTGTTCTCATTCTTTTGAATGTTTAACAGAATATCCCATGATGCCGTGACTATTCATTCGAAGCGGGGATATCTAAAACTGAAGAAACATCAGACATACCGACAAGTTACCGGTGTATTTTATATTTTGTTCGCTAGCGTAGCGTATCGCAACTCGGAGATTTCCGAATGTCGACTTCTTGCAATGTCGCCTTCTTGCAATAGTATATTGTTCTGCGAACGAGTTGTGGTGGCTAAAACGCACGGGGTGACGTCACAGAGCCTTCCGTCCTGCGTCGTCCCCTTCCTTTTGGTCGATGTGTTTCAAAAAAATATCGATCCTCTTAAAAACATCTGTTCTAAAGGAAATTTTCCAAATTTCCAAATTTTATGGGTGGACGATTGCTGCGTCAAAGCAACCACGACATGCTACATTAGGAATTTTGTGATTGGTTACAACCCATTGAATAATGAACCTTACGTATTCGAAAACGCACAAATAATGAACATATTATTTGACACTTACATATAATAGCGATTTATGATTTTCCCACGAGTGCCATACAAGATTTTTTCTACGATTCACCGCAAAAAGAAAACGTTTCTCTAAATAATTTATCTATGGAATGTCAGTGCAATATCAAATGTCATATTCTGAATTAATCATCAAACTACCCAAGAAATACTTTATTGTGGCTAAGGTAACTAAGGCAACAAAAGTTTGTTTATAAACAACGCTTCGAAGTGATAAGTATTACTAATTGCACAAACTGCGTTTTAAATGTATCTATGTATAAATAAGTAAATTTTCAATAAATTTTTACTTGTTTATGATTTATCCAGATTTATTTATACTTTTGGATTAAATGTCACTTTAACGCACTAGTGCGAAAAGTGGCAGTTGTTTTCGCACTAGTGCGTTAAAATGACACTTTTCAAACTGAAATAACAATAGAAAAGTATGACTTTTCGCAGTATCTTAGAAAAATCATATTTTATGTGTATTTTACAAAAAACACGGAATAATCAATAATATTTGGTTGTCACAGTTTCTTTATCCTATTTAGGAATACTAATAAACCATTCTTATTGATCCGAAATAGACATGAATGATAATAGAAGTTGGCATTCATCGTTGTGAATTTATGTATTTGTTTAGGATAGGTAGGGATTTCTTTCTTAGCCACAAAGTGTGATAATTGTATTTGGCCAACACAATATTAGGATTAGCCCCAGAGCTTAAAGTCAATGGCCTAGGCTGAAACAGTTTTATTGGACCGTTCGGTACACTTTCCTGCCTACTGTATAATATTGCTACTCACTAAATCCACAAAATATCGGTAACCCATTAATGTAAAAAACAATAAAAGCTTAAAGAGCTACAACTGGAAGATTAGAGGGAAATGTTACGTTCAAACAGAATTGCACTTGTTTGTTTATATCTTTTGCTGTTTGCATTTTACTTCTTGAGTTATTTCCTTTACTATGCACAGATTTAGAGGAACATTAGAAAATATCCAAGATCTTATTTTTCGTTTTCTTACAAAATTGTACAACGCAGACAAATGTAAATATAATCACACGCAAAAAAACACATACATAATGATTAGAGAGAGAAAAAGCTAAATGACTAAGCAAGAACAAACATTGGAAGTCCAAGAATTTTCCGGAACACGTGATAAGACTCGTTCGATCCGTCAACGTAAATGGTGCTGCTTTGGTGAAGACCGATGACAGAACTAGTGGCGGATGGGAGGAATGTTAGTATAGGAGGTAAGATTTCCAATTTAAGATATGCGAATAGTACTACATTAATAACCTCTAATGATGATGGTATAGTTAAGTCATCTCGAAAGGGTAGAGCGGGAAAGCTAAAATTTGTCCAACCAGTTACAACAAACAGGAGCCTCCGATAGACTAACAACGGTGTATGATAAGTTATAAAGGGAAATGTGAACTCAGGATAAGGTCAATTCTGTTTTCATATGCCTCGAACGAATCCTTCACTTCCTTGTTTGTGCACACTACTCATGGGGAAGATGGCTCTCAGGAAAAACTTACAGTGATGGACAATATGTAGATCTCGGAAAAAGTTGCCAACGTCTTCCAGTAAAGTGCTGACCCAACTTTACGCCAAGCAAGTCGCCGAGGATAAAGAAATTTTGTCTACCGAAATCACTGTTCTCAGCAAGGAGAATGAGACAGTTTGCATATGAAATAAGTACAGAAGGTTTCGTTTAAAGAATTAGACCATTACTTGGAGTAAGTAAGTAAGTAGGCAATAGGAGACAGTCAAGTTCAAACTGAAATGGCACATGCTTCTTCGAATATGCTAGATTGTATATGTGTCGTGATCACATGGTGTAATCCCGTCAGTTCATGAAATGCCTGAGCCGTTAGCAGGCTTTTAACGAAACAATTCTTGTTCAATCGTATTGTTGAGGCTTTGTTGATTAGGTCAGGTGGTATTCAGGAAAACGACATAATTTCTTATTGATTCAGTTTGTTGAATTTTCAAAGTTTACACCATCTGCCTAGGATTTTCACGAACTGACGGCTTTTCGCTATGTGACCACGATATGTGCATATATTAATAAAAAAATAGATGTGATTAGAAACTATATGGAAATAGAAACGGCATAGACAAAGATATACCGAATGCAAAACCCCTAAAGAGCAATTTGGGCCTATTGTTCAAAAACGAATAAAACATTGCAATTAAATACTTAGGTATATTAAGAGAAAAAGTTACACCAATGCATGTAATGACGGTCCAAGAAGTTTTCACTATATCCATATTGAAGATTAGAAATAATGGTGAAGATGATACAAGATTGGTAACTCTCCGAATTTGCTATTTTGGTGTCTAGAGACTCCAAGTGTTACACAATCCTGCTTTTTCAAAGCCCGTCGAAAAATTTAAATCTCTTCATAGTTGGCACCAAAAAAAATTGCGCTTATAACCTCACTAATAACTTTTTGGACATGCAGTAACGTCATTCCTGAACGATCCCAAACTGGAACGATGGAACGAAGTAATGTCGAGACAACTTCTCATATAGGTACCTAATAGAGTTGTTTTTCACGATTCTATAGTAAGTTTATGCATGCATGCATAGTGTCAGTCTACGTCAGTACCTTAACTATTAAAATCGAATCATATTCATAGGCACTATTGAAAATATCTTGAGATCAAAAACAACTTTCCTAACGTGAATTACTTCGAAGTCTGCCACTTGCAACCCCTATAAATTTGCTAACGTTGTTATAAACTGTTTTGAATAGCAATCACAAGCACGTATTTTGTTTCAATTACGAACCTTAGTACTTATACATACTCTGTTAAAGTTGACTGTGTCATTGACTCTCAAGAGCAAATAAAAACTTATAACTACTGATTTTGCACAAGTCAATAACCTTTCTAATAAAGGATTGCCTGAAGCTCTTAGAAACACCTTGTTTTCAAGAAATTTGAGGAAAACCTTCAATTTTAAAGAATAAACAAATTATAATCCAGGCATTTTTGACGTCGACAAATAAAAATTATATTTAAGTGTTTTCAACAAAGAAATTATTGATCCCCGATTCTTATAAAAAATAAAATAAAAAATAAATAAAAAATAAAAAATAAAATATCGGTATCTAATGCAAATGTAAAGTAAAGCAAGTGTTTCAATAACGCTGTCTAAAAATAGCTTTACAAAAATAACTAGGTACATAAAAGGAAACTTTTACTTTTCACAAAGTTCAGTTAACGTCTGTCAGTCGACTTACCTTTTGCGTTATCCCCCGAACAATCCAACCAAAACAATCACTTGACACATTAATTACATGCTCATGTTCAACAGTTGCATCACGAGTTTACACGCTTTTGAAAATTCGCGCATGCATGATCGTAAACGCAACATAACCTATCTTAACCACTCGCGAAGTTACCGCGCTCCTATCCGGCAAGTGTCTGACGCAGTTGGTAGTTACCTGGGGTACCTGGCTAAACCTCGTGTTGTCTACGGTCCCTCGCATCACCCCCCGTCCAGCAAAGGCCGCAGACAAACCTGGCTTACACCTATAATGCCCACACGTACGAAAAGGGCATCCCCAGTGTTTCGAGTGTTTGAATTCATAAAATTCCCGCGGGAAAGCTCAAAAGCGCACTTATTGCCTCCTGTGCGATAAAATTGTTCACGGTTCAATAGGCTTTATGGGAGGACTGATAATATCAATATCTATGGAGCGGTGACATTTATTGTTAGCGTATTGAGGGCCGTATTACTTACTTACTATAAATTGACATAGCCCTTCATCATTCAGGTGCGCTTGTAAATAAGTTTATTTTGCTCCGAATTTTATTGAAAATTTCGTAATCGCTGCCTGAAGGCCTAGAAATTTGGGATTCGAGAAAAGTTTCTTACGGAACAAGAAACTTTGAATTTTCAGGGGTTGTTGTGGTGAAGGGGTGAATTTTCTAGATTTTCATAAATTTCCATGTCTTTTATCACGAAGAACGTAGAGTTTGAAATTTTTACTTTCATCGCTTCCCTATACCTATTTATTAATATTGATATTAAAGGTGGTGAGCCTAAGATCTGACGTATGGAACGTTACTACAGTTCTCTAATAGTTATACGTATTTACGAAACGAGTGCGAGAAGACATTTTTAGCGCATGAGCGCAATGTTTGAAGCACGAGCGACGAAGGAGCGAGTGCTTCATTTGCGCGAATGCGCCGAAGACGTCTTCGCGCATCGAGGTTCGTACAATATTTTTTGAAACGAACATTATAATTTTTTAATTATTATCTAATAAGTTTCCAATTTAAAATTTCAAAAAATCAAGTGGTTACATTGACAGATTTCCATTTGACAATTGTAGAAAATGACATTTGGTTTAATTTATTGAATTGAGTTGTCAAAGTGTCAATCGAATTAATAGCGATTTATCTTTATTCTTTCTCTATTTTCAACATCCAAATTGGAGAAATGGCGTTTTGTTAACCAAACTTTATTACTATCAAGTCAAATTATTTCTAGAAAGCCTGAAAGGGCCAGTGCTTTTTGCTAGATTTCGCGCACTAGTGCGCGAACACTATGTTTGAGTTTGTCTGTCGGGTTCGCGAAATGTCATTTTGAGAGCGGTGAGTTCAAAAAAAATTTGTAACTGTTTTCTTAGCCGAAATTTAAGCACATAGAAGGCGTTGATTTAAATATTTGTCACTAATGTCACTTAACTGTCAATTATTTGTGATAAGTCGCATAAACTTTCGTAGGTAATATAACAAGTGCTATGATTATCATCGATGATATCTACGAGCTGAAACCGAACTGGAGATTCAACGAGTCCGAAGGACGAGTTGAATGTCCTGTTTCGGTTTCACGAGTGATATCCTCGATAATTAATCATAGAACGAGTTATATTTGGCAAGAGAATATAAGGAATAAGAAACATTTAAAGAATTAAACTTAATTTACATTTGAAATTTGACACATATCAACTGTCAGATTTGACAAAAAAAATTATTTAATACTTTCTGATGGTCTGAATAATATTCTATTCCTAACAACGGACCAAAATAAGGTGATAGATTTTTAATTTTTTACTTTCGCTGTGATAGCTATGTAACCAAGCAAATTTTTAATTTCTATTGGTGCAAATCGCGTCAAGTGACTTATGAATTATATTCTCGTTGGTATATGTTATTGCGTTATTAAGTTAGAGAGCTGATTGTTACAAGGTGTCGCCTGTTTTACTGAAATGGATAAACTTGAAAACCGAGCTGTTATCAGATGTTTCTGCAAGAAAGGTTCTTCGCTGTAAGAAATTGATACGAAGATGGTCGAAAAATTGAGTGAATCTGCACCTTCATACCTATGAACCATGTGCTGGACGTTCGAAAACCGTTATTTCCGAAGAAAACATTGATTTGGTCCATGACATGTGACATGACCCTGCAAGATAGACGAATAACTGTGAAATTCATAGCTCAGACTTGTGGTTTCTAAATAAGCAGCGTTGGAACCATTTTACACGAAGAATTGGGTCTCAAAAAGGTGACTGCACGTTGGGTGCCGAAAATGTTGACGCCAGATCAAGAGCGCATCCAGAGATTACTTCAGAAACGAACTTGGCCGTCATAAACCGAGATCCTGAAAACTTCCTGGCAAGATTCGTTACTGTGGATGAAACTTGGGTTCACCACTATGATCCTGAGTCAAAACGGCAGAGCATAGAATGGAGGCACAAGCGTTCACCACTCCCTCCAAAGTCTCGTGTGACGGCATCTACGGGGAAGATCATGGCCAAAGTTTTCTGGGATACCGAGGGAGTTATCCTTATGGACTTCTTACCACCTGGTCACACTATAACTGGGCAATATTATGCTGCTTTAATTTTAAAATAGCGTGGTTCCATCAGCATCATAAAGTTTTCAGTCCAAAGACTGGTTGGACGCGTACCTCCATCCTTTCCTATCCTGAGCTAACCTACGCATTTCCCCAAAAGTCGATCATCCTACATCACTAACTATTTGAGAGTAGTAGTCTAATCTGGGCCTACCCCTACCTCTTTTTATTCCTATCTCTGACTCTAGTATGTCGCGAACTAAGCCTTCGCGCCTCAGAAGGTGTCCTACCATCCTATTCCTTACTGTCTTCCATAAATTTCGCTTTTCTGGAACTCTTTCTAATACCTCTCTGTTGCTAACCTTATCTATCCACGGTATCTTCATCATGCGTCTATATCACTACATTTCAAATGCTTCTATTTTTTTCCTATCCTCTTCTCCTATCGTCCAAGTTTCGCACCGGTACAATGCCGTACTCCATACATACGTTTTAAGAGCCTCTTCCGCGTTTCTACATTTATCATTCCCGAGCATAATAGTTGTTTCTTTTTATTAAATGCAATTCGGTCCAGCCCTATTCTCTATTTTATATCTCTAAAGCTCCTACCATTGCGAATTATTTGACTTCCTAAATAGCAGAAATCTGAGACGTTTCCAATTTGTATTTTCGTTTTAGTCCTAGTTTCACGCCCCCTACACACCAAAATTTTGGTTTTCTTTTTATTTATATTCATACCATAGCCCTTCGTCAAAACCGCTTCCAGTTCGTTCAGAGCCCTTCCTATTTCTTCTTTGCTGGTTGCTAATACTGCTATATCATCCGCGAATCTAAGCATATTAATAGTTTGGCCCTGTATATTAATTCCAGCAGCTATTCTGTCTATATGTTTTATATTTTTATCTTCGTGTGAATCTGTGAATCTGTCTTGTAGGCCTTCCTCCGACTCATGAATTCTTGCTGTTTTTCTGTTGTGTAGATTCCTATTCAGTTTCTTCAATTTCTGAGAAAACGTCCTTTTTCAAACTTATTTGCACATATGTAGTTACTTCAGTATCTATAGAATCAGTTAATCTACAAAATTTCTTGTCGAGATACATCGATTATAAACTTTATTTCGTTATTAAACGCTTTAAAAACTCCGGGTTATGGGCCCAGGCCCCTTTTAAGCGCCTGAATATACATATTTGGAAATTGCGTACTGGCGACAAAACTTTGAGGAAAGAACACATATTTCTAAATAATATTTTTAGAAAAAGGTAACTAAATACACGATCCTTTTTAATTTTAATTCTACACAGCTGAAATATTCTCATTAAAGTAATTTTTAAATTTGATGCGGTCACAGAGCAAAGATGAGAAAGAGAAAAAAATTATAATTTTACTGCAATAGTTGTTCTCGTCTCTCTTAAAATCATGACCCACTTACGTAATCTTTAAATTTCTCTGTACCTACTAATATTATTAACTTCCATCAAAATATTTATAAACTTAAACTTTCCTTATTACCGAACAAATCAACATTCAGGTTTTAACCTGATCCTTACACATTCTCATGAGGGTTGTAGTATTATTCTTTCATCCAACCCCTTTAATAGCATTTTGTTACTTTTTATACATAGAACTTGTCTATGAGATTAAGTATCTCTCTCCTAGACCACACTATATGTGCATGTAACAATTGCTAGTAATAAAATGAATGGATGAATTTATGGGGCGTGCTGATTTCACTTACACTTACGCATGGGGATAATTTTTCACTTCTGAAGTTCCTCCTTCTTTACAGAGCACTTGAATATGCCAAATTTGAAATATTCCAATGGATAAAATGCGGACCATTTATTATACAAAATGTTTCTATGATAAATTCATTTATAACGGAGCTTTTGATGGATTATAAAGCTTGCATCGTCCGTCAGTCTCTTTCGCATCTCAATAAGCTTGACTTTGGAATTCTTTGATATTTTTCACTTCTCTTCTATTTTTTCTTCTCTATTTGCTTAATTATTTATTCTTGTTAATATAATACTTTTCAGTAGACCAGTATAGAAAAGTTTTCGCACAATTTGCTAAAACAAAGTAACTAAATGAAAAAGTTTAAAATGGAGTTTAGGTGTAACATGAAATGTATTTAAAATGGTAATTACTTTGCTCTCAGCGCAATTTCAAAATTCCTTCTATCGGAAAGGAATTTTTTAACGTCGTGGCGACACGCTTGCAATTATTGACCTCATCATTAATTCGCTAATAGCCTGGAAGTGTCTCTGTCAGCGCTTTTTCATCTTGAATAATGCCTCTTGGTTTCCGAGTTAGTTACACCATATTGTATTGATGTTTGGTACTTTTTAGTTGTACCTTCTTGTCTTATACTTTTACGACATCTAAACTAACTAACTAAAATCATACTGGACTTTTTTGTTATTGGCACATGCTTATTTTCCCTGAATATCGTGCAACATTATACAGGGTGAGCCTTCAGGTGATTCAGAACGGCTGCGCCAAACTTCAGGGGAAAGTAGAGAAGCTCAAAATAAGAAGAAAAGTTCCTGTGAACAAGTACCTAAAAGTTACTATTATCAGAGATACAGGATGGTTAAGTTTCTTTCAAAATTTATTTCTGCTTTAGTATCTCGAAAACCATGAAAGCTAGTGGATTGAAATTTTCGGTACGATTTTCATTTGCAGACATCTACTGTTCTAAAAAGTTTTGTTTTTGTACTACTTCCAGTGGCGTTGCTATTTATGGTAAGCCGTCTACTTATTTTCCCTAAACTATGGTACGTCACTGATCTGTGCAGGTAATTATGAGGTAGGTACTTAATTTCTGTGTTCAATTTGGAAGAAAATCGGCATTTTTGGAGTCTTTTGTGAGCTGCGTAGTTTTTGAGTAAAACACATTTTTGTGAAATCGTTCATAATCTGCATTTCTGGTGAAAAGAATTCATCAAAAATCGATTCTTGCAGAACTACTTGCGATGCTATTTACCAGTAAAACTAGTTGTCAATGCATTGACAGAACAGCTTCCTAGCCACAGCCACAAGAGCGCCCTCTTTTCGTATTTTTGTTCTCAATTTTTTCCTTATACAACCTATTACGATTTTCGCACATCGTGTAGCGAAAAATACCCTCTATCCGATGCAATACAAAAATATATACGGTCTCATTGAAAAAAATGTTCGATGACGCCATATCTTGGCTCAAAAGTGCTTTAAAAAAAACCGCCCCGTCAGTTTCCTATGGACCATCTCTGATATACGTATGCAAAATTTCAGCAAAATCTGTGGAGCCGTTTTCCCGCAAAAGTGCCAACATACATACATACACACGCACGCACGCACGCACATACATACGGACGGAAATGTGCCACCTTGCCAAAAAGTCTTAGAATGATTTGAAACGTCCACATTTGATGAAAAAAACACCATGGTCAAAAAACGACTATCACAATAGCTACCTAGCTCGGCTAGGAAGCTAAAACATTTCTTTTTAAAAATATAGGTCTACAAAGGCTAGTCGCCGTAAAAATTTTATTGCAATGGCTTTCATGGTTTCGGAGATAATCATCCTTTTTCCACAAACTTCAACACCGTGTATCTTTGTTAATTGTAATTTTTGGTCACATGCTCACAAGAACTTTTCTTCTTATTTTGAGTTCTCTATAATCTCCTAAAGTTTGGCATCCCCTGATCACCGTGTATACAGGTACAAGTGCATGTCGATACCAAACCAACAAAAGTTCTATTTTAAAATGTACCCCTCACCCCCTAATAATTATTGTTATCAATTGAAATGTCTTCTAAAAGCGAAAATTAGTAACTCGACGTTAGGTGATTTTGTTTCCATGGTAACTCCTGTTATTTCTGATTTTGTCATGGAAATTAACGAGGATTAGCTCACCTGTCAATCAGATATGGTGCCTATAAGAAAATATGTAATTGACCCGTAGAAAACAAAAGCGAATCGACGTAGTCAAATGCTATCAAATAGAGAATAAAAAGTGGCTATGTAAACGTTTTTACAGAATGAAAATACAAGGTCAAATAAAAAAGTTACAGCCAAAAAAACGAAAACGCAATTTTTCAGTTTTTTTCAGTTTTCCCAAGAACGATTCAAAATATCTCATCCTTACTCTGTTCAGCTTCTCTTAAATATTATAAGTATAAAATGCAATCATTAAAAAATATAAAAAACGGAAATATAAAAAAATACGTATGGAGTAAAGAGTAAGCCCAAAACAAAATAATTGTAGTTGTTTTCTCAAATGAGGAAGGGTTTTATTTATCTAATTTGAACATCTAGAAATAATGAACTTGAATGCATCGTAAAAATTACTGATGTCCTTTACTTCTATACTTTTTATCTATCTTAGCTGTGGGAAAGTCAAAACAATACATACGTTTATAATTAAGCACGAGCAATTACTTCTAAAGAAATACCTACTCTTATGAATACAGGGTGGTCCAATTTTCAATAAACAACAAACTTTGGGAAAAGACAGCACACATAAAAAATTGATATTTGCCATATAAATTATTCCACAAAAACGCTTTGCTTTAGAGATAAAAAACCGCCAAAATTTGAATTTTGCATAAATCAGAAGAAATTAGAAGAAGTCGTCGCGGAATTCTGCTCTTTGACAAACCAAATAACTCATAACGGTAAGAGTGGCAGAGACATAAAAAAAATTAATACATGAGCAGAGTAGCGTTTAACTAAAAAAAAACGATGAAACTCGGGTACGGGTACCTTTATAAACTCGGAAAGGACTCTTAAAAACGTACGTATGATGCTCAGTATTATACTGTTGCGAAACCTGAACCGTTGGAGAAATTCGTGAAGTATGGTGTTATAGACGCAAGATTGAGGCTTTAGAGGCTTCACCATCGAAACCGAAGAGATAGAATCGCGGAAAATAAAATGTAATAATATGAAACGTTAAGACTCAAAAACTCACAATGAAGATAGAAAAGTCAAACAGTATTCCCACTCTAATGCTAGAAGCGGAAGAAATGACAGTATTATAAAAGCAGTTAGTTACGCCAATTCATACTGTAGGTCAGGGCATCTTAAACCAAGGATGGAATTATTCTATTGTGTATAATTATAATAAATTTGAGAATTGAGTAAATTATGTTCTCTTTCTCAAATGCGACCCCATAGGGTAACTGTCATTTTCGTTTTCTGATGCGGAACTATAAGCTGTCGTGGGGTCTTTCCAGATATGCTCCAAATTTCTTTATCCGCATTGTCCCTTGCGCAATTTTATCCGGCTTTCAACACAAAACTTCCAGTGTGTTATGGCAAATCAATATAAAAACACCTGGTCGTCCTTTCTTGCGTAACAGTCTGTCTTTGAAACGGGTCCTGCAGTTCTCATTGTAAGATGAACATAAAAGGATGTGTGTACCAGATGCAGAAGTCAGTATTAGGAAATGTTAATTTTTATATCTCGCCTGCACCACCGTTGATATCTAATGTTGGGCGCGCGGATGCATAAATAAGAAAAGGTCTATGGCATATCTTTGTAGAGAGCATGCAAAAGTCTTTAGAATCCGAACAGACTGTCGGAGAAGAGAGCGGAGCACGCGCCGTTGCATTTCCGTGTGGACCTGCATATCATTATATGGGGCGCAAGATATTCTTAATGCAGAGATTCCCAACAAGTGGTCTTTGATAAACCACTGATTTATCCGTCTTTTTATAAATTTTTTACAACAACGATTATTGATGTGGTCTACATGAAGAAATTACGGAGTTCTCGTAAATCCGTTGGTAACTTGGTCCATCATTATCTGTTTAATAGTTTCAGCTTCTACACCAGCGAGAATTATACTAAGATTTCCATTTATCACCTGTGTTCTGAGTTCATTACAAATGCTTCAAACTCTCTCAATTTCATCAAAGTGAGGAACCCTGAAGATGAGAAATTTATACTTTTACTGTAAAAATGAAATTTTATGCTAAGATTGCTAACATGTTTGCTAGACTGTAAACCTTGCATAACTTGTCTGAACCGAATCCAAAAACTTTAAAATGTCTAAATTCATTTGCCCTCAATGTATAGGTATCCTTCAATACCTTGGACATATTGCTCGAGAAAAAAGCAACTAGTTGGATATGCAGAGAGTAATGTAAAAACTCGAAGATAGATGATCATCATCCCATCATCGTCAACATGGACCGACTGCATTCAAGCAATTGCTGAATCAACTTTCCACCATGCAGTCCATGGAAGAATGAAGAGACATGGTTTCTGGAAATTATTAATTTCAGTAATGGGGAAAGTGAAAAGGGGAAGATCTAATGTTAAGCCGTCGCCAGACACAAGGGCCATCATTTACCAATGTGGGCGAATGTACTAGCCGTTAATGTTGGGCGTGTACGATTACTTGAATACATGGTGTTCACATTAAAGAACTTAGTTGCTTAGTATTCTCCAAGTTTAGTACATGGGAAGTAGAGTATTTAAGAAAATGATAAAGAAGATGACCAGGTTAGTGCTTCCGTACTAATCATTTGTCCAACCCATCTTATATTGTCAAGGAAATAAGGGCTAGGAAGAACGTGCCCAAAGGGAAGATGGTGAATAAAAATAGACCAAAGCATATTTAAAAATATTAACACCATTCACAGCTAGACAGTTTAAGGTACCGTGAGTAACGGCCTATACGTGGGAAGGGGAAAATGTTTGCCGTTCTCGAGGAATCACTAACAGTTTAATTCTGAAAACGGTCATACAGCTTATGTAGTCGCCTGCCAAATCGACACACTTGGCCCATCGATGTTTCAACTTGAAATTCCCTTCCTTGTAAAAGTCCGCATGTTGAACTTCGAACCATGAAGTGACCTCAGCTTTCAAGTTCCCATCTTCCCTGAAATGCGTGCCACAAAGATGAACTTTTAGATTCCCAAAGAGAAAGAAATCAGATGGTGCAAGATCAGGAGAATAGGCTGGATGGGGCAGAATTTCTAAGCCCAGTTCAGCCGCTTTTCATGTAGCTGCAGCGCTCTTGTGAGGCGATGCAGGAGCACACCTTTTCCCATTATACCACTCCGTTTGGCCTTAATTTGCTCTCGCAATTTGCACAGAAGGTCACAGTAATATGCAGTAACAAGCAAAACCCAACGTGAATCCCAGAAAACCGAAAGCATCACCTTGCCTGCTGATGCTTTGATTCTGCACATTCTTGGAGGCGGAGAATTGGAATGGCGCCACTCTATGCTTCCCTGTTTGGTAAAGGGATCGTAGTGATGGACCCAGTTTTCATCCATAGTGACAATGCTCTCTCTACCACGCTTAAACTCATTTGCCCAGCGGCGAAAGGTCCAGCATCATTCGTCACACCTACATAATTAATGAATCAATTGACTCTTAGTCATATCAGTTTAAATGCACGTTATGTAGAGTTAATAATTGTGCAGAGGCACAGAATTGACGAGTCCAGCAAGGACGAACCTGGTGTCTGTTATTTTTGTATATATTTTGAACGCAAAATATTTGTAATACTAACCGTTCATGAAGGGAATTAGGCGACCATATTAATATTTTAGAAAAATTTGCATATAAAATAAGTAATCTGATTACGTCTTACAAAATTAACCGCCGTACATTCTCTAGTCAACGCGGTTGAAAGGTATTACTGCTGTAGAGCAGGTTTAGGACTTCTGGAATGGGGTGCAAAAGATTATTACGTGCTGTGCAAAGGGAATTATTATTATCAAGTGATTTTTGTAGTTATTTACGACTGTCGTATATAATTTTATGACTTACACTTAAGCGTATAAACCCCTTTTGTTGAATGATGTAATCCCACCAGTTATCACATTCGAACCACCAATATTTTAGGTCTTCGCACAATAGAGTGATGATGGGAAAATAATGCGAACAAGAGCGGAAGTTATTTCGTAATTATCAGTTCTTTAGAATTTTAGAACAAAATGAGTAGGTAGGATACCTACATAATTTATTTCAATTTACTTATTGTGCATAAAATATAATTGATAATAAGTTGCAGAATGTTTAAAAATATGGAGAAAGGTATAAGTAGTTCTATTGGGTACCTATCTAAATGGTAACTTGAAAAGAATCTGGACCATAAAAATTGAAATCAAAAATTGGGTGTCTACAGTTCAACACCTTCTCTTCTGGCGATCCACACATCTTCATCGTAAATAATTTCACTGTCCAAACAAGGTAAGTTGAAAAATAAATACATACGACCAGTACTTTTGACCTGACAACGTAATGTTCAAAAACAATGGCACTGACAAGGAGAAGAACTGAACGACTCAAGGAGTAGCAGGAAGAGGACATTAAAAAAACAGAACGAAAGATAATAGAACCTTGTCTTGAATCTTGATTGATGAGCCGATAATCCAACGACATTTTCTACCTTCCCTCTTTGTTATTACCTGCAAAACTCAAGTTATATACATGATGAGCCTGGTATAACGAAATAAATAAAATTATATCGCACACCGTACCAAATGGTGCCTCTACCTTTACATCGCAATAAATGGAAGGGTAACTAAATCAATTTTACACTAATATTCAGTAACATGCATGTAATATAAGTAGATTTAACATTTATCAATTTAGCTACTGGCAAATTCAATTTATGTAGGTCAGAAGAGGTACTTTTTGGTTGACTGCATTTTATTGTTAATGATAAAAATAGTGCACCGGCTGTACATGTACAGGCTGTCCTATTTTCGTTGTGATCTCATAGAAGCAGCAGAGATAGAGCCTCGGGGTTTTCGCGAATCTGAGCTACTTTTTTGAGTATAATAGAATGCCGAAACCAGAATTTGGATATCGTTTTTAGTTTTCGAGAAAAAAAAATAATGTTGATTTTTATCGATTTTCAAAAACTCTCTCCAATTCTTTTTGTACTAAGCAAATTAGAACTGTTATGATTGACTCCTGTACTACTTTTTCCAAGGAATTCAGGGGCGTACGTAGTTTTTTTCTAGGGAGCGTATTTTTTGAGTTATATGACAAAGTTGAATTTTTTAAATGGAAATCCTAGTAGGTAGTAGACGTTGGTCTAGTTCGAAAGGTCTTTTTTAAGCTATCAAAATATTTATACTTTTATATTATTATTTCAAAAACGGCAACGATTTTGGTACTTTTTAAGTTTTAACTTTAGAAAATATAAGATAGGTAGGTACATCCAAGATACCTGTAATTTTATGTTGACATACATTATTAGCAAAAGTTGCATGCGGCTAGTTTTATTAATAGATACTTAGTATGTACATAATGGCACTTCAAAATTATCAAAATTTTGAAAAATGCGACATAATTGGTGTTTTCAATGAATGTCATGAGAACGTAAATAAATCAATGGATATATAACTCAACAGGTACACAAAAAATTCCTAGATACCCATTTCCAGTAGGTATAATACCTATCCATCGATTTATTAAATTTAGATACCCAGAAAGAAAACAACCAAGCAAAATGATGTTTTCGAGATTAAAATCAAATTTAATTCACTATGGGTCATTCAATAAACCTAGAAACAAAATTTATAATAAAGAAAATAGGGAAGAAAAAGAAATACATGTTTTATCGTTGGTTGAGGCGACACCAAAAACTTCTTGGCGCGAAATCGAATCACAAGTTGGTGTTTCCAAAACAAAAGTTCAAAAAATATTTAAAAAAGGTAAATATAGGCCGTATAAAATTCAAATTATTCACCATCTCTTCCCGGGAGATCAGGAAAGAAGGCTTAATTTTTGTAGGTGATACTTAAATAAAATTCAAGAAAATCCAGAATTTGGGCGGTCTGTCATTTGGACAGATGAAACTCACATAAGCAGCGTAGGATTATTTAACAGGCATAATGTGCGTCACTGGTCTGATACAAATCAGCAACAAACTTTTGAACGTCAGAGGCAAAGACGTTTTGGATTTAACGTTTCGTGTTTTATTTTGGGTGGTCAACTACCATACCAAATTTTTGATGGAAACTTAACGGGATTGAGATACATTAATTTATTGAATATTAACGCAGAGGCGATAATGGAAAATGTTCCGTTAATAAACATAAACAGGGTATATTTCCAACGAGATGGTGCCCCTGCACACAATTCTGCAATAGTTAGAAATTATTTAGAAAATCATTTTCCGGCTAGATGGTTGGATGCAAATGGACCTATATTGTGACCTGCAAAATCACCGAATCTGAGTATATTGGGCATTTATAAAAGAAAAAATATACATACGAAGATACAAAAATCAAGCCGAGCTAGCAGAGGCAACACATGCAGCTTTCCGATATTTGCAAGCCCATCCTATTTTTTTAATTAATGCTATCAATTTATTAACTGAAAGATGTAGATTAAGTGTTGAAAAACATGGCAATCAATTTGAGCAGTTCTTATAATTTTGTTGTTTGTCGTTTTTCTTGTTTTTGTTTGTTTTGCTGTTTTTTCTGTTTTTGTTGCTTTTATTTCAGTTGTTATTAAAAGTTGCTAACATGCAATCACAGGTATCTTGGATGTACCTACCTATCTTATATTTTCTAAAGATAAAAAGTACCAAAATCTTTGCCGTTTTTTGAAATAACAATATAAAAGTATAAATATTTTGATAGCTTAAAAAAAGACTTTTCGAACTTGACCAAAGCTTACTGTGGTTTCCATTTGAAAAATTCAACTTTGTCATAACTCAAAAAATACGCCCCTAGAAAAAAACTACGTACGCCACTGAATTTCTTGGAAAAAATTCTATAGGAATCAATCTTAACAGTTTTAGTCTGCTTAGTACAAAAAGAATTATAGAGAATTTTTGAAAATCGATAAAAATCAATATTAGTTTTTTTCAGGAACTAAAAACGAACTAAAAACGATATCCAAATTCTGGTTTCAGCTTTCTATTATACTCAAGAAAGTAGCTCATGTTCGCGAAAACGCCAAGGCTCTATCTCTGAGAAACCCCCAAATCCCAACGAAAATAGGACACCCTGTACAGTATACAGTAGGTATACACGATAAACTAGCATTAGACATAATCTAATTTTCAGTTACGTAGCTAATTATTTTTGTTCCATCACATTTACAAAATAAGTATAAGTGCTTCAATTTTAAAAGAAGCTACTTTATAATTGGTTACAAAATGTATTCAGATTTAATATGTAGGTACGTATTTGATACGCGTACAACTTCTCATCCATTTCATTAACTACAGCTTTATTGGTCTTTACGTTGTAAAGAAATTCACACTCAAGTAAACCTATTTTGTGGTCGCACGCTCCAGTGAATTACTGCTAATTATTCTACTTCGTTGCACAAACATGTGTGTTTTAGGTTTATTAAATTATTTACTCTGCTCACGATTTATCAACCATGAATACGCTTTTTATATAGATTTTAAATGACTTACTTATGTTATTGCATGATACGTGATTAATATCCTGAAAGCTCTGAAGTTCATTATATTGCATTGAATTACGTCTGGATATTTCTGAGAAAATGTTCATTGAAAATTAAGCTCGACTCTTAACAAGACCATAAAATATGCCTTCTTCTTAATTAAATACACGATAAACTAAGCAAATCTAACGGTAAACTATTCATATAGGAGTCCAACGTAACACTGTCCCCTTCTTAGATCTGATCGGCTGCATCCTTCTCATATGTAATGCAACTTTGGCAACTGATTCTTTTTTTTGTTATGTAACCAAACTTGATCCTCTTTACGAAAACTTTCAAAATTCGCTCTGTTGCCACGACCTTTGCAATGCGAATTTGAAGAGGAGAATAAGATTTTGTAGGTGTGTGTTAGTTATTTAGAACCATTATCTAAATTCGTTTGCTTCGAAATCTAAGTGGTAAATTTGACTATGCTTGATTTAGAAAAATTTAACTCGGACCTGACTTATGAACTTGAATGTGACTATACTTAACATAATAAACTACCGTCCTCGACAATAACGTTGCCCTTCACTTCACTTACCTACACATATTGAAATAAATCCATATGTATGTATACCTAGTATGTGCTCATCATGCGGATATTACGAGTTGTTAATTAACTACTTTCCCAGGATTGTTATTTTTGTAATATTTACAATACAGCCTGTACTGCAGTCAAACTTGACCATATGGCCCTTAGAGATATTCATCGTGATTGTACATATTGCTTATGGCCGAAACATTATTCGAATCAGTAAACAGCTTGTACTTCTTCAATAGGCTTACAAATACGTACTTATAATTTTTCCTAATCCTCTGATAATGAACTAGTTCACACACTATTCAGTAGGTAGCAAAATTTATACAGCTGTGCCATCCCTTATCTTCTTCCAACAGCAGTTTTACGGGTAACTCAAAATAATCGGTAACAATATGTGTATTATCAATGTTCTCTAACTGAAAATAAAAAACAGGTTTACTAAAATTATTTTCTGTTGTAGTAGGTACAGGTAGATTGGTAGATACTAGATTTACTCAAACTAACCGAAATTGAACTAGTGTACTGTGTTTGTCAGTTCGATTACATTTATTTGTATTTGCCAGTAGACTCCGGTTGCATTAGGCAACAGCTGAAAGCATTGGTTTAAAATTTATTTACCACTAATTTTGCTTTTAGCACAGTTTAATCACCTGGACAGCTATTTAAACAGGTATATACACATACCATAGTTGGTTTTGAACAAATTTTGGTTTTTTTATAAGGATTTTTTATAAGGATTTTTTTATAAGGATGAGGATGAGGATGAGGATGAGGATGAGGATGAGGATGAGGATGAGGATGAGGATGAGGATGAGGATGAGGATGAGGATGAGGATGAGGATGAGGATGAGGATGAGGATGAGGATGAGGATGAGGATGAGGATGAGGATGAAGAGGAGGAAGAAGAAGAAGATGATGATGAAGTAGAAGAAGATGAAGAAGAAGAAGAAGAAATATGAGAAGATGAAGTAGAAGGAGGAGAAGGAAAAGGAAAAAATTCTAGAATAACTAATATCAGCAACGAGGACAATATAATTGTTTTCAATGATGAATTGGTATTTAAGAAATTGTTAAATTTACTTTCAAGTATTATCAAACTTTTTAAAACAAGAAGAAAAAGGAGAAAAATAAGGAGAAGGAAAAAAATTCTAGAATAACAAACTAATATCAGCAACGAGAACAATACAATTTACTGTTTTCAACGATGAATTAGAACTGGATCTGGATAAGTATTGGTATTTAAGAAATTCTTAAATTTACTTTTAGCATTATCAAACTTTTTAAAACAGAGTACTTCTAAAAATGTCAAACTTCAACGATGATCTCTTTTATTATTGACAGCAACTAGTGTTGTACAGCTGTGTAACATTTTCAGAAGTTCTGAATTTTGGGATTTTCCTACTTCTTTCTGAAGCGTCGGGGGTTGCAATGGTGAATGGACGTATAAAAGAAAGTAAAGTTTGGCAGGTTGAAGTGTGTATATGGAAACCATTAAAGCACAAATAACAATTTACAACCAGCACCAGCTGTTATTGCTCAATTTTATAGCTCAAGAATTAATGGTTTGAAGTGTCATGAAACCTATTTTTAAATAAAATTGTGGCCAATAAATGTATTATATGTTGTGACAAATTTACCAGGATCATTCACCCAAATGAAATAAAGTTTATTATTATGCATGTCCTCAGCTTTACGACTTAGGTATACAAACGTGAGTGACTTGCACTTTCGCACAAAAGATTGTTGGAGCATGCAACTCTGCATATCAAAGATGAACATCGCCTTTCCAGGAGGGTTGTGCGTTCCCCACAGCAATCACAATCGTGAAGTACCTAGTGTTAAAAAATTAGCGATTTTTTTAAGGAAAGTGCATATCATATTTATTTAGAAACAAAGCTTTTCTTCTTACATTTTGCCAATTTTTACCACAATTTTTAGTAACGCTGCGCTTACGTGTTTGTAGATAAAAGAAGTAATTTTCTAATACTATTTTATTAAAGAAACATTTCTTATAACATGCCAGCTGCTTTACAAGGTCCTGCTGAAGAACTTTTACAAACAAAACATACCTATTCGAACACAACTGCGCGCATGTGCAATTTAAAATAATAACAAAAAGAAGTGGAAATTGAATTATTTATTAGAATTGTATGAAAAATATGAATGCCTGGGGAGTATTGGAGTGGGTGCCAGGGTCTCCAAACTGGTCCCTTTCGTTTAATACATGGTTTTACCCACATCCTCATTTCTTCCAATCCTTCGCCTTCTGAAGTATGGGATCGTTCTAAGCACTTTTCTCTAATCCACTAATTTGATTGACAAAGTTTTCTAATTTTGTGAATTTCTGGCAAAATAAACACGTGTGTAGTTTTTGTCGTTCGACGTTTCGCCTCCGACTAGAGGCTTTGTCAAGAACTTTTATTTAAATATTCACAAAATTAGAAAACTTATGGAAAAAGCTAGACACTACATTAATATGGCACAAAATGATATTAGTACTTTTTCTGATTCTTTTTATAAAACTACTTTAATTGACTTTTTAAATGCGAGCATAGAAAGACGAATGTAGCTGGCGCTTGATATTTTCGAATTAATTGCTATATATTTATTAGATTCTTAAAAAGTTTTGAAACTGGCACAAATCTGAGAAGAATTTGATTGACAAAGCTCAAGGAAAACGAGTAGTTGACAAACTACGACACTGACGTGTTTTTTTTACATTTGCAAACGACGCTGTTCGCCAGAGTCCCCACTGACGTTATCATTTAAAAGATTTAAAGGATCCGTGCCTAAACTTTGATGCCGATTTACATACCTAAGATTCGTGCTGAGAGAAAGAAAATATTGATCAAATACATATTTTGGGAGAATCTGTACAAGAATAGGTATGATTTTCAAAAATTGTAAAATTACCCCATTGTCCTTACTGAATCTTTTTAGGCAAATAAAATAACTGCCATCAGTTCGACTTTCCAATAAACATAATTTGATCGTCGCGAATACGCTATTTCACTATAATGAGAAAGGGCCATACTTGGAAGATGAAAGGAGATATCAAATACATTACATTTTTGTTTGGTAGAAATTTAGAAATGACCACAAAAAGTGATTAAGAAAGCTAATCTTAAATTCAGCATTTTGGAAGAAGGGGATGGTAAATGATATCTTGAACTAAAGAAACTAAATTTGAGAAAAGGGCAAAGGAATTACTAAAAAGGGATGGTAGTGCAAACATTGCTAAGGAGGAAGGATAAAATGACATTGAAAACAGTTTAGATTCCGCGTGTAGAGATATTTTGGGTCTTAAACAAAACTCAGTGAGAAAATCTTGGAAAGGAGTGTCTATCTAATAGAGGAGATGCGAAAATAATATAAAAATAGGCTATGTGAAGGAGAGCAACCAAAATATAAGATATATAGAAAAATAAAAAAGAAATGGTTTGACAATAGATGCAAAGAAGTGAAATATGCTAGGAGTAGGAAAGACTGACGAAATCGAACCTAAGTAGCAAATATGTACTTACATTGGAAACGAGACAGGAACGAGGAAAAGGTGGAACTAATATTTGGAGAACTTGTGTGAGGGACAAGAAGTAGGAGTTTAGAATAGGAAGTCAGTTGTTGAGGGAAAGTGCCTAGGCTGTTCATTAATGAGAGAAAAATCTAACCTAACATAAAAAAATAACATACAGTGGATGGATCAAGAACTTTGACGTAAATTCGTCAGCGAAACACGTGTCGAGTTTAATTACTGTGTCACTGTCTTTTGGCGTGTGGGTTTAACTTATTAAGAATTCATAATAAAAAAATAAGAAACAATAAAGCGTCAGATATCGAAGGACTGCAGGCAGAAATTTTACACTGCGTTTTACGATCGTTTCTTTAAATTAGCAAACTGTATATACCAGACAGAATTCCGGAAGATTGCAAACGGAACATCATTGTAGCTCTGCCAAAAAATGAAAGCGGTAAAGGTGGGTTTAGAAGCTCATATTATCTGCGCAGATCGATCTGTTCAAGTGAAACTGCGCAAAATTTGCACACATTTTAACGCTGTTTACCCACGAAGTTTTGTTGGAGCTAATTTTCAGTCGTTTCCGAGAAACCGTCCTCTGAAGTCGTCATTTTACAATACAGGTTTATTATGCACAAAGAAGTAGCAGGCCACTACGCATATATTTTGACTTCCGCCAGTACTCTTTTGACATCTCTGCGAATGAGAAGTTTCTCCTTGGACATCGAGATACCAGCAATGTGGCTGTGAAATGCTTTCTTTCAACATCTCTCGGTATTGAGTAAATATATATATCAAATTGTGCAAATTTTGTAATTAACGTTTACAAGTAAGTTTCATTTGATTTGATTTTAGTATTCTTGCCGTTCAATTCACTTTACAAAAGAATGTGAATTTGGCATTCTTTAGCGCATAAGGGTTCTATAATTCAGTTCCAGTCGAGGTATTTGCCGAGGAGTAGTTGGGCGAATGATCCAGTATCATTCACTGATCTTGCATAATTACCTACCGTAGTAATTGGCTCTTGTTGATATGTGATTCACGAGCGTCAGAATACAGTATAAATAGCATGGTTAGAGTGTATAGCGAAAGCATCGAACTGATGAGTTCCATTAGGGCGAAACCAGCGCACATTCGAAACATGCAATATTTTCAAACATGTAAACAAAACTTGACTTCCGATGAAACCAGTCGGTAAAGAATGGTAATTTCATGCAAATATATTAAAAAATAAGGCTGTTACTAAAAAGGAAATGAGCACTTTTCAGTTATTATAACTGTTCAAAGGGTAGAAGATTTCAAAATACCATAATTTTACTTATAGTTTTCCCAATTTAGCTTTCTCTCTATCTTCACCGATAACGGAGGCAGGCAATGGCGAGCCAAAAAGAATTAACACACTGTATATCTGATACGATGATACAAGTATCACGACAGGATAAAGTTTTTCTCACAAGTTAGCATACTTGACACAACATACATTTGTAAATTCATATAAATTATCCTAAGAGGGTCCCGTTATAAAAAGGAACAAAGGGGATGCAAGATAGTCTAAGCATCCCTCATTATCACAACAATATACACCAGAATTTTTTTGCGTCAGTTTTTCTTGCTAATTAAGTTAACGTATCCCTGGCGTTGCAACGGAAATCTAGAGACAATCTAAGTCTGGTAACAAAAAGAGCGTAATTAGCTTCAGCCAGATCTACACTTTAAATATCAATAACGAATTACCTAACTGACGCCTTTACTCTGTTTATTTTTAAAATGTATGCTATTATTAAAATAAATATTATTTGGAAGAAAAGTTCCGATTGGACATACGGGTATTTGCGGGCAAACACATAGTAAAGGTGCTGTTATTATTAGTGAAGCCCTCATCTGATAGGAACGCCAGCAACGGATCATTAGGCTAGGTGTGCGGGGCCCGGTGTTCCATTGTGTACATTGTGTTTTCGGTATTATAATGAACTAAAGTAAATCATAATATGGAAATAATTGATTAGATGACACTTATTTTTCCAAAAATGTGGAATCACGCATAAGGGTGAAAGAGGACAATGGTTGAATTATTCTACTTAAACCAACTGTAAATGTTTTCTCTGCCAGAGTAAGGAATAGGAGAGATAGAATGGTAGGACACCTTCTGAGGCACGAAAGCTTGGTTCGCGACATATTAGAGTCAGAGATAGGAATAAAAAGACTACTGCTCTCAAATAGTGAGGAATGTAGAATGTTCAACTTTTGGGGAAATGCGTAGGTTAGCTCAGGATAGGGATAGGAAAGGATGTAGGTACGCGTCCGACCAGTCTTCGGACTGAAAACTTTATGATGATGATGGAAGGAAATGAACCAGTTTCACGAAGTCGTTGATCCAGCCTTGGAGATACATTTGCTCTAGGATGCCTCCGGTTTGGATAACGTACACTATATTCGCGTTCTACTATGTAGCCATTTCCGTTACAGCAACCAAATACCATGTTTTTTCTACAACCACTACCAAGTGATTAACCCTTAGACCTTGTGGTGCGACATGACATACCTCAAGCACTCGTCAAGCACCAAGGATTCTTATTTTTTGAAGGGTCAACAATAAGGTGTTTCATTTTCAAACTTTGAAGACCTCGTGCATATTCAGGAAGCATGGTACAACATTTTGGTATTAAGATTTTCGACTCAGAATTTTATTATGAATATCGCCACGTGTAGATCTTTCGCCAATTTATACACACCCTGTATTTTCGGTGACCTAAATCAAATGTGGAATTTCCTTGTTTAATTTTGAAAACGTGCATAAAAACGACTTGCTTGTGTAAAATAAAATCACTATTTCTACAAAATTTGTCTTCATACACTTTCGCTTTTAAATCATATTCAATTTCCTTATGAAAAATGCGCACATTTAAAGTTAGCTGTCGGGATTTTTTTATAAAAATTTACAAGGATATTATGTAGTCATTAGTTATCGGAGCTTTTGATGCGGTGTGATGTTACCATATCTGCCGCTTGTAAGTTTACTTACGGCATAGCGTTGATGTGATGAAGCAGGTGAGTCGGATGGGCTGGCTGACACCTGTCTCGGTCGCCCGCCCTCTACGTCAAAGAGATGCGCCGCCTGAAATACGGCTGTAGCATGTTTCGGAAAATACTTTATGTTCTTAAATTATGGTTCACAAAGTGGGAAGTTCAGGTCAAAGGTATACATATAAAATTTAATAAAAAGTAGTAAACATGGCAATTCATTAGATTTATAAGTATTAAAAATACTGATTCCTTTAATAATAAAGGTGTCGGTTCACATTTGTAACTCGTATTGGGCAATGAATATTCTCTAATCATGTCGACAAAATATTTATACCTAAATTATTTTGATAACAAATTATATAAAAATACATATTTTTAGCAAATTCGTTTAATCAGTAAGTTAAATATACTTTTCTGATACAACTCATGTTGAAAAAACACCCCTGTTTATAGCTCTTGCCTTTACACATTTTACCCACTTCGTTCCTATTAAAATAGCTGTATGCACCCAGTTAGGAAACGCCTCATTTTGTGTAACGAGTGAGGTACCTATTTGCGGGACGAGCGAAGCGAGTTCCCGCGCGAAATACACGAGATACCCAAAATTTCATTTCAACAGTATCATCCTACCACAAATTACCAAAGAAAGTTGAATCTGAACCAAAGCTGATCGAGGAATCGGAAAATGTAATCTTAAGTGTTGCACCCAGCAACGGAAAGTTTAAAAAGAACTTTTATATAATGTTTTAATATTACTCGTGTCTAATTCAGATACGCAAACAAACAAACAAGCAAGCAAAAGAACAACCACACAATAAAACATCACAGAAATCAAGAGCAGTCCAGTTGCAAGATCACTCAAGTAGATAAGCTATGAGAGAACGGGACCACGATTAACATTGGTTGTGCCATAAGAGCCTGAATCACTGCTTTTTTGCCCCCCCCAATCGGTTCTTATAGCACAACCCATGTTAGACGTAAAGCTGTATGCCTTACTTTATCGGAGCGTGTATAATCGGACGGGCTTTTCGTCCACAAAGCAGCGTGGTACATGGGCCTTTATGGCCGCGATTACTATTGGTTGTGCCGTAAGAGCCGTAATTGAGTGTCAGCTGTCAGCTGACGCCCCCGTCGGCCCTAATGTTCGTGTCAAATAGGCATTAACTAACGTAAGTGTGGATTTTCGTCCACCAAGCAGCGTGGGCCCTTATGGCCGCGATTACTATTGGTTGTGCCGTAAGAGCTGTAATCACCGGCCGATCCTAACGTTAGCGTTAACGCTAGCGCGAGCGCCAGCGCTAACGCGGCCCTAACGCGGCCCTAACGCTTGTGTCAAATGGGCATTAACTGACGTAATTACTATTGGTTGTGCCATAAGAGCTGTCAAACACAGACAGCCGGCGCACCCAAGCCACTGCTACGTCATCCAAGATGGCCGCCACCGAGCAGTCAAGATGTAACGTACAATGCACCGCGATTACTATTGTTTGTGCCATAAGAACTGTTAAACGCAGACAGCCGGCTCCTACGTCAGAGCTGTAGTCCCCCTCAACCCCCCTGCCTACACCCACGATGATTTGAGTATGGCGTAACCAAGATGGCGGCGCAGCCCTGATGTTAGCATCCAACTCGCGGGTGCTTTCGCGATGCACACCCAAGCCACTGCTACGTCATCCAAGATGGCCGCCACCGAGCAGTCAAGATGTAACATACAATGCACCGCGATTACTATTGTTTGTGCCATAAGAACTGTTAAACGCAGACAGCCGGCTCCTACGTTAGAGCTCTAGCTCCCCTCAACCCCCCTGCCTACATCTACGATGATTTGAGTATGGCGTAACGAAGATGGCGGCGCAGCCCTGACGTCAGCATCCAACTTAAGGCTCACGCGGACACCCAAGTCACTGCTACGTTACCCAAGATGGCAGCCATCAAGATGGCGCCAACGTTTAGCCATAAGCCGGCGCCAGCGTTCAGCATTTGTGCATGTGAGAAGGTTAAATGAAACACTGTTGCGTATTATCTTTATTGGAACATATTGCACAACAGACCCTGTATGTCCTGACATGATGAAATTATATTGAAAATGTTTACGGGAATATAACACCCTGTATGTACTTACACAACGATGACATTTTATCGAACAAAGTTGTATTGGACTATAATTAACTAACACCCTGTATGTACGTTATACGACTAGCCAACTTGCGGGGGTGAATCTGTTGGCGATAATTTGCAGATTAACGATGGCGGACAGCGCCCAGTCTGCAACACATAAATATAAATTAAATAAAAAATAATAATAAAAGGGAAAAACTTTCCGATGCACGAAGGAATATTTCGCAACGTACTAGAGTCTGATATAGGAATAAAAAGAGGGATAGGTAGGCCCAGATTAGACTACTGCTTGGGGATGTACGATGTTCTACTTGCAGAGTACCGACAGCGTGACAAAATAAAAGTACATACCAGAATTTCGAGCCTGAAACTCTTCCAAAAACATTTGCTTCACCATGGGATAAATAAGTTTCTGTTTCAAAGTTGGTGAATTAACGTAAGTACCTGAGGATCCGTGCGGGGGCGGCATAGAAAATTTCCACAATGCATTTTCACTACAAAATAACCTCTATAAGTTAATTGCAATGCGTAGAAATGAATAAAAAAATACATATTCAATTAGTAAGACTAGGTGAGAAACATATCAATAAACCCTCGTATTTAATAAATGTAAATTATATTTTCCACCAAATTCATTCGGATATACGTCGTGTAAACATTTGACAATCCTCACTGCTCAAAAATTATTACGATCGTGTATAACATATGTAAATAGGAACTTACCTGTGTAAAGCGTCGTCTAATTATTTCGGGGATCACTCATGCGAAATTTGGGGCACAAAATTTGCCATGTTCTACTTGCAGATTAACGATGTCGTAACAAATTCCAAAAACATTTGCTTCGCGATGGGATAAATACGTTTCTGTTTTAAAGTTGGTGAATTAACGTAAGTACCTGAGGATCCGTACGGGGCGGCATAGAAAATTTCCACAATGCATTTTCCCTACAAAATAACCTCTGTTAGTTAATTGCAATATGTAGAAATGAATAAAAAAATACAACTTAAATTAGTAAAACTAGGTGAGAAACATATCAATAAACCCTGGTATTTAATAAATGTAAATTATATTTTCCACCAATTAGTTAATTGCAATATGTAGATATGAATCAAAAAATACAACTTCAATTAGGTAGTAATACTAGGTGGGAAACATATCAGCAAACCCTGGTATTCCATATAAGTACCTGAGGATCCGTGCGGGGCGGCATAGAAAATTTCCACAATGCATTTTCCCTACAAAATAACCTCTGTTAGTTAATTGCAATATGTAGAAATGAATAAAAAAATACAACTTAAATTAGTAAAACTAGGTGAGAAACATATCAATAAACCCTGGTATTTAATAAATGTAAATTATATTTTCCACCAATTAGTTAATTGCAATATGTAGATATGAATCAAAAATACAACTTCAATTAGGTAGTAAGACTAGGTGGGAAACATATCAGCAAACCCTGGTATTCCATAAATGTAAATTATAATTTATTATTTTCCACCAAATTCATTCGGATATACGTCCAACAAACATTTGACAATCCTCACTACCCAAAAATTATTACGATCGTGTATAATATTTATAAATAGGAACTTACCTGTGTCTAATTATTTCGGGGGATCACTCATGTAAAATTTTGGGCACGATATATTGCCATGTTCTACTTGTACGAGTAGATTAACGATGACGTAACAAAATAAAAGTAAATAAAAAAAACTTTCCGAGACACGAAGGAATATTTTGTCACTATAGATTGCCTCATGTAACCACTGACCACCACTAGATCGAATCTCGTGAGTTACTCTCCGAATATTCATATTAGCACATCAGTTGGTATCATTTATGAAAACTAGGTGCAGAATGTTAAAAATTTACTAATCTGGACGTTCTTTTATAACGTATTCTTGCGCAAGTTCGGCGTCTGCAAAGCCATAAATTACACATGGGAATGCTATTCTTTGATATAGGTACATGATGCAATGTCGCCAAATTAGTAGAATCAACGCGTTATTATTTTAATGAAACATAAACAATAATAAATTCATGTCCGAATTGAAAGTCTTATCAAAACAAATCATTATTTAGATTACCGAAGACACCCTGTGGGTAATAAAAATTACAATTTATAATGCTGACTCAATAAATAATTTCTGCTTAGGTATTTTATGTATGTCAGATCGAAAATTAATTCTGGAACATCATGAATCAAATAATGTTAAAATACGACAAGATCGTGTACTTCAATTCGGTGCGAAATAATAATAAGAAATTTCCAGAAAGTTATTAATATATGGAAGGAATGGGGGTGCGAGGGGTTAAACGATTACTATAAGTACGACAATACAGTGTACTGGAATTCAATTAAGTTCTTCCATTGTGCGCGAATATATTTCTCTTTTCTCTGTTCATGTAAGGACGCGGCCAAGTACGGAGATACTAATAGATACTTCTATAAATAAAGTGTGTCCTTGTTGGAAGTCGGTACGTAAAACATGTGGCTAGCTTATAGACAACAAAACTGGCCCCAATCTGTGGACCTGAGTAGCGCCATACAACGGTTAGAATGCCAGTCTACCGATTTATCCTTCGAGGCGAGTCACGAAGCAGTGTATGGAAAAGGTGATCGGTATTCGGAACAAGATCTAAAAGAGCTGGCTGAACAGTACGATAAAATTGTGGCATGCTGTCACAAGTATTCAAATGGTGAATACTCGCTGGATACATTTTTAAATACCATGGTCACTGAGGGCAACGAGCATTTCTTAGAAGACATTGTCAAATATCTGCCGGGCGAAGTTATTGTAAAACATAATTTGATCAGTTTGCTGAAGCCGCAGGAATAATCTTATGTAAATGAAATATATGTATACCTGCTGTATGTTTGTACAAATAAAAGTAACTGCTAGTAAGTACCTACCGTGTATAATTCCCGCTTTACTTCTGATACACGAGGCACGAGGGCATAAATATTTCGCAACATACTAGAGAACCTCTATTAGATCATTGCAAATACATACATGTAGATATGAGTCAAAAATGCAACTTCAATTTATTAGTATGACTAGGTAAGAAACATGTCAGAAAACCCTGGTATTCAATACATGTATTTTATTTCGATCAAATTCATTCGGATATACGTCCTATATAAACATTCGACAATCCTCACTGCCCTATGACGTAACAACATTTCTTAGAAGACATTGTCAATTATCTGACGGGTGAAGTTATTGTAAAACATAATTTGATCCGTTTGCTGAAGCCGCAGGAATAATCTTATGTAAATAAAATATATTATGTATACCTGCTGTATGTTTGTAACAAATAAAAGTAACTGCTAGTAAGTACCTACCGTGTATAATATTTTATTTTGCATTTTTAAATTGACCCCAAGAGATTAGTATAATAACCACTATACACACATACACATCCCACGCAATGGCTCTAAAGTAAAGTAAATAAATAAGGACGCCGAACTTGTATCTGTAGGTACGAGGTACCTACCTTAAGTTTGTCAACTCAAAAGAACCTCATAAAAATTAATTGTGTATAAACAGATCGGGAAATGCATAGTCTTGTGTGTATATACAACTAAATATTCCCGCTTTATCTCTGTTACTTAATGAAGCCTGCGAAAATCTAAACAGAAAAATTCTTACGTTCACGTACCTCTATCTACTTACCTTAGCATCAAACCCAGAGAGATACTTGAAGATTGTGTTGAATAGTCTCCATGCTTGCTAAAGGGATATCTATTTATTGCAAAGACTGGTTCGACGTACCCCACACATTTTTTAGGTGGGTACATAGTTTTATAAACCGAAATTGCATTTTTTCTACTTACTAATAACTGAATATGAGTGTGCTTTTCTTCTTCTTATACAGGTAAATTCTAGGGAGCCGTCAAAGAAGTCGCTCGCATGGTCGCATGTGCTAGTGGGAAGTTTTAAAATTTGTGATTAGGACCCAATGAACTATACAGTTTCATAATATTATTCCTTTGCGAACTAATGTTTGTTTTGATAAAAATCGCCAAATACAAACATGATTAGGCATATCAATATAAGTAATTATTCTGTATCTGCTCATATGGTAATTTAAAGAATTCCCGGACCTTTCGCTTGACCACGTACGAAGTGTAATTAACATCCACTTACCACAGTGGACTATGGTAATTATTTTGGTACCTATATACTAAGTAACGCTATTCTTGTGTCAAATCGATAATTTTAGAACATTATAAATAATTGTCAGAAGTTTTCATATGACAAATATTAAGAGTTTCCACCAACAGCAGACGCCACCGTCGCGTCGGGGCGAACGACCGTGACAAACGGGCGTTAACCCATAAGGATAGTAAAACAATGTCATGTGGGGTTTCAAATTATAGAACTCAACGAGGAGAATCGGAATAAACAGTTATTTCGCCGCAAAATGGACGCCCACCCATAAGCCCTGTTTTGGTCAAACGTAGATCATCATCATCATCACACCGCTCCGTCACTCTTATTCCCTTATGGTCGAGTGACGTCATGGGTTGAGATGTCACTTCCGGCCAAACCGTATCTGCGGTTTTGCCAATGCACTTTACTTGCGGTTCCCAACTGGGTTTTACCAATTACTTGCAGATCCCAACTAGGTTTTGTCAACGCACTTTACTTGCTGTTCCCAACTAGGTTTTGCCAATACGCTGAGAGGGCTTTTGCCCTGTGTACTGGAATCTACAATATTACCAAGCGGACTTCTGTAACACATTGTATGTGTATACAGGTGTAGCACGAACATCCTGTATATACTGACAGATGTAACACAAAGGCCTTGTATATACGAGCAGATAAAACACAAGTGTCATGTTGTCATGTGGGGTTTCAAATTATAGAACTCAACGAGGAGAATCGGAATAAACAGTTATTTCGCCGCAAAATGGACGCCCACCCATAAGCCCTGTTTTGGTCAAACGTAGATCATCATCATCATCACACCGCTCCGTCACTCTTATTCCCTTATGGTCGAGTGACGTCATGGGTTGAGATGTCACTTCCGGCCAAACCGTATCTGCGGTTTTGCCAATGCACTTTACTTGCGGTTCCCAACTGGGTTTTACCAATTACTTGCAGATCCCAACTAGGTTTTGTCAACGCACTTTACTTGCTGTTCCCAACTAGGTTTTGCCAATACGCTGAGAGGGCTTTTGCCCTGTGTACTGGAATCTACAATATTACCAAGCGGACTTCTGTAACACATTGTATGTGTATACAGGTGTAGCACGAACATCCTGTATATACTGACAGATGTAACACAAAGGCCTTGTATATACGAGCAGATAAAACACAAGTGTCATTTATGTACCATGCTATGTGCCCCTCCGGAATCGCATTACATGATTGACGCAACTTTTGTTCCCAACCGCTGGACCAATCAGAAGACAGGAACAAGATGGCCGCCATTGCAACGTGACGTCAGCGCCCGACGTGTTCCCAACCGCTGGACCAATCAGAAGACAGAAACAAGATGGCCGCCATTGCAACGTGACGTCAGCGCCCGACGTCACCGTCCACCTGGGCGATCAGTACAGCGACAAGTTTAGACAAGTCTTATAGCCCACGTGGACGGTGACGTCGGGCGCTGACGTCACGTTGCAATGGCGGCCATCTTGTTTCTGTCTTCTGATTGGTCCAGCGGTTGGGAACACGTCGGGCGCTGACGTCACGTTGCAATGGCGGCCATCTTGTTCCTGTCTTCTGATTGGTCCAGCGGTTGGGAACAAAAGTTGCGTCAATCATGTAATGCGATTCCGGAGGGGCACATAGCATGGTACATAAATGACACTTGTGTTTTATCTGCTCGTATATACAAGGCCTTTGTGTTACATCTGTCAGTATATACAGGATGTTCGTGCTACACCTGTATACACATACAATGTGTTACAGAAGTCCGCTTGGTAATATTGTAGATTCCAGTACACAGGGCAAAAGCCCTCTCAGCGTATTGGCAAAACCTAGTTGGGAACAGCAAGTAAAGTGCGTTGACAAAACCTAGTTGGGATCTGCAAGTAATTGGTAAAACCCAGTTGGGAACCGCAAGTAAAGTGCATTGGCAAAACCGCAGATACGGTTTGGCCGGAAGTGACATCTCAACCCATGACGTCACTCGACCATAAGGGAATAAGAGTGACGGAGCGGTGTGATGATGATGATGATCTACGTTTGACCAAAACAGGGCTTATGGGTGGGCGTCCATTTTGCGGCGAAATAACTGTTTATTCCGATTCTCCTCGTTGAGTTCTATAATTTGAAACCCCACATGACAACATGACACTTGTGTTTTATCTGCTCGTATATACAAGGCCTTTGTGTTACATCTGTCAGTATATACAGGATGTTCGTGCTACACCTGTATACACATACAATGTGTTACAGAAGTCCGCTTGGTAATATTGTAGATTCCAGTACACAGGGCAAAAGCCCTCTCAGCGTATTGGCAAAACCTAGTTGGGAACAGCAAGTAAAGTGCGTTGACAAAACCTAGTTGGGATCTGCAAGTAATTGGTAAAACCCAGTTGGGAACCGCAAGTAAAGTGCATTGGCAAAACCGCAGATACGGTTTGGCCGGAAGTGACATCTCAACCCATGACGTCACTCGACCATAAGGGAATAAGAGTGACGGAGCGGTGTGATGATGATGATGATCTACGTTTGACCAAAACAGGGCTTATGGGTGGGCGTCCATTTTGCGGCGAAATAACTGTTTATTCCGATTCTCCTCGTTGAGTTCTATAATTTGAAACCCCACATGACATTGTTTTACTATCCTTATGGGTTAACGCCCGTTTGTCACGGTCGTTCGCCCCGACGCGACGGTGGCGTCTGCTGTTGGTGGAAACTCTTAATATTTGTCATATGAAAACTTCTGACAATTATTTATAATGTTCTAAAATTATCGATTTGACACAAGAATAGCGTTACTTAGTATATAGGTACCAAAATAATTACCATAGTCCACTGTGGTAAGTGGATGTTAATTACACTTCGTACGTGGTCAAGCGAAAGGTCCGGGAATTCTTTAAATTACCATATGAGCAGATACAGAATAATTACTTATATTGATATGCCTAATCATGTTTGTATTTGGCGATTTTTATCAAAACAAACATTAGTTCGCAAAGGAATAATATTATGAAACTGTATAGTTCATTGGGTCCTAATCACAAATTTTAAAACTTCCCACTAGCACATGCGACCATGCGAGCGACTTCTTTGACGGCTCCCTAGAATTTACCTGTATAAGAAGAAGAAAAGCACACTCATATTCAGTTATTAGTAAGTAGAAAAAATGCAATTTCGGTTTATAAAACTATGTACCCACCTAAAAAATGTGTGGGGTACGTCGAACCAGTCTTTGCAATAAATAGATATCCCTTTAGCAAGCATGGAGACTATTCAACACAATCTTCAAGTATCTCTCTGGGTTTGATGCTAAGGTAAGTAGATAGAGGTACGTGAACGTAAGAATTTTTCTGTTTAGATTTTCGCAGGCTTCATTAAGTAACAGAGATAAAGCGGGAATATTTAGTTGTATATACACACAAGACTATGCATTTCCCGATCTGTTTATACACAATTAATTTTTATGAGGTTCTTTTGAGTTGACAAACTTAAGGTAGGTACCTCGTACCTACAGATACAAGTTCGGCGTCCTTATTTATTTACTTTACTTTAGAGCCATTGCGTGGGATGTGTATGTGTGTATAGTGGTTATTATACTAATCTCTTGGGGTCAATTTAAAAATGCAAAATAAAATATTATACACGGTAGGTACTTACTAGCAGTTACTTTTATTTGTTACAAACATACAGCAGGTATACATAATATATTTTATTTACATAAGATTATTCCTGCGGCTTCAGCAAACGGATCAAATTATGTTTTACAATAACTTCACCCGTCAGATAATTGACAATGTCTTCTAAGAAATGTTGTTACGTCATAGGGCAGTGAGGATTGTCGAATGTTTATATAGGACGTATATCCGAATGAATTTGATCGAAATAAAATACATGTATTGAATACCAGGGTTTTCTGACATGTTTCTTACCTAGTCATACTAATAAATTGAAGTTGCATTTTTGACTCATATCTACATGTATGTATTTGCAATGATCTAATAGAGGTTCTCTAGTATGTTGCGAAATATTTATGCCCTCGTGCCTCGTGTATCAGAAGTAAAGCGGGAATTATACACGGTAGGTACTTACTAGCAGTTACTTTTATTTGTACAAACATACAGCAGGTATACATATATTTCATTTACATAAGATTATTCCTGCGGCTTCAGCAAACTGATCAAATTATGTTTTACAATAACTTCGCCCGGCAGATATTTGACAATGTCTTCTAAGAAATGCTCGTTGCCCTCAGTGACCATGGTATTTAAAAATGTATCCAGCGAGTATTCACCATTTGAATACTTGTGACAGCATGCCACAATTTTATCGTACTGTTCAGCCAGCTCTTTTAGATCTTGTTCCGAATACCGATCACCTTTTCCATACACTGCTTCGTGACTCGCCTCGAAGGATAAATCGGTAGACTGGCATTCTAACCGTTGTATGGCGCTACTCAGGTCCACAGATTGGGGCCAGTTTTGTTGTCTATAAGCTAGCCACATGTTTTACGTACCGACTTCCAACAAGGACACACTTTATTTATAGAAGTATCTATTAGTATCTCCGTACTTGGCCGCGTCCTTACATGAACAGAGAAAAGAGAAATATATTCGCGCACAATGGAAGAACTTAATTGAATTCCAGTACACTGTATTGTCGTACTTATAGTAATCGTTTAACCCCTCGCACCCCCATTCCTTCCATATATTAATAACTTTCTGGAAATTTCTTATTATTATTTCGCACCGAATTGAAGTACACGATCTTGTCGTATTTTAACATTATTTGATTCATGATGTTCCAGAATTAATTTTCGATCTGACATACATAAAATACCTAAGCAGAAATTATTTATTGAGTCAGCATTATAAATTGTAATTTTTATTACCCACAGGGTGTCTTCGGTAATCTAAATAATGATTTGTTTTGATAAGACTTTCAATTCGGACATGAATTTATTATTGTTTATGTTTCATTAAAATAATAACGCGTTGATTCTACTAATTTGGCGACATTGCATCATGTACCTATATCAAAGAATAGCATTCCCATGTGTAATTTATGGCTTTGCAGACGCCGAACTTGCGCAAGAATACGTTATAAAAGAACGTCCAGATTAGTAAATTTTTAACATTCTGCACCTAGTTTTCATAAATGATACCAACTGATGTGCTAATATGAATATTCGGAGAGTAACTCACGAGATTCGATCTAGTGGTGGTCAGTGGTTACATGAGGCAATCTATAGTGACAAAATATTCCTTCGTGTCTCGGAAAGTTTTTTTTATTTACTTTTATTTTGTTACGTCATCGTTAATCTACTCGTACAAGTAGAACATGGCAATATATCGTGCCCAAAATTTTACATGAGTGATCCCCCGAAATAATTAGACACAGGTAAGTTCCTATTTATAAATATTATACACGATCGTAATAATTTTTGGGTAGTGAGGATTGTCAAATGTTTGTTGGACGTATATCCGAATGAATTTGGTGGAAAATAATAAATTATAATTTACATTTATGGAATACCAGGGTTTGCTGATATGTTTCCCACCTAGTCTTACTACCTAATTGAAGTTGTATTTTTGATTCATATCTACATATTGCAATTAACTAATTGGTGGAAAATATAATTTACATTTATTAAATACCAGGGTTTATTGATATGTTTCTCACCTAGTTTTACTAATTTAAGTTGTATTTTTTTATTCATTTCTACATATTGCAATTAACTAACAGAGGTTATTTTGTAGGGAAAATGCATTGTGGAAATTTTCTATGCCGCCCCGCACGGATCCTCAGGTACTTATATGGAATACCAGGGTTTGCTGATATGTTTCCCACCTAGTATTACTACCTAATTGAAGTTGTATTTTTTGATTCATATCTACATATTGCAATTAACTAATTGGTGGAAAATATAATTTACATTTATTAAATACCAGGGTTTATTGATATGTTTCTCACCTAGTTTTACTAATTTAAGTTGTATTTTTTTATTCATTTCTACATATTGCAATTAACTAACAGAGGTTATTTTGTAGGGAAAATGCATTGTGGAAATTTTCTATGCCGCCCCGTACGGATCCTCAGGTACTTACGTTAATTCACCAACTTTAAAACAGAAACGTATTTATCCCATCGCGAAGCAAATGTTTTTGGAATTTGTTACGACATCGTTAATCTGCAAGTAGAACATGGCAAATTTTGTGCCCCAAATTTCGCATGAGTGATCCCCGAAATAATTAGACGACGCTTTACACAGGTAAGTTCCTATTTACATATGTTATACACGATCGTAATAATTTTTGAGCAGTGAGGATTGTCAAATGTTTACACGACGTATATCCGAATGAATTTGGTGGAAAATATAATTTACATTTATTAAATACGAGGGTTTATTGATATGTTTCTCACCTAGTCTTACTAATTGAATATGTATTTTTTTATTCATTTCTACGCATTGCAATTAACTTATAGAGGTTATTTTGTAGTGAAAATGCATTGTGGAAATTTTCTATGCCGCCCCCGCACGGATCCTCAGGTACTTACGTTAATTCACCAACTTTGAAACAGAAACTTATTTATCCCATGGTGAAGCAAATGTTTTTGGAAGAGTTTCAGGCTCGAAATTCTGGTATGTACTTTTATTTTGTCACGCTGTCGGTACTCTGCAAGTAGAACATCGTACATCCCCAAGCAGTAGTCTAATCTGGGCCTACCTATCCCTCTTTTTATTCCTATATCAGACTCTAGTACGTTGCGAAATATTCCTTCGTGCATCGGAAAGTTTTTCCCTTTTATTATTATTTTTTATTTAATTTATATTTATGTGTTGCAGACTGGGCGCTGTCCGCCATCGTTAATCTGCAAATTATCGCCAACAGATTCACCCCCGCAAGTTGGCTAGTCGTATAACGTACATACAGGGTGTTAGTTAATTATAGTCCAATACAACTTTGTTCGATAAAATGTCATCGTTGTGTAAGTACATACAGGGTGTTATATTCCCGTAAACATTTTCAATATAATTTCATCATGTCAGGACATACAGGGTCTGTTGTGCAATATGTTCCAATAAAGATAATACGCAACAGTGTTTCATTTAACCTTCTCACATGCACAAATGCTGAACGCTGGCGCCGGCTTATGGCTAAACGTTGGCGCCATCTTGATGGCTGCCATCTTGGGTAACGTAGCAGTGACTTGGGTGTCCGCGTGAGCCTTAAGTTGGATGCTGACGTCAGGGCTGCGCCGCCATCTTCGTTACGCCATACTCAAATCATCGTAGATGTAGGCAGGGGGGTTGAGGGGAGCTAGAGCTCTAACGTAGGAGCCGGCTGTCTGCGTTTAACAGTTCTTATGGCACAAACAATAGTAATCGCGGTGCATTGTATGTTACATCTTGACTGCTCGGTGGCGGCCATCTTGGATGACGTAGCAGTGGCTTGGGTGTGCATCGCGAAAGCACCCGCGAGTTGGATGCTAACATCAGGGCTGCGCCGCCATCTTGGTTACGCCATACTCAAATCATCGTGGGTGTAGGCAGGGGGGTTGAGGGGGACTACAGCTCTGACGTAGGAGCCGGCTGTCTGCGTTTAACAGTTCTTATGGCACAAACAATAGTAATCGCGGTGCATTGTACGTTACATCTTGACTGCTCGGTGGCGGCCATCTTGGATGACGTAGCAGTGGCTTGGGTGCGCCGGCTGTCTGTGTTTGACAGCTCTTATGGCACAACCAATAGTAATTACGTCAGTTAATGCCCATTTGACACAAGCGTTAGGGCCGCGTTAGGGCCGCGTTAGCGCTGGCGCTCGCGCTAGCGTTAACGCTAACGTTAGGATCGGCCGGTGATTACAGCTCTTACGGCACAACCAATAGTAATCGCGGCCATAAGGGCCCACGCTGCTTGGTGGACGAAAATCCACACTTACGTTAGTTAATGCCTATTTGACACGAACATTAGGGCCGACGGGGGCGTCAGCTGACAGCTGACACTCAATTACGGCTCTTACGGCACAACCAATAGTAATCGCGGCCATAAAGGCCCATGTACCACGCTGCTTTGTGGACGAAAAGCCCGTCCGATTATACACGCTCCGATAAAGTAAGGCATACAGCTTTACGTCTAACATGGGTTGTGCTATAAGAACCGATTGGGGGGGGCAAAAAAGCAGTGATTCAGGCTCTTATGGCACAACCAATGTTAATCGTGGTCCCGTTCTCTCATAGCTTATCTACTCACTCATTAGATAAGGGTGTTACAGAACGGGAAGGGGGGGTGCATATACAACGTGTCCAAGATAAGGAGGGCCAGTATGGGGATATTGGAAATGACAAGAGATACGGATTTGGTTAAATGGGAAAAAAGTTGTGTAATTAAAGGATCAATAAAATGGCGCCTAGAAATCCTTGATATAATTTTCCGTTCTTGAGTTATTTTCAAAAAACTGAATTTATGGATTTTTAACTATATTTTTTTCTGACTTTAATATTAAAGTTAGAGCGAAACTGACAAAACTTCTTCGTGGCAACTTTTGATGACATTAAACATTTCATTGCCAATTTTTTTATTCTACGTTTCGTCTTCGGGCAACCATTATCAACTTCATTTTTTTAAATACGGTCCTGATTTTCTGATGTCAAATTTTATGAGCCCTTTTTCTTCTGAATTCAACAATGTACCACACATTATGGTTTAATTACGTTTCGACCCGTTTTTGACCATCAGCAAGAAATTTTTAGGATACGGACCTGCATTTCTCTTAATTTTCTAAAAATTATGAGAAATACAGTTAGTTGGGCTTTCTTCTGATATCACAAACGAACAAGATTTTCCAAAACTGCAAGATGCACTATGCTTAGAGCAGGGTAGGTGCTTATCGCTAGTATCATCTAACAGATTCGTAAAACTCTTGTGGTGCACTTAAAAATTGCCCAACTTATACTGTATGTACATATTTTTTACAAAACTATGAGACATGCATGTCCGTATCTTAAAAATTCTTTGATGATGGCCAAAAAAGGGTCGAAACGTAATTAAACCATAATGTGTGGTACACTGTTGAATTCAGAATAAAAAGGGCTCATAAAATTTGACATCAGAAAATCAGGACCGTATTTAAAAAAATGAAGTTGATGATGGTTGCTCGAAGACGAAACGTAGAATAAAAAAATTGGCAATGAAATCTTTAATTTCATCAAAAGTTGCTACGGAGAAGTTTCGTCAGTTGCGCTCTAACTTTAATATTTAAGCCAGAAAAAATATAGTTAAAAATCCATAAATTCAGTTTTTTAATTACACGACTTTTTTCCCATTTAACCAAATCCATATCTCTTGGCCCTCCTTATCTTGGACACGTTGTATAGAAATTTGGTGTGATGTGGAACCCCCATCTCATCGTACCAGGACCTTCACGCATTGTCGTGCTGCGGAAACCATAACCATTCCTTTCGCAGTCGTCCACAGCGTTTGGTCTTGTCTTGGTCCCACAATCTGGTTAGAAGGTTCAAGAATCACGCGTCGTTGATGGTACGACCATTGTCATGATAGGCAATAAGCAAAACGCTGCGAAAATCCTAAGAACAGAGATCATTACTGCAGGCGATTTCATTTATAGTGGAAATTCTGTCAAGAAAGTTGCCAGAACCTGCATCGTCATCCTGTTTGTGCAAGGGTGTCAACATTCGAGGCATTCATGCAAAATATTGAGCAGCCTTGACAATCCTCCAATCACTAACTTCCTTTTATCCATTACGAAAGACTAGGTGTCACATCACACTATTAAATCGATTATAAAATCTGAAGTGTTGTATAAATTGTGACGAAACTTTCCAAGCGGACTATGGCAAGATAACGAAGTGACATAGAAGATTTTGTTTTTGGACTCTACATAATTGTGTGAATTTAATGGTACCACATAAGTGACATTTCAAATCTCAGATTTTCTTTAAATCTAATTTTAATTTTGTCATTTAAGGGTGCCATGACTGTTCCAATTTATTCTAAAAGACCCAGGTAATGCCTAAAAAACGTAATTGCGTTAACTATTTATGGAGAATTCAGTTGCTGTTACTAATTTATACGCTCAACGATATCCTAATCGCCTTTGCCCTGCGGAAATTATTTTGCTAGTCTGGAAAATACATTTTGAATAGTATAGTATAGTATAGTATAGTATAGTATAGTATAGTATAGTATAGTATAGTATAGCATAGTATAGTGTGGTTGTATAGTATAGTATAGTATAGTATAGTATAGTATAGTATAGTATAGTATAGTATAGTATAGTATAGTATAGTATAGAGCCTAATAATGATCCTGAAGGAGTTTCTATTATTGGAGAAGAAATGGAAATTAATCTAAACAAAAATAAACCAACCTAAATGTTTCACTTGTTTTCAAATTTTCAAAGCCCCCTTACAGGTTTTCCTTAGCATTTGATGAAAACAAAATTATTAAATACCAATTTTTAATTTTCGATGAACTGTAATTTTAGTTGTACTTATCCCAGGTGCAAAGTGGTCATATCAGAAGATTCATTATTAATAGTATCCTTGAATAGTACCTTGGTACCAATATGGTTCTACTTGAAAAAAAAAAGTTTCGCCCAAAAATCCATTTGAAGAATTTTGTTTAAAACCGATTTAAGCACGAATCACATTATTTAGCATTTCCGACGCAATTCCTTTTTTATGGCATTACCTGAGTCTACTAGAATAAAGTGAAACAGTTAGGACACCCGCGCACTAGCGGCCAGGTCTCGCGGCCACGGTCGCGGCGGCCAGGTCGCTACGAAAAATTTAAGCGCGGCCAATCGACCGTGACCTGCAAACTGTTTTTTTATCAACAGTCGGCCAGTGGAGTTGTCATGTGTGTCACACACTCTGCAATGATGAAGTTTGTATTGAACTAGTGTACTGGCCGCTGTGTAGTCGCTCGCTAGTGCGCGCTCACCCATCGCATATCATTGAAACAGTTGGCAGCGCGGACAACTGGCCGCGTGTGCACCGCCACAGGACCCGTTAGCCGTCGCGACTCGCTGGCCTCCGCTGTCAGTGGCGGCCAAGTGCGCGGTGGTACATTAAAGACAATGTATTCTGTTGGCCGCCGCGACCGTGGCCGCGCGACCTGGCCTCTAGTGCGCGGGGGCCCTTATGGCACACTTAAATGACAAAATTAAAATTAGATTCAAAAAAGTCTGAGAATTGAAATGTCGCTTATAAATTCAGATAATTATGTAGAGTCCAAAAATTCAATAATATACAAGCTATCCCATTTGAAAATCAAAAGTTGGCACCACTTCTGCTGAAACCGGAAGTGCGAAAATTTCCTTGTTCGTGTCAAAACTTGACATTTACTTAGTATATACGATTATGAGCGCCGTCTCCCAAATTTCCAGGCTGTACTGGGGCGAAGCAAAATTTTCTTGGCGTATAATTGAGTGGTCGCCGCCTCCCTGCCCCCCTTGGTGAAGCCCATGCATACGATGTACCAAGTTGCAAAAAATGTATCTTCAAAAATAAAAAAAGGGGTTGTGCCATGCTCCTGTTACACACGGTATACTAAACCAAGCTTCAGATGTAGAGTTAGAAAATTTGGTAGGCCGATGCGTTAAAATTGTTTCTGTAAAATTCTTTGTCTGTTTTTGACCCATTCAATATTGTCAACTGCCTATCACAAAATTCATATTTCTAATCCTCCAGTTTACCTACTCCTCTGTTTCAGAAGATTTGTACGGAGAATTATTGGGAATATGTCTACTATAATTTTTGGATGAAAGAAAAAATGCGCAGATTAATCTACAGGGTGTCTCAGAACAACGGGGCAATATTTCTGGAGCATATAGTCTGGGTCAAAATAACACTTAAAGTATGTAATAATTTTTTCTCCCTTCCAAGCTATTCGCCCAAAGGTCAAGTCCTGAAGAACGTTTTTCGCTGGTAACTTTCAAACTACTGTATCGAATGTTATAAAATTTGGACTGTAGACATAGTAAGCAAGTATCTATAATCGAGTGACATGACATATTCCGTATCTTGTGTAGGAAGCCGGGGGTGGAACACCCCTAATGCTTTTTACCCCTTAACTTTCTCGTTGATGCTTTTAACGAATTTGCAATGACATTTTTAAATTACTTAAACAATTTTCTCAAAAAAAGGTACTTTTTGAAACCGTTAAAACGGCCCGTTTCCGAGAAAAAATGTATATAAAGACATGAAGACATGATTCATCATTTTTACTATACAAGCAGGTTATGAAATAAGAACTGCTTCATGAAACATGTGAGAAAATGAAAATGAAATGAAAATGCATGAACAATCGGTTAGGAAAACATAATAGAGGCTAAAATAAATTCTCGAAGCGCGCACCTTGTAGACGAATAAATTTTTTATGTAGTAAAAATGTTAAATCATGTCATTTTACACATTTTTTTTCTAGGGAACGGGCCGTTTTAACGTTTTCAAAAAAGAGTACCTATTTTGAGAAAATTGTTTAAGGAATTTAAAAATGTTATTGCAAATTCGTTAAGAGCATCAACGTGAAAGTTAAGGGGCAAAAAGCATTAGGGGTTTTCCACCCCCGGCTTCCTACACAAGATACGGAAGATGTCATGTCACTCGATCATAGATAGGTACTTGCTTACTATGTCTACAGTCCAAATTGTATAACATTCGATGCAGTAGTTTGAAAGTTACCAGCAAAAAATCTTCTTCAGAACTTGACCTTTAAGGGCGAATAGCATCGAAGGGAGGCGTCCTAGAAACCCGAACTATATGCTCCAGAAATATTGCCCCGTTGTTCCGGGACACCCTATATACCACTTCACCATATTATTAAATAACCTTGAAAAACTATTCATTTGTCAAGTTTCAAATTTTGCTGTTCTTTGGACTTGCTCAACGGTGAAAAGCGCTGAAAATTGACAAATGTACTTATTCAAATTTTAGTATTCAACATGGGTATTAAAGGGTGAATACTTGAGACGACCTCAAATATTTTGTGTAAATATAGCCGGATGACAGCGTCCGCTTGAAACCAGTGACAGATACATATGCGGCATTTAACTGCTTTGAAAGCTAAGATTAACGGCAATCCGCACGAAGACGAAGGACTTGGATGATTGGCGCAAATTATGTAAACGAACCAAATGCAGAATTAGTCACCCCGTCAACACACGTGACGAGGAGGGCACTTAGAACGGATCTACTAAATCACAAAATTAATGAACGATTGCTTAATTTAGCGCGCCGTTCGAAGTTGACGTTTTTGTAAAGAATTACCCGTTATATTTGGGAAAACGCTTTGGGCCTATTAAAGTAACGTCTGGTCTTAACTTTTATATTTAATTTAGCTAATTAAGATTTTTTTTTCAGTTCACACATTTCCTGTAGGTACTCTTGGAATGAAGTGGGTATTTCGTTAAGGAGCAGCTCCAAACATTTCATTGTAAAATATAGGAACAATGAAATGTAATAATTATTTAAGTGCAGGAAATTATAAACAAAAAGTAAAAAAAACAGAAATTTCTAACCCTAAAAATTGTTCCTTATTATAGTTTAGGTGAGAGTAACTACCCTTTATTTGGTTCTTACATTAGTCCTGACGGTAGATGCTTTTCAAGTTTGTTTTTTGTTTGTGGCTTGAAAGTTCTGTGTTTGACTTTCATCAATAAATATTTTTTTATCGTCTTTTACATTTGTGCCTATTGGAAATGTGAATGATGATTGACCTTATTTACTTCTGCAATTTGGTCGATAAAAGATTAAAATCGGGCCTCAAAAATATCCTGATCCGGCTATTTAGACTTAATAATACTTACATGATGTACAGGCAAACTCAACTAAGTCAATTGCCAATATTGTCAATAACTCAGAATGCCATTGATTAGGCACTTTTATTTTTAAATCTTAAAAAAGGATAAACAGATAAAGATGATATAAAAATTGAAACTGTCATTGATAACCGTCTGAAAGCGTTGACTGTAAATGTCATGATTATGTCACGGTCTTAAATGAGATGAACGATCCGGACAAAATACTAATTACAGCTGGCTGCTGGTCCTCGGCTTTGCTCGAGTGGAGAAGGCTGGGTTCGTTTTTCCAAACCAAATTAGACGAATACTTACGAAAAAAATAAAGGGGCGCCACCAATTTTTGTAGCCAGACCAAGGTGGTAGTAATAATGAATTCGCGATAAAATTGGAAACACAAATACACCAAGCAATAGTATTGCAATAATCAATGTCTAATGTCCACAAGCGTAGTGAGGAAAAAGAAAATAATAAACGATGGTTTGCGCAAGCGGTAACAAAGTACGATTTATTCGAAAACAGGTAAATCTCTAAATTCAAATATCTAATAATTCTCAAACTACAAAACTTCATAAATTCTTTAAGACAGCAACGCGATATTAATATAATAATATGAATTAATCAATAATATTAATAATATTAATACGTCAAATACAAATGTAAGAAATTCTCTTACAAAAGGAGAAATGTTAATTTATTTCAAATATGCAATTTCTTTTCCTCGACAAAATATTTAATCACCCAAACATAGCGCTATGCCCCAGTGTCACAAAATCATACAACAAAAGATTTTCTGACTTAGAATTATATATGTAAGATAATTTGAATTGACTGTTAAGAATTAATTAATTGAACAAATGGTGAAAATGAATCACTTCTAAAAGTACAAATGAAAGCAGTGAAATCAATCTTAATATTCGTGAAGCAAAGTTTTCTTTTAATAGATAGTATCAAATACAATTTTTAACAGAGTCTTTTTATTAGGTGCGCAAAGAAAAATAATGTAAACAACACGAAAATAAGTATTGCTACTTCCAACTGATGGTAGCGCTAAAATAATTCAAGTACTGGAGTAAGAAAACGAAGTGTTTTATTATAAGTAATTATTAAAAAAATTACTCAACGGCTTATCTGCTGATCTAATGAATTGGATCCTGCCGGACGATACAGCAATTCCAGATTCTCCTCTACAATTTATTATTCTGCGTACGTTTCAAACTAACAAACGGCTGCCGCAAATAATTCCAAATGAACAATACCAACTCGTACCACCAGATCTAGATAGTTCGGTACTTATAAGTGTCCAACCTAGTTAGTCGCATCAAGTTCCCTAAAATAATGCAAACATTTAACCTGGGGAATAAATTAAAAAGAATCACCTACCTCACAAGAGGGAAACTGCGTGGTAACGTTAACAAAAGTATGAGATACTTTTCGAGTTTTTTTTAATCCCAAAAATTTGGCGTAATTTTGAAGACAAAACAAATTCAACGACAACTTCAAAATTCAATTAATCGATATGAGGATAATCCCTTACGGTTTTAATTTCCATCAACAAGGAAAACTATAAACCTCAAACGACGCTCGAAGAGTGCCTTCCGCGTGAAATCTTTTTAAAAATCCAACCGGTCGAGAATAGAAGAAAGCAGACAAAAACTGAGAGTCTATCGGCAAAAAGGGCAAAAGAACAGCTGGAATACTATGCGGATAAACAAATAATGCGACTACATTTTAACAAAACTTGAATAAACTGTCGAAACTTCTTTTAACTTTTCTAAATAAATTTATAACGTAACAATTACCAGGAATTTTGTAAATATGTATCAACATGTGTCTTAGAAAATATGAGACGGAATTTAAAGATCTGAACGCTTCGCTGACTTCGAAGGATGTTCTGGCGCTGGCTTCATGTGTGGCTGCGATACGCCCGTCGTGGGATGGTCTCGGCTCCAAGACGCCTCTGCTGCTAGGTATATCCACTTATATTTTTTGCTTTCGAAAAATATAGTAATGAGTTGTGTACATAATTTATATTGTATTTATATTGGACGATTTAGAACTGTTTAATATGCTACCAGAAAACTTGCCTTGCTCTTTTTCTTAGACATTTAAAAAATACTTCAATCTGATATGTATTTTGCTTTTGACAATAACTTCATTATTTTTTATTTTGATTAGTTGTAAAAACGGATTTTAATGTTTGTCTGATGTTCATATTTTGTACTTTTCCGAGTTATCCTCCAATGTTTCCTATACTTCTATGATTTATTCCCTCTTCGTCTACTGTAAATTGCAATGTCAGTCTTAGAAAAGAAGAAATTTAACAAGTTTACGTACTTATGTTTAAGTGTTTCAATGGGTCATCAAAACCTTAACAAACAGTGTAGTTCTTGGCAAAAAAAGAAACCGCAATTTTTGTTATTTCAGCAGACCTGTTACACAGGAAAATTCGAAATCCCCTCTTCGTAGGACCTTCCATTTTTGACCAGACTTCCCCATCTTCTTTGGGCAAGATTTAAGACTATTGAGTTACCGCAGAATTTATTTTAAACGAGTCGGAATAAACAAAACGATTCGCTAACTATACTTGGGTCGCCGAACAGACGGAGTGATCACCCTGCAAGAACGTGCTCTATGCGGGACCACTATCAATTTAGGACAACCAAACCGCAGTGATGCGCTTTCTTTAGACCCACCGAAGTCGCATCACTCCAATTCGGTCGTCATAAATTACTATTGGCCCCGCTAGAGCACGTTCTTGCAGGGTGATCGCTCCGTCTATTCGGCGGCCCAAGTATATGACACAATTCATGAAATGATCTTCATAATGGGGATTTCAGATATGACATGGTTTTGGAGGACATTCAATTACTTTACTTTCTTTCTTTCAGTTGGTTCAACTGTGTTCGGTATTTACGTATGACGGCAATTTTTAATAATTCGTTCCAACCCCTCCAGAAGATTTAGTCCCATTTCGTGCGTTCGCGTTTCGGGCGTCGATGAAATTTGTCCCGTTTCGTGCGTCGTCCCAAAGCTCTGCCTGGTTTGAGTGCCGTTTCGTGCGCTGACCTGCTGATAATGCAGTAAGCCACTAATTCGAGTTTATCTTTACAACACAACGCTGTTAATAACTAGACTTCAATGCGGAAGTGTATGTTGATTTCGCTCCTATTGTTTTCAAATGTTAAGGTTTTTTTTAGGGGAGGAGACTTAAACGCTTCGCTCGCTAAGCTTGCCCACAGACCAGAAATAGTGGGTTGTGGAACCACTTTTTTGGCCGTATAAAACAAAGCAGTACTTACGTTTTGTATGCCTTTCAAAGTAAAGGATATCGTTGGGCAACGCACGAACTGGCACTACTTAATGACCCAGTAAATTCTTGACGCTCGAATCGGCACGAAAACAGGTAGAAACCCAAAAACGCCCGAAACGGGAACGCACGAAACGGGAAGATACCCACCAGAATACCTATAAGCTATAACAATAAACGGCCCTAAATAATTGTTAAATTTCTTCTACAGGGGGTTTCGCGAAGTATTCCTGCCACTCTAAGAGCGTGTTCTCGTAATCATTTTATATAAAAATGTTCATATGTACATTCTCAAAAATGAGCAAGTTAGATATGGAAAAATTTCAATTTTTCGATTTTTTTTAATTTTTACACTTGTCCGAAGAAAATTGGACGTTTTTGAAAATGTTTTTTGTGACACAGGACAGCGGCTTGGAAAACGTTCTCGGTATTCAGTAGTGGCAGCAGTCGAATTACCTACCATTTGTAAAATTAAGAATAAACACCTTATCGGCGTACTCCTCCGTGGTAAATGTAAATGGCATTGAAGAAAATGAAGAAAAAAGCACTGTACTCAACACACAAACAGACTTTAGCAGTCGATGCATCAACAGTTGACATGCACCGCTTTGATTGAATGCGTTTTTAACGGTACTGCCTAATCAAAGATTGTAGGGGCAGAAATTTTGAAAAAGATTACTATGAAACTTGATCAAATGATTAGCAGTATGTTGCATAATTGCAATTAACAAAAATTTTGTTGTTATTTCTTTTGATAGATTCAACATAGTTATAGAATTAAATTTTAAATACCGAATGAACGAAAAAACTGAAAAATTCAAAAGTTCTCTATAAGTAGCTTTTTTGACAATCGAGCCCTTTACAATGAACTTTATTGTTTAAAATGACAGTGTCGGAAAACTTCGTGCAGCATTAAATACTGTAAAAATTAAAAAAAAGAACAATTGAAAATAATAATAATAATAATAATAATCATAATAGCTTTATTTAGCAGTAATGCTATACATGACAAGAATATAAAGAAATATATATATGTATTAAATATAATGTCAAGCCTACACTATTATTTGGTCTTACGCTACTTAGGTACTATAACTAACTATCAATATAGAATATACCTAGATATTTCGGTAACATATTATTAATATTAATAAATTTATTGCACTAACTAATTTAACACATTACCCGTATCTTACTATAACTCTACTTAACCATCTACTATTTTAGTTTGGTTGTAATACTCTCTCAGTCTTATCGTGAATAATTTAGCCGAAGTTGCCAATTTGATTTCTGCCGGTAATTTATTATAGCTAATAGCTGCCTTGAAAAATATAGGTAGATTTTTGCCCCTGTTTGGTATTTTTATGTGCCAAATAGATATTGTCATGTTGTCTAGTGTTATGGTTGTGAACTTCAGAGCAATTTACAGTTAGACTGTTAAAATACAGGGGCATAATTCTCAAAAAATGTACTTTATGTATAAATGTTAATACTGTAGTTTCTATCATGAATTTTACTTCTAGCCAACCTAACCTGTTTAACATTGACCTAATCGGTGTATATTTATCACAGTTCAAAATTATCCTCATTGCTCTATTTTGAAGTAACTGCAATCTATTTATCTCGCTACTATTTGCCAAATAAAGTATAGTGCCTGCAAAGTGAAAATGTGGAAGGACAATTAAATTAAAAACTGTTAACCTAGCCCAAGCTGTCAAATAATGCTTACATCTATTAAGAACGCCCAACTTTTTTGAAATCTTCTTGCATGTGTAATCAACATGATCACCAAACTTCAATTTACTGTCAACTATTCCCCATAACTGGCTTATTTTTGAGAATGTGATCCGTAATTCACGAAATTATTAACTTAAAATTAATATAGCCGCTTAAATATGCAAATGTTTTGATTTTATTATGCAGGTATACCTTAAATGCCATAAATTATAGAAAATTATGAAATTCTATAACGCTGCACAACTCCATTTTCATCATTTAAAATTTAAAGAAAGAAAAGTACATTTTTATTTTTAATTTTTCTTACAGATTTACTTTATGTGCTCCTAACATCTATTCTTGCTGTTATTTTTGAATTATAGGGTTACATGCAGGTAATTTTATTCGATTTCTAATCATTTTGTGTTATTGCATTTATTACTCATATTGCTTTATTACTTGTATTTTTTTCCTGGTTAAATGCTATTTTTGTGTCGCTGTTTTTTATTACTGTGTATTGATAAAGTCACTGCTATTTTTGTTATTTCAATAGATCATTTCAGAATGTCGTCACACAATTGACAGCTGGAGGGCAAACATTTGTTTGTTTACAGTTTACACATAACCTTACGAGAAAACTGTCAATTTCTAAAACTATTAAATAATTATTAATATGCCACTGTTTTGACTGTTTTGTTGTGGTGCGGAATGAGAGGTGAAAGGGATTTGGTAATTGGTAAATTTTTTTAGAATTCCTGCTGCACTAAATCATCGTGGAGCGTACTTAACCAAGTTGTCAAATAGAAGACGCGAAAAGTGGGTAAAAGCCTTAAAAATGGGAGTTTTGAGCGAAAACCAATTACAAAATTGGCGAGTATGTTCTAGACATTTCATTTCTGGCAAATGGCGGCCTGTCAAAATCAGGCATTCTAAAACAGTCTATATATATATCTTGGTGATTTCAAATGACTTGTGCAGGACAATTAGTGGAGGGCGCAAAACTGTCACTTTGCTTGTACCAATTCTGTTGCAAGAACCGGTCCTGTTCCAAGGATAATGAAGATATTAATTTTAATTAATTTTAGTTGGAACCGTTGGGAATATTGCTTTTGAAAACTGGAAATGCGCAAGTTATTTTTCAGGCATAAAAACTATGTCCGGAGTCTATGGATTTGATATCGCAACAACTGCGACATCTCCAAATTAACATTGCCTATGCTACATTTCTGGATAATAATCGGAAGTAATTAAGTCTTTATTTTCTTCCTGCAGCACTACGCTTGTCATCGCTATTATCCCCAATTACGAGAGCCATAACTTTGTTAAATGATTGGGGCGCCACTTAACGACTTAATTTCATCTTTGCTGTAAATCCGCCCCCTTTTAAATTAAGCCGTTTAGGTGGGGATGGCAAGCGCACGTCACAAAGACATGTTTTAGATCTAAAATCTTCAGCCAGTTTCCCGTTAGACTCATCTTCGCCTTGCATTATTAGATTAGTGAATTCATAAACAGACATTAATATCAATTTATGCTCGTGTCAAATTAACAATTCTAAGACGGGAGTAGAAGTGGCGATTTCTATGTTTAAAATGTTCTCACGTGTCTATTGAACGCGACAGTTGTTTTCAAAATAAGTCTCGCAATTTGTGTATAATTAATTTTACTAACTTGGACTGACTTACTCACCAAAAGGATAGGTACTATGTGTAATGTGATTAGTTGCCTCAATAGAGCTAGTTGAGAGTACGTCAGAACACTTTACAAAATGCTTGGATACAATGGACACGTAACAGACCTCACGTCAAACTCCAATGGACCTGGAAGAACACACAGTACAAACAATACAAGACAATTCTCAGTTAGTAACCTGTTGAGGATAGGCCACAAAAGAAACGTTTCCGATGTCGAGTCCAATGAAGGTAGGTTTTCAGCCGCTAGGCTTCCAGAGAAAATAAATGATTAAATAATTAATACATCAAAATTAATGAAAGAAATGAATCCATATAGAAGTATTAATTTTTAGAAGTATTGAAGAAAAAATAGAATAGATTTTTTAATAATCGAAACTGCCACCCATAATTTATTTACTTTGACTTCCGTCGGTAAGCTGGTCGTTCTAAATCTAAACTAATTAGCGATTTGCAGGATTTCCCCCCGAGCACCATCTCCGCTTATTTCACTATCATGATACAGGTTAACTATAATTAACTTTTTAGCACCAATAACTAACTAGATGTACTTAATCTTCTCATAGAATAATATCAGCATACTTGCTAGGTAGTCTAAAATAAATTGTCGGCAATTTTACGAAAGCGGTGCTTTCGTAATCACGTGTGTCAATTTCATAGTTAAAAATCGCGAGGGCTATAGCGCCAGTGATCTATAAAATTAAGGTGAGTCTTTAAATTAAATCCTAAAAATTTCGCAGACCACCAACTGTATTTGGCGAAATTATTTTTTGAATCGGTTCATTTCAGAACCTTCAATAACATTTTAATCGCCCAAGGTAAGTCAATAAATATTTACCATTATTAATTTGACGTTTAGGGCAGTATTATATTAATACTAACCAAAACCACTAGATATTCATAATTTGCATCTACGAATATGTAATTATGGCAACAAGAAATAATAACAACAACAAGGAATAATAATCAATATCACAAGAGAGTGAGAATAAATTGAAAATAATTCAACAGTTCTTTGACATAGTATATTATTATATGAGCGATTATGACAGCCATTATTCACGAAGATGATGATCTGAGTGAATAATGGTCATAATCGCGAATATAATACTATACTTTTTCTACACCTATTAAACAAATAAATTAGACTCAAATTTGATAACTTTAATGGAACACTATCATAATACATTAATTTTTATTTTTCAGTAAATTAACTACTTACTAGGAATATATATTGAAATTTGTGCAGTTAGTAATATATAAATTTGGAGTTGTCCCTTCCATTGTTAAATTCTGGCAGTTTTAGTGGTTGAATTGTTAGTTTGCAAGGATTAATCGGTACCTACTCGAACGAAGTGCATACGTTGGAAAACGTAAACAAGTAATATGGCGATACACTTGGCCGTCACCCGAATCGATTGTCAGCTGCAACAATAGTTGATCGCGGTCGATATAAAATATCATTGGATCAGCGAAACAGTGATTATTGAATCTATATTTGTGATTGGCCGAATACCGTGAATTATGAATCCATAATTCATTACAGTGAATTATAGGTACGATATTTCACAAAGAAAATGCTAATAATTGTCATATAATTAAAGGTGCAGAAAAATTATTTTCTATGTAGGTATTTGTTGAGAAGTTTATTTTTTGACACAAACTTTTAATGAAACCACAAAAACTACATTTCTGAGACGTAACACGTAATTCTTGGATTGTTGGATTTTATCAGTTTACTTCTATATTTGACACATTTGTCAATCAACAAAAAAGCTACAGAGACTGTTCCCGGGAATAACCACAAGAACATGATTCTCACTATAATAATAGCATGATTGACTGAAACTAAAAATATGAAATATTTAAATTAAATTAAATATTTCAAAAATTCCAGAAAATGTCAAAAAATAATCGACCAAAATTGCCTGGATAAATTCCTGTTTTGCAAACTCAATTTTGTTGCCAGACGGCAATTCGACTCATAAAACTAATAAAACAAAAACCAACACCGGATTAAGTCTGAAACTGGCTTCGTTGCTATGATACCGGCTTTCTGATTGGTTGTGTCATAGCATCGAAGCCGGTGTCAGACTTAATCCGGTGTTGGATTTTTTGAAAAACCGGGCCTTACTGTCATATGTCAGTTCTATTCGTCAAATTGCCTGGCAACAATATTTCTTTCAAAACAGAAATTTATTAGGCAAAATAAAAAGTACTCGTCAAATTACTGTTGAGAAAAATTAACGCAAACGATAGGATCAAGAAAAAGACAAAGTAGAAAATCCTGAATTGAATAGCAAAGGATTTGACGAGTCTAATAGGAGAGAGGTGAAAACGTAAAAACGACGGTAACTTAGGTCCCCAAAGAAGACATAATATGATAACATGATGATGGACCAAAATTACTTATTTGCATTGTAAGATGTGCTAAAAATTTTTCTAAACTTATTAAGCTTGCATGCCATATCGGAGTATTCAGATACAATGTTCTAAAATTACTAAGTATCTCTATTCTCTACGGCATCTACTAAATGTGGTTCTGAAATTTGATATGACACTCGCTTTTAGTGGAATGTTGTTCATTGCAACACGCGTTTTGATTATTTTTAAAGAATGCCGAGCAAAGTTATACACGTCATAGTTTGGGATAACTTCCGAATATTGAACGTAAATATGTACCTACTTAAGTCGATCGAGGAATTTGAAAATGCAGTCATATACGGGGTATGCCATTTTAAATAACGAAGATTACTTGAACATGACATAATGAAAGTTGCAGTAAGAGTCTTAGCGAGTGCTGCAATTCATATGAGTGGAAAATGGACATTCCGTAAGACTTGCACACTATACTTTTTTATCGACTATTACAGTTATATTTTACAAAAAAGGATTTCTTTTGATGTTCCAAATTTTTTTATGACATTATTGGAAAAAATGCGTTTTAGGTGCTTGTATGGTTGCAGAGCGAGATTAAAAATAAATTGCTTGGTACAAAATAAATTGATTCACTGTATTTCAAAATTCCGACAAAATTGTTCTATACCTATAAGTATGTAATTATATTATGTGCATACGTAGATATAATTAATAATCTAGTGTATCAATCGAATTCAATTTATATCCACTGATTGCACTGCAGTATTGACGATGTTATTCTCGTACATGATCAAAAATTGCCGATAAACAGTAAATTTGAATTACTGAAAATGATTAATCGAAATGAATTATGTATTTGGTTTGTGAATTTTATGATATGAAACGAAAATAATTAGTAATTAATATGAATTTAAACTTTTCATAAACACGTTGGCATGTTAAATATTAGAAATCTTGATACATTTTGATGTTAGAGCAAGTGTTCAGAGTTTGACATATCCGTACCGTGATCTACAACTGTACCCATACTATAAGCATATTTTTTTCAACAACATAGAACAACCTGTTAAACTAGATTGTGTGAGTGTTTTATTTTCCAAGACCACTGCCATATTTTATCATCTGCATTTTACAATCAACAACGTGTAAAAAGTTTCGTTTATTCTAAAATGAACATTTCTAGTCATTTTCTAAATCAAACAATGGTATATTTAATAGACAAATATTGTAATAAGACGAATGTGTAGAATATTATCTAAAAATTTGATTTTTCGGGATGAGTAATAAGGACACAGCAGATCATGGCACGGATATCCCAAAGCCATGTACTTTTAACAATTTCCTCGACAATAATTTCTCACATCAAAATATAAGGAGAATATACAATATACAAGAAGGGACGTTCCAGTTTGTAAGATTTTTCGGGAAAACGATTTAACACTGCTGTCGGTGCTTACCTAACAGCACTAATAATGTCAAAAATGCATTTATTCAAAACGTAGTAGTCAGTGATTCCATTATTCCATACAAAAGGACACATCATGTCAGACCCCAGTGAGGAGTCAATTTAAAAACCCTATCAGAGGTCCATTTTAGGTATGCGTCTCAGTACGTCTCAGTACTAATTCCAAAAACTACAAATAAAGTTATAAAGTTCATCACGAATATCAAATTACGTTCGAACAAGTAATTCATTGAAACGGACAGAGGGACCTTTGATCTAAGCTTTGATGCACCAGTTTGAGATATTCCGGTCCAGCGCACCGGTTCACGTTTATCATCCGTAATTGCATGATGCATTGCATTTAAAACGGTTCTACTCGACGCACATATGCATACATGAATCTTCAACATTGGATATTTATAAATAAAGATATTTCTAAGCCGATTAAGCTAACATACATCTTAACTCCAGAATATAGATATTTTTAATATTTTGATTTTGCTTCCAGACATTCTTGAAAGATATTTTTTCCTATTGTGTAACCACAGAATAATAACATGGTTATTTATTATGTGTTGTAACATCATGACTTTATTTATACATTTTTCTTGACGATAAGCAAAATAAATTAAGGAAAAAAAGCATTCTTTAGTCTACCTAAGCTGAAACAACGGAGAAGCTTATCACAGAAAATATTGTTCAAAAACTTTATATGGTGTTTTGTCATGAAGCAAAGTCAGATCTACTCAGAGAACTATTTTTCGAGTTTGCCCTCCAGGCAGCAGTTGTTCCACAAGCACCATTATCTAATAAACATGGCCATTCTTCAGTTTGATTTCAGAATTTTAGAAAAACCACCACTTGCGATGATTACCGGTTTGAAAAAGTCTGGTTCATTTGCAGTACACTTTTGTGTGTGTTCATGCTTTGTCCGAGGTGTGTATGTTTTTCACAAGAAAGCAAAGATAAACTGAAGCCAGAATAGTCTAGGAATTTTCCTTCTAAAACAGCAACAATCTTGAGAAAATCTTAATTCTATTCTGTTCTATTTAGTCTAAGAACTTTGCAATATATCTAAAGTTCTCTAACTTCCCATGTCGGCTTCCCGGAATTCCAGGCAGCACTAGAATTTATATTATCAAGAGCAAACTGTTGGACCCATAACCCTCTTATAGGTCTCAAGAGAAAGAGGATGCCGCAGGCTATTTTTTGCAATAATTTATGTCCATGCTTCATGGAATTCGGTGTGTCAGGGAGCTCCCGAATCCCACGAAATTCAAAAATGCATTCTTCATTCTGGATCCCACCGGAATTTTTAAAGAAAAGTCGAAAACGCCTGAAAGATACAACAAAGTTCCTGTTTTGATCACTACTGCTCAAAAAAATTACCTTGCAAAATAAAACGGTCTTAAGAAAGTGGACAACCTCTTAAAGTACCTGCGTAATTTTCAAGGGCGTCTTGCAACCCCAGAGAAACACTTTTTGGCAAATGCAAAGGTGCAATCGTAAAATAAACATGATGGGAAAATTTCCGACTTGCACTCGTGGGGTGGACACCCGGGATGCATTTAAACATTCCGGTATAGATTGCGGCACCCGTTGCCATATTATTGGACAATTTAAACATATTCGTCCAATAACAAGCGGAGTGCCGAAATCGCTACCCGAATGTTGGACGGTGCTGAAACGCAGGTCGGAATGTTGCCGAGTTGCATGCTATAGGATAGGTAAACATAACCTCGAATGCATGCCGCGCTTCGCTATGGAGCAATTAATTAAGGTCTCAAATAATGTATACAGAGGTAAATTAACAAACGAAGAAGCAGTGCTGCAATGGTTAGTGCAATATGAGGAAAAATCATCTACAACTTGGCGTATTAAATCCAGTGTTAAAAATTGTAGCCGATTTTTATACAGCTAAGCACTTATGTTAGGTAGGTGCCTACCTTCCTACCAACAGCCTTTTTTATATTTTTTATTGCACATGGGTATCTAACAATCTAGGTGCGTGATTCGTACAAATAGGTACCTACCTAGTTACCTACCTATACATCTTTACAAAATCAAATGCTAAACACGAACAAAAATTACCAACTTCCCTTACCCCAACGCCCCTTCCTTAAACTTGGTTTCCATGCATCGGTAGGTATTTACCTATATCTGAAGGCAAGAAATCGCAAATTTTTCAGCGCTATACCATAAATGAAAAGTGGGCTTTATAAATGCGCCTTTGGTTATTATTTATTTATATACATATGTTATACACCGAGTCACGCTGATGCTAAATGAAAATAAAATTTTGTAATATACTAGGTAGATAGCAGTTATCTATAAAACATTTCTATATTTCAGAAAGACTTTTGTTTGCCATCATAATGATCAGAAAAGGGTCGCTAAAGAAAAAAACAAAAAAGGAAAATCAAAAAATACAGAATGCCAAGATGAGTTAACGATTACAATAAAATGGACAACGAAGGACACTATATTTTCGCATTGGAGTGTCAGTTTAATTTTTGCATACCCTCTCGCGCATGTAGGTATAGTGCCTTTGGCTTGTTGGCATATGCATTGCCGGCATATTTCGCAACATTCCGACCTGCGCTTCAGCACCGTCCAACATTCGGGTAGCGATTTCGGCACTCCGCTTGCTATTGGACGAATATGTTTAAATTGACCAATAATATGGCAACGGGTGCCGAAATGTATACCGGAATGTTTAAATGCACCCGGGATAGCATCAATCAGTACACTGAAATATATATTCATCAAAGGATCTATAAACTTTGTCAAAGAGTGCACGTCGGTCACTGAAACACACACTGAGCGTAAAAAAACGTGTAAGCTCGCTGAAATTTTGATAGTTGGAAAGGCTTAGCGATCGCTCTTTTAACAGCAAATTCTACCCATGCGTTACGCAATTAAGTCTTGCTGCAACACCAAGTGTTATGTAGACATAAACTGCCCTAAATGGTAGCGTCGATGGTAGCCTATGACATTTTGGCATCCTCTTTCATCATGGACCCAACCGTTTCCTCGTAACTTCTAGTGCTGATCCGCACTTATCCCAGCGTTCCACTAGTTCAAACGCCTGGAATTCCAGCAAATCAACACGGGAGGTTGACACTCCAAATGGAGTAACAGTACCAATTTTCGGCCATACTAAAATTCTCCCTGGATTAAAATCTGAAATTCCTGATGTAGAAAGGCAAATGGTTCTGGATATAAATTGTTAGAATAACTTAGATTATAGAATATGTAATTTTTAATTTTGTATACATTACTTCATGTGATCTATAGTGCAGGTAAATCATTGCCGCAAAAAGTAACAAAACGTGTTAAATGTTACATACAAAATTTTTCGGTCTCCTTTTATTTGTCGTTCTTCATTACAGACGAATCTTTTATTTTCGGCTTACATAGATAGTTAAAAAATTCTTTGATTTTGTGGATAAATCATTGTTTTTTTAATCAGGAACACGAATATCTTCACAGTAAATTCTAGCGTAAAACCTCTTATACAATGGGAAAGGTAAACAGAATTTTTGGAAAAGAAGTAGATTTATTCCCTAAAAGAACTTTTAAAATAATTGAAACTTTCAGACTTAACAGACTTTCTTGCATGCACCAACTTTTCGCACTGCTAAAATAGTTTATTCAATTGAATTTATATGTAAATTCAATATTTTATTCCTGAATACCTAATTTTGTCATATTAACAAAAATCTATTGAAACAAAATTTACTGGATTCTCCACCAAGCAAACTTCTTACAGATTAATCTTCAACTCCTGAGGATGCTGACGTGGTCAGCGAAACAGGTGCCGAGTTTAATTAATGTGACACTGTCTTTCGGCGTGTGGGGTTAACTTATTAAGAATTCATAGTTCTTACACATTGGAAATTAACGTAGTTACCATGCATAAGATTAAAAAAACATTACTGGTACAAATGAATCTATTGAACACCCAGTCATACACAGCTGAAGTCAAAACGTACTAGTTTTACCATTTATGGTCTGATTAGAGTCAAAGTCCATATCTGGAGGATTTCGGAGAATCGGATCACGAATCTTTCAAAAATTTAAAAACTCAAGATGGCGGCATTTTTAATTTTTCAGATTTTACTAAAATTTCGTGATCGGCATGACCGAAAACGCCCATATATTAATTTTGGGTCGAATCGGACCATAAATGGCAAAACTCGTCCGGCAATTTTTTTTAATTCTTACGAAAAATTTGTGACCGCGACTCCGAAAATCCCCAGTCGAATCAGATCATAAATGGCGAATCTCGCTCGCCATCTTGCATTTTACATTTTGGCTAAAACTTCGTGATCGACGTGCCGAAAACCCCCAGATATTGATTTTGAATCGAATTGGACCATAAACGGCAAAACTCGCCTGCCATCTTGAATTTTTCAATTTTGACTAACAATTCGTTATCCGCGTCTCCGAAAACACTCCATACATGGATTTTGAGTTGAATCGGACAGTTAAATAATGACAAAACTCGACCACCATCTTGAAACCGTATCAATAACAGCATTTTAATCCAAATTTGCACGGTAAAATATAATAAATGCACAGTAAATAGTTTGAAATTTCTCAGTATTGTGCTGTAAGCTCTTTTTGGGACAAATATTTTTGTTATTTCCTGTCCTGATCTGACCTGGCCGACATAATGTACCTACGAAATTATTACAAACTCTGCTACTGAACAACAAGCCATTTTTCTGAGCATTTATTATTTTTATACTGAACGAAATAATTATTCCCGTATTCGTTTATAGTATTTCATTTAAGTCAACGGTCAGTACAAAAAACAACGACACCAAAATCACTCTCATTGGACCACCCCTGCGCCCAGCGGTCGCAAACGAACATTTGGTACACTTTGAAGGTTTATACCCCGGTTTATACCCTCCATACACGGAACTCATAGCATTATGCCGTATTTTCGTAACATCTACTGTTACACTACCGATTCCTCAAACATTTCCAATGTTAATAGGTAACTTTAAATTATATTTCCTTTAGACCGAATCGGAAAAAAATGTAACCACAAAATTAACAATACATATAAACATTGAAGCCTCCAATAACCTAGCGCACGCACGCACTCCTCTCTGATTTTTCTCATTTTGCACCTGCGATGTTAAGCTCGAGCAGTCTGATTGGACGAAATTGGTATCCCGACAAAACGCAATTTGTGGCGTGTATTTTACTAAATTTTTCCGATTAATTATGCATTTGAACGAAAATAAATCAGATAAAAGAAATTTCTTCATTCACAATTTCCCTAAAAATAAAAGTACATATGTCGTACCTTGAACATATTTGTACTTAATTTTACTAAATCTGAATACAAATTGATTTCAATTTAGATTTCAGTATAACATGTTCATCGGGGACTGCACTAGATGGAGAAAAGCACAAAAAACCAAGACGAAATCGAACGACATTCACAACAGCCCAATTGACTGCTTTGGAGAAAGTTTTCGAAAAAACGCATTATCCTGACGCTTTTGTACGAGAAGATTTGGCTTCTAAAGTCAGTCTCAGTGAAGCTAGAGTTCAAGTAAGAGTAAATTACATAATCCAGAGCTATTTATTCACGTCATTTTTCATTTCTAGGTATGGTTCCAGAACAGAAGAGCCAAATTTCGACGCAACGAACGAAGTATGACTTCTCAGCAAAATGCCAGTTCCAAATTTACACCGAAAACACCGATTTCGAATTCCAGATTAGAATCCCCCGAAAAAATGTTGTTCCCAACACATCCTATAATATCACCGTCACCACCAAATGAGATCCAATATGTCGTGCCGTGGAAGTGTGGACATTACAGTCAGCAAGAACTTTATCCATCGCCCGGTTCAATATCCAGTCATCTGAATAGTCAGAGCTTTTTGCCAACAAACCATTATAATTATTACTCCACAAACATTACGCAACCTAGTTTATGTAGCCGTGTTGATTTAAATTCAGTTAGATACCACGAAGAATTTAGTTTGTCTCGATAGCATTTAAGGATTTTTATACCCCATAATGTATTAATAAGTAGAATTAATAAACTCCAAGTCCACTTAACACAATAAAGTAAACTTTTAATTAAAGTAAATTAGTAAAGTAGATATTGTATCCTTCCAGGCATTTATGTCCTATATTCTACGGTCGCCATTTAGAATGACCCGTTCCATTCTGCATACGTGTTGTTCTGTGCCAATAGTTTATATTATCAGTACGTTCCGCTGTTACTTTGTGGAACATTATAATTACAAAGTACATTCGTAAGTCTCGGAATATTTTACTCAATTCATAGCACATTCGTAAAGACCTCGGGAATATTTTACTTGATAGTGTCGAAAACATTAGCTACCGAGTGCTTATTGTTTGAATCGTACATTACGAAAGCAAAATTATTTGTTCAGAAACAGTATTGCAGAATGCGTTTCGATGCGCCCATTATCGTCGTCTATTGTTAAATGCATAGATTAAATATCAGCAACGTCTGCAATCATGCCGTCGATAAAGTATCAAGGATACCATCTATTGAGAAATTTCTGGAACTATGACGGTAAGACAGATTCCTACAGGTAATCTTTTTATGAGCTCCATCTACCGAACAGTTTCTTGCAAGCAAGAAAAAAAGGAGATGGTATGAACATTTGAACATACGGAGATACTTTGCTGGCGTGATTGTAGGAATTGTTTAATAAAAAATGCTGAAGAGGAGAGAACCAAATATATACCGGCGCGGCGGTATGGTAGGAGAGAAAATTTGTAGCCTTTGTCCCTACGTATTCAAATTTCATCCGCCAAACCCAGATGTTCTTTAAATTTGGAAGCGATAGATCATTAATAATAAACTGAGTGTTGGTTCCCTAAAACTGGATTTTGGAAATATATTGGTACTTTTTAACTCAATAATCCATTTTAGATAAATCAATAATGGGGAAGACCCGCTTAATTGAATTTATAACTTTTAGTACTGTAATATCAAGCATATAAATAGAATATGTATCGCGTACCACGTAAAAATTTTGATTATGTGCCGTGCTGAACGAAAAATTTGCAACTTAGAAAGCAGCATGACCGGGATGGCTAAAACGCGCGCTTTCTGTGGCGTAGGAGACCTCTCCGTTGCGCTGCGGTGTTTACGCGTCTCCCTGGAAAAAGTGGGAAGAGTCGAGAAATAAACGAGCGCTCAGGGTGCAAACGGATCGGTTTGCGCATGTGCAAATCCCTACCTAATCTGTCGGGCCCAGTGGTCAAGTACGTCACCAGCGTCATTCAAATATTCAATATTGTGTCTCGAGCCTAAAGCATGTTTCGTATTTAATTATGACGAAAATAAGACTCAAATGTAAAAATCTAAAGTTGCGGAATTTGTTTTTGGTAGTAAACTATTCAATATGATCATTTTCAAAATTTGCGGGTTTTCCCCATTGTGTATTTTAACTTACTGCATCTGTACTACATACCTAGTTATTACTTAGACTATTCGGCGCTTCCTCCACTTTACTTAGCTAAAGAAAGAAGCTAGGTGATGCAAAGCAACTCTTCAGTCATTAGAAAATACCTGAGACAAAATGTCTTTATCTTTTATGACATCATTCTCCAAAATTACCGGACATTATCGGTTTGTAGATAGCTTTGGGCAGGGCACCTACCACAAATCACAATTTATGTATTAAGTATATTTGATTGAAAATGTATTTCCACAATACTTTTTATTAAAAGTTACAAGGAAGTGTAAATAGAGGACGTGTTTGGGCATAAATATTTACAGAATATAGCCCTGCCCCGCCTTTGACGTTTACAGTTTGAACTACTCTACAGAGAAGAAAGAAAACGACCGCATCATTTAGAACATTAGAACTAACATATTTAAGGTTAAGTACGACGTCAGTAATGTCAAAATATGCCCTGATCAGCTTATTAGTTATTACTGAATGTGTGTTTGTTAACAAATACGCCATACAACCTCAGAATTTCTATAAACTAAATACACGGTAAGGCATTTATGATGTTTAGTGGTACCGAAGATGACGATTTATTTAATCCAACATCCCAGTAAGGCACAACTCGATGTATATTAGAAACTTTGGGTATTAAATTAATACAATTTTTAGTGTTAGCTCTAATTTGGCTTCGCTGTTTGGTACATCAATGAATCCGCCACAAAATTCTGATCAAAGTTTGATATACACAGCTCCTAGACAACCTAAAACAAAAACCGATGAAACTGTGAAAGAAGTTACGCCACATTCGAAACAGCAGTCTCAGAGTTCTGTATTTTGTGCCAAGCTTGTTACACTTTACAAACAGTAAGTATCTACCTAACACAATACTCGATTTTTACATAGCAGTGTTTGCAAGCACTCGTGTCAACTCTTGGGTGATAGGGATGTATCATTCTCCTAGGGTTTGTTGTTTCAACTCCTCATGATCAATTTCTCTTCAAATGCAGACATGGAAGGATTGTTGCTGTTTGCAGATATTTTTGCTGACAGTGTCTGCATCTTCAGGAATATGAAGATCTTAGTGGTCTTTTTCTTTTATTCTTTGACCCATGTATTTATGTACTTGCCATGTTTTCGCCACATCATTTTTTAATTGCAATGATTGTCACTTACCTGGTATAATTCGCAATTTTTTTTGTGTTCTTAACTGCTTATGAGCTAATAATAAAGGTGATATTATTATTCTTATTTAATTAAAGAAATGTGTAAGCAAAAATTTGAATTCTAATAGTAGAAAGGTCCGGTTGTTTAAAAAAAGGTAACACAAACTTAAGTCTGACACTGGCTTAACTGCTATGATACTGACTTTCTGATTGGTTGTAACTTAAGCCGGTGTCAGACTTAAGTCCATGTTACTTTTTCGAATAACTGAATCCAAAGGCCATACATTTTACCTATCTTTTTAATCTTGGAAATAAAATGCAGAAAAGTTTCACTAAAGAAAAGTCCTTTTTGAATAGTTCCTTCTGGAAAACAAGATTGCATACTATATGTTGATCTACCATAGCTGTCCTGATTGACTGTTTTTAGGGAAAAAACATGCTTAATGCTTATTTCCTTTCGTAACTTAACAGGCCCGAACAGGCCTAATCTCGCGTTGAATGTTGGTTGGAGCAACCATCCACCAAATGGAAGACCTTCGTTCAAATCCACTCAGTCGAAGTATCAGTTATGCTTTTTCACATTTTTCAAGAGATTAGCATCCTCTGAGGCATCCTCTTGTTGCCAAATTTGACATCTTAGCCCAGTTTAACCCATTATTCTGTTGTAAATTAATGTATGCAATTATGTTTTTACAGTAATGTTCCTACCTGTGACTGATTAGACCTTTATAGCTTTTGAATAAAAAATTGCATTAAATCGCTATTTATTTACGAATATTTAGGTAATAAGCGAAAACCTATAAGAACTGTTATTATTACAGTAATGAGCTTAGTACTGTTATAGCAGCATGCGTTTTAATGTGTCATTATTTTTTCTTTTTAGAGAGAAGAGTGCATACACAAAGATAGGAAAATATGGATTAGCTCTTATAGGTACAGAGTCTCAAACACAGCATGAAATAATTCTGTACAAAGATAAACAAAATATTTTAATAAGAGTAAAAGTTCAAGGAAGTTTTAATTACACAGTACAAAATGATAATTATTCTTCATTCTATGACGATAATAAACAAAATTGGCTGCTTCATTTTGAAAAAGAAGCCGATTTTATAGAGTTTTATACGGAGGTTAAAAAGCGCGGTGCAAATATAATAAACAAAACACATAACGAAACTGATAAAAAAATACTGGAAGATTCTCCTAAAAGTTTAGATCAAAGAGATAGTGTAAGTGATACTGGTCAAGAAGTAGAAAATAAAGAAGAGCCACAGTCGGATAGTTCCGACAGTAAAATTAAACAAAATATTTTGTCTAGAATGGCAAAAATGGGACAGCCGATTTTACCCACCAATCTATTAAAGAATGTCAAATCAGATGCCACTGATTCTGAATCTGATATTCAGAATGCAGCAAATACGAAACCTATACGAAAGCCAAGACGTCATATTCCTGACAAAGCCATAGTTGCTTCAAACAGTAATACTACTAATACGGGTATAGCACATGGTCCTTTGAATTTGCCTACGGACACCTCAGCTATGCAGTTTCCTCTTCCGAATGTGCCATACTCGTACGTGAACACCCAAATGGTTCCATTACAATCGAGTGTAGTACCTCAATTTCAAAACATTCCAGGTCAGTTTGTTTATCAACAAGCACATGTGTCTGATGCTTTGAGTAATGCCTTAATATCTGAAAGTCGTATACATAACAGTGAAGTACGTATCAATTTGTCTCAAATATCAAATAAACTCGATGAATTGACAAGTAAATTTAATAAAACAGAATCAGGCGCAAATGAAAACCAACTGCTTTCAAAAATTAAGGCTTTAGAGCTGAAAGCCGATAACCTTATGAGAGAATTAGATGAAAAAAGTATTGTTATATGTCAACTTGAAGAAGAAAATCTTCTTTTGAAGGAAGCGGTGTCTGACAGGTCTTACAAAGAAGAAATAGAAAAGCAACAAGCCCTACTTGTTGCAAAGAATGGAGAAATAGAAGAATTGAAAGAAAGATTAACAAACAAGGAGAGTGAACTAGCCAAGAATGAACAAGAATTAAATGACTTAAACCACCAACTAAGTTATTTAAAATATTTAATAATGAACTTAGAAAACTCTGATGAAACAATTGCCACTTTCAAAACATTCTCAGAAAATAAGGGTTGCATGGAAGAATGCGATCTAAATTTGTTGCACGAGAAGATTTTGATTTATAAGGATAAATATTGTACTTTACAAAATCATTATAAGGAAAACCTACAGAAGCAATCAGACCTTAAATTAGAAAATAAGTTAAAAGTTATGGAATACAAGAAAAAAGTCGAAAAAATGATGGCCGATTTGTATCAACACACAATGAAACAATTGAATGTAGTGGGTGATAATTTGCCTCTAGAATTTGCCAGTAAAACATTTCCCAAGACAATAAAAGCTGCAACGAATTATTTAATAGAACTTCAGGAAGATTTTCTAACTGAAAATAGTTTGAGTCATGCAGTGGTTACTGCAGATTTGAAAGATAGCTGTGATGATAGTGATACCCATTTCCAAGCTTAGTGATAGAGAATATTTACAAAAAGAAAATGATGTACATATGTACAAGTTTTTGAAAAACAAAAATTACTCGTGGATTTTTAAGTAGGTATTGTTGCAATAATTTATCTTTTTACGAAGCCAAATAAATGCTTTTAAGTATATTATCATGTATTTGAATGTTTATCCTTCAGAGGAAAAAGAGGGACCATAGTGATCTGCTTCGTGGTGCAACAAGCAGATTTGCACTTGAGCAACCGTTTTATAACTGAACCATTTTTTCATACTGCCATTTGAAGAACTTTTTATAACTTTTATACTTTAGAAGTGTACGTACGATTTGTTTTAAGAAATTTTGAACAGTACTGAGTTTTAGGGCAAGCATATATTTTAAACTATTGTCCCGAGATCTCTTACAAGTGGCGTACAAGCACAAATGAAGCAGGTTGGCTGGTTGCGTCCAATCAAAAACTAGCGTCAGCCAGCATGATCCTGCTTTGTTTATGTAGTCACATTTAACCATTTAACAACATAGGGACAAGGGGAAATTGTCAGCAGCCAGTAAGCAGGTAACAAGCCCTATGAAATGCCCCTTGATTTACTTGTCTAGCATAGGAACTGGTTTCACCCACAATTATATTGAATAATGTGTCATGAAAAAATAAATTGAAATACCCTAGCTAATCTGTATTGTCAATGTGAAAGTGAAAGTCAAGACGCAAGCTTTCTTCATCACTGCTATCCCCATCCATCGTCTATGCAAATCTTTGCGGTTAAAACTGCAAACATGTAATGAACACACAACCTCACCGTCGATTGCTTTGGCCAATTCCAGTTTTACAGTCTCCAAACGGACTTGTTTCTTTAAATTGATGAACATAGAAACACGAAAACAAACATAGAAACGATGATGCTCAATCAAAACCATTTTTCCAGCTTCCTTGATTTGTTTCGATTTTTTAATTGAAGAGGTTAAAACTCGGAAAACTATGCATTGTAAATTGAATGACCATGCGAAAAATTAATTTTACCATGTGGATTTATTAGATATTTGGAAAAAACAAGTAACTTATTGCAATTACGTTTTTTTCTAATACATAACTTTATTATTTATTGATATCAGCGTGTCTGCAGATGGACCTAATTATAATTTGCATTTTTTAAGAGATCAGTCATATTTCATAAAAAGTTTAACTTATTCTGAAAATTTCTTTCTTGGTCATAATAGCCGAAATAACGTAAAGATCGGTTAAAAAAAGGAAACATGAAATTGGTCTAAGACAAAAGTACCAGTTATATGTGAGATTAAAAATGTTACATGAAAAAGATGTTTCTAATCTAAATGAAAGTTCAGATATGAAATTTGAACCTTGTATCTCAATATCACCTTCATCTGGTAGGCACATAAAACAAAATTTCGAGATATCAAAAATTTTGACTCTAGAGCAATATTGCATAGTTCGAGTGTGTAGGGCAATGCACCGTACTGATGAGTCCCAAAAGGACGAAACCAGTGGTCTACGGTTTCGAAACATGCAATATTGGAAAACATCTAACATACATAAGACTAATGCTGGTAGAGCAGGCAGTGTCGTAACTAGGGCAGGGCAACCGGGGCACCCGCCAGGGGCGCAAGCTCTGGGAGGCGCAATTTTAAGCTTCGTCTGCCTTACAAAACAGAAAAACCGTAAATAATACAAAATGAAAATTTAAGTTCATTCACTTAACTTAGTCACCAGATTCAAATATCTGATTGATTAAAAGTTAAGTGTAAGTAAATGTTTTTTACAATGAAATAATGAACATTATCGTTGATTGAGAAGTCCTTCACAATCAACGATAATATGAAATATCAAATATAAAACTTTGAAACAAAATATTGCCGCCAAAAAAGCCCCCAGGGGAGTAATTCAAAAAGAAAAGAGAAAAGACAAAAGAGGAACGCAAGAAGTAGGATTGCCAGACGTCCCGGTTTTTTCCGGGACAGTCTTGTTTTTAGAAGTTTTGTCCAGCTTTCCGAGGATGGTATTATAACGGGACGCTTTCTGTCACGCAAAATTACGAGTAAAATTACCTACAGTGTGAGTAAAAAGTCTGGAACTAATTCGATAAAAAATTCAGGAATCATTTCTAGAAAAAACTCTCGGATACGTCAAACAATTTTTTTAAAGTATATTTTTTTGATAATTGTCGTTTTTCGATGGTCTTTTTATTTCATACTGTGACGTCTTCGTCCATTTTTTTAAATGGCTTTCCATACTTTTGAAGTCGTAGTTGGATAGTGGCTGAAATTACGAATTCAGTGATATGCCACAGTATGATATTGACGTTGATACTTTTCGAAATAATCAAGTTTAAAATAAAAACAAAATCTCTCAAAGAAAATAAGTTGGTCATGGAATATTGACAGTTTCATTGATTGGAAACGGCGTAAATTGGACAAAATAACATTAATTAATTAAAAATAACAGTTAAGTTGACGTTTAAATTGTCATCCATGCACTTCTTGGTAACAGAAGTCGTATTGGAAATTCCTGGAGAACATTGCGGAGGGTGTCTGGTCTAATTGAATCGCTTATTTCTGAAAGGGCCTAAGTCACTTTTGACTGTTTTGAAATAATCACAATAAACTGTTTAGATTTCACAAACATCGTTCAATTTCCCCTTATTGAATTATAGAACAAACCAATGCTCTTTATACACATGTGTACTTATCAATTTTATCATTTTCGATTGTTAGGTTTCTAAAATGCAATAAAAAAATTTTCAACAATAAACAGAAAAACTTAATTATTTTTTTATTTGACAAGAATATTATACATTCATTGTGCAACTTAAAGAATTAATTTTGGAACAAATATAAAATAAAAACGTACAAATCAAAAAAAAATGCAAAAAGTTAGGTAGAATACATAATTTTAATCGTTGGTATTTTTCATAGATTTGGTTTTCCTCGCATATATTATATTTTCGTAAAATGCTTTATCCTCCTCAGGCACCCACTTTATTAAGCATTTCATATGATCAATTTTTGACATTAAAATTTGCACCATATCTTCAAAGTTTTCGGTAATTGTATGGAAGTGTGAGCTAATTTTGTTTGCGTTAGTTTGAAATGTGTGATAAAACCGTTAATAAACTCAGTTGCTCTAACCCGCCCTGGAAATTCGGACTGATAAACAAAATGATGAAAGGTGGTAACATTTTTCACTTCAGTTTCAACTGACAGGCATGTTTTTTGAAGTGAAACTTCTTTTGTCTCGGTAGAGTAAGTTCCTGTGTTGGCAAAAGCGAGCGTCACGAAAAGTTAAACGAATGGAGGGGAGCAGTCTGAGAAGACGGGCAGAGGAGAAAGGGAATATGGAACGCCCCACTCTTTAGCTCTCTTTCTCTCAGGCAAGCGTCAGTAAAGCGAGACCACAGCGTTTCATTTCTCGTGACGCCGCCCCACTCTTTCACCACGCTCTGTCTCATGCTTTGCGCTGTTTCTTTCAGGCAAGCGTCAGTAAAGCGAGGACACAGCGTTTCAGTTCTCGTGACTCCACAAAGCGTTGGGTTCATTCCTCTGATAACGTTGAAGTTTCACTTCTATCGCGTGTGGTGATCACGCACCCAGTTTTTATAATGCGTAGGCCACCATATTCTATTTCCTTTACAGTGAATAAGTTCTTTGCACTATATTTTATTATCATTTCAGTGTATTCATGTATTCTGAAAGCTATCAAACTTTTTAATATTCCTCTTCACTACACCGAATACCCGGTCGCAAGGTAAGAAAGAATGTCATCGCAAAGTTAAGAAATGATCAATTTTGCAAAAGTGCTGCAAGTCAGTTAAGGTTAAGCACATTCTTACATGGTGTGGTTTTTATTTTGTCCTGCAAGTGATTTATTGCAGAAAGGAACTAAGTCGTATGATTTAGTTCCATTCTGCAGTAAACGGAATCTTGAAAGGGACTTAAAAATACTATAGGCTTACGGGACTTAGTTCTTTTCAACACCAAACGATCGGGCTTGGTCGAAATTACATTCTCATATGTATAACTCAAAATGGCAAAAAAGTGACTTAGGCCCTTTCAGCAATAAGCGATTCAATTGCTCTAATTTCGTTGGGGATTCTCTGCTGTAATTCATAAATTTAGTTTGACGCGTCCGAGCGTTTTTTCCAGAAATGATTCCTGAATTTTTTATTTAATTAGTTCCAGACTTTTTACTCACACTGTATATTATAAACATCAATCTTTTGCACTTTTCGTTTGTGCATAATGATAGGGCAATAAAATCCCTCTGAATTTAAATATGTGTAACGTATTTTTATTGTGAATACATGCCTAAAAACCTAATGGGGCGCAATATTAAATGTTTGCCCTGGGCGCCAAGATGGGTAGCTACGACACTGAGAGCAGGAAAGTATGTAGAGATCTAAGGATGTTCCAAGCCCAACGATATATTTGGGGTAGCATCCCGTATAAGATCTCATAGTACACAAAATCTGGATTTAGTTCTATAATTCAATGCCTGGGGGGGTATTTGCCCGAGGAGTAGTTGTTCGAACGGTCCAGTACCACTCATTTAGTAAAATTTTATAGTATAAGTGAAACATTGTATCGCTTTGCAAATTGAACTTTTCAGTAGAAAATGTCCAGTATTGGATTTGTACAATTATTTACTTCAATCACAACAAATGCTAGAATACCACCTCTGGTATTCTTTCTTTATGAGCCTTAACCCATCCACTGTTGGATGATCGGCATCCCCTAGGATGCATAAGCCTTTCAACACCACCTGATTTAATGCCTGTTGGCGAGGGGAGGTCAACTCATTGTAGCGTATTAAAGGGGCTCACTGTTTTAAATACCGGCAACCCATTCAAACATAGATGCATAGTGCAGCTATATTATGCCTAGCTGTGATATTCGTCATTCAAATTTGATTAATAATTTTGTGAAATACTAGTATACAGGGTGAATCAGGAATCCTTCTATGTATTGGTATTTTTGTTACTTGAAGAGCTACAAAGTCGGTTAAATGAGAGAAAAGTTGACTATTTTGGGGCCATCTTAAACCTACTTTCAAACTTTCAAAAATTTTCACAGCTTTCTAGATATAATTAAAAAATTAAAATTTCCGATTTTTTTCTTTTGTTGATAACTCAACTGTGGTTTGTGCAAATGACTTGAAACTTGGAATGCTTGCATAAAAGAACGTCGTGCATCGTTTGGTGACATTGGCATTGCAGTGCGATCTGTCATTTATTTATTATATGCCAGTATTTTACAAAATTATTGTTACCAGGCAATTTGACGAATAAAACTGACAGCTGAGGCACTAATGACAGTTCACCTACCTCACAACAAATAATTTTGGGTCTAGTGATGCCATATGTAGGTCAGGTCACGAACTATTTAATCTATCACCGTAATATGCTACAAACAAATAAAACAATCCCTCACTTATAAATTTCAAGGTGTGAACTAATTCATTAGGTATTTACTTACATGACTGCGGGCATAGACGAATCATATGATTAGTCTATGCTGCGGGTGTTAACAATAAATTCCCAGTTAAAAATCCTGATGGATGTATATTTACATATTCAAACATTCCAATAAAGTAAAAATACAGTTGGTATTTGTATTCGATACAAATTAAATTATAATATATTAACGAAAATATTTTAAAAAGTCAGCACAAAAAACTATAAACTAAATAAAACACAACTATTGTACAAGACGGTATCAATCGAAAATATGTACAACAAATACTTTACGTAAATCTACAAAATCTAAATTTTAATAAACCCTAAAATTCCTTAAGTAAAAATTATACTTTACGTCATATAATATTTATAGCATATAAATTAAAATACATTAGACTTACTATACAATAAGTGTCTTCTTATTTAAATACCTCTTCTGAAACTAGAACTACAATAAACTCTAAGCCATTTTGTGCGCCACTGAATAACTGAGATCCATACATTCCACAGGGTATGAAGACGTTTGTATTTGTAAAGGTGCGGGTTTATCACAATCTTCCAAAAATTTAATTACTCTTTCTGTTGCCTTAATAGCACAAACACTGGATGCTTCCGTCTAAAATATATATTAACAGAAAATAGGTAATAATTTTATGTAAATTTACTTACAGAAGCCGTAAGGCTCATAAAATTAAAGAACTTCTGTAGAATATCGACCATTTCGGCAAAACTTTGATTTTTCAGAAAATGCCTAACCACTTTTTGATATTCTTCGTTGTCCATTATAAGGAACCCAAGTAACATCACAGTGTAAGATGCCAAAAAGGTAAATTCCATGTGCGTTCCAGCTTTCTGAAGTACTGCAAAATGAAGCCACGATTATTTAAAATAAGTAATTCAGACAACACAAACAGAGGCACAGTAAACTGTGGCGCCAAAAAATGGTACATGTCAGATACGGAGCATTTCTAATGGTCTTAAAATCCTTCATTGTATTTAAAAATGTAATAAAATTCAGGATGTTCCATGTTCCAAATAGGACACCAAACTGAGATCATAGACATGCACAAACTTCAACATTTTAATTCACCGAACCTGCTGAAGGCAGTTATGGCATTGGCTTACTATAAACTCAATCATTTTAATAGAATTATAAAATGATCAATTTGCTGACTTCGTTTCAACTCGGGATGACTGCTGCATACTCAAAATTATAGTTATGGGCCTATTTTGCAGCCCTTTGTCAACTATGAACCGACACCAATTTTTTCTACAAAATCACTGTGTAATGCCTGAAGTTTCTATCTTGTAAGGAAGATAGTGATAAGGATAAGAAAACGGATAACTACGTAAAACATGTTATTTTAAGGGTGTCCTGAAAGCAATTTATGTGTAATGGAAAGGAACAAATGTAAAGTGGATCCAACGAACTGTCAACCTGTGGCAAACTTTCTGCAATTGAATAGCTAAGTGCAAAAAGGGAAGTACTCAACTTTTAGGGGAATTTGAGTTTTATATAGTTTCTTATAGTTTCGGGCAAGACCTATCGTTTGGCGCAAAAAGGAAAGTTCTAACGATACATCTTACTGCATTAATCTGCTGTAGAAATATGAGTTTGGTGCAAAAAGGTAAGTATTGCTAGAGTACTTCCCTTTTTGTGCCAAACATTCTTACCAGACTTAGGTAAAGCGTTTATCGTGTTTTCAGTTTTAGTAGAAAGTATAACCTTAAAGTGTTTATGCTAGAATAGTGAATGTGCTGTGGGTACAATCATTAAAATATTACCAATATGTCGAGTGATTCTGAAGACGAATATAGTGCAGAAAGTGACACTTCTTTAAGCCCTCCTACAAAGAGAAAGAAGGGTGTCAGAAATGATTCTAAATATAAAAGAAATGCTATTAAGCAAGCCAAGATTCAGGGGCACAGACACGTAAACTGGAAAGGGTCTGTTGTTGAAGAAAGAAAAACCGGAGAAGATTGCAAGTAAGTTATTTCTTTCACAATTTAAATGGTACCTATTGTCTTGTATATTATTTAGGTGCAAAAAGAAATGTTTCGAGTATGTTAATGAAAATGCAAGAGTGACTATTTTGAAGAATTTTAATGCATTTAAAACTAAAGATGAACAGGACATATTTTTACAAGGCATTATTTTATACACGCATCCTAAGCAAATAAAAAAAGTTAATAACAAACAGCCAAAAAGTGGCAGTTATAAGTACTTTGTTCTCAAAGGAGGAGAGAGGTTGGAAATATGTAGAAAGGCATTTCTTAGTGTACATGGAGTGTCAAGCAAAAGAGTTTACAGAATTTGCCAGCTTCTTCAAGCTGGTATAACACCGACCGACAAAAGAGGGAAAAAGGGAAGTTGCAATGCTATTTCTGGAGAGACATGTTCCTTAATATCGGAACATATCAAATCTTTTCCGTTTAAAATTTCGCATTACTCAGGAAATGAAATGAAATACTTAGATGCTCGATTATCTACTCTGAAAATGTATAATATGTTTAAACAAAAATATCCAGAAATTAAATTTTCGTATTGGTTTTATTGGAAATATTTTAAAGAAAATTTTTCTTTGCGTTTTGGAAGGCCGCAAGTTGACACATGCTCTTTTTGTGAGGAAAATGGTGCAAAATTGCGCAGTGGCTTGAATGATACTGCCAAAAGAGTAGTTGCTGCTGAACTTGTTATACATAAGCGCAGGGCTGGGAAATTTTATAAAAAAATTGAGACTATTACAAAACTGTGCAAGGAGAAGGACGATGTTGCAGGATTATGTTTCGATTTTATGTCTAATCTTCCACTTCCGAACATTCCTGTTCAAGATATTTTCTATTACAGACAGCTGTGGGTGAATACGTTTGGAATTCATAATTTGGTTGAAAACAAAGCTAAACTGTATGTGTATCATGAAGGGGTTGCCAAAAAGTCTCCAAATGAAATTTGCAGCTTTTTGTTTGAATACATTAACAACAATATTAACCCAAACATTCAAGAACTGCATATTTTCAGTGACAATTGTGCAGGCCAAAACAAGAATCACACAGTCATTCGGTTTCTACTGGCCTTAGTTGACATAAAACGATTTAAGAAAATCTATCAGTATTTCCCTATCCGCGGTCACTCTTTTTTACCATGCGATAGGGATTTTGCACTGATAAAACGGCAGGTAAAAAAGTGTGACCGTCTCTATGTGCCAGAGGAGTACATAATACTTATGAAAAAGTCCGCAAAGAGAGATGACAAGTTTACAGTAAAGGAAATTGAAAGTGCAGACGTCCTAAACTTCAAGGATTGGTGGCAACCATTCTATAAAAAAAATGCTTTGAGTAATGAATCACTAGGAAGGTCGATTCCAAGATCACAGAAGCAGGATTTTGCCATTACAAAATTCATGGAATTTGAGTATTCTGCAGACCGACCAGGAACTATCATTGCTCATCCATTCATTGATGGTTTAATGAAATATACATATGTGTTAAAAAAGTCAGACACTGTGAATATTACGCCAGCAACCGTATATTCCGATGGTAATGTGCCAATAAATCAGAAAAAGATTGATGATATCAAAAAGGTTCTTCAGTATGTACCCGCAGAACATCAATATTTTTACGAAGATATCGTAAACTGGCCAACTACAAATGATACCGAATGAAATATTTAATCAAATTTGTTTTAATATTTGTATTAAATTCAAAACTGTTTGCTAAATAAAAGTTTCCAAAACATTATTTGTTAAAATTATAAATATAAAAATTTTAAGTGCAAAAAGGGAAGTACTTTTAGTAGAAATTTTGCAAATTTCGGGAAAACGCTCTTGATATTTTTGTCGTTTTTACTTTCAAATTATTTGCAATAAGCTTTGGCAATAAAATATGTACTTAAAGTTTAATTTCAAAACAATATAAAGCATTTAGACATAAATACTTCAATATCTCAAAACTAGATAACCAGCAGTAGTTCCCTTTTTGCACTTAGCGATTCAATTGCTGTAGACCTCTAAAAAACTTTTTCAAAAATCATAAATGGTAAAAATTTTCATAAAATGTTGCGCCCACCTTTGACATTTTACCTCATTGTGGGTTGGAAACATGGGACTGCAACGATTTGCATATCGAAATATTTAAAATTTTTGCAGAAACTTTATGAAAAAATAATGGATGCCTGTTTTCCCTGAAAGTCACCCTGAATGGCAAATATGGTGCAAATTTTTATAGATGGATATTTGGAGTATGCCCAAAAGTAGCAAAATGTGTTTGAAGGTTTAGACAACTTCTCATAAAACTGCTTTCTCGTAAGTCTATAAAGTGCTGCCACCTATCGCCCAAAAGCGTGATTAGTATTAAGCAAAATATAGTCACAATCTATTATGATTGGTTTCTATCACAGCTGCAACCACTTTAGATGCAACACCTGCAGCTTGGAATTTTCAAGATTTTTTGCTTTGGCTGCAACCGAATAAATATGGGAGGATTAGTCGGCGGTCCTATCTTAGAATTATTATTTACTATTAAGAAATAAGAGAATAAACTGAAGGGCCAGCGCCATCTGCATTGCAATAGCCACACTACTACTTTCAATTTTAGTAGACTATCCACTAATAAATGTCCAGTTTAGATGTGCATCTCGGCTAAATGTAAACAAGATGGAGAAATTGTAACATGATTTTTATTCCAACACGTCGGTTCAACCAAGTAACGTAGCAAGACGTTCTTGGTCGAAAATGAATAACGAATAATTAACTTAGACAATCCTACTTTCTAATCACAATAAATATGTGTACAAATAGTAAAAAAGGTGTCTAGTTTATGACGGATTGTTTCAATAATCATTAAATCAAGGAGATACGTCACAACTATAATAAATATAAATAAAACTTACATTTAGCAACTGTCTCTTCAATAAATTCCTCGTTTGATTTGTACTGCACATTTTCATTTTCAGTATCTTTTTCTCCGTCTAGAATTGCATTGGTGCGTTTTTCAGCTAACCTCGCACACTCCTCCCATTGGTAAAATTGCACAATCAAAGCTTCTACTGCACTTTTGTCACAAGGCAACCTGCTCTCAAACTCGGCAGGTGCTTTTGCGTTGATGAGTAATTTCTTATTATCTTCATTTTCTTGAATAAGATTTATAAGTAACATTAAAACCTAGAAATGAGAGAAATGTTAATTACAATAATATTCTATTAGATATTAAATGACAAAAATGTTATAATTTTCAGTCAAGATGTTTTCCCTTCAGGGTAATAAATCAGTTACAATTCTTTAACCATAAAGCTTTCACTTTGCAAATATAAACTACAGAATACAAAATAACTTACTAATACTCCCAGCTCAAATTTCTTCTGGTCAGGAATATAATGAGGTACTTGCAGAAGTAAATGTAAACTAGCATCTATAATACCAGGCTTGCTTCCAATAAGATTACTACCCATCGCTAAAAATAAACAATTACTTTTACAAGAAAAAGCACTAGCTATTATAAAAACTTACAATTTTTATTGAAATGATGAGTTAAATTGATCAGTACTTTCAGTGTAACCAAAAGAGCTTCTCTTATAACAGTGCCTTTTGATTCTTTATCGGTGATATCAATACAGGGGTAAAGGGGAATTTCAGCATCGCACAACCTATACAATTTAACTAGAGTATCCAAAATAATTCCGTCACTGTTTTTCAACAGATACGTTTGATTTTCTTCATTGTTGTGTGTAACCTACAATTAAACAAATAAAACATCCCAAAGTGTAAGAATGACTGGAAGAATTACATTTTCTAGAACCCGCATACACCTATCGACTTTTCTTAATTTGTCCAGCAAAGTGTCAGTCCATGACACAACATAATCAGGAACTTGTCGACAGCATTCACATATTGTTTTCATTATGTGCTCCAAACCTCCTAACTCTCTTAACTCTTCTTTAAACCATTCACCCGCTCTCTTTGATGTCAAACTGAGCAGTGTCTCCATTGCAAGCTGACCAACCTACATAAGAAAGCGAATAAACTACATGTATGGTACTATATAAACTATACAGGTACAGAGGCACTATAGGACATATATATATCATCACCCCAATAGCTGCGAGACAGTGAACTGTCAACAATAAAGCACACTGCGGCAGCAACTGCTGTTTCCCCTCTTTGCCTAACCAAATTTAGCTTCTGCTCATTAGTAACATTGTATATTTCTAATTGTGAATGGAATCTATAAGCCATATGGGATATTCGGCATATTCAGCAAGTAAGTGTATAAAGTGGCAATGAAAAAGTCCTCACGTCAATAGCAAAGGTTAAAGGTTAAAGATGACCAATAAGGAAGCAGCTCCGAAGATCGATGTTTTACATAAGCTAAGTGAGCTTTGCTTTCAAATGTGAGGCATTTTCTGGGGAATGTACTTAGATGTCATTATATCCACCTACATCATTTGATGAGCTGACATGCAAAACCCGATAAATCCACTTTTGGCCTAAAATGAGTTATACATCACTTTCCGTTAATTTACGCCTGCTTTATCGATCTGTGCACTCAGATTCAGTCAAAACCCGATATTTCCCTTGTAAAATCGTGCCCAAACCTAATGCATTCAAACAAAACCCGATAAATCCCTAGTTTCAAGCAAATCCCGATAATTCCCTAGGGCCTAGGATATCGCCATCTGCTGAATTCTGATATTAATATTACTATTACTGAAATGTTTGTAAATTGAGAAGATGAGAAGATTGTTTTCTGTAATATATTGCAAATGAAACTAATGGCAGTCAGTGGCGGGAAACGTTTGTGCAGTATGGTTCTTTATGCTCTTTATTCTAGTGGATGGTTAAGTTCGATAGTTTAGTATTTAGTAGAGTAATCATGTATGAAAACGGATGTTGGGAACATGTTAGTCCGTGAAAGTAACGAGGGTAGTAGAAAGAGGCAAAAGGGAAGTTACAAAGCGGGAATGGAGTTGTTTTAGTACTTAAACTGTTTATTGAATATTGCTTGTGTTTGGAATAAATTTTATGTTTGGTAGAATTTTATTTTTATTTTCTCAACATGGAAGTGCAGAAAAAGTTCGAAATATCAGAAATCTTGGGCAAGATTTTCAACTTCCGGTCAAAACCCGACAAATCCAACGGTTTTTTTTTTGTTTTTTTTTAATATAATCTGTTGTGCTATGTAACCTTCACTTTAGGATAATATTCTTCACGACACGAGACATCATTAAAAAAAACGCAGTTGCATACGTCTACGCGATCGTCCGCTACAGGTTTTTCTTGAATATCTAAGAAAGGGTAACAGTGGAGTTATCGGATTATGCATGTCAGCTCCTCTTTTTTTTTGTGATGAAAGAATTGTCGAGTATGTTCTAGACAATTCATTTCTGGTAACACAAACTTAATTTTAACTTCCCAAATAAAATATGAATAAATGTGTGCCCTCCAACAACAAATGGCGGCCTGTCAAAATCAGGCATTCTAGAACAGTCTACATGACAATTAATTTCTGTTATCACGTTTCCATGACAACTAAGTACACGCCCTAGAAAATGCCTCACATTTGAAAGCAAAGCTTACTTAGCCTTTGTAAAACATCGATCGCCAGAGCCACTTCCCCATTGGTCATCTTTAACAGCCTCTAACTCCTTTGCTATTGACGCGAGAACTTTTTCATTGCCACTTTATAGACTTACTTTACATGAAGAATACTCCCATACAAGGAGGTGCACGAGTTATGGGACACCTGTATATTAACTCAATAAACAGCGGATATTTTTGTTGATATACATCACGAATATATATCCTTCGAATCCTGTTAAATAGAAAATAGTGTGATTCAAGGTATTCTTTTGAAATATTCAACCGTCAATTCAAAAACACCTTGTCACGACAAAACCAGAAGTTAGTTCAGAATTTAATTTTCTGATTTAATTTTTAGTGAGCGAAAGAAGATGCACTTTGACATTTACATTGTGAGAAAGGTTTTATCTTATATAGTTTAAATTTTATCATAAGTGCATAAATATATTGCATTTATGCACACGCAAGCCGTTTTGAGATACATAGATGTTGTTACGAGCAAAAGGGCATGACTTTCAAAAAATGCCACCTTTGTAGTTATTATGAAAGTACCGAATAGTCATAGAGGTACGTATAACAAAGGCAGTACGACATAACCTAAAATAAATATTAACGTCAAAAGTCAAATGCAACATAATCTATAATAAATATTCACGTCGATACAAATCCCATGTAAATGTACTACTTGCTTATATCATCATCTGGTGATATAATTTTGTGATATGTAACACCGAGGGGAAATCACTGGAGTATTTCAGTGTACAAGGCAAGGAATTTCAGGGGAATTTCAGGGCATTTCGAATGTCGGGGTATTTTGGGGTATTTCGGGGAATTTATCTTGAAAGGGGAATTTTAGTGCACACATTGTTTCAGTGAGTTCACCCCTGGGAGAAATCACTGGAGTATTTTAGTGTACAAGACAAGGAATTTCAGCGGAATTTCAGGGTATTTTGAATTTCGGGGTATTTTGGGGAATTTTTCTTGAAAGGAAAATTTCAGTGTACAAAATTTTTTCAGCGAGTTCCCCCCTATGTAACACTAAGGCCCGGTTTTTCAAAGAATCCAACTCCGGGTTAAGTCTGACACCGACTTCGTTGCTATGATACAACCAATCAGAAAGCCGGTATCATAGCAACGAAGCCGGTGTCAGACTTAATCCAGTGTTGGATTCTTTGAAAAACCGGGACAACATATTCTGAATTTACTATACTAGGCATTTAACAACAATCGGAAGAGTATGGAACCCTGAATGTGCGAGTCTCAATTTGCACTTGATTTTTAACTCTTTTTATCTATAAAGCATCTACTTAGAAGCTGCTTGTGAAAAGAAAATTACAAAGTTTATTAATGAAGTCAAAATTATCAAGGTAGTCAAGAAAGCCTATTAAAGATTAATAAAGTGTACCAATTATCAGTAATGACTCACCGTAATGTTATCCAAATTTAAATGCATGGCATGTCCCTGACTTTGGATTTCCGCACACAATTCCCTCACTTTCAACTTATTCTTCTCGAGCTGACCAGAAGTCAACCCACAAACATCAAGGGCTTGTTGATAGCTGACATCTGACTCCAGCAAATTCAGCATTAATTCTAAGCAGTCACGATCTAAATCCATATTAAGCCTATCCTGACTTAAAACAAACATGACAGTTGCCGTACATAGACCCAGGCTCTGATCTTTTGTCGCATCGTGCAATGCCTTAAAAAATTTTGCCACCGTACCATGTGCCCGTAAATGCATTCTGAATGCAGGGACCATACATTTAGATGCTAAAGTAATTGCGGAAAGGCATCTTGTGCTTATTGGATTGTTATCCTGCAAAGCATCCAGAATATAATCAACATCATCGTTGAACTCTTGGAATTCTCCTATCTCTTGGATCTGGTGGGCTTTTTTCACATTTCTCACAACCGTATAGTACTGAAAATGAAATTCTGATTATAGTGATATATGCATGAAACTTAAAATGTTAATTAAAGCGGCTACAATAAAATTAAGTACATTTAGTGAACTGGCTATATGCCAAGGAATTTACACTTATAGAGTAATTCAAATTCGAAGATCACAACTGGGATCTCGTTTATTTGAAACTATATAGAGCAGGTTTAAATATGGCACTTTCTCAGAATTTGGTGTAGAGAAATATTTTACCTCTCGAAAGCGGTCAGTATAACAATGAACTCAAACGACTTCTGCAGTTTCAAAACCTTTAAAACTACTGTAGTAAACGATAGTACTCACCCCTTTATCATTTTTTGTGCATTTAATGCCAGTGGCATGTTCATCTTCTAAAGCTGCTTTGCTTCTTGTAATACGGACTAATGGGTCATCCTTGAAACCAAACTCGTCGTCATAAACTGACGAAGATGGAGTTTTACTGTGTTCAGAATTGTCATTCCCTTTATTAATAGAATCTTTATCATCACACCACTTATGTTTGTACAAAGCCAGTCTCTTTTTACCACCATCAGGAACCATCGCTCTACTTTTAAATATGCTACCTTTTTTCTTCGAAATTACTAGTTTTACGGGTGGTGGTGCAGTCTCTCCAGTGGCATCTGCTACTTCTTTGATTTCTTCTACTTGTTTAACTTCCAATTCTTCTTCTGCTTTGTCTTCTATGTCAAGTGGGGTACTGGTATTACTGTCTGAATCGGTGGACCAGTCATGTTCAAATTTTTGTTTCGGAGTTGGTTCCTCTAGAAGTTTTACAGTTGTGCTACTAAAGTCAATTGCTGTACTGGACAATAACTCGTCACATTCTTTTAATTTCTTCGAATCTTCTTCTTCGTTAACAGTGCTAGTATCCATAGGTTCAGGTACTATATTCTCTTCTGCTGTAGATTCGTGCTCTTCCTGAACCAATCCTTCTTCATTATGTGCATCGTTTATGTGTGTTTTTAAATCTTCCTCAACAACATTAGAAGGTGCACTTGTGTCTTTAGGAGAGTTTGGTTTTAGCAAATTATCGTACATTGCCTTTCTTTCAAGTTCATACTTTTCTGCAGGGATATACTGTGGTGAAAGATCACTATCTTGCCTCGGTGAAGTAAAGAAGGAAAACTCAGTCGGTGTGTCCGCAGTAGCAGGACTACTACTAGGATCTTGTTGCAAACTACGCCTTGTTGATCTGGTCACTCTTCCATGTCCAGGTGATCTAGCAGGTGTATCTCTAAGACTTCTTGGCGATGTTGATGTTGATGGAACAGTGGAAGGTGTAGGTGTACTTTCAGATTCATCTGAATCATTCAATAATTGTGACTTTCCTTTATATATTCTAAGCACTATAGGGGGCTTTGTTTCAGCACGTTTAGCATTATTTACATTTGAACTTAATACAGTCTTTTCTGTGGCATTATTTTTGGAACAAAAGAATTTCTTTGTTTTAGATGTCTTCGGTTCAGAACTTGAATAACTGTTCTTCGCTTTTTTACTAATTCCTCCATATGTAGCTTCTATTTTCCCTGAGTAAATTGCAGTAGCTGACTCTGGGGGATCGCGACTTTTAAAGAACTTTTTTGGCTTCGGAACATCTGCCTCTGGTGCTGTACTTGCACTTTTCCCATGTTCAAAACGTGAAATGCCTAAAAATACATTTTTACAAATTTCAATATATAACAAACAAACTATGGCCTCCCAAAAAAATAAATGTTGGGCCAAACAAGTTCGAGTGCTGCAGTGCCGTAGCATTATTAACAATTTATAATTTTATTCTTATTGTTAGCAGCTTCAAAATAAATTTTCTTAGATCTGTGGTTCCACATTTCATACCTTATGTCTAATGTAATGCATTTTAATTAAGTACTAATTATTTTTTTCATTATATGAGAGTGTGATTTAAGCAAACCGATCCGTTTAATAAACGAATTCAGTTCAAAATCTACCTACCTCGCTACCTACTTTCCGTTTATTCCCTACTTTTTTTACATTATATTTTTACTTCGTCAGTAGCAGTTCGCAATTTCTCCTAGATATAATGTTAAAAAGAAAATGGGCAAATCACCCACATGAATAGCAAAATTTTAATCAATTCATAGTTATTTGAGGACAGCAAATTAGAAGTAATTAAACATTCTATTAAAGACACTGGCAAAATAAACAAGGGCATGTAACTTTATGTTAAAAAAGGGTAATTAAACTTACAACTCATAAAAACAGAAATAACCATTTCAATGAAAAGCAAATACACTAATTTAAATAAATACTACAGAAAATACAGTAATTATTACCGATGCATACCATGATTGATATCACGTTACTGTGTCCTAATATCTTTGTATTGATCACTTTTCATACCCAGTAAAGACATCTACAAGACAGTAAAAAAAACACATATTTACCATTTACAGTGCGGATGGATGTGAAAGAGGTTATGCCCCACTTTCCAACAGTGGCAGCTGATCGAGCTGCTGAAGGTTTATTACTATTCTCTTTGAAAAGGTTCTCAAACTGAAAACTTGCATGTGATCCACCACCCCTTCTATATTTTCCGTAACCCCGCGACATTTTACAATCAAAATATTCTTATTAATGCTTAAAAAATACAAACGTTTTCATGCATCTTTATCATTGTTTAGCATATTCTAGCTTTTCATTTAAAATTCAATTCTCCTCTAACAGCGAAATTGTTGCATGTATCTCCACACCAATTTAAAAAGTAATATCTGGGTAATAACCATCAAAACGACTTCCAAGATCTCGTCAAACACAAATATCTCGCCATTTTCAGGTTGAAGTTATCACAACGACGATCACAAACTTGAATATGTTCGTAATTAAATACACCAATACGAAAGTATAATAATAATTAACTTTCAGTAAATTGATTTTTCCATTATTTTCAATGGCAAAATTACACCAAGTTTTTTGTTTTTAGTTGTCAAACGGGATTTTCTCAACCAAAACACGCTCATACGGATAGATGAAAGCTGCGGGTTGCAGCAAGCAGTTGCATACATTTTAAAGTGTTGTTCTATGGTATGCCAACGAGGTTGCACAGATTCAGCGACATCTATACTCCGAGTAGCCAATATTACAAACCTAGTGGGTTCAAAAACTTGATTTAATGGGAAATTATCTTATCTCCTTATTCGGGACCTAAGTGCCTCCGTCATACGTCAGATTTTCATTCCAAACAAAACAAAAGCACGTGCCATTTGACGTTTATCGATATTATTTACAACGTCTTAAACTAGTTTTTGCAATATAATTATAGACGTTTTGCAGTGAAAACAGTTTATTTTCAATTTGTGTGTTGGGCTTACGCGTAAAAACTTGAAAACAACTATATGTAATTATAATTATATTTCAGAGGTTAGGTTAAAACGTCAGAAAACACGTGGCTTTGTTTTGTTTGGAATGAAAATCTGACGTTTGTGACGCGCCACTTATCTCCCGAATTTCCAGAGAATCTGTGATATGTTTGTTATTTTCTTAACATTTCCATTATCTACGCATTTCGTTTCTATCATAATTCATATATTTAATTTTTGTTACAGCGCTAGGTATTTATTTCCATTATGCTGCTGCGCCGCTTCCGCTGCAGGTGAGCAGGTGTAATACCTTTCAAGGCCATTCCTTGGGAATGGTCTTGAAGGGAATTCGGGAACTAAGTGCCTCCGTCATACGTCAGATTTTCATTCCAAACAAAACAAAAGCACGTGCCATTTGACGTTTATCGATATTATTTACAACGTCTTAAACTAGTTTTTGCAATATAATTATAGACGTTTTGCAGTGAAAACAGTTTATTTTCAATTTGTGTGTTGGGCTTACGCGTAAAAACTTGAAAACAACTATATGTAATTATAATTATATTTCAGAGGTTAGGTTAAAACGTCGGAAAGCACGTGGCTTTGTTTTGTTTGGAATGAAAATCTGACGTTTGTGACGCGCTCCTTATCTCCCGAATTTATTGCAAATTTTGGTCCTCTTGCTAAAGCCTGCAGGGTGGAATCGTCAATAGTGGCTGATGGCATGTTGATGACTACTCGGGGGTTTCTCCAGCTGTGGTGGTATTGGATGCTGAATTTCATACAACTTCTCGAATTTATTCATCTGCGTGGTGGCCACTGTTTGAGCTGTGTACATCTTCTCTATCCAATTGTTCCCAGGTTCCCACATGTGCCGTGCCCATCTTCTTGATTACAAAACAATAATAAATTGCATTGTTATTTGTTATGTCTTTGCTAGCAGTGTATCCTAAAAATTCCATTTAAAATATACCGTTATTTCTGTGCCCAGGTAAAATTGCAAAAGGAAATAGCACAACAATTTTCTTGTTTAAAAGGTGTTGTAAGCTACGACATCTGCACTTGTTAATTTTTGAATAGTGAATACATGTTCTGGTTGATCCTTCGATCGTTGGTCCTAAAAGATTTTTGCTACAATCAAGCCCTATCGTACAACTCTGAACGAACTCTCAACTCTAGATGTCAAAATAGTTGTAAAATGTCAAATTCAAATGTTTGACAGCAAAGTGACAACAGGACAACTTGAGTAATAATAAATTATTATTATTATTGAGTAATAATAAATTATATGAAAAATGTTTAATTCTAAGTGTCTTATTGTCAATTTGTTAACATGTATAGTTATTTTTTGTTGTGTAAGTGCACAAAAACGTAATAAATATTCAGCAGAAGCTAATACCGGGGAACCAATAGATTTGCGACCTTTCAATCTTAAAGATTTAGACAGACCATTTAGGATGGCAAAATTGAATTTATTGTGGTCTAAAGCAAAAATAGTAAGTGCTTTTTTTGTATCAAAATGATGAAATACAGTATGTGCAAGTACTTTATTTTTAGAGACTCACTGAAACAAAACTGAAGTCTCTATTTGGTGAACTAAAAATTCACGATAAAGAGGAACTAAATTTAAAACATAGGAAAGCGGAAGGGTTAGATAAAGATGGTCTAAAAGAAGCAGAGCTTCGAAAGACTTTATTGGGAATTATGTCACGATACGATGTTCTTGAACATTTTGAAGATGTTCATGATCCTGGTAAATACAAGCAGCACAAAGCACTAAATGAAGCTTCAGAAGAACATATAAATAAAAGTTTATTCAGAGATAAAAAGCTTAACAAACTGTGGGCTAAAGCTGAAATAGCTGGTTTTGATACAGAAGAATTGGAAGCATTGAGGGAAGAATTTACTCATCATCAAGATAAAATTGATCAATATTATTCTTTATTGGAAAATGCCAAAGAAGGACCTAGAGATGGTGAACACAGTAAGAATAATTTATAATTCTTTTATAGTTTTCATTTGGTTTTAGTTGGTATTATATCATGTCTTCATGGTTAGACAAATAATTTGTGATTGAAGCGCACATTTAATTATAAAAAGGATGTGTTTTTTCGAGGTTTTTTCAATTTTTCTATCACAAACGCCTGCTGTGGATATTGGCAGCTATTATACATAAATATACCTACATGCGATCTCGCATTCATTTAGCAGGTTGCATTCTCAATTAAAGTTTTAAATAAATTTTTCAATCTGTTTATTGAGTATCCCACTTAACTTCCTGCTATATTCTGTCAGATTGCAGTAAGGAATAAATGATAAAGTTGTAAAGAACATAAAATCTTAAGCTTTTCATTATTTCATTATTTTTGGTTACTTCAGATTCAGTCGATGAAGATCATGATCGATTCAACATGATAGATATTCAAGAAGAGCCGAATAGTAACTACATTGAAAAGGTGGGTTTGTTACGAGAAAAACATCGATCAATTAAAGATGGCTATGATCGATTAAATGTCTTAGCTGCAAAAGGACCGCATAGTAAGGAATTTGTTGAAACAAAAGTTCAAGAACTATGGAAGTTAGCATTAGAAGCCAATTTCAGCCCTGACGAACTGGAGTCGTTAAGAGTGGAACTCCGTCATTATGAAAACAGACTTCTTAAATTAAGACATCTGCAGTTAGAAGCAGCTGTTAATGAAAGCAGACATAAGGAAAAGGAATTGCAAATGTCAGGAGTAAAGACAGTCGGATTACAACAGCTAGATCAAGATATCAAGCAGCGAGAGAGGAAACTGAAAAAAATGCATTTAGAGATTCAAGGTAAAATATATCAGAAACATTTGGAACTGTAATATAGGGGTTACATCGTCTATCTTAATGTAAGTGCAGTAAATTCGTTTAATAAAATAACTTGTGGCTGTAATTAAAATATTTTGTGAATTTGTGTTGTCTTTGGAACTGAGATCAGTTAGAATTTGTGAAATATGTAATGAATATAATGATGTTTTGACAACTGTTTTAATTTTAAAATGTTGGTTCTCAGTGCAGTAGGTTACTCGTTTTGTGTTTTAGACTATTTCGGGTAACAATCGTTGATATTATTTAGTTAATTTTTAAGTTTTGCATTTTACAACATAAAAAGTTTTTCATGAGTAGTTATAATGTTATAAAAAACACATTTGCCCTGATCTCAGTTTTAAGAAACTAATTTTTTATGTACTATACAGGGTGATTTTTTTTGACCGTCTATTAGAAGTATCTGGAGAACTAAAAGAGATATTGATTTGAAATTTTGGCTGTGGCCGAAACCGGGTCGGATCTATTTAATGAAAATACTTTCAAAATGGTGGCATTTCCGGGAATACCGGAAGTTGACACCAACTTTGTTATCTTAAATGGAATGCTACCATTTTCTATTTTTTTTTAGATTCCACGGAAAATTTTAATGTCAATTCAATGAAGGTTCGCTATGTCTAAAATTAATATTTTCGGAGATATAAATTTTTTTCTCAATATTTTGACAGTTGTGGTAGATTATGTAAAAATTAATATCTCGATAACGTCTAGCAGTAAGATGCTCGATTTTTTATGGTGGCAAGACGAGGTGTTGGAGTTACTAATCAGGCAAACAAATTTCCAAAATCTATTACATAAAATTTTCTAATCAACGACATATGTTGATCGCACGAAAGTAGCAAAAAGTCATTTTTCTTAAATAGAATGATACCATTTTCAATTGTTTTTTAGATTACACGGAAAATTTTAATGTTAATTCTATAAAGGTTCGCTATGTCTAAAATTAATATTTTCGGAGATATGAATTTTTTTCCAATACCTATTTTGACAGTTGTGGTAGATTATGTAAAAATTAATATCTCGATAACGTCTAGCAGTAAGATGTTCGATTTTCGATGGTGGCAAGACGAGGTGTTGGAATTACTAATCAGGCAAACAAATTTTCAAAATCTATTACATGAAATTTTCTAATCAACGACATATGTTGATCACACAAAAGTAGCAAAGTCATTTTTCTTAAATAGAATGATACCTATTTAAAGAAACCAATTAAAAAGAGTGAAAAAATGCGCATTTAACAATGTATGGTGTTTCTCTACCTAAAATGCATTTTAGATATTTGCTGTTTTCTTATTTCATCGATCAAAATTGAAGAGCGCCGCCTTCTAGTAAGCAGACCTTGGCTTGTAGACGAAACAAAATATTCACAAATTTCACAAATAATGTCTAATAAAAGCAATTGGTATTTTTTAGTAATTTAGTATGGTTGGTGTTTAACGAATAGGATATGGCAAATGATAATTATTCTTACTCGGATATTATGCATTTATTCAACATTCATGGAAAATGCGATAAAATAATTAACAGGACATACAGAACATTTAATGGAACATATCCTGAATTACCACCACTGAACTTATTTTAACTAAATAAAAAATAAAGTAGGTACGTGATAGTAAAACAATGTTAAAGAAACTGTTCAAAATGTAGTCCATTAACTTCTACACATTTAATAATTCGCTTATTTACGGCGTGTGTAGTAGCGCTACGAATTTCATGTGGATCTAAGCCTGCAAATGCTGTAGCAATTCTTTCCACCAATTCATCCCTGTTATTGAGTGGATATTGATACACTTTATCCTTTATACGGCCCCAAAGATAAAAATCCAACGGTGTAATGTCTGGAGACCTGGCAGGCCAACTCCATGGACCCAAACGTCATATCCATCTATCTTCAAACATCCGGTACAATTCGTTAGTAACTGCTGCAGAACAATGACCTGGCGCCCCATCTAGTAGGTATCTAAAATACTATTCATTTTGGGTAGAGAAACATCATACATTGTTAAACGCGCATTTTTTCACGTTTTTTAATTGGTTTCTTTAAATAGGTATCATTCAATTTAAGAAAAATGACTCTTTGCTACTTTTGTGTGATCAACATATGTCGTTGATTAGAAAATTTTATGTAATAGATTTTGAAAATTTGTTTGCTTGATTAGTAATTCCAACACCTCGTCTTGCCACCATAGGAAATCGAACATCTTACTACTAGTCGTTATCGAGATATTAATTTTTACATAATCTACCACAACTGTCAAAATAGGTATTGGAAAAAAATTCATATCTCCGAAAATATTAATTTTAGACATAGCGAACCTTTATTGAATTAACATTAAAATTTTCCGTGGAATCTAAAAAACAATTGAAAATGGTATCATTCTATTTAAGAAAAATGACTTTTTGCTACTTTTGTGCGATCAACATATGCCGTTGATTAGAAAATTTTATGTAATAGATTTTGAAAATTTGTTTGCCTGATTAGTAACTCCAACACCGTGTCTTGCCACCATAAAAAATCGAACATCTTACTGCTAGACGTTATCGAGATATTAATTTTTACATAATCTACCACAACTGTCAAAATATTGAGAAAAAAATTTATATCTCCGAAAATATTAATTTTAGGCATAGCGAACCTGTATTGAATTGACATTAAAATTTTCCGTCGAATCTAAAAAAAAATAGAAAATGGTAGCATTCCATTTAAGATAACAAAGTTGGTGTCAACTTCCGGTATTCCCGGAAATGCCACCATTTTGAAAATATTTTCATTAAATAGATCCGACCCGGTTTCGGCCACAGCCAAAATTTCAAATCAATATCTCTTTTAGTTCTCCAGATACTTCTAATAGACGGTCAAAAAAAATCACCCTGTATGTATACAACTGTCAGTAAGAATCTCACAAAACAAGTGTGTTTTTAATACAAAAATAAAAATTGTATATTTTGATTGTATTGTTTTTTAACAATTGCTATGTAATATCGCAAGTATTAGACAGTGCTAATGTCTTCTAGAAAGTTCTGAAACTATTTTTGTACAGATTCTTTAATTAATCATTTAAATTTTAAAGTATAAAAGTACTAATTTTAATACTCCAGCTAGTAATGCAGAATTTGCCATTTTTAATATGGCACCCCCAAAGATTATATGCCACAAATTTTGTTTGCAGATACAGTAGGGTCCCACTAAATCGAATAGTCTCATAATCCTAGGAACTTTTTTCTTCATTCTCCTATTCCTCCATCGCACCATAGTGTGTTAAATGCTAACACGTGTGGGCCATAAAATTATTACAAACTAGCGGCCCGGCAGACGTTGTCCTGCCTAAAATTACTTTTCGTATTGAACTTTTGATTCATTAACCAAATCGTTTATTCAATGTGAAACATTTTTCTGATTACGTTTATGTTCAACCAAATATGTCGTTCCTATCGTCAGTTATGATCGCGAGCTCATACAAAAAATTATGATTTTAACAGTTTGTCTGAATTTCCCGATTTACGCCTATCCATATCATACAAAAATCCAATAGAAAAAAGCACTTTCAGTTTTTCCGAATTTTCCTATTTTCCGGGCAACTTTTCCAATTTTTCGTTGCTTAAAAACCTTATTTTTGAAAAGAATTAGCCAAGTCGGTTCAACAGTTAAGCACTTTCAGTTTTTCCCGAATTTTCACATTTTCCGGTGGATTCTCCAAAAATTTTCTTTCATACAAACCTTATCCTGACAATTACGATCACAACAAAAAAAAATCAGCCAAATCGGTCCAGCCGTTAAGCACTTTTAGTTTTTCCCGAATTTTCAAATTTTCCGATGGATTTTCCAAAATTATGATTTTTACAGTTTGTCCGAATTTCCCGATTTACGCCTATACATATACAAAAATCCAATAGAAAAAAGCATTTTCAGTTGTTTCCGAATTTTCCAATTTTCCGGGCAACTTTTCCAATTTTTCGTTCCCTAAAAACCTTATTTTTGAAAAGGATTAACCAAATCGGTTCAACCGTTAAGCACTTTCAGTTTTTCCCGAATTTTCACATTTTCCGGTGGATTCTCCAAAAATTTTCTTTCATACAAACCTTATCCTGACAATTACGATCACAACAAAAAAAAAATCAGCCAAGTCGGTCCAGCCGTTAAGCACTTTTAGTTTTTCCCGAATTTTCAAATTTTCCGATGGATTTTCCAAAATTATGATTTTTACAGTGTGTCCGAATTTCCCGATTTACGCCTATACAAAAAAAGCATTTTCAGTTGTTTCCGAATTTTCCAATTTTCCGGGCAACTTTTCTAATTTTTCGTTCCCTAAAAACCTTATTTTTGAAAAGAATTAGCCAAATCGGTCCAACCGTTAAGCACTTTCAGTTTTTCCCGAATTTTCACATTTTCCGGTGGATTCTCCAAAAATTTTCTTTCATACAAACCTTGTCCTGACAATTACGATCACAACAAAAAAAATCAGCCAAATCGGTTCAGCCGTTAAGCACTTTTAGTTTTTCCCGAATTTTCAAATTTTCCGTTCGATTTTCCAAAATTATGATTTTTGCAGTTTGTTCGAATTTCCCGACTTACGCATATCCATATCATACAAAAATCCCATAGAAAAAAGCACTTTCAGTTTTTCCCGAATTTTCCAATTTTCCGGGCAACTTTTCCAATTTCTCGTTCCCTAATGCCACGTTCGGCCTCTGTTTTGTCGACGTTCCAAATTATTTTGTGCGTAAGCTCCTACTGAGCGCGTCGAACTCGACTGGATCCGTTGTTCCGGAGTTATAATGGATCGCGCTTGAGGCTTGAGAAATTCTTATTCGACTTGGCTCCAAACGCTGTCTACGCTCTTCGCGTACGCTGACCGATATTTCGACGCCTCACTGGTGGAATTTTTTCCAAAGAACCACCAAATACATGATCACCACCGATAACACACTGACAATTCAATTTTTAGAACTGTCAAACTGAACGTTACATTTTTGTTTGTCAAACAGATTTTCATACAAACTTTTACCTTCCAAATTTTCTACTTTCCCGGTGGATTTTCCAAAATTTTCTTTCATACAAACCTTGTCCTGAAAATTACGAACACAACAAAAAAGAAACCAGCCAAATCGGTCGAGCCGTTCTCAAGTGATGAGCTTACATACATGTGGCAATTGATTTTTATTTATATAGATAGATGAGAGACTCATTTCCTTCAAACTATAGAAGTTCCTTACGGCAGGCTTGGAGGAGATAGGGATTTTGCTGCGCGACCGAACTGAAATAAATGTGATAGTAAAACCGTAAGAAAAAGTCCGTGGAATAAAACCGTAAGAAAAAGTCCGTGGAATAAACCCGTTAAATGAGACGTGCGCGGGCGCGACAGTCGTATACACAAGCGAGTAGTGTATAATACCTTTCTCTTTCTCTTTCTCCCTCTTTCTTTTCGTTCTCTCATCCCTTCTCTCTCTATTACCACTACACCCCGCCAATGCATAGTATATACTCATGCATTCATGGACAAGCACGTCGCGAATACTCACATTATAGATACGTGGGGCATACGTTTACAGAAAACTTAATGATGGTAAAAGTTTATGGTTAGTGCCAAAACAAAACCGATGGCAAATCTGTAAACTGTGCCATGATGATATAGGACATTCTTATGTCTATGTGAGACGGCATCCTGTGTACATGCAAATAATATATCTAGTGTTGTTTCAACCCTATTGTCTTTTCTTTAAACAACCTATTTAAATCCGTTTTTAAGGCGTTTTGTGGGTACTTCTTTACTGCGTCAGCAACTTTTTATGAAATGTCCCCACAAGATTAGTAAGAAACTTGTGTTACATGACAACTACATTTGTGTGGACTTATCACGTTGTCATGATGTGCTGCCCTCTACATTGAAATTGCAGTGGAACTAACCAGTCGTATGTAAATGTAGATTTGATTTGTTCTTTTGGTGTTTAATCGCATCTTGCGCTTGATCTATGTACATGTGCTGCTCCAGAGGCGCCGACTTTTGGTATTTCCAGGGGGGGCACGAAATTGTAATGTTAATAATAACATCAATAACCTTAATCCTTAATAGTAATAATAATAATAATAATAATAATAAAACAAGTACCTAACATTTTATTCACCTAGAAAAGAAACAGAGTTATATACATAAAAATAATAAAATTTCAAATTAAACGAATTTTCAATTAATGTCTAATACAACGAATCAGGAAAGGTAAACGAATTATGTTTCAATTCATGGAAAACGTATTTTGACGAACTTTGGCTTTGCAAAAAAAAATCATTTGCTACGTCAATAATATATTTAATTTGAATGCTAAATCTCCATGAATGCTCAAAATTGAAACACTTTCCTGACACATGGTTGACCTTAAGTGGGATTTCAAACATCTTAAGCTTCAAAATGACCTTTCAGGCGCACATGTCGCAATAAATTTGACAGTTTCAGGCAACATTTCTATGTATTGTACCTAGAAGTTTTTAAAAAAAATTGCAAACTTCCATATTATTGAATCAAAGTTAATATTGTGTGATGGAACTGGATAAATTTTCCAGGGGGGGCAGTGCCCCCCCTCATGTTCTCCTGGGGGGGCACGAGCCCCACTGCCCCCCCGTAGTCGGCGCCTCTGTGCTGCTCGTATAAAAAATTAACTGGCGCATGTAGGATGTCAGGAAGTGTCTACTAGAAATAAATTTATGAAATTCTTTAAAATCACTTAATATTATAATCACTGGTAGTAGGTTACAATTTTCTGAAAACACGCAGCATGATTTTTCCAGTAGTTATTTAGGCATAGTAAAATTAATTCTTTGGAGTTACATCCCCATTATAATAATCATGCACTTACAAATTCCTACTCGCGCAGATGTTGTTGAGCAGCGTTCTTTATTCTAGAATATTAATGACTTGATGAATAGAATATACCCCATGCAATATAAATTTTGTTTTCAAAATTAAGTAAATTCAACAAATTTTTGGAAAAAGCCGTAAGGAAATGAAGATAATTTTTACGTATACAGTATGTCTCGGATGGGGTTACAAAGTGGGAAAAACTCTACATGTTCATAAATTCCCATCGCACGTATTAACTTTTATCCAACTGTTTTATTCTTTTATTCACGATTTTTTTTTTGCAAATTGTGTCGATTCTACATTAGCCGAAGGAACTTCGTTCCTACCTGGTGTCCCACGACACCACATCGTTTTTATTTATATAGATATACATACGTACATATGTGTTTGGGATGATGGCAACTTGTTGGCTTTATAAAGCATTAACATTAAATCAAGCACTATATACAGGGTGTCCCACCCAAGCGTATTTCCTCCTTACTTTTAGAAATGCGATTAGCTGCTAAGTATAAAAGTAAGCTGCATGGTATAAAATTATTTTCAAAGATGGCGGACTTCGTTATTTTCAATGGAACACATTTTAATTTCCAATTGAATTTAGGGACACTTTGTTAAAAACTTTGGACCTAAGACGTACCATTTGGTCAGAATTTGTTTCGAAGAAATTTAACATTTGCAATGCTTTGAAAAATTCATGAAATCTTGGAAAATAAATTCGATAGAAAGTTGCAGTTTTAACTGTTGTGTTAAACACAAAAGAAGGTATCTGCTTCGTTGATACCTTAAGAAAATTGGGAAAGTTTATAATTAAATTAAGTAAATTTGAGATTTTCCAAACTTTGATAATTCGACTTTTTAAATGGAACAATATATTAGTTTTTACACCACCAGAGACCAGACCCAGATGTTTGTCCTCTTTCAATTCTATTAAAGCCATTTTGGTATGTCTATGCTCGTTTTTGGAACATTTAAGATTTTCTGATTTTTTAAAATGCGTTTTTACATTTTTAACCCATACCAAGATGGCTTTGTTTTACGTGTAACAATAAATTTGTGTAATTTTGTGTTCTTAAGAAATTATTTGAAGAATATGCAATTACTAGCTAGAGATAAAATAAAATGAAATTAAGAGATAAAAAAGTTGCTGGTGGAACATATCAGGCTTATTATTAAACTTATTAAACGATCAGAAATGAGCTGTGAAACTTAAAATAAAGTAGACTATAATGGCGTTTCTTAATAAAAGTATGGCAATATTGTAAATGTGAAAACACATTACAAACAATCAGAAAATCTAAATATTTCAATAACTAGCAGACAAACCAAAATGGTTTCCTTGAAAATTGAAAGAGGATAAAAATGTGCGCCTGATAGTGTAAAAATTAATATAACCATTCTATTTAGAAAAGTCGAGATATCAATGTTTGAAAAATCTCAAATTTAATGGTCAACATCATGAACTTTTCCAATTCTCTAAAATAAAGTTTGTAATGTAGCTTTTGTGTTTAACACAACAGTCAAAACCACAACTTTCTATATAATTTAGTTTTCGGTTTTTTTTTAAAACATTGCAAACCTCAAATTTTCCGAAAAAATGTCAAATTACGATCAAATAATAAGTCTTAGGGCCAAAGAACTTTGAACAAAGTAACCCTAAAATTCAATTAGAAATTAAAAAATTCAACAATATATAGGATGTTCCATTTATTAGTTACAAAAAAATATTGAGAAATGTACAGGGTGTTTCTTAGCGTTTTGCAGTTTTTGATCATGAATAACTCGTAAACCATTTCAGATAAACGGGCCATACAAATTGCATTTTGTAGAGTAGGCTTTGGGAATTTATTGACAGTCGTGGCAAATTTCGGCGGTGCAGAACGTACTTTCTGTGTTCGTAGTTTTTACGAAGAGCATTCTTACGTCGTAATTAGGCGTAAATTTTGTACTCATTACGGTCTGCACAATAATAATCAGGCACCTGGTGCGAATTTAATCAAATATTGGGTGACGAAGTTCGAAGAGAGAGGCTCAGCAATAAAATCATGTTCCATTGGACGCCAGCGGTCCGTTCGAACTCAAGGAAACATTGAACGTGTAAGGGAAGCAGCATCAAGAAATCTATGTTTATCAGTGCGCAAACAAGCTGCTGCTTTAAACTTAAGCTGCACCAGCATTTTTCGCATGCTGCGAAAGGACTTACAACTCTTCAAGATTCAATTAGTGCAAAAATTGAGGGAAGAGGATTACCCTAGACGGCTTGCATTTGCCACTGAAATGTTGGAGCGCTTTGACGAGTTCGACAACATTTTCTTCACCGATGAGGTGCACTTCCTCCTCGATGGTTACGTGAATCGTCAAAATCCAAAGACAACCCTCGGCAAAAACACGAAAAGCCTTTACATAACCTGAAAGTGACTGTGTGGGCCGCAATCTCCTCGGGAGGTATAATGGGCCATTATTTATTTGAAGACCAATATGGGCGCGCAGTTACTGTTAATTCTATCCGCTATGCCGCAATGATACACTAGTATTTCGGGCCTTCGTTCCAAGAATTTGATGGTGTTCATAATCAAACCTGGTTTCAGCAAGATGGTGCCACTTGCCATACCTCTGACATCGTGTTAGGAGCAGTCGGAGAACATTTTCCTGACAAATTAATTTCGAGAAGTTGGCTCCCCAGGAGCCCTGACTTAACCCATGAGATTTTTTTCTGTGGGGGCTACCTGAAGAGTCGAGTATACAACAACCGCTCTGGAAATTTACGCCAGCTAAAGGAATGTATACGGCAAGAAATTGAAGCAATTACGCCCGACTTATGCAGACGTGCAGTATATAACGCAAGGGGTCGCTTAGAAGAGTTCCAGCGCCGCCAGGGGCGTCACTTAAATGGTACTATTTTTCATAAGTAATTCCTAAGTTCGTAAGTTTAATGTTCAAATAAAAAATGTTCTCAAAAGCTGAAAACAACTGATTTATGATTTTTTCAAATGTGCAAAACACTATGAAACACTCTGTATTTAGGGACAAGGAAAAAATGAAATGTACTTGCTTTTATTCTATTTTTATTGATAATTTTTCTTAAAAACCCCTCTAATTTTAACGTTCCCTTTATTACAGTAACAAAAACAAGTAGGTACTTAGGTGTAACATTCATACAATAAAAACGAAATCAAAAATATAAAATACTAGCAATTATAGTACAACCTTGATCATCCGAACAAGTAATTATCTGAATATCCGCTTATCCGAACAGAAAAGTTATGGTATGAAGCTAAAGGTTGCATTCGCTGTCAGTACATAGGTATACATGTATGTATAGATATGTGCTGATTTTTTATAAAGGCGTACCACCGAACATAGATTGTTTTCGAATTTTATGTATTAATAAATGGAATATTTCCTATGTATTTGATTATCTGAACAATTATTTGCTTACCTGAACGATTGCCAACAATTAGTTCAGATAATCGAGGTTGTACCATATAATTTACAAACTGAAGTAAAATAAGTTTTTCGCTTATATAAAAATGCATACACTTCTTTATGGAATAGCCTTAAAAGTGTTTTAAATTTGAGCCCTGCTAAATTAACCGAAAGGTTCTCGTACCAAAAAATTAAGTTTGCTTTTGTTGCTTAGCTACTGCTTGCGAATCTGATTTAAATTTTGGTATCAATTTTAATAACTCTTTCAATAATCTGTTTACCATTTCCTGTGCTGACCATCTCGGGCTGTACGGATAATTGTTTACAGAATAGTTAAACGGTTTCCCAAACTGCATATGAAACACTGAATGCAGTACAACATGTGGTTTTTCGAAAGGGAACTTGGTTCCTAAAATATTTTAAAGTATGATCAAGGACTACTTGAAATTAAAAACTATTTACCTAAGTTGATGGTAACGATGCAATAAAACTTCTCAACTTCACACAACAACGTTGCTTCTGCAAACTGAACATTATCATACTCAACGACACTCAATTTTTGCATAATTAACGCAGAAATATATTCCATTTTCTTTTGATGACGACTTTCAATTGCTTTCACTGCGGAAGACAGAAGATCTGTTATCGACTTAACATATTCCACTAAGCCTTTCTCTCTGCTGTATGCTGGAATATGAAGTATACTTGAACTACCAATGACCTGTTCTAATCTTGCAGTGAACTGTAGTTCAGCAGAAACTCTTCCACTATCTGGTTTGTGAAAATGTAATTTTAATGTCGCTGTGTCTACTGCAGAAGACAATAATTGATCAGAATCACTGCTACGGTAAATGAAAATCACATTAAATAATTAGCACAGAACAAAGGAATTCGACCAAGTTCTCATACTTACGGTAGCAAGTAAATCGGAAGTGATGAAAAATCGACCGCAATAGAAATGAAAAATATTAAGCCACCTTTGTTATCAACCAATAATTCTATATTATCTTCCGAAACCTCCGTAATTAATTCATTGTATTCAACGTATAATTTGGAAAATATAAGATCGCTTTGAAATTTTTCTAACTAAAAAATAAATCAGTTATTTAACACTATGAGAAATATGAAACATTTGAGTTAAAACTTAAGACTGCATACCTGAGTGTGCTTAAACAACGAGACAAATTCACTTAAAACAGAACTTAGGATCTTAGGATTTTTCAAATTCCAGTTGAGAAGACTTGGGACATTTTCAACAATATCCTCTATAATAGGGTCATATAGAAATGTCTCATCATGAAAATAAAACTCGGGGGCAATTTTATAATCTTGTTCATTGAAGTAAATTTCCCATTCTAGGACTCTACCAGCATACGGAATTTCTAATATAAAATTGGCATCACAAAGTCTATTCTGATTTTTCTGCTTTAAATTATTCTTGCTGCTTTTTTTGATTTTTATGTTTTTGGATGTTGGACCTGTTCGAAAAAGGTGCATTACAGAAGAAAAACCCAGTAAACACGAGGAGTCAAAACTTACCCTCGCCTAAAGCAAGTTCTTCAAAATTTTTCCTTAAAAATGGTGGTAAACGATGTATCATTACGTTATAATTATTGTTGTTTGAATTAGCCATAACGTCCCAATTTAGAAATTGTAAAAACTAAAGTACTAGTACACAGCCACAGATTTCATTAATCTGTGAATGCAGCTCACACAATTAACAATATACAAAAATTCTGACATACTCATGCAAATCCCTTTAAAATGGCGCAGTAGAACTACTTTTTTATAAGTTGGTACTTGCTACTTCGGGACATAAGTGCCTCCGTCATACGTCAGATTTTCATTCCAAACATAACAAAAGCACGTGCCATTTGACGTTTATCGATATTATTTAGAACGTCTTAAACTAGTTTTTGCAATATAAATTCGGGAGATAAGTGGCGCGTCACAAACGTCAGATTTTCATTCCAAACAAAACAAAGCCACGTGCTTTCTGACGTTTTAACCTAACCTCTGAAATATAATTATAATTACATATAGTTGTTTTCAAGTTTTTACGCGTAAGCCCAACACACAAATTGAAAATAAACTGTTTTCACTGCAAAACGTCTATAATTATATTGCAAAAACTAGTTTAAGACGTTGTAAATAATATCGACAAACGTCAAATAGCACGTGCTTTTGTTTTGTTTGGAATGAAAATCTGACGTATGACGGAGGCACTTGGGTCCCGAATTCTAGACGTTTTGCAGTGAAAACAGCTTATTTTCAATTTGTGTGTTGGGCTTACGGGTAAAAAACTTGAAAACAACTATATGTAATTATAATTATATTTCAGAGGTTAGGTTAAAACGTCAGAAAGCACGTGGCTTTGTTTTGTTTGGAATGAAAATCTGACGTTTGTGACGCGCAGATTTGAAAAATATATATAGATATCTAGTTAGCATCAGAAACAGACTTGGGTATACAGGCCGCCATAATGGCCGCCATGTTGAGTTCCCTTTTGATTGGTTGCCGCCGACCAATAACACAGCTATTGCTTTCCACTTTCATTGGAGGATTAACTTCACGCGCCAACGAAATTGAATGGAATGAAGCCATGCATATTTCCAAAAAAATTTTCAAGATAAATATTATTATGTAGTATGAAATAATGCAAACAGTTAATGGTAACAATTTTATAAGTATAATAGTGAAAAATTTATCAGTATTTTTAACCATTTATCTTAGAGTATAGCAATAGCACTAAATTTATTTATGGAAATAAGATCATTTGAGATTGAGGCTATTGATGATTAGATACTGGCCAAAAACAATTTAGCTTACATATGAAAAGTTATATTTCTCCCTTTGGTATTCTTATGAGCATTTTTGCAGCCCAATACAAAACAATGGACCATGATGAAAAAATAATGAAAATAAACTTTTGAAATGCACCCCGTCAACCACTGCTAATTATGTTTTGTAATAAAATGTATCTGCACAATGAAATTAATAAAATCTATATAATATTAAGCACCAAGTTTAATTTGTTAAAACAATACACAAACGACGAACGTCAAATCAAAACTGGGTCACAAAAAGACAATTGACATTATTTGACAAACAGTTACGACACAACAATATTGAGTTTCACACTAGGCACTAGACAAAAATCACTAAAAAGGAGATCATCATGGCGGACAATATACCCAAACCATTTTATTATATCCCCACTACCGCATGTTGGATATCCAGATTCTTTTCGGAAATCCGTGGTGACGCGCCACTTATCTCCCGAATACGATGGCTCTCTAGACTCCTGTTTAACAACAAGTACAAAAGTAGTTCACTTTTCTTTACCACTGCACCCTGCCATAACTTTAACTTAACCTAAATTGCTTCTGATATCTAGTGTGTATTTCATTTTTAGTTTTTGGTTTTCTTCCAGTTTGTGTTTTATCTATAAGAGACATACGAGGAAGATCAAATAAAAATGGTAATTTTTTAGTTTCTATGCAAAAATTAGTAGATATTAATACTACCAGTAATTTTTAGCCCAAATTAGATATTACCAGTTGTAAGCATCCGAACAGTCGGAAGACTAAAGCTTTAACAAAGCACACCAAGAAGTATGTACTATGTTCTTGTTGTTTCATAACTTTCTTTCCTACGTATTTAATTTTATTGGTCTTAGATTAGAAATTCGTAAGAAAAAAAAGTTGACGCAAAATATCAAACAAAATCTGGTTGGTGAAAAATTGGCTTGGTTTAAGCAAAATTTATCAGAAAGTGGCAGTGCTTGCACACCACTGGAAATGGAGCAGTTAATTTACAGGTGTGTATTTTGAACAAAAGATGTCTTTTTTATTAGTTATAAGAATAAGAAGCAGCGTTCAAAATATATATTTTATTTTGCTTAGATATATATGCCGATTTGATGATGAACTTACACAAATTAAATTAAAACATTCTGTGGGAAACAGAAAAAGTAGACAGCATGCCAACAGGGAAGACATTATAAACATGACTATCAAAAGGGAAAAAGAAGAATTCAATACTTGTGGATTAGGTAACTTATGTTTAAAGATAATATTAATATTAAAATAATACTTTTTAGAAGTTCCAGATCTTTTAAATCTCACACAGCTACAACTTTTACGTACATGGAATGGTGAACTACGGTATTTGCCCAATTTTATACTTCGAAGAATAAGTAAAAAGTATCTCGATAGTGAAAAATCCAAAATAGAAAATCAGTAATGCTAATATTGTAACATCTGATAATTGTAAAATGAATACAGAATAAAATGCTATTTTTCTTTCATTGCTTTATAAAGTAATATTATGGTTCGAGTATTGTGGCACTAACTTTGGTCTATAATTTGAAGTATGGATATCTGAATTTCTGACAAATGGTACAATTTGTATATCAGTAGTTACAAGTCATCATCGCAGTAGATCCAATTAAAGAGTAGGTTAAAAGCTGTACTAGTGACAGCTGTCATTTGTCAACTTTAATGTGGCCAAAATCTTTGAGGAGTGTCCGGTTTTAAACGTTTTTTGTTTAAAATAAGCTGTAAAAGTACCTGTGTTTTGTGGCATCGTAGTATTTAATAGGCAATGGAAAAAAGTGGCAGCATAGAACTTCTCAATATGGATAATAATCATTACAACAAGAATTTGAACCGAGATGCTTACAGATCTGAATCTAAATCAAGTTCCCTGAATTCTAAACAGGAATCGGTAAGCTCTAATACACAATTAAATTATTAATCACAAATTGGAAAAGGCAGCAATCAGTTTTGCTAAATTACTTTTATTTTTCCTTTATTCAATTTTTGGAGTCATTCGCATTGCCACTAGACTCAATTATTTTATTGTACCTAGAAATGTAGTCTTAACTTCAGCTAGTTGTAATTTTAGACAAGCTGGGGAAAAGTTTCTCCTAGTAAAAGCTACTGTTCATCTAGTTCTACGTCTACAGAAAATGTGGTATCTACGCTGGAGCATAAAAAAGTACCAAAAGTAGTGTTTTTGTTACTTTTGCGAACTTAAGGTAACTGTCAACTTTTTAATTACAGATACCATCCGATACTGTCTCAAGTCGCCCAGATGAGCCTCCTTTATTACCAGGTGAAAAAGTATCGGGTTTAGCGAGAGATGTGACTTATTTATGCCCATATTATGGCCCTGCCCGAGGGGTTCTTACTGTGACAAACTACAAGTTATATTTTCGTTCAGTTGACAAAGATACTCCTAATGTAATCGAAGTTCCACTTGGAGTTGTAAGTTTGTTGAAATTATTTTTAGCCAAGTATACCACATCTCTTAAAATACACACATCACCAACATTTTCCAAATGTTTTAAAAATTCAATGAAAATTAGCTCATATAAAATAGCAGATTTAGAAATAAATTATCGTGACATGTTGATTAAAGCATATTGCTGAACTTTATTTTTGTGAATTGTGCGTAAAATATATGAAACAATGCAGTCTTTCTGAGGAATGCGGGACATTTTGTTTAAATACAGGATTGTTGCTTGAAATATGGGGCACGTGACAACTCTGTTCATGTAATGTGCAAGTTGGCATCATAGCATTCGTTCTCTTTAGGTACTAAGTGAATATGTTCTAGCTGTAATAATAATTTATCTAATTTTTGCAGGTATCAAGAATTGAAAAGGTTGGTGGAGCATTGTCTCGTGGAGAAAATGCGTATGGTATTGAAATCTTCTGCAAAGACATGAGGAATTTAAGATTTGCACATAAACAGGAAAACCATTCGAGAAGAAATGTTTTTGAGAAATTACAGCAATTTGCTTTTCCGTTGTCTCAGAATTTGAAAGTGTTTGCTTTCGAATATTCAGAAGATTTTCCTGAAAATGGTTGGAATGTATATGAACCTATTGCCGAATTGAAAAGAATGGTGTGTATTTTAATTCCAGATTTAACATATTCTTTATTTAAAAGTTCCTTTTTTACCAAATATCTCCATAAAATAGCAATGTTATTAACCCTTCAAATCATAGGGCGTCAACAATGACATGTGGAAGATATCAAAAATTAATGAACGCTATGAAGAATGTGATAGCTACCCTGCTGTGTGGGCTGTTCCTACACAAGTAACTGATGAAGAAATCAGGACTGTTGTGAGTTTCAGAAGCCGTGGGAGAATTCCTGTACTTAGCTGGATTCATCCTGAGTCACAGGCAACTATTACACGATGTGCCCAACCTTTAGTGGGGGTAAGAACTATTCATAGTTAAGGGTGCGGAATTTGAGCACTAAAAACAGGACATGTAGACACATTTTTATTCAACCATCATTCTGAAATTAAAGTAGATGGGGCGTTAAATAAAAAAAGATTTATCCATAAATGATCAACTTAGAGACTCGCACTACTTTTGTAGTAATATTTTTCATTCACCTTAAATAAATCTCCCTCAAATTATTGAAAAACCCGTCATAAAACCGCCATAAACTCGACACCTTTTTTTACTATTTGTACACGTATTTATCGTAATTAGAAAGTAGGGTTGTCTAAGTTAATTATTCCTTATTCATTTTCGACCAAGAACGTTTGTTGAAATGGTATCTTGGAATGAAAATTATATTGCAATCTCTCCATCTTGTGCATATTTGGCTGAGATGCACAGTAAACTGGATGTTTGACAGTAGTAGTAGTGTTGCCACTGCAATGCAGATGGCGGCGGCGCTTCAGCTTATTCTCATATTTCTAAATAGAAAATAATAATTTAAAGATAGGACCACCGCCTAATCCTCCCAGATTTATTCGGTTGCTGCTAAAGCAAAAATCTTGAAAATTCCAAGCTGTAGAGGTTTTGCCTGAAGAGTTTGCAGTTGTGATAGAAACCAATCATAATAGATTGTGACTATATTTTGCATAATCCTAATCACGCTTTTGGGCAATAGGTGGCAGCACTTTATAGACTAACAGCTGATAAATCGCAGCTTTAACATAAAACTTATCAGTAGTAATTAGCAGCAGATATCCCATTTCAGTAAATGTTAGGTGAAATAATTTGCTAAAATATTTTGGGGCGCGGTTTTGTTTTCTGACTGGTAGAAGACGCACATCACAAGCATGAATGTTTTATTATATACCATTTGATGACAGTTAAAGGTGTTTAATTTAACCTCAACATATTGAAATACACAGTGTACATTAATTTAACTGTGTATACTAAATATTTAGGAATATAACATTTATAAAAAAATGTAGGAATTTTAAATGGGGTTTTTTATTAGGTAAGTGGTAAAAGATGTAGAGAAGATGAACGGTACATTCAGTTAATCATGGATGCGAATGCGCAGTCTCATAAAATGTTCATAATGGATGCCAGACCAAGTGCAAATGCTATAGCGAATAAGGCCAAAGGAGGAGGGTAACAATTGCCAATAAAATTGTTTCGGTTTATTTACTTCTCTTTTTTAGATATGAATCAGAAGATGCTTATCAAAATGCAGAACTTGTGTTCCTCGATATTCACAATATACACGTTATGCGAGAGTCTTTACGAAAGCTGAAGGAGCTGTGTTTTCCTAATATCGAAGAAACAAGGTGGATGTCTGGTATCGAATCTACATATTGGTTGAAACATATCAAGTGCATCTTGGCTGGAGCAGCGCGTATAGTTGATAAGGTAACACAAATGCTCCTACTGTGTTCTCAAAGTTTGTTGCGCTAAATTGACCTGATAAAATGAAGATGTCAAAATATATTTTTTAATCCATCATCATAAGGTTCTCAGTCTGAAGACTGGTTGGACGCGTACCTCCATCCTTTCCTATCCTGAGCTAACCCACGCATTTCTCTAAAAGTCGAACATCCTACATCCCTAACTATTTGAGAGCAGTAGTCTAATCTAGGCCTACCCCTACCTCTTTTTATTCCTATCTCTGACTCTAGTATGTCGCGAACTATTCCTTCGTGTCTTAGAAGATGTCGTACCATCCTATCTCTCCTATTCTTTATTGTTTTCCATACCTGTCGCTTTTCTCCAACTCTTTCTAATACCTCCCTATTGCTAACCTTATCTATCCACTGTATCTTCATCATGCGTCTGTAGCACCACATTTCAAACGCTTCTACTCTTTTGCGATCCGCCTCTTAAATTGTTAAATGTGTAGATCTTGATTCTGTGGTAACTTTCGATGATACATTTTTCTGTTAGGTGGAAAATCACAAAACGTCAGTCTTAGTTCACTGCTCTGACGGTTGGGACCGTACTGCTCAATTAACTGCTTTGGCAATGTTGATGTTAGATCCTTACTATCGCACTTTGAAAGGATTTGAAGTGTTAATTGAAAAGGAGTGGTTGTCTTTTGGACATAAATTTCAACAGGTATTTTTCACATTTTATATACCTACTTAATTGGATTTAAGTTTAATTTATTTCATTGGGTAATTTTTGTTCGAAAGTGTTCTCATCGCCACAAAAAGTGGTTGACTGTTGCTGTCCTCTTTCACATGGGAGCCTTCTTGTGGTGGAAGTCGACTAAAACTATAAATTGCAAGTGGGTGACAGTCGACCACTTTTTGTGGTTGACCTTGTCGACTGAAAGTTGCTTGTGTGAAAGGCAAAATAATTGCATGCCCAAACATTTATTTAAGGCCAGTATTGGGCCATACATTTTTAGTAGTAACAACTAAGATAAATTTTTATGCGACTGAATAGAAATATTTATACCATAATTTGGACTCATCTCTCATATTGTGCACACATTGAAATAATATATTTGTAGCGTATTGGTCATGGTGATAACCATCATTCCGATGCTGATCGTTCACCAGTATTTTTACAGTTCGTCGACTGCGTATGGCAAATAACACAACAATTTAAGAATGCCTTTGAATTTAACGATTATTTTTTAATAACAATCTTGGATCATCTATACTCTTGCAGATTTGGTACTTTTCTGTGTAACAGTGAAAGGGAAAGAGTTGAACAACGTAAGTTACTGTGACTGATGTTTTCTTATTTACATTTGCATTGTTTAGGTGTTAAAGAACAAACAGTTTCCTTATGGTCGCACATTAATAGTCAGCTTAGTGTTTATTTAAATCCATTGTATTGGGCCAATCCTTACGAGCAAAGGGTGTTAACACCAATAGCAAGTATACGGCACATAAAGTTGTGGAAAGTGTATTATTGTCGTTGGAATCCGAGCATGCGAACACCGGTATGCTCCCTTTTTCTTGCTGTATAATGTATATTTTTTTTGTTACTCTGTTTACTTTTCTGTATGATCAGGATCCAGTTTATCAACGCATTCTAGAACTTTTGGGTCTAAAGGAGCAGCTGCAGCGGCAAGTTGAAGAGTGTCGTAAGGAACAACAGTCGAGAGTGACACGTACTAATGTTTCACCAGCGTGATGAATTAGCCAAAATGTATAATCTTAATATATTATGCTATTTCACTTGTACTGAGAAGAGGTGGACCATACTTTTTGGTTAAAATTATGCTCCGCTTGTTCTATTAGATGTTACAAAAAATGCCAAATAATATGACAAGAAAATCAACTTGGAAAGGTAGTTGTCTGTTACAGACCAATTTAGCACATTGCAATGGCTAACTGTAGGAATATTATAATTACATTCCCTAATATATTATGTAAAATTTGCCGTAGAACGAAGTTTGAGTTTTGATGGCAATTCTTCTTTCTGTTTACCTCTTTTGGTCTTGTTTAATAAGTAAGGTATTGTATTTGTAAGTCATTGTGAATTTAAAGTATGCTTCTATTACTACGTAGAAGGTATTTCACGAAGTTTTCAAGGAGCGTGTTCTCCAGGTTTTTTAAGTAAAAGTTTTTATGAACATGAATCCTATTCTCAAAAATGAGCGAGTTATGGGGAATTTTCAATTTTTCGTCTACAAAATTAATTTAAGAAGTTGTCTACATATGGACATAGAAATGTTCATTCTGATGTCTTGAATAGTACAAGAGGCATGGACGGACAGCACACTATTGGCCCAGTCCGTAAATTTTTGAGGTGACGAATCAAAAGGAGTCTGTAAGTACCAAGAAAGTCTGTTTTCCTTACATACGTATTTTTGGCATTTCTTGTACAAAATAGAAGGAATGATTCCTGTTTTGAATGTTACTAAGAATTGTGAACCATCAACTTGTTCTGAGCTCTAACCTTTTGCCTGAACAGTGTAAAAAATGGACACGATTTTTGGTTTTGCAATTGCTGCCTCTTCTATATTCAAATTTGGCAACCCACACTATTTTGGTTAAACTACATATTAGAGGTAATAATTCAAAATTCTCTTAATTTTTCATGGACGAGTGTTCAGTTGTTTGTTTCTAGTTCAAAAATTATTAGTTTAATATAATTATTATAACAGTACAGTATTTTATATTCAGTTAATATTTTAAAATTATTATTTAAATTCAGCCTAGCTGTTTCCTACGAATGTTTTATTTTTTGATAGAAAAGCGAATTTCTTTGTATTTTGTATTTTTAATTTGAATACTATTAATCCGAATTTTGCTTGTTATTTATTTAGTCAAACCAACAACACTGAAAAGAGGGGGGATCCAGCTATTTACATTTACAATGAAAGCAACGGCAGTAATCACAGTCTAATTGTGTTTTTGGAGTGATGGGAACAAAATAATTGAACACCATCAACAAATAACATGATTATTCAAATACAAGTAAATAGAAAACCGCACATTCGAAACTATAATTTAAATATGGTTATGTACAACGTGTCCCAAACTGGACACGTTCTTATGGGAACACCCCTTATTTGAAGAGATAGAAAAAAATTAACCAAGGTGTCCGGAGCTCAAATTTAATGAGAAAACCACTGGTGCAAACAAAACTTTGCTATCTCTTATCATTTGGCCGCTAGAGGGCGATCCTCAAATTTCGTCGATTTCTTTTATGTCCTATAACTTGTTTATTAATAAAGATAATTAATTTTGGTAAAAACTTTCTTAATGCACTTTTTTCCGTAGAATCCATTGCAATAGGCAGTTTTTTACAGGGCGTTTAGATTTTCGTGCACCACCCCAAACTAATTTTTTTTGTATATAGACCTTCCTATATATTATGAGATTTTTGAAAAGCTCGTAAAATTTCCTAAATTTTGATGTATCACTTGTCATGTTTATATTAAAAACCATTAGCATCATTACGATTTAAAAATTAAAATATTGTGCCTGCAGAAATCAAGATTGCCATGACTAATAAAATGACATAGGATGCTAACATGTTATGATTAAAACCACAGATCCAGAGTTTCATGATAAGATTACTCATAGTTATATTAAATTAATAATTCTTTAAATGTTGCTAATGGTTTTTAAGATAAACATGACAAGTGATACATCGAAATTTAGGAAATTTTACGAGCTTTTCAAAAATCTCATAATATACATATAGCCTTTTTAACATTAGAAACCTTCCACCACATTTCATTTCCCTAGCTATTTCAGATTTTGACAAAAAAATAAAAAACATAATTTCCACCTCCCACTTTGGAGGAGCGTAACTCCTAAGGGAGGGACATGAGGATTTGTTTATATCAAACACCCCCTTTAATTTTCAACAAGGAATCGCCTCTTAAATTTTTTCACACTTATTTGGATACACCCTGCATAAAAAAATTAGTTTGGGGTGGTGCACGAAAATCTAAACGCCCTGTAAAAAAACTGCCTATTGCAATGGATTCTACGGAAAAAAGTGCCTTATGAAAGTTTTTACCAAAATTAATTATCTTTATTAATAAACAAGTTATAGGACATAAAAGAAATCGACGAAATTTGAGAATCGCCCTCTAGCGGCCAAACGATAAGAGATAGCAAAGTTTTGTTTGCGCCAGTGGTTTTCTCATTAAATTTGAGCTCCGGACACCTTGGTTAATTTTTTTCTATCTCTTCAAATAAGGGGTGTTCCCATAAGAACGCGTCCAGTTTGGGACACCTTGTACATATCTCAAATACTTACATGACACTTTTCGAAAAATGTGCATTAGTAAATAAACATAAATATTGACAAATATTCTACTCACAGTGGATGGATCAAGAACTTTGACGTAAATTCACTATGAATTCTTAATAGATTATCTTCTACTCCTGAAGATGCTGACGTTGTCAGCGAAACACGTGTCGAGTTTAATTACTGTGTCACTGTCTTTTGGCGTGTGGGGTTAACTTATTAAGAATTCATAGTAAATATTCTACTAACAACGATTTTTAGATATTGAGGAAGAATCAGTTAAATTCCCTCAAAATTTTAGCTTGCTCGAATAAGCAGTATTCAGAAGATATAAAAAATACAAAACACTCCGTCTATGAAACAAATTAGGACATGTTGATAAGACTTTCTTTCCTTATTTTGAGCCATAGAATATATGACGGTGTTACACCCTGTATATTTAAACATAACACATGCGTGTTATATCTATTTTGAAGCCCAAATGAAATTGATGATTGATCACAAAAATAGTGTCGTAGTTTTCGTCCCCCCTTTGCTGACGTCCCTCTATTTCATTATTTTTATACATTATCACAGAGGAGAGAAGGGACTCAGGAAGTAAGTCACAGTACATCATGAACGCACCAAAAAGTGTCATTCTCATTTCAAAATAAACAAAAGTTTATTTTTGTATTTTTGAAGTTTATTTTATGTAAGTACATCTTTCAAAGTTTGTTTTTGTATTTCAAAGTTTTTTAATAATAAAAAAGGCGCCCTGTGTTTTGGCAAGTGTCCTGTTTTTCTTAAGACCTCGTCCTGCGAATTCAATTTTTGGACCTGGTAACGGTTACCAGGACCAGGTAACCCTAGTGAAGAGGTATGTTTGGAATGAAAACTGAAAAGTGACAGCAGTGATAGTCCACTTTCGTAGTGAATTTCTGTCCGAAGACTGGTTGGACACGTACCTCTATCCTTTCCTCTCCTGAGCTAACATACGCATTTCCCTAAAAGTAGAACATCCCACATGCCCAACTATTTGAGAGCAGTAATCTAGTCTGGACCTCCCCCCACCTCTTTATTCCTATCTCTCACTAGTATGTCGTCAACTATTCCTTGGTGTGTCTCAGAAGGTGTCCTACTATCCTAGTATCCTATCCCTCCAATTCTTTATTGTCTTCCATACCTTTCGTTTCGCTTTACTCCAACTCTTTGTAATCTTACCTATCCAAGGTTGTAGCACCACATTCAAAAATGCAATAACAAACAGACCACTAAAACAAAGCTAGGTGTTCCTAAAAGAAATGGGACGATTGTTATGAGAGAAAATAATTTTAAATTATAAAGAATTAAATACAAAAACGCGCTTTTCGGAGCAAAAATGACACGTGGGTCTACCAGACTGTCGCATGCGCATTACGCATTTTCTGTAATGCACTTATGATGAAGTTCATTTTACACAGATAGCGCTTGCATCGAATAATCGTGACGTCATTCTATTGATTGCTTCTGTAGTTGTCGAAGTCGACAAACTGTGTACGCCATATTAACTTAAGTGAAATTGTGAATAGTGAAGTTAAATCGTGAAATCTCTAATCATCCGTCCGGATTATCTTGCGGTGGGATTAATTTCTAGTTGTTTCCTGTTAACCCATTTGGACGGACCAAGGTAAATGCTTATTTTTTAACAGAATTCAGTATTGCTAGGGCTTTGAATTTAATGTTTTTATTGCTATGACGAACTGAGTACTTCATCTCGTACCGTTATATTGTTCACTGTAAACAGTTGTATTTATAGTTGATCGCGAAGCAATTGAAATAATTAGCCTCTTTAAGTACTTTTATAAATAAGTATTGTGTTATAATCACAGTGATATTTTGGCAGGTATCGGGTTGGGCGATTGCAAGCCCCGTTTTGTGCTTACGTATTTCCTTTTGTAATTTTAGTAATCATCCTGTTAAGTTTCTCTAGTTTCTAATGCTAAAAAATTCATATTCTCAATTACAACATATTGTTAAAATGGTTTTTGTGTAAAATAACAATAACGTTTGACACTTTCAGTTTGTTGTCATTTCAGTTATCATGAAATTTCCCTGTAAAGCTCCATTGTTTTGTCACACAGCATCTGATCATTTCAGAAAAAGGGTTCGTTCACTGGGTCCTGCAAATCTAAATGGTTGCGTGCAGACAGCATGTCTACTTTGCCAGGCCTGGCCTCCAAGGGGGAGAAAGGAAAATTAAAATTTCAATCTTTAGATATCAATAATTTATACAGACAAAGCAGGGTAAGCAATTTAATATTTCTTTTTTGAATTAAAAATTCTTGGATTTGTATGCATAGGAAGTGAACTGCATTGTCAAGGTTAGATAAGCAAGGCTTAATTACCTATTTCACTTTTTAATATTGTGAGCTGAGTTTATGCAGTCACTTAAATAAACCAAGAGTTATTACTGACAACCAAACTAATAAAGAATATGTCGAAGTGAGCAGGTTATGCCTCACCAACTAGAATAGTTCACACCTGAAGTGTACTTTTAATTGTTTTGGTTTTTGTTCGTTTTCGAGTAGGTGAAAATTTATTTTACGTACGTACTATTGTTATGTTAAATTTTTATTGACGTTTTGCAGATACGGTTGGTGCATGCCCATTTTTGGCTTTTTTTAAGAAGAAACTAAAAAGTTGGATTAATCAGTTTTAATTCTGTGTTTCGTATTTAATTTTTAATTGTGTGCAGAACATATCCATGTATAAACAGCATTAGTCCCATTTAAATGTAACAAAAATTACCTAAAGTAAATGGAAGTTAAAAATTTGTTATATTTTGGGCTGATAACTGATGTATTCAGTTTGTTTTCTAGTAGTATGTAAAAAATCAATATAAATATAATCTACAGTTAGACTTCTATAGCATATTAGAACTGAATTTGGAACAAACTTATAAAAACTTTAGTTCTTAGTGGTACAAAGTGGATTTTTTTTCTGTTGTAATGGGATTTTGATAATTGGTGCACAGAGATGCCTGTGAGTGCTATTTTGTAACAATGGGGTCATTACACAATTAATATTTTCCTAAAGATTCTCCTAAAATATTTGCCCCATATTTTTTTCGTGTTTCTCTCACTGAAAGTTTTAGGCATCTAAACTATCATCAGAGTTTATACGCTGACCCTTTAAATGATGATGTACACAGGGCATTGCCAAGGAGCGGCGATAATAACCGGAAAGTTCGACCGTTGTGTGTTTGTTTGTGTATGTAAACAAACCTCTGTAAAACTTATTTAAGACTGCCTGGTAGTAAGGATAAACGGGAGTTATTGACTCAAGCAATAAATTCGAATATAAATTTATAATTGTGAATCATTTCTTTAAATTCTGGGCAATTGGCAGGTAAAAAAAATGTAAGCCAGAGTGGTCAACAACCGCTTAGTTACTTATTTCCACCAAAATTATGTTGATTTTCTATTTAGTGCAACGACCCCATTATTAAAATTTAATCATGTAAACAGAAAAATTAAAATTCCACATTATGCCATTAATGTTTTTGTAAGTCTGATCCAAATTTCAAAACATTCCAACAAAAAGCTAAAAGATGTTTTGCTATGGTGAGCATTTGCTTGACTATGAAAGATGATCACGGTAAATGTCACTTCCAGTTAAAAAGATTCAATAATAATAATTATGCTAACTACAAATTAGTTGGCAAATAATCACCTTATTGAAGTCTACTATACTAACATTCGCTTTTATTATACTGACGGTTTTTTCCACTGCGACTGGCCCGTGCTTAACTCCAGAAAATCTGGAAGCTCGTGTTGATGCACTTTGGAATCTTCAAAGCATTTCATGTGCAGTTCATTGCATAGGCCATACCGAGGGGTCAACCAGTGGTGGCAATACCTGTACAAATTGAGTGGCAGTCTCTGACAGTCCTTGGCATTCGTGGCAGACACTGGCAATCACTGGCAATCACTGGCAATCACTGGCAGTCACTGACAGTTACTGACAGTCAGTGGCAGTCAATGCAGTCTAAGGCAGTGAAGCGGCAGTAATTGGCAGTAAAGTGCCAGTTAAGTGGCAGTCACTGTTTGCAGTGGGAAATCGCAGCATGTTATTGGTCTTAAGAATTATCTAACGCCTCCAGATTAAAATTTTCATTTAATAGTAAAAAAGGACTAGTGTGAAACACGGAAAAACAAACAAGAAAACTGCAAACTTTAGGTCTCTGAAAATCAGATGCCCAGACACTGATTCAAGTACCGAAAACTCAACTGAATCGACAGAAATGTAAAATCGATTTTTGGGAAAAGAGAAATCGATTTTGGAAGTCGACTGCGGAATCGATTTTTAGAGTCTATTTTGGAATCGATTTTTAAAGTCGATTTTGGAATGGATTTTTAAAGTCGATTTTGGGATCGTATTTTAAAGTCGCAAAAGCCGCAAGAGCGGCAGTGTACCAGGATGTCCATTATCCAGTAAAGAAAGGACCAAACTACAAATCTAGTTTCTTTGGGTCAAAAGAAACGGATGTGATCCAAAGGGCAACTTCCAACGAGTTCTTGCAAATAAAGTATAGTATTCCACTCTCGAATTATGGCTCGTGCTTTAAGCTTTTATCCTGTATACACACAGTGGTAGGATAGGGAACTTTGGCGTAAATTCACTATGAATTCTTTATAGGATAACTCCTGAGGATACTTACGTTGTCAGCGAAACACATGTCGAGTTTAATTACTGTTCTTGGCGTGTGGGGCTAACTTAGGTATAAAGAATTTATAGTTTCATCCTCCTTACTAATAGCCATCATAATTCACTCGTAGAATAAATAACATACGGTAAATTACGAGGAGTAGGTACATCATTTATATCGTAATAATGTAGGTACGCACATTATGTCTATAACAAGAGGTTCGTTTAATTATTTATAATTTATTTAAGTAAACTTATCCATCGACTTTACAGTACATTTTGAAAATCGATTTTTAAAGTCATTTTAAAAATCGATTTTAAAAATCGACTTTAAAAATCGGTTTTCGTTTTTTCCCAAAATATCGATTAATCGAAAAATCGATATTTGCTGCCAGCACTAGTAGATATTGACACGAACCACGAAGGCGAACCCACGTACCAATTCAAAAATGAAATATTTCTAATCAAAGAAGAGTATTACGCAATTTTTTATTATGACAAATGGTACATAGGACGAGTTCTGGCAATAAAAGGAAACCAAACGTGTACAATTAAATTTTTACCAGAATATTTGGACACATTCGTTTGGCCAAAGAATGATGATATTCAGGAAGTGGAAAATAAGTATATAATTATGTATACAGGGTGTTACAGGAGGAATGGTACATATACTTCAGTAAGTGTCTAATTCCCAGTGGTTACTGAGATACAGCAATTTTAGTGTAGAGCGCATTACGGAGCAATTTTCCCTCGAATTTTCCAGTACACTGCTGTAAAACAATTTGCATTTGACATTTAGCATTATTAGTGTCGGCCATGGTGACCCCATCAATTGACCAGCAAGGTCTCCAGACTTAACTCCATTGGTTTAAGGATTATGGGGAGGGATGAAAAATGATGGTTATAAAGAAAAATAGGCTTACGTGATGAATTAATCACCTGTATTATGGTCAGTGCTATAAGAATAAAGGAGCGCCAGGAAAAACTGAATAGTTTGTATGCGGGATTTTTGAGTATCTAATTCATCTAAAATCTATACTTTATTTTATTTAGGTATCAAAAGTTAGTTGTCAGAATTAATGAAGTTATAAATTCGCTTTCGCAGCAATTCAGCTGGCTCTAACTCAGTAACCATTAAGAATTGGACACGTGTTCATATTAACTTTTTTGTTCAAAATGAGCGATACTATAACATGCTGAAGAATGTACCATTCCTCCGGAAACACCCTGTATATCATGGACCTATCCAACTTTTGGAAATATCCATGTCAGAGAAGTGACAGATTAATTACTATGAAATATTTCAAACAATTGAAACGTTTGAACCTCGTTTAAGGAATTCATAAATTGGCGCGGAATAAATTCTCTGAAGAAGAAATGACTACTTTAAATTAAAATTAAGTGTTCAAATTAATAAATAGGTACGTTTATGCGGGATGTTAAATGGGTATAACGTTTGATATAACAGCAATATTTTCTAAAAATTTTTGGTAGCGTCCGAATGCCCATTTCATATTTGCAAAACTTTTTAACAAACTGTGACTGTTAATTTTATGTATTGTAGAAAAAAAATGTTCTTTTTGCATAAGTGTTAAATGTAATAAAAGTTTAAAATTCTTCAGTGTTCTTGCTAGTTGTTTAGAATGTACAATAATCTTTTCTGCATGCAACTACGGAATTTCTACAGTGATTTTTTGAAACTACGTTATTGTTACCTTCGTTATTTAATAAAAGCATATACTTTATAAATAGCAGTCTTTGGCAGTAAGTAGCAGTCATTGGCAGTCAGAAGCAATCACTGGTAGTAAGTAGCATTCATTGGCAATCGGAAGTGATAATTGGCAATAAACTAGCAGTCGCTGGCAGTAAGTGCTAATCGTTGGCAGTCACTGGCATTAATTGGCATTATTGGCAGTATTTGGCAATACCTGTACAATTTTTGACCAGTGGTTGACCCCTCGGGCCATACTGAACAACATAACCTTTGCGTAATTAGTGGAAATATTAATATTTTAAAATTTGCCAGCATCTTCTTTAATTGAGTGATAACTGTTTATTTTTTAGGGCGAATCTTTAGAAAAACAGCAACAGAAAAGCACAGTACCACTTAAACATGGCATGCAAAGCTTGGGCAGGGTGCCAAATACACGTCGTGGACCAGCAAATCTCCCCTCTTTAAAATCGGAACATAGCGGAAGTGACTCAACTGTATCCATAGTACCTACAGGTGGGCCAGGATGGGCCAAACAAGAAGGAACATCTACTGCCAGTCCTCAGTCATCGGTAAATTTCTTTTGCTGATACGAATGTAATAATTTATGACTAAAGAACACCTGCAGTGATTGCAGATTAATTCATAAATAAAAGAACATCAAAAGAAAATTAATTCATAAAATTTAACTTATAAATGTTATTCTATTCATGACTATGCTTGCTGCAGTTAATTCCAAAATAAGGAGCCATCTTTTAATGTAATTTGAATAGGGAAAGGTGCCTTCAGCCATTGCAGAGAGACCCAGACGAATGGTGAAATGCAATTCGATAAATAGTCTATACAGGGTGGCCCATTAGTGCGGGGACGGTCTATATCTCTTGAACCATTCAAGGCATCAAAATGAAATTTTGCAAGTGCTTAGGAAATCCAATGCTGCATCTTATAAAATTATTTTGGTGTATACAGGGTCTTCACATTTTGCGTAACAAACCAAAGTTACATTTTTTTAAATGGAAACCCCCTATTTTTTTTAATATTCACATTCCCCACAAAATTTCATTGAAAACGATATACCACATTAATGGGTTTCGAGCAGGGGATGTTAAGATATTGCCATTTTAGCGTCGATCTGGACCTATCTTTGTGGCCCTACTGACGCCTACTTACAGAAGCTGCCAAAGACTTCTTTATCGAACTAGATTCACAGACTATTCTATTTGCAAATTCTGATAATACATTTGTCACAGTGCTTTACATTATACAGGATGGTAAACATACGCATAATTGAATTTTTCTCAAGAATTTCAAATGGAATACCCTGTATATTAATTGCACATTTAATAGCCAGTTTACTAAGGTTCTGATTGATACAGGCATTGCTAGGTCTGCGACTGACAGTTTCTACAGAAATTATGATTGAAACTTACAAATTTCCAATTTCACTGTTATTTTTTACAATTTTATTCGGATTTCACCTATGAAAAAAAAATGTTTAAATTTGGTTTCTGCGCAAAACTAAGCCAATAAAATTTACACTGACACAAAAAGTCCCATTGCAAAATTACTTCTTGAAGGTAAAATCGATTTAATTTTTATTAAGTCTATCCGCGTCTATATTCTTACCAAGAATTAGTATTATTGTGAACAAATATAGCAAAAAGAATAAAAATAGCTCGAAATCGCAATGTCTACCAGAACCAAGAAAACTTAAATTTGAGCCACTCACTCTCTAAATCAATTTAGTTACGCACTTTTGTTGTGTGTTTTCAATTTCTTCTTCTCAAATTTGGAGTTGTTGCGGAAGTCAGAACAGATAAATATTTTAAAGTCAGTAGAAATTATTAAGAGATAAATATGGCTTTTTTCATTAGTGGGAAATGTAATTTAAACAAAAAACTACAGCGAGACCAAGTTTATTGAAATTAAATTAATAAATTAAAATTAAATAAAAAAAATAAGAAAATGCAAAAAATCCTTCAAACTATGACAGATGCGAGTTGGAGCTGTTTTGTTTATTTCAATTTGTTTATTCCAATGCGATTTGCATTTTGACTTCAAAATAAGATTCTTCTATAAAAAGTGAGAATAACAGTTATCTCGGGAAAACAATGTTTTCGAATTACTTTCCATAAAAATGGCACTGTTAATAAACATTATTTACATTATAAATTTGTTCTCAGTCCAGCTTTTCGTTTAAATTACATTTCCTCTACAGTTATATTTAGCTTATTAATAATAATTTGTATCTACTTTTAACCATTTATCTGTTCTGAAGCAACTCGCAATTTCAAAACAAGGAATTCAAAATACGCAACAAAGTTACCTAACTAAATCGATTTAAAACGGGACAGGTCCGAATTTAAGTTAAATGGTGAAATCCGAATAAAATTGTAAAAAATAACAGTGAAATTTAAAATTTAAGTTTCAATTTTAATTTCCGTAGAAACTGTCAGCCGCAGGCCTGGCAATGCCTGCATCAATTAAGAGCTTAGTAAACTGGCTATTAAATGTGCAATTAATATACAGGGTGTTCAATTTGAAATTCTTGAGAAAAATTCAATTATGCGTATGTTGACCAACCTGTATAAGACAAAGTACTGTAGCAAAGGTATTAACAGAATTTCGGGCAGAATTTGCAAATAGAATAGTCTGTGAATCTAGTTCGATAAAGAAATCGTAGACAACTTCGGTAAGTAGGCGTCAGTAGTGCCACAAAGATGGGTCCAGATTAGCATTAAAATGGCAATATCTTAACATCCCCTGCTGGAATCCCCATAATGTGGTATATCGTTTTCCATGAAATTTTGTGGGAAACGTGAATATGTAAACAAAATTGGGGGTTTCCATTTAAAAAAATTTAACTTTGGTTTGTTACGCAAAATATTTTGACCCTGTATACACCAAAATAATTTTACAATGTGCGGCATAGGGTTTCCTAAGCACTTGCAAAATTTCATTCTGATGCCTTGAATGGTTCAAGAGATATAGACTTTCCCCGCACTAATGGGCCACCCTGTATAGATGAATGCGCTAGCAAGAAGGACAATTCACCACTTGTCAGTACATCAGAGTTTGAATGGTTCATACATGTTTGTGGTTATGTAGTTTAGACGTCTTTTATTGTATTTTGACAGCGGTATGATACCAACTGATGGTACAACTGAGTTTATTTGCTTTAGTTGTAATTAATTACCTCGCATACAGTGATAGAACAAATCCTACACTCGATTGCATCCTTTATTTTTATCAGTGCTTATTTAGACACGTCCACGTTCATTCCCATATTCTGAATGCACCTTCAGAAAATGTACAATAATTTTTTTGTGGTAAGATTCATCTGAATATTAAAATAACATTCTGAAATAGATTTATGACGTCCCAATTAGAATTGTAAAGGCATCAATTATCTGAAACACCTTGCATTACCTTGTAGCAAAGCAGAGATTACAATCATTAAAGATGTAATAATGGTTGCAGACATCAACTGTAACGAGTACAAGTGCGAGCAGTCAGAACACTGCGACTGCCCAGATCAGTGCACACCAAGCTGCAATCGCATTACCTGTGACCACAACTATCCCTCCCACCAACAAACATACTACTCCCGTTGCAACGCCTGCCACTACAGACAAGTCATGGAGTTCTGTGATGAGTGGTCCCGATCATCTTCACCCACCCCCGTATCAGAGCCCCCAGTTCCAACAAGAGTTCCCCAGCTTATCCGCTGGAGATGGCGGCACTTCACACACTGGTCCGGACATCCAGTACGGTCCAGGGCCAAGTTTGAGGCCAGAGACGGAAGGTTCCTGGACCCAAGGTGGCTCACGGGCGGCTGCCGACGCTCCCTCGAGGAGCAGCTCGGCCCCTTTGGGTGCCCCACCACAGCTGTCGGTCCAGGCAGGCCTGGGACAGGCACAACATCAAGTACTGCCTCCACAATTTCGAGTGGTTATGCCGCAGTTTGTAAGTAGCTATTTTTTATACATAGCTCAAGTATTATTATTTTTTTTAACTTAACGTTAAATTTATAACTTTTGTGAATTTTTTGGCAAAATTGAAACTCCTTTTTGTAAAACACCAACGTTTCGCCTCCGTTAGGGGGCTTTATCAAGGTTTTATTCAAAATTGTATAAAGTATAAAAAAGTTGGTGTTTTACAAAAAGGAGTTTCAATTTTGCCAAAAAATTCACAAAAGTTATAAACTTAAAGAAAAAAATTGGCACGAATAATTATATAAAATTAACGTTAAAATTATAATTATAAGTTTTTACATCTGGTAGAAGTCACAGTCCAGTATTTCTGGATAGTATAAGATTTAATTAGGTGTAGTGTTGTCATTTTTACAATATATACCATTAGAAGATGGGGGATGCCCTAAACGTGAAGAGACTCAGAGTTGGTGAAACTGCGATAAGACTGCACATTTTCATGCTTTTTTCAGGGCAACTCGCATTGTTCCTGAAATAATTTCTTGTTTCTTTTGCAACTTTTTATTTAAGTGAATGTAAATGACATTTGGTAGATTTACATAAGTTGGTATAGAGTATCGGCTTCTAATAAAACAGAATTAGATCTAATAACTTAGATCGGCGTTAATTATTTTGTTCTGCCACGTCAGAGAAAAGATCGCGATGGCTCTTGCAACACGAAGCAAGAAGAACATATGGAACAAAGTCATACGCTTCATGAACTGAAGAAAAGGAAGAGATGGCATAGCGCTGTGCAGTTTTCGAGTTGGTAGATGGGAGGAATCCGAGTAACGACCGTCTGGTCCCGAGGAGTATGAGGGGAAAGACATAAAACTGCGGGTCGCACGGAAAAAGATGAGCTTCTCTACCAGATACGATCTGAATAACTAGACTTTCTTAACCGAGTTCTTAACTATTGAAAGTGCCTGAGTAACTGTCTCTCGTTGCATAGTGTGATTGATTTGTACACCGATATCGACAATAGACTACCAGAAGTAAGTGTCGGTCGGTGGTTAATTATTGTTGCTGCGAGGTTACCAATAACTAAATACAAGTTAGTTAATCTATTGTAGAGGTATAACAGGCTTATAAAGGCTTGTTCTGAAACGACTACATTGCAGTGGATGTTCAATCCAAGAATTAATACAGCTGAACGTATTCCGTGCAGTGATAGTTCATTCTAAAATTCGCACTTTTCTATTTAGCTAATGCAGTGAGCGATTGAACGACACCTCCACGGTTTGGTCGAAGAGCAGTTATAAAACTACGTATGTGCTGATTAATGGCCATCCTATTACGGGATTGCACATAGTGGCTGAAACATATATCCCAGATCTACATCCCGACTGAATTGCACATCTGTGCTGGAACGGCAAATCCAGACACCGCGTACACAGTTTAAATCAAGGACCTGGACCGAAAAAAAATAAGGGTTCCGTAACTGTTCCGGTTCTGACCTTGAGAAAAATAAAAATTCCAATTCTGTTCCTGTTCTAACATTGATAAACATGTTTCGGTTCCGGTTCCGGTACCGTGAAATAAATCTGTTCTGTTCCAGTACCAGTTTCGGTACCGGTACCGAGTACTAATAAATAATAGCGCACATTCCTTTGTTTATTAATTGCTGCTTCAGGTTTCACAGCTCGAAGGAAATTAATGGATAAGGGTGCTTTAATTTTTTAATTCGTAAACAAACTGGCACCTGAAGAGCGCGTGGTTGAGCTCAGGTTAGAAGTCAAGAGTAGAACGCCGCGCCGGCGCGGCGTCTGTCGTGCGCTAGTGCTGTCGTGCGCCTGCGCCTGCCAGGAACCGAAATATTCATTAAGGTTCCGGTTCCGAAACGGTTCCAGACAATTTTATAATAAAGGTTTCGGTTCTGTTCCGGTTCCAAAAAAATAACGGTTCCGGTTCTGTTCCCGTTACTTTTCGGTTCCGGTTCAGGTCCCTGGTTTAAATCATTCGACGAGGCGAGCGGCGGTTACTCAGGGTCCGTCACTGAAACCTTGCGAAACCTGGTTCAAGACCCAGTGCTCGTTTGCTATTTGCTCTACGTGTTTTTACTGAATTTTCTTTCAGCCAATTCTAGTCACTCTAAAATTTAATGTTATCAGTACTGTATAATAAGTTGATATTAATTCCTAGGTTTTGTATTAACTTATTTCACCTTTAACTAATTTTTTTACAGATGTATAGAAATAGTAATTTTCCGACAAATGGACACCCTTCGAATAATATGCCTCCCCCTCAAGTGGGTGGAAGAAATCGCCCGCCACCCCCTCGACATTCTGAGCCCGATGAAGTTGCACACCGCCCTATTATAAAAGAGGAAGATTTGAATCGTATGGATGATATTGCAAGAGATGTTGGCTGGGCCATGCATGATGATATTGACTACAAGTGAGTAAATCATTTTCAGGTTTGTACATGAGAATTTGCATTTTCGCTTTTTTCTTTTAGCCAAAAGCTAGCGTTCAGTGATGATGAATTGCAGCCAGAAAAAGATTTCAGAAAAGAGAAAAATGCAGGTCATTATAAGGAACAGGAGAAAAGTGAAAATTACTCATCAGAAATACAGCCTAGGTCTTGGAGTAGTGTACGTTCATCGTCACAGTCTTCTCAGCAAGCAGTACGATCACGAATGAATGATGATGAAGTGTGGGTGCAGCATCGGCGTCAACAACAGTCTGCCGAATTAGCTGTTGCTGTAGAAAGAGCAAAACAGCGAAAAGAGGAAGAAGAGAAACGCTTCCTCGAAAAAAATAAACAAGCCGCTGCTAAAAAATTAAAAGAATTAGATGAGAAATTGAGTAAGAGTAAACGAGACAAGGAATTTGAAGAGACACAGGGAACAATTAATCCATCGATCGTGCCTCCTCAGCCAATTACTCCAGCACCTATACCTGTGCCAGAGTGGGAGAGGGATCGAGAAAGGGACCGTGACAGTAGATCGCGAACTCCGAATGATTCTCAAGAAGGAAAAACTCCACCTCCACAAATGGATTTTAGACAGCTAACGCAAATAGAGGGCAAAATAGTAAGGAAAGATTCGCGCAGTGCTGACAGAATGACACACGATCGTGATCGTGAGGTAAGAGAGCAGAATGGTCCGAACTACCCGAGACATCAGAATGATCTACCCCCGAGATTTCAAAGAATGCTTCGTAATACAGCCCAGGGTGGTCATGTACCGTATCAGCATCAGTCATACGATAACCGTTTTCATGGGAACAACCAAATGGGAAATAAAGCTCCAGTCAATGCTGGACGAAAGGTTGAAGATAAGGAGATGCGCGAAGAGGATCACAGAGAGTATCGTCGTCAAGGTTCTGACGATAGTTACCGAAACAGTAGTCGATCATGTCAGGATTCAGGGCGTAAGTCGTCATCTGAAAACAGATTTAATGAAGAGACTCGTGACTTCAGAAATGCAGACTATGATTATAAAACTGAAAGAGATGATGATAAGTGGAGTAATCAAAGGGAAAGGCAAGAGAAAAAGAGCGATTCATTTGACGTGCCAATTGTAACCAGGGCTACTAGTGATGATTGGCATATTGATCGCCATGATAAGTATAGAGATGAGAAGGTGCAAGAGAGATATGAAAGGCCTCAAAGACCAGACAGTCGAGATTCTAGAACGTCTAGAGATTCTAGAAATTCAAGAGAATCGGCTAGAGAATTAGAGTCGAGAGATTATCATGATCATAGTTCTTGGGCTGATACCCCATATGAATCACAGTTTGAGGAAAAGAAAAGGGATATGTTTAAGGAAGATAGGCGGCAAGTTCCAGGTCCAATAACTAAAGAACGGATCGAAGCAGATGATTTAAGGAGTGAAAAGAGAGGGTTGACTCAATTGAAAAGAGGGCAGTTGCCCGATAAAAAAGTTACTGAACACAAGAAAGATGAGAAAACAGAGAAGGAAGTGGATAATTCGTGGAATATTAAAAAGTCTAAAGAAAATACGCCTGACGGTTGTCAGGTTTCAAAACCATGGTCTGATGCTGTTTCGCCAAGTACTACTCCGCCAGAAACTGCCAAATTTATGGAAGCGTTGGAGAAACCTATAAAAAATTACACTGCCTCAGTAGAGTCCATTAAAGAAGAAGTAAAGGAGGATGTAGCACAAGGTAAAAGTGGTGATAGGCAAGGTTATGATAATAAAGAAAAAGAAGATAAAAGAAACCAGTCCCGTGCTCAGGGTGGGAGATCTCAAGGATGGGGTGGTAGTGGTAGTGGAGTTGTATATCACCGATCTTGGACTAAGAGGAATATGGGAAAAGGACCACGTCAAGGCGGACCACAGAGGTCTTCGAAAAGTGGGGATTGGCAAGGCACAGAATCTGAATGTTCTGCTGACGAAATGTCAGCAGATGCTGGAAGAGATGATAGAAACTTGCGAGCATCACAGAAAAGTCCAAAGTCATTTAAGAAATTCGATAAAGATGAGAAAAACAAGGAAATTAAGAATGAAAAGCCCATGGTAACTGAAAGAAAATCTGAAAAGCATGACAATCGACGTGAAAATTTTGTACCAAGAGGAGAACCATCGCGGCACGGACGTGGTGCATACAACTGCAGAAGAGGAGGTATGGGCAAACGCATTGATGGTTATGGCCCTCCTCCTTCAAAAAGTCCATTCGGTCATTCAGAATCCAAGGATCAGAAAAGTAATGAAAATATAGCTAGTGATAGTAGCACTGTTGTTGAAGATAAAGGAAAGCAGAATCAGATGGCATTATCTGCTGGACTGACGAGTTCTATTCGGAAAGATAACCAAAATATTATTAATAAATCTGATGACAAATTAGACCGGAGTGGCAAACCAAAAAAGCCAAATGATCCCAGAAGGGGAAAACCCAGAGGAAAATCTGGAGAAGAAGGGTGCGAATCAAATTCAGATAATTCAGAAGACAGTAGATCAAATCGAAAACCTTCTAACAGACAACCGATTTCAAGTCGTGGTGGACCACCAAATCAAACTAGACGTAACATACCTCGTTTGTCTGGTGACAGAAGGTTGAATCCAAGTGGTTCAAAAAGTGATACATTGGGTCCCAGACAAAATTCCGGTGCTTCATTGAGATCTATCAATAAAAAGGACGAATATTCTAAATCTGATGATAAGCTGAACGATTCTAACCTTTTATGCAATGCTATTGCGGACATTTCTTTGAAAAATAAAGACATGCAAAGTTCAGCGGATAGTGCTGATGCTGAAGTAGATGATAAAGGTTCGGTACATGGAGATTTAGAAGGCTTTCAAGAAGTAAAAAGTAAGAAAACCGGTAAGGATAAACCAAAAGTAGACGAGAAACCTGCAGTCAAAAGTACTAAGGTTGAGAAAGAAATTGGTAAAATAGAACGTAAAAATAAACCGATCGGGACTTCTGTCCAACTTACACAGCAGCAAATATCTAATATTCCTCCCCTGATGGGTACACCAGTAAATCCCCCTCCTGTTTTACCCCACACGAATAAGTCTCAATTTGGAAGAATGAAGGAAAACAAATTAGCCCCTAGATTTGCAAAGCAAAAGGAATCCTTCAGGCTACAGAAGGCACAGATGCAGCAAAGTTTATGTGATGTTAATGACATGAACAAAGTTAATCAGAATATGAGTATGTATGGAATGAAGGATCCCGCGAGTGGTGTGAATGTACCGATATCAAATGCTTGGGAGAAGCCCTTGTTAAGAAATAGTATAGAACAAGAAGCCATGTTGGCTGTAGGAATGGAAAGTTGCAAGTCTTTGGAACCTGTTCAATCACCAAGTCAGAGCAGCAGCCCCAATAACGAGAAGGTAGATATTAACATAGTATTTGATGTTCTCTGGTATAATAATTATTTTTGTACTGGTTGAGGTAATGTACATATAAAGTCTGTGACGAACTGTAACTTCTGCCTGTAGTTACATATCCCAAATCAATGGGCCTGTATCTAAGATTGACATTTCGGTTTCACAATCTACATATGCATTTTACATACTTTGGGGACCGCTTCAATTGAGTTTTTTTGTAGTTTTCGATCCATTGCATTCTTTTTCTTTTTAAAGCAAGTACTATACTTTCAAATATTACAGACTTACCCCCTCACTCGTAAGCTTTCAAAGTAGTCATAGCAGTGAATTTGGTTGTCACTCTTTGTCAGCATCTTTGAAGTTTTCTAACCTTGTTTGCATCAGTCTCCCAGCCGGAATTTATTTTGAAAAATAAATTGCTCTCCTTCCAACTATTCTTTTCTATGTGATGCAGAATTTTGTTCAATTTTAATTAAGGTATTCGTTTAATGTGTATTATTAATATTCAAATTGCAGTAATAAAAGGCGCTTCCCCAAACAAATGTAAACTTTAAGTATATTTTAGTGATGGACGATATTTCACGAACTGTGATTTAATCACTGATATCAAAAAATCACAGGTAACGACTGTTACTAAAGGTCCTACAAAACTGTGACGTGATCACGACATTCCGTCATTCCTTATCCTCGTTCGATAGCGAAATCCGAGAGGCAGTGAAATGTTGTGATCACGTATGCGGGAATCGATATCAAAGCGTATATCACTCAGACCCTTTTTAAGTCCATTTTCTCTTACTGCCATAAGAATTTATATGTGTAGCGAGCGACTTCGTGCCTTAAGGACTGGCTGAGTCAAATTGGTCTATTTTTGCTTTCAGTATTTCTATTTAGAGTAATAATTGCAGTGGGTACTGACACGAGTTCTAAATTGAATTAGCGAAATGTCCAAGTGACTCGGGTAGCAAACGCAGAGAGTACCTAAACAATTTCGCTAGCTCTTGAAATCTACTTTTTCAACAACCAAAAAATTAGTACAAAAGGCAACAAGTTATTTTATTGCAAAACATAAATATTCTTGTCATAGTGTAACAAAAGTGTGGTTTGCATTTAAAAATAATAACTTTTGCACAGACTTTTCACTCAGTCTATTTCTCCGTTCTGTCAAAATTTGCCCTGCCTTAGAAAATATGCGCTCGCATGGAACGGATGGAGCCAAGATGCATAGTTTTTCTTGTGCTATTTCTGAGAGGTGAGGTAACATTTGCTGATGTTGCCACCAAAGAAATGAATCGTGATGTCGTAATAAAATTTCTTCTTCAATATAACGTTGCATCTCAATAATCGCACGTGAAGTAGAGGTTCCTTTTGGTTGTGCAGCAGCAACAGTTTGATCAAAATGAAACCAAATAGACGTTTCTTCTTCATAGTCTCCATCCGAAGCCACCGTAATATAGAAAGCCTGTACCCTGCTCTGGTGACGTCACACGCGGTTGTAGATTTCTATCTGGCGAGCATATACTACGGGTAGAGTTTCTCGGCTTAATATTGGGAAATACTAATTTTTATTTAATGAATTGTAATTTCGTAATTATATTACTGTCAATACGTTAAGGGAATGCAATTATTTAGGTAAAATAATCTATTATTAGTTAAAACTTAAGACAAAACGGTACTGCAAAGAGTCAACAGCTTTGGTAAAAGAGTAGAAGTAGGTCACCAATTTCTTTGTTCTTATTTAGGTGTAATAGTATTCGCAAAGTCAATAATGTAGGGTTTACTAATTATATTGCCTCGTTTTATTAAACAAGTGTATTGAAGACAAATAAGAAGCCCTTAAATAAAAAAACTAATTTCTAGTTGGGCAAATTACTAAATTAATATATTCGGTGAATACGTAATTTTTTTTTAATATCAACCCTAATTGTTCCCTTAAAAAACAATTTTATCAAACGCCGATTTATTCAATACTTTTTCTACACAAACTTTTATTTAGTTTGAGCCACTATTTTCCCTAAGTTCAACCAGCTATTACATAGAGAACTGTGCCCTAACAAACCCAAACATAGTAATTTATTGTTATAAGTAATACCTAAGCGCAAATCCGAGAGAATGTTTATAGAAAACTTTAAAAATAGTGCCTATTTCTGGTGTTTGTAGTTGTTCAGTATGACGTTAACTTTCATTATTTGTTTTGCACGGTTCTACTAGGTACTAAAAATTTCGCTCGCAGGAAATTTTGTGACGAATGCTACGTAACCGCAATTCGAATTTAGCTTGTCTTTGGGAAATTGAAACACGGACATTTTTTCACTTGTACGAACGAAATTGCTCCTACACAAAGGAACGCAACAATATTTTGGCATCTAAAGTTGTAAAATTAGTTACTTGTTCAGTTATAATAAAAAATATAATATGTTGCCATTGCATTATTATCGAATTCTTATGCAGCAATACGAATAGTCGCGACCGGGAGCGCCTGGAGAGCCACCACCGTTTGTGACGTTTCATTCAAGGAGTGGGGCGATGTGCTAGGCTTTCTATATTACGGTGGCTTCGCTCCATCCCCTATGTTTTCTGATGCTTCCGCATCTCTTGCATTCAATGTTTCTGCTTGCCTTTGATGTTCATGTTCCCGAGATTTCTGGCTGATTTTTGCAGCTAGCATGGTTATTATTTTCTGTTTCACATTTTCAGCTGTGGTGTCGTTAGAAAAACCCACATGTTTAAATTTTGGGTCTAGAAAAGTGCATACTGACAATGTATTACTTTTCTCCATACTGCCGAGACGTTCTTCAAACGTTGATTGAAGAACCGCCAATACTGTCTTAATTGTTTCAGAAAATTGTTTTCTTGACAATCTCAAAAGACTTTGCATTAAGCCGTTACAAATAGGTATAACCAGAGAAGTAGTGCAATATTGTTCCCTCCTTACTGCTTTTGTAGCATCTTCGAACGGTTTCAAAATTTGACACAATTCTTTTATTATTTTCCATTCTGTCGTCGAAAGTATTGGCAATTCTTTTTCTATAACGGCTGGTGTGTTTTTAATAGCTTCATCCAAGTCGATAAACCTCTGAAGCATATAAAAAGTAGAATTCCACCTGGTAGCCACTTCTAACATTAATTTTAGTGGAGGAGTTCTTCCAAGGTTTTCTTGATATTTGGTTAATTTATCGTTTGCAATATTGCTTCTTCTAAAATGTCGCACAATGGCTTTTACTTTATTGATAATAGTTTCTACCTGCACATTTTTTAACCCATCTTTGACAGCCTATGTCTTGCATCGCTTTTTGAATATTAGAGGCATTATCAGAAACTGCAAACACAATTTTATTTCTTATATCCCACTCGGTCGTCACCCGTGACAGTTCCGAATATAAATTTGCCGCTGTATGACGCCCATCAGATGCAGAACACTCGAGTAGCAAAGAAATAAGTTTGAAATGATCGTCCAAAAAGTGTACAGTAATCGCATTATAACTAACTGTATTTATGGAAGTCCACGAATCTGTAGTTATGCAAAAAGCTCTTCCTGTGCCTATTAAGTCTTTAGTTTTAGTCCGGCATTCTTCATATATGGCAGGTATTAATGTTTTCGAGATCACCCTCCTACTAGGTAATTGGTAACTTGGGTTTAAAATAGCCACAAATTCTTGAAATCCCCTATCTTGTACTACTGAAAACTGTTGGAAATCTTGGATAAATAATTGAAGCAATTTTCGATCAATTTTATCCTTTGCTCTGCCAGAAATTTTCTTTTGTAAGAAAGAGTAAACGGTTGCTTGCTGCAACCTGTTTGATGCTATATGTGGTTCTATACCTGTTCTTATGGAATGTGATGTCTGAGATTGACCAGTAGAAGTTGACGGTTGTACACTTGTATTAGAAGTTGACGGTTGAACATTACTACTAGAAGTAATTGATGTTTGGGAGGTCTGCTGAGGCTCATTAGAAGTATCAATTTCGATTTCAGTATCACCTTGAACCTGCTACATTACAAATAACATTAGGTTGCAAATAGAAAATTACCCACGAAAGAAACTTACAGTAGAATGTCCATGGGTTCTTTTACTTTCTGGAATTTTTATGGTGGGATGTCTATTTTGCAAATGTTTTTTAAGATTCGATGTATTGGTCTTGTAAGATAATTTTTGCTTACACATATTGCAATTAGCAAAAGATGTGTCAACTGGCGTAAAAAAACTCCACAAATAACTAGTCTTTGTTTTATTGGTTACTTTAGGAGACATTCTATAGTCCCAACAACACTATTTGTAGTAAATAAACACGGGCAAATTTGCAAAACTGACGCTGGTTGGTGCTACAACGTAACTGAACGGCAGACTAGGCCTGGTCCGGTAATTCCCCTGAAAGTATCAATCAAGTTCGCCTGTGCCTAAACTCGTGCCCAGCGATTTGCTATTGAGAATATGAGATTGGTGTTAGATAAACACTAATAAATCTTTCCAAAAAAATAAATAACTATATTTATTGACAAATTAATGTTAATACAATAACATTCATTCAGGAAGTCAATACTCAATACCTACTAAATCCCTATGAGCGTAATCCCATATTCGCCGGCGAAGATTCCATTTGCGAAACCCAAACAATAATAAACTCTAGCAAGTGGCGCAGGCGACCGATAGATAATTCACTTCTTGCTCAGCATAATACTACAAAAGTCGTGATCACGTCACGTTTTAAAATCACTGACATAGAAAAATCGCAGTAACAATTCACAATGTGATTGAAAAATCAGGATATCGCCCATCACTAGTATATTTTGCAATATGTGTAAAATAAGCGGTAAGGAGGTGAATCCATGTTTCGATGGATCTGCAGGTTAATTTAAGTTTTATTTCACTCTCATGGCCGATTAGACGCATATAGAGCACTAAACAAGGCATTAAACTGAAATTGTGCACAGAAGCCCAGCTCTATGTCGTCTATTGAATAAAAATGTTTTCAAGGTGGCGGCGCTTCTTGTTATAACTGAAGTTGATCTCAACTTCGTCATTTTAAACATCTACTTATGTTTCGATTTTTTGTGGATAAAATTCTAAGGCCTCTGATATTAATGTTCTCTACGCCCCTAAATCTTATTGTTTCCAAAAAAATAATAATTACATAGTTTATTTATAAGAAATTACGATTCAGTTAAAAATTAATATCTCCTTAAACCTAAAAGAATAAAGATAGTCTGTTAAAATTTTCACATTGGTGAAAAATGACCTTGGAACTTCCAGTGGTAGAAAAAAATTATTTGCTTGAAATTATTATAGGGGAGGGGGATATTTTAATTCTTTTTTGCCACCCTCACAAAAATTTCAAAACTCCATTTTTCTTAAAAAAGTTCTCTATTATGTCTGATGTGCTTTCACAACACTAGAGAAAAGATAAATATATCGAAGACAGGATTGATTCACGACGTACTAGTGGCAGAGATGGAGATAGAAAGAGACGGGGGCTCTGTTTCACTCTACATATTAATTCTAGAGACTAATCTGCCTAATAATATTAATCGCCGCCTCGATAAACAGGGCAAAAATGTGTGCAACGTAGTAAACTTTATTACTTATTCATTTCTCGGAAAATTTTATTCTGCATAAAGATTGTTATTGAATATATCAGAAATTAAAAAGAATTGTTAGTAAGAGCGTCAGTGTCATTGTTTTGAAAATAAGTAAAACATAAAGTACCTTAAAAATAATTATAGAAAAACGATAGAAAAGAGAAAGAGCGTCTATATAGGATTTGTAGATTTAGAAAAAGCCTTCGACAACGTAAAATGGGGGAAGATGTTCGAAGTGCTGAGAAAGGTAGGGATGAAATACAGGGACAGAAGAATAATACATAATCTCTACAAAGAGCAAAAGGCAGTTATAGAATGTGAGCAGGAACGAAGGGAAGTAGATATCCGGAAGGGAGTGAGACAGGGATGTGCATTGTCACCTCTAGTTTTCAACTTATATATATTGAAGATGCGATTAATATTGTTAAGGAAAGAACAGCCTCAGGGATCAATGTACAGGGCCAAACTATTAACATGCTCAGATTTGCGGATGATATAGCAGTGTTAGCATCTAGCAAAGAAGAATTAGGAGCGGCTTTGAATGAAATGGAAGCAGTTTTGACACAGGGCTACGGCATGAAAATCAATAAAAAGAAAACTAAAATTTTGGTATGTAGATGGGGTGAAAATAGAACTAAAATTGAAATACAAATAGGAAATGAGAAGATAGAGGAGGTCGCGGATTTCTGCTACTTAGGAAGTAAAATAACCCAAGACGGTAGGAGCACTAAAGATATAAAACAAAGAATGGCGCAGGGCCGAGTTGCGTTTAACAAAAAGAAACAACTGTTATGTTCGAGAACGGTTAATATAGAGACTAGGAAGAGACTCTTAAAGTCGTATGTATGGAGTACGGCATTATACGGGTGCGAAACTTGGACAATAGGAGAAGCGGATAGAAAAAGAGTAGAAGCGTTTGAACTGTGGTGTTACAGACGCATGATGAAGATACCGTTAGGTTAGCAATAGGGAAGTATTAGAAAGAGTTGGGGAAAGGCGAAAGGTATGGAAAACAATAAAGAGTAGGAGAGATAGGATGGTAGGACACCTTCTAAGACACGAAGGAATAGTTCGCGACATACTAGAGTCAGAGATAGGAATAAAAAGAGGTAGGGGTAGGCCTAGATTAGACTACTGCTCTCAAATAGTTAGGGATGTAGGATGTTCTACTTTTAGGGAAATGCGTAGGTTAGCTCAGGATAGAAAAGAATGGAGGTACGCGTCCAACCAGTCTTCGGACTGAGAACCTTATGATGATGACTAATGAAAACATTATTTAAGTTTTTTACACAATGTTGAGTTTGTTGCGCTGTAGGTATAACAAAAATACAGGGTGATTCTCGACGTTTTCCCGCCACTTAAGGGGTGTTTTCTAGAGGTCATTTTAAGCAAAAAAGTTCCTGTGAACACGGGTCCGATTCAATAAGCGAGTTATGGGAAACTTTAGATTTTTGTACTTTCGCACCGCGCACGGCTAGCTTTGATAATGCTAGCAGCGTTCAATCATGGCGTCACTTGTCACTTAAGGAGTGTATTCTAGAGGTCATTTTAAGCAAAAAAGTCAGATTCTTAAAAATAAACGTTATGGGAAACTTTAGATTTTTCTTTTTTTTTGTAATTTTTACACTCCATTTAATTTGACAACATTAATAAACTTTATTAAACACAAACTATTTTCAAATCGGAACAATGCAATAAGAGCAGCTGTTTCACTTTTAACTTCAAGGTACAATAAATAGTTCATATTTTTTAAAGAATCTATACATAATTACATCTTTTTTGTTGATAAATTCACTACGAGCCCTGCAATTACAATTGCAATTACCTTATTAAACACAACTTACACTACATTTCATTTTAAAAACATTATCAATGATAGCCGTGCGCGGTGCGAAAATACAAAAATTTAAAGTTTCCCATAACTCGCTTCTTTTTGAGAATCGGACCAGTGTTCATAGGAACTTATTTGCTTAAAATGACCTCTAGAATAAACCCCTTAAGTGGCGGGAAAATGTCGTGAATCACCCTGTATATAACAAAAATAAAAAATTGCTAGTGGTGTTCATTTTAGAAAATCAGTAATACAGAAAAAATATTAGAATTTTGGTTTGGTTTCTCAAATTTTATATTTTAGTTTTTACTTGAAGCAACTTTGTATCTTCACAAATTACGATACTTTTCTCTTGATCTAGTTTGAAAAAAATACCATTGATAAGTAACAACTAATTTTAGATATACATATTTATCTTACGTATAATAATAAGCACCAACAAAATCTAGAATAATTATGTACTTTTTGACCAGCCATTCTAAGATTTCTTCCTGCATCACATCTGTATCTTGCGCTTTACAGTCTCTTAAATCTCCCTCATTGTAGTTCGTCCGTCTCCACACTTATTTTCATTTTTGTTCCGCATATAAGTTTCCCAAATAATGTGCCTCTTATACACCTTTTTCTTGTTAAAGTGTTATGCTAAAACAGTAAAAGAATGCAGTTCATAATAATTCGCAATTAGAAAGCAATATGCCATGCAAAGTAATCAGGTAACAACGTTTAATATGCAAATTAATGTACCTTTCATAAAATAAAAAATATTGTCTTTGCCAGCACAAAAAAATGTTTTTCTTTTTATTTTATATTTCTTGAGTGCATATATTCAGCTTCATCTAAATCTGCTTTTCTTTGACAGGTGATTGTAAAGGCAGGCCAAATGCAAGACAAAGCAGTATTAGATGGTGCAACACCACCGGTTAACACTATCATATTTGAAAATACAAATTTTAAATCTGCTCCGGGCACAAGAGTATCGCGCAATGAAAAACCTCGTGCGAAGATGGAAGAGAATTTAGAAACGGCAGTCATGCCTGGTTTCAACAAACCCTTAGGTGAATTGCTCAGCAAAACTGAACAGCAAGAATCCCTGCAGATTCAATTGACCTTTAATAATAAAGAGGACAATGCTGATATGAAATTAGATTTCTTTGAGTCGGAATTGTCTCATTTAACGGAAGATAAAAGCACGAAGAATTTGGGATTAGCTCGATCTATGCATGCTATTACAAGTGCTAACAGCACTATCAGTCCTTCAACAGCCGACGCTCTTAATTTCAAGATACAGTCCGTGAAGAAAGTGTGGGAAACTTCCATGCCGACTGTTATTGAACACAATGTTGGACAAGAAGACAATTCTAGTTTTACCACTTCATTTGGACCCGACCACAATTCTCTGGATCCTTCAGGAGCTTTCAGTAAAGGAGCCGACACTCCTGACGATAGTCACGAAGGATACAGTCCCCCGAGTCAAACGGCAGCGAATAGTACTACAAATGTATGCAAGGTAACTTTAGCTATAGTCAGGACAATCAATCAACCGTTTGATGAAGAAATGCACTCGAATTTGCCACCATTTACACACCTACGGCAAATGCTAGTCGTGCTTTATGTGGCTCATTATTTTTGGGCAAACTACATACAGTGTGTCGCAAAAAGTACATAACAGCCAAATATGTGTCTCTGTTAGTAATTTATTACTTAAAATTTTCTCATGGGACAAAATATAAACTGTAAATTGTCCTGGAAAACATTCTATCTTATATGTGCGTTGAAGACCAAAAAAAACGCATCACATTTTATGTTCAGTCGAAATAATTGTTAAGAAAACTTGATGGTCAGAATTGTAAAGTATGAATCCATACAAAAAGTCGTTGAATTGTTCATTGTCATAATCAAGTTGCCTACATTTTGCTGTGCAATTCATAGTGGAATAAGGTAAGGTGTGCTGGATTGAGATTTCTTTTTCCTCTACAAAAGATGCGGTTTAAATGTCAAAATATTCTTATTTGCTTCGGTTTATTCTGTCACTCGATTGTCAATTATACAGTATGTCCCCGGATGAGGTTACAAAGAGAAAAAAATATTTAATTCAATTTCTCAGGAAAAACTGCTCTTCATAAAAAATCCTAACTAACTGTTCCGAAATAGTATTTTATTTTATAAGGAGCTGAAGTGAAATATGCTATTTTTTCGGCAAACGTCGATACACTTACCTAAATTCCAATAAACATGATTATTTTGCTTGCAAAAAGAGTAAAAAAATATCAATAGCGACATTAATTATTTATTGTATGATAGATTGCTTTGGATTAGCGTCAGTCAAAAAATTCTTACAGACTTGCCAGTAAAAAAAACTTTTCTGACGCCTGGTTGCTAAGCACATAAAAAGTGACAGTTTAGTGTTGTTCATAGGGTCGCTAAACTGTCACTTTTTATGTGGTTAGCAACCAGGAGTCAGAGAAAAGTTAAAATAATCATGTTTATTGGAATTTAGATAAGTGTATCGAAGTTTGCCGAAAAAATAGCATATTTTATGCGGAGCTAAAGTGCTTTTTGTGGCTCATTTGTAGTTGCCGGACTCACTTTGTTCGTCCGTCAAACATCTACAGATTCGCCACAAAAAGTATCACTTTAGCTCCTTATAAAATAAAATAAAATACTATTTTCTTCAAACGTCCGAAAAGCATGACATTTCGCGACTGTATACATGAACTTAAAGTTCAACTTTACTGCCAAGGCAGTAAAAGTTACTTTTGCTGCCGCTCACGCCGTTTTCAGATATCTGGATATTTTATTTTCAACATGCTCAATTTCAAAATCATTTTAACTTATATTTATGTTTTCAATATTTTTCCTACAATTTAAGAAACACTTTCAGGGCAAATTCCGGCAAGGCAGAAATATTATTAGTACAACATCAAAAACTTTGCTGTGGCATGTGTTTTGATGATTCAGGACGTCAGCGTATCGGGGTCGTGATGGTGAACTGGATCGAGAGGCAGAGCTCTACGTGAATTATGAGACTGCATGCACCTTTTTTTAGTTGCTTTATTGATAAAATTATTTAAACTGTTTAAAGCTGCGTTTAAACTGTTTTAAGTTGCTTTTAGACATATTCAATGGAAAATTGCATTACCCAAATTTTAATGTGAGAATATTATCCAAACTAATGCTCATTTTATTCGAAATAATGTGCATTTAAATTGTTCCCAAATTATTCTAATACAACACTAAGCGATTACAGAAACCAAAATAGTTAACACAGGAACACTTTCGTGTTGAAACACTTTGGCCAGGACAAAATGTCAAAAAGCAGACTGCAAAAATGTCGAAAGTAGACAGCAACATGCGCATAGGCACACCATGTTTTTTCCACTATGGTTCAATCATATTTTTAGTTTTTTGCTCCATCTTGCATATTATACATTTTAGCTTCTGAATCAATTTCATAACCTTTTCTTTTTGAAAAAAGGTACGTTTACTTAAGTTCATTTAGTGTATTGGAGTTACCCATGTTGATCAAAATCAGGAACCGGAGTCATGAAATAATCGAAAACTTTCCTGTAAAATCTTGGTCCTGTTTGTCTGTTAGTTATTCAGAACTTTTTTGCTAAAGTAACTTTCAAATTGAGCAAATTGAATTTTTAATCTGTTTGGTGGTAAATTTTATATACAAGGTGTTTCTAAATTGAGTACCATAAATTTAGGAGTTTGTAGAGAAAGTTAAAATAACACTAAAACATTTATATAGTTTTGTACAAAAACGCTTCCCTTCCAAAATACAGGGTGTTATAATGCCGACTGGCGTATCAGTTATTTAGCTATATATGTAACTAGAGCAGCCTGAGGAATCTAAATTTTTGTGGGCAAGTGTTACTCAAAACTACAGATAATCCAGCAATATTTTAAGTGTAATACGATAATTCAGTGGCGTAGGTAAAGGGGTCGTGTAATACCTTTTTGTTAATAAAAAGTTTGAGGTTAGGTTTTTTGAAAATATCGTTTTATTTTTAGATTCTCTAATCAAAATATTGCAAAAAAGATACTCTTTTTAAATACACTGGCGAGCATAAAATTAGGGTCACTTTGAAAATTGCCAATTTTTCCAAGAATTCAAAATATTAAATTTAATTAATTCTTGAAGGCAATAACACTTGCATTTCTGAGAACTGTTATAAGTTTTTTGTGGTTTCTTTTGCACAACAAAGATTCAATATTTCCGATTTCTAGTAAATGCTTGCAGGTGCGCTACTTGGAAGCTTATTTCTCGGGGTCTAGTTTTCAATTTCCTTCATTTATTCACTAACTTTCCTGTGTATAACTTGACGGTCGAAAAGTGTAGTCTTCGTTTATTTCCTTATAATGACTTTAAATCCTGTCACGGCGGCCAGAATTATAGCGCTGTTGCAAGATGGTCGGGGGCAACGTGTAACGGCAAGAACAGTTGGTGTAAGTCTTTTTACAGTTCAGCGGGTATCCCAACGATTTCAGGAAACTGGTAGGCTGACGAGAAGACCAGGATCAGGGCGGAAAAGAACCACCACCCCAAGGGATGACCGTTTTCTTGTGTCCATGGCTTTACGGAATCGGACTGTTACGGCAGTTTCGCTTCGAAATCTCCTCCAAGAAGTCAGAAATGTTAACATTAGCGAATGGGCAGCTAGGAGGCGACTTCGTTCTGCTGGATTATCTTCTCGGAGAATGGCTACGGGTCCTCCACTTCTCCGTCGCCATAGAATTGCAAGACTGAACTTTGCTCGAGATCACTTGGGATGGACAAATGACGATTGGGGGAGGGTATTATTCTCAGACGAGTCACATTTCTGTTTAAATGGGTCGGATGGACGTCGGCGGGTATGGCGAAGACCCGGAGAAAGGTATGCCCAGGCTTGTATTGATGAGCGACTTACATTTGGTGGAGGCTCAGTTATGGTGTGGGGAGGAATTTCTTCAGACGCACGTACCGAATTAGTGTTTATCGGCAATGGATCCCTAACTGCCCATAGGTACGTAACGGAAGTTGTAGAAAATCATGTCATGCCTTTTATGACGGTTCTGGGAGAAAATGCAACTTTTATGCATGATAACGCTCGACCCCACGTGGCAAGAATTGTTAGCGGTTATTTGGATGAGGTTCAAATTACGCGATTTGACTGGCCAGCACGGAGTCCCGACTTGAACCCCATAGAGCATGTGTGGGATGAGCTAGGACAACGTGTACGAAGTCATACGCTGTCTCCCACCAACGCACAGGATCTTAGGGAGCTCCTACTACAGGAGTGGAATAACATCCCCCAAAATGTGATCCGTAATTTAATTGAGAGCATGCCACGTCGCCTCCAGGCTGTCAAATGCACGGGGAGGAAACACTCGTTATTAGGGGTCAAAATTTTAACAGTTCCTTGTTTTATTCCAACATTTTTCTCACTACACATTTTTAAGACAATTTTGTTAAAATTTGCTTCTTTACGAATTTTCAATAAAAACATTAGAAAATGAAACGTTTTCTTTTTAAAACATTCCTGTTTAGAGATATGTATACAACGAAATCCATTTACAATAATAAGATACAATAAATAACCAGAAAAGTTGAATTTTTGAAGTGACCCTAATTTTATGCTCGCCAGTGTATCTCTAGAGTCTTTCGTTTTCGAGATATGCACGATTTTATGTGGCAGTGCTATTTATTGTCTTTGTTTTGCTGTATTATCATTAGTTATGTAAAACTTGATAACAAAATCATCTAGAAGTGCTTGCAGGTATAAATTACGAAGGTACCTACAAAAACTTGTAGCAATCATATGAGATTTTTTTTTCGCAAATCAACCATAAATAGGTAATGAGCACTGCTACATAAAACCACAAATATTTCAAAAACAAACGACTTTAGAGATATTTAAAAAGAATCTTTTTGTAGTATTTTTATTAGAGAATCTAAAAATAAAACGATATTTCCAAAAAACCTAACCTAAAACTTTTTATTAACAAAAAGGTATTATACGACCCCTTTTCCTACGCCACTGAATTGTCGTATTACACTTAAAATTGCTGGATTATCTGTAGTTTTGAGTAGCACTTGCCCACAAAAATTTAGATTTCTCAGGCTGCTTTAGTTACAGATATAGCTAAATAACTGATACGCCAGTCGACAATATAACACTCTGTATTTTGGAAGGGAAGCGTTTTTGTACAAAACTATATAAAGGTTTTAGTGTTATTTTAACTTTCTCTACAAACTCCTAAATTTATGGTACTCAATTTAGAAACACCTTGTAGAATGTAATTCAGAGAAAGCATCCCTTTACTTTTTGTTCCCTTCGTCGAGTGCAAGAAAGGACATTCCAACTGCAAAATTTGCACTATTCGATCATTAAAAGAAACATATCTTGATGATTTTTGCGCAAGCCTATTTTTTGTGGTCTGATCAAATTTTGTTAATGAACCTTTTCCGTTAAATATAAAATAAGACCACCTTCCATTTAACCAAAAGTTATTGTTGCCTCGTATAAGATAGAATGCTTTCAATTATGGTGTCCAGGAAGACCTTTTTTGGCAAACACTTTTTGCTCACAAAAATTTGATGTGATCAGTAGGTACAGCTGTTACATACTTTTTGGGACATATTGTATAACTTACTTCTTTTTGCATTACTGCTGCAATAAACCCTATAAAACTGCCATTGTCGTCTAATTTTAATGATAAATTAAAAACAGATTCTCCGTCGTTGTATATGATGTATCTGTTTTGATTTTTTTTTGAGATGATTTGGGTTGATTGGCTGTTATGACTTTTCTTCTAGATAAATGCTATTGGAGTATCTTTTTTGCAGTATCTGGAGTTTTTAAATGCATGTAGTCATTTCATTCTGTTATGATGTTCTTTGGGATGATTATATATTATGGCCATTAATTTCTTCAAAACCTTAAGTACTAAATCTGTTTACTTATATCAAATAATTGGAATATTTACATTAAATAATAGATTAAATACATTTCTTTACTTATATTGGTAGATGGCTGAATTTCCGTAATCTTTCTAATAGTAGCAATTGCTCACTATCGGTTTTGTCACGAATCCGGTAGTAGTAAATGTAGGGTGGATATTTGCAGGTGAAGCCAACGCAACAAGTTGCTGGCACTGGTGGACAGGCAGTTTTGAACAGCACTAGTCACCAGCAACATTCAGGTATGGTGGGTCCAGGGTTGATGGGCCATCAGTTGTCTCCCCCTCCCATGCAGCCTGTGATAGGAGCTGGTGTCGGCTTGGGACAACCCCCTCAGCAATATACAACCAATCAACATATCAACTACCAGGTAAGTTCGCCTTATGCGATGGGGAAAACCCGCTTCCCTTTACTGTTTATAGCAGGCAGTGCAGTAACACTAGCAATAAGTATTCACTCCAAAAATTATGTTTTTTTCTAAAGCAGTAGTCTGCATTTGCACATTTGAATAACTTACGTAACATGTTCTCTACACTTGCAGGCTAGTTTGGGTGGTAGTACCCAATATGGCATGTCTGCCATCCCTTCCCCACCGACTGTTCTCTTCAATGCTACACAGCAGTTGCAGGCCCAAACTGCAGGTTTATATGGGCATTTCCCTATGGATCAGGCTGGCGTTATTGGAGGCCAAGGCCGTTCCCAGTATTCTCAGTATCCATATAATTTAAGTCAAACTGGCTCGAGTCACTACTCGGCACAGTCAATGTATTTACAAACGGCGCAGCCACATCCGCCTCCTGCGGCCCAAGCTCCACCAGATTTATATCAGAATATCAACAGTTACAGACTTTCTGCAACAGGACCATTCGCTCAGAATCAACAGCTGAATAATCCAACAACGATGTTGATTTCTTCGACGTCAAATTCGCTTATGTCGGCGACGGTAAAACCCAGCAATCAACAAATAAGTGCTATTGGTAAGTAGGTATTAGTCTATCATTAATTTGAATTTGAATTTATAAAGTACAAATCTTTGGATTCTTAAAAAGTATCATTCCAGTCACTGTGTCTATTTACATGCTAGCGTGTTCTTGCACATTACAATGACCTATCCTGTTAAGTCACCTTTTGCAACTATACTATGCTTCTGTCTAGTGATGTAAAATTCTTGAGCATTTATTTTTTAAAGATTGTAATGAAATATTCTGTTGCTTGAGGTGTGTTAAAAATTTTACAGGTACAAAAGCTGGTGGTGTTGGCCAAGCCTACCAACAGCAGTCGCAACAAAGCCAACAGCTTTACATGGCTTATGATCCAACGATGCAGGCAAACTATTTACCAAATACAGGAGTTCTACAGAGGGGTTCTGCAGGTCCTGTACAAAATAACGTCGTGCCGACATTACAACCATCGTCATCGTACTATTCAGGATCCACAGGTACTGCAAAAGCTTATAACCCTTCGTGGAGGTATTTAGATTAACTTTGCTTTTGGGTCACGCGTTTTTTTATCCTATACTTTTATGGAGTTGATGTGATGTATATAATTTAACTTTGGTGTGGTGCATCTTCAGTGTTTGTTAGTGGCTAGCTTTAAATACCATCACCGTAATTCGTGACATGAGTATTCTCTTTAAAATTAGATTTCAAATTATTTCTATTTTTTTGCACTATTCTGAAAGATTACGTTACTTGTTTTATAGTTATTCATAGAGATTGTACACTGTTTTTTTAACATAATATTATTTTTATAGTCGGAACGGGAATCAGTTTTTCACTTTCTGTTTTCCTTTTAAAATTCTGTAGCCATGAATTAATCCGGTATCAAGGCATTTTTGTTTTACTTGCAGAAGTTGGCGGTTTAGGTTCATTGTACTTTGTAGCATAGTTGCGTGTTTTGTATAGAATGATATATTAATAAGCGGAGTCAGTATTGTCAAGAGTAGCATTTTGAAAATGCATAGTTTTTGTTTGGAAAAAAGTGTCTGGTGAGCTATTTAGGTCTGTTCAAATTTGAGTCTTACAATGGGGAAGACCCGCTTAATCGAATTTATAACATTTAGTACTGTAATATCAAGCACAAATAGAATATGTATCGCGTACCACGTAAAAATTTTGATTATGCGCCATGCTAAAAGAAAAACGCAACTAGAAAAGCAGCATAACCGGGAGGGCTAAAACGCGCGCTTTCTGTGATGTAGGAGGCCTATCCGTTGCGCCGTGATATAACGCGTCTCCCTGGATAAAGCGGGGAGGAGTCGAAGAATGAGCGGGGGCTCAGGGTGTTAACGGATCGGTTTGTGCATGTTAAAATCCCTACCTAATTTGTAGGCCACGTACGTCACAGCGTCATTCAAATATTGCGTTTCAAGTGTGATGCACGTTTCGTATTATTTAATTATGACGAAAATAAGTCTCAAAGTCTCAAATATAAAAAACGAAAATTGCGGAATTTGTTTTGGATAGTAAACTATTCAATAGGATCATTTTCAAAATATGCAGGTTTTCCCAATAAACGGCTAACGAAGTTTTTAAATAAGTTTAAAATGTTATCACCTAAACAACATGGTTACCTTGACTCAAAATCGACCATAACTGCTATGATAAATGTAGTGGAAAAACTTTCAAACTCGTTTAATTCCAAACATAGTGCTACAGTAGCCTGCTGCGATCTAAGTAAAGCTTTTGACACTATAAACCATGACATTCTACTCCGAAAACTAAATTCTTATGGTATCCGAGGTCACCCATTAAAAATATTCGAGAGTTACCTACAAAGCAGACAACAGAAAGTAATGTACAACAATAAAGAATCCAGTTGGAAACCAGTAACACACGGCATACCACAGGGGTCAGTTCTGGGCCCTCTCCTTTTCGTAATCTACATGAATGATTTACCAGCCAACTTGGAAGCAGACGAAGTAGTAATTTTTGCTGATGACACCACAATAATAAACTCCAGTGAAAACCGAGAGAATTGTAGGATGAAAACGGAAAAATGCCTTAGACAAGCTGAAGAATGGTTTTGTGCTAATATAATGAAAATAAATGTAAGCAAGACTCACCTGCAAGACTTTAACACCAAACCTGAAAAGAGAGACGAATATGTTAAATTGCTGGGTCTCTATCTGGATCCCAGTCTGAAGTTTGACATACACACGGATCACATTACAAAGAAATTATCCACTTACCTATATGCCTTGCGTAAATTACAGAGGGTGGCTGGATATCAAGCAACAAGAGAGGCCTACTTCGCTTTTATCCACAGTACCATCTCATATGGACTCATTATATGGGGAAGTTCTTCGGGAGCCCATGATGTCTTCTTGAAACAAAAAGAAGCCATTCGAATACTGTGCAATGCAGAGTACAGAAGCAGTTGCAAACCACTATTTCTCAAAGAAAAAATACTTACTTTGTTCTCCTCATATATACTTACATGTCTAGTTTACGCCCATGAAAACCAACATCAGTTTCGGAGTCATAGTGAAATACATAGCCACAACACAAGAAATAAAAGCCAGCTTGTAATACCCTACCACAGGGTTAATTGTGCCCAACAGGGAACAAATTATTTATGTATTAAAATGCATAACAAACTGCCACAACACATAAAGGACCTGAAATTGAAGAAATTCAAAGCAGTGCTGAAAGACTACCTAATTGGGAAAGTGTTCTATAACCTGACAGACTTTTGTAATTCGTCTTTAGATGGGCTCCAATCCTAAATTGATTTGTAGTTTTGTTTTATTTCATTATCGCACGATTGTTTCATTCATTTTCTCATTTTTTTTTTTTTTCTTCTTTCGGATGCATCTTTAGATGTTGCTATGACGTGTCATGTATTTTTGATGTCGAATAAAATTATTATTATTATTATTATTAGTCCATTAGTGTAACGGCGAAATAAAAGCGCGAAATTTAAAACGCTATCCTAAGAGAATAGTTTGATAAAATTTTTCAAAGCATTTTAAATGGAGGTTAGATGACCTTGCACTTCACATTCTATTTTTACCTTTCGTCCTGATTTCTTAGCATTAAATCAATATATCGCGATTAATATGAAGCCTTTTTTCGCCGTTTGTGTTGTAAAAGCATTTATTTATGCAGTCATTTTGCTTAAAACTAAAATTCAACAAACTACTGCAATTTACGGCGCGAGAATGTCGGCGATAGAAACGGCACAGCAGATTGTTTAAATGAAGTCGTTAACAACACTAATTTTTAACACTTTTTCTTCCATTTTACACTTTTTAAATGTAAATAAGGCCTTAAACCACCTATTAAATAAAAATTAAACAATAAATAACCCGGAGAAATAAACAATTCAGCCTCAAACCCTGTGCAGCAAACGTCAAAATAATCTCCAAGGTCACTGGTCTGGTCTGAACGCGACATACGTTCTTTTCTAATATGTACTGTGCTCCGTTTTAAAATATTTCTGAAATTAAGTTGTATTTTAAGTTGTTTTTGAAAATGTAACAGCTGGAAAGAGCAGTCTATATGTCACTTGCAGAATCCCCGTTAAGGCTAGATGCCCGGTCACGAAATTGTTTTCTCAATGTGTAAACTTTATTTTTCATCACAAACCTTCCAAATTTGCGTGAAAATTCTTGAAAAGAATATGTCTAGATGGACAAAGTTATATTTTTTTGAAATTGTTTGTAAGACCTTAAATAAAAACAGAAATTTTAAAAAATTGGAAACTATGGAGTTTACATCAAATTTCCCAGCGTTCAGCAATAATAAACCGGTTCATTTTTTCAAAAATCTCTCAAAATAAGGCCAAAAAATTGAAAACAAATTTCAAATATTCCAGCAAAATTCGCTGAAATCAATTGTGGTATGTGGTACGACGGGAAGGATCGAAAGATGTAGCTCCGCCCATCTATTGCCTGTCGGCATGTCAAACGCGGCCCGGTGTTTGTAAATATTTCTTTGTAGAGCCGCTTGGGTAATAAAAGTTGAGGATTCATAATTTTTATTCTTTGGAAACATTATAAAACCACCATCCCGGAGAATTATTTTTTCAGATTGTGCAGTTCCAGTATACATATTTTGTTGTCCGCATAGGTAAAACCCATTACTTGTTCTGTCAGTGTTTTAAATTTTAAAATATATTATATACAGGGTGTCCCAGATAATCCTCGTCAGCATTGCTATCTCACTTGTCTTTAAAGATAGAAACATGTTTAAATGGGGAAAAAGTTTTACAATTTGAAGCTCTTTAATATGCCTCGTGCAGAAATCACGCGAGTTTATAGGAAAAACACATTCCAGCGAGTTATGTACACTATTTTTCCCACGACCCCTTAAGAAGACAAATTTATTCATAAAACAGTAACTTTATTTTTAGCTTCGCTCCTGCTACAAACTATTTATGTGCCTACGAGTGGGAAAGGGTCATTTCGCGCGAGTTGTACACTATACTTTTTCTACGATTACATTATTTATTCCAAAAAATCTTTGCTCCAATCCATGAAATTTCTGTACGAATTTTCGTATTTTTTCTTTGATATTTTTGGAAGTAAATTTAAATAGGTTACTATCGCCATTTCTGCGATACCTGGGGGTGTTAAATTTAATATTTTATTGTCGCAATCGCTATCCATATATTTACTTCCACATAAGAATAGTGTTTTATTGCATAAATTGACTGAATTTATGGGGACTTGTAGTGACAGTGATGCTTTGACAAACTGCCAAAGCCTCCTAGAGGCGATTGATTCCCTATGTATGTTTGGGGTATGATTCGCTAATCATTGAATTAAAATGTCTCAATGACAGTTTAGTAGCCTATGAAACTCGGAGGAAATGAATATTTCCTTACAATGTGGCTGTAGGAAATGAAAATCCGTAGAAAAAATACGAAAATTCGTACAGAAATTTCATGGATTGGCGTAAAGATTTTTTTGGAAAAAATAAAGTAATCGTAGAAAAAGTATAGTGTACAACTCGCGCGAAATGACCCTTTCCCACTCGTAGGCACATGAATTTTGTAGCACTCGCTTCGCTCGTGCTACAAACTATTCATGTGCATGTTCGTGGGAAATGGAGTATCATTTCGCGCTTGTTATACAATATACTATTACCTACATAAATTTGCTCTAAAATACAAAATCAGATCTATGACTGTTACTTTGAGGACCTAAATAAAAATCGAATTTATTTACATTTTTCAAATAGCAAGAAACCTTACTCGCCTATTAGGTACGTGTAACTTTATATTATTTTATATTTATTTTCGAAGTACTCAAAAAAACTTGAAGTTATACATCACTCATTGGTGCAAACCGCACACTAGTATACCAAGCGGTTCGGTAGATATAAGGTGTTAAAATGCGTCGAAATATAATGAGACACCCTGTATAAAAGTGCCTATGTGTTGACCCCGTAATGACAGAAATTTTAATTAATTTAACCAACATTGTATCTGAGATAGTTGAGGAGATCCCAATGTGTTGAGCACAGAGGTTCTCTGTCGTGTGGAGATTTAAAATTACCCCGGCAGCTGTAGCTTTCATTCCATGAATCTATTTTCTATTTGATGTTCATGAAACAACCGACAAAGGACAAAGAGATCATTTATGTCGCACCGCCGCGCCGCGCCGCGGCAGTCCACGTGGACTTGATAAGTGTCTGTCAGCGTGTTAAATGCACCTGCGAACCAATCCCCAATAGTCTTAGGCAATAAAAGAGTCATAAATTGCACGCGAAAAGTATTGGCGAAGAGTTTTTTTCTCTATCTTCTTTCTTTGCATATAAAAATACAACCAGATCACTAGACATATGTTGCAACTAAATTAACGATATAAACTATGCCACGCCCATTTCAAACCCAACTCTGGTCTACCCGGGAGTCTAGCCTTAAGAAATGCACTGAATTTAAATAATCAGTGTTTAAAATCTATGTCCCATAAGAGCTCCATGTTAAGAATTTTGAAGTAGGATTGCCCGCGAAACTAGTAACATAACCTAACTCATGGACTCTATTGAGATTTTACAAACCATTAAAAGTGAGTAGAAAAAATCTGAAACATCTTAGTCAGTTTTCAAGCTTAAAAACTGAAATTTTATATTTCTCTTTCTGTCTCACGTTTTTTTTTTTATAGAGTTTAGTCATCAACATAGATATGGAACAGCACAATAGAGAAGAGACGTTTTATTAATTTTGTTGTTTAATTATAATAGTCCTGCTTATACACTCTGCACAAAAATTATCGCATCACCTAATGTTTGCTTAATATTCTTCAAAAAAATCATCAAAGGGATACACAAGTGTATAAAATGGGTTCGCAGGTTTAAAGTAGTGATAATGCAATATAGTAAAAGGTTTGGAGTCAGGTTTGTTAGGCGTAATTACCATATACGTATACTGGTGTAAAAAATTACAAAAACTTTTATGTGACAATTTATTTAAAAGAATTATGAACAATAATTTTTATCAGAATATTGGTTCTTAATATCGAGTATTTCCCCCTTTTGCTCTTATTACAGCTTGAATTTACCCTGGCATACCATCAAAATGATTTTGTAGGTACATATCGTTGGTCATAGTGTTCCAAATTACGTCCAACTTGTTTTGCAGATCTTGTAGGATTCTAGATGGAACTTTTTGTTGCTGAATTGTTCGTCCTATATAGTCCCATACGTGCTCGATAGGTTAAGGTCCGGGTTGCTCGCAGGCCAGTTCATTCTGACAATATCACGAAGGTAGTCGTTTACTATCATGGCCACGTGTGGTCATACATTACCATCCTTAAAAATGAAATTGCCACCTACAAGAGGATCATAGGCGACCCCGTGGGGTTCATGAATGTCCCTTATGCATCCATCGGCTGTCAATCTCCCACCATTCACAGCCACTAGTTCCGTGAGCCCATAAATAGAAGTTCCTTCCCCTACCATGATAGACCTACCTGCAAAATTTACTTTTTGTCAGATGTTACACTGAAAATAGCGAGCACGCGGCCGTTTGTAGGCCGGCATACGTATATCTGGTGCATATAAACAAAATCGCGATTCATCGGTGACGCGCACATTGGGCCATTCTTCGATGACGTAGCCGGCATGCTCTCTGACAAACTGTAATCGCGCAACTCGATGTTCTCTGGTGAGGCATGGTCCAGAGGCAGGAATCTTTGGCCGTATATTGTCTTCTTGAAGACGGTTTCAGATTGTTTGAACACAAATTTCAACATTTTGAGCAGCTAAGAGATCATTTTTAAGCATTAGAGCAGTACAGTGACATGTTCTTAAAGTTGTAACTCGCAAAAACCGATCGTCTATAGCCGTGGTAACTCTCGTGTTACCTGTCATTCCCTTCTAAAAAATTCTCCAGTTTATGTGTAATGCCTAACAACTCTTGATATGGCATTCTGTTGCACACCTAATGCATTAGGCACATTCCTTTGACTTCGTCCATCTTGAATCAAAGTTACTGCTCTCACGGCTTCTTCTTCGGTCAAATGACGTCTTATACGCTGACGACCTTGCGTAGTGAACAAACAATCACTAAATTATCGCAAACTAATACAAACCAAACACTGACAAACACAAACAAACATCAAAAGTAATGGTAACTGCAAAAATAAATAAATCGGAGTTGATACTTGACAACGTTTAACATAAATGAACTAGAGAAAATAAAGAATGCTGTTTTGCGGGGGCTCTAGTTATCTCATAGAAGTAACCACATTGGAAAACAAACAAGTAATTTTGACAAAAACTGAAATATATTACCAGAAGAATTCATAATGCTACTGATGCGATAATTTTTGTGCGGAGTGTATGTAGTCTATGACAGTGTACGGTGAAGCACATTTGAGATGCTTAATTAAGCTTTGGCAAATTGAAACACGCGAGTGTTTTTCAAGACTAGTGAGGTTAGGCAGAAACAGTTCGATGTTACTAACATTATTAAAAAAATAGTATCTGCAATAGTGCGACTACTATACATATTAAACTCTCTGGGGTGCGTTCAGACTGAACGTCGGACAATATCTGGACATTTTATCTGTGTTTATGTTAGAACTATTTCATAAGGCTTGTGCGATAAAGATGAGCCTGATGAAACTTGTCTTCTGACATTCAATATGAATGCAGCCCTTGTTGGGAAGTATACAGACCTAAAATATGTGGGAAATAATTTTATTTTTATCAACTCTTAGTTGAAGGTGGAGAAATAAATCTTCATTTATAATAATTTTTTGTTTGACCAGGCGAGTCTATTCGAGACGAGACTCAATAGTTCGAGTCCGAGATTGGCCCTCAGCCTTGTTTCGCAGCAACACTAGTTAATACCGCATCTTTCCTTTCAATTCAATGACAAGAATTGTAATGAGGTAATGCAAAGCCGGGATTTCCCAAAGTCTCACAAACTATGTATTAATTTTCCTGTGTTAAGGAGAGTGAGACAGGTCCGCTTTAGATGAAATTTTATAAGGTATTGGTCGAATAAGGCCAAAAGAGTGTGACTGGTCTGTGAATTGCATTCCTGAAGCAAATGTGTCACTACCTCAGCGAACCCAGCCTTATTCTACTTATGCAAGCTGTATGTTGAGTTTTAAAATATGGGCACAGGACACGGCATAATTTAGTGAATATGGGGTATGGTGGGAGACAATACCAGGTGTCTCGCCACGGACAGTTACCGACATAGTTCTTAAATCTCACCTTCATAAGGAATTATTTCTAACATTCTCACACCTGAATATAAGATCACTAGCCATGCCCATTTTTGTGAATTACTTGCTGAAAATGACTGATATTGAGCCTCCGTGAACTACATTACTCAAACTTTGTGTGTAATGTAGCCTTCCGTAGAGAACTTAAGTATCTCTATAACTTGCTCTCTTTTAGAGCTGAAGACAGTAGATCCGGTTTAAACTTAAGAAACTCTAATAACATGAGTGTACCTGACCATAGTACTACTAAGTTTCAGTGTAGTTTTGCATACCATGGACCGTTTGTGTACCATATGAACTTAGTAATTGTCGCTCTGAGCTAAGAAGAAAAAAGTTAAAACACTTTTATCTAAATGGGCAGCTTTTAATGTTGCTGTAATATTTATTATGTTAAGGGGTGAAGAATAGCAGTCTCTTCTGTAACTGCATCATATCTTTTTGTACTTTTGTTGATGCAATAAATCTTATTATTATGATTATAATTAGTAGTACTAGGGGGAACCTGCCTTTCGACTTATACCCTTTATGGACTGTTTCAAATTTAAAGGAATGTGTTCATGAAGATTTGTGGAAGCATGACTTTTGTGAAACTATGGTTTCCGACCTAGTTAGAGAAGGCATTACAAATTTGACTATCGAGTGCAATCAAGTGGACTATATCTTTATACGTACTCGGCCGAAATCCCAATCGACGACAATGCTTGTTGGAATCCTCCTCAGAATGAGGACAGGTGACGGTCCTATGTGCCGGAGTATCCAGCCTCCCCCCCACAGACCTGACAATTTGGGATGGGGGACTTGCCGATTCGGTGTCCATGCTATCGGAAATTGCCATGACTGCTCAAAGCTGAACAGTCCAGGGACCCAGACGCAGGTCGACATTTAAACCCAGAAGCAGCCAGTCATGGATCACTGATATGATCTAGTGATCCCATGGAAGTCATCCCATCTGCGCTGCCACTTCGCAATGGAGGAGCTCTTATTGTGGATAACAGGACAGAAGTGTCTCGAAGGAGGCTGGCTCCGAAACCGAAGCAAAATGTATGTATCTTTGACCATTTCGAGCTGGAATGAAGGAGTGGATTTCTGCGAGTATTATATCCAAAGGGGGTTTACCTGTCCTCAGGCAGAACGCCGAGACCTGTGATAGGACAGGTCAGGTTGCCTTATCCTTGAGTGCCATGGATGGTGGCCCTAAATCTTGATCGCATATGACAAAATTGGGGTAACGACATGCCGGAATATGGTTTTAAGGGTCCCGGGATTATATCCATAAATCCTGAAAGTAAGCACCTGAAGGGTATGGAAGATAGCAATGAATTTGGTTGAACTCCAGTCAGCATGACCAACGTACTGGAGCTTGTCGTGCAAGTGGATTCCAAGGTATTTAAAGGACTACTCTAGCGACCAGACTATGGGAATTTAACTTAGATTCCTAATATGTAATAAAATACGACATTCCTTTTAAAATCGGGAAGTTGATAGCTGCCTGGCAGCCAAGAATATTTTAATTCAAAGAACGCCTTCGAAAACCCCTAGTTCCAAATTTTGCAAAAAATTGTCAAATGGGAAGTACATAAACTTTTACCAAGCAGGTTAAGTGAGTCACCCTGTACATGCGCAATTGTCACAATATTTTGCACAGTGTATTTGTTGAAAGAACTATTATTGCTGATGATCCAGTTTATTTTGCAAATTTTACAAATTGAAAAAGTAAAATTTCTCTGTTGTATTGACAAAAGTTGGTTGCTATGTATTATATACAGGGTGAGTCGTAAGTCACGCCCAAAGTGAATAAGAGAAGTGTCTCCACTTGATAGCTGTTGCAGCAGAAAAGCGGGCTACGCAACTGTAATACTGGCATTGGTGCCGTGTGCAGCAAACTGGGCCATTCGTTCGGGCGTACCGCTTGGCCATATATGCAATAATACATTGTTTTAGCGTTCAGGAAGTACTCTGGTTAAAGTGAATAAAGGGGCGTAAATGCTGTATCCCAAAATATAATTTCGTACGGAAAAACAGCATTTTTCTCCATTTCAAAACAAGCAAAATTAGCAGCTAAATGGCCTCGGGCAATTGCTCGATAGGGCTCCGTTTTTGAAAAACATTTTGATACGAAGGAAATAAATAGAAACAAAATTTAATTAAAGCGGGTACTGCAAAACAAAATTGGTGCTATAATTACTCAAGAGGAAGTAATAATTGATTCTGTTATTTATTTTATCTGGCTGGATTATTTGTAAAATCTGTCATCCATTACCAATTGTATTACATGCTTATCTTAGCTTGAAAACAACCAGTTGGACCCCGAAAATATTTCAGAGGAAGTCACTCTAACAAGGGGAACACTAACTTGTGCATCCCAGTTCTTGCATATTGTTTATTAAGAAAACTAGAACGTTTTTTTTCCAAGCATATTGATACCAGAGATGCTTACGACCTAACTATATGATTTCTTAAGTAACTTTAGTAGGTACTTTAAAATATGAATGTAAATCTCACGAATCAGTATGTGTTGGCGTCATTGCGTCATAATTACATATTGTTAAGAATGCAATTTTATTTTAAGCAGCGCAAAATGCAGGCCTCAAAAAACAGAACCGAGAAAATAAGAAATTGTCAAGATTATATTCAAAATAAATATGACTTTTTAACAGCTGCTGAATTTACTTGACGGCCTGACTTTAAATAATTGAAATACAGTGAATCCTATGTGAATATTGACGTATAATTTGACCGCTTTTTGTTGAAACCGAGGAATTCCTATAATTTTACATAAGTGGTTAACCTGTCTATGTTGACCACCGTCAAACGAGTATCTTTTTCACTATAAATCCATTTTTTGGTAATGTAATGAAATCAATGCATCATACACAATACATTCGACATCGGTATAATCGCGCGGACGCTCGGCGCAGTTCCCCCACTCCAGTCGCCTAGAAACATTACATTTGCGTAGCTCAGTATCCACACGGAGTGGAGGCACTTCTCTTATTCACTTTGGTCACGCCCCATCTGCAAAATATGAGTTTATAATGGTAAAGTAAGTTGAAATGAAGGAATAAAAAAAATCGATTTCGCCTTCGTTAACGAGTTATAACTTTTGAAATTTCATTCATTTACATGTAAGGATGTAAGCATTGAAACATAAGTTAAACAAATAATCCACCATCAACTTAAGTGCACAAGCTAGTACCCCACGAGAAAGAATTTTTAACTTTGAAGAGGTTCCTTTCAACGTTAGGGAAAATATTTATGTGGTACCAGCATGATGGGGCGCCTGCACATTTTGGAATTGAAGTGAGAAATTTTTTAAATCAACGCTTTCCACGACGGTGGATTGGAAAGGGCGGACCAATTCGTTGGCCCCCTCAGTCACCTGACCTGACACTGGTTGACTTGTTTTATTGGGGTTACCTCAAGGAAAAAAATTACCATGTACCTGTTGAAAATCAGGCAGACATACTTTCCAGAATACTACAAGCAATAGCTTTAATAGATGGGGAAATGCTGCAGAGAGTTAGAAATTCTCTTTTACGGCGTACTGCCTTGTGCATTGAAGTCAATGGTGAATTGTACTTATCAGTATTAATTAATTAAATAAACTAATGTTCCAAGTGTTATTATTTAACTTTAATTTGACCTAGAAAAACCGATTAGTAGTTTCAGCACATTTGTCAATAACTTGTTAACGAAGGCAAAATCGAAATTTTTTTATTCTTTAGTTTCAACTTATTTTATCGTCATAAACTCATATTTTACGGGTGGGGCGTGACTTACGACTCACCCTGTATAAACGTTTTTTTTTACATTTGTTCTAACTCTCAACCCTGATACTTATTTCATATTAATATCCGTAACAGAAATATAAATGTAATCGCCTCCTCAAATTTCAAACGAAAGAAGTATTCTTTAAGGGCCGGAACATGCCCCCGACCTTGAAAGAGTCAGCTTTCAAAATTATCAAATATAAAATTAAAAGTTTCTATTGGAAAACTTATACGTTAACGCTATTATCACAATGCACATGAGTTTATTTTTCGATTGGCACTACACATATTTTAGCAAAGCTTCTTTTCACTATTCCATTTGAGGTTTTAATGCTTGCTACCCGTGCTGTTCCATCTGGACCAGGATGGAGCGCAACTATGCGACCCAATGGCCATCTTAATGGCGGGGTGTTGATCTTCTTAATGACTACTAGAGAACCCAGTTGGAGCTGCAGCTGAGCCTCCTTCCATTTGCTACGCACTTGCAGCTCTGAAATGAATTCCTGGGACCAACGAGCCCAAAAATGTTGTTGAATTTGTTGCAATAGTTGATACCGAGAGAGCCGGTTAATTGGAACTTCCCTTACATCTGGGTCAGGAAGCGACGATGCGTTGCGTCCGATTAGGAAATGAGATGGAGTAAGTGAGGAAAGATCATTAGGATCAGATGAGAGAGGACTTAATGGCCTCGAATTCAGAACTGCCTCGATTTCAACAAGAACAGTATAAAGTTCTTCAAAAGTTAAACGCGCATTGCCCAACACTCTTCGAAGCTGACCCTTTGCGGACTTTATCCCAGCCTCCCAGAGTCCACCAAAGTGGGGTGAGAAGGCCGGAATAAAATGCCAGTTAACGCCAGAATGAGAAAGTTTCTCTTACAACTTAGTTTGGTTTGTTCTAACTCACAACCCTGATACTTATTTTATATTAATATCCTTAACAGAAATATAAATGTAATCGCCTCCTCAGACTTCAAACGAAAGAAGTATTCTTTAAGGGCCGGAACAGTATTCAAAAATCTGTTCTTTTTGTGTCTGTGGCAATAAACTTATTGATAATAGACTGTTTGGATGGTTGCATTGCGCATTTGTAAATCTCTGAAAGCATAAACGTAGAACCCAGTGGTAAACCTCTTTATTTGAATAGTCCTGTTATGGACCGGCGTTGGTATTTTGTGGGCTATGTTGCTGCATGACATTTTATTAATTTTCGCAAGAAAACACTAGATTTTTGTCTAACATGTAAAAATTATAGCCAGCAAACAAATTTTAAACCTCTGAAACAGCGTAAGTTAAGAGTCCGGCAAACCCCTTTAAAATGAACCCGAAAACTGACTTCGTAGTGCTATGCTCATTTCTAAACGGTGAAAATTGAAGTGTTGAATTTTTGACAGTTTATAAACGAAACTTTATTTTATGTTTCCATTGAGAGAAAATTTAAAAATTTTATCTTAGAAAGTGTCTGTTCAATCATGAAATTGACCAACTTCACGCGTGCATAGCGCCAAGAGATTACAGTTTTCGAAAAATTGTTTCAATGGCGACATAAAGTATACCTTCTTCTACCATAATCAAGCTTTCGTGTTGCTAAATTTACTAGGATGAAGGTGTAATCATGGTAGAGCGAGAGCGCTGCAAACGCAAAATATGGCTTGGTATGTGCTGCCGCCTCGTAGCGAGTGAGCGTAAACTCAGAGCGCCGTTGTCTCATTTACTAGGTACCGTGCCCATAAACGTGTTTAGCGCGACGGTGTTGCAACACAGCTGATAGTTTGCTCCGATTTCTAACGGATTCCTCACCGACCCGATGCCCCGCAGGTGTAACTTTTGATCTGCTTTGCCGGACTCTTAAGTGACAACCTTTAACATTCGTATTAATTGTCAAGTATGGTGCATTTGTTCTGCAAAACTCGTAATGAGTTTGAAGGAAGTTCGTTTTTAAATGGGATTTTTATGCGTGTCTTTTTTGTACAAATTGAAGAACTGATTCCTAAATCTCGATAATGTAATAATATGTTTATGTATATATTTTTAGACTGCTTATTTTTTGTGTATTTTTAATGTATGTATTTTTTTGTAATCTTCATTGAATTGCTCATTTGTTTTTGTTATCTTTATTTCTTAGAGACAAAATTGTCTGGTGACTAGTACAACACAAGTGATAAATAATTATGTACATTCATGTAATACAAAAATAAATAGAGTTCATTATGTTGTGTTTTTATTTTTGCATGGTGAATTACTTTTTGCTTTGTTTCTTTGTAGTTTTCACTAGTACAATTTTCTGTATATGGGCATACTGGGCTGAGTTAAGGCACTAACATTATTATCTTTCGTATATCGTGATTGATACGGTTTATAGGAGGTCAGACAGGATATTTTCAACAACCAGCAAGTTCAACACTGCAGTCTGCTCAACTTCAGCAACACCAAGGGGGCTATGGCTTACAGGGAAGTGTGTTTGGAACCCATAATCAGTCGCATACAAGTCCCAGCCTCCAGGGTTTCAATTCGCACTTCTTATCCACGCCGATGCAGATAGCTGCTGCAGCTGCTTTGAATGCCCAGCAGCAGTATCGGTCACAAAACTTGCCCAGCACGGCATACTTGAAGGGTGTCGGAAATCAAGGAATAACTGATCAGAGTGGAAGAAATCAGCAGTTGAAAAGTCCCGGGAGTCAGCAAGAGGTTCTGTCGTCTGTTTTCAATACAGGTATTTGTTATTTGGTCTCCTACAAGTGGTGTTTTTGCATAGCGTTCTTTATGTTTAGGGCCTCAAATTCCGTCTCCAAAATCGAGGCAGAATTGCAAACAGCCTCCTCCGCAACCAAGTCCCACATTGCAGCATAAATACAATTTGTATCAGGGCGTGTCTAATCAACAAGGACAGGTTTGTAAAGTGCGTTATATTTGAGATTTCTGCTGAAGCTGAGAATAATTAATTTAATAGAATTTTTACTTTTCATCGTTAATCTAACCCGAGGGGTGCACCGCAGAGCAAAAACTTGTACATGAATTCCTCTATTTATGTGTAATTCCTTTTAATTCCCCGCAGTTCCTATCTAATTCCTGCAATTCCTCAAGTAATTCCCGCTATTCCCATGTAATTCCTGCAATTCCCCATGTAATTCCCGCAATTCCCCATGTAATTCCTGCAATTCCTCATGTATTTCCTGCAATTCCCCTACTAATTCCTGGAATTCCCGTACAACTAATTCTTGCATTTCCTGTACGTCCGATACTGCAATAATTTACAGCGCATGCGCAATCGTTAGTATAAGAGGGGTAAACATTTCTGCAATTCCCTTGTAATTCCTGCAATTCCTCACTAATTCCTGCAATTCCCCAAACAATTCCTGCAATTCCCTACAAATTTATGTAATTCCTCAAGCTTGTACACAAATTCCTCTATTTATGTGTAATTCCTTTTAATTTCCCGCAATTCCTATCTAATTCATGCAATTCCTCAAGTAATTCCCCCAATTACCCATGTAATTCCTGCAATTCCCCATGTAATTCCTGTAATTTATATTTGTAAAGATGATGCAATAATTTACAGCGCATGCGCAATCGTTAGTAAACATTTCTGCAATTCCCTTGTAATTCCTGCAATTCCTCACTAATTCCTGACTAATTCCTGTAATTCCCCAACAATTCCCTAAACAATTCCTGCAATTCCCTACAAATTTATGTAATTCCATACTAATTCCTCTGCAATTCCTCAAGCTTGTACACCAAAATTCCTCTGCGGTTCACCCCTCGATCTAACCTAAAAGCATGTGCTTTTATGCTTAATGAACTGCTCTGCAAAAGTTGAGGAACTCGCGATATGGGGAAACGGTGCATCATATTCAGCAAATATGTTTGTTTTTTCAAGTTAGCTGGTATCTAACTCGAATTTTTGTTAGTAGACGTGGACACATTTTCTTGTCAGCTTTGTTGTACTCATAGTTAGATATAAGTTGATTGAGTTCAAGAACTGGGAGACCTAGAAAAGTACCGTCAATAAAATTATCTAACAATTTCAACCCGTGGAGTGCCTCTATTCATGTGCCATCCACTAAAATACTATATAGGTTAGAATTGCCATTCCATTTCACTAAAAGAAATAATTGTCTGACTTTCAATAAATTTCCCAGCTGAGGAGAGCAGTTTATACTTGGGAGATTCAGATTTTATTGTCCCTGAATTAGAAGCAAACTACTTGGAAGAATGGATTTTTTTTTATTTTTTGACACCCCCTTAAGAGGTTGACAAACTTAATATAACCATGGTCAAGAGCTTTAACACCCACAGTGAGTCCCACGAAGGTGCTCGTCGAGTATGAGGAACAAATGGCAGTCACTATGGGCTGAATCTGGAGAATAGGGTGGTTCGAGAATTTCGAAGCCCGTATTATGAGTTGCGGCCACCAAACGCAGCTATTGTGCACAGGAGTGTTGTCTTGATGAAACAACACACCACGTGTGAGTTTTCCCCTTCTTTTTTTCTTTGATGGAATAGCGCAATTTTGAAGTTAAAGCACAGTAACATTGTCCGTCGTAAAACGTCAAAAAGTCTACAAGGATAACTCCCTCGGCATCCCAGAAAACCGTGACCATGATCTTCCTCGCAGATGCTGTTACAAGAAAACTTTTGAGGGGGTGGTGAACTCTTGTGCCTCCATTCTCTGATCTATGTCGGGGATAATATTTGAATTGCCCACTTGTTAAACACAGATTTATCTTTCTTGCTTAAAAAAAAAATTTGTAATTGGTTTACAATTCCATGAAATTAACTAATTGCGTTATATAGGCACAGCGCTATCCTGCTCCAATTCAGAGACCTGTAAATTTTCAACCACCTCTTGGATCTATGCAGAACAGCGGACCTGGAAGTAATCAGAAGCATCGCTCCAATAATAGCGCTAACAAAGCACCTCCACGACAGTATTATACTGGCCAAGGTAAACTGCTTTGCTTTGTAATTCTTTAGTTATATATTTTACTTTCGTTACGTTCTTTTTAAAAAATTCATATTTTCTGTTTTAAGTTAAGATGCGACAGTACCTTTAGGCATTTTGCTGGAAAATCTACTTTTAGCACCTTGAATAAGAATTATTCCTAAAAATTAAATAATTAATAAAATGTTTAATTAATAATCAAGTGCTGCTCTACTTTTGACCACCTTAAAATCAGCAAGAACTTAACGCGGTGTAAAAGCATCATGAAATGTGAGCTGATTAAATAATATGTTATGAAAATGACATCAGCTAACTAAATATTTTATACATACAGTACAGACTCGATAATCCGGATCAATAAAAACATGGGCGATTCGGATTATTGAAAAATCCGGATTATTAAATCAATCTATATTTGTTAATAAAAGAACTGAACAAGAGGGATTTTTAATGATTTCATTGTAAAAACATACAAAACAGGTAAAATGAACATAAAAACACTTTTGCATAATTACTTCTACTACATTAATAAATAAAGTCTGTAATTTTAGTTTGGCTGACCTTCTGCTGTCTCAAACAAAATGCTTGATGCCTGAGTATTAACAATTCATGTAGGGGTGCCTTGTTCTCTTCAGCCCAATCTATACATGCTTAAATCTGTCTAATCGGCTTTTGTGAATTCAGAGCATGGGGTAAAGAACATTTATACAGTGTTGAAAAATAGTAAAGGTACACTTTCGGCACGTACCGGCAGCCGACACGCGCGACGGACACAGTCGCATTTGAACGTGAATGCACCGGCCGGCAGGTGAAACGCACAAACGAGAGCAGTTCTATTTAAATACTATTGGAGAAGTACAACGGGTGTGTCGGCTGCCGGTACACGCCGCGTCTACCGGCGCAAACGAAAGCGTACCTTTAGTCGTAAATTTTGAATTTCATCAAGCAAAGTAGTTTGACCAAAATCAAACTTGTACCAGTGGAGTAGCCAGCATTAAATCGGAAAAAGAATTAAAAATGTATTTTTGTACAATCAAGTCAAAAATGTACTAGATTCATACATTTGTACTAGCTGTGGCAACGCTGATTCGGGTTCGCCGCCGAACGCCTGATTTGGCAAGTATTTGGGGATTCGTTAGAAAAACACCTTGGGAGGGGATGACGCGCCCGCAAAGCGTTTAAAAGGTGCGTTAGAGGCGCATTCGGATTACCGAAACTGAAATTATCCGGATTACAAAGTATGCAATGCAATCAAGGAACTATCCGGATTACCGAATAATCCCGACTATTAAGGATCCGGATTAATGAGTCTGTACTGTATGTATTAAATTTTTGCGTCCTTGTCAATATTTCCATGACAAACTTATGGTAGTTTAAATTTTCAAATTTGTTGCTTTACTTTTGTCGTTTTGTCCAATAGTTGTTACGTGTCAAACTGGGGCGCAGATATATCGCAACAAATTCGGAAGATCTAGCGAATTTCCGCGTTTAGTGAACAATTTTAGAATATTTACCGTGACGGTCATTTAATGCCATGCACACTGTATGTGTATTCTGTCACTTTAATTTATCGGCGTTCTTGCTAAAACTGTTTTGAATGCAGTTCTTCTGCGCTAATTATTTTGTATTTTCCCGTTTAGCTTTTTGAATTTTTCTTTCGTTTACCGCTGCATTCTCCTGGATTTCTTCTCACGTTATTCTCGAGGATTATTCTCTGTATTTTGTCTTATTTCCGCACTTAATATTGGTAGAGGATCTTTTATATTTTCGTTGTCATCTGTTCGATATTTCAAGGTACTTGACCCTGAATTTATTCTTACCTACTTTTTTCCAAAATTTTCTTGCTTAGGCTCGGTACGCGATTCTTTCATCTCTCGCAGAGAAGCTACGGCAGAGTGCGCTTGGCTATTTGAATAATTTATACACGTGTTGTGTTCCTTCGGGGATTATTTTCTTCTAGCTATTTTTGGGAAGTACGGATTGTACAAGGTACTTTAGTTGTGGCTTTTGTTCTGTCTCCGCACCCATATCGGGATTCGACTGTGCTCTGTGGTTTTTTTTGAGAGTTAGAGAGAGACCCCGCTCACAGGGGTTTTTTTTGGGAGCTCTCCTCCTTGATAAGTATCGCTTTGGATTGCATTCCTGTCGCAGCGCACCCACCAGGAAGAGCGCAGGTATACCAGGGCGTATCTCGAACCGCAAGCTCCTACAGGCGGTGAAGCTGACCAATTATCATCTCTAAGCTAAGGTCAGATTAGTATAGTTGTCACCAGTACGTTTGGAAGTTATTCGTCCTGCGGCTGGATCTTGTGTAACGTCCGGCACGGCATTTCGTGGCCACACTGTTGTTCTTAGAACACACGTACTTTGTAACGTTAAGATTTAGTTTATTATTTTTATATCGTCGCGCGTAGTTCATTTAGTTTTTTGTTTAAGATATAGTTACTTGCTTTGTTTATTTTCTTTTGTCATTCAGTCATTATCTTTGATCATTTAATTTTTTTTATCTGTTATTAGTCCGGCCGACACTCCCGTTGCGCCAAGTCATTTCTTGTAGATAGTGTGCGTGCGATAGGCCCGTCAGTGCGTCTGCGCGTGTGGAGCTCCAAGCGTGTGCGCGGATTTGTCGTGTCATCCGCGCCTGTTTTTGATTCACTTGGTTGGGTGGAGCGTTGGTATCGGATGGCTGATTTCGGATCAGTTTGCTTACGTTGTTTTTTTGAAAATTAATTTTGTTTATTGCTACTTTTGTTTAACCATCATTTGTTCTCTGTTTAATATATTTTTGTTATTCATTACACATTTAAACTATTTGACTACGTTTTATTTTTGGTTATCTATACACCCCCACTGTTGTTTTCCAGTGACCTTTAGGAGTTTTTGGTCACTTGGATTCTACGTTTCGGCTACAGAGGATCAGCCAAAAACTCCTTGGCGCCCATTTATTGTACTGTTTTTTTACCCGCTCCCGTCTCCGATTAGGGTTTTAGTCACGGCCGGATCCTCTTGTGACGTTGCAAAGTGGTTACATCACATAGTGTATATTAATTCCGAAATATGCACCTATGTTTTTCCCAAATTTTGTGCATATTTTGAAACAAAAATGACAGATATAGATGTCCAGTGTCTCTGACAGGATTGGCCATCAGGACTCCTCCTTTATTTTACTGTTTTATTTAAAAATATAAGAAAAATAAGGCTACTGGTCCAAACATCACATTTCTATCATTAAAAATTTAAACATAACTTACATATGTTTACATAATCTCGGAATTTAAGCAGAGAAAAATCTTCGATTGTCGCTTGTTTCAATTAACCCAAGTGAGCTGTAAAGGCCTGACCCAGTCTCATTTAACGCAGTTACAATTTGGTGAACTGGGAGGCCATTTTCTGTTGTCCAGTTTAGGCAAGTTCTCCCTTTTGCATTTTTTCAACACTCTTGACTGCTCTGCCGATTCTAATTCGTCTTTATCAAAATCCCCATCTTCAGTGACAAGCGGATCTCTTGTGAACCATACCTTCTTCCACGATTTTCTTATTAAATCGCATGCCTAAGTGAGCAAAGGATATTCATCAAATTTAGTTGGTTCAAGCATTTTGAAACATCTGTTTCATCTCCAGCTGAAAAGTTTTTTTTTCATTTAATATTACGGATTATGTGTTGATCCAAAGGAGTGTAGTTAGGCGGCATAAACATTGCCCATCATCATAAAGTTCTCAGTCCGACATACATACATATTTCTCTAAAAGTAGAACATCCTACATCCCTAACTATTCATTTCTAACTCCGACTCTAGTATGTTCTGTTGCTAACTATTCCTTTGTGTCTCAGGTGTCCTACCATCCTATCCCTCCTACCCTTTATTGTCTTCCATACCTTTCGCTTTTCCCCAACTCTTTCTAATACTTCTCTATTGCTAACCTTATCTATCCATGGTATCTTCATCATGCGTCTGTAGCTCCACATTTCAAACGCTTCTATTCTTTTTCGATCCGCTTCTCCTATTGTCCAAGTTTCGCATCCGTACAATGCCGTACTTCATACATATGTCTTCAAGAGTCTCTTCCGAGTTTCTACATTAACCATTCCCGAGCATAACAGTTGTTTCTTTTTGTTAAAGGCAACTCGGCCCTGTGCTATTCTTTGTTTTATATCTGTAGTGCTCCTACAATCGCGAGTTATTTGACTTCCTAAATAGCAGAAATCCGCAACTTCTTCTTTTTTCTCATTTCCTATCTGTATTTTAGTTTTAGTTCTATTTCCACGCTTTGCATAATTCTAGTTAAAATGTTTGTCGCGTGAGAAGTTTCTGTCTGCAATCCATCTACTCCTTACTCCTAGTGCTTTATTGTTTTTTAAACTTTCTAATGCTAGCTCACTAGGACAACCTAGGTTATCCCCCTCTACACTGATTTCCTTTTCTAATATATCTTTTAGTTCGTGACCCACGTATAAGATTCCCAAATATTCCTCCCACCTTTCTGCCTTGTTTCTAAAGTTCTTGTTGCTAGATCCGTCATCAGTAACTAATTCATCGGCATCAGGATATCCGGGAGCATTGTCCAAAATGATCTATGAATCAATCTAAAAACACTTCCATGTTGATTGTCACTTGCACGCCACATGAAGTTTTTCACAATTTTTGAAAGCACGGGATTTGACTGACTGTCCGATCACAGAAAATTTAATTTGTGTCTTCCAATGGAATTTGGACAGGACATTTCTTCTTTTTCTTATGTCACTCAGTTGATTTCTCAACATTATAAAATAAAGCTAATTCATTTATAGTATGTTCATCATCTAGCTTTTTCGGTATCTCGCAATTTTTGTATTCACTGACCATGGAGTAGTTGTTTGAACTGTCCACTACCATTAATAATAATGGTAATGATTTAAGGAAGAATTAGTGAATTAGGTAAAATTCGGAGATAACTGATATTTTTTTGTTTTATAGGTGCCAATTTATCATCACAAAATGAGAAAATTGAGAACAAATTATCAGACAATACAGCTCCAAATACAACAAATAGTAGCATTGTAAGTTCAGCAAGTATTGTATCGAAAGCTGGTATTGGTGGTGGGTCAGCAGTTATAGTAAATCAAGTATCAGAAATTGCAAAAGATGTTAAGGAAGAAGTTAGTGTTATAAAGGACTAAGTTTTTCATATGTCTAAAAATTATATATTATTAAGAACTAAGATGCTAATGTATTCACGTATTTTTTTTTATATGCGCACTTTGGTGACAGTGTGCCTTATATATTAGTTTTTATCCGATCAATTTTAGTACTGTGTGTAATTTCTTGTTGAATTATCAACACTTTTATTTCGTTTTCTTTGTTTTTCCTTTTTGGTGCTAATAGTTGTATGTCACACTGGCAGTTGTTATGTATAATAAAAAAAAGGAACGTTCACTAATATTGATGTTGTTAACAAGAAAAATGTGACTTGTTATACTTGTGAGGAGCTTGACTAAATGTATTGCTGCGTAAAAGCACGCCATTAAAACAATAATGGGACTAAACTATTTAGTAATTCATTGTAGTATCTTTTTAAAGTGGTAATTTTCTCTGCTCTTAAAAATGTGTTGGATATAGTGTTCGTTTTAGTTACTGCACTGGTTTGCCAAATACTGGACGATACCAAGAAAATGAGGAAATCTTGCAGTAACTGATTAGTCTGACATTAAGTTCGTACTGGTAGAAGTGTTGATCAAATTGTATCATGTTGTTATCAAATTGTAGTTTGATGGCGCTGCTGTACGAAATTAATTTCGACATTTGGTGGATACTAATATGAAATAGAAATTGTAGGCTGGGCTGTAGCTTACAATAATTATTTCAGAGATCGTGCGTCTGCCATTACACAAGAGAAGTAAAAGCATGTGCGTACTTGTTTCTTGTACTTAAATATTTTAATGCTCGCATGGTCTCATTTATGTAAGTTAGCTACCTTAGAATTTGTAGTAGTTTCTATAGATAGGATTGGAAGTATTGTGTACTGTTTAAAAAAAGTGAGTGGATCAGCAGACTGCACTGGTGGTTTGTGTAAGAAATAGACTTTACTACTTTTGTTATTCTTTGGTGTAATATTTAAATTGATCGTTAGAAGACTGCAATTAGGCAAAGTGAAGTGCGGTTTAAAAAGACTTTAGAATTCGCTCGGTTATATTTTTCTTTTTTATTTACTCAAATTGAAGTTGCTCTGCAAAGTATTGAAACTGTTTAAATGCAAATTCCCGAAATAAATGGTTTACTTATTTATTATTTGTTGTTAGTTAATTTTTACCTGCGTGAGCAAGAAACATTCAATGTCCAAGTGTGTGAAGAATCTCCAGAAAATATTAACCCGCACCATGATAATGAAGGTCCTGGGCATAGAATAAAATAATCAGTTGATCCTATAGTCATGGTAAGACTAAGTTACTTTGAAAAAGTAGTTAACTACGAACTACGGTCTCTGTACTTTATCGTTGAATTATTTAGCCTCTACCATTCTCCAAGCAAAATTTTGCAAAAAACTACCTAGGCAAATTTGACACCCGATAACACTTGAAGGCCTCGGGATGTAACCTATGATTAGGCAATTTGTTAAAAATTTTTAATCTCGTATGGTTGTAGGACTTTCTGCGAACTTCCAGTTTTATAATTGGACGAAATATTTTTTCTGTTTAAACGTCCTTAAATGTGTTCAGTTACGCCAATATCGGCTTTTCATTTTTCTCCGAAATGACGGTTTTCTTGAACTTTCGGGCCTACTTTTGCACTATCTCGGCTCCAGCTGGAGCTAGGGAGATGAACCAAGTGGCACTGGTTTGGAAATTTCCAATTGATCTCAAATTTCAACATTATAATACCGTAAACCGCTCTTTGAGAGAACTACAGAGCATTTTATCCATCTTTGAACGTTTCTTGTCGAAGGTCCCGTATGTCCCAGGCGAGAATTATTTGAGCGGAAAGTAGTCTATCTGAAGAAGCTCAGCGTCCCAAACACACTGGTGAAAACAAAATTAGATTATCTCTTTCCGATCTCCGGTTATGACGTTTTTCTGAAAAAGCGAATTCTTCCTCCGGTCCCCCCTTCTGTCACATTTTCTAGGGACGAAATTTCTTTTTCCCTTTAACGGCCTTAAATGCTTTCAGATGTGATGGGTATGATGGGGACAGTGACGCACAAGCGTCAATTTCCCCAATATCGGCTTTTCATTTTTTTCGAAATGACGGTTTTCTTGAACTTTCGGGCCTACTTTTGCACTATCTTGGCTCCAGCTGGAGCTGGAGATGAACCAAGTGGCATTGGTTTAGAAATTTCGCGTTGATCTCAAATTTCTACATTAAAATACCGTAAACCGCTCTGTGAGAGTACTACAGAGCATTTTATCCATCTTTGAACGTTTCTTGTCGAAGGTCCCGTATGTCCCAGGCGAGAATTATTTGAGTGGAAAGTAGTCTATCTGAAGCAGCTCGGCGCTCCAAACACACTGGTGAAAACAAAATTAGATTATTTCTTTCCGATCTCCGGTTATGCCGTTTTTTCTGAAAAAGCGAATTCTTCCTCCGGTCCCCCCTTCTGTCACTTTTTCTAGGGACGAAATTTCTTTTTCCCTTTAAACGACCTTAAATGGTTTCAGATGTGATGGGTATGATGGGGACAGTGACGCACAAGCGTCAATTTACCCAATATCGGCTTTTCATTTTTTTCGAAATGACGGTTTTCTTGAACTTTCGGGCCTACTTTTGCACTATCTCGGCTCCAGCTGGAGCTAGCGAGATGAACCAAGTGGCACTGGTTTGGAAATTTCCCATTGATCTCAAATTTCGACATTAAAATACCGTAAACCGCTCTGTGAGAGTACTACAGAGCATTTTATCCATCTTTGAATGTTTCTTGTCGAAGGTCCCGTATGTCCCAGGCGAGAATTATTTGAGTGGAAAGTAGCCTATCTGAAGCAGCTCGGCGCCCCAAACGCACTGGTGAAAACAAAATTAGATTATCTCTTTCCGATCTCCGGTTATGCCGTTTTCTCTGAAAATGCGAATTCTTCCTCCGGTCCCCCCTTCTGTCACTTTTTCTAGGGACGAAATTTCTTTTTCCCTTTAAATGGCCTTAAATGGTTTCAGATGTGATGGGTATGATGGGGACAGTGACGCACAAGCGTCAATTTTCCCAATATCGGCTTTTCATTTTTTTCGAAATGACGTATTTCTTGAACTTTCGGGCCTACTTTTGCACTATCTCGGCTCCAGCTGGAGCTAGCGAGATGAACCAAGTGGCACTGGTTTGGAAATTTCCCATTGATCTCAAATTTCAACATTAAAATACCTTAAACCGCTCTGTGAGAGAACTACCGAGCATTTTATCCGTCTTTGAACGTTTCTTCTCGAAGGTCCCGTATGTCCCAGGCGAGAATTATTTGAGGGGAAAGTAGTCTATCTAAAGCAGCTCGGCGTCCCAAACACACTGGTGAAAACAAAATTAGATTATCTCTTTCCGATCTCCGGTTATGACGTTTTTCTGAAATTGCGATTTCATCCTCCGGTCCCCCCTTCAGACACTTTTCCAAGGGACGAAATTTCTTCTTCCCTTTAAACGGCCTTAAATGGCTTCAGATGTGATGGATATGATGGGGACAGTGACGCACAAGCGTCAATTTCCCCCATATCGGCTTTTCATTTTTTTCGACATGACGGTTTGCTTGAACTTTCGGGCCTACTTTTGCACTATCTCGCATCTCGGCTCCAGCTGGAGCTAGGGAGATGAACCAAGTGGCATTGGTTTAGAAATTCCGCGTTGATCTCAAATTTCTACATTAAAATACCGTAAACCGCTCTGTGAGAGAACTACAGAGCATTTTATCCGTCTTTGAACGTTTCTTCTCGAAGGTCCCGTATGTCCCAGGCGAGAATTATTTGAGTGGAAAGTAGTCTATCTGAAGCAGCTCAGCGTCCCAAACACACTGGTGAAAACAAAATTAGATTATCACTTTCCGATCTCCGGTTATGACGTTTTTTCTGAAAATGCGATTTCATCCTCCGGTCCCCCCTTCTGTCACTTTTTCTAGGGACGAAATTTCTTTTTCCCTTTAAACGACCTTAAATGGTTTCAGATGTGATGGGTATGATGGGGACAGTGACGCACAAGCGTCAATTTACCCAATATCGGCTTTTCATTTTTTTCGAAATGACGGTTTTCTTGAACTTTCGGGCCTACTTTTGCACTATCTCGGCTCCAGCTGGAGCTAGGGAGATGACCCAAGTGGCACTGGTTTGGAAATTTCCTATTGATCTCAAATTTCAACATTAAAATACCGTAAACCGCTCTGTGAGAGAACTACAGAGCATTTTATCCATCTTTGAACGTTTCTTGTCGAAGGTCCCGTATGTCCCAGGCGAGAATTATTTGAGTGGAAAGTAGTCTATCTGAAGCAGCTCGGCGCTTCAAACACACTGGTGAAAACAAAATTAAATTATTTCTTTCCGATCTCCGGTTATGCCGTTTTTTCTGAAAATGCGAATTCTTCCTCCGGTCCCCCCTTCTGTCACTTTTTCTAGGGACGAAATTTCTTTTTCCCTTTAAACGGCCTTAAATGGTTTCAGATGTGATGGGTATGATGGGGACAGTGACGCACAAGCGTCAATTTCCCCAATATCGGCTTTTCATTTTTTTCGAAATGACGTATTTCTTGAACTGTCGGGCCTACTTTTGCACTATCTCGGCTCCAGCTGGAGCTAGCGAGATGAACCAAGTGGCACTGGTTTGGAAATTTCCCATTGATCTCAAATTTCAACATTTAAATACCGTAAACCGCTCTGTGAGAGAACTACCGAGCATTTTATCCGTATTTGAACGTTTCTTCTCGAAGGTCCCGTATGTTCCAGGCGAGAATTATTTGAGCGGAAAGTAGTCTATCTGAAGCAACTCGGCGCGCCAAATACACTGGTGAAAACAAAATTCGATTATCTCTTTCCGTTCTCCGCCTATGCCATTTTTTTCTGAAAACGCGATATCGTCCTCCGGTCCCCCCTTCTGACACTTTTTCTAAGGACGAAATATTTTTTCTGTTTAAACGTCCTTAAATGTGTTCAGTTGTTATGGATATGATGGGGACAGTGACGCATAAGCGTCAGTTTCGCCAATATCGGCTTTTCATTTTTCTCCAAAATGACTGGTTTCTTGAACTTTCGGAACTACTTTTGCACTATCTCGACTCCTGTTGGAGCTAACGAGATGAAACAAATGCCATTGGTTTAAGAAGTTCGCGCTGATCTCAAATTTCTGCAGTAAAATAGCGTAAACAGCTCCGTGAGAGAACCACAGACCAATTTGTGCGTCTGTGAACGTTTCTTCTCGAAGGCCCTGTATGTCCCAGGCGAGAATTCTTTGAGCGCAAATAGTCTATCTGAAGCAGCTCGGCGCGCCAAATACACTGGTGAAAACAAAATTAGATTATCTCTTTCCGTTCTCCGCGTATGCCGTTTTCCTGAAAACGCGATGTCGTGCTCCGGTCCCCCCTTCTGCGACACTTTTTCTAAGGGCGAAATGTTTTTTATGTTTAAACGAACTTAAATATGTTCAGTTGTGATGGATATGATGGGGACAGTGACGCATAAGCGTTAGTTACGCCAAAATCGGCTTTCCATTTTTCTCCAAAATGGCGGTTTTCTTGAACTTTCGTACCTACTTTTGCACTATCTCGGCTCCTGTTGGAGCTAACGAGATGAAACAAGTGCCATTGGTTTAAGAATTTCGCGCTAATCTCAAATTTCTGCAGTAAAATACCGTAAACAGCTCCGTGAGAGAACCACAGACCAATTTGTGCGTCTTTGAACGTTTCTTCTCGAAGGCCCTGTATGTCCCAGGCGAGAATTCTTTGAGCGGAAAGTAGTCTATCTGAAGCAGCTCGGCGCGCCAAACACACTAGAGAAAACAAAATTAGATTATCTCTTTCCGTTCTCCGCGTATGCCGTTTTTTCTGAAAGCGCGATATCGTCCTCCGGTCCCCCCTTCTGACACTTTTTCTAAGGACTAAATATTTTTTCTGTTTAAACGTCCTTAAATGTGTTCAGTTGTTATGGATATGATGGGGACAGTGACGCATAAGCGTCAGTTTCGCCAAAATCGGCTTTCCATTTTTCTCCAAAATGACGGTTTTCTTGAACTTTCGTACTTACTTTTGCACTATCTCGGCTCCTGTTGGAGCTAACGAGATGAAACAAGTGCCATTGGTTTAAGAATTTCGCGCTGATCTCTAATTTCTGCAGTAAAATACCGTAAACAGCTCCGTGAGAGAACCACAGACCAATTTGTGCGTCTTTGAACGTTTCTTCTCGAAGGCCCTGTATGTCCCAGGCGAGAATTCTTTGAGCGAAAAGTAGTCTATCTGAAGCTGCTCGGCGCGCCAAATACACTGGTGAAAACAAAATTAGATTATCTCTTTCCGTTCTCCGCGTATGCCGTATTTTTCTGAAAACGCGATATCGTCCTCCGGTCCCCCCTTCTGGTTCTGACACTTTTTCTAAGGGAGAAATGTTTTTTATGTTTAAACGATCTTAAATATGTTCAGTTGTGATGGATATGATGGGGACAGTGACGCATAAGCGTCAGTTACGCCAATATCGGCTTTTCATTTTTCTCCAAAATGACGGTTTTCTTGAACTTTCGGACCTACTTTTGCACTATCTCGGCTCCTGTTGGAGCTAACGAGATGAAACAAGTGCCATTGGTTTAAGAATCTCGCGCTGATCTCAAATTTCTGCAGTAAAATACCGTAAACAGCTCCGTGAGAGAACCACAGACCATTTTGTCCGTCTTTGAACGTTTCTTCTCGAAGGGCCTGTATGTCCCAGGCGATAATTCTTTGAGCGGAAAGTAGTCTATCTGAAGCAGCTCGACGCGCCAAACACACTGGTAAAAAGATTAGATTATCTCGTTCCGTTCTCCGCGTATGCCGTTTTTTCTGAAAACGCGATAATGTACTCCGGTCCCCCCTTCTGTCACTTTTTTTAAGGACGAAATATTTTTTCTGTTTAACCGTCCTTAAATGTGTTCAGTTGTTATGGATATGATGGGGACAGTGACGCATAAGCGTCAGTAACGCCAATATAGGCTTTTCATTTTCTTTCAATGCCGGTTTTCTTCTACCCAAAGGACTTGTACCTTGACGCAGTTCTAGTAATACTGGGACGGGTGGGATGGCTTGCGCGCTTCAATGATCTAAAGAGCCGAACCATAGGTTTAACCATATTGGAGGGGTTTTTATTTGAGAAGCCAGACTAAATCAAGTCCCTGAAAGGGGGCAGCAGCTCTTTCAGTAATCATAGTGGCAGAGATCGTGAGGGTCGGTATGGCACTGTGATACACACTACTGCGATGTGGAAGGCAACGGGAAACCACCACATTATTATATCCCTGGTACAGCGTACTTCGAATTTATGATGATGGCACTTTCTGGAGTAAAATATTCCGGAGGTAAAATAGTCCCACATTCGGATCTCCGGGCGGGGACTGCTTCGGGGGGAGTCATCAGAAATGAGAAAAGAATGGAGGTACGCGTCCAACCAGTCTTCGGACTGAGAACCTTATGATGATGATGATGCCGGTTTTCTTGAACGTTCGGGTCTACTTTTAAACTATCTCGGCTCCTGTTGGAGCTAGCGAGATGATCCAAGTGCCACTGGTTTAGGAACTTTGTGCTGATCTCAAATTTCTGCAGTAAAATACCGTAAACAGCTCAGTGAGAGAACCACAGACCATTTTGTCCGTCTTTGAACGTTTCTTCTCGAAGGCCCTGTATGTCCCAGGCGAGAATTCTTTGAGCGGAAAGTACTCTATCTGAAGCAGCTCGGCGCACCAAACACATTGGTGAAAACAAAATTAGATTATCTCTTTCCGTTCTCCGCGTATGCCGTTTTTTCTGAAAACGCGATATCGTCCACCGTTCCCCCCTTCTTACATTTTTGTTTCTAGTACGACTGTCACTGTTGGTAAAATCATTTCTAAAGTAATTGTATAATTTTTGCAGCTTGCAATTTGATAATTTACGGCAAAATCCAAACATATCAATCTTAAATATAACAAATAAAGTGTAGGTTGGATCATCGATAGAAGAAAGAACTATCGATATATCGAACAAACTACCCTTTTCCACTTCTGATATGTCATATGTGTATTATAATCGTAACAGCTACCGCACGCTTTCACTGGTGTTGCCCGCAACATTTATAACCTCAATCTTCTGTTTTAAAGTAAGAAAACTTTGATTCAACATCATTTCTGTCTAAAGATTTAAAACAGTTAATAAAAGATTCACTTTCAAACGTAAACAGTACCTGACCGGCTTTATTTTAACTTAAATTACCACATAAAAGATCACAAATTCGTTTAGCTAAGCCAAAACACTCGACTTTCCTATATCTGAATTGGGGGAATACCCGGCTTCTCACAAGCCGCTTGTGTCAGACATGCGTCCATTAAATGCAAGTTAAATGGCATCTTCTGCCAAAACTGTTTGTCCACGTCCATTTAAGAGAGGTGTCTACCCAAGGAAGAAAATATTGAATATATTAGATGGGCGACTTTGTTCTTGAAGGAATTTTTGTACATAGACTTGTCCATTAGGCTTCATTGTAATAAATTATTTATTTGTAATAGGTAAGTAGACTGGCATGGATATGTCTGTTTATAGATGATAGGAAATGAAGAAAAGAAACTATACAGTGCATAAAGATATATTTAAGTCTTCATGTACAAGCAATATTACATAATTCCGTATAATAACCCTACAGTTCCGTGGGACTCAGCGATACCCACCGAGTGCTTGTGCTAGGCGCAACCCACATGTGCTTCGTACAAACACTGCGCTTACACTTGTATGAAAGAAATTAATATATTCGAATAGAGAACAAATAAATCACAAGTTAACACTTGTCCCTATCGCCAATCCCTCGATACCACTGCGCAACTACTACATTATATATAGTGTTTAGTATATTATAATTATAAGTCTAACTTCAGCTTTTCTGGCTCCATTGGTAGCCACTAGCGAAGCTGATACATTTTTCATAATCCAAAATTTTGCTACATAAAATAATCGAGTAAAATAGTTGTGGTAAACTATAAGCGGTTATCAAACAAAGAATGAGACATGCAAACAACGTTACTACCAATAGGATAATGTTCGAAACAGTTATGTACATCAATTTCATATAGGGCACTATAGCCCTCAGCCATGGACTGCAAGATGGGTCCCCCGACCATACTTGCAGTGTGTTTAAAAACCGAAAACTATCTTTGACCTATGTACTTTCTACTGCAGAAACTTGTATCCCAAAATCACAAAAATCACAAAAAGCTAATTTCTGCAAAAAGGACTTCGAAAACGCTTATAGTTCAATCTCTTTTATAGGTTATTGTTGTTACTGGTTCCATTTATTTGTCAGCCCAGTCCACCCCTGTAAATACAAAATGCGGTTGTAATTAACCTTTTTATATATTCAGAATTTTATCTCACATGTGGTTTATCTTGCATATCTGGGATGTTTGGACGAGGCGCTTCCCAAGGAAGATCCATCTTCGACTGTGCAAATTCAGAGTCCATGTGTTTCTGTTGATAATATAGTTGATGCATTAGCTGACCGTTGGTACCACCCATGTTTTGGACATTATCTGCCGGACCTCCATGCTAAAATTTAAAACTGCGATGACAAAACTGACAATATCACTTTGGTCATAATTTTAGTACAGTTTCCTCACTGATCAATAGTTACAATGTTCCAAATCAATAATGCCTAGATTAGATAGAAAAATTTAATACCTGAAAATTATCCATCATGTTTTGTGTGTCTTCTACGTATACTTGCCCCCGCTGCATATTGGTAAATCTGTCCATTGCATTGGAAGCAGACCATCGCATGCCACCAGTCAAATTTCTTGCATCATTTCCTAAAATCCAATTGCTTTCTGTAACTGGGTGGTTCAATATCTTTCTGGCTCTCTCGGTGCCGATAGGCTGGGGTTTGCGATCTTCAATATAATGACTTTCTGCTGCAAGTATATGTGGACCTGGCAAATTTGGAGACATAGCTGGAGAACAATTCACCACTCCAAGTTCTCCACCATTTGTCAAAATTTCACTTCCTGTAGCTCTAGCTAAATTGTGTAGTGTCATACCAGTTGCCATACCACTAATCATTTCACTTTGTTGTTCAGTAAAAGGTTGTTGCATCTGCATTAACTGCCAGTTTCCCCGCTGAGTGTTCACCGACGATCTATGGAAATTGTTCACAGACTTGCAAGCAAACATGCCACTGTTGCTCTGGTTACCCATATAGCCATTGAAAATTGGTGGAGCCGGTTTTGATGGCATGGTGTGCATTGAGCTAGAGAAATCAGGGGCTTTGGGGTTAAGGCGGGACATGCTAACTGCCGGTATGCTACCTTGGGCCGCTTGTTGCTGCGGCTGGGAGTAATTCATATGTTGCAATGCACTTGCTTGATGGTAGGATGACAACATATGCTGGTGTTCGCCGGAGCTTATATTTAACATTGCTGTGGAAGGTTCTTGAAAATTTGTCGTTGCAGCTTTGTAACTGATGTCAGAGTGAGGCAAATGTTGTAAAGAACGAGAAGGCATGTCAGAAGCAGCAGCATAATAATGGCTGGTTGGCATGTCATTGGGATTTGACTGGGACACTGGTCTGTTGTGTATCATGTTGCTGCCTATAGGTGGTAGTGCTTGGTTTTTTATTTGTTCCGGGAAACACTGAAATCCAGCACCTGACAATGGCATATTTGGAGGTGTTGTGCTGCTGCTGCTAGTTTTTGATGAAACTGGCGAGCACACAGCAGTACCTACAGTGATCAGAGAAACATTTGATTAATCAAGAAAATCGGCATTAATTTGTAAACAACTTTAAAAAATATAAATACCTCTGTAACCCGGAGCTTTTGAAGCATCTACTTGTGGTGGCGGTTCCTGATCTATAAACTTCGGAGGAGCACTGGCTTGAGTATTACCCCCACCAGTAACAGCTGCGAAATTTACAGGTTTCTGAGATTCATTCTCACGCCTCCACATTGGCTGTTGCGGGATCGAGTTGAAAAGAGAATATTCCGAAGTAGGTTGAACTTTACCACTATTATTAGGTTGACTGGAAACAACATCCTCTTGGTTAACAGCTGGTACAGAAGAAGAATGGGAAATTACAGGTGTTGGGCTTCTTGCTTGCATTATATGAGAAGTACTTTGCTCGGATACTCCTTGTACATTGGATTGGCTTGATGAAATGTTGGAGAAAGCCAATTTACCGGGGACCTGATAGTGTTGCATGTTGGGAGGAGCAGAAGCTGTGGGTGCTGGTCTTGTATGTTTCGGAGAGGTGTGAATGTTGGTAACTACCTGGGTAGGGGGTTGAGGCGAAGTTGGGCCGACATTGGTGTGTGGCAGCCCTAATGCTTGAGACGTTCTATTCTTACTTACAGTTGACCCCTGACTGACGGAAACAACAAGTTGACCTGGAGTTTCTGTTAGTTTTGCAGCAAATGTTTGGTTCGCTGTTGTAGTTATCACTTTGGTTGACACTCTGGAGCTTATCGAAGAGTTAGTAAAACATGTGGTGCTTCTGGAACTAGCTGCAAGTTGAGCAGCAGCATTCTTTTCGGCTTGTGCAACCAATCGGGGAGCTGTTACTCTACTCGCTGCTGAACTAACAAAGGCTTTGGGCTTTACTCCTGCACTTGTGGTCCTTATTGATGTTAAAACAGCTGCTGTTACTATAGATTTTTGCGACGATGTAGTGACTACTGAGGGCTGTGATACGGCAGTTGTTTTTCCTACCACTTTCTTTGTCTGTAAGGGAAAATAAGAACTTTTAATTTATCCAAAATTCCTTTGGGTGTTGAAAAAAAAGCGGAATATTTTAAGGGCATACAGTACTCAGTGGTTACTAGCATATTCCCCCAATTAAAAAATGGAAACGACACTGACAAACGCGAATCCACCTGAATGTCAATGTCAGCGGATATCCTTAATTGCGGGAAAGAGGTGGATCACCAAAAAAAAAATGCGAACTAGATTATTCGTATTTTATGTTTCGGGACCATTACCATTAGTAAGATACAGCTGCATTGGTGTAAAAAGTCACGCTTATCATTCAGAGCTGGGCGTACTCATACTCAAAAGATACTGCAAAGTATCTTAGATACAAAAGTATCTGTATCTTCAAATACTTTTCCAAAGTATCTTGTATCTTAACTAAAGATACTCAAATGTATCTTTAAGATACTTTTTATCTATAAGACACGCAAAAACCAGACTAGTGATTCAGCTGCAGCATATCACGCTCTGGGACTGCAGTAAAATTTGAGTTGCAGTGAAGTGACTGATAAACAAAAAAGTATTTAGCACTTCATTCCATTTCCAGCTACTATTATTTATCTATCATCTTGATGAATTTTAAATAATTAAGTATCTTAAATACTTTTGATTAATATCTTAAGAAGACTGTCTAAAAGATACTTAATAAAAGTATCTAAGATACTTTTAGAAAGTATCTTGTATCTTAAATACTTTTCCCAGAAAGTATGTATAGGAAGAAGTGTCATAAATACTTTTTATGAGTATCTTCAGAAAAGTATCTACGATACTTTTTAAAAGTACATATCTTGCCCAGCTCTGTTATCATTTCTTTTAACATTGAAAAGAAAATAAATGTGAGACAATAAATTACTGATACATGTTGATGCTACTTTGTTATTTAACTCTGGGCTAGGATGAAATATACCTTAAGCTTATCCACAAAATTGAAAATATCTCAAAAACAACTAGCTTGCTCATCTGTGTTTATTAAAAATATTCCACTTATTTTGGGTCAACTAACAACTATATGCCCTTCAAGTATTTTACTCTTTTTTGAAATCCTGTATGTATATTTCTATTTGGAAGTTATATTATCATTTCCTTGCCCCCCTACACGTTAAAACTAATTTATTTAATTTACTCTTTGCTAACAAATCAGCTTTAAACATCCAGCTTAAAGCAATCTTCACATAAAAGTTAGCGAAGTTGTTTCCATGATTTTTTATCAACCGTTCACATCACCGTAGTCAGCAGATAGGTGCTCTCAGAAATAGTAGGGAATTCCGAATATAACCGAATGCAATGGAATAACGAAACGCGACTGCTACAGGACGACGCTAGCAGTGCAAGAGCCAATTTATTGCTTAAGCGAGTTTTAGGATTTTGTGTCAAATTTTTGATTTGGATAATTCTCGCTTCGTGATACGAGTCTTAGTAGAGTGCTAAACCTGAAACCTTCACACATAAAAAACTCGTGCCCCACAGTCATGCATGCAGTCAAATTATAACAACAGGTCACACTTGTGAACGAGCTCGCGAATAAGTCAATGCAATAGTCATACCAAAAAAAAATGAATTATATACAGGTCGTACAAAAATGAGAAGATGAACGCTTTTTTATGTGGGACATGGCAAAAATTGAATTTTTCGTCTTTTCAATCTATGTTTCTAATTTCAGAAATATGGAAAAATTTTACTAAAATAATCTCCGTGGATACGTACTGCATTTATTTTTTTAAAAACTTCTAAGATAACGGAGCTATTTTCATTTTTTGAAATAACTGGAAAATATAAATGCACTATTCGCTTCGGGGCATCAAGTAGCATAATGGGGTCGTTACACAATTTAAAAAAAATCATATTTTCCTGAAGATTCTTGTAAAATATTTGACCCGTATTTTTTATTTTTCTCACAGCGAACGTTTTAGGCATCTAAACCAGTATCAAAGTTATGACGCTGGCTCTTTAAGCCTTTTAAATGATGACGTATCCGGGGCAATGCCGAGAATTGTCGATATTAGCCGGAAAGTACAACCGTTGCTTGTCAAACGTAAACTGAATTAATAAATAATCATGGCGGCATCGGCAGTCTAATCGTTTGACAGATAGTGTCCAGTGTTGTTTTTCAGTTTGTCTAGTTCCCAAATAAATGAAGCACTCACCGTTTCGTTTTAATATTTCTCATTTCAGCGCTGAAATAGTCCAAATTGGATAAATAATAGTCAATCATTTCACTACTAACTACCGGTAAATTGTCTGAATCGGCTTTAACGAAAACTTGCTCTATTTTCCATACACAAATATACTAATTGACAAAATAAATAGTAAAAAAAGACATAAATAAACGGCAGAGAACTATTTATTCACCCAGACCCAATACAAATAGAAATACATTTCCAATTTCCAAATGTCAAATTCTGATTATTCCCAACACTTGCCCGTAGTATCAGGAGGTCATAAATGATCATGATGCACGTGCCGTTGTCCGTTTAGGTTCAGATCACTTTGCTGACGGTAACTTTTTTTAAACAGACCTCAGAGTTGACACATGTATTTTAAACAGACCCCTTAAGCTGTCTTCGCACCAGACACACGCATTTTTTTGCAAAAGAGATATATGATCATTATAACTTCCTGCTAACAAGGGCAAATCATTATTGCTTCCTACTTTACCGGCTCAAAACTCCATGTAAGGTTAGCTTTCTGGGTATCAAAACATCAATTCAGATGACCAATCACAAGCGCTTCTAAGCTAATGACGTAACCGGGGCAGCACGTGTTTCTATTTAATTCTTCGAAGGCGCGCTTCGTGCTAAAATCGCCAGTTTAAATTTTGGACTATTGGTGGGTATATAAATGTAACCCAGAGGGCCAATAAACATCTAATTACTTATTTCTATCAAAATTATATCGATTTTCTATTTAGTGCAACGACCCCATTACACAAGGCGGCCCACATCCCTCTGTGTTCTAAACGACTTTTTCTTCCAAGATATTTTGAAATAACATTTAGAGGCATTTAGAGAATGGTGTAAAATTTCAAGCCGAAATTTGCAATACTTTCTGAATGATTCTTTAAACGGATTTGTCAATAAGTATAAAGCCCCTTAAGTACATAATTATTGTATCATAAACATGTTCAACTGGGTTCCCATTGATTTGATGGAAGAGGAGACTGATTTGAATAAATCTGGACATGAACTTATGGAAAGGTTAGTCGGTTCCTTTGGATTTTGTAACAATGCACAGAGACAATACCTAAAACTGTAACAAACTTAGATTGGCATTCCTTAATTGTTCTACGAGACCTTTACCTGCAAATTGAAAGGAAGGAAACACTGAACAAATTCACACCGATGGAAGAAGCACGCCCCATATGAGACAGACATTAACAGCACCAACATCTACAAAGGAAATTTTGACGTCACACCACTGCCTACAGCCCCTCCCCTGGGCTATAAAACGGATGGCGACTCTTCCCACATCCGAACTAGAAGTACCTGATTGAACGCTCCTGACTTCGTCGGGTGATCAACTGATATTCACCGTTATACAAACCCAAGTAGGTACGCGGTGGTTCATTACTGTTATCAATGAGATATCAATAATGAAACACTACCAAGTCACAAGTTGGTTTGGGCTACCTGATGCAAGCGAGTGAGTAGTAACCATGTCAAAGCCGGGGAATTATAGATGCCTGTTGGTGAAGGCATCCAGTGTGGCTCCGGCCTATAATTGGATGCGTTGGCGGAAATCAATCTGACCCGGGTAATCGGCAGCCTTTGGTGCAATCTTAGTTATTAGCGACGCATGAGCTAGTGGCATTTCCTGTTGTATCAGGGAAAATGTAAAATGTTAAGTTGGCATTCCTGCCAGAACAGAAGTTGGCGGCTAACCTAGAAAAGCCGAGATGCAACTGGGTTTACTCGGGTGTACGTTGTTGTTCGCATTATCTATAATATATATGGTTTGCATTCTAATTTGTTGTATAATTTCGACTAACACAACATGGTGGCAGCGGTAAAACACTGAGAAAAGGGGGAAAACGCATGGTAAAGGAAAAAACCGGGAAGCGGCAAGTTAGGTTGGGAAAAAATGACTACGGGTACCGGAGCATCGACGGTGGCAAACGGGGTTGTAAATGTGGCGATACCCGAGAAATTTAACTTTCTAATACCAGCAGGATGGCCTCAGTGGAGGAAATGCTTTGAAAGGTACATGGGTGTGTCAGGTTTGGTAGCAGAAACAGACGGAAAGAAAATAGATATTTTGCTGTATATCATGGGGGAAGAAAGCGAACAAATAGTAACGCAGTGGACTGCACAACCGCAGACATATCAAGAGGCACTCGCTCAGTTTGACAAACATTTTATTCCTCGAAGAAATGTAATTTTTGAAAGGTGCAACAGGTGCAAGAGTGCAACAACAGGGTGAGTCTGTAGACAGCTTCATAACTGCTTTACATTCATTGTCTGAGTTTTGTAATTTTGGTAACTTAGCAGAAGAACTTATTAGGGATCATATTGTAGTTGGCATGCTAGACAAGAGAACAAGTCAAAAACTTCAACTAGAAGCGAATTTAACACTTACGAATGCAGTTACAGCAGCTAGACAGACTGAAATGTTATCACAGCAGGAGGCAGTTTTGAGAGCAGGTGCAGGGGTTACGTCAGTGCAGGTTCATACCTTGAAAGGCCAGAAGCATGGGTTCCCGAAATCGAGGAATGACAAGACAAACGCACCGGGAAGGTCACAGGAGATGTGCTATTTTTGTGGCAAGGAGAAGCATCCGAGGGAAAGATGTCCAGCCAGGAATGCTACGTGCTCTAAGTGTTGAAGGGTGGGACATTGGTACAAGGTATGTAAAAGTCAGCAAAAAACTATTAAGACTTTGGAGGTTGACAACGAATGGAGGGACCAAGACGAGGTGGGGAGTCATACAGAAGGAAACATGAGAAACGATGATTATTTTCTAGGACTCATGATAGGTTCTACCAATAATAGTGTTAACAATGTATCTCAATGGTTTTGTGATTTACAGGTTTGAGGGCTTTGGAAGTCCAGTAAAAATTTTGATAGACTCGGGAGCTGACGTCACTTGTTTGCCAGAGAAGAAATTAACCCAAGAACTTAAAGCTAAAATTTGTCAAACAAATGAACGAATTACAGGTCCAGATGGCCGTAGACTAGATGTAGTAGGTACACTGCAGTTGGGTATTACTTACCGTGGGAAAAGCTCAAGAGTTGAGGTTTTTATATTCAAGAATTTACAGGTTCCAATTCTGGGTAGGTCAGGTATTATGGGGTTGAATATTTTAAAATTTACAGGTAATGTAAATAACAGTAGAGTGGGAAGGGAATAAGATTACCCAGGTACAAATTCTAAAGGAATTTCCAAAGTTGTTTGACAACTTAGGGGAATTTCGGGATGAAATTGAAATCAAAATAAAAGAGGGGGCACAACCATTTGTACAGGCAGCTCCTAGAGTTGTTCCGTTACCGTTATTAGGGAAGTTAAAGAATGAGTTGAAAAGATTAAAAGATTTAGGTATTATAGTACCAGTGGACGAACCAACAACTTGGGTTGCACCTATCGTGGTAGTGCCTAAAGGAGAGGGAATTCGACTTTGCTGTGACTACACAAAACTTAATAAAAGTGTGCTCAGATCACATTTTCCTATACCAAAGGTTCAAACTACACTAGCAAAATTGAGGGGGTCGAAAATATTATCTAAATTAGATGCAAACTCGGGGTTTTATCAGATTAAACTAAAGAAAGAATGTCAAAGTTTAACAACTTTCATTACACCATTCGGGAAATTTCAATTCACTAGGTTACCATTCGGAATTTCATGTGCTCCTGAGTATTTTATATGAAATTTTCTAAAATTTTATCAAAGGTCAAAGGGGTAGTCATGCATATTGATGACATACTAGTACATGCTAGTATGGTGGAGGAGCATGATAAAATTTTACACGAAGTGCTTCTCAAGTTACAGGATGAGGGACTTTCAATAAACAAATCTAAATGTCAGTTAGGGGTTACTGAAATAAAATTTTTATGGCATGTTGTGTCTGCTGAAGGGATTCACATTGACCGGGATAGGGTGAAAGCAATTTCGGATTTTTCAGTACCAACAAACAAACGCGGGTTAATGGGATGGTTAGGAATGGTAAATTTTGCAGCTCGATTTATTCCAAATAAATCAGAAATCTTGAGTCCATTAACTAAGTTACTTCAAAATGAGGTTATGTTTGTGTGGGGCAGTTCTCAACAACAAGCCTTTGACCAAATTGTCGATTTACTGAAACAAGCACCTTGTTTGTCTCATTATGATTGTAGCAAGGAAATAATTGTTAGTGCAGATGCATCATCATATAGATTAGGAGCAGCATTAATGCAAGAAAGTGAAGAAAGTGTTCGGGAAATAGTTGCATATGCCTCTGCAACTTTATCCCCTACAGAGTGTCGATACGCTCAAATTGAAAAGGAGTGTTTAGCATTAACTTGGGCCTGTGAGAAGTTTGAGGAATACATTCGGGGTCTTGAGAATGTGGTTCTAGAAACTGATCATAAACCACTCTTACAGATTCTATCAACAAAAAATTTGGATGATTTGACTCCAAGGCTACAGCGTTTTCGAATGAGATTTTTGCGTTATAATTATGAGGTAAGGTATATACCTGGGAAAGAGTTAGTGGTTGCCGATGCGTTAAGTCGGAATCCCGTACAATGCGTTGACAAATCACGCTTAGAATCGGAGGTTGAAGCATATGTTTCAATGGTGGTAAAGGGCTTGCCGATAAAAGACAAGTTCTTATGTAAAATAGCGGTAGAACAAGAGAATGATCCAATTTGTAGAAAGCTTATAGAATATTCTACTTCATCTTGGCCAGAAAGGCACTTGTTACCTCAAGAGTTGATACCATATTTCCAATATCGATATGATATATCGGTAAATGAACAACTTCTTTTAAAAGGCACTCGTATTGTTATACCTCCAACTCTGCAAAAACAGGTATTAGACTATATACACATTGGACATCAGGGAATAACGAAATGCAGGGAACGGGCAAAAATGTCGGTGTGGTGGTTGGGACTTTCCACTCAACTGGAGAATGTAATAAGGAATTGCCCAAACTGTATTGAAGAACGGGTAAATATAAAAGAACCATTTCTAAAGGATGAACTTGCTACTAGAGCATGGCAAAAGATATCGTTGGATCTTTGTAAAAGTGGGGGTATTTGGTATTTAATAATAACAGATTATTTTTCGCGGTTCTTTGAAATTATTACTTTGAAGAGTTTGACCGCAGATGTTATTATTGATGAGGTTGAAGCGGTTTTTGCACGGTTTGGAATACCTGACTTAGTAAGATCGGACAATGGTCCACAGTTCAGGGAACAATTTCAGAAACTGGCTTACGAGTTAAACTTTAGACATGTGACGTCAAGTCCCTACTTTTCCCAGTCTAATGGAGCAGTAGAAGCGGCAGTTAAAACAGCTAAAGCTTTAATCAAAAAGAATGCAGATATTAAAATGGCTCTTCTAGCCTATAGAACGACTCCTTTGCCTAACGGTTTTAGTCCGGCAGAATTGCTCATGGCGAGGAAATTGAAATCTAATTTGCCTCTATTACCAAGCAAATTAGAAGATATTGTTAATCCTTTAGCAGCTAGGGAGACTGAGGAAAAGAGGAAAGAGTATCAAAAAGAGCATTATAATAAAATACATAATTGTAAAGATTTACAAGATTTAAAAGAGGGAGATGCTGTTTGGGTGACTGATTTAAGATGCTACGGGAAGATCATAAAAAAATTGAATGAACCTCGTTCATACTTAATTCAAACTCCTAATGGAGTATTCAGAAGGAATAGGTGGTTTCTAATATTAGCACCTTATGCACAATTTAACATCTTTGAACCGGATCTCCAGGCAGCACATCCCGTAAATGATTTTGACAATGATCCCTGTGATCAAGAATTGCTCTGTAAACAAAATGTGGTTCCGCGTGGAAGTGTGGAAGAAAGTGCAAGTAAGGGGTTCGGTAGTGACGTAGAACTAAAAGATTCGGAGAAAGTGCGCAGATCACAGCGAGTTAAAGGGAAGCCAAAGTGGTTAAAAGATTTTGTAACTGAGTAGCTAGTTTAATGTTTAAATGTAAAGGAGCTAGCCATTTTCTTTCAAAAAGGGGGAGATGTTGTATCAGGGAAAATGTAAAATGTTAAGTTGGCACTCCTGCCAGAACAGAAGTTGGCGGCTAACCTAGAAAAGCGGAGATCCAACTGGGTTTTCTCGGGTGTACGTTGTTGTTCGCATTATCTATAATATATATGGTTTGCATTCTAATTCGTTGTATAATTTCGACTAACACAACAATGGGAATGCACTCTAGTGCTACCACATATACTCCATAAAATCAGTAATAATTCAGTTTAGATACACCCACCCTTCTGCGACTGAAAGCTAAGGGTTCATCGACGACTAGATCGTATCCAGATGCAACGAAATGAAGCGTTCATAAGGGAACGACATGAACTCCATAAATATACAGGATGTCCGAATACATAATGCCGAGGGATACAGCTGTATATTTAGGGGTCTACTCCAGAGGCACAGTTAAGATTTGGAAAATGTTGTATAAACATACTGTTTATAATCCTCCTCGAAAATAGTTTTCATGTAGTATAAATGCGTGAAAAGAGCTTTTTTATTACTTACAAGCTCATTAATCAGGTTTCACTTATATTAATAACTTACCCCAATTTGCGTTTTATCCCATAAAGTTGTACTAGATGTTGCAGCTTTAATTGTTTTAGGAAGCATTTGCAAAATGTCAACATCTGGGTCTTTGATTAACGTAGCAATCAGAGAATGAGCTTGTTTTGTAGCTTCTGAAGAGCCTCTATAATAATTCGGAAAGTAGAAAACCAAAATTACTTCTCGGTCGAAATTACTTACTTGATTGTAATTATCCGCTCTCCCTGACCTTTACTCTGCTTCTCCACTTCTATGTGAGCTCCAGTGGCCCCTCTAATTGCGTTAATGTTACTTCCGCCTCTACCAATAACTCTTGAGATTGCATTTAATGGAACAGAGACCTTCTTGATACCCGATTCGGTTGTAGAAACAGTTTGTACTGAAGACTTTCTTACAACTTCTTTCCAACCTTCCTCTCGTTTACCTCCTTGTTTTGGACTAGTGGATGACTTTAAGGTAGATTGCACTATAATGTCGTTGTCACTTACGCTGAAATTATTGAAGTTCTCATAAGTTAACAATACAATAATTTCTAAATTTAAAATTACCTGTAGGATTTTTTATTTTTAGAAGGTATATAGGTTTCATTACCCGTAGCTTCAAAGTCTTCCCGTTCAGCTGGATGCCTAGATGCTTCAAAAACAATACTTTTCTTAACATTGTGGTTGCTAGATCTTGAACTTTTACTTGATGTATCAGTCAATTTTTCCGAAGACCGTCTCTCTGATATTTCTTTCATAATATTTACATGTAACTTGCTTGAGCTGGCACTGTTCATCGGATCGTAGTTGCTGCTGGATTTGGACGTGCCAGTCGATGGGGATTTTTTCTTTTTCTTTTCTTTCCGTTTCTCTTTCGACTTAACATCATTGCTTGAACAACTACCCTGACTATTTGCATCAATACCACTGTCGCCTTCTTCTTTATCTTGTACTTCGCCACTACGTATTGAAGAATCTAAAGTTGCAGAGTCCTGGACAGTCTCTATTTAATTAACACATTTGCATTAATACTGTTTTTAGTTTTGATTTTTTAATTATTAACTCACCTTCATCTTCCATTTTATCTGCTTCATCACCAGATTTCTTATCATCCTTGTCATCAAAGCCTTCATTTTTCTGATTTTCTTCGTGAAGTTTTCTTTTCTCTTCTTTCTTTTCTAATTTCTTTTTCTTCTTCCTCTCCCTCCGCCTAGCAGCTGCAGCTTTTTTAGATTCTTCTCTATTTTTTTCCATGTCGAGTTCTTCTAGTAAAATAGTTGCATTTTTATTGGCTTTCGCGGCTTGTGTTTCTTTGGCAGCTCGAATGATTTTCACACATTCCTGGCACTTTTCTAATAACTCTTTATCATTCACCGTAGAAATGTATCTGATCATTTCCTGATCGCTTGGATACTGATTTACATGATTCACCATCCATTTTACAACTTTAGTGTGTCCCTTGCGAAAAGCCGCCATGAGACAAGAAACTTTTCTGTTATCCTGGGAATCGATATCTGCCGAACGATTATAAAGAAGTTCAACAACACTTAGATGGCCTCCATTTGCAGCTAACCATAAGGGCGAATTTCCCTTTTTATTTTTTACTTCAACTGCTGCTCCTCGGTACAAAAGCAACTCCACAAAACGAACATGACCCTTGTCGGCAGCGATGGTTAATGCTGTATCTCTCGATGAAGGTACAGGTGTGGCATTTACATCAGCACCTTTGTCCAAGAGAACCCTTCCCACTTCTACATATCCCCCGCTAGCTGCTTCCATTAAAGGAGTTAGTCCCGTCTGTAATTTTTTGCGATTTTATTGCAATAATTTTGAAGTAAAGCAGAAATTACACTGATAAAATACTGTTGCCGTAACAAGCAAACAGCTTACCAAAAACAAATTATTAAAAGTATATTTTGTAAAGCAAAAATTGAACCCCGAAGACATTTAAATAGCCTATTACTAACCTTTGCTCTGTGTTCCACATTGGCCTTCCGGTCCAACAACAGGCTCACAACTTCATGCCTTCCTTGAAAACACGCTAACGTTAGTGCTGTGTTGCGATTTGTTTCTATCTGGGCATTGATATCACTTCCCATGTCTAACAGTAGCTTTACAGCAGCGGTGTGTCCATTCATCGCAGCCAGCATCAACGGGGAAATACCCAGTTTACTACCTGTTCGTGAATTGATTTCTGCCCCATGTTTCAACAGCAGTTTTATTATATTTACGTAGCCGCCAGAAGCAGCCAAACTAAGTGGAGTGTAATCGGATACGTTTCTATGTTCTTTGTTGGCATTTCTGTTTAGAAGTAATTCAACGACCTAACAAAAAAATTATTATTATTCTTTTACAGTTATTATTCTAATTTATATAGGCTATCCTATTTCTTCAATAGAGCACCTTTCCTTTCTAAATGGACCAGACTATATTACTGTCCAGGACAGCAAAGAAAAGGGGACGATCCTACTGACACGATACATCAACATTACGAAGCGTAATGAGTACTTCCCGGTATTTGTTTATGAATTATAATACTTTCGGGTAGGCAGAAGATTGTGTATCGAACTATGGTAAACTGCAGTTTTTTGAGTATAAACAAACTATTAACATGCTCAGATTCGCGGATGATATAGCAGTGTTAGCATCCAGCAAAGAACTTAAGGTGGCTTTAGACGATGCATCTTTTGGGGCGGCAATGCATGCGTAATTGCATGCATTTGCGCATGCCATAGAAGACAGAAAACGCATGCATCATAGTATTTAAACAGGAGTTCGTTTCACTGCGCTAGTTGCAAATATGGATTCCGATCTACTATTTGGAGTAGCACATACACCGCCGTCTAGTACACATCGTCGGACAGGACTTGCTCTATAATTCAATGCCTGTCGGGGTATTTGCCCGGGGAGTAGTTGTTTGAGCAGGTCCAGATCGTTTTGTTATTGCCTTTCTTATAATAGCAAAGAACAAAACACTCGAACGAAAATGTTGGACTCTAGAATTTTTAAAAGAAAAGGGCGACTATTGCTCGTTAGGAAAAATGGTGATGGATGGTAGCTGTTTTTTTCAAAATTTCACCAGAATGTCTTCGACGGACTTTGAACAATTAGAATTGACAGACATCTTTGAAAACTTAAAAAAAAATGTTTTGGTTTATTATATCTCATTGTTTATTTTTACGGTTTGGATGGCAACGTTGAGAACTACAATAGCAAACTTAATAACTGATGCCCAGCACTCGTTGCAAAAAGGGAAGGAATGCTATTAATTTGTCTTACATTTTGGAAAGGTTTCAAGTTAAGTCATCTTTTCTAACTTTTGACTATCTATATAGTGAAAAAATTAGGCAAACTCAAAATATGTCCCTCGTTTGGCTATGCAACCAAACGTACACTAGTAGATTGGATGACGATTCTCTTCATTTCTTCGCAAGTTTTGATTAGGTGTTCCCAAATAGCTGATGTAAAATGAGCAGGAGCTCCATCGTGCATGAACCTAAACCAAAAGTTCACTTCAATGGCACTTCTTGAAGTGATGGAAGCAGCCTCTTCGTTGCAAAATTAAAATATTATTATTGTAGCGCAAGAATGATGCAAGTAGATTCCCATCTGACTCGGGACATACTTGCATCACCTTGCCTCTCGGTAAAATGTCTGGTGCGCTATAAAGTAACGCATGCAGGCGGACATGCGCTTGTTTGCGCTACGACGCATGCATCAAGATGCACGAAAAAGCGCATCGTCTAAAGCTACCATAAGGATGGCTTTGAATGAAATGAAAGCTATTTTGACAGGGCTACAGATGAAAATCAATAAAAGATTTTGTGTGTAGAGCGCATGAAAATAGAACTAAAACTTAAATACAAATAGGAAATGAGAAGATGGAGAGGATGTCGCGGATTTCTGCTATTTAGGAAGTCAAATTCGAGATGGTAGGAGCACTAAAGATATAAAACAAAGAATAGCGCAGGGTCAAGTTTTGTTTAACAAAAAGAAACAACTGTTATGCTCGGGAATGGTTAATGCAGAAACTCGGAAGAGAATCTTACAAGACGTATGTATGGAGTACGGCACTGTATGGGTGCAAAACTTGGACAAAAGGGGAAGTCGATCGAAAAAGAGTAGAAGTGTTTGAAATGTGGTGCTACAGACGCATGATGAAGATACTGTGGACAGATAAGGTTAGCAATGGGGAGGTATTAGAAAGAGTTAGGGAAAAGTGAAAGGTATGGAAGACAATAAAGAATAGGAGAGACAGGATGGTAGGACACCTTCTGAGGCACAAAGGAATAGTTCGTGACATATTGGGGTAGGGCCAGATTAGACTACTGCTCTCAAATAGTTGGGGATGTAGGATGTTCTACTTTTAGGGAAATGCGTAGGTTAGCTCAGGATAGAAAAGAATGGAGGTACGCGTCCAACCAGTCTTCGGACTGAGAACTTTATGATGATGATTTATAGGCCCATACTGTAATCCAAGAATCACCAATGGGGTCGTTACACAATTTTTAAAAATCATATTTTCCCGAAGATCCTCGTAAAATATTTGACCCGTATTTTTTATTTTTCTCACAGCGAACGTTTTAGGCATCTAAAGCACCATCAAAGTTAAGACCCTGGCACTTTAAGCCTTTTAAATGATGACGTATCCGCGGCAATGCCGAGGAGTGTCGATATTAGCCAGAAAGTACTACCGTTGTTTGTTTATGCTTGCTAGCGCAAACGTCATCTTATGTCAAGTCAAACGCGTCGAACGTAAACTGAATTAATAAACAATCGTGGCAGTCTAGTCGTTTGACAGTGTCCAGTAGTGTTGTTTTTCAGTTTGTCTAGTTCCCAAATAAATGAAGCACTCACCGTTTTGTTTTAATATTTTTCATTTCAGCACTGAAGTAGTCCAAATTGGACTACGGGTAAATTGTGTGAATCGGCTTTAACGAAACCTTGCTCTATTTTCCGTACACAAATATACTAACTGACACAATAAGTAGGAATAAAAACACATAAATAAACGACAGAAAACTGTCGCCCAATACAAATAAAAATAACCTCCAAATGTCAAAATCTGATTATTCGCAACACTATTGGCCCCTACTTTACCGATACCTACTGAAACTCCACGTAACTTTTGCTTTCTGGATATCAAAACATCAATTCAGATGACCAATCACAAGCGCTTCTAAGCTAATAACGTAACGGAGGCAGCACATGTTTCTTTTTAATTCTCCGAAGGCGCGCTTCGTGCTAATATTGCCACTGTTTAAATTTTGGGCTACTGGTGAGTAAATAAATGTAACCCAGAGGGTCAGGTCATTAAACACCTAGTTACTTATTTCTATCAAAATTATGTCGATTTTCTATTTAGTGCAACGACCCCATTGCCGATATTGATTTAAAGAGACCAGAAGGGATGACTTAGCCAAGACCAAACTCCGCCCACTTTTCTTTCTTTTCCCAGACAATACAGAATTTTTGAAGTTCCTAAGTGATTGTATTATAAGGTTGAAAAAGAAGATTCTTTTATAAATTACAAAATGCGGCTATTATAATATGGTAAAAACAGTCCAGCAGAAAGGGGAGTTACATTCAACTGTCGGAAATTTACATACCTCATACCGGCCTCCAGAGCAGGCAAGACTTAAAGGCGTGTCTTTTGTTCTTTCAGATTGGGCTTCGATATCAGCACTGTGGTTCAAAAGAATTTCTACAACCTTTTCATGTCCGGCAGTGGCAGCAAGAATGAGAGGGGTGAATCCTTTCTTATCTCGATGTTCGATGTCAGCGCCACGGTTCAACAATAATTCAACTAGTTCTTCATGGCCACCAGCACAAGCCAACGTTAAAGCTGTATCGTGATTGCTTTCAGTCTCTGAATCTACATCCATGCAATAATTGCCTAACTGAATACCATTCGCACATTGTTGATTGGCTGCTCCATACTGCGTAATTGCTGTAAAGGCAGTTTTTATTCAGCGTTTATAAACAAAGATTAGTGATATATGAAGCTTCAAAACAGATATGTCTATAATTCCCAAGTAAAGAGTGTAACAGGTAAACTTCAACAATTAATAAAGTTAATACTCTAAAGCACCTACTACTGTTATTTTTTGACTGCATGAATGATACTCTATAGTCATTATCAAAGAATACACTATACAATAAAAGGTTCGTCCCGCTAAAGTCAAATAAGTTTTCTATTCAAAACTGTAATTAATTTCATCGAATATTATTATTAAAAAAAATAGATTCCAACAATCCTAGTTAAATTTAATTGTCAGTTGCTTTTGGAGAACATTTCAAAATAAAGTTGCCTGGCTTTTATGCCTGACACTAAGTACTTGGAAAGTGCTCTTTGCATTATTTTACGTATTAGTAGCTTAATTTATTAAGATTAGTGATGAGAAAAGCTGGAAAAGCAGTAACACACCTGAATTTGGGTCAATTTGGTAGTTGGTGTTCTGATTTTGCGAGAAAGGTGTACCTTGCTGATTTTGATTTTGGTGACGAGAGAACAGCAATCTACCTTTCTTAATCTTAACACCTTCTTGAGTCACAGCCGTTTTGGAGTGTTTTTTACCCTCATTTGCAACTGGCGTCGTCTGTTGAGTCTGAGTGGCAGCTTGTACTTGTAGCATAGCTGGCTGCTGCGCAGTCACCATTTGTTGCTGGTGCTGAGTGCAAGGAACCTGGCAGTGGTGCGACTGCACGGATACGTTACCGGCTACGTGTGCGCACGGTGATTGTACTGGTGCACAGGTCGCCTGACCTTGAGTCAAATAGGGTTGGGTGGATGTACCAGGCAATGCCGATACTGTTGTTGGCACTACAGTGGTTGTGGTTAAGGTTTCACTCGTACTCGCATTTGGACATGCTGTAAGTGTTTTAGTTTGTTTAATTTCAGTAAGGCAAGTGCAATGATTGATGGAAAATTACTTTGAAAGAAATTATGTAATTGCTTTACACAGAATGTCAATTGCAAAGCTGCTTGGTCAAAAAAATTACCCCTATTGTAAGGCCGTCATTAAAGTTTATCGGTTTTTAAATTTAAAAAAAAAACAGGTTTTAGATACTAGAATTAATTAATTATTTTACTGCAAATGCTGACATTTTGATTTGAAATTGGGTCTAGAACAAGTATATTGTAGTAAAAGTAATCTTCACAAGTCAGACGTGCAAATTCACTAACACATTTTATGGCAGCACAATCACTGACTGATGACTTAATCCGTGTTGCACCTTTCCAGACAAGGTCAGTTTTGTCCTAAAAGCCCAGTAAGTATCCGCACCATTTACGTTCACCTAAGTTTGATCATCAGGAAGAGTTTCATTCGAATTTTAAACCAAAATGAATGTTGCAAATAAGTCAGAGATTTGGGAAAACTTCAATAAGGTTGAAAAAGACAAGGCAAGCTGCAATCATTGTAATAAAATGAGTTGCAAAGGATCAACAATCGACAAGCAAGAAGCACCAACCCTCTTCTCGGAAGATGACGCAGGTTGTGAAGGTGACTAAGACGAAGCTTCTTTAAATTCTCTTGATCTTGATAACGAATGTGAATTACCTGTTTCTTGAGAACCACAAACAATCAATTTCTCAAATTTGAAAGATTTGCAAAATTTTTCAGCAAATCTTTTAGAATTCCATAAAACAAGAAAAGGGAAAGGAATTAAGTCTGATTCTTGAATGGCAAACGAGAATATAATTTAGAGGCCACAATGACAGATTTGTAACATTAAAAGGTGCTGTTTTAGCTTTGAATGATGTTGGTGTTTCCCATATGTGGAATGAAGCTCAATATCCTAAAATCATGGATCTCCTTAAAGAGTTAGGGCCAGTATGTCTAGCAGCCGAGATTTTTAGGACCGCAAGATGTCAATTTATTAATAAGTGAGGGCATATTTGAATTCTTCTTAAATGAATTAAAGAATTTAAAGACTGTTTACGGCATGTGGATGGTAGGATGAGAATGTACAGGCGACTGGGGAAACGAAATCAAGCTGCTCTGTTTATATCACAAGTTGCCTTTGGAGGTGGAATAGCATCACTTTGGAGGCTCGCACAGAGCTGGTGGTTATAGAGCCTGGCGCACTAACAGCTGTGCGGTATATTGGGGATATTTTAGAAGACCATATCATGCCCTTCACTCCATTTATTGGCGCAGTGCAATGGCCTTCGCGAAGCCCAGACCTCAACCCCATCGAGCACGTTTGGGACAGCATGGATAGGCGCATTCGAGAACGAGCTGTTGCTCTAAACATGTTGGTTGATCTCAGGCAAGCGCTGATTGAGGAATAGGTCCAGGTTCCACAGGAATTAATTTCCAATCTCATTCACGGAATGAGAAGAAGAAGGCTGGAAGCTATAATTGCAGCTTAAGGAGGAAACACGAGATACTAAGTTTTATTTTTTTTAACTTAGGACTTTCGGTTTTGTAACTTTGATGAAATTAATTCTAAGCTCAATTTCTTCTTTGAAGCTAACTTCTGTTTTTAACCGTCCCTTGTTGGGATTTATAATAAAATATTGTATCACTTATTTGTATTATGATCATATATTTCATTACACTAAAAAAATAGAAAAATATGAAGTTTAGTATGTATATTGTTTTTGTTTGTTCCTTGTCCCACTTTCTGTGCCGGTCAGTGTAGTACTAGGTACGTATGCACATGTATTTATGTACCCGCCGCGAGGAACCTAAAATAATCATTGTCAGTGGCCAGCAGGTGGTGTATTGGATGACCAAACTACATGGTCCATTTTCGATACTACAGCTGGTCGTTTTTTTATTGCCTATTCTATTTTCTTTTTTTCAACAAAGGATACCATCAATCAAACAGAAGCTTGCAGGTTGAAGCATGACTGAATCATTTGAAATAAACAAGGAACATAAAATTAAATTTTGTTGCTAGTTTGTCATGGGCGCAATCGAAGGCTTGGGTGGTGGGGGCGGATTAAGCTTGCGAATAAACCCATTTTTCATGAAACATTTGCTGCTGCTAAGATTGACTTGTATTTACATTTCAGAACACTTGGAGTAGCGAGTTGGAACTTGAATTTATTCAAGAAATCAGGTAAGAGAGTGAATGAATTCAAATTTGTGCAACCATTTATAAATACGTAATATAAAACTTCACGCAAAATGCATAAACAGAATTTCAATTTCTTGATCTTCCATCACATCACTGTCAAACTAAGTTAAAAAAAATCACACATAAACATAGTGTAGTTTGTATGTAAGTATGGTGTTATCGCTAGAATAAGACTAACAGATCCTGAACTCACCTAGTTGCTGTTGCATTAAATTTATGCCTGCCTGAAATCCAGCTTGATATATAGCACCACTCTGTTCTTTATTGGACATATTTGCAACTGTTCCCACTGCTTGCAAGTAATGTTCGTATGGGTACAGCGTATGTTGCACCTGGTGGGACACAAGAGTTTGATAACACATGATACAAACAAATTATTATGGATAAACAGTACCTGAACTGGCAATTGTGCACCATTTGCAGGTACCGCAAAATACTCCACCCTCGAAACATCCTGAGAGGCCAAGTCTTGCTGCGCTGATAAAGAAGCTATCATAGATTCATCAAGAGTTGTAGGGTACGGCTGGACTTGAAGGTTGTGCTGAGCCATAGCTTGATCACTAACATCACCCACAGTGAAAGAGTCTAGGCTTTGAACTACCTCTTCTACCATGTCTGGGGTAAAGCTATCTTTATCAGAAAGTGATAATTCTTTTGTCTTGTATTCTATGTAAGATTTGTTTACAGCTTCTAGGGTTTGATCTCGTAATTCTAAACGTGCCTTTTGTTGCTAAAATAATAATAAATATATAGCAAATACACCCACAATAACAATCATCACTTTTATTTTAAAAAATTACGACATTTTAAAGATCTTTGATAAACTAAAATTTCTTATCTTGAAACCAATAATTGAGCAACTGCAAAGGTTCTTTATTAAAAGCTAGTAGTATACTTACAGGTGAAGATCCAACAAAAGCAGCTCTTATAGGAGTATGCGTAAATTGTCGAAAAATCGAAGTAGTTGCAACCATACTGTCCTGGCTTTTGTCTTGCAGAACAAAATCTTCGTGATCTAAAGAATCCAAATCCAAACTTTGGACATTAATTGTTTCAGCTAATGATTTATCAAGGGCTTGCTGCTGTTGTTGCTGCTGCTGTAGACTTTGTTGAATTTGCTGCTGCTGCTGCTGCTGCTGTTGTTGGAGGGGGACTTGACCAAAAACTTGCGGCTGCTGCTGCTGTCCATATAAATTAGGTTGGTATTGTTGCTGTTGCTTTCGGAGATTTTTTCCTTCTTTCTTCGACACTGGTTTCGCTTTCGGTCGATCGCTGATCGCAGTATTCTGGGAAGATGCATAGATTTACCATTATAATTCAAATTACATACACAGGTCTAAGAGGATACACGGAACACCTCCAAAAAATAGGCAGACAAAATAAAAGATACCATTAACAGGAAAAAAGAAAAAGGAAGAGAGAGTGGGTATGATCAAGTGGCAGAAATTGAAGATGACAGCAGAAATAACAATTAAAAGATGTATAGAAAAATAAAACAACAAAGAATGGAGTATAAAATAAAGGCTAGCGGAATAAAAGATGAATCAGGGAATACCGAATATGACAAGCAGAAGATACAGAAGAGATGGATGGAATACTTTTCAAAATTATTGAATGATGAAAATATTGACTTGCAACTGGAAGAGAGAACAGTAGATGAAGGACGACAACCAAGAAACAGTACTTGAACCATAACAGGACGAGTTTAATCGAGCTATTAAAAAATAAAAAAGTGTGAGGTAGTGATGGAATTGCAAGAGGAATGATAAAATTTGGTGGAGAGAAGATTCAAAGACCAAGGATGAGATGGATGGACGAGATTGAAGAGGATTTGAGAAGAATGGAAATCAGAGGATAGAGGAAAAATACTATGGACAGAAGGCGATGGAGAGAGATTGCAGAGAAAGCTAAATCACACAGACAACTAGAAGGGACCTTTTTGGAGGACAGAATGGGGAATAATCCACCCTGAAAATAGGATTTTGAGAGCTCCAGAAAGGAACGGTAATAAATTCCTCTCAGGGATATAAACCAAGTATATATTAACAACACAGTTCATCAAGCTGCTAGAAGTACAAGATGACTAGAAATGATTTACAGAACCAAAAACGATTCTTCTGGGGGAAAAAAATTAACGATGTACAAGAACATATATCTATTAAAATTGTTGTCAATATCCTCACAATTCTGATACAAGCATAATTCTTACCTGACTAACTTCGGTATGAGCAGTGGTGACAGTCTGGAACTTAATTGGTTGCGTAACAATGTTCGAGGTGGCAGTGGATAAAGGGACAGCTACGGAACTCGATAAGGGAGTAAAATAGAAGGCAGGCTGCGTCTGATTCTGCATGAACGTTCCTGACTCCCCACTCACAGCCAACTTGAGGGGCATGCCAGTTGATTGTAAGCTGTTGGATGCTCCCGTGTAGAAAGTATTGTGGACTTGCAGATTGCTTCCAGGAAACGGAGAGCTTGACATGCTGGTTCCAATTCCTAACAAATAGGCACTGTCAGAACTACGACTAGTTCAAATTTTCATCAAAACATGCATACTGAATTAAATGAACATGTCGAAAGACAAACTAACGGAAAATAAATTTGGAATCATAATAAATGTTTGACTACACCGCAATACTCTTTTGCAAACTAAAATTTCAAGATTTAAGGTCTAAATGTGTTTCTGTTACAACAATAGTATATTATGTTTATGTAATGAGCATGGAAAGTGGCAAATTTCATACAATTATATATGAAATACACTTTCCATCTAGTTATGTACACTATTTTCCCCCCAACCCCTTAAGAAAGCTATTCACAAAACAGCAACTTTATTTTTAATGATTTCAATGTCAAAATTTCTAAGTAGCCTACTAACAATGAGCAAATTCAAATAATTCCGATCGGCTCATGAATAACACCTTGAATTGTTCTCTTGCCTGTCAATTCATAGGCAAATGCCCAGTTTGTACCTAAAATATTTAGGTCTTCCATCGAGAAGCCATTAAAATGTTGAACTTTCAAAGCTGTCTGCAATCATTTGAATATATCCATGCGATTGTTATTTATAGCGCACAGGTGAACGCAATTGCCAACTTTCACGTCTACTTAGTTGTATGTAATGTGTCGCTTTCTTAGGAAGTTGTGGGAAAATAAATTCAAATGCATTTTCAATTATTTGAAAGTTGACATATTTATGCCATTTTGGATGCAATAAATTTTAATTCTTTGAAAAGGAAATGATAGCGCTAATGCACTTTGAAATGCATGAAAATGCATCCAAATGGATCCTGTTTTTTACAAATACTTAATGTAGTTAAACATTACGTTATTCTTATAATTTATTAAAATTATGAGTTTTCTGCGTTAAATACAGTTCTACATACCCTACCTTGAAATATTATAATGTGGCTTATACTCGCCGTGAGTTAACTGCGTAATTAGAAACTGCATGAAAAATGAGACAACATGCAACTGGGACTCGAATCCAAATTTTTCACATATACTTAAACCAAAACTTGTCTTATCGCCAGCCTGCATTAGACATTTTAAAAGTGACTGCTTAACAGCAGTCACGCGCCTCATGGTAATTTAGTCTTTATGATTAAAATGTGCTTATGTAGCAGCATTTTTCATAAAATTCACCTCAACTTGCAATGTCATGCGACCCGCAGTAGTTTAGTGGTTAGAACAGCCGCCCGGAAAGTGGAAAACCTGCGTTCAAGTCCCAGTCGTATGTCGCCATATTTTTTCGTGCAGTTCCTAATTACGCATTCCCTACCTTACAGTGCAAAATTTATTGCAATTTTTCAAAAGTTCATGCTTCTGATGGATTTTTAGTACTGTATGCAGCGTGAAGACTTTTTGGTACCTATAAATGACTAACTACTTAAAGTTATTCTGTATTTTATTGCCATAGTACGTTATGTGGAATAAGATGAAAACACAACTTGAGTAGTACTGCTTTGTGCAAGAGGAGTTAACAAAAGAATGTAATCTCTACCAGAATCAAGTAAATAGCACCCATTCATGCATTTCCTATTTCGTATCTCATAGCGATATGTGCTGCTTCAGCAATATTATAATTACAGTAATCTAACTATGTACATATCTATCAAGTAGGTATTTTAGTAAGTAGTTATTCAGCATCTGGATGACTGTATAAGCAGCTTGTATTTTTTTGCATTAATTTTCTTTAGCGCTTTGTCAAGTCGTTTTGCCAGTGGATTTTTCAAAAGTGCCCTATTCAGGCCAAGAGAGATTATACTTGTATATATGCACCTTTGTAAAGGTAGATAATCTCCAAACAAGCAAAACAGCAACTACACCATGAAATTCAACAAAACTGGGAAGCTTGTTTCTTCGAAGTTTCAAACATATTAGAAACATTTTGGAGGTTCAAGTTGCTGGAGACTGGTTACTGTGTTCTTCTTAAAATCCTAGTCGGTGATAAGAAGTTTCCAAGTTTTCATAAGCACAGCTAGTGTAGTTGGACTAAGAGATAAGATTTTTGTGTTGTAAGTAATTGAAATACTTTTTAATTTCAAAGCATCATCAATTCTGTTCTTATCTTCAATCACTTCCTTGCCTCTCGAAAGTAAGTAATCCCACCCAGTAACGACAACCTTCTTTTTGCCATTTTCTCTTATAGCAAATAACTTTGAATTATGAACCACCCAGATGTTAGAATGAACATATGATGGTCGATCGTGGTAAGAGTTTTTACTCTTTATTTGATTTTGTTCAATGACTATCGTGCACAGCCCCATTTGTAAATACTATTCCTGTCCTTGCGTAGTATTAAAATATTGGGAAATTGTAGTTTCACTTGGACCTCAAATAGCTTCGCAGGCTGCCTAGTAAATAATGGTGATGGACCTCTTGCTCCTAACAGCTTGTGCTACGTTGACCGCTTTGGTCAACAACTACGTCTTATTCTAGGATCAGGTAAAATACTGATTATGAATTCCTAATAAGTTAACCCCGCATGCCAAAAGACAGTGATACAGTAATAATTACTGTGTGTAAAATATCGATATTTAGTGAATATTGTTGATGCTGTATCTCCAGATACTTACTTAGATACGCTTTAGCAATATCACTACCAAGTTGGTATCCTTGATACTTAATTCATCATTAACAGCATCACCCAGTTCTACAAGTTTTAATTATTACTTGTTTAAGGTGAACTCCTGAAGTATTGATTCAAAAGGTGCATTAAAATATTTATGTCTTTTAGAGTATTAAGCTAATTTGAACAGCAATCAGAATATGGAGTTAAAAATTGAAATCGACATTCGGCCATTACTATTATAGTCAGCAAAATATTCATTGGTTTTTATGGCGAGCGGTCTCTATTCCACATGGAAACTTCCAATTACCTATCTTCCACCAGGTACTGGCGTAAAAGCAGAACAACTTGTAGAATTGTTAAAGGAAACTATGTATTCAAGCCAATATTGTACCCAAAGTTTATAACCAGCTTAAGGAATGAATATTTTAGAATTACATGATATATAAGCGATCTGGGTTTTAGAAATACAATATAACAACTTGATTTATTTTGTCTCTAAAATTACAGCACAAGACTTTTTATACATCAAAATTACTATTATTGAGCCTATTACTGGAAGTAGCTGAGGAAGACTTCAAATGCATTGGGACGGCGTATATTCAAAGATTTAAAAAGGCAAAACACTCTTGCCCATCTTGTTTGAGTATATTATTGTGTACTTTCAAGTGCCATAGACCAACACTTAAACAAATCATGAGAAACAGCTAATAAAAAGCAGAAAACAAAACATCTTCAACTCCGGTGAGCATTCTTCAGCAGTTTGTTATAGTACTTCAATTAATTTGTTAATTTTTTATGTCCTTCCTTTGGCTCTATTTATGTATTTTTTTGTTATATGGCACGAAAAACACCCAGAAAACAAATTTGGTTTAACCGGAACTCTTATTTCAATTCATTTTCCGGTACTTTTTATTCGCAGAAAAGCATTCTTTGATTATTTTATGTATCACTTCTTCTGTATAAACATCCTCTTCTATTCAGAAATCGTTTATAATTCTTTCCGATTTTCTCTGATAGCTGTGACACAGTAGAGCAGATTTGATTTTGATCAATTTAAATTGGGGTTACCAACCATCCAGATCTTTCCAAACACGTTCGAGTTTTTCAAGTATCTGGAGCTGCCCGGCTAGATTTTCCAAGAGAATCCAAATTCTTTAACCAACTAACAAAGCAGAAATAATTCTTTCTGTTGTTTCCTAATTTCTACTCCTTTCCAACTTCTCCTTCACAACTTACCCTTTAGTAGGCCACCATCACAGTTGGCACTCAAATATTTCATCCTTGGACATACCTCCAAGTTTCTTCCAGAGCTACCACGTGTTCTTCTCAGTCCTCCACCTTCCATCCGTTATTTGTGCACAGTGGCCTGCCCGATGCCACTTTGTCTTCCTACACGTTTTGCCATGTCCATCCGGATCTCTGATTCATTCAATCAAGTCTCACTTTCTTCGTCTTCCATTGTGCGACCTTGAGTCTCCTCACCAATGTTTCTGTCACGGACCAAATTTCCTAACGCATACATCATTAAAATATGACAAATAACTGAAAACTCTAGCCTTTTTCATATTTAAATGAGTTTCAGTAGGTTAAATTTAAGAAATCCCTGTAGATGGGGCTGAGGTATATTCTTAATCATTCGACAAATTTCGCAAATAAAAAGTATTTTGTTTTAAATTGTTTATCTGTATTAATAAATTACTTCATTAAATTTTAATAGTAGCTTTAATAAAAAATATTTTTTTATCAATTCTTTTTGCACGATGAGTAATGTGATCTTCCGCAGTTCAACTGCGGAAATACATACTGACTGACGAATACAAACCTGGTATAAGATAGATTTCTTATTGCTTTTAGTGAGAATCATAATTTGCTGAGGACTACACCGTATCAGGTTTCCCAGAACAAGCTTATGTGCCGCTTCCAAGTCAGGTTTAAAATTCTTGAACTATGTTTTAGGTTTCGTGTTCAGCATTTAAGGCACGTGACTTATTCACATATTTTTCAATAATATTATCGTTGTCCTTCAACTTTTTTAATGTTCAGATACTGGCTGGATTTTTGGGTGCCGGTGTTCTGAGTTCACTTTCACTGTTAACCTTAATTTAAATGAACAGTAAAATATTCTTACGAATTAATGATGTGAGGGCTATACTTCTAGATAAGGCATGGGAAATGCTTGTCTTATAAACAGTCTTGTCAATGCTAAGAAACATTTCCTTTAACAAGACAGGGTTAATTCAGTAAAGGGCAGTACAGAAAAGGTGCCCCAAAATGTCAACTTATTAAAAACAATGGCAGCCAGAATGAACGTAGTCATTGATGATGCTTATATAATTGTAATACCAATTCATTTACTGCATAATACTTCTGCCTAATTCTGAAAAATTGTAAATGTTGCTTGTACTCTTCCTGAGCATAGCAACAAATAATTTATGTTCTTACAAGTACTACTATAATTTCTAAAACTATTAGACTAGAGCTACAGATTGTTAGTGTTAGTTCTCATCTTAGGATCGACAATTTGCATACAGATACTTAATTTGTTATTGGAAGTATTATTACTTATTCTAAACGGTCATAGAAATATATTACAATGATGTTCCGATGTTTATGAGAAACTCTCCCACTTACTGCACGTGTCAAACTAAATGTATTAACTTAGAAACTACGTAGAACGTACTCAAACGCCCAAGGCCAGACTGAAACATACATGAGATAACAAATGCGGCTATCAAGCCTTGATAGAGATGTGCCCGCTTTTTTAAAAGTGTGAGAGAAAATCTAATGTAGCGAACGTCACTTACGGAAAATATACGCTTTATTTTTGAGAAGTTAGGCTTGGCCTTTAAAAATTACTTTTAGGCAGGTGTGGCTTAAGCAAGTCGTACATCCCAGAATGCCTTGCTTGATATCGTTCCTTTAGACGTGGTGTTTGTCGAACGATTTGACATATGAAAGTTGCGATTGTAAGAACAACGCGATATTTAGCGTTGCATGTCATTAATTAGTTTCAAACATGTAAAATGCAAAGGAACTATCCGTCCATCAAAAAATGTATATGTTTTCTATCGTTTAAGTAAATTAAAGTTGGTGCACTTGTTAGAAATTTTTTCGCAATAACAAAGCTCCACTTCAGCTAGTGTAACTCTTTGTATCCTGTATTTCTTTAAAGTTAGCTGTTCTTGATTGCTTTGTTTGTGGCAACAGTCGAATTTTCATTTGATCCCTATTCCGTTTTCATTTTACAACTGCCAAATTGTCAATTGGTTAATATTAATAGTGCTACTGCAAGTTTTATGTATTTTACGTTCGTTAAAATTATATTAGTGAAAAGTCGTCAAAATCAGTGACCTAAAATAAATATTAACATGTCAAATGCGACATAACCTAAAATAAATATTCACGTCAATTAAAATCCTATATGAATGTACTAAACGCTTACGTCATCTGGTGATATAATTTTGTGACATGCAACACTAAATATCCTGAATTTACTTTAGCGTTACTATCAAACATGTCGGACAGAGAAAAACAAAACTTTCAAAGCTTTGAAAACTGCCAGGTCGAATACCTGTGTTGGATCAACGACTGTGCATTAAAATTTAAACAAAGTGGGGTAAAGCAGTAGCAGAAATTTCCAAAGCGTTAGCAGAAGTCTGTGGAAATGCTTTAATGGACCACAGTAGTTTTTAATGACACAAATATTTCAAGGTTAAGAGGGCATTGAAGATTCAATAGTCTACAAAACTTGTCTGGAACAATTTATCACATATTGCTGCAACGAGACAACCTAATTACAATGAGAGAGATAAAGGCTGCAACAGACATTTCAAAGACAATAATGCACCATAAACTAACTTATTTTTGTCACATGTGGAAAACCTCAACACTGCCGGCAAAAAGTTGGCCAAAAATACTCTCATTAGTGAAAGAAGTTCCGGCACAATACGATTGGGAAATTCTTCCCCACCTATCATACAGTGCAGATTTAAGTTCCTCTGACTTCAACCTCTTTCTGAAGTAGAAAGATCTCATGAGGGATAATTCACGTCTAGACAAGTTGTCTTGTAAGTGACTGTACAAGTTCAATACATTAATAAAAACAGATTACTATGCACTTCTAAATAGGTGGGGAGAATACATTGTGAAACAAGAGGTGACTCAGTATGTACATTTTTAATTTTCTATGTTAGCAAAATATTTTGTTAGTAACTTGTTTCAAATTAGATGCATGCATATTACGATAAACACATGACTATTTTCTAACATTGACCATATTATACCAAAAGGATATATGCATGCTGTTAAATAGAACGTTGTCCTCACGAAAAGTGGTAACCAAAGATGTTCTATATTCACTGAGTTCCACTGTAATGGGAATTACTAAATTGTTTTGTTAGAATTATTTGTATAACTGTACAATTTTAAGTTTTACAACTGGAAACTTGGTTAGAAAAATTAATTCTGACCTGGCCTGACATTTGTAACTCAGTACCTACTTAAGTTAGCTTTGAGAGAATTGCTACCATTCCTACGTAATTAACTTAGATTAAGTTAAGAACAGGGCTGCCAGACGTTATCGATATATTGTTTTATATCGATATTATTGGTAAACGATATTGTGAAAAACTGATATGATATTTGATATCTTTTTCTAAATACTTGCAGTCCCAGCCGAGACCAGAACACCCGTCAACAGGTCAAAGAGAATATAACTACATTTTTAAGTCACTTTATTTCAAATTTTTTGTTGCTGGAGATGGAAAATTCTACATGATAAGAAAGGCAATTTCTTTCTTTTTTCAAATTCAAGGCTGCAACTACATATTGCTATTTAAAAAACTTGCTGTTACCATATCACTTTTAAAGACAGTGGAAAAAAAGTTACTGCTTTACGGAATCAGGTTCCAAAGATCGAAGGCACTGCTCGTAGGAGTCAGACCTATAGCACAGATGAAAGTAATTGCTATGCCGCAACATTGTTATTCAGAATTTACGGCATTAGTGAAGCAGAAAATTTCCTCGCTTCTTTTGTTTGGTTATTTGGAAATTTAAGAGTGTGTATTTTTGTATTTTTTCATTTTTCAACTAAAGTGACACTGACGCTCAGAACTTTCCAAAATTGAGGTTACCTAGTCCAAGTCGGATAGGGCTCAAGGCAGAATTACTAATTCTTGACTAACCAAGATAGAGAAAATCATGCTATTACAGAATTCTGTTTGTTTTTTTGTATCTGTAAGCATAGAACATCTTTGTAAGTAACTTAAATTTAGATAATTTGAAAATAAAAAAAAATTCATTCCCCTGTAAAATTATTGTACAGGGTGTTTTGTTTCTTTACCAGAACAATTTGTGTGTGGATAGTAAAAATCATTCTCATAAGCCAGTTGGCTTAGAAATAAGTTGTCCTTGACTTATGTTTTTAGTTGGCAGCCCCACTTTTTGTGTTACTTGCTAGTCACATAACTTATGTAACTTCTATTAGTAATTCCTTGATTACCTAACTATGCTACGAAAATCTAAATATTGAATATGTGATATTCAATTTCATGTACTTATGCGTATTGCAATGGAAATGGCTAGATTATCACTGACATTTTCCGCAAAGGAGATTTCCCGACATAGTGGTTTTTTACGATACTCACAGGATGACGCATGAAAATGGGATCAACAGAAAACCGATAGGTGATCACACCAGGCTGCTACTATCCGAGGTGACAAAATGTCAAATTTTCCAAGCGTTTTACCAAAATCCGAATTTAAGTGTGCAGTGAGTAGAACATAATTTATTTAGATTAACAAAATCTACTGTATGGGCCAAGAGTACGAGAGGTATCATTCCAGCACAAATTTAAAGTTAACATCGGATGTTTTAGCATCGAATCAAATAATCGATTAATCAAATAATCAATTAATCAAATTATTGATTACTCAGATAATCGATTACTGAAAAAACCGATTAATCGATTATCTGATTGATCGATTAATCGGCTGATCGATTGTTTAATGCATTAAAGGCAGAGACTTCATATTGTTGACAAGAACAGGTACTTCCCCGACTTGCGAGCTTGCGCTGCGCGGACTGGATTAATTAAACAATCAATAAGCCGACAGATCAAACAATCGATTAATTGACAATCGACTAACTGATTAATCAAATAATCGATCACTCAAGTAACCGATTAATCACGTAATCGATTAATGGAAAAATCGATCAGTCTATTAATCAAGTTATCGGTTAATAAAATAATCGATTAATCAAATAATCGATTAATGGAAAAATCGGTCAGACGATTAATCGATTTATCAAATAACCGATTAATCAAATATATCGATTACTTTACAACAATCGATAATCGATTATGAAATGTAACAATCGCACAGGCCTAGTGATATCTCTGCAGTGTAGGGCCGTATAAAATTATTCAGTTGGAATGACATACTATCCACACACAAATTTTGTGAGGAAAAACAGGACGCCCAATATAAAAATCTTTTCTAGCTTTTCGTGCGGGCAATGATGAAGAATTATGAAGAACCATTTGCATAATATGCATAAGAAAAATTACGCTAAGTTTAATAATAATAATAATACCAAGCAATATCCATTAATATAAAAAAATTTCGACAACTGTGTCCGTGGAATATATTTATTTCGTCGGTTAATTACCTTACATAACAAAATGAAAAGAATACAAATATTTGCCTAAGTCGAACCTAAGTGTATAGTTTCAAATGTACTAATTATATCTGAACTTGATCGTACTTTAAGAAATAAATATGTTTTAACATATTTGATGTTACAATACTATAATAAACTAAAGATAAAATAGAAATATATAGGGTGGAGTATTTTTCACCTAGACATCATTGGAATTTTTAAGATCACTATTCAGAAAACCCCTGAAAAAAACGCACAACACATTTGAGTTTTAGAACACTATGTTGATAACCTTATACATGATAATAAACTTACATTGCAAGAACCACAAAATAATGTATTTTTTTTCACTCAACTGCTTACCAATAGAATATAACATAACAAGAACGAGTATGAGGATGAGCAAAATCTAATTAAAGAAATCATTGATGCCCGAATTCGGGCCGTTTATGGTAAATATCTTGAAATACTAAAAAACCTGTGCAATAATTAATTTTGAGTGTTCTATACCAAACAATTCTACAATTTTTTTTACAAAATTAAAGAGTTTACAACTTTTACATGAAAGCAAGAAAGCGAAAAATTTTATTTTCACGTAACAGAGAAATCGGAGAAAAAATTAAGTACATACTCAATTAGCCTGTGATAAACAACAAAATCCTGGGCAAGACCGTACAGGCCAAAAAGTTTTTCCCAAATTTCAGTGATTTATTCAGCGTGTTTCTTAGATATTGGTTTTATTAGTAATTTCCAGACAATTTCCCTCGAGTTATTGTCTTTTATTCACTTGGAAAAGATAGTCTTTTATCCATTTGGAAAAGATTTCCTTTGTCAATGAATTGGACAGAGAATTTTCAGATGTTTCGCTATATGTCCGATTTGTTAACTTTTCTTTCAGAAAGCTTCCTCTTGAACCAACCTCAGCGTTTCGAAGTTGCTTGTAATTGTAAAAGAACCATTCTGGATCTTCTTCTTATCCTTATGGCCTGGGGGAGTTGGATTTTTATTCTCTTCACTTCGTGGCCCACTCCTACCATGGCTTCCAATCCTGGGCTAGAATTGTAATCTCTCTCATTGTCCTTTCTCTTCTCTTTCCCAGGTCTTCAATTCTCTAAATCCATGTCTTTCTTGGTCTTCAACTCTTCTTGTTACTTTCCCCTTCTCCACTACTGTTAGCATTAACGTGTCTTGCTTCAGTACCACTGCCTCTTCTCTATTTTGTTAATTACAGGTTCTTGGTTTAGCAGTTCTATTATGTCTCGATTCCTCTCTGTCCCACATGACTCTTCCCAACGGTTTTCCTCAAGAACTTCATCTCAGTCGTTGTCAGTTTGCTTTCACGTTTCTTCTTAAAATCCACGTTTCACTTGCATAAGCCAGCGTAGGTACTGCGATGGTGTCATATATTTTTAAATTTACATCTTTCCCCATTCTGAATCATGACACTAGATTTTTAGAGGAACTTCAAATTTAATTTAGAGACTTCCAGGTTTCAAAATTTTGAGAAACCTTTAAGGGGTGTACTTCTTCAAATGATTGCGGTACAGATTTGTCACAACCTGTTTTTAGTTGCCGAAATTGGTGCATTAGATTCACAACTTTATATTTACTTAATGTACAAATAAGAAAGGTCGGCGGCTGTATATCCGTAACCGTTGGCCCTAGAACTTTCGGAAAAAAATATTTAAGATAAAATTGGCCACGAGAAATTGCTGGAAATTATTTTTAAGTTCGTAGATTGGCCGCTAGAGGGCGTAAGGGCTACACCAAAGGAGAAAAATAATTTTTTCCCTGAAAAATCACCAATAAAGGGTTATCAAAAATAATTTTGTTGAATTCTACTGAAAATTCTGAATAACTTTCGTTTAGGATTTTTTGCTCTAGCTCGTCAAATAGAGATGGCATGGGCGGACAAACATTAAGATGAAAGAATGCTTCTAACTCCGGTTTGGCTCAACGGAATTGGACAAACTTGAGCTTCTTGAGAAGAGCTTTCCTTGTTCTATCAAACGAAAGTTAAATAAATTCATTTCGAATTTCGTGGCCACCGGTAGAGGGCGCGATTTCACATTCAAAGCTATTTTCGCATTTATCTTGAAAAATTCAAATGGAATAATATAGTTTTTTTAATACTGCTAAAAAGAGGTGAAAATTATAAGAAAAATGGCGCAAGCCTACTAATTATTTTTTTCAACTTGTATATTATAATAAAGAAACATTTTAATATTTTTCTTTATTATTTTTAATAACAAAGTAATAATATTTTTCTCATAGTTTTGTATTGTTCGAAATGAAAAGGGGTCATACCGAAGGCTACTTGATTTTTGCACTCAAAATTTCTGTTCAAGTTAATGGAGCAGCCATTCTCAATATTCCTTCATTTATATCTTTGGTTCTAAAAAAGATATCACCATGCGGCTTGCGCCATTTTTCTTATAATTTTCACCTCCTTTTAGCAGTATTAAAAAAACTATATTATTCCATTTGAATTTTTCAAGATAAACGTGAAAAAAAATTTGAATGTAAAATCGCGCCCTCTACCGGTGGCCACGAAATTCGAAATGACTTTATTTAACTTTCTTTTGATAGAACAAGGAAAGCTCTTCTCAAGAAGCTCAAGTTTGTCCAATTCCGTTGAGCCAAACCGGAGTTAGAAGCATTCTTTCATCTCAATGTTTGTTCGCCCATGCCATCTCTATTTGACGAGCTAGAGCAAAAAATCCTAAACGAAAGTTATTCAGAATTTTCAGTAGAATTCAACAAAATTATTTTTGATAACCCTTTGTTGGTGATTTTTCAGGGAAAAAATTATTTTTCTCCTTTGGTGTAGCCCATACGCCCCCTAGCGGCCAATCTACGAACTTAAAAATAATTTCCAACAATTTCTCGTGGCCAATTTTATCTTAAATATTTTTTCCGAAAGTTCTAGGGCAAACGGTTACGGATATACGGCCGCCGACCTTTCTTATTTGTACGTACACCCGGTACAGAATGCAGATGTACTAAAAAGCATAATATATCATATCCAGGAGTTCCAATGGTGCTAGTCTGCAGTTAAAGTTTTGTTTTTTATATAAATTGCGTGGCCTTGTGTGCACTTGTTCATATCACATTGAACAAGTGCTATTTTTGTTTTCACATGCCAGTACCGAACGATCGTGTTTTGCTGCAAGTTAGGCGATTGGTTCACAATCAGCAGGTATCGGTCGCGCGTCGCACGCAGCAGTAGCACTATATGACAAATCTGAGCCACGGAGATCAAAGTGCAGACTGCACAGTGAAATTACTGTATACTGTGCTAAAAGTAGAAAAAAGGCCAAATTCACATTTCTTATACTGAGTGATCTGTGAAAACATTTCAAATCTGAAACTCTGCATAAAATTAGATGACCCCAATGGCACCGAGATCAAAAATATTCCACTCTGTATAATACAGAATAAAAAAATACATACTGCTTGGTATTGCTATTGATAATTATCAATTTATGCAAATTAAAAGGTATATTTACCCTGCTGCTGAGGAGGCTGTTGCTGTTGAGAGGCAATATCAATATTCAGCATATGAGGGAGTGCAGGATTACTCACTGGTGAAACTGGACACTGTTCTTGGGGAATCGTATATTGCGATAACAGTAAATGGTTGTGGGCTTGTTGCTTTCCGTGAAGCTCCCTTTCAACTCTCTGTAAAAATAAATTTACATTGTATATACAAAGACTTTTTGGGCAGGTTTGAGCGATTTTTGAAGAATATTCAGGTAAGAGCCCCAAATTATGTTATGAACTAAATAACTTACTTTCTGGCAGTTATTACAAATCTCCAAACATTGCAGCTGTTTATTGTGATAAAAACAACTGTAATTAATTCTAAAATTAATTCTTCTCCTTTTCTGGGACATTTTTTAATAAAGACTTTGCCTACTTTTGACAGATACTTTACTTAAATAACCAAAACTGCTTAAATGTCAAACTTTTAGGTTATTTTTAGGTAATTTGCTAGACACAGTAGTTAAGGGTTGACTGAATGCATAGATTACAGTACTTCAAACTTTATGTTAAATAAAAATTGAATTAAAAAGATTGAGACATCTTTTACTACAATTTGAGGCCGATTTAAAATCGTGGGAGTCCAAGCAGCATCTATGAAATAAGCGGCAAAACCTTCAGATTTTCAACCGAAAATGCTGCGAGCTGACCAGTACTCCAGTTCTTTTCTATATCAGAAATGACAGCTTACGTTGTTCGAGTTTTGCAACTCAAAAATTATTTATTATACAGGGCTTTTGTGAAATTTTTAAGGTTGGTTAATCGTTCATTTTAATTTCAGTTCTAAAAAGGATATTTGTCTTTTTTATTAAAGTGAGTAAAATTAGAGAAGTGAGTGCACTGCCTAGTTGTTCAGCAAGAACTTATAGAAGTGTAATTTTCTTGGACTTCTAGAAGATATCGAAAAGTATGCATCACGGAAAGAACAACCAGAATAATAGCGTAATGTAACAAAGACAATCTTTCTATAAAAATAAATTGGAATGCGCTATCTGTCACTTCTGCAACTTATTATTCTGAGGGCTTGGTGTCCACTAGTATAGAATGTTTTTTTAGGGCATGAAAATTACATCCATAAATAAAATCTAAGAGAGAAACTTGTAACCTGTCCCTTTGAATCTGTCTTTCTGTTAAATTTTCAAGTTCAAGACGTTCATTTGTAGCATAGCATAGTATGAATAGTGAATAATATAAAACAAGGGCACTCTCGTATGAGGCAAATATGGAAAAGACGCAAGAGCATTCCTTGCAAGCAATTGAGTAAGTGAAATAACCTACGTGAAATATTGTGGAATCCTCGACACCTTCATTATTACAATAACACCAAAAAAGAAAATATTTGGCAGGAAATCACCCACATGTTGAACATAGAGATAGAGGATGAATAAAGAAAAACAGATCGCTTGAGAGGCTCTTTTTTAGGAGGGAAAAGACTTAATTGAAGAAGAGTACTGGGACAAAAGCCATTAAAGTATTTTTTTTATTAAATAAACATAGGAGTCTCCTGTAGCTAAAGCTATGCAACATTAGGCCCATCAAAGTAAATGGACCCGTTTCATAAACGATACCTAAAGTTGCATAGCTTATGCCGGTTTTCCACCAAACGGACAAAACAGAAACAAAACTGAAACTCGTGTCGAAAAAAACAAAACTGCAACTTTCACAAACTTTTTGAAAACTCGAGGTTTTTGCGACAGTTGCTGTTGTGTTTTTCGAGTCCCGTTCGGAAGCGGTAACATCAAAGAGTTTCGACGTGTTTACGAACTGAGTCCATCTAGTGGAAACAGCAAGACGAGTTCAAAAATCAAAATAAAATACGTCCTACGAAAAGCTCGGGTTCGATGCGCGGAGATTCGTCTGCTTTGATGTGTGCTTATTTACCGCCCTTGGAGTGAACCCTTAACACATCAAGTAAAATACATTCGTCCATGGTCCAAACGATGTGTCGTGTGTATTGCTTTGGCGAATATTTGACGAGTGCACACATCCTCTCGAATGCACATGCATGCATCATCCACACGATGCGGCATTTGTTTGCGCTTGTCAAACATTTGGCATTTGGACAAATCTACGCACATGACCACATTGGCATACGTCGTATAGTCCACACGATACTGCATTTGCTTACGCATGGCGAATATCTGTCGAGTGGCCACATCGTTTGGAGCCGGCTTAATAAGTGTGGTAGAAAAGCGTCAAACCAATGGTACTGTTGGGTAAATAATTTTTTTCTGCGTGATATGGTACCGAAAAATGTAGTTTTGTTAAGCCGGCTCCAAACGATATGGTCATTCGTCAAATGTTAGTCAAGTAAAAATGCGTCAAATATTTGTAGACTGTATGCCGAAAATTTATGACGCCAAGTCGTTCATACACACGATGTGTTAACGTGGCAATGTGAACACATGACAAATATGCCTCAAAGTATCCACACTATATGCTCACTTGGCAATTTTTGGCTTGTTTACCCGCTTGTTTAAGTTCGCTAAATTTGCAGCAAATATGAGAAGATAATCAATTTCATCAGATCATCAATCTGGTAAAATGTAAAAATGAAAGAGAACGAAGCAGTTGCCGGAGTAAGTGCCGCGTAATAGTTTTTGTGAGTGCAAATCTAATCAAACAGAAAAGGAAATCTCGAAAAAGGAGATGGTGGATGCTATCTTTAAATAAAAGTAGACAACTTGTTAGACCATTCCATAATTTTCGAAAACACTAGATCGTATAGTAGGCAGTTCAAAAACCAAAACTTATAAATTAAAATACGTCCTACGAAAAGGCAAACTGTGAATGCATGCACGTGCTCGGGTTCGATGCGCGGAGATTCGTCTGCTTTGATGTGTGCTTATTTACCGCCCTCGGAGCGAACCTTTAACACATCAAGTAAAATACATTCGTCCATGGTCCAAACGATGTGTCGTGTGTATTGCTTTGGCGAATATTTGACGAGTGCACACATCCTCTCGAATGCACATGCATGCATCATCCACACGATGCGGCATTGTTTGCGCTTGTCAAACATTTGGCGTTTGGACAAATCTACGCACATGACCACATTGGCATACGTCGTATCGTCCACACGATGCTGCATTTGCTTATACATGGCGAATATCTGTCGAGTGACCACATCGTTTGGAGCCGGCTTTAGACATTAGATATTAATTTTTAATAAAATGCTTGATAAAATTTTCCGAATTATGTCGTTATCTTGAAATGGCGAACAGGAATTGCAAGAAAGTGAATTAATTATTAGCACATAAATGCAAATTATGCATTTATGTACTTACTTCTGTTCCATAGAACGCAGTACAAACCAACTACATACCAGCAATGGTTAAAAAAATCATCTTCTCTAAACTAGGTATTCTTAGTTTATAATTAATTATAATTCATAGTTTTTAATTTATATTTATAATGCATTTACTTTAAGATTCAAATGATGTAATAAAAAATTCCAAATAAAAAAAACATTTCCAAAACTGTTGTCCTCTAACCTCAAAATTGAAAGCAAATACCAAAGAACATATAATATGGTTTATGTTCTTTGCAAATACATGCACACTAGTTCGTTTGGTGGAAAAGAACAGAAAACAAAAACGAAACTCCGGCAATACTAGTCTGCTTGGTGGAAACAGAGTTTCAAATTTGTCTTTGTTTTGTTTTCTGTTTTCTGTGTTTCAAAAAACACGAACAAAACAGAAACTCGACTAGTCCGTTTGGTGGAAAACCGCCATTAAGAACTGCAAAGTTACATCTTGGGGTAAGATGGCTTTTCTGAGTGATGTGTAGTTTTTCCACATTTTTCACGAACAGAATTTAATATGGAAGACATCCTCGTTAAGTTTTTGAAGTGACCACATTCGTCACACAGAAAATCATTAAAAAATTAGACCAGCAGAACTCCTGACATATAAATATTTGGGTTGACCACCAATGCATTTTTCTTCTTTTCATTTTCTTTAATAATTCCCCAATTTCACTGAAATTTGCACTTCCAACTCTTTTATTTATGACTGCCAATTATTGCATTGACTGGTATCAGTGAGCTTTTGAGAAAAGGTAAGATGATGGGTTGCGAACGGAAAGGTGTTTTACGTAGTCAAACACGGGAAATAGTGTGCAGTGTTTTGGTATTATTTCAAAAGTGAGAAAAGTGAAACAGAAACATTGGATAGTGTGAAAATGAAGACGTCTGTTGCAACGGGTGTCTATTAGATCTATACTTAGAGAGAATAGTTAGTGAAGGCAATACTAGCGCGTTGGAAAATAATGACAAAGAGATCTTTAGAACAAAAGGAAAGAAGCGCACAAGGAAGTTCCTTAACGATTGATTTACCAGAGTATAAGATGGGTGATATATGTCACATCGTACACTAATTTCACAAGACAGAAGGTTGTCATTTTGCCCTTGCAAAATTGAACCAAAAAATACGGATCGAGCTAGAATGAAATGGATCCAATGAAACACAGAGTTCTTTTGCCTAAAATAGGGTTCAGGTGGAGGACGCAAAATAATAAGAAAGTCCTAATTGAAAAACACGATGTAAAGTCTCTTCGTATTTCGTATTTGAAGAAAATTAAATATTTCTGAAGTCAAAATAGACCGATTGTTTACCTGGACGGATGGCTCAATTTGCAAAATATCTCTAAAAGTAATTGTAAATTAGGGTTGCGAAAAGGGCTTTATACCTGGATGTTTGTTAAGACACGTTGAATATTATTTACTGAATTTTTATTATTTAAAACATATTTATTCCCAAGAGTAAAAAAAAGTCCATGTCACTGTTGCACTGAGTTAGTTGTAGGCTGTGGCAGGCGCCAACGCGTCAAGATAATGGCAGGTGTCCATTGAAATGGTTCTTAAAAGATCAACGACACCCACAGAGACATACACCTGGTCATTATGTGGCTTTTCTATACTAATGAATATGTGTTTGCACTATGCGCATGCTCCCCTACATCAGTTTTTTACTATGGCATCCTTCCTCTATTTGTACATATAAAGGTGGCCCAAAATTAGCGTGCAATATTTTACCAGCGTGTTCCGTAGTCAAAATTAAGACAAGAAATTCCTATAAGCGTATACCGAAATATGTTTCCCAAGGGAGCTATAGCTTTCAAAATGAGAAGGCGTGAAGACGTTTTCTTCTAAGAATCTTCGAAACAAGTCCAGTTAAAATTATAGTCCGGCAGCCACGGGGTAAAACCCAACAATTTCGTATTAAGTTTTTTTCAAAACGGTTTTGGGGTTTAAGGGTCTCCTAGTTTTGATATCCAAGTGATGACAAAGCGTCATCCTTGAGCAACTCCAGACAAGGGGTGTCCGATAAGTAAGTAGGTGAAATATCACTCTTTTTAAATTATTTGTAAATTTTACGTAAATAAACGACTTTTTTACAATAATAATAAGGTTTATATGAAATTTAAAGAAAAATTTTAAATACAGGATGTTCCAAAAGTACATTATATTTATATTAGACTTCATCATTTTCTGAATCGATTTCATCATTGGAAAGTGACCACTCGTCTTCATTGTCGTTCACAGTGGCAGTAGGGGTTAGTTCATTGCAGCAGTGTTTCTCTTCCCGATATAGTTGAACCAAAATCTAAAAGTTGGAGACTGTGATTTAACGAATTCATCAAATATTTCCGAAAATTCCTTGCAAGTAGCAACTATAAGTATTGGTAAAACATGTTGAACTTCTGTTGCGTCTTATGTCTTCACATAAATCCATTGCCACTGACTGTAAGTATTGACTTCGGCGTTTTTTAACAATTTTTCAAATGAGGTAATCAAAATGTGCATCAAACTTTCATATGTCAACTTATGTGTTCTGATTCCTTTATTCCACTTTTTTCCACTTAGAATACCTCCTACAGTTGCCTCACCATATAAACCACTCTCTAACCAGATATCTTGAAGCCCAGAGTTTTCCATACGTTGCCCTACTATGTACTTTCAGAAAGTAGAAAGTAGAAAGCATTATATGAAAACCACCTAAACGGAAAACATAATCATCGCATTCCAGAGATTTTAACCGTCGAAATTCTTTGGCTTTGAAATAATATATCGCCTGGTCAAACGTAATTACTGTGTGTAGTTTATATTGGACTTCTCTGCGATACTTTTACATCGCTTCATAACTGTCCAGACTGTGTCATATTTGGAAGCCACATACGGTAGCAGTGGTAAGTACCCATAAGACGTCATATTATTTTCATTTTGTTCGAGCAACAATTTATTAAAACCGGGCCATTGTGGTATTACCATGTTTCCTTTTGGTACTTCTTGATCAGACATTCTACACATCCATGACATATTAAGAGTTCGTATGAAACTGTTATCACTGTTTTTTGTTTATTCCATTGGGAATTACTTTGTTTGCTTTATTGTAATTTGATTTGTGCAACAAATGAATTTTGAATTGAATTTTTTGGCATTTGTAATTTTATCTTGTACGGCAATAATTTCATATTTTCACTGATATTCTCGCATGGTGGTCCTTTCTGAAAGACTACCATTTGAGTGCCATGGAAAGTTGGTGATTTATCTAAAGTCTCTTCTAGGATATCAATGTTATCCCCAGCAAAGTGGATGAATCTGCCGGGAACTCGCTATTAGAGACGTATTATCATGATACAGGAATATTTATACTCGGTTTGTACCTAAGAAATCTTTTCCAACTGTTGTGTGCCTCTTTCTTGTTTCAGCCAAAAATTTTGGGACACTCTGTACCCGTCATGTAGCTTCGTTTTTAAACACGTATACGTTGTTATTTTTAGCTGAATTTTGAACTGGAACACAAAATATTCTCATACCAGAAATTCATTAATATTATTAAAACTTTATAACACAGATTTCTTAAACACCCAGTATATGGCTGAAACTTGTAAAATCAATCAATTTAATAAGTTAACGCACAATTAACCATACAATAATGAGAAAAAATGAAGAACTAAGTAGTATTCAAGTTTAAAGCCAAAAACATATATGTACAATAATCTTATTGTTTTGAAACACCCTGTATATCTCAAGTTGCTCAAAGATGCCAGCTTGTCATCAGTCGGATATGGTAAAAAGACATATAAATCTACGAGAATCCGTTAAAAAAGAAACTTAATACGAAAATTTTCACTTCAGGGAAAAAACACGGTTCCGCTGCCGGACTATTATGAAATTTGATGGAATGTGCAAGTACCAAATGCTGAATCTTTTGGTGTAAACATAATTTTTAAAATTTAACAGGGGCGTCTCAAAGCTGTGGGTGGCGGAGGTAAGATTTACCACAACTTTTTTCAGAGCATGTCATTTTTAATTTTTCCATAAAAATTTGTAACTTCAGTTATTTGCAAAAAAATGTGCTCCTGTTTCGTTTTGATAGGAGGCACCATTATCGATTCAAAAATTTCGCTGCATGCCCAAAAAATTCCTACAAGAAGTGGAGAACTTCGTTTGTATACTTAAACGAGACAGGAGCATATTTTTTTGCAAAAAACCCCGAAGTTGCAAATTTTTACGGAAAAATTGAAAATGACATGCCCTAAAAAAAGTTGGGGTAGATCTTACCTCCGCCACCCCCAGATTTGAGACGCCCCTGTTAAATTTTAAAAAGTATGTTTACAGCAAAAGATTCAGCATTTGGTACTTACACATTCCATTAAATTTCATGATTTTAACTGGACTTGTTTCGAAGATATTTAGGAGAAAACATCTCAGGTTTTCTCTTTTACAAAGCTAATAGCTCACTTGAGAAGCATATTTCGGTATACGCTTATAGGATCATTTTGTCTTATTTTTGACCACAGAACACGCTGGTAAAATATTGCACGCTAATTTCGGGCCACCCTGTATAGGCAACTCTGGGGAGGCCTCCTCTGTACCCACCTTTACAGGCGGACAGATGCTCCAATCTTCAATTTTGTTAAACTTTGACTAAAAGTATCTTTTCTACTTAAACATGAGAATTATTATAAACTTACATGCAACTCTTCCAAAATTTGTTGTTTCTGAGTACTACCCTCATCTGCTACAGATGGAGAACCGACAATGTTGATTTGCTTCTTACGATTTTTAATGAAATCAATAAGAGTACCATTTTTTTCTAAAAAATTGGGATCTTCATTGGTCAGAAACTCCATAGTAGCAGAAGCGGAAAACACATCACTTTCTTCGAAATCACCGAGCGGAAGAGGTTGAGTTCGTACTTGCTGTGCCTCAGATGAAGTTAAATTTCCTTCAAATACTGTGCCCGTCTGTCGAATTTTTGGTAATAGAGATTTACGATTACTGGACTTCACTGGTTGCGATTCTGTTAATCTATTTGATGCAGAACTTGATCCCTGTTTGCCAACATCCTGTAGCTGATTCTGTGATTCTTCTTGTGAAACAATCCGGACTGCCTCTGGAACTTCTTGCAGAACAGCAGCTGAGAAATCTGACACATAAATGTTCAATACATTGTTCAACGTGTTAAAATTTGCTACTCACCTGTTGAATTGATACAAGGTGGAGGTTGGAAAAAGTTTACAGGTTGGTTCATCGTGGGCGGTAATGCTCCAGTTGGTAAAGGTGAATCACGGCTACCAACCTGGCCAGGTAACATGGTTAGGTTGGTAGCCGCAGCTGCCCCTTGTTGATTTAGCATCATCGAGTGCGGGTAATCTAATAACAACTGAACTACGTTAGTGTGACCTCCTTTCGCTGCTTCAATTAACATTGTCGAGTTATCCTGTAAAAAGTAATATATGAATCAAGAATATTCTTCTAAAAGGAAATAATTATTTACCTTCAGTTTATGATTAGGATCTGCACGATGAGCTAAAAGAAGTTCTACAACTGGTAAATGTCCCCCGGCACAAGCAAGGGAAAGTGGAGTGTGGTCATTGTTTGTAGTTTGCCTTCTAACATTTGCACCCTTGGATATAAGGAACTGGACAGTACACAAATGACCAGCACGACAGGCTTTCATTAATGGAGTTCTGCCGCCTTCGGACTCATGCTCCTGAAGAAAACATTTAACTTTAACATAGGGACACAACACAGAAAAATTAACGAATGGCGGAATGCAAGTAATAATAATTTAATTATCGAACATTTATGAGATTCAGAAACTTACTAGGTCAGCACCGTATTGAAGAAGAAGATCTGCAACATCGGTGTGACCATTTTCGCAAGCATAAGTTAAAGCAGTATCTCCGGTCTGTGTTTGTGCATGAACATTTGCATTGTTCTCTAGGAGATATTTCACTAATTCTAGATGGCCTTCTTGTGCTGCTTCCATTAGCGGGGTAGATGCGCCCAATTCAATATCGGCTCCCGCTTTTATCAAAAAATCTGCAACTTCAGTAAAACCCCCACAACAGGCAAGTGTCAACGCTGTCTCTTGCGTTTCGTCGGTCTGCGCATTAATGTTGGCACCTGGAAAAGAAGACAATCCCTGCGTCATTTCCACATTACCCAGATTATTCCAACTACTGCAGTGTTACCACATTCACTAGCTTTTTTAAAAAGATTATTCATTCGTTATTCTTTTTTTACAAACACCCAGCGTAATTTTAAAATAAAGCATTTCCACACATGTTCATACATTTATTGCTAAGCTTACGGGAGGAGGTTGCCTGCATTTCTCTTAATGAGGGCAAAAAAGTATTAAAATTAATTTCTTATGCGCCTCATTTAATAAAGGTTAATTTGACTTGCACCGCTAGGATTTTGTTAGAGATGTTCTTTCATAAGCATTTTGTCCATACAAAGCATTTTTACAGTTGCCATATGCCTGTCGAGTAAAACCACAATGGAACATATGGTTTTTATATCAGTGAACCTTTACAAAGTTACATTTATGTGTTTAACAGAATTGAATACTAAATGGTCCAATTTTAAACAGTAAGTCTTTCAATAAAGTCTAGGGCTGCATTTGAGAACATCGCACTGGAGTGAAAATTACGCTTGGCCAAATCAGAGTGGAGGGTACAGCACAACGCTCTAATATGATAGTTTTCGAACGCATCACAGTGATTTGACTTTTGATTGGTTGTCGACACTTGACAGTTGACATTTTGTAAAACAGCAAGGTATTTTTTAGAATGATTTCCCACGATAAAAATTAATTTACTTGTGCACTTGCTTTATGTACTAAATTTCTTATAGGTATACAGTGTGATTCAGAATGGTTGCATCAAACTTGAGGAGGAAGTAAAGAACCTCAAAATAAGAAAAGTTCCTATGAACAAGTGCCCAAAAGTAACTACTAACAGAGATACAGGGTGGCGAAGCTTCGTTAAAAATTTATTTCAGTATCTGAAAAACCATGAAAGGTACCAAATTGAAATTTTCGAGACGATTTTCTTTTGCAGGTACTTAATGTTCCAAAAAGTTTTGCTTTTGTACTGTTTCCAGTGGCGTTTGCTACATGGCAGGCAGTATACCTATTTTCCCTAAACTATGTTGCGCCACTAATCTATGCAGGTGATTGTGAAATACATACAATGTTATATGTATAATATTATGTTATATGTCCCTTGCAGAAACCCTGTTAACAAATGCACTGAACTTAAATAATCAGTGTTTAAAATCTATGTCCCATAAGAGCTCCATGATAAGAATTTTGAAGTAGGATAGAGCGCGAAACTAGTAACATAACCTAACTAATGGACTCTATCGGTTAAGCAGTCTGTTTCAAAAATGTGTTCTGTCAGGTTTCTGTCAGTAATGGGGTATATTTCGTTTGATAAATTACTTTGTTACTCATTCCAATACAATATTTAATGCCCATAAATGGCGTAGCCTGGTCTTTAACATTATTTCCCTCTTTTACATTATTAACCGTAACATATACACTACCAAATCTTGTTTTATTTGGCAGCATAGCTCGCATATTTTAGCGCCAAAATTTTGGTGCTCACGTAATATTTTTGGTGGTTAAAACAAATATTTGGTGCTGAAAATGATAAACAGGCTACAAAACTTTACATTTTTGAGATCAAATATGAATAATTTAGTGCTCAAATTTTATTGCCCGAATGTAATTTTTAGTGCCAAAAGACAAGTATTTAGAGATCAAATCAATATTACTTTGGTGTTCGGTTAAATACAACCCAAATATAAATACATAGTTGGTATTGACATTCAAAATAAATTTAATTCTTGTTTGTGGACTGTGTGACCCACATGGCTGTTTATGTTAGGCTGGAGGCTGTATACTGGATGTTGAATACTTGGTTGCTACAAGAAAGACGTTCTCGAACACACCCTAGGGTCTCTATATAGATTAGTCCCATTTATTTAAAGCTGAATATATCAAGCAAATATGTATATCCTAATGAACTATTGTGGTGGAGTATACACCATTAACCTTCAATCAGAGCTACTATTATTCTCATTGTGGATTCAAAAAAACAGGGTTTCTGTAAAAATAAATTGTATAGACATAAGAGTTTAAAGTGAAAAGGTTAAATTTGGTTAAGTAGCCAGATTAAATATTTGTTTAATGTCCTCATTATTTTTCTCAATAAATTGATTAACAAAATACTTGATTTTGATCAAATTACTGATTTCTTTAACTTTTTCGATCATTTTCCTTGTTGAAGTTGCCATAGCAGTGAATTGGTAGCTGCATAGTTCTAGTTAGTTTTGAGATTCTCAGCATCAAAGTATTAATGATAAATATTTATTGTGGGGATATACTGACCACAGATTTTTGGAAATATCGAAAAACAAATACTCGGTCACAAATAGTTGTCGAATATTCGGTTGTTACTAATTGTAACCGAATATTCGGTATTATTCCTTTCCGAATTTTCAGTATTTAACCACGATACTGTACCAGCACAGCGCATAACATTGACCTACTTAATTACGTGACAAGACATTCACAGAATCGAGTTAACTCACGCACAGACTAGCAGCTACACACTGCTACGCAAGACACCAACTGGCTTTGCCCACAATGTTCGGTGCCTAATATTCGGTACTAAAATTTCAAATATGTATATATAAATCTATACAGCCGGAGTCCAATTATTCGAAAAAGGGGCTCAATATATCGACCGCTGGATTACTGAATATTCGGTACATCCCTAATCTATTGCACTTTTTTGTTGATTAAAAGGTTATTAATCCAAAATGAACTGAATCATAAAATAAGTAATCTTGATAAACACAATTCGTGACCTGAAATTTTGAGATAATTTTACGCAAGGTTGCGTATTAACCACCCGTGTCAATTTGACAGATCACTTGCGATCACGTGATTTTTTAACTAGCAAGTGGGCACTTGTGATTACATTGGTGGAGCTAACCTATGTATTTTTACAATAGACCCTGTATTTGAGTATGGCACTCTTTCAATCTACAGTGCAGTCGCTGTTTTACCCACTTCTACAAAGGCAAGAAGCACTTTCCAATTTGATAATTTATTTTGTGTCTCTCAATGGTACATTGCAATATAACAAGCGAGTTCAAAGACATTGGGTTTAAAATTACAATTTTTCCTTAATGCCCAAATAGACGTCAACTGCAAAACAGTTCATTTCGATTTCTTGAAGTTCCAATTTTCAATTTTATAATCTGTCATGAATGTACAATTTCTATTCCCAATCCAAATTAAATTGTAATTTACACTTCCGGCATGTTATTCTTTTGATTTTCCCATAATTTATTCAGCACTTTGGAGCAAAACAACCTTCGAATTCAACCAAAAATTTCGATCTTTTACAAGTAAGTTTGTCAGCAAATTCCTGTACAACTGACGGCTGTAGGCGACCGGTCATTTTAGATAAGTATAGCAGTTTGCGACAAAACACTCCAGAGTGCCACATATTGACGTCACTAAGATCACTACCAGTGGTCCCTAAAAGATGTGCAATGACCAAACCTCTTTTATAGTAAAACAAAATTCCAGATCACTTATAGTTAGGGACCCGCAATGGTAAATTATTGCTATATTTTCTACCATGCCAGACATTAATAATCTTAATGTATGAAACACGAGGAACAAGAATATGGCTATAAAAAGTTGCATCCCATCGGATAAGTTTGGGGTCGTCTGGCATCCACTTGGGACTATCTAATCAGTAAATCAGTAAAATAAAAATCTGTTGGTGGAAAACACGTCAGCAGCAACTTTCAATTTCATCGACTTTAAAAGAGTGCCATCTGCATTGCATCTCAGACGCAACTTTTTTATAAGCCAAACTTTTGTTCCTCGTGTTTCATAGATTAAGATAGCATGGTAAAAAATACAGCAATAATTTGCGGCTCCCTGCATTATTGAATTACTACAGAAAAAAAATTCAGGATATATGTAATATTGTTTTCCTATACATTGTAACAATGCATAATTGGAATGCGGGTTACATCCAACAGACTTGGATTAGCATTCATAATTGTTCTCTATATTGCAACCGCGTCACGGAGCGAGAGCCGTGGCATATCCAGATGAAGAGAGAAATGCAAGCCGCTACGTCACGATTGTAAATAAACAAGAGCACGAGAAGAGTGGGAGTGGCACGTCACGCGTTTCGATGGTAGGAGAGCGAGCCTGACCGCCGACCGCCGAACCTATTCGGGTGGCTATAAAGGAAGCCACACAGCAGAGGTCCAGGAAGAATCTTCTTCACCGGTTTGCGAAGAAGAATTCTCTCCGCCCGCGTCCGATAAATATTAACCGACAGTCCGCTTGAATGAGTTTAATTCACGGCGTGTGATTTTCTGTTCATTCCCGTATCCGATTTATTCTCGAAGAATAAATACTCAAGTCTTCATCGCTAGTACTTAATTATCGAAGCCGAAGGGCTACCAATAATTAAGTTAACAAGACCGGAGTTACTTGACTTGTAGCGGAAGCGTAGCTGACTTAATTAGGTAGGTCCATTTACCAGTACAGGTGCAGGAAAGTAAGAACCGACATGCTTGCATTCATTGCGGCGGATTACACAGCCTTGTCGATGTGCAGCGGATGGTTCTTACAATAATCTGCATATGGCCTGGGGTGGTCCCGTCAGTTACAAAGCTTGTGCACGTCAAATAATAAACCAGTCTCGCAAGGGATTACACCCTTGGTGTTCTAACGTACATCCCCGACTTGAAACCCCGACCGGTCGCGCTATAGGTGCTACTACGAAACCGCAAGTATCCGGAACAGTTAATCATACGACGAGACTACCCGTATTCAAGTGATAGCTGATCCCGAGGGAATAGTCCACGAGCTAGGCCTCTAGCCCAGATCTCGTGCGCTACTCACTTGAGAAACCGGTTACAGTACCGTCCTGATTTTAATACTAGAATTTCTCATTTATTTTTCATGTATATATTTTCCTGTAAATATCCGTTTCATATTCCGTTTAAAATGTAAATAGTTATATTAATAGAAACCATTTTAATTTGTTTATGTTTTATAATTCACCGTTTAGTAAGCAATAACGAACCCTCCCTTCTTCGACTATTGAGCAAAGGGTATTATCGACGATCCCGACCTGACCAGATGCAACCCCGTTATATCGTTACAAAGGTAACGAACCGATTAGTCTAGATATACAGAGCGTACCAGATACCGATACCGAAACCGAAAGAGCGCGCTGTATATCTGGCTCCAGAGCGTCACTAGGAAGTGTCGTTGTATACTTTCACCGAAATCGATCCGATATCGTTGCATAATTGACGTCCGACCAGAAAGTATCGTTGCAACATCAAAGAAATACATTGTCTTTTTTTGGTTGCAAGTTATTTGTTTGGCATAATTTTTTAATTCTGTAAAACTTTTATATACATATTGCCATTTTCTATTTGTGGCATCATCACAATGGGCAATCCGACAACTTTTTTTTTATTTCATAATTAGAAAGAACTTGTCAAAATTAGTATAGCACTTGTCATGGCAAAAAAAATCAGGTAATGTAAAGGCGTCTACTAAAACAAGTGGTATCCCAATGGTGCACAGTGAATTTCAGATAGCCCGCATATGCTTACTAGTGTTACAATTTAAAAAGCAACTCATGCTTAACAACGAACACATGTTAATAAGACATAATTGAAAAAAATTGGTATTACTTACAAGTCTTACCTTGACTCAGCAACAATGCCACCATTTCTTCGTGACCCTCTCTGGCAGCTTCCATGAGGGGGGTGTAGCCCTCATCATTCACTTCTTCAATATTGGCACCTCTTTCAATTAAGAGCATGGCCAGATCTACATGACCTCCACACGCAGCTAACGTGAGAGGAGACTCGAAACTATCGGTTGGCATATTAACCTGAGCCCCAGAGTCAAGCAAGAGCCGAGCTACTTCCACATGCCCATCCATGGACGCTTCCATGAGAGCAGTGTGCATTTCATCGGTTTTATGCTCTTGATCGGCGCCTGCTTCCAAAAGAAACCTGACCATGTCTAAATGACCTTTGTAACAAGCCAAGGTAAGTGCAGACTCTTTGAATTCGTTGGAATGAGTATTAATGCCAGCACCATGTTCAAGTAAAATCTTGGCGAGTCCTACATGACCAGCACTGGCAGCTTCCATGAGAGGGGTGTGGCCATTTTCATTATGGTCTTCTACATTTGCCTTGTTTTTCAATAGGTATTCTACTACTTCTTGGTGCCCTCCAGCACATCCGTACATAAGGGGAGTGTTGCCTGATTAAAGAAAGTAAACAATTAGATAATACATAGAACTTGAAAAATCAAGGGTACTCAACCATAATTCAGCTTGATTTTTATAGTTACTTAGATCCATTTAGGCAGTATAGTGAGGCGCTAATTCAAAACATGAACGATATTTTGAAAACAATGCAACCAAATTTACATAAAAAATATTCGCAATTTTCAGGTATCTAGTTGAGCACCCTATTCAAATTATAGTTTTAACTTAAGGCGACTAAAGGAAGTGAGAGATATATATTACTCACCTGATGTTGATTGGGCATTGACATCTGCACCATGCGCTATTAGTAACTTCACAATATCCAAATGTCCAGCAGATGCAGCTTCCATCAAAGGCGTACATTCACCTTTGATGCCTCGATCTTCGACATTGGCGTGCATTGCTAAGAGAACCTGAAATTTACAAATATATCGTTTGCAAAATTATCAGGAGTAATAACTCAGCTACTACAGGATTACCAAAATATTCAATAGAAACTTGCATGGCATAAATTAATGTGCACAGCAAATCACAGACTGATTTCGTCCTATTGGGACTCTTCAGTATGATACGTTACGCATAAATACACCCTGCTCAACATTCCTCTTATGAATGAGTATCCAAGTCATCCAGAAGGAAGAGCCTGAGAAATATCCTGCCAGGCATTGAATTACAAATTGAGTCTGCTATGGCAGAATGTTGAAGATGCAAATCAAGTGAATTTCAACGACAATGGTGGCAAGTGGCAAGAGAAAAGAATTCTATTGCAGTACCAGATTCCAATGATTATACCGTTAATTTAAGAATAGAAAGTTTGGAAAATAACGTAAATTTCAGTCAATGCAGTAGTCTTTTTTTTAAATATTGGTACTTCGGTTTCCATCCGGCTATTTCCATTTAATTTTTCTTTTTGAAAGTAAGAACTTGACTTTCTCAGTTGTTAAACAATCCTTTTAAGAGTTACTCAGGAATATAAAATTTATAATTTATAGATTTTATAAAGAGTTCTTCTTGTTGAATTGTTTTTTTTTCTTTTTATGCCTATAGCTCATACCTTTCATAGATCAAATTTCTTAACAGTGTATTAATGAGTGCAAAATTCTTCAGAAATGTGAAATTTAAATCTACCTTCTACCTTTTCAAATAAGCGGCACTACAATGGTGACACCGAGGGGTGGCTCACTGCAGGAATCTGGTGTACACACGGTCGGTATTCTCCAGGAATCTTTAGGAATACCAAGAATCCTCAAGATTCTTAGGGAATCTTCAGAATCCTTAAAGAACCCACAGAATCCCTCGGAATATTCAGATTATTCAGTATTCTTCAGGAATCCTATATATATTTTCGGAACCTTTGAGAATCTTTTGGGAATCCCAGGAATCTCAGGGAATCTTCAGAATCCTTAAAGAATCCACAGAATCCTTTGGAATCTTCAGATTATTCGGTATTCTTCACGAATCCTATATATATTTTCAGAATCTTTGAGAATCTTTTTGGAATCCCAGGAATCTCAGGGAATCTTCAGAATCCTTAAAGAATCCACAGAATCCTTTGGAATCTTCAGATTATTCGGTATTCTTCAGGAATCCTATGTATATTTTTGGATTATTTAGGAATCCGTTGGAAATCTGATGCAGTAGGCATGCGAATATCATTCCATCTGCCTTTCCCGTACCATAACGACATCAACCGAGGCGCATATTTGTAAGAAGAATTATGTGCCACAACGAAAATTACTTTTGAGATATTCAAAAAAATTTAAAAAATCTTTTTTCGTGAATCTCTTGTTCTTGAACAGAATGTAAAACAATGTGCATAGTAATAGAGCATCTTTTTACAAGCCGCAGAGAGGTGTATGCAGAAAATTTTCATGACTTTTCATTTCTCTGAAACCATCAACTTAAATTTTTCTTGGGGCGGCCATATTTGAAAATAGCAGCGTTCGATACAGCTCTTATTTTACGAGCTCGGTGGTACGTAAAAACGTAATACTTAATAATTTAAATATTTTCAAACATGGCTACCATAAAAAAAATGAAGTAGTTGATGGTTTGAGAGAAACGGAACGTCGTGAAAATTTTGTGTCCGTGTAAAAAGTTGCTGTAATAATATGCGCAGTTTTCCGTTCTGTTCAACAACAGCGGAGTTATTCATGAAAAAAGGATATGGAACATTTTTGTTCGTTTAAAATACATATATCAAAAACTTCCCGGGAGCATACCTATAATTCAACTCGGAAATATACAACTTTGCCCCCATTTAAACTTAGTTGCTAATACATTTGCCCATGCATTTGGACCAACCTGTATTTCAAATAACAGTTGAACCGAATCAATTTTTTTGCATTTTCAAATTATTTTATTGCGGGAAGCTACCTTACTTAATTTTTTGAATGGAACATCCTGTATCTGATAACATTTTGGAATTGCTTGCTGAATTGAAGGGACACTTTATTGACCGTTCATTGACGTCACTGTACGGATTACTGCACGAAACTATGAAAAATGACTTACATGCCCTTGTCATAGTTTTTAATCCTCTACCTAATCGTACTGAAAAGAATTGCATCTGAATTGAGTGCGACTTTTATTTGAAACATTTTTCGACATCTCCAACTGCAGTTGAATTATAGAATGGAAGAATGAATCTTAGGTGGGACATCCTGAATACATATTTTTTTGGACTGATACTTTTATATTGTTGTAAAGTAAAAAAGAGCATTATTTTATTTTTTTATAACATAAAAAGGATTGTCTGTTTAATTTTAGATTTTTTTTTATATTAGGTAGGTACTCTTGCTAACGACAAAATAAAGTTAAAAAACAGTGTTTATTTTATATATGTGTGGATGTAAGTAGCCATGAATGCATGTATGCATTATGTATGTAATGTTAAAACATTATTTGCAGGTACAATTTGATAAAAGTATAATCTTAGGAATACCGCAAAATCATTGGTATTCTCTGAAAATCCTAAGAATATACTTCAAGAATACTTCAGAATTCGAAAGAAATTTTAGGAATCTTATAAACTTTTAGTATTCCTCAGAATCCCAAGAATCTTTAGTATTCCTCAAGAATCTCTTGTATTTTTCAGGAATATTTCAGAATCCCAGAGAATCCTTAGTATTCTCAGGGAATATTTAGAATTTTCGAGAATCTTCAGTAATCCCAGTCAGTATTCACAGAATTCTCCAGGAATAATCTGTATTCTTACGATTCTTCAGAGTAGGTGTACACATTTTGGGTCAGTGAGCCATCCCTCGGGCGACACTTAAATTTGAATCAATTTGTATACCTACAGTGCGAATATTTAATATGGCAATTTTGTAATAAAAAGCTTCCCTGATTGTTGAGGTTAAAACACTTTGACATTTAATTCTATTTTTTTCGATGTTTGCACATCTTTTGACGTTATTAGTTTGATTCTGGCCTCACCATCTGACCTATGATGTCGACATTTTCTTAAAATTTTATGCACTATTTTCGAATCTGGTTTTGAAAAGAGCTCTCTAAAAATATGTATATTTAATACCCTTTTGCATGGTTCCCAATTTTAATTCATATAAAATTCCCCGACTTTTCCCTGATCAAAATTTGTCAAAATTAAGATGGAGATTTACGTTTACGTCTAGAGAAGGAAAGTAAATAATAATAAAAAAATGACAGTGTTTTTTTAAATTATGCTTCTTTTACTTTAAAATTCCCTGAACAAATTTCCTGACTTTTGCCTCGTATTTTAAAATTCCCTGACATTATTCTGCATAAACAGAATTCCCCGACTTTTCCAGGTTTTCAAGGTGAGAGTGAACCCTGTGGGAGAGCCTTCTGAGAAATATTAATTTAACAAAAAAAATCAAAAATTGTAGGTATTTTAAACGTCCAGTAACTTTAAAGTAAAAGTATCTGATTTGAATGATGACAATTACATGCAATTAAATTGTGTCATTCTGTTAAGTTTTTGTATTGTCAGATTGCGCTTAAATATTTATTTATAATTAAAATTACTTTGTTGGAGATAGATTGTTGAAAATTCCAAGGACAATTTATGGATAACAAGAGGGTAGAAAATGATCACTTCTTCAAGCTGATTTCTATGAGCTGCATCTTTTAGTTTTTATTTTAAAGGTAATTACACAATAATTACAATATAAAATATGGGTTTTTGGAGAGGTATTACAAAACCAAATAAAAAAATACTATGTTCAATTAAAAAAAATCTCTATAATGGTGAAAACGTGAGAATGCCAAAAGATGAGCATCTGAAAAAATAGGTTTAGGCGTTCCAAAAGTTTATTCCAAAGTTTCCATATTAAACTTTCGCAGTGTATACCAACCACTTAGCATTGCAAGTCACACCACGTTAAAATGATACAACTTGGTAATCCAATCTGTACTATCTGAAGTATTTCACTAATGTTCCTTTCAAATTTCCATTAACTATATACACATATTTCCTAATCAGGTAAATTGCTGGCATAACTTTTAAATAAATGTCTGACCAGTGATGTGTTACAGAAAGCTTAAAATAACTAGAAAAGTACTATCACACAATTTTGTTTCTTTTAGTGACATAGTATAATTTGCTCATTTATTTAGATACAACATTTATTGCTTACTCATTTACTGTTAGTAATTCGAACTGCCTAGGTAAACTCATTACTTATTTCTTTGATCACCGTATTTATTTTATTGTGGAGATAAAAATTACTACTTAGTTATGATTTTACAAATTACCTAGTTCAATGAGCGGGGAATGCGAAAAAAAACCTAAAAATAAACATAGGGAGTAAGGAGAATTCTAACTGGAAACCACTTATTGGTTGTGAACACCCCGAAGGCAAGTACTACATAAGTTTTTGGAACGTTAAGCTTAAGAAAATGGAGCAACTAATTTCTACCTCTTAGATGTGTAAAAACTGTGGTTACATACCTGTGCTAATTCAAAATATCCCGCACTACAAGCGAGTGACAGAAGGCTTTCCCCTTCTTCCGATGTTTCATGGACGGATCTTCCCTCTGTAAGGAGCTTTCGTACAGTTCCTACATCTCCATCTGTGCATGCTTCAACAAGGGATATCTTTTCCGTTTGTGCACGGGGGTTGTTGTCCGTACGCATTCGGGATAGTGCTGCTGCTGCTTCGTCTAAAGCACAAGATACACTTGAAGTTAGGCGTCTCAGAACTTCAGGATCAGCTAGATGTTTTCCATCCTTTGGTGCCAACTGACCAATACCTGCCAAGAATTTCGTCTATACACATACATACACACGCACCCAGTTTTTTAATCACACAGTTTAACATGATTTTTGAGAAATGCAGGGCAAATTTGAGCAAAAATGTAGTCACAATGGCAGCTAATGTACTTGTTAATTTCAAACATTCCAAATACACATACGCATGTGTGTATGTATATTACAAAAAAAAGAATTATGTTTTTGATTGAATCAGAAATTTTTCTCTGAGAAACTTGTATTGAAGTATATATCTAAAACTACATTTGGGTATGTATTAAAAAATCTATAGTATTAATCTTGGTATATATTTTTAGACAGGTATGTTTTTCACTCAAGTCTATTCATAAAATTTAATTACATATCGTAATTATTGTAGCAGCATTCATAATAGTAAGTATGATTTTTGAAAAACAAGTACATCATTTTTAAATTTCAAAATAAAATAATGGACCCTATACAAAATAAGTAACATACAGTTAATCCCAATCTTGAATTTGATATGGTAGTGGCCGATCAAAGCTTAACAATTGTTCGCTTTTAGAAACAAACCCAGAATCGAAATTACATATTGTATTTTGATGTTAATTTTCTCCTACAATCGGTCTACAATGAAACAACTTTTTCAAAACAGATCATGAATACATTTTATGAATCATGCACGGAAAAATGTCTCCACTTCTCTTTGGACAAGCTCAAAATCTACAGTCCATTACTTAAAGCTTTACTTTGTAATAAAATTAAAAAAATTCGTATCAAAATTATGTAGGTACCAAACTATAATTTGATATACTTGGGCTGCCGAACAGACGGAGTGATCACCCTGCAAGAACGTGCTCTAGCGGGGCCAATATTAATTTATGACGACCGAATTGGAGTGATGTGACTTCGTTGGGTCTAAAGAAAGCGCATCACTGCAGTTCGGTCGTCCTAAATTGATAGTGGTCCCGCCTAGAGCTCATGCTTGCAGGGTGATCACTCCGTCTGTTCGGCGGTCCAAGTATAGGTCAAAGCGAGGGTCAAAGTCTGTGTATGAGAAGTCATAGCAAAAATATACAGATTTATCCTGAGTTTTTTACTTTTTTATCAAGTACGTACTTAAATATTATTTAGTCTGCAATATGTATTAAATTATAGAGTGCTAATTACTACCCTTCTTTTATTTTGTAAAACAGGTCATTTGCGAAGAACATTACCTACATCATCATCATTATAAGGTTCTCAGTCCGAGGACTGGTTGGACGCGTACCTCCATCCTTTTCTATCCTGAGCTAACCTACGAATTTCCCTAAAAGTAGAGCATCCTATATCCCTAACTATTTGAGAGCAGTAGTCTAATCTAGGCCTACCCCTACCTCTTTTTATTCCTATCTCTGACTCTAGTATGTCGCGAACTATTCCTTCGTGTCTTAGAAGGTGTTCTACCATCCTATCTCTCCTATTCTTTATTGTCTTCCTACATCTTTAGAGAAATAAAAATAACGTTCAGTTCTTCGCATTTCTAAATGATATGGAGCAATGGTTTGAAGGAAGTTTGTTATATCATCAAATACCCATGTTAATCATAAGCGGGATATCAAGTCTGTTATAGGTGGTGCAATTTTTTCCAGTGTAAACAATACACGTTGGCAGATACATCAGAGAAATGAGATGAACACATATTCCAGATTCCATCACCTCGACATTTTTCCATATTTTTCTTGTATCCAGATTTTTCAAAAGCAAGTGGCTGCCCATTTTATTTAAGGTATTACACACCCCTATGGTACAGAGAGCACCTAGCATTTAAAAAAAATACTGCAAACAGTACCCAGTGTAAGTGGATCTATGAGATGCTGCTTTATAATTTGCGGAGATGAGTCAATTAAAAAAAAATGGAAGATGTTCAAAGTGCTCAAAAATGTAGGGATGAAGTATAGGGATAGAAGAATAATTCATAATCTATACAAAGAGCAAACGGAAGTTATAGAATTTGAGCAGGAACATAGAGAAGTAGATATCCGAAAGGGAGTGAGGCAGGGATGTGCGTTATCGCCTCTAGTTTTCAATTTATATATCGAAGATGCAATTAATATTGTTAAAGACAGAATTAATATACCGGGACGAACTATTAATATGCTCCGATTCGCAGATGATATAGCAGTATTAGTATGCAGCAAAGAAAAATCAGGTAGAGCTCTGAACAAAATGGAAGCGGTTTTGACGGAGAGCTATGGTATGAAGATCAATAAAAAGAAAACTAAAATTTTGGTGTGTAGGGGGCGTGAAAATAGGACTAAAACGAAAATACAAATTGGAAATGAGAAGATAGATGAAGTCTCAGATTTCTGCTATTTAGGAAGTCAAATAACTCAGGATGGAGGTACGCGTCCAACCAGTCTTCGGATGATGAGTCAACTTTCCATACACTTTACGATTAGGTAGCATAGGCATGTGCAAGCATGTACTTATGTATATGAAAAGTTAGAATTATTTAAGGCTTAACTCAATCTGCTGTCTTTCATTATTTAAATGTAAGTTGAAGCAGATAAATATTTATGTTACTTATCTCCAAAATAGTTTCCCAAAATATTTGAAACAGGCTTAATATTGTTTCTAAACATCGTGTAGAATAATAAGCTTATCATTCAACTGAAAAAACTGATTTTATAAAAACAATAAACACTATTACTATTGGTTACATGAAATTAAACTCTGTTCCAAAAATATTTATGTACCGATATAAAAATATTCGCTACAGTATCTTTCTAGAGATTATTGAACTACGCTAACCATATTAATAGTATGGATGTAAATACCTGCAGCCTGGAGCAAGGCTTCGAGACGGGCTTGTGTTTCAGGGTCCACGGAGCGGTCCTCTTCGGGGCTGAGCAAAAACTTTGTAGCCTCGACTTGTGGATCCTCCTCGAACTCCTGATCAATTACAAAAGGCTCCACCTAATAAATCATATTTTACAAAATTTTAACTATCGCATTCACACATTCTCATTCAATCTCATAAAGCTCGATATTAGGCAAATTTGTTTGTCTACTGTATTTTAAAGGAAACCTTTGATTCCAAAATTTACAAGACAGTGGCCGAGGTTGTTTATTAAAGTTTGTCTGGAGGTCGTAAAAGGACAGCAAAAACATCTATTAAATTCGGCATATTTCAATTATTCTGATTATTGTCTCGAGGGTTTTGAATTTTAGAAATTATATGAAAAACTTGAATGCATTGAAAATGTAATACCTTAGTAGCCAACGTCTTACAAACAAAACATTAAACATTAAAACATACTAGGTTGACATCATTGGGATTAATTGCAGATCAAAGACGTTTGGTATTATTTTGCTTTTACTTCATCTGTTTTTTTTCTCTTCTGAGAGGTCCATCCAACAAAATCTGTATACACTCCTCGAAGATTAATACTGAATAGCCCATAAGAATGATACCATTAGAACCTTCAGAGTAATTTTTTTATTTGAAAATTGCTTTTACTTATTTGTGGACCTTTTGAGGTCTGATCTTTGACAAATATGCAATGGCAAAATTCACAAAAGCCAACGGATCAAAATCAGTGGCCCGTTACTGTACTTAATCAGGTCAAGAATCGGTGATCAAAATCATCAATACTACAACTAATTCAATGTTTCCGTCAAGAAGGATAAGCGATCAACTTTACATGAGCCAGGAGATCACGTTCCACCGATACTCTAACAACGAGAAATAACATTCCTCAAAATGCATCAGGACTTATGTCTTCATTCACAGAGCTTGCAGAATGCAAAACGTAATAATCATATTGTTTATGTTACATTCTATCAGAGAAAATCATTGAAATTTATTTTTTTATTTCAACTACTTATCAACAAGGTTATTGCATTATTGTGTTATGCATCTAAAATCTTATCTCTACTATAATATTCATAATAATGAATGACTTATAAACAGTGAAAGTGAACAGCTGATTAGATTTGGAATAGGTACATTGATTCTAATGTTACTCGTACATTAAATACCTACTAGGAAGAAAGAGAATCTCAGAAATACTATCAAGATGGGCGATAATGTTCAGCAATTATTACGTTTAAAATTAAATATAATGCTCTCAAATTGTTAAATAAGCGCCTATGTATTAACGAACTATTAATGTTCTTTTTTACAGAAGTGATGGGCATTATTTAATCTTAAGGCCGGTGAAGACCAAGCTTGGTCCAATGTCCGGCTAGGTATTTGTCCGCGGAGTAGTTGTTCGATTGGTCCAGTATAACTCATGATTGTGGGAACAAGTTCAATCTTAGGTAAATAGTTAGCGAACACTAATTCGCCAAAGTCCTTAAAGGACGTGTGTGCGAATTTCACTTAACAACTTAATAACAAAAAATATGAAATCGCATTCTCCTTTGAAGCTTTAAATTACCAGGTCCTGATAAAGAAAGGGGGGTCGCCAACACGGAAACACCATGTCAAGGGGTGGTAAAGCGACACGCAGTTTATCTAACATTCGATCTAACAGTACTTTTAAAGTTGGTTAATAAAAAATTTAAATTTTTAGTATCTCAAACAATGTTTTACTGATTTTCGTTTCTGTAGATGCAGATGAAACTTTTTAAGGAATGACATACCACAATAATTATTATAATTGTACTGGGGTGCAAGATATTTTATAAAACGTGTTTTCATTTTGCCCCAATAAGCAATAATGTCCAATGTTCCATCATAAAAGAACGGAGGGCAGGGCCGGCGCTAGGATTTTCGGGCCCCGGGCAAGCGTTCTCAGCCTCCCCCCAAATTTATACTCCTAAATTTGATTTTTTAAGCATAGTCAGAGAATCTTAATGCACAAAATCAAACAACGCCTTTTTTGTTGGGAAATTTTTTTTTAATGCTTCCAGTTTCAAACACGGTAGTCACAATAGATAAGCCTACAGTTTAAGACATAAATTCGGTACAAGATCATCTTCCTTTATTAATTATTATGTAAACATGTAAAATAAAGATAAATTACGTAGTTCAAAATATTATAAGATCATTTTCCACTTTACCAAGAACTTAAAAATTATACTTTCTTCCTAGCTTTTTTAGATGCACTCTTTTATAACCGCGGTATAATCTAATGAGCGGGCTAACTCTGACTCTTTTGCGATCATGGCTAATCCAACAAGCCGCTCTTGCCTCATTGTACTACTCAAACAATTCTTCACTCTTGCAAGAACGCTGAATGACCCTTCTGCTTGGGCAACGGTAACAGGCAAGGTGCAGAAAATCCGTAAGGCTACCATTACATTTGGAAATATGTTACCAAAATTGCACTTATGAAGAGCATTGAGAAGGCGCAGAGGGGGAAGTGACTCAGATCCAAAATTAGCTGGGTGAATATTTTTTAACTGCAAAATTTGTTCTTTCAAATCATGCTTGTTAACGTCTATCAAAGAACATATAATATTATATGTTCTTTGCGTCTATGCTGCACAAAGATGCCATGTTTTCTACGCGCTCTGATATTCTAGTTATTATTAGTGTTTGTGGTTTTAGCTCTTTTAATTAATTTAGAATGGCATACGTTTTGATACTGATGCACTCATCTAAATAATCATTAAATACCGACCATCACAGTATAAAGATTAGTGTTGGCAGCAAAAATCGATTATTCGATTAATCGATTTTTAAAGTCGACTTTAAAAATCGATTTCAAAAGTCGACTTTGAAGTCGATTTCAAAAGTAGACTTTAAAAATAGATTTCAAAAGTTCACTTCTACAGTCGACTTTAAAAATCGATGTCTAAAGTCGACTTTAAATATCGACTTTGGTGCCTACTACGGTTAATGTGCTTAAAACAGAGGTCGAATTCATGATGAGAGTCGTCGATATGCTCAAAGTAGCATTAACTTAATGCATTTTCTCTAAATTGACACCTTTGGGGTGAAAGTTGGCGCCTTCTATAGTTTACTCAAAAATAACAGCATATTATTGTTCAGCTACACAAAAAACCTTTCTATACCAAGTTTTACTAAAATAACTGCAAAAGTGCGCCAGAAATAATGAAAACATTAAATAAAAAATTATTCTTCATTCTTCAAAGATCCATAACTTTTAAAGAAGCAGATGTACTAAGATAAATTGGACGAGATCAGTTTCTTTCCAAGGAAACTGGATTTGTAGTTTGGCCCATTCTTTACTGGACACACTGGACCCCCCCCACTCTTGTCGTGTTAACTTTATATTCAAAATCGGTTTTCAAATCAAATTTTACAGCCCATTTTAACATAGACTATAAAAGCCGATTCTATAATCGACTTTAAAAACTGATTCTAAAAATCGATTCCAAAATCGACTTTAAAAATCGATTCCAAAATCGGCTTTTTAAAAATCTAATCCGAAATAGACTTTAAAAATCTAATCCGAAATCGACTTTAAAAATCGATTCCGAAATACACTATAAAAATCGATTCCAAAATCGACTTTAAAAATCGACTTCCAAAATCGATTTCTCTCTATCGTCGATTATTCGATTTTGTCCAAAATCGATTAATCGATTTTACACTCGATTTTACATTTGTGCCGATTTTGCCAGCACTAATAAAGATCACTAAACTGTAGCATATTCCGTTCTGTGCTAACAAGCCTAGTGGGCAAAATGCACCAGATTTATACAAGCTTGTTTTCGAAGTTGTTTTGTGATTCTAGGGTTCTGCTGTTTACACTTGTTTCTTTATATACCTAGGTATCACAATAAAATATACCTACTGCGACTTATCACGTAATGTTATTCACATCCAATTTGAATGAAGTCAAAAAACTGATATAAAAGAACAAGTCATAAATTTAGAAACTGACAGTTTTATTGCAAATTTATGACAAAACTTGTCGGAAGCTTTTGTCAAGTTAGTGGTTACATTGTTAAACATGATACCTACTATGAATTGAGTAAATCCCCTTCTTAAATACATGAATTACCGGGTGAATTACTTACTATGTCAAGGACGATTATAAATCCCTATGGTATTTAACGAGACAAATGAAGATATCCGGATAATTTAGGCCATGTGCATGTACCAGTGGCGGATTCAAACTGAGGGGCGTAGGGTTTCGAAAATGATATACAGGGTGGCCCACTGAAAACAGCAAGTGTGATTTTATACCATTTGGCATCGTTTTTACACAAAAAGCTCAGACACGTCGATTTTGGTTGTAAGGAGGACATCTGAATTCAATGTTTTAATTATTGTAACTTCAACCTTCAACAGCACCCTTAAATAAATAAATATAATAAATAAAAAACTGTTATAAAGAGAATTGAAAGGCCTTCCATGCGGTGTGCATCTTGATACCACCTAGGTACCATTTAAAAATTTAAGGATGCTTTCTCCTTCCGCTTTGAGGTTGAAGTTACATGAATGAAAACATCGAATTCAGATGTCAACCTTGCAACCAAAATCGACGTGTACGAGATTTTCTAGTGAAAATGATGCTAAATGGTATAAAATCGCACTTACTGTTTTCAGTGGGCCACCCTGTATGTAATATGAATCATATATTATGTTCAAATCTTTGGGAATAAGTAACATCTTAACTACTTACATACAATTATCGGAAAAAGTGTGAAACCATGAAGATTAGCCCACGTATATGGATTATATACAGACTAGGAGAGGGGACTTAGCTATTTACATTTAAGACTGAAGCATCCGGGATACTCACAGTCTAAGCGTTTGTTTGTGGAAAAGGCAAAACAAAGCAGCCGACCAATTGTGTAGTAAACAGGTGCCGCTGCGGAAACGGAATATCGCGGAACATTCGCCCGGTCGGTTGTTAGAATGTTATAACAAACAACGCTACCCCCGACCCGCTGGCCTAAGACCGTGTAAGCTTCACAACACAATCGGCTGTTGTGTAAGAACGCCGGGTCCACTAGTTTCGTCGTATAAGTTTAGGTCTAAGTGTAAGGGATATTGGGTTCTAAACGCAATACTCTTCAATCGTCCGCCTAGGTTGCTTTACTTCTCTTTAGCCTCGCACGCGACGAAAAGATTCCACTCTGGCCGCGCTTGTTCGAGCACCTATTGTATATTCCATCGCGGTTTGTACTGAGCATAAACAAATTTAACAATAATACATTATATACGAAATAGATAAGATTTGTGTTTTCATAGAGCATCTTTTATAGATAAAGCTAGCATCATAAATTATTTTTAACACGAGATTTAACATTTTGAGTTTTTATTGATCATTAAGAGCCTACATCAAAGACGTACCAAGAATAGGATCAGTAATTTACTTTCAATTCTTTACCGATGGGATTCACTTAAAAAGTAGAGACAATTCGAAAAAAGAAAACTACTTGTTACCAAAAAATTACAAAACATCATAAAAATATAATTTATTAATAGGTATGCACTTATTTTCTTGTTTATTTCGTATTAGAAAACATAATACGATGATGCGATTAGCGGAAATTAAAAGGTGTCTCAACCAAGATAGATACAGATGTGGGTGTCCTTACATTATATACGGGATTATATGCATACTACTGAAGATACTGCTGTCACAGAATAGATAAGTCATTGACCCACATGACGAAACGTTCGTGTGAAGCATTCTGCACTCGATTCTGCACTAACATGTGATTGGCAACCGATATGTGCTAATTACTCTATTAAAGCCAACAAAACACCACAAATTCCATAAAATATTACAATAAATTGTACTAATTTGCGGTTGACTACGTACTTATTATTTTCATATTTTTGGATAGATTCTACACTCTACAGGTAGGTACTTCTTGTGTTGTTCCATAAATGGCTTTCTTAACTTCCCCTTCAATTCCTGTTTTAGGTGATAAATTATCACAAGTAAGAATAGTGATTTCAATTTCTTAACACCATGTTCTCGGCACGGGTTTTCCTTATGAATTAGAGATGGTTTGATATGTGAGGGTGATTTTTATTTGAAAGACGCCAATTCAACTTTAAATTGTATCTAGGTAAGTAATCGTGTACCATTTTGAAAGTGTGCAGACACATTGTGAAAACATTGATTTTTTTGTTTGGAGATTAGGGACGATTAAATATTTGAAGGTGAATATCTCAAAAAGTATTTCTAGAGGCCGGGAAGTTTATACATAATTGAATGGATGTTCGACAAGAAAAACAACTATGACATAAAAATTATAGGGCACCAAAGTTTTGGCGTTTTGAAATTGGCCAATGTCATTGCTAATTCCCTGTATAATACTTTCGGTTTTTTAATCCTATAACAGTTTCTCATAGATATTATTTTCCTGTCGCCAAAATATCGCTGCTTCAACTTTATTCAATCCGAAGATATTAATTAATTTCAAAATCGATCTATATCTGTCAAAATCTTCAAAGAAATGCCGGTAACGTCAAAAATATGCAAGGCGCTTATAAAGTTCGAATAAATTTACCAATTTTTCAGAAAAATCTCGGGATAGGTCAAGTCTAGACGAAATACTGAAACTTTTAAAATCTTATCAATATTTTCAATAGGACTGATAAAATTTCATTTCTAAATTGCTACTAGTTCTGTTTGCATGTGTTCTTGTGCTCAGTTTTTTAGGCAACTCCATAAAAATCGAGTTAGATCAGGAGACACCACAGATCCCCTTCTAACAACACAAATGTTACGGAAGAAGTACAAATAGTCCTGTACTCGTAGTACTCGCCTACAGTACAGTAGCAGAGTTTCTTAAAAATAAAATAGGTCCGATTGCCGGATTTCCCTTAGAAATTACGACTTAACCAATTTATATCAAATTTTACACCTGTAATAATCCTAGGGCCAAAATGAAGAAATGAAACGTGTTTTGATTAAATGCAGCAAGCCAAACAAACTCTGAAACTGTGCCAAATTTACTGCTGGTTAGTTCGACGCACGTCATTTTTCAAAATAATTCTTTATATAAAATTTCGAAAAATACGAATCTAATCTCTCATTGGACTGTTACTATAGGACCGGTTTAAAAGTTGCTAGATTTATTATTATTAACAGCAAATAATGGTCACATTATTACTGATAAAACCTCGTTTTATGTTAGCGGATGCTGATTATTAATAGATGTATTTGTTGCATTAAATTAAATGTCAATTAACCAACTAAGTAATTACAATAATAATAATTATACAATTGTGACACAAAATAAAAGAAGGGGTCCAGCCTTTTATACTAATGCAAATAACATTTAATTCCTCAGCATGATTTTAATAAATAATTAAATAAATAGGTAAATGGAGATAAGTAGGTACCGTAAATATGGGTGCGCGATATTTAAAAAATATCGATTGGATACGAGGATAGATATTAAAAAATATCGATATAATCGATGTATCGTATTCGATACATTGAATTAATCGATATGTCTAGCATATTATCAATTCATTAAATTGATAAATTCTTCAATTTGATAATCATATAGGTAACATAGACCATCAGAGATTTTAAAATTCGAAAACCAACAAAGAACTTGAAATACCAGAAATATTGTGAACTCACGCAATGAAGGATTTTTGCCTGAATAAATATTAAAATCAGTATCAATAATTTATTTGTCCTATTGCGAAAACCCCTATAAGTATTGTTAATCGGGTCCGCTAACTTTTCGACTTTAGGAAATTAACCATACACTTTCTAAAAATATCTTGCAGTGTTGATTTTACTGACGTAGCATGAAATTATTAATAAAAACCTTTGAGAAAGACCAAGATGCTTTTGACTCAAAATTTATTTAGATTGCATTTAAGCACCGAAATCTTCGTTATACATACACAGAGAATTTGCAGAACACAATATTTAAAACTTAAAAATTAGTAATAAAATTTTATTCACAATCGGTTAGTAGTAGTTAGTCAATTGCCAACTTTTAAAAAGTTTGCAAGTAGGTTATTCCTAACCTCTACTTCCCGACCGGGTTGGGAAATTTTCCACCCGGGTGGAAAATTCAGTGCCTATTTGATTTTAAACTTAAGTATGTATTATGTAATAAACTTGGAATACAATTTCCTACCGTTTTTTCTGCGGTCTCGGGGAGTTCTGCTTGAGTGTATTGTGTACTCCAACTGACGACCAGACATATTTTACCACCAGAAATACTGTTTCATATTCAGTTATTTTATTGTCAAAAAACGGTAATTTTGTACCTCTACACAAGCCTAAGATGTAAGATGTAACACTTATGTGTAATAATACTGATTTAATGAAACGCGTTTAGATATAGGCAAGTTTGGTTAAATCTCCTTATTTTGGGCTCAAGAAAGGCTGGTTAAGTTATGGCTACGTATTATAGACTTCCTGTATAGGTTTGGTCAATATCTCATTTTATTAATCATATCATCCAAAACAATGTGCTTGTATATTGAGCAAAAAACGTCTGTTTTGGATGGTTTGATTATTAAAATGGGAAATGACAAGCAGGCACTATTTGTACTGATAATAAAAAATATTGATCATGCATGGGCCAATTTACACAATCAATATTATTGTAAATATAATTACAGTTGCTTATGTTCAACTCCAAGTCATGGCCCACGCCTCCTACAGTACACTCATGCACTCTTAGTTAAAACATTATGTGGCAATTTGATTTCTGAAGGTGCATGGGTAATGGGTAGATTTTGTTGATACTGCAAGTTTAATTTTGGGCAAAGAAAGCTTTGTCCTGTTTCAATGCCAGCATTACTGGGGTAGTGCCTCCTGTGTTATTTGTTGTGTATTGTCAATGATTTAAAGCAAGTCAAACTGTTAATTAGATTTATAAAAATACAAATAGAATGCAGCTGTTAAGTGATAACAACGTAGGCGAATGGGAACATCTTGGAAGTCGTGACGTAACTGCATCTGAATATGGGATGTGGCTTACTTCAGTTTCAAAATGAGAGTAAATCAATAAACGCACTTATAAATGATTATAATGGGCAAATTACTAACAGTTCTCGAGAGAAGCTAATTTGAAAAATAAGGGTGATTGCTTCTTATAGAAATTATCAACAAAGAAACTGTTCTTAATTTACTTTAAACAACGGAATTGAAGAGCACTGCGTTGACAGCTTCAATGTTTAACGTAAAACAACTTTTTGCAGCTTACAAAAATCACAACTCTTCCAATTAATCGATAATGTGCGTTCATCAAAAGAAGCAGCGTCAGGAAAAGCTGATTATACGACCCACCTATACATCTTGAGTGTAGGTAGGTAGCCATATTGATTGGGTATCCCATTAGGATTAAATTGTCATTGGAAATTAGAGAGAAATTCAGTAGGTCTTTGTAATACTGGACTTCTCGCTTTTCTTAAATCCTTCACATGAACTCAGTGACTGCTTGTTGGTATCAAATACCTAATAAGTAATCATTTTAATAATTTATATATCAGTTAAAAATGCAAAAAATTCTGTCCGGTAGTGACGTCAAAGTGTAGTAGAGCAGTTTTTCAGTTCAAGCAAAGAAGATCTTGATGTCTTGAAAACGTGTCACGTTTGTCTGTTTGGAATGAAACAAGTTTGACGTCACACTAGCTGACCTAATTGTGAGTTGTGAGCAGGGCTCTGCTGAAAAATCTGTGCAACGTTCAGGTAAAATTTGGTCGTTATCAACGGCCTGGTTGATCTGACGGCTGGATATTCGTAAGAGGTACTTAGATAAAAATAACCAAAAATATTATATTTTATTATACTTAATTAGATAAAAATTAAAAGGATGAAAATTCGATGGGCGTTTTCGTTCAATTTATTTTTTGAAATTTTTGGGAGGGCGGCGCTCTAGAGTACTTCATTACGAGCCCCCACTGCTATTGGGTTACCATTTTTGTTGTGAATACTATATATGAGCGAATTACTGTCACATACGTACCTATAAAACTAGTAGGTACTTTGGTGTTTGGGGGCGAGGGAAAATTAAATTTTTCAACTGAGCGCCCACACGTATTTTGTTCAGACAAATTGAGGGAATATTAGAAATCCCGTAAACATAGCACCGAAATATTTGCTCTCCCCACGCACGTTGCAATAAATGAATTAAATTTCAGTACGAGTTACAATGAGAGATAATATTAAGGCCTGAATTGTGTTGTAGAGGTTATGACAAAATTTTCAATTCGCATTTCGAGGAGTACAAGCCGAGGTAAAAACATTCCTACCGCTTGATCTATTTTGCCGAAGGAGTTCGTATTCAGCTAATACACTTCATCATATTATGTCGAAACCAATCCGCAAAGACATGGTGGCATTTTTGTGAGGGTATTTCAGCTTGTACTTCCTTCCAGGCTAAAATTAACTCGTCATCGCTTGATGGTCTTTCATATATATGGGAATAATCCAAAGTCACAGGGAGCAAGATCTGGGCTATAAAGGTGTTGTAGCAGTTGTAAGTCGGGTCGGAACTCACCAAAAATTCGATGCGATGAAGTACTATCGCGATGAAACAGTCGTGTTCATTTGGGAATTCAGTTAACTGATGAGGTGCCCACAGTGTACAACCCTTTTTGAAGAATTTCATAAAGAACTTGTGTATTAGTCTTTAAGATGTTCTCTACTTGTCGGTTAGTTATTCCACTAGCTTTTTCACAGCATCAATGTTCTTTTACGTGACACCTTCTGCAGACCTTCCCGAACGTTCATCGCCAACCAGTTCAAAATTGCCACCTTGAAAACTTGTGCACCAACGTTCGACAGTTCTTAAGGATGGACAATTGTAGAATATCCCAAACATTTCTTCGTGATAAATTCACGATCAAAGGTGTACACTTTTTATTAATGCAGTATGGCATGCAGACTGAAGATAAGTAGCACGCGCGTATAAAAAAATTGGCAGATTGAACAAATAACTTGCTATGCGTTTTTGTTTGTTCATATTATCATACGACAGATGTTTCCTAGCACCCACGTACAGGTCCCAATGAAATTATTGCATCAGTAAAGTAGCTGGAGACAGCTTAGCCAGTATACTCAACCAGGTGTGTTAAGGGGGCACGTGTTTACATTAAAATTATGATTTTGCCCTAAGATCCCCAAGAATATCGGATGTCTTCGCTTGGCAATTGAAAAATTGAAAATGCTTGAAGTTGGCATCTGTATTTTGTTGTTTCTGATGTAATTGTACCACTTTTATGCCCGTCAGTGTATACCTACTCCTCGTATAAACGTTTTCTGAACAAAGCATCTAGTATTCACAAATTTTCGACCTCGCCGATCGACAGATCTCCAAAGAAAAACTGCTTATCTAGAAATATTGCGGGTAGGTAAACGTGAATCGGTAACTAGGTGTTTTCTTTGCCTCTTATGGAAACTGAACCATGGCAACGCAGACAGCGTCAATACTCTTGGCCGAGTAGGTGTTCAAAACTCATTAAGTACATAAAAATAAAAAAATATGACGTATTAAAATCGATAGTCTGCACCTCAATATTACCCCAATACAGTACAAAATGCTATTGCTCCGCTACTAACGCCCGCATGACTTATTCGTTGTTACTCCTACAATTTGTTATTAAACAATATAATAATGGAAGATATAATAAACGCTATTAAGTATGTATATTAGTAAGCCAATTACTGTACATTTCGGAAAATGCACCAACAAATTGAACCATTTCTTAATTTCAAAACAAAAAACATTGTTGTATTAGCAAGACCATTTTCTAGTTTTGCAAGAAACAAAAATACGATTGAAAAAAGAAGGGTTTTCTGTTTCCTGATTGACTTTACTCATATAGGTATATTTTTTTGTTTCGTTCGTACCATCACGGAGTGAAATAAAAGTGATGTTGGAGAACTGTTGAATTCACTACAAAAGTGGTTCTTCGCATCTCTGCAGCGCTAGCCAATCAGCAGTCATGAATTAGTTGACGTGCTAGGCATGAGATGGCCTCAGAGTGGGGCAGATATTGCGAGGGTTGAGAAGAAAATTATGAAATATGAACATCGAAGACCGCGGCACTTTTGCAAATTTGCTAAAACAAAGAAGACTGAAGACTGAGGACTACTAGCTTTTTCGGGGATATGTATCGTTGTCGATCGACCTTCATTCTTTTCGACAAGTCTGACGGCCGACATGTCGGCTAGATTTGTTCTCACACAAACATACCTTTAGAGATAGTGACGAAAGCTTCTTAAAACTGAGTTACATAAATCTAGAAAAAATTGAACAGCCTTGCACTCAACAAATTTTTTATTGTTAGAACAATCCTAATCAAGTGCCCGTTACTAATAGGTACCATTTTTCTGATTAAAAGTGCCGACTAATACTTAAATAACAATTTTAAATTTAAATGATTACATTAGCTAAGCAAGTCTATTATTTTTCGTTTTTTTTTTGCATTTGCGCAATCCAGTATCAATGATACAGACTTTCTGATTATCGTAACGGTCATTTGCCTCCGCAAGAAATTTTACAGTTATGAAATATCAGCACCAATCGACGCTCTCATTGTTCAACAATTTGTCTTTTGTTTTTAAGCGAGATTCACCGGCGCATTCTCTTTCACGGAGTCAGTATTATTGCGAACGAACTTCACGGTCGTGGGAATAACCAATCGGGTAAGTTTAAAAGGTTTAATGGGAAGAGAAAGTATCGCGTATACTTTAGCAAGCTGCTAATTAAATTTGTTTTGTAAATTAGGCTTAGATTCAAAATTAGTTTAAGTGGCTGGTATATTGCAAAAATGTTGCAATGCGCAACTAAAAATGTACCAACACGCTTCACTTAACCGGGTGGAATGTTAGGACTTGTCGGCTACGGCTGCTCTATTTTACCAGGACTCAAAATTCATTTTTACATATGTTATCTACACGTTATCTAAACGTATGTACCTACAACACATTAACGATATTTTTTATTTTTGAATTAACCGTAGGAGATCAACAAGGAAGAAAAAAAATGGTTTGACAGCATGAGCATTGCAAGAATGTCGGGGCGTATTTTTTAAAGGATTTTAAAATTACTGCCGACAACTTATGCACTATTTCATCCTTGATTCAACATATTATAGGACTAGACTGAGCTAGACTCCTCGTTGTCTACAGTTCTAGTGGTTATTTTTAGAGTTGCCAAATATTGTATAGGTTATTTTTAAAATGTGGGTATTAAATAGGTACTTTTGAGATACTGGGCACCTCTATCTCGATATATCCATCTCCACATGAAAGTAGGGCTATTTGTTTTGTAACAGTATCCATAATCGACAGTGGCGGTGATAATGTAATAGAAGTAGAACTTCCATTTATATGTCGCCTTTTGTGACGTAATAAGTGCAGTCTGTTATCATTGGTCAATGAAATATGACAAATTCTACGTCACCCTCATAACACATAACTAAATGCTAACCTTTGAGCACGCAATAAGCAAAACTGGCAATCATTAATTAAGTGAATTAAGTATAGACATCCGCAACAAATTAAGTCCTTGCTACGTATAGACGTACTTTGTTGCTATGTCATAAATTGTGACAAATTTCCAATTATTAAAATAACTAATATACATAAGTAGATATAAAACAGCCATCAGAAAATTTAATTGCAATTTCCCGTTGCAACACCCACATACATATATTAACGAGGGGTTCATCACAGAGGAGATTCTGTGTTCCATCGAAAGGAGATCTGTGGAGATTCTAAGGAGATATGAAGAAATACGGGGAGATCCAAGGAAATTTGAGGAGATTCGAGGAAGTCCGAGGAGATCTGAGGAAATTCGAGGAAATTTTTGAAATCTTCGGCAAACATCGTTTGCGTCCGTTACTTATTGCGCATTATTTTTATTACGAATCTAGATTTTGTCAGTTAGCGTCGCGTAAAATCTATGCGTGGTTACTATACCGTGTGTCCCGGGAATTCTGAAGCATCCTGTTTAACATGGGAAATTTGAAAATTGCGATTTCTATGTCCCCAAAGTGTTTTAAGGATATGTCGAGTATCAAGACACATACAATGCGCACCAGACAACGTTTTTGTGCAATAATTTTCAAAGTTTAACAAAAAATGTAAAAAATGTTTCCAAAAATATATCGCGTGGGAATCAACTAGGTTTAAATGGTTTAGTGAGTTTAGTGGCTGCACCGCCGGCATACGGGCGTTCGAATCCAACGGCAGTTAAATTGTTTTTTACTTGTATTGTTATTTTGAATGAACGGCGATTGATTTCTATCAGTAAAGATGCATAATTAAACGCTTTATAATTTTTAATTAAACTGGAAATAGATTTATCAGAAAATTATTCACATTATTAAAGGCTGTAACATTGGAACTAGAAAATTAGTTATTTATTTACTTAAAAGTTTTAAAACTTTGTTCATTTTAATTTGCAACATTAACTGCATTTAGTTGTCGGCATTGATAACAGCTACTTGGCAATCATCGTGCCTGAAATCAACCCTCGAATAAATTAATATTTATGGTGGTCCTGACAGTGTTACAGCCATTAATAATGGAATAATTTTCTAATAAATCTATTTCCAGTTTAATTAAAAATTATAAAGCGTTTAATTATGCATCTTTACTGATGAAATCAATCGCCATTCATTCAAAACAACAATATAAGTAAAAAAAGGATTAACCGCAGTCGCATTCGAACCTCTGTATGCCGGATGCAATGTCAGCGGTACTGTGATTAAACTCACTAAACCATTTCGACGTGGCTGCCGTACTACGGGGTAGGCCGTTTATTTATTTCTCCAATCCAATGTTACGCCACTGGCGAATGCAGGTGATATTAATGTATGTATTTGAAATCTACGTTCAATTTGAGAAGAAATTGGTGTCTTCAAAATTTTTCGTAAAATGCTTAGTTTTTGAATGAAATAGCTTTTTGTGAAATCGTGCATATGCACTGAATTTTCCATAATGCTATAATGGCTTCATCCGAGGCTTCACCGATATGCGAGGAAAGTGAAAATTGAAAAAAATAGTTTATTAAGAATAACACTAACAAAACTAACAACTAACTAACTAATTATCACATTACGATATTAAAAAAAATATTAAAACTTTTACATCCTGTATCTTTGTTAGTAGTCCCTTTAGAACTTAATTATGTTCATATAAACTTTTCGTCTTATTTGGAGTTCCTCTAGCACCCATTTTAATTTGGCACGCCCGTTCTGAATCATCCTGTATAAAAAAGTTCCGCAAAATTTTTATCTGTTACCCGGGCATAAGAAAACATTACTTGCATTTTGTGAAAAACTGAAAACTGCAGAACTTTCACAAAACTCGAAAACTTCTAGAAAGACTCAAAATATTCCATCTAATGACCAATCCATTTTGAATAAATCTGCATCGTCTTCATCTAACAATTTACTACATGTCTACATGATCCCTTAGATTTACATGAAGAAACTAAGCAACTAAAGAAGGACATCATAAAAAAACTTATGCAAATGATCAATGATTTAAATGAGCCCAGGAAAGCAATTATGCTCAAAAAATGCAGTACTTACAAGTTGAATGCAAATTGGACAGAAGTGACAAAATGTACGGTTTAGTGTCCTGCATTTCTTGTGAATCGAAAATAAAGATTTTCAAAGAAAGTAGGAAAATAGGGTAGGTATGCGGGTTTGTGCCATATTAAAATATTCTAATTTGCACCCGGTAACCCTTACAAAAATAAATTGAAAATGAAATTCATGTTAGATAATATCGTGAGAGAACAGCTGAAGATCCACCGATACACAACGAGCTTCCAGAAGATTTATGGAAATCCGAGGAGATTTGGGGAAATCCGAAGATATTCTGGGGAGATCCGAGGCGATTCTTGGAGATTCGAGGCGATTCTTGGAGATCCGAGGAGATTCAAGGAGATCCAGAGAGATCCAAGGAGATTTTGGAGAAAAGGAGATAAATTGTCCCTAATATTGGGCAGTGACGTATATTAATATTAATATTGCATAATGTCAACACCCAGAAATATATTTTTATTTTGTTTACTTTACCAAAGTTTTCAACCAATGGGCAACTAGACGACTTTTTTATTTCACATACCTACATATTTTAAAGCACAAAAAAGTAATATTAATAATTCGACCTCCCTCATTCTACGTCACGCGTGCATCCGATATTGTCATAATATACTCGTATAAGTAACTTTAATTCATTTTATTTCTACTTTTCTAATAAACCGCGAATTAATTTAATTGTATACTTGAAAATGACACATTTGCTAAACATATTGACTGTACCACTTATTCCGAGAAAACGCAACTAGAGTAAATTTCACAGCTTCTCAACTCAGTTCTGAATTATATGACAACACAGCAATTTGACACTGTAGGTAATTTGCATTTTGGTAGTAACGAGGGTAGGTAGTAATTTAAATGTATACGTCAGCTGTTCTGATTTCACTTAAGACTTTTGCATAACCTTGTTTATTACTTGCTTGCGGTTTTGACATCTGAATCTACTAAGCATTGGCAAAGGAAAATTTATGACATATCCGTCAACCTTTCTATTTGCATATATCCTTTATCTGTCAATAAGGGTAAAGACGAGGGTAAAGATGAGACCCAAAAAATATTCGACTAAAAAAGTCAGCACCAAACCTCAAGTCAATAGTTTTATTGGGGTATAAATGCCTTCCATGATTATTACAAATTACTTCTCAAATATATGGACGCTTGGAACTTGAAATATAGATAGCTTTCCAGGTAGTTAAAAACATCCCAAAATGTTGGACAAAAGTACTGAAATCCTCGCTGAAATCGCTGTCAGCAGCGGAAATTCTGCTCACTTTTTAACATGAATTCCCCTCGGAATTCCCATACTTAGTTCAAATAAAGAATTCTTGATAAAAGCGAGTTCGATAAATTTTACCGAAAATTACCGAAATAATCGGAAATAATCCTTATTAAAAATTATGCAAAACAAGCGCGGGGCAACGAATTAAGAACAATTCGATTACCAGTGATGATGTCCTAAATTAGCAATTCAAGTAAGGTACCTAGGTAGATACTTATTGCATATTTTTAAATAAAATTCCCTGTCATTTACGATCAGACTACAAACTTCATATAAAATAATTATGTTGATTAGAACCTCAGGCAAATTTATTTACTTCGGAACTGAAAGACTATTACATTTTGCGTATATTTCTACTTACAGCACTACTTAAATTAAAAGATCTATCAGTACCTCTCGCAGTGCACGACCGGAGCATCCTCAACGCTATAATTTTCCGGATGGTGCTATCTATGAAGCCTTGAACATAACACATAACTTGAATTCGCTCGGAATTCGCCTCTTGTATTGCATTGTTTTGTTACCTACATAATAGAGAACTAACATTAAGAGAGAGGTACCTATAGAGATTAATAAACTATAGAGATCTTAAATGAATGAAACAACCTTCAAATGAAAAGCTGCATTACCGGGGCAAGCATATCCGGTCAGATGGTCAAGCTCAAGCAGGGCACCATATTACTTTTTATAGTTACTACGTCATTATCAACTTGTTAATTAGCATAGTAATTGCAAGGATTGTAGATACTTCTAAAAAACATTACTAGCCACCACAAAGGCATAAAACTAGGCATATAAAAGTTACGAAGGTAACTGCAATTACGAATTTAAATTATATGCAGGTCAAACAACGTATAACTTATAAAAAGAGTCAATTCTTATATGTACCTACATTTCCATGCGAAATACGAAAAAATGAACTATGAGATTATTTTTCCGCGCCGGAATGAAGAACTTACTGTTAACACAAGTGACAGATGAGATTGGTACAAGACATTAGGCATACTCTGGAACACCGCCAAAACCTTGCGGCCATCACGATACTTCTTTGAAAAATAAAATAAAGTTCAAGTAATTTTCATGTACATAATATAAAATTTAGATCACTTTCAGCATTTATTCTCAATAAAGTTCTATGTAATTATATCACGATAAGGCAATTTTTATATATTTTTGGATACTTAGCCGAGTTACCCAGCAAACGCAGCACATTTTGTTAATTTCTGAGGTAATCTGTATAGATTACTTGCTTAAGGTTTCGCAATAGTACCTAATGTAGGTATCTATCTCTCGACCTATCTACTCTATGGGCGACAGCAAAATCTAGGTTTTCCAAGTATAGTAGGCATCAAAAGACGAAAAAATCAAATCATGTCAGTCATACGTTAAAATGACTGACATACATAACAATTAATCGTTACTTTGAGGTATTGACGACATGTTCTTCCCGGTAGCAAGTGGTGGTTTCTTTTCTAATTGGGTACTTGCATAAATTTAAACTGGCACTTTTTTTATCATATTTTGCAACTATGTGTTAAGTTTATCGTGACCGTATAAAATGAGACTATTTTGAGTGGTACTGGACCGTTCGAACAACTACTCCTCGGGCAAATACCCCGCCAGGCATTGAATTATAGAACTAAATCCAGATTTTATGTACTACGAGACTATTTTGTGTAGTAATAAGAATATAATTTCATTTTTAGTTTCAAATCGCGGAGCACGCGCTAGTCGGCCATTTGGCCTTGAGCAGTCGTATTGATGTCACATAATCTAGCTGTGGTCACAGCCTGACGTGCTACTTTTGCCTATTGCCAACATTTCGCGTCTGTTGTCCCTACTCGCCTAACTGTATCACTTATTATTAGCGCTTCAATTGGATGTTATTACTTTACTGAGCAGTATCAATATTTTATTAATGCACAGTTAAACACTGGAAATAAGTTAAGAAGAAGAATAAACAAATGATTAGTGTATTTCAGGATCATCAGTACATTTCAATTTTTCACCATGGCTGCCCTGAGCTCTGTCATACAGTGACAGTTATAGGTTAGCCAAGCACAGAATTTTCGTTTCACTCTTTTGTGTCCACGTTCTTGTTATTTCACAACTAGCGCGAATATCACAAATCCATCAGTAAAATATCCGCAGAAGTTTCTTGCAAGCAGAATCCCATAATCAATCTTAAAATAGCCGCGTCCACGATAGGTAGTAGAGTTTAGAGGTTAGAAGTGGTTTTGTTGTACCTATTCACAGTTGGGAATTATAAAATATAATGGATTTTTAACAACAAATTGCTACTGAGCTCCACCATAGTTCCATTCTCCCAGCAAACACCATTAACGTACACACCAAACAATTTCAAGACTTACGAGACAGCTGTCAACTAAACCGGAAGCGGCCGTTTCGATTTAGGAATGCATAGGTGCGTCATACTGACGTTTCAATAATTCACACATGGCGATATAAGCATATTTAGCGGGAAATATTTTTTCCCCAATAACTTGAATTCTACAAGGCTCAGAGAAAAATTGCTTTGGGAATGTATTTCTAACCTCCCGAAGATTATAATTTCGCAAAATCCCAAATTCATGCAAGTACCCAATTGCGGAGCCCAATAATAATGAAATGTTGCTTCCTCAGTTTATTTCTATTTAAACTGGAAAATACACATACACACCCGATTGAAAAATGGATCAGGGTACCCGATTTAAATATATACCCGGGTATAACGGAGTACCCGCAGAAAATTGCCAGATTACAGGTTCCGCGATATTCCGTTTACGAGGCGACACCTGTTTACCACAGTACTGGTCGGCTGCTTTGTTTTGCATTTTCCCCAAACAAACGCTTAGACTGCGAGTATCCCGGCAGCTACAGTCGTAAATGTAAATAGCTAAGTCCCCTCTCCAAGTCTCTGGTTTCGACCATGGGGAAGCCCAACGTTACATAAACTTTTTTGGTAGCGGTCGGAGCAAAAATTGGCCTAATTTAACGAAAATTTTATCCCCAGTAATTTGAAGATTCATTGATAACATTACTTGACTTCCAGAAGAATTTGAACATGTTGTATTCTATGGCAACCTTCAATTTGAAATTATCGTCAGCTGTGCTGGCGAAGCGAAGCAAAAACTGTCAAAATTTCATGAAAATTGATATTCATATACATAATTTGAACATGCCGAATGAAACGGTACCTAACGTTAAATAGGTATTATGGTTTACATAACATAACACGGTCATAGATATCCAACTTAAAATACCCGTATTGAATGTTTTATTCCCAAATTTCACCTCTGCGGTCTACTTTTTCCTCGACCTCTAGTATAGGTACTGGAAAAATGCAAACGAAGGTTATGAATTTTAATTTAATGAAAATTGTAGGTATATAGCAATCTGCACAAATTATAAAACATAGGTTTAGCCTCGGGTTTAGCATAAAATTCAGACGCTTTCGTTTTCGAGAAAGTTTCATCTATGTCCTTACTAGGTACGTGAGTAGGGTTGCCACGTTGCCAGACGCCCCGATTTGGGCGGGATTGCCCCGATTTTTCAGTAGATGCCCTGCGCCACGCCGAACTAACGAAATGCCCCGATTTAACAAATTCGTTCCAGATTATCCCGATTTTCTGGGACAAAAAAGGATACAACTGACAACATTGTATAGGTATTTATCATCTTAGAGACAGAAGCTATGTTTACGTACCGCTTCATCACCCCACCATAAAAAGTGGGTAAGTGCCGCCTCTATAAAAAGTTTATTTCCAAATACCTACATTACATTATTTCTATTCCTTTGTAAGGTATCCAACATATTTTTAAAACACTTTAAATTGACTTCCAAAGCACTTCATTTAAAAAAAATCGGGGGAGACACTCCCGGACACTCTCATTGTGGGGGGCTCTGCCCCCCACCCTTGTCCCCCGCCCAGGTGCCACGCTTTTCCAATTTAAGTATCTGGCAACCCTATACGTGAGGGGGTAAATATCCCGAAAATTTTTGGTTCACAGGAATCGGAATTCCAAAGATTTGCAAGAAATTCCAAATATTTTCAAAGCAGCACTTTCCTGGTTTATAATGGCAGTCCGAATTTGTTCGAAGTGTTCAGAAAGGTAGGGAAGAAATATAGGGACAGAAGAATAATACATAATCTCTGCAAAGAGCAAACGGCAGTTATAGAATTTGAGCAGGAACGAAGAGAAGTAGATATCAGGAAGGGAGTGAGACAGGGATGTGCATTGTTACCTCCAGTTTTCAACTTATATATATCGAAGATGAGATTAATATTGTTAAGGGCAGAACAGCCTCAGGGATCAATGTACCGGATCAAACTATTAACATGCTCAGATTTGCGGATGATATAGCAGTGTTAGAATATAGCAAAGAAGAATTAGGAATGGCTTTGAATGAAATGGAAGCAGTTTTGACAGAGGGCTACGGCATGAAAATCAATAACAAGAAAACCAAAATTTTGGTATGTAGAGGGCGTGCAAATAGAACTAAAACTAAAATACAAATAGGAAATGAGGAGATAGAGGAAGTCGCGGATAGTCAAATTAATTCTAGATGGTACCTATAGGAGCACTAAAGACGAGACTAAAGATATAAAAACAAAGAATAACGCAGTCTAGTTGCGTTTAACAAAAAGAAGCAACTGTTATGCTCGGGAACGGTTAACGTAGACACTCGGAAGAGATTCTTAAAGACCTATGAATGGAGTACGGCATTGTATGGGTGCGGAACTTGGACAATAGGAGAAGCGGATCGAAAAAGAGTAGAAGCGTTTGAAATGCGGTGTTACAGACGCATGAAGAAGATACCGTGGATAGATAAGATTAGCAACAAGGAGGTATTAGAAAGAGTTGGGAAAAACGAAAGGTATGGAAGACAATAAAGAATAGGAGGGATGGCAGGAGACCTTATAAGACACGAAGGAATACTTGAGTCAGGGATAGGAATAAAAAGAAGTCGGGGTAGGACTAGATTAGACTACTGCTCTCAAATACTTAGAGATGTAGTATGTTCTACTTTTAGGGAAATGCGTAGGTTAGCTCAGGATAGGAAAGGATGGAGAACCTCATGATGATGATAGATATTCACCTATTTACTTATTGTATACCTGCAATGCCAAAATATTATTAGATAGATAGAGAGAGATAGATAGATAGAGAAATGCACTTTCGCTTAGGCACCTATTGCGGAAAAGGTAAACACTAGCTTAGACAAATATGATTTAATTCCATGTTCCTACCTATACGAAAGTGGTCAAAACTAAATTAAAATTTAATAAAAAAACTGTGCTCATTCTGTTCATTTTGCAAACGAATTATGTATTCTGTTTAACTTATTAAACGAAAATGTACACATTAATCAATGCAAATCATCGGTTGGCTCCTATACTGCATAAATTACCTTCCATGTATTCTACAAGAATCTGTGTTTATTTAAGAGGTTATGAAGTTAAGTAGGGAGGTGTTTAAAATGATTTTATTTCCAAAACATAATCCATCTATTAATATTTTGTTTTCACTTGTGATACGAGATGTTTATAAATCCAATCGTAAATTCGACAATGATACACATATCAATAGAATTCGCTCAAATATTTTGATCATAACAGCATGTTCAACACGGTTATGTAAGACAAACAAATGCAGTGAAATAAAAAAAATAAACAAAAATAAAGAAGGGCAATAATTTATTTTTCTATTCAATACTATGGACAGCACGATGAATAGCTATATGAATTAATATGCGCCTGTATAGAACACAAAATTGCAATTATTACAAATCCTTTTTTCGTCACCGCCCTTTCATTCCTTAAATTTTGGAACACTATGTTAGGGTTCATCCTTTCTCTAGCATTTAATCTTTGATCAAGTATCGAGTTCACCATCTCATTCGTAACTATATTATTTACTTGTAAGTTTATGTATTTAATCTTAAGAAAACAATGTTATGTTTGATCACTTTCCCACGTTTACCAACGGATTAAAATTGGCACGTATTTCTTCAAATTTGCTATACTTAGTCATAAAAACCGATTTAAAATACTGAGACAATCTTGAAAAGTGCTCTACAAATTACTTTCTGGGTTCAACCGGCGAATAACACGTTTTCTTCTGCATGTTCTTCTAATTGTGGAGGAATATTGTGCAGTAACTTACTTTTCCAGCTAGTGATGTTTTAGAAACAGTTTTCTTGTCGGAGCAGTACTGCAATTTTGAAATAAGTAATAAGTTCAAGTGATTGAAGAATAGATAATTTCGAGCTTGATATTTACTGGTAAAATATCGTGGTAGTTTAGAAGGAATGCATGAAGATGTTGGCAACACAATCCTACCCTCTTCCTCTACTTTTACTTTTCCGCATGAGTTCACAAAGAAACTAGACAGCAGGAAACGCAAAGAAGCGCCTGAAGACGGCGTATACCTAGTTTCAATTTCGAGGCCCAATTTCCACGACCCTCCTATCGAGTTCTGTCCAAGTTGAGACGTCAGTATCTCATCGAGGATTTCACAAGGTTATCCATCAAATGCTTGATTCTACAAAACTGTGAAGGAAAATCATTAGGTTTGTGTAGAAGGTCGAAGTACCTATGCGGCAGGCGATTAGTGAAATGTTCAGTAGATTAGAAAATTTCTCGACTGCCATGCACCCCTGATGATCACTAAAATATTCGAACTCTAAAAAACTGAAAAAAAGGTTAGCGGCCAAGTTTGAAATTCTAGATATGAAACACTGGGTCTTAATTTAAGAACAAGTGTTTGTATCTCGATGCAGGCACACTGTACACGTGAATTAGGATAGAAACCACGGAATATACTGCTTAGGATCTGTCTATCTTTCGACTAGCACGTAACTTTTTCACTCCAAGATAGGTATAAGTATAAAACCGACACTCAATAATTGTTATACCTAATTACGCACGTAGGTTCACTTTTCCTGTCGAATTTTAGAAATTAAGTGCACAGTGGAATACTCGGTGGAATATTAACAAAGGTCTGAACTTTTGTAAGTACCCAGTTAAAAAATAAAGTTCCCAAATCTCTCTCCGTTGTGTAAGCGCATTTTTGTGCAAATCTATGCACTTAAATAAATATCCCGGAAGCATTTTTATTACTCACCGTCATTATTGCTTGTGGTAGACACGAAACAATTTCGGAGAAAGTAAACAATTCGTGGTCTATCATAAAGAATGCAATTTAATACATAAAAACTTCATTTATTGAGAATTTGGCGGAGGGGGATGTGTTTTACACAGTGCATTTTAGAACTTTCAAAACAATAATATCCCATTTTAGTAAATTTATCTGTATGGGTTTTCCCGTGGTTTTTAATTGATTGCTAGTTCGCAGAGTATGAAAAAAGTTAATTCACGGAAGACGGCAGGCCATGATGTGGCGTCAAATAATGTTACGCATGTTTATCTAGATAACGGGAACCCACTTTAATTTGATTGTAGCTGGCATCCACTACTAGTATGCTTCTATGGAGCTAGCACTTTAATAGCACGTCAAACAAATAATCGCGGCTGCAAACGGAACCACGTTTATAATAGAAAAGTCGCATTTAAAGTAAAACATGCATTCAACGATATATCTACTGAAGATTTTGTTTTTGGTGCGGCACATTGTCGGGATGTTAATTACCTACTTGCATAGTTTTATTGTACACATAGACAACTGTGAACTATGACACCTGATTATCGCGATCCCAATGACGAAAAATTTCAACCTGCCTTGGCTTTATGTCAGCTAATGCGTAGTTTATAAAAAAAATTTTTCAACAAAAGAAGTGAACTGACTTGGAAATTTCTTGGTCATTCAAATACACCTCGGCCACTGCTGACCCTACAACGTCTAGTGCCGTCTGGCTTTGCACACTAAGTAAAACCCTTACGTAATTCACACTCACACTTAATTGTTTACAAATATTTCGTTATTACTAAAACCGACTTTAGTTTACGAATACTCAAAAACTACATAAATTCGATAAAACGAAGGGCGAACATTGTGCAGTACAAATATGACTGCCACAAGATGTCTCTCAGAAGTTCATTGAAACTTGGCCCTCGAGGCAAATTCGTCGGAAAACAAGAGAAGATCATTATACAACAAAAGCCTACCTCTGAAACACTATCTTCTTCGCCTTCCGATGAATCAGACATATATCGCCGATGTTCTGAATATGTCTCTGTTTCTGATTTGGCAGGGCTCGAGTTAGAAGTTGAATGGGGAGTCGACGGCAAGTTCTCTATTTCGTGTTGAACATTCACTTTATCTATTTTTGAATTATCCGTAGACGATCCTTGTGATACATTCTGCATTTTTAACTTTCATTCAAATTAATTACAATAAAACTTTTTCACTATTTTATTAAAACTCACTACACTCACAATTTATTGTACATTCGTTACATCGAGTCGCCATTTTTCAATATGGCCGACGAAAACGGGTTCCCTATTCACGTTCCCAGGCTAGCAGCGACATCTGCACAAGGAATGTAATGCTGCGGCGGCTCAGTCTACCGGCTACGCACACAACAGAGCAAAAGCTATTTCAACACTGCAGCATTCTACTCTTCCGTCTTCAAGAAGTAGCTCGCAATTAGAAACCTGTTTCCATGATCAAAAACTGCCGCCATACATAACCTTAATCTGTCAGTGTTTTGTTTTTATTTGGAAATTTGAATTTGAGAATTTTTCCGATATTGTTTTGTTTTATATTACTTCCTACCTACTTTACTTTTATTAATAGCGTAAGTACTTACCTAGTCTGTAAGTAAAACTTTTTTCAAATTAAGGCTAATGGTTAGCTTATACAATAAATGAAGCAAACAAGAATAATTGCGGGATTGCGGCCCATTCATTCATTTACTACCTAATTACAAATTAAAAAGATAAAATGCGTGTAAACAGTTTATGCTGGTCTTAGCCCTCCATTTGAACATTTCCTGGATTTCAATCATTGAAATTATTATTATTATATTATATTATTGTTGCAACATACCTATAAGTTGTTATTTAGATATAGGGTATTTTTTTATAATTTAAACTGGCTTAAATGAATCAAGAATTTTAAGATATAGTACTTACCTATTTAGATATTCTGGAACAGTTGCTAAGAAATGCAGAATTTAGTGACTTGCAACGAGTTTGCAGCACTTTCAGGCTTTATCATGCGATTGAAAAGGATAATAATCTTTCTTCAAACATTAGAAAAACATGACATTTCGCGACAGTATACCTACTTACATGAACTTAAAGTCCAACTTTACTGTCAAGGCAGTAAAAGCTACTTTTGATGCCGGTCACACCGACAGTTGACGAATTTTCTACGATATTCTCAGATATTTGGATATTTTAGTTTATTTTGAGCAACATAAAATTCAAAATGTCATGTTTTTCTGGCGTTTGAAGAAAATACCTAATTATTTTGCATTCTTAACCTATTTTCAACGTTTGAAGAAGAAATATCATGTTTTATTCGGAGGAAAAGTGGTTTTTATAATCTGTCCGTGTTGCCGGCCTCGTAAGCTCAGCCGCCAAGCCTACAGATTCATCACTAAAAAGTGACACTTTTCCTCCTTATAAAACAATACACTATTATCTGCAACCGTCAAATTATACATTCATTATTTGTGCTTTTTCGAACACGTAATGCAATGGTAACCAATCAAAAAATTACTATTGTAGCATATCGACATAGACTAATCATGATTAGTATGATTAGTCTATGATATTGAGGCTGCTTTGACATAGAAAATGTCAAATTTATATTTATTTTGTCAGAAATTATGTTTATATTATAGTATAATATGTTTCTATGGCAACGTTCTTATAACCTGACCGCACACAATCAATATTATTGACAATATCATGATTTGATCAATAATTAAGTGTTTTGATTGGTCAAATCACGATATTGTCAATATTATTGTCAATAATATTGATTGTGTGCGGTCAGCTTTAAGGGTTACTTGTTTTGTACACTTGTCTAAACTAAGTGCAATTTCCCATGAGTTTTTGCAGATAAAGTGAAGTATTCCACTCTTAGGTTACGATTCCTGCTTTAAACTTTCAACCCCTTTAATAATGGTCACCATAACTCGCTCATAGAATAATAAATACTATTTCATTTATACTTACTAACTGCCGGTGTAATTTGGAACAATTTGGCTCGAAACACTACCGGAATGCCCCCTGCATCTCATATGAAATGAAACATTTTGCACAAACTCCTAGCTTAATATAAGAGACAATACATTATTAAGAAAGCTGCAAAATCTTAACAAAAATATTAATAAAAGTTTATTATCATTTTACAGCATGTGTGGGCGCTGTGCTTGCACATTGGAACCTGACCGTTTGCAGGAAGCATGTGCTTACTTGAATCCCAATTTTATGTGGACAAAACCCGAGTGGATCAAAACTGTATTGGAGTATAAACCATTTTATAATGGTGGACCAACAACAACAGTACCGGTTTTAACCCGCAAGGATCATTTTACAGAAAACAACATAGAATGTAATACTAATTTGGTATTGGTTCCTATGCGTTGGTCTTTAGCAGCTAACTGGACACCCAAAAATTCGCAATCCTACCAAACACACAATGCTAGATTAGAATCTTTAGAAAGCTCTAATTTATACAAACCTTGCCTCGAAAAAGGCCAAACATGTGTAGTTGTTGCAGATGGTTATTATGAATGGCAGACAACAGAAAATACAAAAAAGCGGCAACCATATTATTTGTACAATAAGCCATTTATTGCAAATAGAGCAAAAGAAAAATGGCATGATATGGATGGTTGGAGCGGTAGAAATTTGATTAAAATGGCTGGCATTTTTAATTATTCTAAAGAAGATCAATGCTATACATGTTCGATAGTGACAACAGAATCTAACGATACCCTTTCGTGGTTACATCATCGAATGCCACTCTTACTAAGCAATGATTTATTGACTCAACTATGGCTGGATAAGAACCACATGAATTCCCAGAATCGAGCTTCAACAATCGAAAAGGTGATGAAGAACTTTGCAAATAACAAGCAGTTTATTTTTCATCCAGTCGATTCCGCTTTTGTAAACAAGTCTTCATGCAATGATCCAAAATGTGTTGAACCTGTTGTGTTAAAGAAAGAGAAAACCTTGGATAGTTGGCTCAAAAAATGAAATGCATATTCTAACTTTTTATTATTTTTTTTCTTATTGAGATTTGTATATTTGCAAATTTTAGTTTTATGATGTACCAACAATTAAAAATAAAATCTTATCTAGTTTATTCTAAAATTAGCATCCTACATCCCACATCCCCAAATATTTTAGAGCAGTTATCTCCGATAACTTTTTAAGCATATTCATACTCTTTTTTTTGTGGTTTTAACGTCTCAACAGTTTTAAAACCAATTAAAAAATTTAGACGGCACCCACAGGGGACTCCGAAGTTAGTCGTGATTTAACTACACAAAAACATCTGGTAATTCCAAATTCGTATATTTTTCTTCCTTGGTGTCTAATACCCAGTTTTGATTTTCAATAAATAAAAACATTAAAGATACAAAATAATTTTAACATACAGACAGTACCACTTCATACAGATTTCTTAAGTTGCATATTTGTAGTAAGAAGTATGTAATTATAATTGTGGAGTCCTGAAGGATGCAGCATCCATTTACGAGATATTTAAGTGGAGGAGTCTGTAATGTCATGGGATCAAAAGAATATTAAGTTACAAGAAAGGCTCGATATTAATTTCCAAACAAGAACACGGATTTGTTAATTCAAACTTTCCTAAAACAACTGGATGCAGTACACCGATTTTTCCAATAATATTTCCATCGTACACAACATTTGCACCTCGCTGTGGGAAATATGTAGGGTCTAAAACAATTCAGCACCTTTACTTAAAATAAACTGTAAAGCGTAATGTAAGTTAAAAATTTACCATCAGTTGCTTCTAAATAATAGCCCTTTCTGTCCCGGTTTGGACTCCATGGAACATCTAAAAGGAGCATGATTTTGTCCAAAAGACCATGAACTATTTCAAACCCAGCATTCTTGTTGTAATTAACAGCACAAATTCTTCGTTCGTTTCTTGCTCCAACTTCTATAATAATAATAATAATAATAATAATAAGAGAATATTTATGTATAAGTAGATACATAATATAATCGCATATAATTAAAATGTAAAAATAATATTAATAGTTAGGGAAATACAAAGGTAAATTTTTGCCGTATTTTCTACTATGCCAGACGCTATTAATCTTAATGTATGAAACACGGGGTACAAGAATATGGCTATAAGTTGCGTCTGAGTCGCACCGCAGATGGCGCTCTTCAGATAAGTTTGGAGACATCTGACACCAACTCATGATTATCTAATGTGTCTGGTAGTGATATCTCGGCTTACTTATGATGCAAAAAGTCAGTAGAAGAAAAATCTGTTGGTAGAAAATATGTCACTCGACGCTCCCGCTTAAGATAAATTTGGGGTTCTCTGGCACCCACTCGGGCCTGTTAATGCATCTGGCAGTGATATTTTGCCATTCCTCATGATGCAAAGAGTCAGTAAAATAAAAATCTGTTGGTAGGAAACATGCCAGTAGTAACTTTTAATTTAACTGTTAACTTTAAAAGAGCACCATTTGCAATGCAACTTTGTTATAGCCATATTCTTGTTCCTGGTGTTTCATACATTAAGATTAATAACATCTGGCATGGTAGAAAATACAGCAATAATTTACCATTGTGGCTCCTTTACTATAACGGTAATTTAGAATTAAGAGGCCTTGTCGAAGTCTCGTCTGTCTCACTCACGCTCATTGCGAACTAGGAATTTCTACCTGAAGCTTTGTATACACAGTGTCCCAACGAAAACTTGTACCCCCGTAAAACTCGGCAAAATAAACGTTTTGACAAAAATCCAAAAACACGTCGATTTTTATATCAAAGAGGACCAATTTTTATGCAATAATCATTCTTGCAACTCTAGTCCTGTGCGGGAGGCAGCGACCCCCTCAGAATTTTTAAATGGGACGGGGGTCAAATGATCCCTACTTTGGAAGGGTTTTTCATTACTTACGCAACCGTATTTGTTTTATTCAATTCGATCAATTTGTTACCGAGAAATTGTTTCTTGAAGTGTCCAAGTTAAAAAATTAATAAAAGCACAAAAAGGTTTAAACTATCGAATGTATTGCTCGAAATGACCTCCACCAATTGTCATACAATAATACATTCTGGATTCAAATGCAGATCTTACATTTCTCAAGACCTCAGGAGTTAGCATTCTTCTTTGGAATAAACCATTTTGATGTAGTAAATAAACACGATTTTATACTGTGGCGAATAAGTTTATTTTGACATTTGTTCTGATGTTGTTTTGTTCTTACTTTTTATTCTTATTAGTTTACTTCATTTTGTTACTTTTCCATTCTAATACATTCGATAGTTTAAACCTTTTTGTGCTTTTATTAATTTTTTAACTTGGAAACTTCAAGAAGCAATTTCTCCGTAACAAATTGATCAAATTGAATAAATCAAATACGGTTGTATAAGTAATGAAAAACCCTTCCAAAGTAGTGATCATGTGACCTCCCGTCCCATTTAAAAATTTGGGGGGTTTTGCTCTCTTAACAGTTGTTTTTTTCTATTTTAAATTGGAAATAAAGCATTTCTTTCTGAAATTACAAGAAAAACAGATCATAGACTTCGACAAGGACCCTTAATTGCAAACTAAAGCAACTACAGTGTTGTTCTACTGACAAAGCAACTTAAAATTTAGTTTCTTGACCAAAATGAGAGAAACTCAGTGATTGTTAAGTTCATATTTCACTGAATATTTTTTGATGAATGTGTGACCTATTCATTGACTTTTTCTCATAAACATATTTCATATTGCACAAACAATATTCTCCAAGTATCAATAAAATTCCTCCATTTGTACAGTACTTATGCATAAATCACTTCTAAAATATATAACATGCATATCTATTAATTTCTATGTTTATCCTATTTTAACTCTTATTGGAACCCGCAATTAAAATATCAACGGTGTAATCCAACAAAATAAACAGCTAAGGTGTACAGATTTTTAACTACCTAGAACCCTTCCTATGGTCGAGCAAACCACCATTTCCTTCTAACATATAACATACACACAGTGGATGGATCAAGAACTTTGACGTAAATTCACTATGAATTCTTAATAAGTTAACCCCACACGCCAAAAGACAGTGACACAGTAATTAAACTCGACACGTGTTTCGCTGACAACGTCAGCATCTTCAGGAGTAGAAGATAATCTAAATTCTAAACTTAAATTACGTTGCTAAAAATATCCAACCCCCACTCACCCACCCTCCACTACTGAAGTGAGAAGGATCGATAAACCTATAGGGTTTCTCAGAACTAATTTGAACATGAGAGCAATAAAATTGTATTCTTAAGTGAAAGGGATCAATAACCTATAGGGTTTCTTAAAACTATTAGAGCAATAAAATTAGGGTCTGAAGGGTAAATATTTTTGGCTAGACTTAATCTATCTACCTGATAAATCTATACAGGGTTGAGTTCGGAATCGGACCATAGTTACTGTTAAGACAACTACGTTTATTTTTATATATCTCTATACTTTCCAATGCGTTTAAATCAAATTTATTATTTCCTGGTTTTAAGAGTTTGAGATTATTGCTATTGAATTTATGGCCCGTTTCCAACGCGTGTGACGCCATGCTAGACTTATCAGTGCGGCCGTATTTGTAATGAGCTTGATGCTCCTTAAAGCGAGTTAAAATAGACCGAGTTGACTGCCCGATATATTTTTTGTCGCAATTTCCACATGCTATTTCGTAAATTCCCGCTTTATGAATGGGTTCCGTTTTATCTTTCGCATTTCCTAGTAGATTTTGTAAATTGTTGCTCGAAGTGTGAACCACTTTAAAGCCCGCTTTCCCGAAAATAGTATTCATACCTCTAGTTATTTGCGGTACGTATGGTATTTTTATAAATTTAGTAATTTTATTATCCCAATTTAAAGTGGTGGAATTTCGCAATAGCATTTTAAATTTTCGTTTCCTAATTAACCTATTGACAATATCTGGATCGAAACCATTACATTTCGCTATATCTTTGATTGTATTTACTTCCTTGCGGTATCTTTCAACGGATAACGGTAGACTCAACAGTCTATTAACTAAAAAACCAAAACTAGCCTCTTTGTGTTGACTACAGTGGTTCGAATCTGCAGTTATATACCGAGCTGTACTGGTTTCTTTCCTATAGATGTCAAATTCTAACTTACTGTCTTTCCTAATTACCAAAATGTCCAAAAATGGAAGCTGTCCTTCCCTTTCTATTTCATGGGTAAATTTCATAGAATTGAATCTACTATTTAAGTCGCTCAAAAAATCTTCAATGTTACATTTACTAGTGTCAAAAATGGCAAATATATCGTCTACATATCTCACCCACACCTTTGGAAAATATGTGAGCTCATCTTTCAGTTGGGTTTCAAATTTGCCCATGAAAATTTCTGCAATGAAAGGAGAGAGGCAATTTCCCATGGCTGTACCTTCACTTTGTTGAAAAAATGATCCACTGACTTTGAAATAATTCTGCTGCATACACAGATTTGTTAAATTAATGTATTCTTTGGCAGTTTGTCCATCAATGTTATTTTTATTAAGGAGTTCATACAAGTACTCCAAAGCCTTTGGTACAGGTACACTGGGAAAAAGTGAGCTGACGTCGAATGAAATTAATAATTCGTTATCATGCAGTGTGATGTGTTGAATTTTGTTTATAAACTCTAAAGAGTTCTTCACTGAAAAACTTGACTGCTTGATTTCGAGGTTATTAAATTCATTGACTAACCATTTGGACAGTTTGTAAGTAGGAGAATCTATAGCTGAAACTATGGGCCTTACGGCTTTCCCTACTTTATGGATCTTCGGTAAACAATACATGCGTGGTACTTTTGGGTTAGACACATGTAGCTTACGTTTGATATCCGCGGTAATGAGGTTATTACATAGTTTAAATGTTTTCTGAGTATCTGAAATCATTTTTGGCAACGGATCTTTGTTAATTTTCACGTATGGACCGTTTTCTATTAAATTATTTACTCTTTCGTAATAGTCACATTTATCCAATATAACAACCTTGTTACCCTTATCTGCCTTAAGATAAAAACAATCTTTCTCTCTCAGTCCTTTGATAATTTTAGAGTGGTTTGTGTGACGGGGAAGAGAACCATGATATTTAATAATATTTTCAGATAATTTTTGTGCAACTGTTCCCCTAATCATACTTTTTTTGGATTCAGTTAAGTACTGAATTGAGGATTCAATACTAGCTATTACATTTTCGGTGCCTACGCGACGAGATTCTGGCAAGCTAAACTTCAAGCCTTTATTTAATAAGTTAAGTTCGGCTTTATCAAAGGTTTGAGAAGATAGATTTTCTACAATGTCGATCTTTTTCTGAGGGAAATTAGTCGCATCTAATTTCTGACAGGGGTTTATTCCCAACTTTATTAACTTCTTCTTATTAGACATAACTTTTTTCAGATATTTAGCAGTATTTGTGACCTCCATTCTCCTCAAAAAATTATCCCATTCTAGATTTCCTAAACTGTCTAGCTTATATGTAAGTTTTTGGTACAGATTGTACGCCTCTAATTCTAACATACTACGTTTACCGTAAAAATGATTGAGTTCCATATTCAACCATTTCTCTTTTGCAACTTTATTAACTACATCATTAATTCTTTTATTATTACACGATATTTTAACATGAATGAAATTTGGGAATATTCTGTTAAATTTGCAAGTTTTGAGAAATTGAATATCGGCACTCAATAATTTAATCTTGGTACTAACCTTATGATACAAATTGAGATCCTGTGACCGGGAAGCCATTTCGTACACACAGTGGATGGATCAAGAACTTTGACGTAAATTCACTATGAATTCTTAATAAGTTAACCCCACACGCCAAAAGACAGTGACACAGTAATTAAACTCGACACGTGTTTCGCTGACAACGTCAGCATCTTCAGGAGTAGAAGATAATCTAAATTCTAAACTTAAATTACGTTGCTAAAAATATCCAACCCCCACTCACCCACCCTCCACTACTGAAGTGAGAAGGATCGATAAACCTATAGGGTTTCTCAGAACTAATTTGAACATGAGAGCAATAAAATTGTATTCTTAAGTGAAAGGGATCAATAACCTATAGGGTTTCTTAAAACTATTAGAGCAATAAAATTAGGGTCTGAAGGGTAAATATTTTTGGCTAGACTTAATCTATCTACCTGATAAATCTATACAGGGTTGAGTTCGGAATCGGACCATAGTTACTGTTAAGACAACTACGTTTATTTTTATATATCTCTATACTTTCCAATGCGTTTAAATCAAATTTATTATTTCCTGGTTTTAAGAGTTTGAGATTATTGCTATTGAATTTATGGCCCGTTTCCAACGCGTGTGACGCCATGCTAGACTTATCAGTGCGGCCGTATTTGTAATGAGCTTGATGCTCCTTAAAGCGAGTTAAAATAGACCGAGTTGACTGCCCGATATATTTTTTGTCGCAATTTCCACATGCTATTTCGTAAATTCCCGCTTTATGAATGGGTTCCGTTTTATCTTTCGCATTTCCTAGTAGATTTTGTAAATTGTTGCTCGAAGTGTGAACCACTTTAAAGCCCGCTTTCCCGAAAATAGTATTCATACCTCTAGTTATTTGCGGTACGTATGGTATTTTTATAAATTTAGTAATTTTATTATCCCAATTTAAAGTGGTGGAATTTCGCAATAGCATTTTAAATTTTCGTTTCCTAATTAACCTATTGACAATATCTGGATCGAAACCATTACATTTCGCTATATCTTTGATTGTATTTACTTCCTTGCGGTATCTTTCAACGGATAACGGTAGACTCAACAGTCTATTAACTAAAAAACCAAAACTAGCCTCTTTGTGTTGACTACAGTGGTTCGAATCTGCAGTTATATACCGAGCTGTACTGGTTTCTTTCCTATAGATGTCAAATTCTAACTTACTGTCTTTCCTAATTACCAAAATGTCCAAAAATGGAAGCTGTCCTTCCCTTTCTATTTCATGGGTAAATTTCATAGAATTGAATCTACTATTTAAGTCGCTCAAAAAATCTTCAATGTTACATTTACTAGTGTCAAAAATGGCAAATATATCGTCTACATATCTCACCCACACCTTTGGAAAATATGTGAGCTCATCTTTCAGTTGGGTTTCAAATTTGCCCATGAAAATTTCTGCAATGAAAGGAGAGAGGCAATTTCCCATGGCTGTACCTTCACTTTGTTGAAAAAATGATCCACTGACTTTGAAATAATTCTGCTGCATACACAGATTTGTTAAATTAATGTATTCTTTGGCAGTTTGTCCATCAATGTTATTTTTATTAAGGAGTTCATACAAGTACTCCAAAGCCTTTGGTACAGGTACACTGGGAAAAAGTGAGCTGACGTCGAATGAAATTAATAATTCGTTATCATGCAGTGTGATGTGTTGAATTTTGTTTATAAACTCTAAAGTTTTAAGAAACCCTATAGGTTATTGATCCCTTTCACTTAAGAATACAATTTTATTGCTCTCATGTTCAAATTAGTTCTGAGAAACCCTATAGGTTTATCGATCCTTCTCACTTCAGTAGTGGAGGGTGGGTGAGTGGGGGTTGGATATTTTTAGCAACGTAATTTAAGTTTAGAATTTAGATTATCTTCTACTCCTGAAGATGCTGACGTTGTCAGCGAAACACGTGTCGAGTTTAATTACTGTGTCACTGTCTTTTGGCGTGTGGGGTTAACTTATTAAGAATTCATAGTGAATTTACGTCAAAGTTCTTGATCCATCCACTGTGTGTACGAAATGGCTTCCCGGTCACAGGATCTCAATTTGTATCATAAGGTTAGTACCAAGATTAAATTATTGAGTGCCGATATTCAATTTCTCAAAACTTGCAAATTTAACAGAATATTCCCAAATTTCATTCATGTTAAAATATCGTGTAATAATAAAAGAATTAATGATGTAGTTAATAAAGTTGCAAAAGAGAAATGGTTGAATATGGAACTCAATCATTTTTACGGTAAACGTAGTATGTTAGAATTAGAGGCGTACAATCTGTACCAAAAACTTACATATAAGCTAGACAGTTTAGGAAATCTAGAATGGGATAATTTTTTGAGGAGAATGGAGGTCACAAATACTGCTAAATATCTGAAAAAAGTTATGTCTAATAAGAAGAAGTTAATAAAGTTGGGAATAAACCCCTGTCAGAAATTAGATGCGACTAATTTCCCTCAGAAAAAGATCGACATTGTAGAAAATCTATCTTCTCAAACCTTTGATAAAGCCGAACTTAACTTATTAAATAAAGGCTTGAAGTTTAGCTTGCCAGAATCTCGTCGCGTAGGCACCGAAAATGTAATAGCTAGTATTGAATCCTCAATTCAGTACTTAACTGAATCCAAAAAAAGTATGATTAGGGGAACAGTTGCACAAAAATTATCTGAAAATATTATTAAATATCATGGTTCTCTTCCCCGTCACACAAACCACTCTAAAATTATCAAAGGACTGAGAGAGAAAGATTGTTTTTATCTTAAGGCAGATAAGGGTAACAAGGTTGTTATATTGGATAAATGTGACTATTACGAAAGAGTAAATAATTTAATAGAAAACGGTCCATACGTGAAAATTAACAAAGATCCGTTGCCAAAAATGATTTCAGATACTCAGAAAACATTTAAACTATGTAATAACCTCATTACCGCGGATATCAAACGTAAGCTACATGTGTCTAACCCAAAAGTACCACGCATGTATTGTTTACCGAAGATCCATAAAGTAGGGAAAGCCGTAAGGCCCATAGTTTCAGCTATAGATTCTCCTACTTACAAACTGTCCAAATGGTTAGTCAATGAATTTAATAACCTCGAAATCAAGCAGTCAAGTTTTTCAGTGAAGAACTCTTTAGAGTTTATAAACAAAATTCAACACATCACACTGCATGATAACGAATTATTAATTTCATTCGACGTCAGCTCACTTTTTCCCAGTGTACCTGTACCAAAGGCTTTGGAGTACTTGTATGAACTCCTTAATAAAAATAACATTGATGGACAAACTGCCAAAGAATACATTAATTTAACAAATCTGTGTATGCAGCAGAATTATTTCAAAGTCAGTGGATCATTTTTTCAACAAAGTGAAGGTACAGCCATGGGAAATTGCCTCTCTCCTTTCATTGCAGAAATTTTCATGGGCAAATTTGAAACCCAACTGAAAGATGAGCTCACATATTTTCCAAAGGTGTGGGTGAGATATGTAGACGATATATTTGCCATTTTTGACACTAGTAAATGTAACATTGAAGATTTTTTGAGCGACTTAAATAGTAGATTCAATTCTATGAAATTTACCCATGAAATAGAAAGGGAAGGACAGCTTCCATTTTTGGACATTTTGGTAATTAGGAAAGACAGTAAGTTAGAATTTGACATCTATAGGAAAGAAACCAGTACAGCTCGGTATATAACTGCAGATTCGAACCACTGCAGTCAACACAAAGAGGCTAGTTTTGGTTTTTTAGTTAATAGACTGTTGAGTCTACCGTTATCCGTTGAAAGATACCGCAAGGAAGTAAATACAATCAAAGATATAGCGAAATGTAATGGTTTCGATCCAGATATTGTCAATAGGTTAATTAGGAAACGAAAATTTAAAATGCTATTGCGAAATTCCACCACTTTAAATTGGGATAATAAAATTACTAAATTTATAAAAATACCATACGTACCGCAAATAACTAGAGGTATGAATACTATTTTCGGGAAAGCGGGCTTTAAAGTGGTTCACACTTCGAGCAACAATTTACAAAATCTACTAGGAAATGCGAAAGATAAAACGGAACCCATTCATAAAGCGGGAATTTACGAAATAGCATGTGGAAATTGCGACAAAAAATATATCGGGCAGTCAACTCGGTCTATTTTAACTCGCTTTAAGGAGCATCAAGCTCATTACAAATACGGCCGCACTGATAAGTCTAGCATGGCGTCACACGCGTTGGAAACGGGCCATAAATTCAATAGCAATAATCTCAAACTCTTAAAACCAGGAAATAATAAATTTGATTTAAACGCATTGGAAAGTATAGAGATATATAAAAATAAACGTAGTTGTCTTAACAGTAACTATGGTCCGATTCCGAACTCAACCCTGTATAGATTTATCAGGTAGATAGATTAAGTCTAGCCAAAAATATTTACCCTTCAGACCCTAATTTTATTGCTCTAATAGTTTTAAGAAACCCTATAGGTTATTGATCCCTTTCACTTAAGAATACAATTTTATTGCTCTCATGTTCAAATTAGTTCTGAGAAACCCTATAGGTTTATCGATCCTTCTCACTTCAGTAGTGGAGGGTGGGTGAGTGGGGGTTGGATATTTTTAGCAACGTAATTTAAGTTTAGAATTTAGATTATCTTCTACTCCTGAAGATGCTGACGTTGTCAGCGAAACACGTGTCGAGTTTAATTACTGTGTCACTGTCTTTTGGCGTGTGGGGTTAACTTATTAAGAATTCATAGTGAATTTACGTCAAAGTTCTTGATCCATCCACTGTGTGTACGAAATGGCTTCCCGGTCACAGGATCTCAATTTGTATCATAAGGTTAGTACCAAGATTAAATTATTGAGTGCCGATATTCAATTTCTCAAAACTTGCAAATTTAACAGAATATTCCCAAATTTCATTCATGTTAAAATATCGTGTAATAATAAAAGAATTAATGATGTAGTTAATAAAGTTGCAAAAGAGAAATGGTTGAATATGGAACTCAATCATTTTTACGGTAAACGTAGTATGTTAGAATTAGAGGCGTACAATCTGTACCAAAAACTTACATATAAGCTAGACAGTTTAGGAAATCTAGAATGGGATAATTTTTTGAGGAGAATGGAGGTCACAAATACTGCTAAATATCTGAAAAAAGTTATGTCTAATAAGAAGAAGTTAATAAAGTTGGGAATAAACCCCTGTCAGAAATTAGATGCGACTAATTTCCCTCAGAAAAAGATCGACATTGTAGAAAATCTATCTTCTCAAACCTTTGATAAAGCCGAACTTAACTTATTAAATAAAGGCTTGAAGTTTAGCTTGCCAGAATCTCGTCGCGTAGGCACCGAAAATGTAATAGCTAGTATTGAATCCTCAATTCAGTACTTAACTGAATCCAAAAAAAGTATGATTAGGGGAACAGTTGCACAAAAATTATCTGAAAATATTATTAAATATCATGGTTCTCTTCCCCGTCACACAAACCACTCTAAAATTATCAAAGGACTGAGAGAGAAAGATTGTTTTTATCTTAAGGCAGATAAGGGTAACAAGGTTGTTATATTGGATAAATGTGACTATTACGAAAGAGTAAATAATTTAATAGAAAACGGTCCATACGTGAAAATTAACAAAGATCCGTTGCCAAAAATGATTTCAGATACTCAGAAAACATTTAAACTATGTAATAACCTCATTACCGCGGATATCAAACGTAAGCTACATGTGTCTAACCCAAAAGTACCACGCATGTATTGTTTACCGAAGATCCATAAAGTAGGGAAAGCCGTAAGGCCCATAGTTTCAGCTATAGATTCTCCTACTTACAAACTGTCCAAATGGTTAGTCAATGAATTTAATAACCTCGAAATCAAGCAGTCAAGTTTTTCAGTGAAGAACTCTTTAGAGTTTATAAACAAAATTCAACACATCACACTGCATGATAACGAATTATTAATTTCATTCGACGTCAGCTCACTTTTTCCCAGTGTACCTGTACCAAAGGCTTTGGAGTACTTGTATGAACTCCTTAATAAAAATAACATTGATGGACAAACTGCCAAAGAATACATTAATTTAACAAATCTGTGTATGCAGCAGAATTATTTCAAAGTCAGTGGATCATTTTTTCAACAAAGTGAAGGTACAGCCATGGGAAATTGCCTCTCTCCTTTCATTGCAGAAATTTTCATGGGCAAATTTGAAACCCAACTGAAAGATGAGCTCACATATTTTCCAAAGGTGTGGGTGAGATATGTAGACGATATATTTGCCATTTTTGACACTAGTAAATGTAACATTGAAGATTTTTTGAGCGACTTAAATAGTAGATTCAATTCTATGAAATTTACCCATGAAATAGAAAGGGAAGGACAGCTTCCATTTTTGGACATTTTGGTAATTAGGAAAGACAGTAAGTTAGAATTTGACATCTATAGGAAAGAAACCAGTACAGCTCGGTATATAACTGCAGATTCGAACCACTGTAGTCAACACAAAGAGGCTAGTTTTGGTTTTTTAGTTAATAGACTGTTGAGTCTACCGTTATCCGTTGAAAGATACCGCAAGGAAGTAAATACAATCAAAGATATAGCGAAATGTAATGGTTTCGATCCAGATATTGTCAATAGGTTAATTAGGAAACGAAAATTTAAAATGCTATTGCGAAATTCCACCACTTTAAATTGGGATAATAAAATTACTAAATTTATAAAAATACCATACGTACCGCAAATAACTAGAGGTATGAATACTATTTTCGGGAAAGCGGGCTTTAAAGTGGTTCACACTTCGAGCAACAATTTACAAAATCTACTAGGAAATGCGAAAGATAAAACGGAACCCATTCATAAAGCGGGAATTTACGAAATAGCATGTGGAAATTGCGACAAAAAAAAAAATATATCGGGCAGTCAACTCGGTCTATTTTAACTCGCTTTAAGGAGCATCAAGCTCATTACAAATACGGCCGCACTGATAAGTCTAGCATGGCGTCACACGCGTTGGAAACGGGCCATAAATTCAATAGCAATAATCTCAAACTCTTAAAACCAGGAAATAATAAATTTGATTTAAACGCATTGGAAAGTATAGAGATATATAAAAATAAACGTAGTTGTCTTAACAGTAACTATGGTCCGATTCCGAACTCAACCCTGTATAGATTTATCAGGTAGATAGATTAAGTCTAGCCAAAAATATTTACCCTTCAGACCCTAATTTTATTGCTCTAATAGTTTTAAGAAACCCTATAGGTTATTGATCCCTTTCACTTAAGAATACAATTTTATTGCTCTCATGTTCAAATTAGTTCTGAGAAACCCTATAGGTTTATCGATCCTTCTCACTTCAGTAGTGGAGGGTGGGTGAGTGGGGGTTGGATATTTTTAGCAACGTAATTTAAGTTTAGAATTTAGATTATCTTCTACTCCTGAAGATGCTGACGTTGTCAGCGAAACACGTGTCGAGTTTAATTACTGTGTCACTGTCTTTTGGCGTGTGGGGTTAACTTATTAAGAATTCATAGTGAACATATAACATATTTGAAATTTGAACTACCATTCCAAACACCCAAATTAATTTCCAGTTTAGCTTTCTTATTTTAAATATACGAGTATACCGCTCCATTCCACACAGAACTTTCTCAGTGTTAGTTTGCAAATTAAATCTGTAGCCAAAATTCGACTTTTTTGTAAATGAAATCGGCCGTGCTATACTATGAAATCTGAAAATAAAATTCTACCCGCAATACATGATACTAGGATAATAAGATTTGATATTGTGCATGTTTTTATCGTAAAAACCCGCCATTTCAAACTAAATTTAAGATGAGAAAAATGTACCTTTTTAATATCGGGTCACCAAATTACGACATGTGCAAAACGTCACTATTTTTGTTCGGTTTAATATCTTATGTCATTATCCTTGTATCATGCCCACAACATATTGTGGGAAGATGTTTTCTTTCTTGTGTCAAAATAGTCTTAGCCACATCTTATTTAAATACTATCTCGCGAATAAATAAATAAATAAAACTTCACGATGAGTATGAGAAAAATGCATTAAAAAGTCATTTTAACATAATGTTAAGGAATGATTTATAAACTTTGCTAGAGAGTGCACAACTACATAAATATCAGGGCGAACTTGTTTTATAAGAAAATGTGCATCGTCTTATTCAGTCAGAATACTAACTAATATTGTGACATCCAGTTGAACACTAAGTGAATTTGGGATGCTTTTCAGACTAAAGTTGCATACTTAACAACCATGTAGCTAGTCCAAATTTACATCTATTGTGGTAAATTTTAAGGAAATGCTGTTAAACGATCTCGCGAGCATCCAGAATTTTATTGACCAGTTCTTAGACATAAATATGATTGATGGCGATACTGACATGCTGCATAAGCTGTATGTTAATATAACGGCTTTACCTTGGTGTGAGATGGCTGTCATAGGTACAGTTGATGTAACAGAGGGAGTATATGATTTCCAATAAGACCGTTTACTTTCTTGTATCGCCCGTCGAGCTTTAGCTCTTAATTGCTTAAAAGTTAACATATTTTCTTTTGTCGGATGTTTCTTGAAACGGTTCAAAGCTTTTTTCTTTTCATAAACTGCAGCCTTAACCGTTTCGTTCCACCAGGGTTTCTGATGAGATTTATTATTGACTGGAGTAATATTGTCTGTAGCAATTGATGTGTTAATGTTATCTTCTATTGTTGGCAAAATAGCATTATCTGTAAAATTTTAGCCATTAGCACAATCTGTCTTATTGGCGAATGATTTTAAGTATGTATATGGTTTTTCCTGATTTTACACAAATTTTATATCGATTACATCTGCTCTATCTCGTAAATTTGCTCTTACGTGAAGACTTACTGACAAATTCTTTTCTAGCTGATGGTCATTTTATCTGTTCAAAGCAAATATGCTTAGAGTTCAAATTGTAATAAACAGCATTATTTGGAATTATGTATTTGCTCTGTTGTCCTACCCCTAGCATTTGTTGTGGCTCTGCATTAAGCTGGTTAAACATTAGTTATAATAGTGATTTTTATTTCTGCAGTTTGTAAAATGACAACTTTTATTGTGAATGATTTACAGATAATTTTGCACAATTTGTGTAACTTACCAATTTCAGAGTCCTTGAGCACAACATCAGCTATTTCAAAAACTTTCAGAGGTAACGGCATTTTCTTGTTTGCAGCGATAGTTTTCAAAATTCCGGGCAATAACGTTGTCCGACACACTTGAAATTCTAATGTTTTCGGGTTTGATATATGGACAGCAGGTATTTCATCAATAGAATGACCTAACTTTGTCGATACATCATCTCTTGAACACTAAATTAATTATCAAGAATTATTTACTATTAGGGTAAAATTATGGTAATTACCAATGAGAAGGACAGTGCTTCTGTGAATCCAGCCTGCGAAATTGGTTCTCTCAGAAGATCGGTAAGTTTATTAATAGGGTATTGTTGACCAATTGTACTAGTTTTTGGAAACGTCCTTGTTATTTTATTATAACCATAAGCTATCGCCACATCTTCATAGATATCACAAGCGTGAATTATGTCATGTCTCGTTGGTGGAATTGTAACAGACAATTTAGTTTCAGACACCAGTTCTGTTTTTAAGCACATTTTGGAAAGCAGATTGGCTATGTTGTCTCCTGGTTCACTACAGGAAAAAGAAAATCAATATGCTTCGAATTATTAAATAAGTCTTAAGCATTTTACCTCAAACCAATATAATTATTAGCTTCTTTTGTAGATACAACTTCTTTTCGATAATCTAATGTTGGGTAAGTATAGACAGTGCCATCTGAATAAACAACCTCGCATATTTCTGCTGTATGCTTATCCTCACAGTATTGACTGAACATACTAATCAATGTATCCAATACTATTTTTGCCTACACAAAATAAATAAATATATATTGCATGTTGAAATACATATTCAAGAAGTTAATTTGTGTCATAAAGTTAATGATTTCTTGATTTAAAGGTCCACTCAGGTCATTGCAGAATAGTTTTTTTACGATTTCTTATAGCTACCACCTGAACTAAACAAATAGCAGCTGCATCCAAATAAGTTGTCGAACCCAATCTCTCGAGACTCGTATGGTACGAATTTAATACAGTCACCCTGGCTGGTGTTACACTGTTAGGATCTTGAAGCTGTTTAATGAATACAACTAATAATTATTATTATAACTGTACGTACAAGGTCTCTGAGAAATAGGATACGTGTATAAATTCTCGCAAATTACACGAAAACATAAGTTATGAACACGATATACTAGGGGGATTAAAAAAATTAAATTAAATTAAAAATTAAAAAAAAGAACACTTTTGCTCCAAATGAAAGGTCACCACCATCAATAGCACACACTAACAATTGAAGAAATTAATGATAAAGAAGATTGGTGAAAACATTTAACAGTATTTTTTAATTCTAATAAAATTTAATTCAATTTTAATCTACGATAAATAAGTAGAAAAGTGTTACTATTAGGATTATTTAATCTAAATAATCAGCTTAGAAACTATCAGACAGTAGGAAATCCAGATAATCTTTATCTACCGCATTGGCATATTATACTGGTACAGAGCGCCACCACAGAAGTTAAGATTCCGCATTTCTTCTTTCCTCAGGAAGTGTCCAGGAGTTCAAAGTGTTTGTAGTCTAAACTCGTAGATATTTCACCATATGTAAAATTTCACATTGGCATTCGCACAATCACCGATGCGGAATCCACGGCAACTATTATGACAGCATCGATGAAAGCTTGCAGCTTCATTTATTAGGTATATCTCCAAATCTGATTGTCCAATTTTTTAATGGTTTTGTAGCTCACACATCATTGGAGTGCATTCATGTCAGGGTTGGTATAGTGATGTAAAATACCTGGGTATTTATTTTTAGGGGTAAATACCCTGAATATTTACCCGGGGTATGTACCCAAAATGGGTATTTTAGTGGGTATTTATAGTTTTAGCTCAGTAAATAGAAAGTAGTAGTCTTAAAAGCCATTGTACCACGGAATAATAAACATTATTATTCCATGATTGTACAATGATTGTACAATGGTGGTTACTTAAAATAAACTAAAGATTAAAAATGTGTGGTCAAGCAAATAATATTCTAGAAATGAATTTTTATTTCTATAAAAGGTATCAAAATAAAGGCTAATGCAACAATATTTAAAAACAAACTAGAGAATAGCACTTTATCTGACATGTAAAAGTGAGGTTATACTTAACTATAACTATAACTATAACAGAGTGCCACCTAAACGTACGTTTAGTGTTGGGAGTTTTACTTCAATAATTCGGGACCTAAGTGCCTCCGTCATACGTCAGATTTTCATTCCAAACAAAACAAAAGCACGTGCCATTTGACGTTTATCGATATTATTTAGAACGTCTTAAACTAGTTTTTGCAATATAATTCTAGACGTTTTGCAGTGAAAACAGTTTATTTTCAATTTGTGTGTTGGGCTTACGCGTAAAAACTTGAAAACAACTATATGTAATTATAATTATATTTCAGAGGTTAGGTTAAAACGTCAGAAAGCACGTGGCTTTGTTTTGTTTGGAATGAAAATCTGACCTTTGTGACGCGCCACTTATCTCCCGAATTGTACTACATTATTTTCATATATACCTAATTAAAACTACATAAAATATTTGTAAAATACCCGGATATTTTCTAGTCGGGTAAATACCCAGGTAAATACCCATTCATAAATACCCTACCCAGTGGGTATTTACCCGACTCACATCACTAGGTTGGTACAGAAAAACCCACACTACAAAAACCCAGTTGGGTTTTGGACAAAAATATCCTAATAACAACCAAATGAAAATCTGGGGATTTTCTTAAATGCGACATTTAATAAAACCAAGGAAATCTAAAAAGTATCTTCTGTACCTGCCAGCTCCTAAAAACCGCTAGGTACCTACACAAAAGTTGGAAGTTGCAACTAGGGTTACCAGGTGCTAAATTATAAATTCCGGTCGTGACCAGTGAAAAATCCTGATTTTATAAGAAAAGTCCGGTTTCTGGTGTAAAAAATGAAACTAAAATTTTTAATTTCCTTTTTATTACTTGTATAAGCTTTTTATAACTAATTAAGTTACTTATATTTTTGGCCACTTGAAGCAGCTTTTAAAAAGTCTTTTTTCCCGTAAATTGCACCATAAAATTCCTCACGTCATATTTCTTAAGTTGTATTGAGTTAGTAATATAGCCCTTATGGAATCCACTGACAATCTATTTCTTTCTTTGGTCCACTGTGATTATGCAGCATAATGCAAAAAAAATATTGGCAAATTTTCAATAATTGTGAAAACTGTGTGCAATCATTACAGTCGTTAAAGAAAATACTCCACTGCTTTTCAGAAAGTCCTTCGTAAAAATTGTTTGTTTTGGTTTTTAGGCAATTTCTTAACAGGCAAAACTCTTCGAATAAATTAACATCATCAATAATGATGCTTTTATTTCTCAAAAATGTAACACAAGGAATAATGTCATCAAACTGTGACTCATAATTTTGTTTTAATAACATCCAATCAAAACATTTGTAGCAGTCTAAAGGTTTTATCCATATATTTATGTACTTTATACATTCTTGGTCTCGTGCGTCGTCGTGCAGTCGCGTTCTCGCATCGCGCTACCCTGCTACTGCATCGTTGCCGGATGGCACAGAAAATTCGGTCTTTAATGAAATCCGGGTGGAGTCCGGTCAACGCCTTTAAAATACGGTCAAGACCGGATTTATCCGGTCTGATGGCAGAGCTGCTACAAGTACTAGTATAAAGTACTTCCAGTACCAGTATCCAGTAAACACTGAAAGTACTGCAAGTATCCAGTACCGAGTAATCTACTTTTAGAGAAGTATTGCAAGTAATAAGTATTTTACTTGAAAGTTTTAAAATGCAGTACCTAGTATCCAGTACAGACTACTTGCAGTATTATCAGTACTTGAATTAAATAAAAAACTTGAAGTACATGAAAGAATTTCAAGTACCAAGGACTAGTTACTTCCAGTATAAGACATTACTATACAAATAGATGACAGGGAAAAAGAGCTATAAGGATTAAGTAAATAATTGTAAGGTTTACTGTCTTGTGGTACTATATGCACTTATCTGTAGAGCATTTATATTGGGTACTTCTTAAAAAAACTGCAAATTGCATAAAGATACTTGTTATTGAAATAAGAAATATAAACTAAACAACATTTTTAATTGCATAAAAAAATAAAGTTCAATTGACACTAGTTCATTAGTTGTCAGTAATTTTTGTTGGCCTTTAACAACACTAACTTTTCGAAATTTCCGTCTGTTAAGGCGTGTCTTCGTGGGTTATTAATTATTTGGCGAATGAAAACAAGCGTTCTACAGAAACAGAAGATGGCAAAATGGTATTGTATTTTATGAAAAGACGCTTAATATGATGATAATCATCTAGCATACAAATATTGCTTCTTCTGTCATTCAAATATTTTAAAAATTCCAACTCAAACTGATTCGGCAATGCACTTGCACTGACTGAGAAAAACTAACCCTTATACCGTTTCCCTATACACCGATGGAAGAGACATTAAAATTTGAAGTTTCCAGTTTGAACCTGTTAATACTTGTATAAACACTTAAAACGCAAAATGCAGGCACTTGGAGTACTTTTTTTACTGCAAGTACAAAAAGTACTTACGATACCAAAAAAAACTTCAAGTAAATTACTTTTACTTAAATGTTTCAGTCCAGTACCAAATACAAGTACCTCAGCATCAAAGTATTGCAAGTACCCAGTACAAGTAATAATTTTTGAAAGTACTTGAAGTAATGTACTGTAAGTATCGTATTTACTGAGTACTGGACTTGCAATACCTTCCTGTACTCAGTATAGCAGCTCTGTCTGATGGTAACTCTAGGTGCAACCAAAGAGTCAAACAAATATTGAATAAATCTATTAAAAATAAAATAAACTGTTTCATAAAAATAAATGCAAGTATAAGGGCATGTAAAGACAATTACAGCATTTTGTAGAGTATTTTGTTCGGAGAGTCAGCGCCTTGAGTCTATCCTTTAGCCGCGTAGACCTCAGCCTATATAGCTAATGACGTCGCTTCTAGGTTTCTCCAATTTCATTGATTTGACAAAAATATGCAGTTTGGCTCTACAAAATTAGTAGTCTGATTTCGCTTTCCAATTTTAAGATCTGACTGGACCTTTAATGTGTTATAATGGGGGGGGGGGGGGGTATTTTTCTTGTATAAGAATTCTGGACCACTTTAAATACAGAGGGAAGTTTTAAAACGGTTCACAATTGCCAATTATAGATAATATTGTAATTGCTCACAACTAGTAGAAGATCCTTAAAACCACTTAAAAATGTATCTGTCAAATTTATTTTGTTAATCAACTGCTGCTATCACCTTTATGATAAATATTAAAAATATATTTAAACTCTCTTGTAGACTTGTTCTTATCATAAACAGAATCAAGTTTGGACTATCTATTTTAATTTAAATTGCCCCATTTTTCCCTAAATCTTTTTCAGAATTTTATGTTGCTTTTGAGCTTCTTAAAAAGGAGGTAATCTGATGAGTGCACTTATCAGTGAGTCGTAACAGGTTGCAAAGAGATAGCAAAGAAACATCTGTAATGCCTCGTGTTAAAAAGATATATGAAATGATAGTGCAAAATGGTCCATAGTGCAACCCATAAAGAAATAAACAGAACTAGCTGCAATGTTTGGTGCCAGGGAGAAATAATGCAAAAGATTTTGAGCACCAAACATTAGACTTCTCGATAAGGTGCTCACTGTACTATCTTTATATACATTTTACCTTTGTAAGATCTGTAGCAGTGCATTCAATAAAAACATTTTTTGTGTCCAAAGTAATTTTAGAGTGATTTCCATTTATAATTGGTGGCATTGACAACACTCTCCCTTTAGCGTCATAGATTATAGGATACACAGGACTATCTTTTATTATCGGCAAATACTGTTTAAGCTGCGCGTGAGTCTAAAACAATCAATTGTTAACATTCATTAGTCATTACTGCGATAATATCATAGAACTCACAGAATACAACTCTATCAGCTCTACTGCAGTATATTCTTTCGTTTGATTTAGTGGTGTAAATTTAATTTCCGACGGCGGTTTTGCATCATATGTAAAAGGACCTTCGATAGTATCTAAATCATGCGTTCCGATAGCTACTAATGAGCGTTTTCGACAAATGTTTTGGTGTAATTTATCTTGGAGTTCTATGAAACTAGCATAAGAATCTTGAGTGAAGTATAAATTACGAAGAACTGCAGCTACGGCATGTGGTCTTATTTTTGCTGGATTCGGTGTCAATATTAATTTAATTGCATCTCCTTCCACAGGTTTTATTGCCTTGTAAACTGGAAGTGGAATTCTAAAACATTTAAACTTAAGAAAAAGGACAATTTATGATAGGAACATACTTTCTCAAAAATACTAATAATCCAGTTACTAGACCTTCCAGACATAATAAATCATATCGATTAGCAGGAACGTCAATTCGGTAAATGATATCTTCAGAAGCACCAACGGATGATAGAGAATCTTCACCTTGTTCTTTAGTTATCATCTGTTTCTCTGTGGTCTAAAAATTTATGTACTAGCACAGAACTTATTAAAATTATCGAGAATACATACCACTTCGTCCAATTCGAGACCAAATTCAAAGCAAAGGCTCTGGAACTCATCGTCAGCTGGAACAGAAATTATGAATTTGTTTATTATAATAAAATAAACGGAGCATGTACACACTGTAAGTTTTTCCCAAAGCTTTGAATAATAAATCACGTTTAACACCGACTGTTGGCATCCTAAATAAAGCATATGTGAATCAATTTACAGCAGAACACACGGCAGCACAGCACTGACAGAAAATAATAAGGTTAATAATTTATTGCATCAGCCTGTCAGTTGCTCAGTTGTCAATTTTCACGTGTTTAGATCAGCAGTTCTCTTTTAATTCTAAGGATGTTGATAGAATTTACCGCTAGATAGCACTCACGTTAAATAATTCAACTTAAATTGACAGATGGCAATCATGAACGAAAAAGAAATCTTCTTTACCACAGTATCTTAGGTTATGTTATGTGCTAGGTAAAATAATCATAAAATAGAAATAGTGGCAATGTCTTCACAAATAAGTACAAAAGAAAGACTTTTAAGTATATTAGACGACATTGAATTGATTTCGAAGTAAGTATTTTCATTATTTATTTAAAAACGCAATTGTTTATTTGCTTGAGTTGTGGAGGAGCTTATGCTGATACTTAGGCCCGGTTTTTCAAAGAATCCAACACCGGATTAAGTCTGACACTCGCTTCGTTGCTATGATACCGGCTTGCTGATTGGCTGGCTTCATAGCAACGAGGGCGGTGTCAGACTTAATCCGGTGTTGGATTCTTTGAAAAACCGGGCCTTAATATATTTTTCAGAGAAATGATCGAGAATGCGATAGCTCCTAAACATTTAAAGCTGTCTGGCGTGGACTATTCTAACTTGACAGACCTTTTAGTAGCAAAAGACAACGAGTTAAAAGAAGTTCTAAAATTAGCTGCAGAACAGGCTCAATTAGATAAAAAAATGGACATACTTAAAGCTGAAATTGAAAGACAGGATCAGGATATTAATCAGTTACAAAAGCAGTTGAAAGAAGCCGAACAAATTTTGTCGACAGCTATTTATCAAGCCAATCAGAAGTTGCAGTCCATCGCACGTGCAAATAAAAGACCTGTTCCTTCAGAAGAGTTAATTAAGTTTGCACATCGTATTAGTGCTTCAAATGCTGTGTGCGCTCCTTTGACTTGGCAACAAGGTGATCCACGGAGGCCTTACCCCACAGATATAGAAATGAGATTGGGATTCCTTGGTCGCTTAAGCGATCCTATCAATGGGCATATATTGCAGCAACAAAATAGCATTTCTGAACTACACAGGCCAGGGCATCCTGGAGGTTAATAACACTCGGTTATTTTTTTCGAATATGTAATGCACATATTTTTTAGATATTCCAGCTGCGCAACAAAATCAGTTTGCATGGCATCCTTCAGGAGAAATTCATATGACTGTTGGACAAGGCAGTGTATCAATGGATACCAGAAATCACAAACAAGAAACAGAGGATGTCGAAGTTATGTCTACCGACTCTAGTAGTAGTTCTTCAAGTGATTCTCAGTAATTTTTTCATAGTATTATTATTATTTATTTGTTGTTTGAAATATATATTTTAAAGCAATGTATACTTACTTTATAGTTAGTAAACTTTTCTTACTTTTTGCAGTTAAGTTTATTTACTTCTCACAGTTAATAAACAAAATTTCGATTCAGTCAGTTCCCTTTGTTGCTAATTTGGAATCAATAATTTTTTTTAACTTGGATGGTAGTGTAATTAAGAACGTCAGAGTGCAAGGGTGTTCATGTATATTTTGAGCTGGCCCGTTATGCTCTTTAATTTCCCAAAAAATTGGGTTAATAAAAGTTTTAATTCATTTTACAAAGATTCGAAATAAGGCCTGAAAAGCGATTAAATACTCTGAATATTTTTATGAATTCTGATTTTTCATGTGATCAATAATTTTTTTATCCTGAAATAGAGAGGAAGTTATGGGTGGTTCAAAATATCTACTAAATACGTGGACAACCTGTGTATTCAGATGTCGAAGTTAAATGTTGTACGTAACTTTTATTGCCAATATTTCTTGTGTAAATAAATATTTTACCAGGCTATTGAGGAAAATCAGAAAGTAAGGTGTACCTTTTTGGTGCCAAAAACAGTGCCGCAGTAATTAAACTCGACGCGTGTTTCGCTGATAACGACAGCATCTTCAGGAGTTGAAGGTTAATCACAGTGCCGCAGTAATTAAACTCGACGCGTGTTTTGCTGATAAAGACAGCAACTTCAGGAGTTGAAGGTTAATCTTAAATTTACACTGCATTGCTATAAATAACACCCTCGCTCCCTCCTCCCAGGCTCCCAGCACAGGTAGGTACTCAAATAAAATGAATGGATAAATCTATAGCCATAGTGAGACTTATTAGGACTAAAGGGTAGCTAGGAAAATATTCATTGCTGGTCTTAAATAATTCTATCTGCCTGATAAACCTGTACAGGTTCGAATTTGGAATCAGACCATAATTATTACTGTTAAGTCGACTCCGTTTATTTTTATATACCTATCGCTATACTTTCCAAGGCAAATTTATTATTCCCTGGCTTTAAGAGTTACAAATTATTGATGTTTAATTTATGGCACATATCCAATGCGTACGAGGTCATACTAGACTTATCCGTGCAGCCGTCTTTATAATGAGCATGCAGCTCCTTAAAGCGAGTTAAAATAGACCGAGTTGACTGCCAAATATATTTTTTGTCGCAATTTCCGCATGCTATTTCCCGCTTTATGAATGAATGGGTTCCGTTTTATCCTTCGCATTTCCAAAATAAGTAGGTTTTGTAAATTGTTGCTAGAAGTGTAAACTAATTTGAAGCCTTTTTTCCCAAAAACTGTATTCACGTCTCTAGTTATCTGCGGTACATACGCATACGGTAGGTACTTTTATAAATTTGGTTATCCCATTTAAAGTGGTGGAATTTCGCAATGCTTAGTAAGTATTTTAAATTTACGTTTCCTAATTAATCTACACATATAAGTATAATTTCTGTATGGAAACCGTTAGATTTCGCTATATCTTTGATTGTGTTTACTTCTTTGTGGTACTTTTATAATCTTTCAACGGATAATGGTAAACTCAACAGTCTAAAATCCAAAACTAGCCTCTTTATTGTGCTGACTGCAGTGATTAGAATCTGCAGTTATACTTATACCGAGCTGTACTGGCTTCTTTTCTATAGATGTCAAATTCTAACTTGCTATCTTTCTTAATTAGCAAAGTGTCTAAAAATGGAAGCTGTCCCTTCCTTTCTATTTCATGGATAAATTTGATAGAGTTGAATTTACTATTTAAGTCCCTCAAAAATCTTCAATATTACATTTACTCTTGTCATATACGGCAAATATATCGTCTACATATCTCACCTTTCGTGTCACTCACGCCTTTGGAAAATATGAGAACTCATCTTTCAGTTGGGTTTAAAATAATTTGCCCTTAAAAAATTCTGTATTAAAGGGAGAGAGGGAGAGATTTGCTTAAAAATGTCATACCTATTTAGTAGGTAACGGTTTTACAATTATTTTTAGTTTTGCTGCTATATGATAGTATACACGGTATCCCAACGAAAACTTGTACCCCCATAAAACTCGGCAAAATAAACGTTTTGACAAAAATTCAAAAACACGTCATTATTAAATAAAAAATTACTTCGCGTAGGTACTACCAATAAGTATAACAAAATTGTTTTATTTAACCGGTTTCAAGATCTACAAACGATCCCATCATCAGAAATGTTTAAGAAAAATTGTAAACAAATTTGTTTACAATTTTTCTTAAACAAATTTGTTTACAATTTTTCTTAAACATTTCTGATGATGGGATCGTTTGTAGATCTTGAAACCGGTTAAATAAAACAATTTTGTTATACTTATTGGTAGTACGCGAAGTAATTTTTTATTTAATCATGGATTTCTACCGAATAGTGAAAAGTGAAAATATTAACTACATAAAAACACGTCAATTTTTATATCAAAGGGGACCAATTTTTATGCAATAATCATTCTAGCAACTCTAGCCCTGTGCGGGGGGTAGCGACCCCCCAAAATTTTTAAATGGGACAGGGGGTCAAATGATCCCTACTTTGGAAGGGTTTTTCATTACTTACACAACCGTATTTGTTTTATTCAATTCCATCAATTTGTTACCGAGAAATTGCTTCTTGAAGTTTTCAAGTTAAAAAATTAATAAAAGCACAAAAAGGTTTAAACTATCGAATGTATTGCTCGAAATGACCTCCACCAATTGTCATACAATAATACATTCTGGATTCAAATCGGGATCTTACATTTCTCAAGACCTCAGGAGTTATTAGCCGGCATTCTTCTTTGGAATGAACCATTTTGATTTAGTAAATAAACACGATTTTATACTGTGGCGAATAAGTTTATTTTGACATTTGTTCTGATGTTATTTTGTTCTTACTTTTTATTCTTATTAGTTTACTCGATTTTGTTACTTTTCCATTCTAATACATTCGGTAGTTTAAACCTTTTTGTGTTTCATTAATTTTTTAACTTGGAAACTTCAAGAAGCAATTTCTCGGTAACAAATTGATCGAATTGAATAAAACAAATACGGTTGTGTAAGTAATGAAAGACCCCCCGTCTCATTTAAAAATTGGGAGGGGGGATCGCTACCCCCCCCGCACAGGGCTAGAGTTGCAAGAATGATTATTACATAAAAATTGGTCCCCTTTGATATAAAAATCGACGTGTTTTTCGGATTTTTGTCAAAACGTTTATTTTGCCGAGTTTTACGGTGGTACAAGTTTTCGTTGGGACGCCGCCGCCGTGTACGTATTTCGAAGTAATTTGACTTATAAAATTCAAAAATTGCAGTCTGAATTCCTGTCTACAATGTTACAATCTTGCATTAGGTATTCCATTTCCTCGCTTTTCCAATTCCAATTCAACTTTCAACAAAATGTTAATAATACGTAAGAAACGATAAATAAAGCAGTATTACTAATCTGAAGGTACTTTGGTGAAATTAGTGTACTTATACGTACTTACGCATTGCATTCGTTCGCAAAGCCCCATGCAAAATCATATTCATCTTCTACGCAATCTTCTTTGGATGCTATGTGAATGCTATTGACAATATCCTCTAAAATACCTAGTTCTGAAGTCGCTGCTTTTGTCGATAATTCGACAGAATGGAAAGTATACTGTCTATAATTTGATCTTCAACACGTTTGTATGCAAAGCCCGTAATGTTTAAAAACGTTTACTTATTTCGTTTATACATGGGCTTGTATGTATGCATTTTTACTGCTACAATATACCTACTTATTGAGTAGGTATGCTAATGCTAAATTAAACCAAAGTGTTCTAAATTATATGTATACCTATTATTTGAAAAGGGAAATGCAATGCTCGATCAGACTAGTGGGCTCGCGGGGTATACCATTCGAGCAATAGTGATTAAGTACTTAGTTTGAAAATTTGCCACCTTCTCAAAATTTACCGCTCTTACTTACAAATTATGATATCTGTTGGAATTTATGAACATCATAAAATGCATTTCTTGCAGAATTATTGCGGGCCTCTTTCTAGGTACCCTGGATTTAAGGTTTATGGCCCTTTTCCTGTATACCCGTCGCTCTGGCGTCAGCTGCGAATTCCAGTGTCTCACGCCTCATAACAATTTTTGTATAAATAGTAAGGTGTAAGTTCATCATTCATTCATTCATCAGTAGTAGGTATTCATTCATCAGTATTCAGCATTGGTCTCGAGCAAGCAGACGTAGAAAATCATTATCATTATTTTTTGTTATGTGTAAGTGTAAGTTCTTCAATATAAGTTGTTACGTTTACGCATGAGTTTTAATCAAATCAAACGGTCCTTCGAGCAAAACCAAAATTACACAATTACAACGAAAATCAGCAGCAGCAAATTCAAAACATTGGTCCTTCGAGCCGGATTGGAACTTATCTCCACGATAAGAAATCCAGCGTCTTTTATCAACAGGCCACCAGAGAAGATCAAATAGTGGTTATAATCAACGACGAACAACGTCAGCATCAAAACCAAACAGCACAGAGGGAGAAAAGGATATAAGTAGTAAGTCCCGTTTCCCTTTTGCTTTCATTTTTCAATATCATTATCATTAATTTATTAGCACGTATCGCTTCGTCTGTGTCAGCGCAGTTATTAATTCATTTTATTAATATTATTTAACAGGGATATTATCCTAACATCATAATAACAAACAAACATTAACATGGCTCAATTATTAACAGAACTTAAGAAAAAACGGACGTCACTAAAAACAAAATTAACTCGTTTTGAAACTATTCTAACTAATTTTGACCCCGAAAGTGATGATATTGAAGAAATTAATGCTAGATTTGAAAAAATTAAAGATATCGATGAGCAATTTGAACAAATTCAATTCGAAATAGATTTAAAAGCAGAAGGAGAAGATCCTAAAGAAGTAGAAATTTTTGAAAATCAATATTTTTCGGTAGTAACAAAACTCAAAAAATTATTAAAACATACATCCGTTTCAGAAGTTAGTACAATCAATAAACAATAATAATAGTAGTGGTAGTAGTATTAAATCTGTAAAATTGCCAGAATTGTCATTACCTGTTTTTGATGGAAAATTCTATGAGTGGGTAACTTTTCATGATACATTTAAATCGTTAGTTCACGATAACACTTTATTGAACGACATCGATAAATTTCAATATTTAAAAACATCGGTAAGCGGCGACGCTGCCTAGGTGATTAGAAACTTACCAATTATCGCAGAAAACTATCAAGTAGCATGGCAAAAACTAAAAACACGGTACGAAGATAAGGAAGGTATTATTCTTAAACATGTAAAATGCTTATTCGATTTAAATTCGACTAGTAAAGATTCTTTCCGAGATTTAAGGCACTTAGCGGATCATGTATCGAGTCATCTCGAAGCTATTCAACATCTCGACGAATCTAAACTGGAAGACAGATTATTGATTCATTTAATTTCTGGAAAATTTGACCAAGCAACAAAAAACGAATGGGAAATGACAATTGCGAACAAACAAGCTCCGTCATTAAACTTTTTACTAGAGTTCTTAGTAAAACGTTCAAAACTATTAGAGAAAACAAAAGACAATAAACATTCAACATCAGACATGAAATCTACCAATCAAAAATCAAATTATAATGTTAACGGTCATAGAAACCCACCAAAACTACAACACAGTAATTTTAAATATCATCATAATTATTTAACCACGCAGCAAAAATCATGCACATTTTGTTCGGGTCATCATGCAATTTACTTTTGTAAATTATTTTTAGATTTACCTATAGATCGACGTATATCAGAACTAAAATCAAAAGGGATATGTCTAAACTGCTTGAGATCTAATCATATTACAAACGATTGTAAGTCGCAAAATTCCTGCAAATTGTGTAACATGAAACACAATACATTAATTCATACAAATCAAACTAGCCAGGAACATAGTCAAAATCAAATTAGCAATAGAGAATCCCTAAGCACCAATTCAGTAGCATGTTGTGCAAACGCTTGTAACACCCATGCATTGCTTGCTACAGCTATCATAGAAATTTTCGACGACACCGGTAAAAAGCATTCTTGTAGGATCCTTTTAGATTCGGGTTCACAATCCAATTTTATTACACAAGCCTTATGCAAAAGATTAAATCTAAAACTAACTAAAATTTCAGTACCGGTGACAGGAATAAATCAAGCTGTTACAAATATTGGTCATAGCACATCAGTAACGATTAAATCTCGTTTAAATAATTTTAAAAATACAATTGATTGTTTAGTTCTGCCCAGAATTACTGAAGAATTGCCAAATGAATATTTAAACAAAAATCATTTCAATATTCCGAAAACGATATCATTTGCAGATCCAAATTTTCATATACCAGGGGAAATTGATTTATTGATTGGTGCCAATTTGTTCTGGCACCTTTTGTATGCAGGACAAATTAAAATATCAAATTCTAATATATTACACGAAACAAAGTTAGGATGGGTTATTTCAGGTAATCAGACTCCTCAATTAGGACCCACTAATTGCAACATGTCTATAAATCATAAAATTCATAAGCAAATTTCTAGATTTGGGGAATTAGAATCATATACTACGAATGCAAATCAATCTCTACTTTGGCGTGAAGAAAGATTATGTGAAAACCATTTTATTCAAAACACCAAGCAAGATAAGGCCGGTCGATTTATCGCAAATATTCCATTTAAAGACAATCTATCAGATTTAGGAGATTCATATCAATTCGCACTGAAAAGATTTCTGTCTCTTGAGCGTAAACTAAACAATAATGAAATTTTACGGCAACAATATCAGGACTTCATCGAAGAATATGAACATTTAGGTCACATGACCAATATAACAGCTCAGAACAACAAAGATCATTTAGGCTACTATTTACCCCATCATGCCGTGTACAAAGAAGACCGTACTACTAGCAAATTACGGGTAGTTTTCGATGCTTCTTTGAAATCAACATCAGGATTATCGCTTAACGACGTTCAGCTGACCGGACCAGCATTACAAAATGATCTGTTTGAAATTTTATTGAGATTTCGACAGCATTCATACGTTATCAAAGCAGACATAGCAAAAATGTATCGGCAAATACTTGTCAATGAGGATCAAAGAAAATATCAAAAAATAATTTGGCGATCACATTCATCTGAACCTTTAGAAATTTACCAGTTAAATACAGTTACTTATGGTACATCTAGTGCGCCTTTCCTTGCAATCAGATGCTTGAACCAAGTTGCGGCAAATAATCAAGAATCAAATCCAGAATTAGCAGAAATCATTAAAACAGATTTTTATGTCGACGATCTCCTCACAGGGGGAGAATCAGAAGACGAATTACCAAATATAAAAATTGGTCTCACAGACATACTTAACGAGGCTGGTTTTCCATTGTGCAAATGGGCTTCTAATTTACAATGTTTGCACGAAGATAATTTAAACAAAAACGATTCACCAGAAATTCATTTAGTCTCAAATCAAGAAGGTTCAAAAACTTTAGGAATCATTTGGAATCATATTACGGACGAATTTTCTTATTCAATAAATCTGGATCATAACAAATCACTTACAAAAAGAACAATCCTTTCAAACATTTCAAAAATTTATGATCCTTTGGGCTTAATAAGTCCGATTGTTATAAAAGCCAAATTAATATTACAAAAGGTTTGGCAAATTAATTTGAATTGGGATGAAGCAGTACCCAATGATATTGCCTCGAAATGGCATCAGTTTTTGGAGGAATTTATTCATTTTAATCAGATACATATCCCTAGGCATATTAGTTGTAAGAAACCCATATTTATTGAACTACACGGCTTCTCTGATGCTTCGGAAATGGCGTACGGCGCCTGTATTTATTTAAGAACCTTTGGTGGTGACAGAACCCCGAATACAAGATTAATTTGTTCAAAATCGCGAGTAGCGCCTTTGAAAACTATTTCATTACCTCGGTTAGAATTATGTGGTGCACTATTACTTGCACAATTAGCAAAAAAGGTCAAGGATTCGTTAACAATTATTTTGGATAGGCAATTTTATTGGACAGATTCCACCGTAACTTTGGGATGGGTACGTGGCGCCCCCAGTCGCTTCAAACAATTTGTGGCTAACAGAGTCAGCGAAATCCAAGATTTAACAGAACCACATATGTGGAGACATGTACCTTCAAAACAAAACCCCGCCGATATGATTTCTCGTGGTATTAATCCTCTTCATTTAAAGGTATCACAAATGTGGTGGTCGGGAAACGAGTTTTTGAAATATAATGATAATTTATGGCCTAACCCACCTATCACAGAACATTGCAGTCTTCCAGAAGTTAAGCCACTTGTCTTACTAACATCACAAAAGGCCGAATTTAGCCTAATTGGCAGATTTTCATCGTATATCAAACTTAAGCGCGTAACTGCATACATTCTACGTTTTATAGCCAATTGTAGGGGCTCTAAGAAATTAAATAAACTCACTGGCAGATTGTCCGTCGATGAGTTAAGCAACGCAGAAATTAGAGTAATCAAAATCATACAACAAAGTGAATTTTCTGAAGATTTGCATTTCCTATCCCAGGAAAACAAGATAAAGAAATCAAGCAAATTGTTATCACTCACTCCATTTCATGACATAAACAATATCATTCGAGTAGGGGGTAGAATTCAAAATTCAAATTATCAATTCAATCAAATTCATCCCATTGTTCTATTGACTAAATTATTAATTTCATATGAACATAAAAGACTTTTACATGCTGGGGTTTCAACGACGTTAGCAAGTCTAAGATTAAAATACTGGATCCTATCTGGAAAGAATAATGTGAAACATGTTTTAAGAAAGTGTATTCCTTGTTTTCGTGCCAATCCGAAAATAATACAGCCAATAATGGGCAACTTACCACTTTGTCGCCTTCAACCAGGCATTGACTATGCGGGACCTTTCCTCATAAAACAGGGCAATTACAGAAGAACAAAATTAACGAAGTCTTACATTGCAATTTTTGTGTGTATGGCAACTAAAGCTATTCACATAGAAATAGTCAGTGACTTAACCACTGAAGCTTTTTTAGCTGCTTTAGACAGATTTATCTCACGCAGGGGTAAAATTTCAGATTTATATTCCGATAACGGAACCACCTTCGTCGGTGCTAACAATCAGTTAAAAGGTTTACAACAGTTATTTGAATGTGATAAGCAGTGGGGCACAATAGTTACTCATCTAACAAATGAAAATATCAATTGGCATTTTATTCCTCCCAGAAGTCCAAACTTTGGTGGACTTTGGGAAGCTAATGTAAAATCAATAAAAAATCATTTAACACGTCTCACAGCTAATGCACATTTAACATTTGAAATTTTTTACACAGTGCTGACACAGATTGAAGCTGTACTAAATTCTCGCCCTCTGACCCAATTATCAACCGATCCCAATGACTTATCCTATCTTACCCCGGGACATTTTTTAATTGGAGAAAGTTTATTATCCTATCCGCAACCAAGTATAACTCATCTCCCAACAAATAGACTCTCACAATGGCAAAGAGCTGAACAAATTAAGCAACATTTTTGGACAAGGTGGAGTAAGGAATACATATCCTTACTTCAACAACGTACTAAATGGAAATCCGAGGAACAAGGAGCCGTCCGTATAAACGACTTAGTGGTCATTAAAGAAGAAAACCGTCCACCAATGTGTTGGGCAGTAGGTCGCGTAACAAAACTTTTTCCCGGCAAAGACAACATCACGAGGGTCGTATCAGTGAAAACGGTGAACGGCGAGTTAGTGCGGCCAGCGTCGCGTATAAGTGTGTTTCCTTTAGAACAGAACCAATAAAATAAGTGCGTTTATTATTTATTTAGATTTCATGACAATCTGTATAAACATTAACATTGAACATTTGCATGAACAGTTTTATTTTGTGTTTTAGTATTTGTATTTATCATTTATTGTTATTTTCTAGGTATTATTTATCATGTTATTCGCAATAAAAATTTGAAACTCGTAGTTTCAAAAGGGGGAGGATGTTGGAATTTATGAACATCATAAAATGCATTTCTTTCAGAATTATTGCGGGCCTCTTTCTAGGTACCCTGGATTTAAGGTTTATGGCCCTCTTCCTGTATACCCGTCGCTCTGGCGTCAGCTGCGAATTCCAGTGTCTCACGCCCCATAACAATTTTTGTATAAATAGTAAGGTGTAAGTTCATCATTCATTCATTCATCAGTAGTAGGTATTCATTCATCAGTATTCAGCATTGGTCTCGAGCAAGCAGACGTAGAAAATCATTATAATTATTTTTTGTTATGTGTAAGTGTAAGTTCTTCAATATAAGTTGTTACGTTTACGCATGAGTTTTAATCAAATCAAACGGTCCTGCGAGCAAAACCAAAATTACACAATTACAACGAAAATCAGCAGCAGCAAATTCAAAACAATATCTTACTGTAATAAGAAGCCGACGATGTATTTTCATTTTCATTTTTCGCATTTCTGCAGCAAATAAATAAGAGAGTAGGTAGGTAGTCAATGAATGTTTTGGCATTTTCTATTTAACCTTGAACTTACGCTATTTTAAAGTTGTTGTTGTTGAACTCTAAATGAAGGATATATTTAACACATCTATCAAATTTATTCAAAATGCTTTTAGTTTTGTGGATAGACATAAAAGCAAACGTTGTAATGGTTAATCAATAGACCCTAACGTTGAAAGCCAACTTGTCGCGAGGGAGGGTCACAAACTCATCAATCAATTCTTAGTGACACCGACAAGTATTAGTCTTGTTTAAAAAGAGGCACCTATACTACCTAACTGAATTTAGAGATTTTTTAGCTATAGAAAGAAGTAAATACTTAACTATATTAGCTTTACACTGACAAGTTTATTACAGTGAAATACAGCAACCCCAAGAATTTCTATCGGCAGTTTTGAGGGAAATTTGATAGGTATAAGTATTATTATGCTATTCTACGTAATTACAATGTAGAAAACTATACACTTACCTGCATATGAATCTTATTTCCGAATTTCTGGACGCCACCATACTCGTTTCGTAAATAACTATATTTTAAGTTTAATGATTTGTGTCAATTCACATTTAGCGCAAGTTCCATTTTGTTCCTGCTATTAAAAACTGGTAAACATGGTTTGTCCCAACCATACTCGTAATAATGCAGAACACTTTTGGAAAATATCATTGGTTTCTTAATTAAGACAAAAGCGCTGAATCTCAGAGAGCAGAACTTTTGGACGTGATAATCAGTTGAACGTCAGTTCTTCTCTGAGCAAAAGTTTTAATGACATTATGAATAACTTCAAGTATGTACTCAAAAAGGTCGTAAATACGGATATTCAGGATGTTGAAAAAAAAGATTTCAATATTTAGAGGGCATGTAATACGATCATAAGCAAAAGTTTAAATAAATATGGGTCCACCGACCAACCGTTTTCGAGATAGTATGAGCGATTTTCCTTTTAGATAACTTAAACGAGTTAATTTGAATATTTTGTTTATTTTTCAATATTTGACACTACATAACAATTATCAAAGAAGATGTTCGAAATGTCCTCCTTTAACATCGGCACATGATCTACATCTTCTTAGAAAGGATCTGCGCACCCTTTAAAAAACCCGGTTTTGTTCGAATTGTTTGACAACTTTGTTCAATTCGCAGATGCAACTCTATAAGATTATTTACTGGTGTTGTGTATAGATACTAAACTTTTTAAATAACCTCAAATTTTAAGACGTTAAGTCGGGAGACCTAGGGGGCCATGGAAAGGAACCCCGTCGCCCTATCCATCTACCGCGAAATGTTTCGTCCAGGTGCTCCCTAACAGCAAGTGTAAAATGCGGCAGTGCCCCATCTTGGATAAATAAAAGGTCCCGTTCTTGATTAAAAGGTAAAAAAATAAACTGGAGAAAACCATGGGTGTCATGCGAGTAAAATGATTGTAATAACCATTTATTTTTATATATTTGAAATCCGAAAGTAGAGCAGTCGCTTCTTTTTTTTTGTACAATGTCTTGCAATGGTCCTGATCACACCCTTGCAAATACGTTAAGAAAGTTTAATCCTATCCTACCTATAGCCCGCGGGTTATCTAACCTGATTAATTAATAAGCGAACTATTTAAATATTTGGTCATGTGATAATCTACTTACGTTGTGTACACGCCTATCTAACCGTTATCAAACACCAGATTTCTAACAAATGCGAGCAATTACACAATAGTAACAGAACACAGTAAAATACAAAAATTATGTTCATTTATTAGTACAGTATTTGCTTAGCCTTGTCTGATCCTCTTCAGTATGCCTCCAGAATCTTCGTGTACTTGATCTCCAACGATACAGAATAAAACATGTTTTACAAAGGAGATCGCCGCGAACTTTGTTGAAACCGGTAGCTTGCAGTTACAGTTTGAGCAACGGATCTTTGGTCGCGGCAACAAAAGCAGATCGGTATGAATCAAATCAAAGCTGCATTTGTTGCCAAACAGTTGCAGTGGCGTCCTCAAAAGCCTGGACCATCACTCCAGGATTTACCCTAATGTCTGACATAGAAACTTAAGCAATTTCTGACTCCTTGTGAAGCGAAGAGAACTTTAGAAATTTTTTAAATTGGAATTTCGGTTCCATTTCATTTGCACCTTGGACCTAAAGTATTTATAAAAATCAAGTAATTTTACTACGTTCTCAGGGAAAGTAAGAATTTTACATCAAACATAGGCTTAGACAGCCCGAATACTTAAGATTAATTAATCCCGATAGCTACCTATTTTACTTAAAACCGGAGATGAAAGCGGAGGAAAAGGTACATACGGATCAAAGTAAAAAGTTGGACAAATTTGTTAAGATGTTGCGAGTTAGAGATTACTGTGGGTTAAGATTCTCACAAGTTGTTCGCGTAGGAGCATATAGTAAACAGCCTGCAGTGAAAAAGTAAAGTAAAGCAAGAGTGGATGTATGTATTAAGATTTATCGCAGTTTTTATGGTATCAGTCGATGCTCATAACCCTAGAATCTCTTCGAATTGCTTTTAGAAGACTTACTAATTCACAAAACATTAAAGCCAGTTTTACGATAGTACAGATAAGCGAAAACTCTGTACCTATCCTTTTTGGGTATTTAACTGGATTACTGAACCTATCTTCTACCTTATCCAGTCGCAGATAAAGATGATAGAATTTAATGAAGGTTGATCAATAATACTCGAGTATAGGTTACACAATGTTCCACAAGAACACAAACGTTTTTTTTAAATCTCTAGGACGTATAAAAAGTATTTCAAGAATTCAATCTTCACGCAGGGAATTTCACGGGACAATCAGTTTAGTTTAACACTTATAATTTCCATTTGCTTATTTACCTGGAATGTATGGGTTATTATTAATAGCACAAACAACGTGAAATCTGACGTTTATTCTCGGATAAAGCTACAAGCAGAATTTCTTTAAACAACTGTAAAGCATTGGTATTTTTATGGTAGGGCGAAATGAGACATTAACAATTCTATTTCTTATGTTTCTAATAATGTCATGAGGATGCTTTATCCATTTATCCATTAAGAACAAACATTTCTCATTCATCAGTTAGTATTACCTACACAAATTGTACCTAAGGAGTTATTAGGTATTATAAATAGTTACATGTCCTGTCTCTTACTTAGTAAGAGATTGGTTATTTCATGAGTGTTATATTCGAAAATGTAGATTCGATATGTTATTATTTTATCACAGTATAAATGTGATATTATAAATTTAGAAAGCAATTTATAAAATTCCGAAGACAAATTTTTGATGTACCTACTACTAACTTAATTGCATATATTACAAAAAAGTAGGTACTATATCAGTTATTGTACTTCACTAAGGTTAAGGTCTTAAGGTAGCAGTATCACAAATGCATTTCCGAATCGTGGAACTAACAAATGGATCCTACGCGGAGTCTTGCCTATATTTACATCTGTTTTCTAAAATACTGGACGACACAATGGGAGTAGGCTGTAGGGCTCATGTTCAGCACACTCTCAGTACATAGTCGTTTCAATGTCGTAATTTAGAGCTAGAGAATGCAAATGTCTAAGTACAATTTTTCTTGAAAAAAATAGACTATTTCAGTTTACTTCGAAAATTGTATACAAGAAACCTTGTACTAGAAAAATTGCTGCATATGGTGCATAATTATATACAAAGAAAAGTAATTGTACAGTGACAGGTCCCGCAGGAAACCAGCGTAGTGTTTAGGAATCGAACTACATTGACTAGACAGTATTAGATCATTACAGTAATTATTGTCCACTTGTTTGAGTTATTGACATTAACGTAAGCTAAGCACGAATATACTAACATCAATATTCGTGCATTTCTCTAATTATAGCCATTTTATAACGGTCACTCGAGGGGTAGGTAGTTAATATTAGACTCATAATGGTTCTACAACGAGATACACCAAATAATAACATATTATCTTACTAATATTTTGAGCGTAACTCTTTTCATTCTTCTGTTGGCTTTGCTTATTTATACTCCAAACAAATTAATCGAAGTGGTGGTAACATATAGGTATCTAATTCACATAATCAATATTTTCAATTGGTTTAGTTAAAAGTAAATATATTCCAAGTAATTTTCAACACAGCTTGCAGAAGAAGCATTTTAGAAAATAAAACTGCTGACCTTTCCTTTATTTCTTTACTTGCATATTAAATCTGCATCGAAAATATAATGAACTGCAAATAAAGCTATATGTTATTGTTCTTTTGAAACTGTTGCTGCTATAAAAATATTGCAAGAACTAGGACACATTATTTCAAATCGGGACATGCAGACGACTGCTCAATCAGAAGCTGCAACAAGTACACGCAACACAGTGACGTAATTTTAAGGTGAACTTATGCAAAAAGAAACTATTATTCAATTATTCCAATGTTTTCTTTTGCCACGGCCCACGTTCAAAACATAAAATTTGCCACAATTTCCCGATGGTATGATAAAAAATGGATCTTTATTAATTTTTGTACTGATCAGAAGGTAACTGTTTATAAAGTACTCTGTATGACAAATATGTGGCATAGGTAAGTGAAAAATGAGAAATCCGTATCGTGTTTAAATCTCGGACAAATCTCAGCTCGCCATTAGGTAAGCAATTACAAAATATTTAGGTTAACTTATTCTTTCTTTTTCATTACATTACAGACATGTGAATTGTAAAATGTCAGTCGCGGGGTGTGAAGAGGTTGATTTTCCTGTTGGCCATCATAAAAAATTTGCAACCTCTGCCACCCGCTAGAATAATTTTAAAATTTATGTCGCCATTGGGCGTACTATTAATCAAAATGGAGGAATGAAGTCACTAAAGTCACATGATTGTACTATGCTAAATTAGTGGCGCTCTGTTTTCGGTACGTGTGAATTGCAAATATGTCATCTGATCTAATTTCCTTGATTTTTAATATACAGGGCGTCCCGGTGAAGGAAAATAACACCCCAAGTTTATATAAAGTTTTCTCCTACGACCTTCCCCTGCCGAGATATTCTCCCTTAAATTGGATAAATAAAAATAGTTTTTTACATAAAATTGTTATTTTTAATTGTATTTCGACAATTTTCTTGGTGACGTACGTAGTGATTGAATGTCGCTAAAATAATGTGACCCGCTTTTCATAGTGTATCAGAGGAGCAAGGGGTGAACACCCCTTACCTTCTTAACTTCATATTTTTTAAGGGGCTGGACATTTTTAATTTTTAACCACATTTTTTGTTTCGCCGGACATTTTTCTAATAAAAAGTTACTCTTGTTAGTTTTCGATAAAATGAAGCGTTTTCGAGAAAATAAAACTCAACGAGCAAGAGGTACCGTGTTTCTACGATTTTCGTTTTCATTTTTTCTGGAATTCGAAAAACCAAAAGCAATTTTTTAATGTAAATTTTCACTACCTTTCGCAAACTGTTAAGATTATTTTTGTACGACGTTTCGTTTATTGTCTACATCGTCAATTTTTATTTTTTCTTGATACGGACCTGGACAACTTTTAACGAATTTCAAAAGAAATAGCTAATGTAGGGTCAAGTCATACTTAAAAAATTCCTAAGAAATAATTTATTGAAAGAGCTTTAGATTTTTTGATATCTTTGAAAATAATGCAAAAAAATAAAAACGAAAATCGTAGAAACACTGTACCTCTTGTTCGTTGAGTTTTATTTTCTCGAAAACGCTTCATTTTATCGAAACCTAACAAGAGTAACTTTTTATTAGGAAAATGTCCGGGGAAACAAAAAATGCGGTTAAAAATTAAAAATATCCAGCCCCTTAAAAATATGAAGTTAAGAAGGTAAGGGGTAGTTCACCCCTTGCTCCCCTGATGCACTATCAAAATACGAGCCGCATTATTTTATCGACATTCAATCACTACGTACGTCACCAAGAAAATTATCGAAATACAATGAAAAATACAAATTTTATGTAAAAAAAATCATTTTTATATCTCCAATTTAAGGAAGAATATCTGGGCAGGGGAAGGTTTTAGGAGAAAACTTTATATGAACTTGGGGTGTTACTTTCGTGTAATCTATACGCACCCGAGATATTTCCCACCTTCACCGGGACACCCTGTATATTTACAAAAAACGTTGTATTGGGATGTTGACGATCAATATTTATTGTCAATATACATGTTGTCAATATATCATTTCATTTTTGATTCCTTGATTTGTATACTATGAAAAGCGTTGGTTTGGAAGGTTTGACTATTAAAATTACATATTGGCATCGTTTATATTGACAATATGTACTTGTATATTCATCTCGTATGTCCGAGGAAAATTTCGAATTCGCAGAGATGTCAAAAAAGTACTGACGGAAATAAACGTATTCATATCCGGCCTACTACTTTTTTGTGCATAATTATTATTTCTCGTTTACTAATATTATTTCTTTTTAAGCAAATATGATAGTCGTGGTCACGCTAATAGTAGATAAAACGTTGTCCAATATTCTTATCGTAACTTCATATTACTAAATATGATGGGTTAATAATCTAGATATTCGACCTCGTTTGATAATTTTCGCACCTTCTGTCGTAATATGAACCGTTACCATACTTGTTTAACTATAAAATTATAGATATGGCAACATTTATATTGATCGTGTATGGGTTCCTAACTTGGTATACTTAGATTTGAACTGTAATTGAGCAGATGATTCAAAAATTGAATTTATAATCGTGTAAAGTTTGTTAGAAAAGTTCTGACTGTATTCTGTTGTCTGACAAATCTGCTAATGTGTTTTATGTGTCGCTGACCTGTTACAGTCGGTTTTCGTTGTCGGACGCTTTTGCTCTATCAGGACCAGATATTTCTTCAAATGTTATGGGAAATTTGATACGTGAAGGCGATGATAAACCGCATGTAAAAGTTACAAATCGTAGGAATTCGTAGGAAGCGCATTCCCAAATAGCATAAATTCAACTAAAACTATTAAGAAATTTCGCTCTCCTCACATAATATAGAATCATATATCATACAAATGTCAGCCATTTTATTATCTGAAATCTTTTTCAGCTGAAGATGATAACTTCAAAATATTTTCTAGCCGGCTTGAAGCGAGAAATGCATAAAAAGAAATGGAAAAAGTTTTGCAGTAATATTTAAAACAGCCACGAATTTTATCGTACTAATCGTGTAATGTAAAATAATGTTTTCTAAATGAAAACCGTATGTGGCTGTGGCACCATAAAACAGGCTATTTTTGTTGATAACGTTGATATCCTATTGTTTATGCCTATTTTAAGAAATAAAGAAGTTAAGGGTGCTTATACATATACCCAATTCCTCAACGGGAATGAGCGGCTCTTTCAAAGCTGTAGGTATGCAGAAGGTTTTTATAAGGGGCTTTCCTGCATCTTCTAGTCAAAGAATATTCTCCTAAAATTTCATAGGGAAATACTGGGATAGCTTGTACAATGAACCTAGAAAACACACGTTAAATCTGTTTTTGATCTTGAATGTCGAACAGAATGTAAGAAAATTGCTTTAGGTCTTTAAATCACTAATGATAGGTACTCATCTAGACTCAGTGTATTTAGTGTTTCTCGTTATATAACCATTTGCAGGCAGTATGCCAGTTAGGTATCTAAACCTTCTATAAAACTTTACGTTAAATGCAGATCACCTTTGAGAATTCGCATAAAAGTCTTTTTAAATTGCTGATTTGCTAATGCATAACAGAACGGATTTAACGGGCTATTCGCGTAACACAGAAAATAGGAGAACATGTAAAGATGACTATTTGTGCAAGGGGGGTCAGAACAAAATCCTTCCACAAGAGCTATTATGTGATATGGTGTCCAGCAGATGACGAACGCTCCGAGGATGAAGGATATAGTCCGAAAAGCTTTTCTGGCGCGGTTTTCCGACTTAGATTTTTGTCGACCGAAACCCCCGAATGGCCCGATAGTTTTCTTTTTGTTTCCCCGCAATCGCCTTCCAAGCGACCTCACGAAGTCTCTCTTGGTCGAATTTTCTTCCGCCTCTGATTTAGCAAATTGTTTATTTCTACTTACTTCAACTATAGTAGTGGCTGCTATTATAGCAGCCGCGTTACCTGTTTGGCTGATTGTAGAGATCCCACATGGGGTGCTGGGTGCGGTGCCTAAATCCTTCACACTGTCATGTACCGATATTTCTGTGACTATAGATGTGATAGGCCGTTCTGCTGTAAGCGTAACCTCGGTGTTCACTTTCTTAGATGGAGGCACAACTTGAACGGTTGCTCTCAATAGTGCAGTCTGAAGTAAAGACGTATTTAGGCTTGCTGTAGGTACAAGCGCCGAGGACTCTGATAACGTGCAAGACGAAGGAGGGCTTTCACAAACAGGCGAGGGAACAATTATAGAGCTTTCATCCATAAAGCGAAAATCAGCATCGTCAAGCCCTACTAGCACATCATAAGTAGCGTGGGATTTTACGTGCAAACTGCGGGGTCTCTCAGCGATTGGAGGGGTTTCGGATACGGGTGGGCTATTTTGAAATTGTTCGGGAGGCGGAATAATACTCTGAGATTTTTGAGATAGCGCTGGGGAGCATTTTGGATCTACTGGTTTAATAAATGCGGGTTCAGGCTGAAGAGTTACAGCTAAGTCACCTACCCCTGTCTTAACTTGCGGATTGTCCGTGTCCAGTAAGCACTGCTCTAGGATTTTCGGTAAAGGGCTTACGTCTCCAACATCGGTAGTCGCGATTTGTTGCTTAGAACTGCCCGGATTTTCAAAACCTAAGCTGGGTATTGTTCCATTTATTCTGTTGTTGTTATCGAATACGTGTATTGGTGCACTCGACTGAACCACAATTCCGGCTATGGAAGTTTTCTTTCTGGCAATATTGACTTGCAGTTGGGAAGCATTATTAGTGCTGTCTTCATCGGATTCAAACGCTGGACTGCTAGAACGTTCCGATTTGTCCGTATCGGCAGGTTGTCCAGAAGGAAGACTCAAATTACGTTTTTCTGCGTTGCTAGTATCGGCCGTTGTGGTAGTTGTAGTGTTGGTAGTGGCGCTATTTCTATTCGAACTTGTTTTTTGACTCGAATTTGAATCGGCAGAACCACCACCGTGATGTTCTTTAACTGTGAGTGCTAAGGTTTGTTGGTTACTGGCAGCATTTTGAAGAAGTTGCGGTTTATTATCTTGACTTAATAGAGTACTCTGAGTTTTCGATAACCCTATTCCCGCTGCGCGACCCGCCATTCCTGACATAGCTCCTGCACTAAGTGCTACCATAGACTGCATCTTTCTTTGCTTGGCTTCACTTTTCTTTTGCATATCGTATGCTGTTTTATAAATGCCCCCATAAAGTATAAAAAGCACTATAAGTGTAGTCCAGTAATAACATATAATAAGGGCTGTATTGAAGATAGGGTCTTTTAGAAACTGCACCGCACATTCTCCAGGAAGAAGGTCTCTGTAACCAACAAAATGCTCCCAACCGAAGATGCTTATAAAAAACAACAAAGCAGGAATAATCCATGTTATTGTGACCATCCAAAGAACACGATTTTTGGTTCTCCAGCTTCTGTACTTAGCTGCAATTTTCACGGAACAAAATCTGTCTATTGTTATCAACAGTACGGTATATTGGGATACTAGACATACTGTGAAGTCTATGGATAACCATAAGTCACATAGTAGGGGTCCCAAATCCCAATATCCCATCAAAACGTAAACTGTGTAGAAAGGCATGGAAATTGTACCTGTAAAATAAAAATACAATATACAAGTTAAATGAACTTTTACGAAATAGTGAGTATAGGACGGCGTTGGCGATAAGAAACTTCTTTGATAGATGTACTGCAAGTGGTCATGCAAAAATTAAACTTGACATCAATGGTGAACACAGAAATTGTTACACTTTTGGAAGACACGAACAAAATTTCGCTTTTGACGAAAATGGCCCCTAGTTTAAAATGTGCTTTCTAAATTGTACGATTTTGTAAAACGTTTAATGAATTTGGCGCCTATTTGATGAAAGCTTATATTTATATTCAAAATAGGTAACACAATGTGTTAAACTTTCACTTCATTAATTATTTTTTATAGGTAAAAATTGTTTCTCCGACACAGTGGCTTCTTCAGATAGGTACAAACTAATCAACAAAATTGGCAAAAATATTTTTTCCCACGACCCCCCAGGAAAGCGGCACGTTACATAGAGCATAGTAGGCCGGAAACTCGCCCGTGCGCTAAACTCGAAACTGGGTTGTAATTTTTGAAAATCGCACAGGTTCATTTAAATTTTGTAGGCAGCTTTGAGATTTTGACGTTTACTGAATAAATATATCCTGTCGCGTTTCTTTTTTAAATCTAATAACTTTTTATCAGAAAAATCTCTTAAAAGGTACTGAAGTTGAACATTTTAATGGCTACTCCGTGGAAGACCTAAATATTTTAGGTAGGAACTGGTCACGGCGGGCAAGAGAACAAATCAACGTGTCATTCATGATCCCGTCGGAATTATTAGAATATTATGCTCATAGTAAGTTAGTAGGTTACTTGGAAATTGTCACTTTCCATGCTCGTTACGTAATATACAATTACACAACCTAAGTATTATTGTTACTATGTGAAATTTGAACAGAAAAGTTAAAATCTTGGACAAAGCAAATAATTAAGCAAAGGAGAATTATTATTATCTGTTTGATCATTGGGTAACAAATTATATACAATGTTTAAATTTATTAATTTCCACAGCTCTAAATTATTAAGATTTTACCTCTATTTTCAATATGTAAAATTTTAAATTGGTTATTAAAAGTATGGTCTTCAATCAAATGATTTCCATAAGTGGAATCAGTTTTCTTGTTTCTAAACGAAAATTTATGTTCTTCAATACGCTTACATACCTAGTAACAATTTCATTTTAGTCCAGTCAATATAAGTTTCTATCCAACAAAAATTGCAATCCGAAATTTTGGATTTCGGTTGTAAATTGACTGTAGAATTGAACAAAGAAAAGTTTGCAGGAATCTGCTGCAGCTTCCAAAAAAGTGGGGGAAGTTGAAAAACAATCTTTCAAATGTCTCCTTGAATAGGCAAACTGCTAAACAGCCCAAAACAAAATTGTAGTCCGTGAAATTCTGTACAAGAAAGGTTTCTAATTTTTTTTTGTGTAGGGGCAACTCTACGCATAATTTGAAACACAGGACGCTAGGTAGGAGCATGATGGGACTAAATATTGAGCTTACTGGTCTACTTCCATTTTCATGCCCTTTAATATACTGTTAAACTTCATGCAAAGCAAGCAACAGGCGTGGCTCAGGGTCAAAATGCGCAAGGAGTATTTGTTCGAATTCAAGCGGATACTTTTTCTTTTTTTTCTCCTAAAGTTTATTGTAATTTACAGGATTTTGCATTCGATGTGTTGTGTCCGGTGTCCCGCAAGGAAAGGATTTTTTTAAAGAAAATCCGCGATTAGTAATGAAAACAAGGGAATAATAAATAGCACGCTGAAACGTTGAACATTTCTGCATTGGTAAAATTTACTATTTATCTTATGCCAAAAAAATAATTTTGTCAATTTTGTTGGTTGATTTGTACCGATCTGAAGAAGCCGCTGTGTCGGCGAAACAATGGTTATTTATAATAAATAATTAATAAAGCGAAAGTGTAACACATTGTGTTCCCTATGATATACGTATACTATTTTCGGTTGACTTATAACATCGCTTAAAACATCCCCACCTAGTATTTCGCTAAATGGTGGAATAAGGTTTTCTGCAAAGTCTGACCTTGTACTAACCTTGAAAAATTTGGACGGCACCGGCAGTGCAATCGTCTCTGGGATCGCTGATGCTGCTATTTATGTTGAAGCTCCTGTAATAGCTTCAGTGCTTACAGAGCAAAGGAGTTCAAGAGGAATGTATGAGATAGTGAGCATGAACTTAAATATTATTGACCTGGTTTGAGTTACATACGTAAGTATATGTCCACTTGAAGAACTCAAGCCCAAAGCAAGTGAGGTAAAGGGTCGAGAAGAAAAGAAATTTTTCAAAGATATCAGGTAAGTAGGTATTTCAGAAAACTTTAGAAAATAGTCCGCCATTTTAAATCATTTCGTAAGTGACATTTCGCGTGAGCCCGCCTTAATATAATTTAGTACACTTCGGTATGCTTTACCTACTATGGTGCCAGTGCCAAATGCCATATTTGCATCACCAAGTGCAGTTTTAGTAGTGCATACCGTATGCAGTAGCCCTTTACATCTATTCTACATAGTAATAAAAGTGCAATACTACCTATTAACATGTCAGTGGCCGCCAAAGATGCTATGAAATAATTGCTAGGTTGCCTTATGTTCCGATCCACGATGAACGCGAGCAAGACCAAAATGTTTCCAGCCACAGTTAAAATTATGCATATGCCTAAGCCTATCGCTATTAGAATAGTCTGCCATAATTTGAAGGGTGGAAGGACGGGTGTAATGGAAGATTCGTCACTTGAAGAATCCGAGATATTGCGTGTATCTGTCGAGTTCCTGTGACCGAGCAAGTCGATAAACGAATCGTTCCCCAAGATGTTCAGTGGGTCTCTGTCACCCGGCTGTATTTCTGTGGTTGAGTTGAAAGCTTGGATACATTCTGCGAACGACAGTATGCTGTTGTACACAGTATTGCAGAAAAGTTCTTTTTGTCTCTGCTGTCTCCTGCAAATAATAAAAAAGTAATCAGTTAAATTAAAGTTTTAGTACTTTAGTACAAGAAAATGCCAGATGACGAAATCACTCATCCGATAATTATTAGCGCGCCCTTTGTAACGAACAATTTTCTGCTCGTCATTCACATTGACAAAATTCGATTATCCGAAGTTGTGAAAGAATTAAGTACTTATCACGTTAGCATATTCTTTACCTCTTTAAAACTGGTTTAAAGCGAAAGAGTTTTTTTATTTTAATTTAAAATTGTTTTACAAGGTGAGTACTGCAAACTTATAATAATCGTTTCTAAAGGGGCCCACACACTATGCAATTTGTTGTACGACAAGTTGTAGGTACTACAGATTGGAAAGACAGACAATCGGTGCTACAAGTTGCTTAGTATTTTGCCCACATATTCAAACGATATGAACATCAATCTGTCGTAAAGATTTGTAGTACGTTTCGGTTGTCAGTTGGGAAAATAACATTCCATTTGTATAGATACAGTTTGTGTTATGACACAGACTATTTCGAAGAAAAATATGGCGTCATTAGTGATCGTTTTATTGAATGATATAGGAAAATTCACGTGAATTACGAGAATTTACATCTCACAAACATGTCTGTACCCGATAAATTTCAATAGTCAGCCCAAAATTTATGATCATTATCCATATTATTTTTTTAATAATATTACTGCCCAGGAACGTGTCACCGATCGACGGTCTGAATTTGAAATAGATTCAAACACACACGACGCACACACACACTATGCAATCTGTCGTATACCAAGTGCGGTTGTACAACAAATTTTTCACTGGCCAAACTTCCATACGATCCAACCGTGTCGTACAACTTGTAGAACGACAACGCCACACACTATGCAATTATCGTTTCGACGGTCGAATCTACTTGGGTCGTACTACTTGTCGTACAACAAGTTGCATATTGTGTGGGCCGTTTTCGATATAATGTACAATTTCATAATATATTGCAAACACATTAACTTCTTACTCTTTGGTAGCATATGATCTATGTATATGTTACCGGTAAAACCCGAATTCCGTGAAAACCCGTTTGAACTAGTTAGAACTATAATTAACAAAGAGCCTTTGTGAAAACTACTTTTAACTAGTCGAAACGCGTACTGACGGGAGACGGGGCATATTTGTAAAAACCCGAACAAATAATAATTTTTAATGGGCTTCGAGTTCTAACTGTGATTTTTAGTCAAAACTAGTTTTACCGAGTCGTTCGCTTGAGGGAACTAGTTTCAACTCATAGAATCAGTAAAAACCCGAAATACTCCATTCTTCGTAAGACAAAACGGTGTCACTAAGAAGTTCTGCTTCTTTAGCTAGTGGATTTGTGCAGGGCTAGGTATTTGCGGTGTACATGTTAGAAGCGATTTACAAGCAACATGTGCAAGTGTAAAAAAGCAAAGGTATTATGCAACTCGAAATGCCGCAATACCGAGCCATGCCGTGTGTCCCAGGAATTCTGAAGCAACCTGATTAACATACGGAAAATTTGAAAATTGCGATTTCTGTGCCCCTAAAGTGTTTAAGGATATTTAGAGTATAAGAACACATACAATGTGCGCCAGAGAAAGTTTTTACATAATAATTTTCAAAGTTTAAACAAATATCAAAAATATTTCCAAAAATGTATCTCTTGGGAATCAACTCGGTTTAAATGAAACAAACAAAATTTTAATACATTTCAGTAAACAAATAACTAATTTTCTAGGTATTATTGCAATGTTACTGCCTTTAATAACGTGAATAATTTTCTAATAAATCCATTGCCAGTTTAATTAAAAATTATAAAACGTTTAATTATGCATCTTTACTGATAAAAATCAATCGATGTTCATTCAAAATAACAATACAGGTAAAAAAATAACCACCGTTGGATTCGAACCTCCATATGCTACATGCCATGTCGGCCGTTTTGCGATTGAACTCACTAATCCATTGCGCAGATGGCTGTCGTGCTCTTTACACTAAGATGATTCCCTCGCGATACATTATTGAAAATATTTTGTTAAACTTTTAAAATTATTACGCAGAAACGTTCTCTGGTGCACATTGTATGTTTGTGTTCTGATACTCGAAATATCCTTAAAATACTTTGGGGACATAGAAATCGCAATTTTCAAATTTCCCATGTTAAACAGGATGCTGCAGGTTTCAGAATTCCCGGGACACACGGTATTATGAATATATTTTGTGTTTTTTAGAGTTTAATAAAATTCAACTGAGTTTTTTAATGTTATGCAAAAGAATACAAATTTCGGGTTTTTATTGATTCTATGAGTTGAAACTAGTTCCCTCAAACGACAGACTCGGTAAAACTAGTTTTGACTAAAAATCACAGTTAGAACCCAAAGCCCATTAAAAATTATTATTTATTCGGGTTTTTACAAATACGTCCCGTCAGTTCGCGTGTTGACTAAATAAATTGTTAAAACTAGTTTTCACAAAGGCTCTTTGTTATTTCTAGTTCTAACTAGTTAAAACAGGTTTTCACGGAATTCGGGTTTTACCGGTAACATATATAATTGAGTTTATCACTACTATAAGCAAGAATTCTACAAATTATTCAATTCAGTGCCTGGCGGGGTACTTGCCCGGGGAGTGGGCCCAGTACCACTCATCTCTGCCGCATAATCAGGCAAGTAATTAGCTCTTGATAATACCTGCACCAACTGTGTAGGTATATGAGTATATAAAGCAAGTAATATTCGTAAGATGTCTGTCAATAATAATGCTAAAGTTACTCATAATTCATGTCTTGCAGTCTTTCTGGATTGCAAGTGTGTCTTGGTTTGTTTTTGAAGTTGTCTAGGTTCTACTGGAATTATGTTATTTATTTTCAATAATGAAAACATGTCTTCTGAAGATGGAAATTCGTTTTAGATAATACATTAAAGACAGTAACTATCATAATATTAAAAGCGAACTGGCACAACACTTTGCGGGTGGGGATGGATATCGGTCGCTCGGTCTCTTTTCAACAGCCGGAGATTGTATGGGTGAGGTCGTGCACTCGATCAGGTGTTTCTTTAACGCAAATAAAAAAATTGCATCGGCATAATTCCGATGGACGCTTGGATCTGCTCAGCGCTGTTCGCAGAATGGTCTTTTGCCTTATTATAAATTAAACGCAATTAATTATTTAAGAATATTCTATGGGAATATTTTGTGGTGCACCTGAAATGCACCTACGTTTTAAGTATAATTACTGCAACGATTCACCACTACGTAAAAGTCGTGGAGCGTAGCCCACGGGTCATCTAGTGTTATATTATAACTGGTAGTGCGCATAGCAGTGATAAACTCAGTTTTTTCATAAAAACTTGTAAATGCAACCAAGTTTTTATAAATTTCATTTATGTCAAAATATCGTGCATCTAATGATACAATAAATAAAGTTTTGATTTAATATGGAATTTGATTATTTCTAGAGTAAACCAAGCTTGTCAGAAACGAAAATATTTTGGACGAAGAAGAAAGTTAGGTGCCCTTAGAGGGTCTAGTAAGTTTAAATTAGTTTGTCTTCATACTCCTGAAAATGCCGACATTGTCAGCGAAACACGCGTGTTTAGTTTAACTGTGTTAACTGAAAAATAATTCACGGTGAATTGCGCCAAAATTATTGATTCAAACATTTAGTATATTACTATTATGTAGGTACTTTTGCTATTGATATCTAGGAGAAACTGCAGCAGAATTAAAAACAAACGAAAATATTAAACAGAGAATTATATGGCAAAGTTAGAAAATTTCAAAAAGGCAAAACTTTATTTTTCAAATGGACCCATATAATTTTTATGCCATGGTTGTTCTCCTTGTCGAATTACGTACAAACATTCGTGCCTCTAAAATTAATACTTTTGAGATATTCACCTTCAAAAGTCTGCAAATAAATAAATAAATATTTTCAAAATAGTGCTTACACGAATATTAACGTAAAAATAATTTAAGGCGGATATTCCACCGTCTTAGTAAAAACCACCCTCAAATATTTACTATGAATTCTTAATAAGTTAACCCCACACGCCAAAAGACAGTGACACAGTAATTAAACTCGACACGTGTTTCGCTGACAACGTCAGCATCTTCAGGAGTAGAAGATAATCTAAATTCTAAACTTAAATTACGTTGTTAAAAATATCCAACCCCCACTCACCCACCCTCCGAAGTGAAAAGGATCGATAAACCTATAGGGTTTCTCAGAACTAATTTGAACATGAGAGCAATAAAATTGTATTCTTAAGCGAAAGGGATCAATAACCTATAGGGTTTCTTAAAACTATTAGAGCAATAAAATTAGGGTCTGGAGGGTAAATATTTATGGCTAGACTTAATCTATCTACCTGATAAATCTATACAGGGTTGAGTTCGGAATCGGACCATAGTTACTGTTAAGACAACTAGGTTTATTTTTATATATCTCTATACTTTCCAATGCGTTTAAATCAAATTTATTATTTCCTGGTTTTAAGAGTTTGAGATTATTGCTATTGAATTTATGGCCCGTTTCCAACGCGTGTGACGCCATGCTAGACTTATCAGTGCGGCCGTATTTGTAATGAGCTTGATGCTCCTTAAAGCGAGTTAAAATAGACCGAGTTGACTGCCCGATATATTTTTTGTCGCAATTTCCGCATGCTATTTCGTAAATTCCCGCTTTATGAATGGGTTCCGTTTTATCTTTCGCATTTCCTAGTAGATTTTGTAAATTGTTGCTCGAAGTGTGAACCACTTTGAAGCCCGCTTTCCCGAAAATAGTATTCATACCTCTAGTTATTTGCGGTACGTATGGTATTTTTATAAATTTAGTAATTTTATTATCCCAATTTAAAGTGGTGGAATTTCGCAATAGCATTTTAAATTTTCGTTTCCTAATTAACCTATTGACAATATCTGGATCGGAACCATTACATTTCGCTATATCTTTGATTGTATTTACTTCCTTGCGGTATCTTTCAACGGATAACGGTAGACTCAACAGTCTATTAACTAAAAAACCAAAACTAGCCTCTTTGTGTTGACTACAGTGGTTCGAATCTGCAGTTATATACCGAGCTGTACTGGTTTCTTTCCTATAGATGTCAAATTCTAACTTACTGTCTTTCCTAATTACCAAAATGTCCAAAAATGGAAGCTGTCCTTCCTTTTCTATTTCATGGGTAAATTTGATAGAATTGAATCTACTATTTAAGTCGCTCAAAAAATCTTCAATGTTACATTTACTAGTGTCAAAAATGGCAAATATATCGTCTACATATCTCACCCACACCTTTGGAAAATATGGGAGCTCCTCTTTCAGTTGGGTTTCAAATTTGCCCATGAAAATTTCTGCAATGAAAGGAGAGAGGCAATTTCCCATGGCTGTACCTTCACTTTGTTGAAAAAATGATCCACTGACTTTGAAATAATTCTGCTGCATACACAGATTTGTTAAATTAATGTATTCATTGGCAGTTTGTTCATCAATGTTATTTTTATTAAGGAGTTCATACAAGTACTCCAAAGCCTTCGGTACAGGTACACTGGGAAAAAGTGAGCTGACGTCGAATGAAATTAATAATTCGTTATCATGCAGTGTGATGTGTTGAATTTTGTTTATAAACTCTAACGAGTTCTTCACTGAAAAACTTGACTGCTTGATTTCGAGGTTATTAAATTCATTGACTAACCATTTGGACAGTTTGTAAGTAGGAGAATCTATAGCTGAAACTATGGGCCTTACGGCTTTCCCTACTTTATGGATCTTCGGTAAACAATACATGCGTGGTACTTTTGGGTTAGACACATGTAGCTTACGTTTGATATCCGCGGTAATGAGGTTATTACATAGTTTAAATGTTTTCTGAGTATCTGAAATCATTTTTGGCAACGGATCTTTGTTAATTTTCACGTATGGACCGTTGTCTATTAAATTATTTACTCTTTCGTAATAGTCACATCTATCCAATATAACAACCTTGTTACCCTTATCTGCCTTAAGATAAAAACAATCTTTCTCTCTCAGTCCTTTGATAATTTTAGAGTGGTTTGTGTGACGGGGAAGAGAACCATGATATTTAATAATATTTTCAGATAATTTTTGTGCAACTGTTCCCCTAATCATACTTTTTTTGGATTCAGTTAAGTACTGAATTGAGGATTCAATACTAGCTATTACATTTTCGGTGCCTACGCGACGAGATTCTGGCAAGCTAAACAAATCTGTGTATGCAGCAGAATTATTTCAAAGTCAGTGGATCATTTTTTCAACAAAGTGAAGGTACAGCCATGGGAAATTGCCTCTCTCCTTTCATTGCAGAAATTTTCATGGGCAAATTTGAAACCCAACTGAAAGAGGAGCTCCCATATTTTCCAAAGGTGTGGGTGAGATATGTAGACGATATATTTGCCATTTTTGACACTAGTAAATGTAACATTGAAGATTTTTTGAGCGACTTAAATAGTAGATTCAATTCTATCATATTTACCCATGAAATAGAAAAGGAAGGACAGCTTCCATTTTTGGACATTTTGGTAATTAGGAAAGACAGTAAGTTAGAATTTGACATCTATAGGAAAGAAACCAGTACAGCTCGGTATATAACTGCAGATTCGAACCACTGTAGTCAACACAAAGAGGCTAGTTTTGGTTTTTTAGTTAATAGACTGTTGAGTCTACCGTTATCCGTTGAAAGATACCGCAAGGAAGTAAATACAATCAAAGATATAGCGAAATGTAATGGTTTCGATCCAGAGATTGTCAATAGGTTAATTAGGAAACGAAAATTTAAAATGCTATTGCGAAATTCCACCACTTTAAATTGGGATAATAAAATTACTAAATTTATAAAAATACCATACGTACCGCAAATAACTAGAGGTATGAATACTATTTTCGGGAAAGCGGGCTTCAAAGTGGTTCACACTTCGAGCAACAATTTACAAAATCTACTAGGAAATGCGAAAGATAAAACGGAACCCATTCATAAAGCGGGAATTTACGAAATAGCATGCGGAAATTGCGACAAAAAATATATCGGGCAGTCAACTCGGTCTATTTTAACTCGCTTTAAGGAGCATCAAGCTCATTACAAATACGGCCGCACTGATAAGTCTAGCATGGCGTCACACGCGTTGGAAACGGGCCATAAATTCAATAGCAATAATCTCAAACTCTTAAAACCAGGAAATAATAAATTTGATTTAAACGCATTGGAAAGTATAGAGATATATAAAAATAAACCTAGTTGTCTTAACAGTAACTATGGTCCGATTCCGAACTCAACCCTGTATAGATTTATCAGGTAGATAGATTAAGTCTAGCCATAAATATTTACCCTCCAGACCCTAATTTTATTGCTCTAATAGTTTTAAGAAACCCTATAGGTTATTGATCCCTTTCGCTTAAGAATACAATTTTATTGCTCTCATGTTCAAATTAGTTCTGAGAAACCCTATAGGTTTATCGATCCTTTTCACTTCGGAGGGTGGGTGAGTGGGGGTTGGATATTTTTAGCAACGTAATTTAAGTTTAGAATTTAGATTATCTTCTACTCCTGAAGATGCTGACGTTGTCAGCGAAACACGTGTCGAGTTTAATTACTGTGTCACTGTCTTTTGGCGTGTGGGGTTAACTTATTAAGAATTCATAGTGAATTTACGTCAAAGTTCTTGATCCATCCACTGCGTGCTCAAATATTTACTTATAATTCTATAAAACTAGTTTTCCATACAGTAATTTGCTTCCGTCGAGTGCGAATATAATCTGCGGTCCATTTGCTAGCAAGTAGGTACCTACCTGCCATTTATATGGGAACTTAGTAGCATTTGTTCATGTGTAATGTTGTGTACATTACAGAACGCCTCGTTTGAATACTGTGACACAGGGTTGAAATAATGTAGGTATGGAAACCATATACCGTATGAGTGAATGTAAAATAGGTGTCTAAACTTGTAATTTACTGTTAAACTTCAACAATACACATTCCTCACAGTGAAAATTTTATGGCCTGTCGCGGGCAACGTTAACATAATAATACAACTTGTACTTATGTCAGAGATGCACAAGGTGTAAAATGGACAATAACCATTAAAACAGAGAGACAGGCGTTAAATTGCCATGGGAGGAATCTAAAACAATTAAACATTTGCTTACTATGCAGGGGATGTGAAAATAGAACTAAAATGGAAATACAAATTGGAAATGAGAAGATAGAGGAGGTCGCGGATTTCTGCTACTTAGGAAGTAAAATAACTCAAGACGGTAGGAGCACTAAAGATATAAAACAAAGAATGGCGCAGGGCCGAGTTGCGTTTAACAAAAAGAAACAACTGTTATGCTCGAGAACGGTTAATATAGAGACTAGGAAGAGACTCTTAACGTCGTATGTATGGAGTACGGCATTATACGGGTGCGAAACTTGGACAATAGGAGAAGCGGATAGAAAAAGAGTAGAAGCGTTTGAAATGTGGTGCTACAGACGCATGATGAAGATACCGTGGATAGATAAGGTTAGCAACAGGGAAGTATTAGAAAGAGTTGGGGAAAAGCGAAAGGTATGGAAGACAATAATGAGTAGGAGAGATAGGATGGTAGGACACCTTCTAAGACACGAAGGAATAGTTCGTGACATACTAGAGTCAGAGATAGGAATAAAAAGAGGTAGGGGTAGGCCTAGATTAGACTACTGCTCTCAAATAGTTAGGGATGTAGGATGTTCTACTTTTAGGGAAATGCGTAGGTTAGCTCAGGATAGAAAAGAATGGAGGTACGCGTCCAACCAGTCTTCGGACTGAGAACCTTATGATGATACTAGTAAGTACCTAGAAGCATTGTTTTATAAGAAATAAAGTTTTGGTAATGCCAATGCAATGAAGAATGCATAAACTTCGTTTTCCTTTTGTTGCACGTCGTACTATTTTTTGTGTAAAATAATCTGAACTTTCTATTATTTTATTATTTCATTTTGTACTTCAAACTGAATAACAACTTACTCTGAGTTGGACGGTTACAAATCAAACGATATTTGCTCGGAGTGAAGCTTTGCATTTTAAGTAGCAAATTACTCACAGCAAACGACATCAAAGGGTGAGTTTTTAAAACTTCGTGAAATGTTTATTCAGCGGAAACAGTGGTTTTGAATTTTTTTATTGGAAATTACGATATTTCTTTTGAATTATGATTACTTGCAATGTAGGTGAGGAACCTATGCGTGGAATCGGTGTTAGAGGATATTTTTGCGGGTTAAGTTTTTAATAGTAATCGTACAATTTGCCTAAACGAAATTATTTCTATTCACTTCTAAAATAGTCCAATTCTGTAGGGGTGAGTAAATGATGGGATGTAGGGTAAGAGAAATGATATAACTATATCTTCTTAACTACTATCGAATAAGGATTCTGTTGAGATTTCAGACTACTTCAGCGCCGAATAATCTATCTGCTCATTTCCTGTCTTTTCGGGGTCTATCCTTCACTGGAAAAATCATTGTCTTAAAAAAATTCTACTGGAAAATGAGTTTAGACTATCCAATGGGTGGTATGCATAAAAAGTAGTACATGCTAATGCTACATGAAAAAGTATTTACTTCGTAGCATTTACTTTTATATATGTAGTATCTACTTCAGTTCCAAAGCATATGCTACACAAACGAAGTTTATACTACAATGCAAAGCATATACTTCGTGCTACTAAATACTGAAGTAGGCTACTACTACGGGTCGGAGTCAAAAAAAATTGACTTGTCAAATTTAGCTTTTCATTTTTCAAAATACCTAACTCAAATTAAACCTAATTTATTTGCCGATTTCAAAAGCTTTTTCTTATTCGCATAAAAATTGAATTCCGATTCTGAAAGAGAACAAGAATTCGAAGAAGAAATAAATGAATGCGTTCTGCTTTGTTCTTCTTGTAAAATATTATAAAATTTTGTTTGATAAGAGATTCCAAAAGTTAAAAACGAAAAAGAGGAGGCACTAAAAGAGCTAACTGCTGAATTTAATCATAACACGAAAAAGGAACTTGACACAAAAAAGTTTTAAAAATTTAACAATATGAAAATTAAAATTGAAAAAATGTTAAGACATGAAACAAAAAAATATATTTTGTCTGAGTGGCAGCAAGAATTCTATAATCTATGGAACGTATAAAATAATCCAGTGCTGTATAGCGTACCGGGAGGCATATTCATATCTCACGAATCGTGTGGCAATCCGAAGTAACACTAAGTTGGTTCGTTATTCTTTTCGTTTAAGTAATTCGTTACTTGCGAATGCCGTCAGGGGTTTCCGTGGGTAGGAAAGTATCGCAAACGGTTAGTAGTTTGATGTCCATGGGCTGGGTGAGTTCGACGCCTGTAGGGGTTAGTTTCTTTTTCTTGTGTCTTTACACTCGTTTTATCATTATCTTTTTTACAAAAAATGCGTCTGTCTGGTCTCCGTCAGTTAAGCGGTCTGTTGCAAAAATGCGTTCTATTCTCTAAAACAGAAACTAGTGTTATTTGTCGATATATAAACCACGTACCATATCGCAACTTGGAGAGCGATCTCGCACGTTGGATATGAGCCGACTTCATGTTACTTCGTATTTCGATACGATATGTGAGATATGAATATGCTACCGGGAGCATGTCAGGCTGGTGTTAGGCCGGCCGCACATTGAGCATAGCGCAGAGACAACATAGGAACAGCCGAGACAGAGTGAAATCTGTGAAACACAGGTTTAAACTGATTAACGCATATTGACCACAGCGGAGGCGCAGAAGAGAAAAAAATTCTTATGGACTCTGTCAAATTGTGGTTTCTTCAAAGTTTTCCAATGTCATCTGTTATAAATCTTTGAAATATACATAGTTGTTTACCATTTTACCTTTGTCTCAATATGTGTCTGTGAATTACATTCTTTCCCCTTGATGTCTTGATGGACCTCCTCAAACTGAATTCTACTTATCTTCTTCTGGAAAGCTTGGTCAGGAATTTCCTTGAATAGGTAATTAATATTTTCCATTAGTGCTTCTTTTAGTTAAATATGCGTGTTTCCAAATTGTTTTGGATTTTTACTCCGGTTTCAGTGAGTTTTATTGTCTTTTTTTCCTCAAGTTTATTCGCCTTTGAATTTGAATGTATGGACTTCTATAAAAATTGGCCTGTTGGTTATACCTATGCTCTGCACTGAGGGAATGAATAAAAGTATTAGTTATATTTTTATTCTTATTATTGTTGTTGTTGTTATTATTATTATTATAATTTTTGAAAGACAAATTTTTCAGAAACTATCTGAATAATATTCGATATTCATTTTCCCCGTATGTTCTTAATTCATTGCACACTTTTACAGCAGGTACCTATATTCATAAAAGCGGTCATATTTTTGCAAGAGAAAATTTATTTGAAGTTTCCCAAACAGCAACTTCGCTGAAACTGAAGTAGATACTACTATGCAGCGATAATTTTTGGATTTTGTAGTAGATACTACGAGAGGTAGAGTAGGTGCTTCTACAGCGAAGTAGAAACTTCTATGTACTACTGTACATAATAGTATCTACTAAACGAGGGTAGTAAGTACTACAATGGTGTAGTAGGTACTTCACTTGCGAAGTAAATACTTGAAGTATTAGCATGTACTACTTTTTATGCATACCACCCATGGGAAGAAAAGTATCTGCACTATTTTTAAATACCTAAAACAATTGCGCGTATAGCACCGTATACGTGATAGAAGTGAAACTTCTGAGAGAGATTTACGGTGAGAGATAGAGAGAGAGCATTTCACGGGAACGTTCAGTCGTTTTTTTGACGCAATATAAGCATACAAACGTCATTATCATTAAAATTTTAACATTTCAAATATACTTGCATAATAACTGTTCACGGATATAATCGAATATTCACAGGACACAAACGTAAAAAACATAAATAATCACAAAACAAGATGGTCAGTATTAATTATACAACGCGTGGTATCTCAGCTTCTCATGCATGTATAACTCTCTTTCTCCTTCTCTCAACGTTATATCTTTCGTCTCTCTCTTGTAAATGCTCGAAAACGTGACGCGACCTTGAAATTTTACTCTCAATTCTCGGGCAATGTAGATTTCTCGGTCATAACTCATACAAATTTATCTATTGCAAGTTAATTGAGATTTGGGACCGAATTATGCAAAAGCACGAATCTTAAAGGCCCGGTTGTTCAAAAAAAGTATCACAGACTTAAGTCTGACACCGGCTCCGGTGTTATGATACAACCAATCAGAAAGCCGGTATCATGGCAACGAGGCCGGTGGCCGGTGTACGAGTTACGGATTTACAGAAAACTTTCCGTTTTTGGGGTTTAGGTGAGGCCATTAACTTTGTTTTTCTTATGGTCGCCATTTTTCTTTTATATTTTGGTTAATAGAGTATTTATTCTGATTCCATTGACATACAACTTGCTATATTATAGGTACCTACCTACCTATAATGTTTAATTTGTTTTAGCATTAATATTTACTTTTCATTTTTTAATATTTATATTTTTAGGAAACGGATGAAGTTCTGTTTTCTTCTTTAACGTTTTTGCTTATTTTGCTCAATATAACTTGTTATTTTGTTTCAGAACTAATTCTATACATATAATTTCTTTCGGTTTTTTAAATTAATTCTTTCGTATTTCAGTATTAAAGTTTACTTTTACATTTTTTATTCCATATTTCATGTCTCATATTATTTACCATAATTGTTCAAATTTTCAGGAAAATAATGCAAAAGGTAATTTTAATTTATAAATCCATATAGGTTTTTGTTTACAAATCTATGATGAACAAGGCTAATATTTTTAACTAATTTCTTATTTTTAGTTATCGTTTTTAGAACACGTTTAGCTTAACTATCGTAGATTAATTAATTTTTGTAGCACGCTGGTATCTGCATAGTTCAGCGCTTCTCAACGTTTTAGTTTTTGGGATCAACTTTTCTGAATTAATTTTAACCGCGCCCCCCTTCCAACCGTTCTATTGGAGTACTAATAAAATACGAATACGTATTCAAGTCTATTTTAGTCTGCCACTGCTGCTGCTGCTTTCGAATTGTATTTCATTTAAATAAAAAGGTTTTTTTATGACTTTTGCTTCGTTCTTCACACGTCTTCGCGCCCCCCCCTTCCGTTATGTCGTGCCCCCCAAAGGGGGCGCGCCCCACAGGTTGAGAACAGCTGGCATAGTTCTAAGTATATTTTAAGTGTGTAATGGTTACTACCCTTCCCATAGCTATTAGAAACTTTCCCCATTTCCTCCCCAGCAAGCCAACTTTCTTGACTTTCTCGTGAATTTTGGGTAGGTACATTAGTAAAATTTTAGAGACGTGGTGCACTTTTGTTATATGTCGCTACTTGGGCGAGTGTACTCAAGTGTACCAAGCAACAATATTGACAGTTTATTAACCGACAGCAGCTCCATGACCAGAGCACCTGCCGGTCAACTGGGAGGCATAGGTCAGTTTGGCCGAGTTTTTTTCATCCCACATTTATCACTCATGTCGTTGTGATATGATAGGGGATAAATGATGTAGTTAATCACATGACCAAGTATGTTTTCCCAACGGTAAGAAAGATAGCAAACTGTAATCGGATCTAACACTACTTCGTTTTTCTACTACTACAAATATAGCGGGTCCCCTGAGCGCCTCTGAACCCAAGAAGACGAGTACCTATGTCAAAAGTGAGTTGACAGTATGTTAACATACCTAATCGTAGTGTACCATTTAGGTACTAAGTTTTCGATATTTAGAATTATATGTATAACAACTGTAGAGGTAATATTACTTTTTTGCCCAAAATCTTATTTGCGCTTTCCCCAAAAACGTTTTTATCTTTCTGATAGTTCTCATTGGTTGCTTGCAGACTTAAACTTTAAAAGTCAAAAAGTCTGCTGGATTTGCTAAAATCGTTTGTGTTTCAGAAAGCTGATTAATAGACGATGTTAAAAAGTAAATTTTAATTTAATGAGAAAATTAAAAAAGGAAAACTGAGAACAGCTACAGTTCTTGCTACTTTTCACAACTAATTTTACAGGCAATTTACATTCACAGCGTATTTCATAAGCGAGTTTAAACCGATGTAAAAAGCGTGAAATCATCTGGGGCTTGCTGAGAAATGGAAAAGAAAGAAATGCATGACAATAGCGAGTAAATACTAGGTACTTTGAAAAAGCCCTATGAATTCAAACGAATCTTCATGAAAGAATTCTTTTGTGTATCTGAAGGCGCTAAGTAGAGTCCAATGTTTCGAAGCTGTTATACCCGCGGTTTTTACTCAGAGCTTAGAGTCGTAAAGATGTATAATACTTCCTCACTTTGTTACCTATACTAATGAAAGTGTGCTTTTAAACATTATCATCAACATATCTACCTATTGTCACTTTTCAAGTAAAAAGTTGTAAGTACATATTTAATTTAGTATCCAAAAAGATTCACAATGTTTAATGCTGAAATCAAAAAGAGGATTTAAGAGGCCGAGCAGTATGCAGAAGATTTACTATTATTATTAAGTTAAATAAAATGCCTCTGCCTGCGTTATCGAAAAATCGATTTAACCAGGGCACCGTGCCGCACAGATAAGGTAATTTTCTTTTTTAAGGTGGTAGTTATGCTAAGAGCACCCCAGTTTATTTTTTATGTGGGAACATTTTTCGAGACTCCAATTTGCCCTTTTCATATTAATGCGCCAGATTAGCACGAGAGAGATGATAGGAAACAAACAGGATGAGAACACCATTTCAGCAAAAAGAAAAAATCCTTGAATATGAATATCATAAATGTCGAATGGCACCGTAATTAGCTAGGACAACATTTTCTCGTTCACACGACAAGCAAATAAACAACTTCAACCCATAATAAATTAGGTCATTAGTTTTTGGATTTGTTTCAGTTTTTTTGAAAAAATAAAATGAGTTTGCACTTTGCTTCATGTGTGGAGTTGATTCTTTATTCACAAAATTTGATATATTATGCAAACGTCAAGTTAAATGTTAAAAGAAGATTGAAAATTATTTTGCAGAAAGTAGAATGTAATTATGAACTTTGAGCTCTGGTTTTCGTAATAATTTTTCTCCTTGAGAACTCGCCAGCCGATAATATCGGGTACATACATTTATCTGCCATTTTACCTTAGTGAGTGATCTTGAGTTTGTTTGTTTTTGCGTTAGTTTGAATTTACATATTTTTGTTTTTTTTGTTCTACATTTATTTACTTCTTATTATTAATCATTACTCTAGTTTAATTATTTACTTACTTACTTGTATGTGATTTTTCATTAGTTTAATGAATTAATTAATAACTAATCAATGCTTGGAGCAGTGATTTTTCAGTGTTTTCAAAATACCGGTTCTATAAAACACCAATGTAGAGTAGACATGGCTGCACTTATTGGCGAAGTTGTCTACGACTAGCCCATCGAAAATCTTCAGCGAGGAAGTTCATATAGAAAGAGAAACGTTCCCAATTACAACGATTACTTGTCTTTTTCGGGGACGCCAAATTTTACAATGGCGTATTCTAGTCCAAAAACGGTGCTTCTGGATTCGGTCCCTAAATATGCAGCTGTATCCCTCGGTATCACTTATTGGGATACGCTGTATATTTAGGCGGGTCGGGTCGTTCTCTTATGAACGATTTCTGGAGTTGTATTTACGGTCAGGTCGGTAAGACTTAGTCGTTGATTACCCTTAAGCAAGGGTTGGGTTCTATTACTATTGCTAAACGTCGAATAACAAAACAGAAAGAAAATGAAACGGTACTCTATTCATTTAGCTATGTACATTTGAAAGAATTGAATTGATAAACAGATTTGAATGCATAAAAACAGAATTTATATACAGAAATACGAGATATTTACATTGAAATAAAAAGCGGAGTATCCTGATGGTGCGCTGCGGCCCGTCGTGTAATCAAAACTGAACATTTACGGTGCCTCGGAGTTTTCGTGGAAGCACCGAACGATGCCGACTCCGAGCCGGGTTTCGGTTGGCAATTCTCGTCGCAGTACGCGAGTGCAATCACCTGGGGGAACGACGCTAGCTAGTCCGTTTCAAATAAGTAAACGTCCTGCCTTAAGATTTCACCAAAAGCCGCCCATTACAAAGATGCGATCGAATTCCGCCGGTATCTCGTCCCATTACAGGACGGCCAAAACGATCTAATCTTCACAGACAGCATGAACGTATTTACTTATTTGTTACCAACAAGCTAGGGTACTTACTCAAAAGTTAAAGGACGGTTGCTATCAGTCGATCACACGGCAAAGTCGGAACGGTCGATCAAGTAGGTACTACTAGGTCGGATGTCAGCGACCAGCATCATCCCGGATGCTGGGAGTATTTGTTCCAGCTGAGGGCCGGGCGGCCAAATACTGAATTTTCTTCTGCGGAGCACCCACTTTTATAAGCGGTGAGTGGAGGCTTCGGCGGCGGTTTGACGCCGGATATTCTTCTACGTCAGCTGTGGTGGCGGGTGCAAATTCAGCACGAATTCTTTCCATCTCGTAAAAGTGGGAGTCAAGAGTTTCTACGTGCAAAAGAGTAACTCGGGAATTCCTATCATCTCGCATGACGTCGGTCGCACGTGGGGCATGTTTCATTCTTTCATCGGTGCATGCATATACTGGCAAATTTATCCTTTTGATCGGGGCTTTCCTCTGTTTTAAATTACCAGTAACGGTCTCGTGGAACAATTACGGAATGCCACTCTAAGTTTGTTGGAGCTTTTAGGCATTACGTCTATGCACTGTTACACAATCATAGCTTTTTTGATGCTTAAAATATTTTACAAATTCAAATCAATGTGTTGTTCGAATATTGTGTATAGGTACTAAGTTCGATAATGAAAAATATGTGTTTGATGTTGCCTTCCAGTCGAGCAATGACAAGCCTGTTGAATACCTATATTGTTTTTACGCAAAACACTCTCAATGGAATCATCCACTTTTATTATCTCTCGCACCCTATGAACATGTACCTCCTACACTGCATTGCCTTGCAATATGTATGTACTACGAAATTAAAATTGTATGCATCTTGATATTATGTACGTGGCTGTCACTTGCTGGATGATTTATGATATACCAACTTTCTTGACTGGAATTATGCTAGGTATGTCTCCTGCCGCATTGCCTTTCTATATGTCAAAATAAAATTTATTACAATTTTTGTTTTTAAAAAGTATTGACTGTTGGAATATGATATCCATGCAGGGCATTATTCAAATAAATTAAATATTGGTAGGTTAACACCTACGTTTCCTGATGTGTTTTCTTGAAAGAAATATACTCGTATACGCATTATGGAAGGTGATTTGTCATCCCTGGTGTGTTCAATGTCTATTCAACTTCTGTGGTTGTTACTGCGCAAATACAATAAATATGCATTGTTCAAAAAATAAATTAAATTATGACAGGTTAACACTCATTTTCTCGATTGCAGTTTTGTTATACAAAAGTGTAGATTTATGAAAAGTAATTTGTTAAATCTGGTTGTGTTGCTTGCTTGTACAACTTCTGTGGGTAATATATGTAGTGGTGCAAATCCAGTAAATAAAACCATTTGTACTGCAGTTTTGGCACTCGCCCCTTTTTCTAACCACACTATAATCGTCTTCACGAGACCCTGCAGAATTTGAATTGTAGTCATGCTGAGTCACTGCCTTGTCACTTCTTAGTCAATTCCTTTCACTCAGAACAACAACACTATACTCACGCATCTGCTCGAAGGTCCGTGGAGCAAGCGGTGCATCTCTACTTTACACTTCAACCAGTAGGTAACTCTTTTCCCCAAATACCCATCGCTTGCATCACCGTGAATTTCTTGGAGTGCGTCTAGAATTTTATCTTTGAATAAGTATCTTTGGGTCTCTCACCTTTACATTAGTCCTCTTGCAGTAGCTTCGAAGCAGTCGGTCTGGCAGAGTCAGAAAATCCCATCTTACATCGGAAACTTCCTCTCATTCCGGCATTTTTCCTGTCTGTATTTACTGGACGAAATATGACAGATCTTCATCGTCAGGTACCATTGCCTTTTTCTATTTCACATATGGAAGTATACCAGCGCTAGGCACAACCTAATTAACTATAGTGTACCAGTCATTCTTCCGATCGTGACGCATGTTGTCAATTTTGCTCTTGGACACAACGTTTTCCCTGAACTTTGGAAAAAATCTAAAATCTATAATACATCCACTACCTAAAGTTGCGAAGCCTAAAGAACTGAAAGACATCAGGCCAATTAGCATTTTACCAGTGTTGTCGAAAGTCTTGGAGAGGGTGATGGCCTCGCAGCTGTCGTCGCATCTACAGAGTAGCAGTCTAATTCCCTTTACTCAGTCAGGTTTTAGAGAGGGTTATAGTTGTGAGACAGCTTTGCTTAATGTTGTTGATGATATTATAACATCGCTGGACCAGAAAAAATTATGTGTTTTAATTCTGTTGGATTTTTCCAGGGCTTTCGACACCCTGAATCATGGTATTTTATTGTCAATCTTACACTACATTGGTCTCAATTCATGTGCGGTTAACTTAATTTCTAGTTATTTGAAAAACAGGAGACAGGTTGTTAGATTTAATGGTCAAGTTTCCGGTGAAGGCAGTGTTCTTTGTGGTGTGCCGCAAGGTTCCGTACTTGGTCCGTTATTGTTCACTTTATATACTTCTGTTTTTGTATCAAGTATTAAGTTTTGTGGAAGTCATTTCTATGCTGATGACACTCAATTGTGTTACCCCTTTAATGGTAGAGAATTGAACCTTGCTTCTCTAAGAATCAATCACGATTTGAGCACATTTTGTGATGCTGCTGGAAGTCACGCGCTCATCATTAATCCTCACAAGTCTAAAATGTTACTGTTTGGCAACACTTCAAGTGGTGTCAGTCGAAATGAGGTATTGGATCAATTAGTGATCTCCATACATGGTCAGGTGTTAGAATTTACGGAAAGTGCTAGAAATCTGGGTGTTATATTTGATGACAGGTTAAAGTTTTCACTGCATATTAAAAAGTTGATACAGATTACATATATGAACCTAAAATTCGTTTACAGTGTAAGAAAACTTATCGATTATAAGATTAAGGTCACTTTTTGCGAAATGTTTGTTCTGTCCCATTTTAACTATGCGTCTGGTTTGTATGGACCATGTCTAGATAGAAGTGACGTAAGAAAGATCCAGGTTGTTCAGAATGCCTGCTTACGTTTAATTTTCGGCATTCGTCGTGGTGGGCACATTTCGCATAAACTTGCCACGATACCCTGGTTGAACATGGAATCCCGCCGTTTTTTGCATTCAGTTTGTCTGTACCACAAAATAATAACAACTTTTACACCAGCTTATCTATACCGAAAAATCAAATTTAGAACTGATGTACATAATATCAATATACGTCGTAAAGATCTGCTTTCTCTGCCTTTGCATGGTCACTCTTTTTTCAGGAAGTCTTTTTCTCACAATATTTGTTGCTTATTCAATGGTGTACCGCCTGAGTTTAAGAATCTTTCAATTGAGACCTTTAGAGTTCATATGAAGCGCTTCTTACTTGGAGCATAGTTTTTTCCCGCTTGTTCTGCCTCTCCATTGCATTGTGTTGCATTGCATTGTGAAACTTTAATTACTGTTCTGAGAATTATGAATTTTGACGTTTTTGTCATGCCTTTTGGGTGGCCTTGGGTTCACTTGCATTTTTTTTTTCTTTTTGTTTGTGTAGGTATTTAGATATTTTCTTTTCCATTTATGATTGCATTATGTATTTATTTGGTTAATTGTATTGTTTTATGCATTAATTTGGTTCATGTATACTTTTGCTTAATTGCGTTGCTTGATGTTGACTATATTTTTTTTTTACTTTGGGCTTTCTTTGCTTGAATAATTTATTCAATTTATATTCGTTTTTAAGTATTGTTCATCCGCTTTTCTGTTTTTCTGATTATGTTGAATACATTTTTTTTGTCTATTTTGGTTGAGTGGAAGAACAACTGACAGATGTTTACATCTGAAAGTTGAACTTCGCCATTTTAGTACACCTTGTGCACCCTCATCTTAATGAATTTGTTTATTCTGTATATATTGTGTACTAAATAAAGACGTTTATTATTATTATTATTATTATTATTATAACTAACACACGGTTACCATCCGTTTCCCTGACTCTCCAGTCACGTGCGACATAGTACTTGGACGTGGTACGATTTGCATTAGTTACTTCCCGTTCCTATCGTTCTTTAGAGAACAATATTGTCTTCCTTAGAAACCAACCGCGAAACTTTTGCCGAGGCTTGGTGAACCGAGGAACTTCTATATTTTGTTGTCTAAATGGTTCCACTGCTGCACTCAATAGACTGTGCTGAATTACTTATACATATAGATAAAAATCTTAAATGTAAATTGTAAAAGTATACTACTCTCATGTGACTTCCTACCCTACTTCCTACCCTACTGACTGGAGCTCAAAATATCAATCAAGCAAAGAACTCAAATACTTAAAATTGAACATTTTAATGGAATGGTCAATTGAATGCTACTCGTATTTCGTTGTTCATTTTATACATTGTAAAATTGCAATAAATAAATCTTTAGCCAGGTTGTTCTAGCTTCCCTAACGAAATTTGGCGCTCCAAGTGCAATGCCGCTCTTTGAAGGAAAGCAAACCGTTATTAAGGAAAACAACTCACGTCACATCGCACATCCCTGCGTTCTGTCTGTAATAATGTAGAATTTTGTCGCCCCTGCTTCTTTAACGCTGTCTATCAAACCAAGGCTGAAGGTGTAGGCGACAAATTTATATAGTTGCGCATTTTGATGATAAAATCGTAGAAGTAATCAGTGCTAAGAAATTCCACGCATATATTAAGTTCGTTATCCAGATAACTTGCTTTTAACCTAGATGACGTAAAGAATGACTCGGAGATACGTTTATTTACTTTGAATAAGTTTAATGCATGGCGAGTCTACGAAGTTAGTAAGCCTTAACAGTAGTTGTTATGGGTTGATATGCATATTCGCGTTATCTAGTAAATGCTGATGGTTTCACGGAAAATTCTGCTAGAACTTTTTGGAATCTTAAATTTAAACGTTGTGATTTAATAAATTATAAAATACTAGCGGGCCCGGCAGACGTTGTCCTGCCCGACAAAAAAATTTTCGTAAAAAAATCCTAGAACCTGATTGCAGCGCCACCTACCGGGTCTAATTGTGAATATAAACCATCCAGAGACCCACTCAAACACACACAAAAAATTTCATCAAAAGCGGTCCAGCCGTTTTTAAAAAAACCCTAGAACCCGATTGCAGCGCCACCTATCGGGTCCAACTGTGAATGTAAACCATCCAGGGACCCACTCCAACACACACAAAAAATTTAATCAAAATCGGTCCAGCCGTTTAGGAGGAGTTCAGTAACATCCGATTGCAGCGCCACCTACCGGGTCCAATTGCGAATGCAAACCATCCAGGTACCCACTCCAACAAACACAAAAAATTTCATAAAAATCGATCCAGCCGTTCAAAAAAACTGGAACCCGTTTGCAACGCATCCTACCGGGTCCAATTGTGAATGTAAACCATCCAGTGACCCACTCCAACACACACAAATTTTTTTATCAAAATCGGTCCAGCCGTTCAAAAAAATTCCTAGAACCCGATTTTTTTATATAAATATGTGTACAGATTGTTCATACAAAAATACTAAAATCGCGATTAAAAATGGGGGGTGGGGGTAGGAGGGTGAAAAATATTTTACGACCTATTCTCATACCTACCAAATGTACAAAAAATTTCAATTATTTGGATATTGTTCATACAAAAATACTAAAATCGCGATTGAAAAATGGGGGGTGGGGTTAGAAGGGTGAAAAATACTTTACGACCTATTCTCATACCTACCAAATGTACAAAAAAAATTTCATAAAAATCGGTCGAGCCGTTTCGGAGGAGTGCGACCACAAACACCGTGACACGAGATTTTTATATATTAGATTTGTGTCTGTAGGGATGTCTATATTTTACGGTTAAAATGTTAAACAGGGAAATAGCGTTAACGATCGGGCCATGTCGTTATTGCGTTATATTGAAAGGCATTTACGTTAACATATACAGGCTGTCTGAAATTCGGTGTGCAGCATGGGGATCTCTGTTATCTTAACAGCTAGACCCTAGGTTTAAATTCGGCAAAGTTGCCAAATATTATGCTGACTAATGTCCTCAAAAGAAAATCGAGACATTCTTAATCGTTCTCGTGAAAACTGAAAAAAACTGAAAAATTGCGTTTTTGTTTTTTGGCTATAACTTTTTTGTTTGACCTTGTATCTTCATTCTGTAAAAACTTTTTCATTGGCACTTTTTATTCTCTATTTGATAGCATTGTCACTCATTGGCTACGTCGATTCATTTTTGTTTTTTAAAAGCCAACTTCATTTTTTCTTATGGGCGTCATATGTGAGTGGCAGGTAAGATAATCCGCGTAATTTTCCTGAATACAACGATGTGCTTCATGTTGACTTTTTCATATTTTTACAGTTTTTATACATTTTTGCCGATTTTTATTTCTGCGTTCTAGTTATCTAAGACAAAATCAGAAACAATGTGAGTTACCATAGAAGCAAAGTCACCTAACGTCAAGTTACTAATAATTTTCGCTTGCAAGTTTTTTCGATTTGTGTCGTATTTGTTTACATTTTCCCCGCGTTGAATTTGTTTTTGTTTGGTTCATTTTCATTTTTTGTGTTCCTAGGTTCCTGATGCTGTTATTGCTTCTTCTTTTACGTTTTTGAATTTTTGTATTACCTGAAAATGTTCCCTAACAAAGAAAAACGAGACATGATTGAACTCTATTGTTCGTTCAGACAGAATGAGCAATAGATTTCAATAAAGAATAAGCAATAAGATTTCAATAATTTGCTATTAGGTTACTTTGTTTCCATGGTAACTCACATTATTTCTGATTTTGTCTTAGATAATTAAGAACGCAGAAATAAAAATCGGCAAAAAATTATAGAAACTGTAAAAATATGAGGAAAGTCAACATGAAGCACATCGTTGTATTCAGGAAAATAACGCGGATTAGCTCACCTGCCACTCAGGTATGGCGCCCATAAGAAAAACTGAAGTTGACTTTTAAAAAACAAAAATGAATCGACGTAGCCAATGAGTGACAATGCTATCAAATAGAGAATAAAAAGTGCCAATGCAAAAGTTTTTACAGAATGAAGATACGAGGTGAAACAAAAAAGTTATAGCCAAAAAACGAAAACGCAATTTTTCAGTTTTTTTTCAGTTTTCACGAGAACGATTCAGAATATCTCGATTTTCTTTTGAGGACATTACTCAGTATAATATTTGGCAACTTTGCCGAATTTAAACCTAGGGTCTAGCTGTTAAGATAACAGAGATCCCCATGTTGCACACCGAATTTCAGACAGCCTGTATACGTTATTCTTTTTCGTTTAAGTAATTCGTTATTTGCGAACAGAGTCAGTGGTTTCCGTGGGTAGTGTAGGTATCGCATAGAGTTAGTAGTTTGATGTCCTTACGGTTTTACATTAGGTACCTATCTTTTTTTACAAAAAATCTTCAGTTAAGTGGTTTGTTTCAAAAATGCTTTCTGTCAGGTCAGTAAAGGGATCTGCTCCGTTTGATTATTTTCTTTGTTACAAGTTTCAACACAATATGTAACGCTAACGTCATTTACTGACTTTTGGAAGTACTAATAATTATATGTAAGAATTACCTACCGGTTTACCGACAATTACCGATTTTTTTCGTTCAGTCTGCAATTTTCGTAAAAAACAAAAATATATATACAGGGTGTATCCAAATAAGTGCGAAAAAATTTAAGGGACGATTCCTTGTTGAAAATTAAAGGGGGTGTTTGATATAAACAAATCCTCATATGTCCCTCCCTTAGGAGTTACGCTCCTCCAAATTGGGAGGTGGAAATTATGTTTTTATTTTTTTGTCAAAATCTGAAATAGTTAAGGAAATGAAATTTGGTGGAAGGCTACTTTCGAATATTTTCTTGACTGATCCATATTGTTATAAGTGGATGAAACTCGCAACCCTTCTTAAGCAACTTGGCAGCCGCCTACTACTTTTACTTGGAATTTAATTCTTTCAGTGCATGATGAAGTTAATTTTATTTTTCGAAAACTATTGATTTTACAAAAACAGCAAAAGGGATACGAAAGTTTCTAAATGAATGAAGTTTGCTAAGGCATATTTTTAAACAATCAAATTCTTACACGTTAAAAATGTGAAAAGGAAAAAATTAAGAGGGGTTGCGAGTTTCATCCACTTATAACAATATGGATATGCCAAGAAAATATTCGAAAGTAGCCTTTTTAACATTAGAAACCTTCCACCAAATTTCATTTCCTTAACTTTTTCAGATTTTGCGAAAATAAATAAAAACCTAATTTCCACCTCCCACTTTGGAGGAGCGTAACTCCTAAGGGAGGGCCATATGAGGATTTGTTTATATCAAACACCCCCTTTAATTTTCAACAAGGAATCGCCTCTTAAATGTTTTCGCACTTTTTCGGATACACCCTGTATATTTAAAACATGCAGTTAAGTGAATGAAAAATGTAGGTATAAAAGTTGTTGTGCATACAGAAAATTATTTTTCTATTGTTCACAGTTTCGATTCTATTAAGTTCTACGGAGAACGGTGTTCTGATATCCTGTTTATGAAGCGAATTCTTCCAGCATGGGTATACTGCGTTTAGGTACAGATGGGAAGCTACTCTCAGATCATCCGGAGAAATGTTGCATATGAAGTCTACGATACTAACATCGGAGTCATTTTGCACGCTGTACGATTTTGAACTGATGAACTTTACTTTAAGGATATTACAGTATACCCGTAATTCTCTACTGGATCGCGATGAAAATAGAATTCTGAAATAATACATTCCGAGATTCTATCTAGTAGATTCCAAGAAGATTTTAGAACCGCTTTTTATTAATGTTTATACTTATTTGATTGCCCGCTGCTGAAAAAGGGATAATTTCATTCTGCTTATTTCTTTTTGATGGTTTATTAAATACAGTTTGAGTAAAGCTAGAGGGGATTTAATTTCGTAGCTAACTAATGCAGCTCAGGAACATTAGCATTAAAATTAATTTTCGATAATAATTTTTCGTCCTAAATTACTTTTAACGTTCGCGTATGGTATTTTCATAGGTATTTGTAGATTGTCGTGTTTATTAGTGTACGCTCATTAACAGATATCAAGGGTGCGCTTATGCGTTCTACGTACTCTATGTCGACATATTATGTGACGTTAGTTTTCCTATTCTATGATTTCATCATAACGGTGCTCTTCATTGAAAGAAAAGACGCAAGCTTCAAATACTTGCCATGCGGCAACGCAATTTGAAATGTGGTGCTACAGACGCATGATGAAGATACCGTGGATAGATAAGGTTAGCAATAAGGAGGTATTAGAAAGAGTTTGGTAAAATCGAAAGACAATCAAGACAATAAAGAATAGGAGAGATAGGATGGCAGGGCACCTTCTAAGACACGAAGGAATAGTTCGCGACATACTAGTCAGAGATAGGAATAAAAAGAGGTAGGGGTAGGCCTAGATTAGACTACTGCTCTCAAATAGTTAGGGACGTAGGATGTTCTGCTTTCAGGGAAATGCGTAGGTTAGCTCAGGATAGGAAAGGATGGAGGTACGCGTCCAACCAGTCTTCGGACTGAGAACCTTATGATGATCTCTCATTTTATTGTTGACCGTAACATCGAAAACAATATTGACTAATATTCGACAAGCGGATGCACCAAGCACGAAGGGAAACTGCAAATTTATGTATTTTCGTCATAGTTCCTCATCATATTATTGAATATTCGGCGTATTGGGGAACATCGATTATATTTTACACTACAATTGAAAGAAGCTTACGGTGAGAGACTCAACCTTATTTTGCCAGCTTTGAGTATAGAAGAAAACTGTATTAGAAAATATATATAAAATACGTTTTGAAAATTAAAAGAGAGAAACAACAGTGACTGTGTAACAGGCTGTATCCTTAAAAGTAAAGTGCATTTTGCAAAAGTCAAATGTTGAATCCTTTAGTACCTAACCAACCTTTTTTTGCTTTTCCTAGAATCAAAAATATTATTTCTATAATTTTTTGTTAGCACTTTCGTTACGATTTTCCATATTTTAAAATACAAATGAACAGTGAAGAATACAAGAAAGCGAATGACCCATAATACAAGCGCGCATAAATGCACTGGGGTACGATAACAAAAGAACGTGAGATTGAAACCTGTTAGCATATTAATTTATGGGTTTCAATGCGACGCATGCCAATATTATTTCACAAAATTTTCCAGTTTTAGTGCAGAGGCATTTTTTCTGATGCGTGATCAATCGTTGCAGTGAATGTGCAAGCGATTACCTTCATTTAAATTGGGGGGGTCTTTCAGGATCATTTCGACAGACTTCTTAATTTGGATGTTGCATGTTGATGATGCTCATTGTAGTAAACACAAAGTGGTTTTCGCAAGGAGGTGAAGGTTGCTCATTCAAAACCTCTACAGCATGTTTTGTAAGAACACGCAATGAGTAAAAATTATGGACTGTACGGGGTGTACCAGAATTGGACAACCGGGTTTTAAATGCAGATTCCTCAACCAAAAACCACTAAGACACTACTATACGCACTTCCCCATCAAGCAAGAACTTCGTTTTTTGAAATGGGAGGGTTGTAGGGGTTTTCCTAATAACTTTCAAAGATATCAAACCAACATTCTCTGGTATAGTAAGGTTACCGTATGCTATAATACACCTGCACAAAGTTTTAGAAAAGATTGATGTGGATTTATGAAAATTAATATTTTAGATTCTTCAGATAGTGCATCAACTTTAAACACATTAGGTTGTCTTACAATTTCTCGATATTACCCAGTTTTCGAATAACATGGACTTATTGGAAGCAATTTTAGAACTAACTGCTATTGTAAGTAAGCAGTTATAGTATCATTATAACCATTTATGTAGGTATGGAGTAACGTATAATTTATTACAGGTGACTTTTTCATTAGGGCTGTAAAACGAGTTGATATAAAGATAGAAGAAGTCACGAAGAAAAATTAATATGTTCTTGTCAATAATTTGCAAGTAAAACGAGTGCGGATATGACGCTTACACTGGTCTTTATTTAGTAAACTATCGAGCTATCTTGACTTGCGGAAACTGTTTTCAGACTCTTATCACGCCTTCAGTAGATTACGCAAGAGAAATTTGCATAAGAGATGCATGAACTTTCTAATTGATTAATTACTGAGGGGTAACTATATGTAACACCTGCATGACACCGATAAGAAGTAAAATTTATGGTATGCTGTTTAGAATAATTCGTAAATTAGTTACGCATGCTTTGTGTCTGATCGAAATTTTTTGCCTGAAATGCAAATTACGTAAAATTACAGGTCTAATTGCTTCCTCTAGTGCAATCGCTCACTGTATCTACACCAAATCATTCTCAAAGTTTGTTTGACGTGAGCAGGTATACCTACTGAAGAGTTACGTCTACATCGCCTGCTTGATTGTACTTTAAGTTAACTATACCCACAGGCGAGTTGATTTCTGATCATTTCGTGGATTGAAAGAAACTTCGTGACTTCTATATCAGCCCATGTATTGCACCTATGTATTGCACAAGAATCGGCGAAATAATATTGGATAAATTTATTTATAGTTCTTTTGCTGTTGGTTAAAATAAAAGAAATGGAATCCAGGGAAATCCTTTTCGAAATTTAAACGGTTTTACACGATAAAATAATAGAAAACTATAGTGGCGCATAGGAAGTCATATTATTATGAATTTTAAATTATTTTTCTTGTTATTGTATTTAAATATTAGGTATGTTTATTCATGAACTTTGGGCCGATTTAATTTAAATCTACGTACTATGGGACTGGCAATGTTTATCAATATAATTCTAGAGTAGCTTGAATAGCTTTTAGCTTTTAGCAGCTACACAGAGTGTTGCTTCGGCCGGCCGGTGGAATTTCTGATCGTCTATAATTCCCTTAAGCTCAAATTGCAAATCAAGCCAAAGTAATACTAAAGATGAAAATAAACAAACTCTATATTACTTTAACTATGTACAGAAAGTCAATACTGAATAAAATATATGTTGCTTTAGGTGGTCTAAATTACCGGTCGGACACACCCTTGGTTAACGAACAAAAAAATCTTCACTCTAATGTCGAGAATAAATGATGTTTTTGGTGTTTAATATTACGGGACTCACGCAGTCTTTCGATTTGAGAACTTTCTCTAAAGAGTGTTCGGAGAAAAGAATCATCATGTTCTAAAGAACTCTGCACCTGATTTAACCCCAAACGAGGCAGATTAACCCTAATTTTTATCAGCCTTTATGTACTATCAGAATATGTCCCTTCACTTGTGTTCCGGGTCAATTCCAGTTCAGTACTAGACTCTGCATAACCCCAGTTATTATGATGACACACTAGAGGCGGTTTCGGCTGGAAAATATCAAGTAACTATTAATTATATCGGCGGTACGGCGGTCAGCGTTTAATCTCATAAACGTGATCGTCTTCAATTTGCGCGATGTCCTTTTGTGGAGCATGCAATCTGAACGTAGATGGGCTCGCGGTGGGGCCGTAATGCGCTGTGAACGTATCGTCGCATAAACTTCTAGCTGGTAGGTATCTCGATTAAAATGAACGGGGAAAATGCCTGTTCACTTATTGGAATAATTCTTGCGCTTTCTTTTGCATCGTTACAGTAGGTAACAGGAGATTCAGCTGCTGTGATGTTTCGCTAGATAGGTATATCAATTCAGCGATTATAGTTTAAGGCAGCAATATCTAAGTAGTACCTACTTTCATCAATGATAAAACGTAAGATAATACTAATAACTTATAAGACATTTCTACTGCACTCAGTTATTGTAACGAGTAGAAAATAACGCGTGGGGGTAAATTTCAGGCTTTAATTGGCAAATATTTCATTATTAGCTTTGTTAGTATGAACATACGAATCACTGAGCTAGATGGAAGAGATTCTATGACATGAGGTTAATTTATACGCTTTGTCACTGAGAATATTATAAATATCTTATCTGCTAGCTCATTACCCCAGGGATAATATACAAGTATCTTGTCAAGCCAGTAATCTACGTTACTAATTAATTTAGGGCTTGGGTACAACAATGCAGTTCTCGATGTGCACATATGATATTTCGACACAGCGCAGCGCCCGGTCTGTATGAGGCGCCGCTTGTGCCATAAGTATTTGTAGTAAAATAACTAAAAGGACGACAAAGAAAAAATAAAAATGTACATGAAAAAAAGAAAATGTGTATTAAGGAAATATTTTTCAGGAATAAAAGAAAATCGCGCGGAAATATTTTTTCACCCTCTGACAAAAAAAGATTTCGCGGAAATTAATTTTTTTCTCTGGTAAAATTTTTGTCGCTGGAAATATTTTTCTTAAGGAAAGATTCTTGCGCGCAAGAAAAAAATATTTCCTTGGCTGTGTAGATTTCATGGGCTGGTGAAATATTTTTTTCAGCTTTCGTTTACCTACGTATGATGGCGCTAACGAGACTGAGGGATCGCCATCCAGCAATGTTGCCATTATTTTCTGATGGGTGGGACTGTAATCTGTAAAATTCACAATTTTTATTGTGTTGTAAATAATCTAGGTGGTACTAGATAATTCACGTACATCCAATTAACTAGGTATGACAAAAATTAATACCAACGTCTACGTTGGATTTGTTTAGTAGTTATAGTGTATTCAGTTTAGTTCATAAGCGCAGTTGCGCAGTGCTCTGTACTCTGTTCTGTAGGTTTAATGCACCACTGAATACAAAATATAAGCAATGAAGGAATCAAGATCAAGGCATGAAATGGAGCACCGAACACGTTCGATTGCCGATAGGTACGCGTTTATTTGTATCTCAACTAAGTTTTGCCAATGCACAAATTTAAAGCGTTCTGATTCGTCAGCTGCATCTGCATACGTAACTGCGTGACGAAAGAACTGAAATACAATGCAAAAAAACGCTTACTCCCTAATCTAGGAACACATGCAAGGATAATGGCATTTTGTTTTTAGAAATTTTGTTTCATTATTGTATGTTTTCTCATATGTGTTTTCTTATGAGCGATTTCCCAGTCAGCATTTGGCAACTCAAACATAATGATTTTTTGCAAGAGATTATTCATAAGTAAAAACATAGTAAAAAAACATTTGGAAATAGTCGTTTTTTTCGGAAAAGGACCGTCAGGAACTGACTCGAAAATCACTCATATGGAAACACATATGAGAAAACATAATAATATAAATTTTATAGTAACAGTAGAAAGTTCACACCACGTGGAAATATATTTTTGTTCTTTAATGTAAAAATTTATTTTATTGTAAAAATGTCCTTCATTCAAAATATCATTACGATACGAAGAAGGATAAAGTGCGGTGGAAGAAAATGTCTGCAGAGTGGTCGACCTCTCAAGAAATCCTATGACCATTCATATTTTAAGAAGAAAAGAGAGGCAAAGAGAAAACGTCCCCATTCTCTTCAAACTTCTATTGACAACAACTATAATTCAAATAAAAAGTATTGTAAGTAATTACATAATTCTATTCATTTTTGTTCATTTTCAAATATCTGCACCTCCACAATTTTAATGTTTTGTATTTGCTTAATGAGAAAATAATACAATTACTTATTTTGTGTTTTTTAGATTGTGCTTTTCATTGAAATTTTAGCATAACTCTTAATTTAGGAACAAATTTTCTGTATATTTTTTTTCTAAAATGAGATAAAGGACGGTAGGTTTTTGCCAATCTCTGGAATATTGCAATAATTTTACCAAATTACCTACCATATTTTGATATTTTGATTGAAGGACATTTTCAGAATAAAATAAATTTTTAAATTAAAGAACAAAAATATATTCCCACATAGTGCGAACTTTCTACTGTTCCTATAAATTTCCCATTTTTAACATGCTAAAATAAATTAAAACCTACCTACTTAAGTAGTTAAGAGGATTTACATTGGGTATTAAGAACTAAGTGCCAATTTTACCACTACAGTTTGTTGTGATGAATTTGGACAAAGTAAAGTTAAAAAAATAAGTAGAATGATGATTAAAAAAAGTATTAGGTATTACTTTTTTAACGGTTTGTATAGTGTCTCATTAACATTTTTAGAAACCTTTAGACGCAGCTCAATTCCATTTTTTTAATCATTCTACGTATGCAGCTGACCAATCAGAACGCTTTAAATTTGTGCATTGGCAAAACCTAGGTGGGATATAAACGCGATAGGTTCATTATTAATAGAGCAACTTACTAGTTGCCTTAGTAGCTAAGTTGCACATGTCGTACTTACGAACTAAACTGAATACACCGTAACTGAAAAAAATCAACACAGACTTTGGTAGGTATGTTTGTCTTACATAGTTATGAGACGTACGTGAATCATCTGAATCATTTGAACTATTTACAACACAGAACATTTAAATTTTATAACAGTAGATCGCATTGAAAGTAACAGCAAATGTGGCAACATTGCTGGATTGCGATCTCTGATTCACATTAGCGCCATCATGCGTGAGTAAACGAAAGCTGAAAAAAATATTTCACCAGCCCAAAAAATCTACACAGCACAGCAAACAAAATATTTTTTTCCTTGCGCGCAAGAATCTTTCCTTAAGAAAAATATTTCCAGCGACAAAAATTTTCCCAGAGAAAAAAAAATTTCCGTGAAATCTTTTTTTGTCAGAGTGAAAAAAATATTTCCACGATTTTTTTTTATTCCTGAAAAATATTTCCTTAATACACATTTTATTTTTTTTCATGTACATTTTTCGTCTTTCTTTGTCATCTTTTTAATTATTTTACTACAAATGCTTATGGCACAAACGGCGCCTCATAGGTCTGGCCGCTTTTTAAAGAACAAAAAATATAACACGCACGTTCCACAGATAAGATAATTTATACCGCATATTTTGGAATGGAACGTGGGAAATCTCCATCATAAAACAGTTAAACTATAGTTTGAATTGAGTTTCGGAGTTTGAGAAAAGTGATAATGTTACTTCCTGGAACGTAATCAATAAAACGGGCAAAACTGATTTTTCATGGAAAAAAAAAAAAAAAAAAATGGGGGAAGATGTTCGAAGTGCTGAGAAAGGTAGGGATGAAATACAGGGACAGAAGAATAATACATAATCTCTACAAAGAGCAAAAGGCAGTTATAGAATGTGAGCAGGAACGAAGGGAAGTAGATATCCGGAAGGGAGTGAGACAGGGATGTGCATTGTCACCTCTAGTTTTCAACTTATATATCGAAGATGCGATTAATATTGTTAAGGAAAGAACAGCCGCAGGGATCAATGTACAGGGCCAAACTATTAACATGCTCAGATTTGCGGATGATATAGCAGTGTTAGCATCTAGCAAAGAAGAATTAGGAGCGGCTTTGAATGAAATGGAAGCAGTTTTGACACAGGGCTACGGCATGAAAATCAATAAAAAGAAAACTAAAATTTTGGTATGTAGGGGGTGTGAAAATAGAACTAAAATGGAAATACAAATAGGAAATGAGAAGATAGAGGAGGTCGCGGATTTCTGCTACTTAGGAAGTAAAATAACTCAAGACGGTAGGAGCACTAAAGATATAAAACAAAGAATGGCGCAGGGCCGAGTTGCGTTTAACAAAAAGAAACAACTATTATGCTCGAGAACGGTTAATATGGAGACTAGGAAGAGACTCTTAAAATCGTACGTATGGAGTACGGCATTATACGGGTGCGAAACTTGGACAATAGGGGAAGCGGATCGAAAAAGAGTAGAAGCGTTTGAAATGTGGTGCTACAGGCGCATGATGAAGATACCATGGATAGATAAGGTTAGCAATAGGGAAGTATTAGAAAGAGTTGGGGAAAAGCGAAAGGTATGGAAGACAATAAAGAGTAGGAGAGATAGGATGGTAGGACACCTTCTGAGACACGAAGGAATAGTTCGCGACATACTAGAGTCAGAGATAGGAATGAAAAGAGGTAGGGGTAGGCCTAGATTAGACTACTGCTCTCAAATAGTTAGGGATGTAGGATGTTCTACTTTTAGGGAAATGCATAGGTTAGCTCAGGATAGAAAAGAATGGAGGTACGCGTCCAACCAGTCTTCGGACTGAGAACCTTATGATGATGATGTGTTAATCTCGAGGTTAATCTTGACTGGTACTGGACCGTTGGAACAACTACTTCTCGAAACATGCAATAATGAAAAACTTTTTCTTGTTTTACTGTTTTCCCTTAACATTGTTCGATCTGTCAGAAATTTGGTGTCTGATAACGATTAGGTAGGAGTAAATACAACGAAGGTAGACGATGACAAGCTCAAATGTTTATAGAACTCGCTTTTTTGTTAGTCAGGTTAGATAGCCCCTGCGAAATAGATTAAGATTTCATAATTGTTTCTGTTTCCTATACGACTACAATTGTAATAATAAAACTACAATCTAAATCTTAATAAAGCATTTTGTGGTGGCTTAATATTGCTCCCACGGAACATTTAAAGGACAGCAGAAATAGAGAAGTCTTGAAACATTTAAACAGAGTCCGCCAAAGACATTTTAATTTCACTGAATCTTGCTTGCGTTTTACGAAGGAATTGAGTTATATCACAGTACTCAGAACAAATCCCAGGGAGGAAGATTGGGATCTAGAGCGGAGCACTTTAAATATAAATTCTTTCATGACCACTTTCGCAACAAGCTATCCGTGCACCGCTATGTCTATAGAAATTTTACGAGTTTCAGGTACGCTTTCTTATTACCGTTGGTTACTTTATGCATTTCCCGAATTCCATTAAATTAAGTATCACGCGCAGAAATATTTATACCCGGTGTTTCACTTCTAGTACGAGGAGGCGAGGGCTGCAGTTCGGGCATTTTCGAGAGAAACCGAAGACATATTTTTTATGGGCATTGAATTGTAGAATTCTGGAAACCGTAGTTTCTGAATCTTTAATCTTTAATCTTTAATATTTAATATTTAATATTTAATCTTTAATCTTTAATCTTTAATCTTTAATCTTTAATCTTTAATCTTTAATCTTTATCTAAAGCTGACAGTTCTTCAGAACTATTTAAAACAAATAACAATTAAAATTTACTCATTTACTAACAAAATTGATTTTTAGGGTTCACAATTTACAAAAAGGAAGTCGTAAGAAATCGAATCAAGAATAACACATAAACTGAAATAAAATAAATTGTCATATAAACTGCGAAAAGAAAATTAAGCAGAAGTTGACAAGCATTAAAAATCCCCTCATCTGCAAATGACCAAAGCAACTTCTTCGCGTCATCTAAAATGTATTTCCACTTTCTCAGAAAATGTGTTATTCCCAAGGCACTGTTTCAAGTCGTTCTTATTAATTACATTTTCATCGTCGTCTCCCCTTCAGTTAGCAAGTCAAGAACTTTTAAACCTTTTTTAAACTTTACTCCCGGAGCATAAATATTAAAACAGGGGAAAAGTATGATTGGGTTAAATGTAAAGAACGTGATGATTTCAGATATTTTAAACTACGTAATAAATCAATATTGAAATCATTCCACAAGCATGAATATATTGGTTATAATAGTGTTCCAAAAACACTGTAACATCAGACAGTCATTGCAATGATCATTTCGTCATAGACAGTAGACACGTCCCTGAACGTGATATATTTCTAATTATGAGATATGTTGTGTGGAATGTGAAATATATTGCTATTTTACGGGGTTAAAGCCATAAATAGCAATACAGCACACAAGATGAAGTGTGCAAACAGATGGAACTGCGAACCCAGCACAAATCTTCATCGAGATATGTATAAATATTGAATGAAATCCATTAATATGAAATTTGTAGGTCAGAACGTCAATCCCAAATTTATCTGCGAATACTATAAAAAGATTACTGGGCGGTTTTTAAAACAGCCGTTGAATAATATTGAGCTTTTTCGTGTATGCCAGTTATCATTTATTCAAACGTAATTTACAAAATTCAAAATGTATCCAATGAGGGAATATTTAAGGGGATATAACTATTACTACCTAGTGGTAATGATATAATAGCGAAAGAAACTAACACTTTTATAGTCTTTTAACTTGGAGCTTCCAAAAAAAACAGCATCATCATCATAAGGTTCTCAATCCGAAGACTGGTTGGACGCGTACCTCCATTCTTTTCTATCCTCAGCTAACCTACGCATTTCCCTAAAAGTAGAACATCCTACATCCCTAACTATTTGAGAGCAGTAGTCTAATCTAGGCCTACCCCTACCTCTTTTTATTCCTATCTCTGACTCTAGTATGTCACGAACTATTCCTTCGTGTCTTAGAAGGTGTCCTACCATCCTATCTCTCCTACTCTTTATTGTTTTCCATACCTTTCGCTTTTCTCCAACTCTTTCTAATACTTCCCTATTGCTAACCTTATCTATCCACGGTATCTTCATCATGCGTCTGTAGCACCACATTTCAAACGCTTCTACTCTTTTTCTATCCGCTTCTCCTATTGTCCAAGTTTCGCACCCGTATAATGCCGTACTCCATACATACGACGTTAAGAGTCTCTTCCTAGTCTCTATATTAACCGTTCTCGAGCATAACAGTTGTTTCTTTTTGTTAAACGCAACTCGGCCCTGCGCCATTCTTTGTTTTATATCTTTAGTGCTCCTACCGTCTTGAGTTATTTTACTTCCTAAGTAGCAGAAATCCGCGACCTCCTCTATCTTCTCATTTCCAATTTGTATTTCCATTTTAGTTCTATTTTCACATCCCCTACATACCAAAATTTTAGTTTTCTTTTTATTGATTTTCATGCCGAAGCCCTGTGTCAAAACTGCTTCCATTTCATTCAAAGCCGCTCCTAATTCTTCTTTGCTACATGCTAACACTGCTATATCATCCGCAAATCTGAGCATGTTAATAGTTTGGCCCTGTACATTGATCCCTGAGGCTCTTCTTTCCTTAACAATATTAATCGCATCTTCGATATACATATAAGTTGAAAACTAGAGGTGACAATGCACATCCCTGTCTCACTCCCTTCCGGATATCTACTTCCCTTTGTTCCTGCTCACATTCTATAACTGCCTTTTGCTCTTTGTAGAGATTATGTATTATTCTTCTGTCCCTGTATTTCATCCCTACCTTTCTCAGCACTTCGAACATCTTCCCCCATTTTACGTTGTCGAAGGCTTTTTCTAAATCTACAAATCCTATATAGACGCTCTTTCTCTTTTCTATCGTTTTTTCTATAATTACTCGTAAAGCTAGAATGGCCTCGCGCGTTCCTCTATTTCGTCTAAATCCGAACTGATCTTCTCCTAATATTTCTTCCGCCTTTTTCTCCATCCTTCTTTGCACAATTCTAGTTAAAATTTTTGACGCATGGGAAGTTAAACTGATAGTTCTAAAATTTTCGCATCTATCCGCGCCTTTTCTTTTTGGCAAAGCTACTATGATGTTCCGTTTGTAATCTTCTGGAATCTCGCCTGTCAGGTATATGCGACTAACTAATTTAAATAAACGATCTATTACCTCTTGACCTGCGCACTTTAAGATTTCTGCCTGCAAGCCATCTATACCTGGTGCTTTATTATTCCTTAAACTTTTTAGTGCTATCTCAAACTCTCCTCTCATTATAGGACTCCCTAGGTTATCCCCCTCTACACTGCTTTCGCTTTCTAATATATCTTGCACTTCCTGTCCCGCATATAAGTTTCCTAAATATTCTTTCCACCTATCTGCCTTCTCCCCACTTCCGATTAGGATATCTCCTGCCTCATTTCTAATGTTTTTGGTACTAGATCCAATTTCTCTAAAATTTCTCCTGATTATTTTATATGCTTCATCAGTCTTTCCTACTTCGAACTTATCTTCCACTTCTTTGCATTTATTATCGATCCATTGCTCTTTCGCTTTCCTACATTTCCGAATAATTTCCCACTTGATCGCCTTATATCTTTGTTTCCCTATTTCATCTAACCTATTTTTATATTTTCGCCTTTCCTCTATTAGACTCACAATATGTTTTGTTATCCAGGGTTTCCTACTTTTATTCTGTTTATGACCCAAAATATCCCTAGCTGAGGAAACTAAACTATTTTTAATGCAATTCCATTCTGCCTCTATGTCCCTAACAATATTTCCACCCGTGCCCTTTAGTGCTTCGTTTGTCTTTTTCTCGAACTTATTGCGCATATCATCATCTTTTAGTTTCTCTGGGTCAAGATACCTTCTTCCGCTTCTTTTTTTCAAAATCTTAAATTTAAGATTGGCTTTCATAACGACTATGTTGTGATCACTATCTATATCTGCTCCTGGATAACTTCTACAATCCCTAACTTGATTTCTAAATCTTTGCCTAACGAGAATGTAATCTATTTGATATCTCCCTAAGTCTCCTGGCATCTTCCACGTATAGCATCTCCTAACATGATGGTGAAATAGAGTGTTCGCGACCGTTAAGTTATGTTTATCGCAGAACTCTATCAGTCTAACTCCCCTATCGTTCCTATTGCCTAATCCAAAGGGGCCAACTATTCCGCCCTCTCGCCCTGTGCCTACGACTGCATTGAAATCTCCTGTAATTATTAAATTTTCGTGCCCTCTCACAAAATCTAGCACATATTCAATATCACTATAAACTGCCTCTACGGCCTCATCACTGTAGTTAGAAGTGGGCATATATACCTGTATTATTACTGTTTTTACAGGTTTCGAATCTAACCTAACCATAACTACCCTGTCACTTTGCTGTAAGAAATTTTCTACACTCTGTCCTACTTTTTTCCGCATAACAATTCCTACTCCCGAATTTCCTCCTACAGATCCTGTGTGTATTACTCTAAAATCTCCGCTCCAGAAGTCTCCAGCTTCTGGCCATCGCACTTCACTGATACCTACTACGTCTAATGCTAACCTATCCATCTCAATTTTCAAATTAGCGTTAGTCCAAAATTGTCAAAATCAAGTCAAAGGCGCCATCTAGTGGAAAATTTCTACAAAAACCTAACCTGTTTTTGCAAAGTCAATTTTTTAACAAACATCCATCCCAATACACAAATTCTGTTAAAATTGGTATTTCTATCCGTTCTAAACGTGGAAATAATGAAAATTTCGGACCATTAACCCCAATATACACAATACGAGTATAGGACAAAATAGTCTGGCACAAATAATAAGGGATGTCCGATATTTCCAAAACAATAGCCACCACAGCATTTAGGACGGTTTGACGTCTGAATTGGGATATAAATTTTTCACATAATAAATTATAAAACCTGATCGACGTTTATTATGATTTAATCGAATATTGATTTTAGCCTTCCGTTATCAAAGCACATTTTGTTGATCAAACATTTAAGAGAACAAAAGCCCAACTTTTAATTATCAGATACTTGTTTAAGTTGGGTTAGTCAGGAAATATTAATTAACAACTCCTTTGCCGGAGGGAAAGAACTGAGCAAAAATTAAAATATCAAAGTTGTGTGAAAAATGTATGGGAACCCTGCGAAGCATAACTCTACAGTATTTCAAAAGAAGAACACATCTTTACCAGACGGCTGTTTAGTCTAGCTTAGAAAATTACCATGCTATCAGCTTTTCTCCCCAGAAAAGAATTCTTAGTTATGATAAACGACGATTTGTTTGTTCTGGTCAATTTGCTAATGGATTGCAAGAAATAATATAATATAAGCAGTATAATAATAGTAAAACATGGTTCTTTTACAAGTGTATGCAGAAATTAATTTCTAGCCAAGTTTAGGTATTATTAAGAATCTTTAAATAAAAGGAACGGTAGTGTTCCAATACCAAGTTGAAATTGCAAGCAATGTTTCATAGTAGCTCACCCTGAAGTTCTCGATATGTAAAAAGTTTTGATGAATTACTTTCAAAAATGGTATAAAGTCTATATTTTATGAAACTCAGAACTTTATACCTTACCTACCTGCTGAGAATACGTTTTTATCCAGGGCGCATAAAGATATTTCCTTGAAGCTTTACATTCAAGTTTCATGCTTTTATGTGGCTTAAATATACAGGGTGATTTATTAACTCACCAACAAACTTTCTGATTATGAGATTGTTGGAAATCTTGAAACCGGTTAAATAATAAAATAATTTGTTATATTGGTAGTTCGCAAAGTAATATTCTATTTCATCATTTCATTTCAATTCAATATCAACGCCTGGGGTGGAATTTTAAACGACAATTTATTGCCCTTGCAAGTGCTGCAAGAGCGCTTGATCGCTGATGTTTACAGAGATTTTTTGAACAACATCTTTGACCGTTTTGAAGATGTACCACTTAACATAATACAAAATATGTGGTACCAACATGATGGTGCCCCACCTCATCGTGAAAGGGTGGGTAGTCGTCGAATGGTTGAACCAGTATTTCGAAAACACATGTGGATTGGTAACGGCTGTCCAATTGCATGGCCACCGCGTACCCCTGACTTTAAATACATTGAATTTTTTTATGGGGACATATGTAACAAATTGTCTATTAACAAGGAATTAATACAAGGGAACAGTTGCTACAAAGAATAGAGGATGCAGCTACTCAAATAAGAAATCAACCGAACGTTTTTCAAAGAGTGAAAAATTCTTTAGTGCATCGATGTGAAGTGTGAAGCATGTATCCAAGCCGAAGGAGACCATCATTTAGTGTTGTAATTATGTAATTATTGTATACTTTTATGTTATTTTCAATAGCGTAATAATTTATTTAATCGATTCCAGAGATTACGTAACATTTAAAAATTTAAAATGAAAACTTTCAAGTATTCTAATTCCTGAAATAAGTGAAATCGGACATATGCCCAAAGGACTTTTTCACTTAAAATTACATAAGCTTTCATCTTGAAAAGTTTGTTGGTGAGCTAATAAATCATCCTGTACATACACAATGCAAAATTTATGGTACGAAAACTATACGTTACATAAGTGATAAATAATATAGGTAGGTTACTTTAATCTTTAAGTATTAGAAGCTGAAAGAGCTGAAAAACAAACTCCTCGCAAAAATTTGTCTTTAAACAAGAATTCAGATTTTTTAAATTTTCACGGATACTTCATGACAAATTCTGTAAAAAAATTAGGTATATTTCTCTAATCCCGGCGGTTTGGCTTTATAGTGACCTAGTCGAGTAAAAACCAAGGCAAAAGTCGCTTCCTTCTCGATTTTATTTTTTTTATCTTAGAACAAACTGAGACATATTTCATTTTATTAGTTAGGTCATTGTTTATGAGAAATCACAAGATACGACATTTTTTTGTGGTCACGAAATTTTTTATTTCCAAAAAAGTGTGGATACGTACCTTTTTTAAAAACCTTGCTTTTTTATATATCCACTCTAATATCTAGGTATCTAATTGAGCTATCGACATGATCTTTTTTTTGTTTTACAACACACACTTAGGCGCTTCTTTCTAAGCATAGTATTGGTTGGTGTCTTTTGTTTTAATATCCTCAAAACGTCGATAACCTAGAAAGTTCAGAAATTACGCAGGCAAATTTTCACTAATCGAGAAACTTTTTTGTTTTGGAAATTTTTATATAACATGCTGCTAAGGAAATGCCGCCAAAAGACCAAAACAGTTTTTGGCAGCATAATTGTTATTGTGACTTTTGTAGTTTAGGCGCTATGATTTTTTATATCGGCTAAAAATAAGGAGCGACCGATGACAATATCGACGCGTGCGAGATATAACATGAAAGAAATAAATAATCTTTTATTTGCACATTAGTTCGTATTGTTAGTGGCGAGTTCTTTAATTTTTACTGCTTAAAAATATTTAAGATAGATGAGCTAAATATTAAAATGAAGTGCTTATTATGTGGTGAAGTTGTGGAGGAAAAAGATAAACTTGTTGTGCATAAGCCTTGGAAGTGGGGTTTAGAGACAATAATATAGGGCTGCGGAACTGAGAAAAGATGATTTTGGACAGAAAATTTTAGCAATCAAGAATGATATTTTAAACGGAAAAATTAAAGTAAAATATCATGAAGACTGCAGAAAGGTCTATACCAGCAAGGACAATATTGAGATGGTTTGCTAAATTAGTAATAGCTCGAACGGAGACAGAAACATTCCGCGAGACATTCCAGGTTCTTCAAAAAGTAGGAGTAACATGGAATCATACGTGAAATGTGCCTTATTTGCAATCAAAAAGGGACAAAGAAAAAGCAAAAATTAACATTTATACAAACAAGTTTGCAGATTGTATTAGGTACCTATCCATTTCTTTTTATTATTTTAGGGGTTTCGTCAGTCAAAAGATAAAAAAAAATAAAACTCGAAAAATTCTGATTAAATTAAACATTAATTTGCATAAAAATATACCACTGATATATGAAATAAAAAAGTTCCAAACTCATCATTTTTTTGGGTTAGGTCGAGAGCGAGGTTGTAACTTGTAAATGCCTACCTCAGAATAAAAAACTACTGAGGTACCTACAGTCTACACTTTTGTTTGCTGGCTTCTATTTGGATAATACACTCAAAATGTAAAAATAGGAAACCGGATAGCGTACAATAAAAAATTATAGAAACTTTTAAGAATATGTACTACAATAGCCAATTTATCTTGATCTCTTGAGGGGACAGGAAAAAGTACTTATGTATAAATAATCAAAGCGGCCAAAAAGAGGGGCGATATTGGAATTGTTGCAAAGTTCACCGGTTATGACGATTTGTTTGTGCATGATGCGAAATATCATAGGTCGTGTTATAACCATTACATTTCGAAATATGTATAACATGCAAGCATTTTTAAATAAATTGGAAATTAACAAAAAATTAGCCCAAGTTCCGCCTTTTTCATCAAACTCTGATAAAACAGAATCAACGGGAGAATCAGTTCTTCCTTTGTATCTGAAACTGCTAATAATGATGTCTGTAAGGAAGAAGTTTATCAAAATGAATATGAAATTTTGCATTAAGCAGCTGGAATTTTTAAAAAACACACAATTTCAGTTCTCCACGAAAAATTTTTCCTGTTCCTCAACTCCTCATGATATTAATCAAAATGAGTTTGCAAAGTAAGTACCAAATATGTTGCTACAGTTTATATCTTGGCTTATCGACGATGATAATTATAACGTTAGAAAAAAATATAAATCCAAAAGCTGTTATTCCTTGCAATCTTATTATGGCGTTCGTCAAGTTATATAAAAAAACTTTTTAAATTTTGGATTAGACTTATGTGTACACCATTTACTACGAAGTAGACAACTTTTTGACTTCCTATCTGAAATTGGTATTAGCTGTACTTATAACAATATTAGACAATTATTAACAACCAACATTGCCAAACAAAGAATTAGTAATGACATAATATTTATGTACCTCCAGGTAAAAGTTGTTGGTAATTCAATCAAAAATTACACACACGCGAGTATAGATAATAATTTTGATTTAAATGAGGACACAATCCACGGAAAAAATACTACTCATTGCGTGGGTATGGTGGTATTTCAGCAACGTTTAGAAAACATTACATTTATAGGTGAAAATATACCTAGAAAAGGTCCTTATTCATTAAGCTTAGAAGATCTTGATTTTCTCTTTCGACACATATTGCCCTTTTTAGCCTTCCAAAACGACCAGAGTCTTTACCTTTTAAGTCCTTTGAGTTTAACAAAAAAAACGATGAAATATTTACAAAAATAAACTTGACATGGAAACTATTTCAATATTTTAAAGGCACTAGTCCATTCTTAACTTGGCCAGGCTTTAATAGTTTGTATCTGAGATGCCCAAGCATTGCAGATCAATAACTGAAAATACTGAAAATAGGCAATAAACACAGTAAAATTGAAGGTGCCGAACCATTACCCACTATTATTGCACCGTGCGCGCATACTTAGATATTACCCTCCAAACTAAAAAAATCATATTATAAAAACTATTGAAAATATCCCGAGATTTTTTTTTCTAAAAACTTTTTTGGTCTTTTGGCTATATTTCCTTCGCATCATGTTATATAAAAATTTCCAAAACAAAAAAGTTTCTCTATTAGTGAAAATTTACCTGCATAGTTTCTGAACGTCCAAGATCATCGGCGTTTTTATCATTTATTTAAAAAACAATACCATTATTATTATACATCTAAAGAAGCGCATAGGTGTGTGCTTTAAAAAAAAAAAGATTACGTCGATAGCTCAATTCGTTTTTGAGATATGCCAGCAGATATGCAAAACACCTTGACTTTTAAAAAAGTAAAAATTTGTTTAGTTTTTTAAAAATAAAAAATGTGGTGACCGCTAAAAAATGTCGTATTTTAAGTTTCTATGTGTATAATGCTGTTGTTGACAATACCCACTGGGTCTGATCTTGTTCTAAGCTCATCAAAAAAAACGACACAATTTTAACCATTATTTACTCCGCTAACCGGTGGCTGTTATTTTTCCAAGAGCTGTCAAAAATAGGAACGTACAAAAGGGCACTAAATTAAAAAAAATGAGTTAAGTACAGGGTCGTATAAGATGAGAATAAAAGTAAAGTAAAGAAACATTATTAATATATAAGGACGATCGATATATTGGGCAATTCAGGTCTTTATATTTTTACTGGTCTTCTCTACAGAAGACCTTGAATAAGTCGGAGACAAAGTTGTAGTTGTATACGAATTTGCGCAGGTTTTTTGTGCCATAATACTTGCATGAACCCATAAAACCCACCTCGCTTTGCTTACACGCGCACATACTCTACTTGCACAGAATGGAATAAATCAGGAAATGTCAGTACTCAGTACCTATACTTACGATCTAAGTATGTGTGGTATTCAATGCATGTCTTCTAACATGTTTACCAAACCCACGAACTGTGTTGGTAGTAAGACAACCATAGTAGCGCGAAATGCTGTTAAAGCAAATATTCGACTATTTTCTACATATTTCCCCTACCTACTGCTACAACTGTGGGTGCAATAGAGCTACAACATAATGACCATGTTGACTATGAATACTGGGGTATCGAAGAACAGACCTTTGTGCACTTTATATCGTAATTTCTTTACAATTAGCTTTAAAATACAGTTCCTTCACTAATACCATCCGAAGGTATGTGCCAGAAAAACTTTTGTAAAGAATAACTTTCTTTTGATTTAGATCCTGTTCAAAAGGTGGAGTTAACAAACATTTAAATATTAAGAATTCGTAGATGAAGCTGTAAACTTTATTATTTGTTAACGTTGACTTCGTGAATTTTTATTCTGAATGCTTGAGATGTATAATAGTATAATTTCTTTTACTTGCGTTCTTGCGCTAAATTCTGTTATGTGGATAGGAACGACACTTAGATTAAATTGTCTGTCCTTCTGTAACTAATTTTTATTGTTATGCCTTTATAATATTCTGCTTTATTTTTGTGATATTTAACGAAATTCGTGATAAATCAAGGAATCACACCAAGCGATTCTTTTAAGAATATTTACAACAAATCAATTTTGGCTCAAATTTATTTGAGAAAAGAAGAAAGTCCTTAGGGAAGTTCTATAGATTTCTGAAGTTACCGAGATGGAATCATCCAGTATTACAGATTATTTTCCCTAGTTTAGCGTCAAATAAATTCGGTTGTGATGATCTGATCACCAACTCACTGTTTTGTAAAAATGTACGTTCAAGAGATTTTTCATGAGAAACCCTGAGAACCTTAAACCTTCTTGACGAAATTGCTTTTCTCCTTCTGTTTTATTAACTTTAATGCAAACATTTTTTTATACGGCAATAACAGTTCAACAGCGAGAGGGACTGCACGTTGACATCCCTTAACGTGTTAATGTGCCTCAAAGCAAACAGCGAGCCCCATCTGAGCTTTATTGCTTATGCAATCGACCGCGACGTAGAAGATTTTGAAAGGCACACACTTGTTAAATGTTCATCGCAATTTTAGTCTTGGAATAGGCACTCAAGCAAAGATTATTCACGCATATATGGTCTGGGCGGCCAAGTTCCAAAGAAAATTCGTTCCTAAAAATTAAAACGACTCTTCTTACGTTCTAAATAATATTGTAAGAATAATAGAAGTAATCTTTGAGTTTAACATTTTAGTCATTGAACAAAGGATAATAAAGTTCGTAGAAACGGCAGACCTGAGAAATTAAAACTACAAGGAAAGAAAAAAATTGTGATGAATTGAAAAATTACTACGCGTACTACCAATATAACGATTTATTATTATAACTTGACCGGTTTCAGAATTCACAATTCACAATCATCAGAAATGTATAAATAAAATTATTGTAAACAAATTATTATGACAGTTGACAAGGAAACTAAAATTGACAGAACAATACAAATAATAATGATATCCATGAAATAAGACAACTAGATAACTGAATTTCAGTATTTACCTACGGGGTATAAGAAAAACACAAAGGAAAATCGAATACCTCGTCTTGAAGGGAAAAAACATTGAATTTAAAGAAAACCATAATAGGAAAAAAACAATAAATTCAATTGAAAAAACCTTCAAGTGAAATATCAGAACTAAATAAACAAAATATCCATGGAATCTTGACAACTGCCAACTGCTAATCTTGTAATGAACTGTGTGGTCAAGTCTATGTGTTCTGTCTTGACAACTGCCAACTGCTATTATTAATTGTAATAAACTAAAAAAGAGAAATAAGTCAATAAATGTCATAATGGCAAAAAAGGAAATAAGTCAAGGATTAAGATGTTAGAGACTGTGGCTGAATAATTAATTCAAGAATCAATCATAATAATAACAATGATAATAGTAATATTGATGATGATGATGATGAAAACGATGATAATGTCAAAATTAAAAATAAAACAAAAAGGAAGAAAGTAAATCCCATATTGCCAAATAACCTCGAAGGTCCATGGTTTATATGGGCAGCAAATAAACTGCAATTGATTCTTGAATTAATGTCATAATGGCAATAATAGAACCTGTCCCATAGACACATGAGAATCATTTACAAAAGTTTAAATAAACTAGATTGTATTAAATCGACTTGGTCATTAAGTAAGTTACAATTTTTATCATTTTTATGTTTATAAATTTCTATAGACTCTAATATATCTAATTGATAACTCTTTACAAAATTAAACAAAAATTTAGTATTCTCCGGAGGAGGGAATTGATGATTGTTATCAAAGAAATGATTAGCAAAACTTGAAAGATCATTTTTTAAACGAAATGATCTTAAATGTTCATTATACCTAATACGGATAGATCTGCCAGTTTGTCCGATGTATATGCTGTTACAGTCTAAGCAATTTAGTTGATAAACACCTGTGTGGTCAAGTTTATGTGTTTTGTCTTTACTGTTAAATAAAATATGTGATAATATATTTGATGGTTTAAATGTGGCTTGTATGTTGTTTTTTTCTTAAAATACTGGCAATCTTTTCAGAAATATTTCCAAAATAAGTAATTGTGCTAAATTTGGTAACTTTATTATTAGATAATTTAGGATATATGTTGTTACAAGCAATTTTAAATTTTTTATTGTTAATGATTCTATTGATGATTTCAATCTTAAATCCGTTATTTATTGCAATTGTTCTAATTATGTTTAGTTCTTTATTCAATTTATCCAAAGATAGCGGTACTGTAAAGGCCCTGTGTATCATAGAATTATAAGCAGAAATTTTTTGACAAAAGGGGTGAAACGAATTTGATGAAAGAGTAATATCTGTATATGTTGGTTTCCTAAAAATATCGAAATTTATTGTATTACATTCATTTATTAAAGTTAAATCTAAGAAATTAATTTTGTGTTCAGTTTCTATTTCTTTAGTAAATTTAATTTTCGGATGAATACTGTTCAAAAAATTTTGAAAATTGTCTAATTGTCTTGTTGTTCCTTTAAACCAAGCAATAATATCATCTACATATCTATACCAAAATAGAATATGTTGTTTGCCTAATTCTGAATTCATAATTTTATCTTCAATATCTGACATGAAAATATCTGCTAATAAAGGACTAATTGGTGAACCCATAGCAAGACCTAAGTTTTGAGTATAATATTTATTATTATTGTAGATGATATTATTGCTTGTTTTAAAGGAACAACAAGACAATTAGAAAATTTTCAAAATTTTTTGAACAGTATTAATCCAAAAATTAAATTTACTAAAGAAATAGAAACTGAACACAAAATTAATTTCTTAGATTTAACATATACAGATATTACTCTTTCATCAAATTCATTTCACCCCTTTTGTCAAAAAATTTCTGCTTATAATTCTATGATACACAGGGCCTTTACAGTACCGCTATCTTTGGATAAATTGAATAAAGAACTAAACATAATTAGAACAATTGCAATAAATAACGGATTTAAGATTGAAATCATCAATAGAATCATTAACAATAAAAAATTTAAAATTGCTTGTAACAACATATATCCTAAATTATCTAATAATAAAGTTACCAAATTTAGCACAATTACTTATTTTGGAAATATTTCTGAAAAGATTGCCAGTATTTTAAGAAAAAACAACATACAAGTCACATTTAAACCATCAAATATATTATCACATATTTTATTTAACAGTAAAGACAAAACACATAAACTTGACCACACAGGTGTTTATCAACTAAATTGCTTAGACTGTAACAGCATATACATCGGACAAACTGGCAGCTCTATACGTATTAGGTATAATGAACATTTAAGATCATTTCGTTTAAAAAATGATCATTCAAGTTTTGCTAATCATTTCTTTGATAACAATCATCAATTCCCTCCTCCCGAGAATTCTAAATTATTGTTTAATTTTGTAAAGAGTTATCAATTAGATATATTAGAGTCTATAGAAATTTATAAACATAAAAATGATAAAAATTGTAACTTACTTAATGACCAAGTCGATTTAATACAATCTAGTTTATTTAAACTTTTGTAAATGATTCTCATGTGTCTATGGGACAGGTTCTATTATTGCCATTATGACATTAATTCAAGAATCAATTGCAGTTTATTTGCTGCCCATATAAATGGACCTTCGAGGTTATTTGGCAATATGGGATTTACTTTCTTCCTTTTTGTTTTATTTTTAATTTTGACATTATCATCGTTTTCATCATCATCATCATCAATATTGCTATTATCATTGTTATTATTATGATTGATTCTTGAATTAATTATTCAGCCACAGTCTCTAACATATTAATAATAATAATAATAATAATATCTCTACTCACTCCTACTAACCCTAAGGTTAGCCCCAGAAGCTAACTACATAGCTACATAGCATCCTTGACTTATTTCCTTTTTTGCCATTATGACATTTATTGACTTATTTCTCTTTTTTAGTTTATTGCAATTAATAATAGCAGTTGGCAGTTGTCAAGACAGAACACATAGACTTGACCACACAGTTCATTACAAGATTAGCAGTTGGCAGTTGTCAAGATTCCATTAATATTTTGTTTATTTAGTTCTGATATTTCACTTGAAGGTTTTTTCAATTGAATTTATTGTTTTTTTCCTATTATGGTTTTCTTTAAATTCAATGTTTTTTCCCTTCAAGCTACGAGGTATTCGATTTTCCTTTGTGTTTTTCTTATACCCCGTAGGTAAATACTGAAATTCAGTTATCTAGTTGTCTTATTTCATGGATATCATTATTATTTGTATTGTTCTGTCAATTTTATTTTCCTTGTCAACTGTCATAATAATTTGTCTACAATAATTTTATTTATACATTTCTGATGATGGAATCATTGTGAATTCTGAAACCGGTCAAGTTATAATAATAAATCCTTATATTGGTAGTACGCGTAGTAATTTTTCAATTCATCATGAATTTCTACCAAATAGTAAAATCAGAAAATATTAACTACATAAAAAAATTGTGTTTGTATTCCAAAAGTCCAAACGATTGAATCTTGTATTCACAATATTTCGACACAATTATTCAGTCCCCACCCTTCGCTATCTATACAAATGTTTCTGTTTTATCTTGTCACTGTTCTAATTTTAGTTTTAATCGACTATGTATATTGGCAATGTGTCATAAACGCACAAATTCTTACGCGCAGATAATAGACACGTGTAGGAGAAAACCCAGACTACTGCTCGTCTACGAAAATCCAATTTGGGGGTTGCTGTAATTATCTATTAATGCTTTAATTCGATTAAGCAGTGCATCAGATAATCAGATTATGTTAGCAAAACTGACAGAATACACGGTGGGATACAGAGTATGTTATTGATGTTGTAGAATAGTTTGTATTGCTGTACCTATATGGCTCACAACTCTTTGATTGTTAATTATTACTGCATATATCAAATAGCACAAAATTAATTAACCTTATGCCGTTATTGTACTGATGGAAGCTTTTAATTAAATAGTACGTACCAACTAAACTAGGATTAAAATCAAATTAGTTCAATCTGAAAATATTAATCCTAAATGATATGGCAGTTTGTTTATTTACAAAATATTCAGCAGAACTTAACCACAAGGTCCGGCCTCAGGATTTAAATATTTTTAATAACTTGCTGTGAAACTGAAAAGAAAATTAATTTTCGGAAATATTGTCGCGGTTGACATCCATGAGATGTCCACCATCGGCTTCTATACGTTACAGCAAGTTTCTTCCAAAATGTAGGATAACGCGCTGGAGTACAAAAAATGCTTGTTACGAATCATGCTATTGAAATGGGTTTAAAATAATAGACTTACAACAAAATTTTATTTCACTAGGTCATCTCGTGCGCTACGCGCGCTCACTGCCCTAGTCGAATCATGACTTTAAAGAAACGCATTATTGCCTGATTACAGAATAATTTACATCTGATATAATTCCCTGAAAACGTAGTTTTGAACTATACGGCTATTTCTTTGATTTCCTAAATAAATTATCAATCCTTCCCAAGAAAGAACTCTTGAAAAAGCCACGCATACTTAATTGTCCGTGAGTAAATATTTCTTTTCGGAGATCAATTCCTATTTGATCAAATGTTTGGCCTTGTGATTTGTTAATAGTCATTGCAAACGCTAGTTTAGTGGGAAATTATTGTCGTCTTTTAAAAGTAAAAGGATAAACATTTTCACAATACAACGTTATACGGTTAACGAAAACTATATTTCCATGTTTATCGCCTGTTAAAATTTTGCACTGTAGGATATTGTCTCCCAATTGTAAAATTAACAATCTCGTACCATTACATAAGCCTTCATTAATGCTGAGATTTCTAACCAACATCACAATACAATATACTCTCAACTTCAATTCATGCGGACGAAAATTTGGCGGGTTTAAAGTATTTAAATATTCAGGAAGAATAGCATCGTTTAAATCTCCATTATCACAATTTTCAACACTATCCAAGTTTGTATATATTTTTTCTGTTTTTATATCTAACAGTTCTACCACTTTTTTGTTAATGTCTTCAACATCAGAATAGCTGATTAGGTCATATCTATGAATCGCTTTTCTCTAATTGATTCCTCCATATATACGTTCAACGATATCCGAATTATAAATACATCTCTGTGGAAATTCTTCTAAATTGCATTCATATCGTTCAAAACTCCATCTCCAACATCCAATAAAAACTTGATGAATTCTTGCTCCTGTAGTAGAGCCCGCATATTTTGTGTTTAAGAAAATTTAGGGAAATAACTCCAAAGAGAACTAAATTTGATACTTAAATTCACTGTTTCACAGCGGGTAGCATTTATTTTAACTGGTAACAATTGTCAAAAATCTCCTCGCAACACCATAATTTTTCCACCAAACGGAACATCACAATTCATAAATTCTCATAAGGTTCTGTCTATAATGTCTAAAGCATACCTTGGCGCCACAGGAGCTTCATCCCAAATAAAAACATCTACACTCCTTAAATAATCTGCTTCTTTTGAATTTTTCCTAATGTTGAAAGATGAATCTAAAAACAGAGAAACAGGTAACCCAAACGTTTTATGAACTGTTCTGCCATGAGGAAGTAGTGTTGCTGCTATGCCCGTGAAGGCCATGGTACAAACAATTTTATTCTTACTCTTCAGTAAGCTGTAAAGGGTTGTATAAACATAAGTCTTACAAGAAATATGAAGATTCAAAAATTGATTCACTTATGTTAGCATCACATTTACCCAAAATAATTTCTACAATTTCTTTCTGCTTTTCATTAAGGTGTTTATATTGTCGTGATCCTATTTCTATTGCTTGTTCTTCATTTGCATATTCAATGTCGTGGCATGGTATGAAACATTGAAAGATTGTAACTTTCCACAGAAAGCATGGAACTAATTTGAATATAGGCTTTTTTGTCCTTCAGTATTGCTGTAACGTCTTTCATAATCTTGTGACATTGCTTCTTTAAATTCTTCCCACAATTCTTCCTGATAAATTGGTCGGCAATGCAATAAAATACGAATGAATGAATATCTCAGCTGTCTGGGAATCATCCAAATTTCAGCTTCATTCATGGCTCTTTTCCACTCGTGATGATCTTAAATAAGACCTAATTTTAAATACCCTGCTACATAAGATTCCTGTATTTCTCCGTTTACTGTTTTCAGATCTTCAAATCTGTTTGCTCCTTTAATATGAAGTAATAATAATCGAAAATGAAATAGTTCAATTTGGCTGGGGTTTACGGAGTACATGCGTCCAATAACTTTGAATTGTTTCTGACGGCGTATACTTTTACAACGACAACAAACATGATACCTACCTGTGATAGTTCAGACGTACGCACTTTTGGCGATCGGCTCCCGTACGTATTAAAAAGAGACGGAAACGAAAAATCTGACCTCGCTAGATCGAAACGGTACGTGTCTATTGCGCATTCTCCACGACTGGCATCACTTTTATTAGATAGGATTTAAGACAAAAACAGTTTTAAGCTTAACAGAAAATTTGCGATAGTAAAAAATAGCCTTTTTTCATATCCAAGGCCTACATTTAAAAGAAAAAAAATATCTTATGAAATTCAATGGTGACCGCAAAAATCTTTGAAAATGAAATGTGGTGCTACAGACACATGATGGAGATACCGTGGATAGATAAGGTTAGCATTAGGGAGGTATTAATTATTAGAAAGAGTTGGGGAAAAGCGAAAGGTATGGAAGACAATAAAGAATAGGAAAGGTAGCATGGTAGGACACCTTCTAAGATACGAAGGAATAGTTCGCGACATACTAGAGTCAGAGATAGGAATAAAAATAAGTAGGGGTAGGCCTAGATTAGACTACTGCTCTCAAATAGTTAGGGATGTAGGATGTTCTACTTTTAGGGAAATGCGTAGGTTAGCTAAGGATAGGAAAGGCTGGAGGTAACCGTCCAACCAGTCTTCGGATTGAGAACATTATGATGATGAAAATTTAGCATCCTGTCATACAGGATTGGGAGAATCACGTTCAAGGAAAAAGTGTGGAAAAACTATCAAGCGACGCGACGACTCAAAAAAGAATTTAAAGTGGTAAGAAACAAATTACTAAAGGAGTTTTCAGTTTTATTTATGACCTAACGTAATATTCTGGAACAAAAACATTTAATACAGCACGTCCAGATTAGCTTGTTGATGCTGTAGAATAAACTACATTTGGATCAATTACATTTGCATAAAGTTAACCTGGAAGCAATTAGTGGCTGGAGTAGTTATTTCATCGATTTGAGTAAACACGTAGAAGAAATTTCCGATGCTTTTTACCGCTTTAATAAAAGAAGGATTACTAAAGTAAATAACGAAAAGAGATGGTAAACTAAAGACCGTAGACGTTGATACTGAACATAAAAAGTGGACAGTGACTGATGAATATTTTAAATGCAAAAGGGAAATTTGAGTAACGTGGGCAGAACATTTTCATCGAAACTCTTAGTAAAATAATTATTGAGTTAAATTCGACGCGAGACAATGTATTATTATGATTGTAATAACAGAACGCATGTTCTAAAGTCAAAAATATCTGATTTTCAGTTCATTGCATCAGCCGTTGCCGGAAAAAAAACATTTTCTATAATCTATATTTAGCACACTATTTTCTGTTTCCGAATTTCAAAAAAACTCTTTGGGGGAAAAATTCAGAGACAATGACAAACTTATAGGAGCTGCTGAGGACTATTTTGAGAAGAAACCAAATGAATATACACTAATCAAAACGAAAAAGGAGCCAATTTTAAAAATGTTGACATTTTTTCACTGGAATGACGTATTGTTACAATTCTTTTTTATTTAAATATACTGGACTGGTGTTTAAAAATTTAGTACAATTTGTTATAATCTGCTTGTGATTCGTACAGAAAAAAAATGCAGAAATGTGCGATTAAGCTCTTTATTGTTTTAATGAAATAACGTAGGTATGTATGTGGCCTCCTCTATCTCGTAAAACTTCAGCGCAACGACGGGGCATACTTTCAACTAAATTTCGAATAACTTGAGGAGGCAGCTGTTCCCACTCTTCCAGGAGGATTTCTTCAACGTGTTGAAGGTTCCGGATTGGCTGACGTTCCTTCAATCGTTGCCCAAGTGTGTCCCAAACGTGCTCGATTGAATTAAAGTCTGGACTGCGGGCGGGCCAAGCCATAACCTCAATATTGTGGGCATTGAGGATATTTTTCACTATTCTGGCGATGTGTGGGCGGTCATTATCTTGCTGCAGAACGAATACTGGACCCATATTCTCGGCAAACGGTACAACATGTGGTTCTAGAACTTCGTCTATATACCTACGTGCAGTCATAGACCCCTCACGAATTACCACCAACTTCGTGTGCCCATTCATATTTATCCCACCTCAAACCATGATGGACCCTCCTTCAAATGGAACCCTTTCTTCGTTTCTTCCATAGTGCAGTATAAAAAACGTTCACCTGGGCGTCTCCAGACTCGAACTCGTCCGTCAATGTGATTTAAACAGAACCTGGATTCGTCAGTGAACAGAATGTTGCTCCAGTGCCCTAAGTTCCAATAAATTAACATGTTCTTCAGCAACGAACCTTCTTGCTCTGCGTTGATCACGTCTTAAAGGAGGTACCTTAGCTGGTCTTCTTGCATGAAAGTGACTTTCGTTTGGGTACTTATTCTGATGCCTGTGGCCTCTACGAGCTGATTTTGGAGCGTTGTAGCGGTACTTCTGCGCATTCTGGTGGCCCAAATCCTTATTAGACGGTCTTCTCTCCCGGAAGTTGTCCTTGCGCGACTGGGATAAGGTTGCCTTCTAACAATACCATACATTTGAGACCTTATCCAGGCCCTTTTTATGGCAGCTCTACTGACATTTAAAATTCGGGCTACTTACCGTTTTGAGTGGCCCTCTTGTATGAGAGTTATGACCCTAGCAATCTGAATTTCTGTTAAGTACACTCTACGCCTTCGTGGTCTACCAAGCACATCAACATTTATATTTATTCGTTCACATTTGAAACGAAACTAAAGAAGCATCATCATCATCATCATAAGGTTCTCAGTCCGAAGACTGGTTGGACGCGTACCTCCATTCTTTTCTATCCTGAGCTAACCTACGCATTTCCCTAAAAGTAGAACATCCTACATCCCTAACTATTTGAGAGCAGTAGTCTAATCTAGGCCTACCCCTACCTCTTTTTATTCCTATCTCTGACTCTAGTATGTCACGAACTATTCCTTCGTGTCTTAGAAGGTGTCCTACCATCCTATCTCTCCTACTCTTTATTGTTTTCCATACCTTTCGCTTTTCCCCAACTCTTTCTAATACTTCCCTATTGCTAACCTTATCTATCCACGGTATCTTCATCATGCGTCTGTAGCACCACATTTCAAACGCTTCTACTCTTTTTCTATCCGCTTCTCCTATTGTCCAAGTTTCGCACCCGTATAATGCCGTACTCCATACATACGACGTTAAGAGTCTCTTCCTAGTCTCTATATTAACCGTTCTCGAGCATAACAGTTGTTTCATTTTGTTAAACGCAACTCGGCCCTGCGCCATTCTTTGTTTTATATCTTTAGTGCTCCTACCGTCTTGAGTTATTTTACTTCCTAAGTAGCAGAAATCCGCGACCTCCTCTATCTTCTCATTTCCAATTTGTATTTCCATTTTAGTTCTATTTTCACATCCCCTACATACCAAAATTTTAGTTTTCTTTTTATTGATTTTCATGCCGAAGCCCTGTGTCAAAACTGCTTCCATTTCATTCAAAGCCGCTCCTAATTTTTCTTTGCTAGATGCTAACACTGCTATATCATCCGCAAATCTGAGCATGTTAATAGTTTGGCCCTGTACATTGATCCCTGAGGCTGTTCTTTCCTTAACAATATTAATCGCATCTTCGATATATAAGTTGAAAACTAGAGGTGACAATGCACATCCCTGTCTCACTCCCTTCCGGATATCTACTTCCCTTTGTTCCTGCTCACATTCTATAACTGCCTTTTGCTCTTTGTAGAGATTATGTATTATTCTTCTGTCCCTGTATTTCATCCCTACCTTTCTCAGCACTTCGAACATCTTCCCCCATTTTACGTTGTCGAAGGCTTTTTCTAAATCTACAAATCCTATATAGACGCTCTTTCTCTTTTCTATCGTTTTTTCTATAATTACTCGTAAAGCTAGAATGGCCTCGCGCGTTCCTCTATTTCGTCTAAATCCGAACTGATCTTCTCCTAATATTTCTTCCGCCTTTTTCTCCATCCTTCTTTGCACAATTCTAGTTAAAATTTTTGACGCATGGGAAGTTAAACTGATAGTTCTAAAATTTTCGCATCTATCCGCGCCTTTTCTTTTTGGCAAAGCTACTATGATGTTCCGTTTGTAATCTTCTGGAATCTCGCCTGTCAGGTATATGCGACTAACTAGTTTAAATAAACGATCTATTACCTCTTGACCTGCGCACTTTAAGATTTCTGCCTGCAAGCCATCTATACCTGGTGCTTTATTATTCCTTAAACTTTTTAGTGCTATCTCAAACTCTTCTCTCATTATAGGACTCCCTAGGTTATCCCCCTCTACACTGCTTTCGCTTTCTAATATATCTTGCACTTCCTGTCCCGCATATAAGTTTCCTAAATATTCTTTCCACCTATCTGCCTTCTCCCCACTTCCGATTAGGATATCTCCTGCCTCATTTCTAATGTTTTTGGTACTAGATCCAATTTCTCTAAAATTTCTCCTCATTATTTTATATGCTTCATCAGTCTTTCCTACTTCGAATTTATCTTCCACTTCTTTGCATTTATTATCGATCCATTGCTCTTTCGCTTTCCTACATTCCCGAATAATTTCCCACTTGATCGCCTTATATCTTTGTTTCCCTGTTTCATCTAACCTATTTTTATATTTTCGCCTTTCCTCTATTAGACTCACAATATGTTTTGTTATCCAGGGTTTCCTACTTTCATTCTGTTTATGACCCAAAATATCCCTAGCTGAGGAAACTAAACTATTTTTAATGCAATTCCATTCTGCCTCTATGTCCCTAACAAAAGAAGCAAGTTGATAAAAACATTTATCTCTTGGTAAAAAAATGTATTTACAGCAAATTAAAAATTAAAGATGGTTTTTTGTTTTCATGTCTGCCCCGGAAATATAAAAGCGACCACTTGTACGACTCCTATTAATTGATATTTAAGTGATTGAGCAGTGTAATCATAAATTGTTGATTTTTAAATTTTTGGGAGTCGCACAATTTTCTAATCATGTTTTTATTAAGAACTTCTGTATTTGAATAAATTAATTTTAGGACACCAAACATGACTTTAATGAGCCTCTTGAACCTCAGCCCTGTATTTTTTGCTTCAGATACACAATTTAATCTTACAATATTGTAAAGGTTACATTATTTAACTGCATATTTCTTAATACAGGTTTGCAAAAAAATAAATAAAGCGGATTTTGTAGAATCCAGAGATGCTACATTGACTGATTTATTTAACTTAGGATCAAAAGAATAGAGAAGAAAGAGACGCAGCATTCGCCTCTCGGCAACACTAACAAATCATAATTTTTGAACAGATGTTTGTGGTGGAATACAAATAATTTGGGCTTGATTACTTAAAATGCAGGCTTTTCATTAAATTTCCAACACCAAGTCTTTTCTCTATAATTCTGTATTCCTCTTCATGCCGATTCTAAAAGAGATTGCACAAGAGATTGGTAAATAGCTACTTGACAACTACCGCAGGTATGTATGGATTAAACGGTTTATTAAGATTTATATGGAACGTATAAAGCGATGCGGCACCTTTTTGATTTAGCAGTAGGCACGTGATGAAATTCGAGTGAGAATCCCACTGATGTAACTCCAAATTCTGATTTACTGCCTTTATTTTTATTTGTGCACGTTTGTTTATTAACGAAAAGCCAATAAATAACGGGAGTAATAAAAAATATAAGACTGCTAGAGACATAGCATATCCTTAGGAAGACGTGTGTTTAGTCCCTATTTTAATGGATCTTATGTATGTGTCTTATTTACATAAGACAAGAACTACGAGTGTTGTGACAATAAAATCCTGACATATAGGCTACTCTCTGGAAGGACAAAGTGTCTTTTATGTTTGTATGTGCACCCTCCGCAGCGTTGTATGTTCAAATACATACTCGTAGGTATCTACCTCGACACACTTTTATAACCCATGTGGTATATAAAAACTCCGCGTTTTACACTTTGCACTGGAAATTTTGGGGTTGGTACAGGTGTGTTCCTTAATCTTTTTGAAACGTATGTACTTTGAATAATCAAACAGGGTTAGGAGTCTAAGAATCTCCTTAAAATTCTAGTGATACGTGCGTTACATATTCAAGAGATTTTTCGATTAGACGGATTGGGTAAAACTGTTTTTATTTTATTTGCTTTTTAGCAGTTTGCTAGCCATTTTACTGACGTATTATGTAAGGTAAAGCGGGCACGTACGAAAAAGTGAGAAACTTTATATCTCTCTTTGTACGCCCGCCCCGTATTTCCACGGAAAATGTTGGGTCACTTGTCATGTAGGTACACATTGATTCAATGAAATAATCGAGGAAATAATGAAATTAATTTTTTGCAATGAAAACTCACTTAGAAATGCAGTAACAATTTGACAATTAGAGTAACATCAGATCAGGTGAACTTATGACCAATGATGAGTTTGTCGTTGCAAAGTGGATACATCCCACGGAAATCGAGAATTGTCATTATTTAGTGCTTTCATGCTTTTACGGGATATAAAATTACCTATATTTAGTTTTACACGAGAAATGAGCGGGAACAAAGTCGAACGTAATAATCTGTGCAATTTTTTTCTGTCACCTCTCCTATTTATCATCTACTACGCACACGTAATATTTAACGGTTTCTTGAAAAACGTCATTAGATTTTAATTTTACTTTCATTACGAAACTGATTTCTTTTGTACCACAGCGTATCAGTGAACGGTTGTGACGTAAAGCAATAGCTACACCATACGATGAAATTATTTCCTAATAACTTCTTTAAATGCCATTGAAATTTAAAACAGATTCTCCTGTCACTGTGTACCTACTACGTTATGGTGGTGAAACTAATTTCTAATAAATTAATCACTGTTGTTTCGAGTCAAGCAACAAACTGCTCGGTGTAGGCTTGCATGGGAAAGCGTATACTACGAACATTGTGCAGCTTACCGTACTTGGTAGGATATGTAAAGTCAGCGGTACCCGTTGCAAAACCGACACCTTTGGCAATTATTAACAGAATATATTTCAGCCTATATTATTGCTTGCGGATTAAAATGGCTCTTTTAGGTCCAACTAATAAAAAACTAGTTGTTAACGCATTGACAGAACAGCTTCCTAGCCACAGCCACAACTGAACTGGAGGGCGCGTTTGGCGCGCGCCTTCTTTTCGTAATTTTTTTCTGAATTTTTTCCTTATACAACCTATTACGGTTCTCGCACATCGTGTAGAGAAAAATACCCTCTATCCGATGCAATACAAAAATATATACCTACGGTCTCATTGAAAAAAATGTTCGATGACGCCATATCTCGGCTCAAAAGTGCTTTAAAAAAACTGCCCCGTCAGTTTCCTATGGACCATCTCTGATATACGTATGCAAAATTTCAGAAAAATCTGTCGAACCGTTTTCCCGTAAAAGTGCCAACAGACATACACACGCACGCACGCACGCACGCACGCACATACATACGGACGGAAATGTGCCACCTTGCCAAAAAGTCTTAGAATGACCTGAAAGGTCCACATTTGATGAAAAAACACCATGGTCAAAAAACGACTATCACAATAGCTACCTAGCTCAGCTTAGGAAGCTAAATAATCGTTGGAAAGACAGGTCCTTAGATCTATATTAAAAGGAAGAAGGTGATGCATTTTTAATATAGCAAAAGTGTTAATTACTTAATTCTAATAGTATATTATTCTACGAACGAATAATAGCCATAATTTGAGAGTGGAATACCGCATTGAATAATGGTTCATTATTCAATGAATAATGAACCTTATTACGCACACACACAAGTAATGAGCATATAATTTGACGATTACAGATAAAGAAATTTATTAAGACGGTCACAAGACAAGGAAACTTTAGGTTCAGTGGATATTTTTAAGTTGCTTTTTTCTAAGATACGGCAAATTACTATTTTGTGTTTATCAGATATTCAGGTACACTAGTATCTCGTATCTTCCTTCATTATTTATTATTCTGGCGAAACGATCAACCATCACAAATTTGATATTTGAATAAATGCCAGAGTTAATCGAAAGCATAATTACTCGCAACGAAAGCAAAGTAAAATTTATGAAAAGGTTATTTCATCTGTGTAATCCTCAACATCTCCCTATTTCGTGATTTTCGTGAATTACTTCCCTGAATTGTATTGTTAACAAACAAAACGCATTGAATTAATAAGTTGGAAGTAGTAACATGGCAACCGGCTTACTTTGAATTTATGACGACAGAACAACACCCACTGTGGCAGTAAGAATATTAAATGACTCCATGCAGAGTAAAACTTTTATTGCACGGGATTGAGCCGCAACACCGTAGCGTTATTATTTAGCCAGAGCTTTTTCCCAATTTTTTTTTCAAAGGAATGAAATTCTTATTTTTACTAGGGCGTAAGTAGATGGTAAATAAGATTAGCGATTTTTTAACTATTTTGCTTTGCTGCCAGTAATATAGGAATGATACGAGATTTGAAGTTTTGAAGTGATCTAAAATGTATAAACTTCAATATAAAAGCTTAATACAACTTAATATACAACCAGGTTGCAGGGCATCCAAATTTTTAATCCCTTTTCCCGTTCAGTAAATAACTATGATTTTTATTTAAAATATTTCTCCATACTTTTGATTTTTTCCTTGCTGTTTTCAGTCTGTCGGGAGGTAGCCTGCGAGGTTTGCAGTATACAGGCTATCCCGGATGTTGTGAAGAGTTGAGTGCGTGGGTTTGCGAGGAAGTACCATTGGTCTAGTGATTTCTGGGAACTTCAGCAGAAAATGATGCTGAGACGAGGTTCCAGAAATGTCTTTGCATTTGTAGGTGCGTGCAGAAATGCGGGTGAGGGGATCGATTTTTTATGTCGATCACGAGGTTTTAATGGTGAAGGCTCAGCTCCGATGATGGGCTTGGATACGTCAGCGATGACGAATCTCCAAACAAAAGATCTTCGAAGACCTAGGTTTAGATCGAGAGTGACGAAACCATAATAAATGGGTGTGCCATTTGCAGCCTGAAGAAGGTAGCCCGTCGCCCGTCTTGTTACGAGATGAACGAAAGATGTTTCGCGGATAAACACAGAGTTCTGATCCAGTATCAATTAAAAACTGTGTTCGGGTGTCCCTATCGAAGACGAAGAGGCGGCAGGACTTTTTCTCGGTTGCCGTTACGGGTGGCCTGGGCGTTTCCCAAATGTTGAAAATTGCACGGAGGACGATACTGTTTAGCGTTGGTACCGAAAATACGGTGGTACCAACTAATTGAACCTTTGTTCCGTGAAATAGAGCGAAATCGTGAGAGTGAGAAAGATGCTGGGGATCGAGAGCGCGAGGAAGACGCTGAATGAGCTGTAGAATGCGTGAGGAGGGGTGCAGCAGTTGAGTTTATGTCCAAATTCATGACGGGAATGATATTGGAAAGTTCCTTTACCATGTCATGAAGAGATGCTATTCTGGGGGTGGATGAAGTGCTGCGGGGTAGGGCGTCGTCGTTAGTGTCGGCTAGTTCGGCGGCTTTATCCAGTTCGACGTGCTTCTGCGTGGCCATTATCGTTTGCGAATGGGCCGGAAGACGTCCTAGCCAAAGTGTGCGGATAATGGTGTCGGGAACGGCGGTTCGTTGTCGAGGCCGGCGAGAGAGAACTGATGCTCGACCTGAGCGAACCAAATCTCCGGATCGGACTGCCCGAAGGGAGGGATTCGTATCTCTAAACGTTCTGTGGCAGCTGAAGCGGCAGCGAGATGAAAGCGGCGTTGCTTAAGGTATGGTTCGGTTTTGGCGTTTTTCAGTCGACGTTGTCGGCGATCGAAAACGGCATCCGTCAACGGCGCCGACGGAGGCATAGCGACTGGTTCCTTTTGCGCTCCACGTTCCAGCGGACGACAGTCGTGTTTGAGTCTTCAGAGGTATTTGACGTTTGCAATGGAATTGCGTCACCCATTATTACAAGAAGAAAAAGAAGAAGACTACCACTTGGAAATGGTTCTACTGGCACACTGCCTTGAAGAAGAGACGTCTGCTCGTGTACAGAGTACCATATTTAAAAATAGATATACAGAAGGGTATTTCAATTTATTAATCAAAGGCCATCTTCAGAACGATGAGGAGCCTTTTCGACAATTTGTCCGTTTAAATAGAGAGCAGTTCAATTTTGTGTTCAACATAGTGTACGTAGATTTGAAAACTATATCAACAACAACGCACAAGAATCCAATATCGTCGTAGACACTGACCATCAAGGTTCTACGGCACGTTCGTACTGATTAGTGATTACTCTAGCAGTCGGCACGCAACGGCGCGCTGTTGACTGCCGCGTTTGCAAGTTTGGACGTGCAAAGCGAACCGCGTTGATAAGCGAACATTACAATCAGTGTCCCGCCGTTGGCAGCGACTGCCGATGGCCGCCGACAAACGCCAAAACCGAACCATACCTTTAGACGTCAGATATATTGACTGCTTGGTGGCGACTCGCTCAATTTTCATCCGGAGAAGGCGGTGTTACCACTTCACGAGTCGACCGAGGAATTAGAGACCCCCAAAAATTACCGCAATCGTAAGCAGGATGTCGGATTTGGACCAGTCGTTCGTTTAGTAAAAACAAAATTTATCTCTTACTTGAATCATGGGCTCCAGAGGAGCGGTCCGCCCGGTATACTCCAGTATATGTGGCAGGTGGCGGTCATCAAAATGCAGACGTCGGGACGGCGGTTTTCTTCGTTACTTTACCATTTTCGTGCCAATTGATAACGTTGGGGTCACCAATTATGGGGGTGCCGCTACAGGTATGCCCATATGTATTTATTTATGATGGTTGCAATTGGCGAAGAGTAAAAACCATGCGTTGCGTCGGATATAATTTTAATGTCTTGAATTACAAAATTAATCATTTCTCAAAATTTTCGCGGAACCATTATTTTCGACTTGCATAACTTTTAAACTATGAAAGCTCTTCTAGCCAAATTTGACAGTTGTTTGTTAATGAAATGAAAAGACAAGTGCGACTGCTGGGGACAACATATTCCAAAACAATTTCTGATTGAAACAATAAATACTGTATATCCCTCATACATAATAGTTTTCTATGGCAGCTGGACCACTCCTATGTATGTGTATTCGATACAACTGTTACCCTTCCGATGTTGCCCAAAAAATTCAAATGGATTCGGGACTATCTACATTTCATCTCTGTGCAGTTCCGGAAAACGAATATTTTGTATTTTTACAAAAAGGGAAACCCGATAAGCCTTTGTAGGTATATGATACGGTAATGCACTAATAACAAAAAAGGTACTGTATCATATCAGTAACTTTTTCACCATGTTTAAAACGTTCGTTGCAAAATAACAGCAGCAACTAAAACTTTTTAGGAAACTCATTTGATAGGTATATTTTGTTATTTCTAGTTATTTTGAACAAGTGTGAGTGCGCTATTAAAAGCCTGTATGAAATTATTATAAATATAAGTTTATTATTCTGGACTTCTCAAACAAGTATCCCCCAAGAGTTTGAACTGAATTATGATATGTTAAATTAAGAGATTTCATCATTTCTTTACTCGAAACTTCTAAGTTGTGTTTACCCGAAACGTGGTTTCCGCCATTCAATCCATGCCGGGGTTTCGTAATTTTCGAGCACTATAACACAAAACAATAATTTTATTTATAATTTATTACAAAAAAAAGAAACAACTGTTATGCTCGGGAATGGTTAACGCAGAAACTCAGAAAAGACTCTTAAAAACGTACGTATGGAATACGGCATTGTACGGGTGCGAAACTTGGACAATAGGAGAAGCGGATCGAAAAATAATAGACACGTTTGAAATGTGGTGCTACAGACGCTTGATAAAGATACCGTGGATAGAGAAGATTAGCAACATGGATGTAGGATGATCTGACAAACTTTCTTATCTACCACTTTAGTTTTTGGCGGTCGCCCATTTCATTATCTGCCGAGCAACTAAATGTTCCATCTTAATAGGTTTTGCGTTTTCATTAAATTACACAAATCTGTTACATTTTGAACCGTTGTTGAAGTGATCATATGAATTAGCATATCTATTACGTAAACGAAATTCTTAAAGTTTGAATTTCTGTTAAAATTACGCCGCTTTACTTCTGAGTAGAAGAGGTATCTTTAAAACGCACACTTTATTGTTGTAATAAATTCAATAACATCTCGAACTTGTGGAATATAAACTAAAGTAAGAGCAGGAAACCCAATTTACGTCACATGAAACCCTATACGTAATTCCACTCTCGGAGTTTTCAAAGAAAATGGTGAAATAACAAGGTTGGCTAGATGTTTCGAAAGCAAGTTGCTTTTGTTCTTTCAAACTATTTGCTTTACGAGAAATACAGAATTTCGAATACGCCGCGTAAGATATTCTAGTATCGTTACAGGAACTTTTTCGATTCAGTGTGATATTGCAGGTAAGCCCGTAATTTCTCTTGAAAAAAGTATTGCCCCACCTGAAATGCAAGTAGATACTAGATCACACAGAATATTGAGAAACACTGAGCTCTTCAATAATATCTAATCTTAACATAAAATCAATTTATTTAACCGTTTAAATTGGGAGATAACAAATTTATGGAATTTGCCAAGAACTTTTAAAATCAATTAATGAATCTTATTGCATATGTCATTAGTTCATTATTAAAAAATATGTAAATCGATTTAAGTTTATCCAGTGTGTCATTTAATGCCCTTTGCGCTACTTCCTTCGTTCAAAGTCAGTTGGGCTGTGTCGGAAGTTATTTAGGATTTCCGAAACAAATTAAAATGGTTTTATTTTAAAATTTTTATAGCTTGTATTCACTTAAGTTGGGGATAATTATTGGAATTTTTGGGCACTTAGAACTAAAATGCGATCGTTTTCTTGCAGATCTTCTCATCCCTCCTTTCTAGTGATGAGGAATTCATTTACCATTTTTCCTGCTATATTGTCATATTTGGTACATTATGATCATGACGATGTCAGTACCGATTACATTTGAAAAGAGTACGTATTCGGAAAGAACAAAATTCTTCATAACTAGAGGTGCTGTAAATGTAGGACATTTATAAGACAGGAACGGGTTGCTGCTATTCCAGCCACGTGCTGATCTTAATTCTATTTATTAAACGTGACTCCCAAGGGATGGGGTAATAAGAATTTCCGCCCTTGCTGCGAATTATTTAGCCATTCCTATCATACATTTCAGTAATATCATGAGTAATTACAAATTCTCTTACTTATACATATAATTCTTTACTTTTATTTACCTATTTTTATGTATTAATTGTTTCTTATTTAGGATGCCCATAAACATCAGCATAATACAAAAGTTGCGTGTTTAAAGGATTAACAAAATGATGCCTAGAAATACATCATTTTTCGGTTTTGAGTTATTTTGAAAAAACTGAATTTTCAAACTTTTTATTTTATTTTTTCTGGCGTTAATAGTAAAGTTAGAGCGAAACTGACAAAACCTCTTTATAGCAACTTTTAATGAACTTTTCCTCGGAATAAAATATGCAATTTTTTTTGTAAGCGTTGATAAAAGGTTATAGTCGGAGAGCAAGAGCTCTGAATTCGACACATGGTATGCAACTTTCGAACATACAAAAACAGACGATGACTTCTTACGTAAAAACACCTGACAAAACATATTTTTGAGGTCGCGATTCGATTTGGAATTGCCAAATTGAAGAAAATTGCATTTTTTCATTTTTCTTCTGAAATATGCTATTTTCGCACTTTCATTGTTTCTCCTTCTGTATATCTGTCACCCATTGTCGTACAAATTTGAAATTTTAGTATTAGGATAATGAAACTATCCGCTTTCTAACGCTGTACGAGAAAATAGTAATTGTTGTGATTTGACTGAAAAATTAATAAATATTCGAGGAAGAGTTGCCACTTTTGTGTCATTTACAGCGAAAAAGTGTGTATCGGGGTAACTTTTTTATTTTTGAAGATATACTTATACTATAAACGAGTAAATTGTAGCGCATAAAATGAGGATGTTTTTTTATTTTGAGTATTTTTTCATAAAATGCATAGTAAGTCAGAAAAAGTGTGTTAAACGTGAGTCATATGTCGCGCCCTGCGCGCGTTGTCGCGGACAAAAGCTGACTGCCGTGCCAACGCCGACGGAGTTTAGAGTTTTCATTTATTAAATGTGTATAGGGCATTTTTCTTAAATCATTATATGGTCATTTTAATAAAACAAAACTTTTTAGTGTTTTCCACAGGTTTAATCGTTACCCACAATATTTTTTCTACTTATTATAGGTCATCATCAAAGGTTCTTACAAAACAAATCTTAAAACTAAAGCAGTGCCTTATATACAGTATTTCATTTTATTTTCGTGTGGTGGGGTAAGATTGCTTCTATGATTGATGAGTGGTTAAATTCCAACTTCCAACTGGTCATTTGTTATCTGTTGATCTAATTTAATGGCTTTGCAAATTTCAAAACTTTCCACTTAATTTAATTTTCTACCTTTAGATCCTTTATATAATATTTTAAAATCTCTTTCGACAAAATTATGATTGTTTACAATCTGTACAATGTTCCCAAAAACCCGTCCTGTTTGGATTGTTGGCAATAGACTTTATGTTCTTTCAGTATGGTATTGAAATCCCTCCCGGTTTGACCTATGTAAATCACGCTGCAATCATTGCAATTTAACTGAGAAACACCACTTTTATCTCCTGTGTTTCTTTTTTCTTTATTATTGACCAATAATGAACCTAAATTTCTTTTATTTAAGCAAACCGGGTTTTGATCAAGTTTGCTTAGAAATGAGATCAACAGATAGCAAATGACCAGTTGGAATTTAACCATTCACCAATCATAGAAGCAGTCTTACCCCACCACACACCACATAAAATAGAATACTGTATGTAAGGCACTGTTTTAGTGTTAAGATTTGTTTTGTAAGAACCTTTGATGATGACCTAGTAAGTCGAAACAATATTGTCGATAACGATTAAACCCGTTGAAAACACTAAAAAAATTTGTTTTACTGAAATATTCAATATGTTCCACCAAATGTCAAGCGAGAACAGAGTGAAATTCATTACATATATGGACGTCCAGAATTTACCGGCAGTATGGAAAATTTAAGAGCACATTTGTTTCCAACATGCAAAACAGACATTAGGTAAGTAAGCAAACGAATATCAGTAAGGTACCTATTTATTACAAAACAAATTTCGCTTCTTAGGGATTTACCACCCACCGAAAACACGTTTCGTTTTCATGTCGTCAGGACGTATGTATTTACAGTCCGTCGTTTACAAAACTGCATACCTAGTTCGAACAAAACTATCAAGGTCCGGTTTTTCAAAGAATCCAACACCGGATTAAGTCTGACACCGGCTTCGTTGCTATGATACCGGCTTTCTGATTGAATCATAGCAACGAAGCCTGTGTCAGACTTAATTCGGTGTTGGATTCTTTGAAAAACCGGGCCCAAATCTTTTGGAATTTGGGTGGTGCATGAAAGAAAACGGAAGCGTAATGCCAATCATGACCACAATAAGTGCGAAACCAGATTTTGTAAACATGACACCATTTTGCAAATGCGAATATTTCAATAAATTCTAGCACAACCTGTATTTGTTTAAAAGTTAATGTACTGTGTTCCATAAGCTGTTTTTGTGAAGGAAAATGTACGTATATCGAATAATAAAAATGTATTTATTCTGTAAGTACAAATTTAAAAAAATAAGAACAGTTCTCATTGAACTTCTCCACGCGGTCTGCTTCGGTGCAACCCAGGAGACAACGTAGCGCGTACAACGCTCCACTTTATTAACCTTTTATGACCACCAAACTTTTACCAACAGCATTTTTTTGTTTTTTATAAATTAATTCAGACCTTAAACTATATTTGACTCGCGTATACTATTACTCTATCTCTAATAATAAAAAAGTTACCTCGATACCAACTTTCTCAATGCAGTTACTGAAAAATCCTTGGGATCTGCGACGAAAATATTATTTTTCTACCATATCTTTACACATTAGTGCACATTTATGTATGGCAACGGATTCGGCATATTTCAGACTATATGTATGCAAAGTTTTAAACCGATCCAATTGTTACAGACAAAGATATAGAATGGGAAATATAAAATAATGTATTTCCGAGAAATTTTGTAAAAATATGATAAAGTTCGATTTTTTTCAATTTCGCAATCCCGAATCGATTCGCGACCTCCAGAATCGAATTCAGCAGGTCATTTTACATAAGAATACGACATCAGTTTTTGTATGTTCGCGAGTTGAATACCCCACTTTTATTTTGCATATTTCGAACGTCCTGCTCTCCGACTATTAAGAATTCAAAATAATTAGCTATTTTCTTCAAACGTCAGAAAAACATGACATTTCTAATTGTTTGTTACTAAAAATTGTAAAATATCCAGATGTCTCTGAAAACATCATAGGAAATTCGTCAACTGTCGGCGTTAAGCGGAAGCAAAAGCAGCTTTTACTGCCTTGGCAGTAAAGTTGAACTTTAAGTTCATGTACCTTTAAGAAATGATAAAATATTGCCTGGAACAGTGGGTTAGAATATAATGTATGCGATGGGAGTTTAGTGCTTGTTCACAATGGACGTAAACGCAAAAATTACGTAAACGCAATATTTACGTAAAACTTGAAAATGTTCCAACTTGGGATGTGTTCTTGCGTTATCCCGCAAAACTGACGTATGAGGAACGTAAAACTTACGTCCATTATGAACAGTAGCATGGATTGTCATAAGTTCAACTTTGCGCTACTAATACGTTTTACGTAATTTTTGCGTTTACGTCCATTGTGAACAAGGACTTACGAACTAGCAGAATTTTTTACGATGACTGATTTTTCTTAGACCACTCGAAAATGATTATTTTTTGCCCGGGGACATTTTGAATATTAAAGGATAATAACCACATAATCGAATAAATTTATATTGAATTCCTTAGGAATCCTGCTGATAATGCATAGAAAAGATATATGACCTACTAAGATAAAAACAACGAGTAAGATGGTGCTGGTTGATCCCACAATCTGATGTCTATCTTTACTTCCACAATAATTCAGTGAGTACTTCATCCCTCAGTTCCTTATTCTTGGTCTTACACTATCAGACTGCAATATGATTTTCTGTTTCGCATTGAAGAAAGGAGATCGTTTTAACAAATGGTGATAGGATGTCCTCTTCAAACAGGTTTTATTCCGAAGGTATGCATTCACGTATACCAAAGATTATTTCTGAGTTTTGTTATATTTAACATGGCTTAAAAACTTTGCATATTCCATATTATATATAAAAATAATTATATAGCTCATTCATGATCTTTAGCGTTGCACGTAATAAAATATCACCAGATGGTGACGTAAGCATTCACATGAGATTTTAGTCGACGTTAATATTTTTGAAGTGAAACTTCTTTTGTCTCGATAGAGTAAGTTCCTGTGTTGGCAAATGCGAGCGTCACGAAAAGTGAAACGAATGGAGGGGAGCAGTCTGAGAAGACCGGGAAAGGAGAGAGGGAATATCGAACGCCCCACTCTTTAGCCACGCTCTGTCTCATGCTTCGCGCAGTTTCTCTCAGGCAAGCGTCAGTTCATTCCTCTAATAACGTTGAAGTTTCAATTTTACGGCGTGTGGCGACCACGCACCCAGTTTTCTTTATTTTAGGTTATCTTTGACTTTTGACATTAATATATATTTTAGGTTATGTCTTACTGCCTTGTTATATGACTATTCGGTACTTTTGAAATAAGAATTACTTACAAAAGTGATAATTGATATGGTTTCGCGCTTTGCAGTTACACTATCAACAAATTAACAAGTCAAATGTCAAAATTAAAATCGAAAAGCAGTCGTGAAATACAAAAGGAATATTAGGAACGACATGATGAAAATTCGATTGTTGCCACAAACAAAGGAAATAAGGATAGCTAACATAAAAAATACTAGATAGAAGGAGTTACACTAGGTAATGTGGAGCTTTGGCACTGCGAAAAAAAATTCTAACAAGTGCACCAACTTTCATTTTACTTAAACAATAGGACACATGCACCTTTTTTCGATAAATGGATAGTTCCTTTGCGTTTTGCGAGTTTGAAACTAATTTATGACGTGCAAGGGATAAGATCATGAATGAACTTTAGCAATAAATGTAGTAAAGTCATAATAGTCAAAAATATATTTCAGAGTATGGCATCTATTATTATCTTCCGCATGTTTAAATCTTTTTGTTACCCTCTTAATCCATCTATTCCCCCTATGAAATCGGAAAATGAAAATCATTTTGTGTGTAACCGGCCGTGAACGTGACATTAATCTCCTAGAGTTTATTACTGAAACATATTTTTTGTTTGTCTACTACACGTAAAATCATATCAGAGAGGCGATGTACGATGGTGTGTTAGTTGACAATAGAGATCAGAATACAATGCCAGCCTCAGATGAAGATATACGACTACTCATACAATGGTTCTCAACCGCGTCGGGGAAGCTCGAAAGGCGAACATTAACAATGTGAGCACGCTTACAAATGAACACTATTCGCTCATATTATTAGGCAAGCGAAACATAATTTTGTGCTCAAGTACTCAATGATTCTGTTCGTGTAAATTACGTAATTACGCACGTGCGTACCTACTTACATTTCTCGACAGGGAACGCTATTCTCAAATCGCCTTAAAATTTGTGTTCACGGAAAGGGAGACTTATACTACAAGCTGTAAAATATAACAGAAATGAATTAAACGTTCATAATAAATAAAAAATATTCAACAGTAATTTGACGAGCACTTTTTATATTGCCGGATAAATTTCTGTTTTGAACGAAATTTTGTTGCCGGACAATTTGACGAACAAAACTGACAGCCAGTAAGAGAGCGAAGGCGAAGCCTGAGCGCTCTTCCCAGTGCTATTGTGATCACCCGTTATGACAATGTTCATGTAAGGTGGTAGCAAGCAACTTTGTTTACTTTGATACAAATAAAACAAGAATTCAGCATAGGGGCTGTTTTACTTTCCGTAGCAATTCAACTAAGAATCTTGACGTTTTAAGTGATCACAAGAAGCACATAACTAATTTAATTACTAAATGAGCGTATTCCGCCTTCAAGCGCTATGTTGTACTAATTTCAATTTACTTAAAAATTTAATGATTAATGAAGCACAAAATTTGACAAAGTTGCTTTAAAATTGACTGAATAATCCAAAAATGCAATATAAAATATATAAAATATAAAAGAAAGTTATTTGCGGTATGGGCGATCTAGAACAACCCGTGTATGTGATACTGTTCTAAAAATTTGCGTCACGAAAATTAGGTAAAGTTTCCTTCTTCAGAAACGAATAGTAAACGTCGCTGTGGCCTTTTTTCATTTTTTATAATTCGCTTAGTATAAAAATCGTTTTGGAAGGTCTGAATATTAAAATGAAACATTCGTAATGATGATATTTTTTATATTGACAGTAAGTAGTGAATGGTAATAGTATATTACGTAACGAGCATGGAAAGTGGCAAATTTCATACGAGCGTGAAATCACGAGAGTTTATAGGAAATACACTTTTTCCGTCGAGTTATGTACACTATTTTTCCCACGACCCCTTAAGAAGACAAATTTATTCATAAAACAGTAACTTTATTTTTAAGGATTTGTTGTCTATGTTAACAGATGTCAAAATTTTCAAGTAACTTCCTATGAGCATAATATTCTAATAATTCCGGACGGCTCATGAATGACACGTTGATTTGTTCTCTTGCCCACCAATTCATAAATGTCCAATTCCTACCTAAAATATTTAGGTCTTCCACGGAGTAGCCATTAAAATGTTCAACTGCCGTACCTACCTTTTAAGAGAGTGCAGAAATCGCGAGAGTTTATATGAAATACACTTTTCATCGAGTTATAATGCACAGTTTTGCGAGTATAAAGCGGCCCATACAGATAGAATTAAATCAAATTGTTTTAAAAATTAGTAAGGAATAATTACAATTTTCTTCAGTTTTCTCTTTAAAGTTAAACACGAATTAAGGGTAGTACTTGACCTTGACTAAAGTAATTTAAAATACTAGGTAGGTACTCGGAATGAACCTCGTACCTTAAAACGCAAATGCCATTATTATTCGGAGTTCCACCCCTTTAACAACCCTTGTAAGCTCTGCTCGCCTGATATTCCTACTGGATTTGTTTCCTACCTGCTGCGTGTGACCTTTTACCTCTGTCTCCCCTTCGAGAACTAGTTTCTCAGCAAGAAATCCTTTGGGAAACAATCATATGCAAATCGTGACTTCATATTTGTGAATAAATTGGCTGATTTGTCTTACTTTCTTGAAAGAGGATTTACAGGTTATGCTTCTGATTAATTCTATTGCAAATAAGTAATATATTCTTGCAACAGTATTAAGCAAATTAATATTTAGGATTACTTTTACTCAGTGCACGTACCGAAGACAAGACTGCGTCGCTATAAGTTATTGTGTTGGTTACATATCGCACAATACAACCGGTGCATTATTTGCCTATGATACCGCTATAATAGCTTCTTCAATTAATGCCTCCATGGCAAGCTCATATCTCCAAATGCACATTAATGTTTTAGCAACATACTTTACAAAATGGAAACTAAAAATAAATACAGATAAGACTAACCCAGAAAAAAAGTAGTATCATTGATAAAAAAATCAACCCGAACTTGCTTAAGTAACTACTTAACTGGCAAAAACCCCGACAGGCAGTGAGCTACTGAGCAAATCCTTGACGAGAGTGTGTACTAAACGGTGACAGAACTCATCTGTTTTAATTATGCAGAGCACAATGAGAATAATAGTTTCGCCACAAAAACTTGTGCTACAGTTTTGCTAAACGTAGTATTTTAATAACCAAAGATAAACAATTTGAGCTTTTGGTGACATGTCAACATTCAGTAAAAACCTTTTCTATATAGCTCAGGTAATATTAAACCAGGAACTTCTGACTGAAACTGATGCGAGCGTAGGCAGTATTTTATACGGATCTGTTTATAAGTAATTCCCTAGTGATAAAAAAGCAGAATGTTTACAGCTTCAATCTGCGTGCGCAAATTAGAGGTGCGTCTTGCTTCTGAGGATCTAAACTTTTAATTCCTTTTTAAAGTGAAATAAGGTTGAGAGGTGGAATTAGAAGTGGAACGTGTGAAAAGTTTCTCACGGGAATACTACCTGTAGGCGTATTGGATAAATAACAAGTTTCTACCCTTTGGGAGTAAGGCTCGGTTTTATGAAATGCTCTTTATAAAATATAAAGCGTTACCTACCCAGAATTAGAACTAGCATTACGGAATCTGAGGCAGCAGATAACATATTATAGCAGTGAAGAATTATATTCTATCAATATATTCTTTCTATCAATATTCCCGAGAGGGGAATCGGGCCGATTTTCTATATTTCGCGAGTAGGAAATCATCATCATAAGGTTCTCAGTCCGAAGACTGGTTGGACGCGTACCTCCATTCTTTTCTATCCTGAGCTAACCTACGCATTTCCCTAAAAGTAGAACATCCTACATCCCTAACTATTTGAGAGCAGTAGTCTAATCTAGGCCTACCCCTACCTCTTTTCATTCCTATCTCTGACTCTAGTATGTCGCGAACTATTCCTTCGTGTCTCAGAAGGTGTCCTACCATCCTATCTCTCCTCCTCTTTATTGTCTTCCATACCTTTCGCTTTTCCCCAACTCTTTCTAATACTTCCCTATTGCTAACCTTATCTATCCATGGTATCTTCATCATGCGCCTGTAGCACCACATTTCAAACGCTTCTACTCTTTTTCGATCCGCTTCCCCTATTGTCCAAGTTTCGCACCCGTATAATGCCGTACTCCATACGTACGATTTTAAGAGTCTCTTCCTAGTCTCTATATTAACCGTTCTCGAGCATAATAGTTGTTTCTTTTTGTTAAACGCAACTCGGCCCTGCGCCATTCTTTGTTTTATATCTTTAGTGCTCCTACCGTCTTGAGTTATTTTACTTCCTAAGTAGCAGAAATCCGCGACCTCCTCTATCTTCTCATTTCCTATTTGTATTTCCATTTTAGTTCTATTTTCACACCCCCTACATACCAAAATTTTAGTTTTCTTTTTAAATTTTCGTGCCCTCTCACAAAATCTATCACATATTCAATATCACTATAAACTGCCTCTACGGCCTCATCACTGTAGTTAGAAGTGGGCATATATACCTGTATTATTACTGTTTTTACAGGTTTCGAATCTAACCTAACCATAACTACCCTGTCACTTTGCTGCAAGAAATTTTCTACACTCTGCCCTACTTTTTTCCGCATAACTATTCCTACTCCCGAATTTCCTCCTACAGATCCTGTGTGTAGGAAATAATATATATTTATACATTTGTTTCAAATCCTGTATAATTAGTAAAGTTAGTGTACTGCTAATAAGAATTAAATTTATTCGTAAGCAAATCGTAAATTAGGAGAATTGTAGTTTACGTGAAATAAGCTCATGCTGCTTTTTAGAAAGGTCCATGTAAATTGTGCGACACAAGGGTGAATTTGGATGAACGGGAAAATTGTCACTTGGGGAGAGCTGAAGAGCCCCTATTTTTAATTTGTCTACGTAGGAGTGTATCAACAAAACTGCTTGTTCAGCTTAAATTGTCACGATGTAACAGGAAATATTTAATTAGAAATGCCTGTCGCAAGCACAATTAATATTGAAAGTAAATTTGGGGAGCGAGATTTGTTTTTTGTTAATAACAGGGTTAAAGCATCTGTAATTTTGAAATTACAAAACAACTTTACAATCTTGGCGAATAATACTGAACTTGAATTTATATTAAGTTCAGAGCTGGGCAAGTTACTTTGAAAAACTACCGTAAAACAAGAAGTTGTTTACTAACTACTTGGTATTTGTATTCTAAAATGTAAATTACTTTCTCAACTCCTTGTAGCTAGGTACAATACCATTTTACAATTGTATGTTACCATCCATAGGATCTACTTTACTTACTGAAGCCGGTTATATTATTATTATTCCATTTTTGTGAAATTCTGGCATTGAAAAACATATGCTTAAAAACTACAGTTACACGTTTTAGTAAAAGTAACTTGAATTTGTTGAATACAACTAACGTCACCAAAAAGTAGTTAGATTAGTAGTTCAACTACTTTGTAGTTAACTACTGCCCAGCTCTGATTAAGATTAATTGGGGAGAAATTTAGTGGTAAAGTTAATACTGGAATTCGACAGAAACCAATAGATGCCATGTGAATTTGTCGAATTGTACCAAATTAATTGAAGTGGAAGTCTTTACCATGAACATTGAATGGGCGACGAAATATCTAATGCTGGACTGCCCCAAAACAGATGCAAGTTTCATTCGATTCAGTTAGAACCAAGTAGAGCAAAATTAGTTAGACATCAATGCTATGGCAGAATAAACGCCGCCATTCATTGGGCGATAATGAGGCAAACAGACTGTGCAATGCGATTGCTCTGAAATATCTGTTTAGGAGATTCCACCGCCCTGTTAATTACCCATTCACTAGACGACACAAAAGCAATTCATTTATTTATTCAACAGCGAAAGGTTATTTTTATATACCACGTTCAAAAACATTATACTTTGGTAATACCAACATCACACCATACCAAACTCATTACAATCCCTTACCATGGAAGCGCTCCTATTATTTTTAAATAAAAGCTTAAAATAATTTATAGATTTTACAGACTGGTTTGCTTGCCGGATGCCTAGACAAATTTCAAATCTAGCTTAGTTTATTTTGATTTACCAGTCAGCTTACCAAAGTTTTAGAAGTTCTTAAATTAGTTGACTTTGGGGTATAACGGTCATGTTACACCCACGTTTGGAGCTTTAACCTGATTTATATTAATCCAGCCCAGATTATGTGAAATGTAAAGTGAACTACTACATTTAATAATGTACCTCGTCCTTTACCCTCTCATAATTTTATTGTTATGTCTTTTATAAATACAGATATATTCGTCAGCGATTGCAGCTTGACGTGCCATTTTTGAATGAGCATTGGCAAAGGCTAGGTCCATAAACAGGAGCTCAGTAAGGCCTGTGCCTGCCAAAATAAATGGAAACCGTTGCAAGCATAAAGGTGGGTCGGCCCAATTACAGAATGACAATGGAACGCCGAACGATGTAGGTACGGCAGGGCTACTAGTATGTTGCCTCTGCAGGTGACTTGCCTGTAATCCTAGCCAGTTCTAGCATCGCGCTCAGGCTCCGCTCATTCGAGCTCTAGGGCTGGGTTGATCTGAAGGCTGTTCGTAGGAAATTCATAGGCGTAAGGTAGGTAATAACGACAAATATTATATTTTATTATACTTAATTAGGTAAAAATTAAAAGACTGAAAGTTCGGCACGTAATTTTGTTCATTTTCTTTACTGCAGTTTTGGGATGACGATGCTGCCCTAGAGCCCTTCATTACGAGCCACCACTGTTAGTAATTGACGAAATTATTAAATTATTGAAGAAAGTTTATCGCAAATTAAATATTAATTATTTTAATAGCAATATCTTCTTATTATTTTCGAAAGATTTTTAGCTTACCAATTCTCCAAACATTGTTATAAAATTGCAGATCGGAGGAAATTCAAGCGTGTAGGGTCTGTGGAATAAGTACATTTTAAACTGACACAGAATATCCGACAAGTGATAAATGCACTAGTTCTTTTTTTGGAAGAGTCGTTAGTCCCATTAAAACCGAGGCGTGCAGCGTATTTTTATGACTACCGACAGGATCCAGGCGGTCCGTTTTCGATAAGGAAGACCTTTTCCTTTTAGGTGATTATTATGGATATTGAGTGTCAGTTACGATGACAACGAAAAATAGGTGTTACTGATAACGACTGGGGAACATGTAACTATCGCCTTAAAAAATAATGATGAAAACGCGACCGTGACATACATTCAATAGGACAACAACAACGTACATATCGTTGAAGTTTTACGGTAGTTGGTCAATTTTTCCAAGTTATTACATTAATTGCACGGTATTGGTTTTAAACTTGGTTTAGCTAAAACCTATATTTAGTGGAAGGTTAAAATAATCTTCATAGGTGTTTTAATGACCTGGACTGACAGCTTCTGCATTGGTCTTTTTCAGTTAGCAATCCACTTCTTCACTGAAGATACTATACAGGGTGATCCGGCGCTATGGAGTTTTCGTCTAAGGTCTTTATTATAGATACATTTTAAAAGATGTTATATGCGAGATTAAAATTATTTTCCCTTGCATAGGTTGTCCAATTTCTTCTGCACTATAACCATCTGTCCTTTTTAAAATGGGACACCCCGTATTTGACTGCATTTGTGTAGATCCGCAGAAGCGCATTTATTTATTTATTCAAATTTTTCATGTACCTATAAATGAAAATGTATAGCATGATAATTCATTCTTGAAGGCAACTAAAAATTTGGGAAAGCTTTTAATCAGCTAAATTCATTTATGTACTTATATCAATTACAGATGCAAGACTTTTTTCTAGCATATTTGTATGTAATTTTTCTTGAACTGAATTCAATGTGATACTGAAGTGTCTGCACTATTTTAACTGATTACCAGTAGTCTAGTGAGGAATTGCCTTTGTACAGACCCCATTGTCGTTTCCAATTTCTCACCGTTACTGTTTCCTTTATTTACGCCAGTTTGTAACTTTTATTGTCCTAATCCCTGTCTGAAGGTCACACGTTCAGTGTTTGACGGATTTACTTTAAGACCCTGGATGTTATACTCCTCATTCGGTTTCTTCACAGTCTATTCAATTTATTTACGTCATTTTCTATTGCATATATATTTATTCTAAGAGAAAAGAACGGCCATGTATACGTATTATTTGATACATAATTTGGAAAGTAAGGCCTACTGTGATTTCTCTTGTATTCCAATAACAATAATATGCAGTAAAAAAATGAAATTTTTTTATACCTACGCTTGTATACTGTCCAGTGGTGGCTCGTAATGATGGGCTCTAGGGCGCCACCCTCCCAAGAATTTTTAAGAGAAAATTAAACAAAATCACGTAACGAATTTTCGTCCTTTCAATTTTTATCTAAGTATAATAAAATATAATATTTTTATTTGTCCTACGCCTATGATATTCATAGAGTATACCCCTAATCGATTATTCAGCCTGCAAATCAACCTAATCCTAATGCTGGAGTGAGTGGAGCGATGCGCTAACTGGCACGCCTAGGGTACCTACAAGACTGGCGCGGTCAGCTCGCCACCAGGTTTGACTGAAGGTATAATAATGCTGGTAAATCCTTAGCCCTGCCGGCCTACTTTTCATTCAAAGTTCTATTATCGTTCTGCAATGTTTCTTCGGAAATATATATGGAGAATGTAGTATAAGCTAAGTACAGTGTAGGAGAATAAAAACGTTTTGATAAGCTATAACATACAACAACAAAGGTGGCGCGGTGGATGGAGTATCGGATTCTTAAATTGGCTAGGATTCACACGAAAACGTCATTTATGTTATGGCAGTCAAAAAATTATAGTTATGAGAAATGATTGAATAGAACTGTCTATAATAAGCGGTAAGCAGATTACTGAAAGTTTTCTTGAATTGTAAAAATTTGACTTTTCTTTTAGATACTAATTTTTGATTCTTGCGTTGTTTTATCTGAAATAACAATTATTGAAGTTTAGACTTTACTTTTAAACATTCATTTTTGATTCTTGCGTTGTTTTAGCTAAAGTAAAAATAGAAGTTCAGACTTTATTAGGTTCTTATCTTGTTTTCTTGTGAAGAGCAAGTGAAAGAAAACCGAGGCGAGAACATTGTTTCAGAGTGAGTTAAAATTATTTTATCTAATAAATGTTGTTCAGGGTTTTTGCAGAGCCCCCTCCTTCTAAGATATATTTAGCAAATAATAAATATGAAAGTGAGCAATTTCAAGACTGGAAATGAGCAGCAACATCAACAAACAAACTACAAGGTACAGAGGCGATAAGGGGACTTAAAAATAGCAGGCAACCCTATTAGACTAGATGTACGCAACTGAGACCCGAACTACGGTTTACCACTTTTCGGGAGGGTGGAAAACTTGGATTCGAATTTCAGTTGCTTGCAGTCATATTTTTCTTGCAGGTTCTAATTATGTGATTATAGATTATCCAGATATTTCCTATAGTAGTCACAGGCTGAGACTGATGTTTGTACCAATGGGGAACAGCAGGTAAGTTGCATTTTTTGCAGATTGGGTGTAAGCGCAGATGGTGTCGTGAGTCTGGATACATATATTCTCGCTGAGCAAGAAAGTTGCAGCTATTTGTAGCCGACGTAACCAATCGTCTCCCATTGCTCCTTGCAGAATCTGCATTTCCCATCATCATCAGTTTTTAAAATAGGTTTTTATCATAATAACCGATTCTACGTGCTTAGTCTTGTGCGGCAGTAAGTAGAGCCTCCCTTTCACCCTTCATCCTACCGCCCTTCAGCCAACAGAATGTGTTAAGATTAATTTTTTTCAGGTGTTTGGGAAACTGTCCATGGAGGAGTTTTTGAAGTCATTGATAATGCACTTATAATTGCTAGCGCATTGGCAACCGGCGACGAGCTGTTTAAGAACTATAAAGATTTCATTGATGAGTATATTGATTTGGGTCATGCTAAATATGTACCTTTTGAAATCGAAAAATTCGAAGGTTCTAATTCCGATGGTTATTTTCTGCCTCACCATCCCGTACTTCGCCCGGAAAAACCGACCACTAAACTCAGAGTGGTTTTTAATGACTCTTATCCTACATCGAATGGAAAATCACTAAATGATATTTTACTCATAGGCCCCTATTACTATTATTATTATCAGTGCTCTCATTATCATTATCATCATTATCATCACTGATGTTATTATTATTCTTATTGTTATCTCCAGTAGTTACTACAAATATGCACATAGGTATCAAGCTTTTCTACATTATGGTTATCAGAAATGACGGAAAGAAGAAAATCCGTGGTTGCGGTGTGTAGCTAATTTAAGTTTTGTAAAGGATAATGCTCGTTTGAAACGTCTTCACACATTCTGAGTATTTCTAAGCTTTATAGGAGCTTAAAACTTGCAAAGTTGAAATTGTTTTATAAGTTTGTAATTTAAGTTATATGTAGAGATCAAGGTCACTTTAAAGTTTTCGCATATTTCGTATAAAACTTATAAAATATGTAAAGGACGAGAATTCTCCTACAAGTTTATAATTGAACATAAATCGTTCAAGGTCACCTTAACGAGCATTACAAAAACTTGATTAGAAATATGGTAATTTAACAATACATTTAATGTATACTTCGTCTTGTATAACGTTACAGTGCACATTCAGAAATTTTCAACAATTATTCGGTCACGCTTTCCTGGAATGAAACTTGAAACAGCAGCAGGGAAATAAATTTATTTCTCCGAGATTTACGCCACAATGCGTCTGCTTACATTAATAAACCTCGAGAACCGAAAGTATAATACCGTGTAGTGGAAGTCTGTGAAATAAATTCGTTCTGACTGAAACCTCTGAAGCTGGCCATTATTGGCTTAAAATCAAGGGACCCTTTGTGAGGAACCGTGTAGGAGCCGATTCTCTGAGAAATCAGCAAAGTATTATGTTGCACAAAACAAGTCCCTCGTGTGTAATACATGATTCGTTTGTCCGAAAACTTTCGCCCAGGTGAGTCTGATAAAGGTAATTTAATATACCCAACGAACGTGCGGGGATTTAGTCAAGCTCTACACTAACCGGAGCTTACAAAGTTCTTTTTGAAGAGAACGGAACAGATAACAACTTTTGCTTTTCGTAAATCGGTAGAACAAGTTTAAGTATGAAACACGCATTATGTACGCAGTATTTCGTATGTTTCGTATTTTTGTGCGTTTTGTAGGAGTATGTCCGACGAGTCATTGTAGGTATCTACAGCATAAGAAAAATGCGGTCATGCATTCACTATACCCTGTATTCAAAGTAGTTTTGTCCTTTGCTGCATTAGATTCCTTATTTAAAGCTTAATGAAACTGTGATAATGTTTACAGTCTCCCTAGTAGGTGCCGAGAAGGGGTATACCTAAGTTAAAACATATTTGTCAGAGAAAGACTAAAGGCATGAAGTAATGTATTACATTTGTCAAAGCACTAACGTAGTGCTCTAAGTATGAGAAAAGTCAATAAGAGTTAACACGCGGACTTCCTTACATCACATGCTAATTTGTAACGGATTTGAATAGAAAATGGTGGTAGACTGCAGGTGTTACAGGAATTGAATAACTCCTTTACATCGCTTCGTGCGTGGTTCGACTTGTGTGTCAGTAGGTGGAGTCTAAAAATACGCTCGCTTTCTCACCTTAATTCAGTTACAAAACCTGAATTTTATTGAAGGTTCGCCCTACTAATTTTATGTTACGTGTTTGGCGTAAAGACGCGGTCACAGTTAACAATACTTAAACTGTAATAGGGATAACCCACCCACGTCAATTTCCAGATATTATATTTACTATACGCGGTAATCAGAAGACCGGACTCCGGAAGTAAAAGTACCTATGTGTCGACAGCAGATTGCGATACTCCAATTACTGTTTTCCTCGTTATATTTGAATATTTCCACCGCAATAATTCGCAGCTTATGTAGGACTTTCTCTTGCGAGTGTGCGGTGTCGACAGCTCAATTGATTAGAGCATTCGCCCGGTAAGTGAAAGACTCGGGTTCGACTCTCGGACGGCGTTAGTTCGCATTTTTGGCGAGAGAGAGCTCCCTGTTACATAACAATTATTATTTACTGCATGCTAATCTAAAACCTGTTCCTCGATTTCTGTCCTTGCATATGCCATACTTAAGATTGAAATATGAAAAAGCAGTTGAGTGGTTTGAAATACCTTAATTTGCAAAATAATACCTTTTCAGCATAATTAAGCAGCTAACTTTTAAATTCGTTAAGTACCACATTTTATAACCTGGACCGACAAGTAGTTGAAATATTTTTTACCCTCTTCACAATAATTATTTAGAATGAGGAAAGTGCAAGTAATTAAAGTGAAACTTCTTTTGTCTCGGTAGAGTAAGTTCTTGTGATGGCAAATGCGAGCGTCACGAAAAGTGAAACCAATGGAGGGGAGCAGTCTGAGAAGACGGGCAGAGGTGAAAGGGAATATCGAACGCCCTACTCTTTAGCCACGCGTTCTCTCTCATGCTTCGCGCTGTGTCCCTCAGGCAAGCGTCAGTATTCAGTAAAGCGAGGACACAACGTTTCAGTTCTCATGACGCCACAAAGCGTTTGGTTAGAAGCATTAAAATTCAAATTATTCTTTCATTATTATTATTTTGATACGGACAATACACATTTTTTATTCCTCTAATAACGTTGAAGTTTCACTTCTATCGCGTGTGGTGACCACGCACCCAGTTTTTTTATTTATGTAGTATAATTTTTATTTATACTATATTGATTGGCAAGTATTGTGAACTGAATTATTTTATCATGCAAGTTGTTATAAAAGGATAAGAGAGAAATTGAAAAGGATTTTGGAAAGCGAGGTTAATGGAAACACCAATGAAGAAGTGTACTCCTTTCGAACTGAAATATATTTGCAGAACAAGATAATTGATGGGTTGGAAGACAAAACTCAGTTACTTAAGGACAACATAACTCTCCTGAAGGAAAAATTAAATAAATATCAAGAAAATGAACATAACCTAAAATCAAAACAAGCCGGCTCCGCCCGCAAGCAAGGTGTGATGCGAGAAACTTCCCATCCTGGGAACACATCTAATGTTACCCGCGATAGAACACAGATCGACAGAAATGTCATAAAACTAGCACAGCCGACAATAGTCGACAAAAACAAGCAAACAAATTTCAAAGAACATGACATTGTACAGAAACAGATACAAAAGGCAAATGAATTTATAAATATCAATGACGACCTAGAACAAAAAGTGGAAAAAGAAAAACAAGAACAAGATCAGTTTAAACTGGTACAAAGAAGAAGAAAACACTCGAAGAATAAAACTGTAAGCAACGTTGGAACCGAAGAAGCTACAGAAAATTCAATACTAGGCGCAGAAAGGAAAGTATGGTTATATATCTACAGAGTAAAAGGGAACGCCACAGTTGATATGGTTATGAACTACCTAAACAAGAAAAACATTCCAGAAGCAAACTTCGAAGCAACTGAGCTGCCCACAAACGAGAACCAAAATAAATGTTTTCGCGTAGGAGCAAATTTCGATTTGAAAGACCGACTCTATAATCCAGCGTTCTGGCCAAGAGGTGTCGCTTTCAAGAGATTTGACTTTCGTAGAAACAAGATCTACACCGAGCAGAACCATTTTTTATGAATTGTATAAAATCTAGTAAGAATGTAAACCAATCAAGAAATAGTCTTTTCACTGTTATGCATTTAAACATCCAGTGTATAACAAATAAAGCGGAAGCCATTGGAGCCCTCATAAATGACCAAAATGTCGACGCCATAGGTATAACGGAGCATTGGTTAACAAAAAATAATTACAATCTGTATAATCTGGAAAACTATATCCTAGCAAGCTGTTTCTATCGCACATCCTTTATACATGGTGGTACTTGTATATACGTTAAAAAACCCATAAATTCCAGGAAATTGTCGAAATTAGAAGTCTATCCTTGGAGAGATCATGTGAACTCGTTGCAGTGTACCTGGAATCTCAGAGGATGGTTTTCGTAACTAGCTATAGATCTCCTGACCAGGACATTGATGTCTACATAGCACAAATTGAGAAAGCTCTTCACTACCTACTCCAAAACTACAACAAAGAAACCAAAATTATGGTTGCTGGAGATTTTAATGTGGACCTTGGAATGCAGAGTAGTAACACTCTGAAGCTGGTGAACTGTTTTTCCGGATATGGTTTGCGGCAGACTATTTTTGAGCCTACCAGAAACCAACTAAATACCTCCACTTGTTTGGACAACATCTTCACAGGCATCTCCATTCACAGTGTCTCAACATTCAAGGCACACCTTTCTGACAATGATGCTCAAATAGTGTCATTCTACTCTAAATGTTCAAATAATAGCAAGTCGAAACGGATGTTTACACCAACAAATAAAACTCATTTTCGATACCTTCTTGAAAATGAAACTTGGCATGATGTGTACATGGAAATAGATACCAACAAGAAATACGAAAATTTCTTTCGAAGATTCAGGGAATATTATAATGAATCCTTCCCCTTCCGCAATACACAACCGCAAAATCCAAATACCTACAAAAACAACAAAACACTGCAAAACATAAAAGAAACGCTGGGCCTAATCTATGATATTTATACACAAACAGAAAATGAAGAATTTAGAAACATCTACCAAAGATACAAGATATTCTATCACGACTACATGCTAAATCTGAAAAAGAACGCAAACAAAAAGTCAATAATATCTTCTAAAAATAAGCATAAAACTACCGGGTCCATAATAAACAGAGAAACCGGGAAGCACAAAGCATCAAATTCTAACAAACACCCTACAGTCGACGAATTTGGAAGCTACTTTCAGTTAGTTGTACCCCAACTTTTGAATGGCCTCCCACATTCAAACATTTCTGCAGGAACCTACCTATCCAAGGCAAAACAAAATTCAGATTCACTCTTTTTTCACCCTGAATCACACCATGATATACTGAAGCATATTGGTAAGATCAAAGCGAAAACTTCAACTGACATTTTTGATATGGACACCAAAACGATAAAATTTGTAGCTCAAGAAATTTCTGCCTCTTTAGCTGATATAGTGAACTCCTGTTTCGTCACTGGAAACTTCCCAGACTTACTGAAGGAGGCCAAAGTTATCCCCATCCATAAGCAGGGTAGCAAAATAGAAGCCAAGAACTATAGGCCAATATCAATATTACCAGTATTTTCAAAACTCATAGAATCTGTAATGGTTCAGCAAATATTTGATTTCTTGAATAAAAACGACTCTCTCTGTTCGGAGCAATTTGGTTTCAGGGAGGGAAGGAGTGTAGTTGATGCCATCCAGAAGTTGGTCACCTATATCTATGAAGCATTTGATGATTGCGAAGTCTGGCTGGTTGAATTTTGTGACCTAAGCAAAGCTTTTGATAGTATGCCCCACGATATCTTTTTGGAAAAACTAGAATTTTACGGTATCAGAGGAGTGGCAAAAAATCTAATTAAATCATACTTTACAAATAGAACTCAAATAGTATCTCAAGATGGCCTACTCAGCACTCCACGTAACATTACGGCAGGCATAGCACAGGGCTCACTGATAGGGCCCATATTTTTCCTCCTCTTTATAAACGACCTACCCCTTAATATGGACTGCCATACAGTGCTCTTTGCTGATGATATCACATTTGCAGTCCGTGGGAGAGATGGAGTCCATCTGGATCAAAAGTTAGTACTTGCTAAACAAAATGCCCTAAATTGGTTTGCCTCTAATAGTTTAGTGTTGAATGAGAATAAGTCCAAAACAATGAAATTTAGCACAAACCGAAGAAACCCGTCAATCGACAGTTCAAAATTTCTTGGCATACACTTGGATTCTAAACTAACCTACCAACAACATGTTCAAGAAACCAGTAAAAAGCTATCTAGAGCAGTATATGCAATCAGACGCATAAGACGACAGGTAGATGAGGACACAGCAAGAGCAGTGTACTTTGCTCTATTCCAGTCGATTTTGACCTACGGAATACTGATATGGGGCCATACTGCACATTTACATGAGCTCTTCGTAATCCAGAAGAGAGCTATTAGGTCTATTGTGGGAGCACTCTTAGATGTGCACTGCAAACCAATATTTGTGGACCAAAAAATTCTCACTATACGTACTTACCTGTTTGGTTTATGCCCACGAAAACAAACATCAATTTCAAAGTTACATTGATATACATAACCACAATACGAGAAACAAAAGCCACTTTGTAATACCTTACCATAGGGTTAACTGTGCCCAACAGGGAACAAATTATTTATGTATTAAAATGTATAATAAACATCCACAACATATAAAGGACCTTAATCTGAAGAAATTCAAATCAGTGTTAAAAGACTATCTAGTTGAAAAAGTGTTTTACAGTTTAACTGACTTTTATAACTCGTCTCTGGACGAACTCAAATCTTACAAATCTGATCTACTGTAGATCTAAATTATCACACCTCTGTGTACTTATTTATAAAATCCATCTTTAGATGTTCTGACGTGCCATGTATTTTGATGTTGAATAAATTTGATTTGATTTGATTTGATTTGATAGAGTAGCACCACAACCGACTCATATGAACATTCGAGTCGGCTATGGTAGCACACTCTGAAAAAAATGGCACCTAAAACACTTTCTACTGATTTCAAATAAATTTGATGGCCTGTCCACTAAATGGCAGCTGGTTTCTCGAAAATACCAAACAGACACTATTTGTATATGCCAAAGAAAGAAAAATTGCGCAAAAAATTATGCGTACTCATGAAGTGACGTACAGCACTTGTATTTGTGTCGATTGTTGTTTATTAAGTTCAGCAAGCTTGCCTCTTATTTGAAGTTTTAGGCATGCATACCTTGTCATAACTAATAAATACGTATACGGGGTTTTCCAATTTAAGCTTGTTTTAGATATACCTCTGTTATAAAAGCAAAAAATGTTGATGTAGTTAATATTTTCGTCATTCACTTTTTGGTAGAAATTCATTATGAATTATTAAAATCTAATGATAAGATTGTTAATAATCTTGAAACCGGTCAAATCCTAGAAAAAGTGTTCATTTGTAGTACGTAGAGTATTTTAATACTTCATAAAAAATGTTGATTTGAGGATTCGCAATTTTATCTAAGTCAAGTGGGCACCATATTTTTTATCATAATTTCGAATTCTACGTCAAAATTTAAGTAGGGAAGTTTTTCAGAAATAGTAGGTACCATTTCAAAAATATCGGGTTTTTAAGAGAATTCCTTATGTTAAAAAAATAAAAGAAATAGTCTATTCGGTGATGCTACTCGAGAAACATTACATACACCTCCTAGATTCAGCGTTCGCGCCGAAATTTCTAGTTGATGACGTAGTCCTAGCAGTTGTTAAAATGTTTCTGGTGTCATTTTGAAGGTCTCGTCACACGCGAACTTTTGAAGGAGGGATAGAAAATGTAAGATTCGAGGAGCCGAAAATACGAGGTTAAAACGATTTTTTTGAACATGAAAGAGTTCGGTGTTGTTATATTGCATACTCTGTGAAACATCCAAATTTGTTTTAGGCTAGTTTATAGAGTGTTAATCAGCCAACATCGTATGGGCTGGTTTTTGGGGTTTGTGATGGGTGTAAAATTGAGGTACGTTCTTATCAAATTTTAAGCGTTTCATGCTGTTATATCTCATACTATCTTGTAACATTCAAGTGTTATTTTGGGCAAGTTGGAAAGAGGATGAACCATGAGTTAATGAGTTAATGAGTTATGAGTTAATTTTTAGGGTCTGTAATGCATGGGGCGATATTATAGGGGTGTAAAGTTAAGTGCATTTTAGTAAATTTCAAACATTTAGTGCTGTTACATCGCATATTTTTTTAATATCCAAATTTGATTTTGTGCTACAGCCTCATGATGAAGATACCGTGGATAGATAAGGTTAGCAATAGGGAAGTATTAGAAAGAGTTGGGGAAAGGCGTAAGGTATGGAAAACAATAAAGAGTAGGAGAGATAGGATGGTAGGACACCTTCTAAGACACGAAGGAATAGTTCGTGACATACTAGAGTCAGAGATAGGAATAAAAAGAGGTAGGGGTAGGCCTAGATTAGACTACTGCTCTCAAATAGTTAGGGATGTAGGATGTTCTACTTTTAGGGAAATGCGTAGGTTAGCTCAGGATAGAAAAGAATGGAGGTACGCGTCCAACCAGTCTTCGGACTGAGAACCTTATGATGATGATTGATTTTGTGCTAGTTCAAAAAGGATAGTTCAGTGCATATCGCATGGATTGGTTTTTGGCGTCTACAATGCACGGGGTTGATCTTATAGGGGTGTACGTTTTTAGCAAATTTCAATTTTCTTAAAAATGGGGAAGTATGTTAGACGTCTATTGCAACATTTCACCCTAACAGACAGATGAACATAAACTTAATAAAAGCTTGTAACAATGAATAATATTTCATGGGAATGTCATCGCCGCGCGACACTTGTTGGCAGGCGGCTATTGGCGACAAGCAGTCACTTACGTTTCACGGTGTCTACACTATTTTATTCCAGTTTTGTCTGTTTTAGTGTGCGGATGCCTGTCATTGTTTCGTTTGTAAATTTTGAAGTAGGTAAACAATCATTATACCTATATGACGTTATCGTATTAAAGAAAAAATAAATGAGAAGGATCTTTTCTTATATGACCAACTGTTTTGTTTCGACCACCATTCGTAATCCTTTTAAAATAGTGGCCAAGCTAATGGATAGTATCAAAGTGTTTTATTGAACTAGTCACCTAGTTAACGAACGTATCGTGTGTAAAAATGAAAGAAAACTAGAGCGTGCAAGGTCATAATTATTGGAAATACATAATTTAAACGAACCATTCTCTACCTAATGAGAAACTGCTGTGCACCAAACTAGCTAAAATGAAACCTAAACACGACAATCAACTCCAGTGGGTAAACCGGAAAGTGAGGAACGCAAGGAGAAACTATTTTCAGACACGTGATAGTGATCGACAACTTCTCTCGCTTCCAAAGCCAAAATCAATTAGACATAAGCGTCAAATGTCTTTCTGAGTAGAAAATCAATTTTTATTAATGACTGTAGGTGGTAGTTAATGAAGTAACCTAACCTTGACATAAACATGCGTGGTACGGCCAGAGGAATATATTGCTTTTGCTGTATGGATCGCCCGTTATTGGTGTTTGCGCGATCGAGGTGTTTGTCCAGGTGAGGACCTGCCAGCCGGAATAACATGATTTTACGCTCGGGGACTTTCTTTATGTCGCGAATATCCGATATTGCTATCCATTTCAATTTTTGTCTTAAGGTGAGTAGAGCTACTACAATGCAGAACGCGGAACAGACATATAGAGTAGAGCGCCTTAGAATGGATTTGTCGAAGGAAAACTGGAAAGTTTTCATGCAATCGTTCATAATGAAATTGCCTGTTTAGAATTTATTATTATACCCTACTGCAATAATATTTTGACAAGCAAAGATTGACTTATAAAAATTCATAGTGAATTTACGCTAAAGTTTCCGATACAGTTACTGTGTATATCAAGGAACAAAGCAAATATTTAGTGAAGAAATATCAGAAACACACATTGAGATCTAATACTCGTAGAACTCAGTAACCTAAACGAATTAATAATCAGGAACAAGCTTCAGGAGAACACTCGTATAACTTGATACAGCCACGACGGAAACAATTTTCGTAAGTAAATAATTGCAGAAATATTCTGTAGAAGAGATATTCAATAAGAAAAGGTAGTCGCAATCGCCCTTGTGGAAGCTCGTAGAAAACCGACAGAAACGAAATTACCCAAACGTGTAGGTACCAGAAGCAAAATACGAAATAAGAAATACCAGAGATAATTTACAAAGGGATAATAACAAGTGCACTGAATAACGAGCAGTGAACCATAACAGACTAAATAAATTACTGAAGTGATATTTTGACAAGAAGATTGGGTACGAATTCTTTACAAGTTAACATCACACGCCAAAACAATAACAAAGTAATTAAACCCGACAGGTGTTTCGCTGACAATTTCAGCGTAATACGCGTCGAGTTTAGAATTCATTCTGAATTTACTTCAAAGTTCCTGATTCAACCACTGTACAGTGGGACCAATTACCCTAATAGGTGACCAAAATTCTAAAACTTACAAGATGGTTCGCAAAGAGGCAGAAATTTATCGGAAAAATGTTTAAAAAATTAAAAGGAGCTGTTTCCTAGGGGTTAAAAAATTATATCGTCACGGAAATTTGAAACTCGGGATACTTGTTGAATTTTAAAAGATAATGTAGAGGGTGTCTCAGATAAGCCTCGACAACATTGCTATCGCACTTATCTTTAAAGATAGAAACACGGTTAAATGGAGAAAAAGTTTTACAATTTGGAGCCCTTTAATATGCCCTCGTAAAAATCGACTTCTCTCTGTTGGTTTCCTAGATATTTGAAAAAAGGAAAAATTTGCTATTTGGTTTTTTGTTAATCACTTCGTTATTTATTAACATTTTGATGATTTGTAAAAACAGGTTTAAATGGTTGTTTAACCCGCATATTTTACAGTACTCTAAAATTGTATCCCACGTTTCATACACTTGCAGTCATCATCAGGTTTATTTTTCCTTATGGACGCCATATTGGATTGTTATGTCATTAAATAGAGTATTTTTTGCCGAGTATAGTAACTTATAATAAGTTGATATTCTACGAAAAATAATAGCTTCAGAAAATAAAATTCTTAATTTAGTGGAAAAATTTAGTTATCAATGGAGAAACAACTTCATTAACGAGCAATTTTGCAAGAATTATTGCAGTTTTATTTCGTTTAGTAGAAATCAATGAAACACCCTTAATTTGTAGCAGTAGAAACTGCCAAAAAACCTTATTTTATTGTCGCAAATTTTCAAAATGTGCGCCTTCATTCTCGATGCAAATTTGCGCTCGTCGTACAATTATTATTGCGCTGGTAGCCTTCAATAATATCATTGAATTGGAATCGTAAATCGTGCAAGTTATTGTACCTTAATTCAAGATTTCACAAGTAGACATACTGTTCTGTAAATAAAGAAATTATGCATTGGGAAGACACCACCTTTAAAACTCAAAAAAATTTAACTTATTTCTAATTTCAGCGTTAAGATTTGCTTTCACACTTTCCTATTGTTTAAAAAGTTCATATTCTGTAAAATTACGTCTTCGTAAATCTATTTTTCCAAGGCCAACTAGATTGTTGTCCAAAATAATAGAATTTTATTTTCTAAAAAACTATTTTTGCTGGAATAATATCCATTTGTTATAGGTTCCTATTCTCAGCAATAAAAAAGCTATTTAATGACACAACAATCCAATATGGTGTCCATAAGAGAAAAGAAACCTGATGATGACTGCAAGTCTGTGAAACGTGGGAGACAATTTTAGAGTACTGTAAAATATGCTGGTTAAATAACCATTTAAACCTGTTTCTACATATCATCAAAATGTTAATAAATAACGTAGTTATTGAGAAAAAGGCAAATTGCAAATTTTTCCTTTTTTTAAATATCTAGGAAACCACCAACAGAGCAAAGTCGATTTTTGTGAAGGTATATTAAAGAGCTCCAAATTGTAAGCCTTTTTTCTCATTTAAACCTGTTTCTATCTTTAAAGATAAGTGAGATAGTAATGTTGTCGAGGCTTATCTGGGACACCCTGTATTTACAGAATAATCAAAATTTTAAAATTGTACAAAGCCAAAAGCGATAGTTAACGAGAAAGCAAAATAAAACAGTATCCATGTATGTATGTATAATGTAGGTTTGTAGGTACCATTGGATCGATGTTACAAGCTTAGGGTAACGATTCCTAACGAAAATTTTAAGGAAAAAAATTATGAACACAGTTGCGACCTCGCATCTTACCTTCTCTAATAGGACGCCGAAGATGGTGTTGTATTGAGTAGGTATTGACTCTCACATTTATAAACACAAATATCGAATTTTAATTTTATGATAAAACGTTCTGGAGATATTAATCAGTACTCAAAATTTCGCGAGGAATCAGTATTCAAAGCTTATAAAATTATTAGAAAGAGTTGGGGAAAAGCAAAAGGAATGGAAGACAATAAGGAATAGGAGAAATGGGATGGGATGGAAGGACACATTCTGAGGCACGAAGGCTTAGTTCGCAGGAATCAGAAGAGGCAGGGGTAGGCCCAGATTAGACTACTGCTCTCAAATAGTTAGGGATGTTCAACTTTTGGGGAACTGTGTAGGCTAGCTCAGGAGAGGAAAGGATGGAGTTACTTGTCCAACCAGTTTTAGAATTGAGAACTTTATTATGATGATCCACAATTAAAAAGAAAATAATTAAATACATAAACAAATATAATTAAAAATCCGGGTGTTTTTACCCACACGTGGGCTTTACTTTCATTCAAAAATTAGAACGTGACTAGGCGTGACTAATTTTGTAGCTCAGCGCAAAAGTTGGGGACTTCTATAAGAAGAAACACCCTTATGAGTTATACCATCGTAAACTATAAAACTTTCTTTTTAAAATAAGCCCATTTAAGTAAAGTTTCCAGAAAATTCTTGAAACCTAATTTTGGCCCCGTTTTCAGGTGATTGGTCCCACTGTGTACTGTGTGGAGAAGATTGGGATGAGATTAACCATAAAAACTGCTATTAGACTAGACTTATGCGCCCGTAAGGTAGATTGAAGCTGGATCAATTACATATAGAAGCTTAAAGTGTAACCTAGATTATACGGGACGTTTTAAATTAATTTCAGGTATAAATGAAATTTGTGAACTGAAATTCATACCCCTTTTCATTATAGCAATTATATTCTGTCTGCAACATATTAAGTACAGTATTGAACACACTATGCGACACAATTAACCCGATTACATGTTGGGTATCAATAGCAAAGCACACTGTGCGCTCTGTTTTCGGTCCGTGCAAAACCCAGTCTCTGTGAAAGTATTGTATCTGTTTTGCACCATCCCCTTTTAAAACCTTCCTGGCGGCGTGTGGAAGCAATTTCACGCATGGTCAATCTCTAAACATTATGTGCCAATATTATCTAAAAGGTAGATGTAGAAACAATTGCTTTACACATGGTCGGGAGAAGCAATTCTCTTAAAATCCACGTAAGGGATTTAGGACTACTAAATCGTTCAGTAGAAACTTTTGCAGGACTGTATATGCATTCTAATGACTTACCATTGCGATATAAACTCAGGGCCGATAGAGAACACTGGTGTTATTCGTGGTAGTTCTAGTGTGTTTTGGCCAGAGGGCTCCGTAGAGTACTCCATGCCGTCTCACCTCTCCGATTTTATTCTCATGTTTAAGCCATTTTCAGTTCGAGTGGATCTGGAAAAAGTAAAGTTAACTGCAATTTATTTATTCGCATCAAATTCTGAAAAGAGATAATAGTGAAAGCGACCCTCGGAGATATTCATCCAATGGTAACATTTATGTAATCAATTTTGTTGTAATAGAAAAATGGTGTTCTTAATATACAGGACGATTCACGTAAACCGTTAACTATTTCCTGATACGCTGCAGTTACAATTATAATACTTTTGGTTCGGGCTTCTGGTTATACTGGAAATGACATTTTTAAATGGAAGGCCATATTTTTGACAGTAGAATTTACACTGGTGTCAAATGGCAAGCATTTAGGAATCTCCATATGTCAAATCTATATTTTCATGTATCTTCATGATAAATCTGGGTAAACATCCAGGTAGTGTGGAGTTGCTAAATCCTAAGAAGGTGTATTATAAAAACAAGTGATTAGAATTTTATTTAACTTATTTCAAACTGAATTTGTTTGTTGCTGTTTCGATATTTTTTATTGTAACAATAATGTTAACCTATACTTTTACGGCAGTAATTGCTAATATCCACCGGGCAGTGAAATGGCCATGTTTTCAATCATGGAAGGTAATCGTATTTCAGATGATCTCTATTAGGGCCGTGTAATATACACATGACTGTGCAATTGTCAATACGAATAATTATATCGCTGCATAAGCCTCACAGGCGTTCTATCGAACCAGTGTACCATCAGGATCCGATTGTTATGTATTACGTCATGCCGTGCCTCAAATTGCCATTGTAAATAATAATTACATCGAGTAAGTTAACTGCTGTGAAATGAAACAGTGAAATATACTACAATGGAACTTGAAATTAACACACAGAAGATGAAATGGAAACTGGATTGAAGGTGAAACGGACAATTTTCAATTTTGAATAGGAAAGAGAAAAAAAATCTCTAATTTGCCTATAATTTCTATTCCACTCGACGGATGGTTGATGGGAAAGAACGACTACCTGTGACCTAACGGTGACCTTTCGATTTATGATCTATAGTCACTAATATGAACTACATTTACAAAATATTTGTCCATTATTTTAAATGAATCTAATGTTTGGCGAATCTAAATTTAGCAAATTGGTCTAATCTATTTAAAAGGAAAAATTAATGAACCACGGACTGACGCTCAATAGGCACAACCGCTAGCTTTGGGGTAAAACAGCCTTTTAGCTTCAATTTAAAAATTTGTTGACTTCGATTTCTTGTTAGTTTGAATAATTCTAACAGCTAGATTAGATTTAAAACTGGGCTACCGCAGCCTGTTATTCAAGGAAGATTCTAGTTATGATCTTACACGAATGGTTTCATCACAAAATGGTGACCGGCAATTTTTATGGTTGGAGTATTTTTTTATTCAAGAACACAAGATTCTCATAACTTTACTTCAAGCTAAAGGTAACCTGATATTGTGGCAGTATATTACAACATATTAAGGCTATACAAATAATATTATCTTTGATAAAATTCAGAATGGGTTGAATGCGGGTAATGAACCCTTCCATTTGTTATCCTTTTTGAAGTGCACTATTTTTACTTCCTCCTGATTTCAAAGGATCTAGGCATGATTCTTACAAGACAAAAAGACAATTTCAAATTTCAGATGTCCTTCCGTTCACTTGTTCATTTGTCCGTCTGTCCGTAGGTGCACAGACCCGTTCATCTGATCGAAACGAAATTTTAAACACGTTATTTCGGTGTTTCCCCGCGGCATTTTTGTTATGTATTTCCCCTACTTCTTTAAATAAGGCATTTAACTGATGCCTAAACAAGAAAGTCAATGCGGAGATGTGTCAATTATATAAATATCTCTACCAAGGTCTCTCTGGTCTATTAGCAAACAGTGCATGATCCTTTTCAGCATTCTTTATCTTCCAGTGAAAACTATGATTTCTGCTGAATACTGCTTAATACTGCTCTACCATACGACTACTCTTCCCTTTCGACGAGCAATTTGTGACAATGAATGACTTCCTGTTAAACCAAGTATGTTGTATTTTAGGTACTTCAATTCAATTTTATTGCCCGTTTCAATCACCAGCTCTCGCAAAATTATCATTATCAACCACACCTGCTTCGAACATAATTTTTCACTGCTGTCTACAGTAGGAGCATGAAATACCTGGGCACATACAAAGTACATTTTAATAATGGCGAGTCTCTAAACTGACTGTGCAAAAACTTTTAATTAACATATACGTATTCAAACACATGCTCAAATCCAGGCAAACAAGTATCAAAAGCTTGCACAAATAGTTCCGTAACTGCATTATTGATTTTTAATTTGAGATTGGAGCTGGCAGAATCATGCAATGCATTATACACTACATGATTCTGATGAGATACAATATTAGTAGAACTCAGCAAGAATAGAAACAGCATCTTAAATTAAAAATGAGTAAAGTGAGTGAAATTAGATTTTTCGTTTAAAAGTATCAGTTAATCGGGGTTTGGAATAGGATGAAATGGTACCAAATTGTTAGACCAAAGAAAACTGAAATGGAAAATGACAAACGAAATGTGTATAACACAATAATATAAGAATAAACGGAAGAAGAATACATCAGGTTGCGAAAGAAAGACCATATAAAGTGAGGACTCTTTCAATTAAAAAATTAAATAAAAACAATACTTAACAAATGGCGTGATAATGCACCAATTCATAATTTACTGTAATAAGGTTTCTGTATAACTCGTTGAAATAAAATTTAATTGTTGCACGAATATATTTCTGCAGCTAAAAAGCATTGGGGGTCAACTTTCTCACGCAACAAAATCACGCAGAGTCAACTACTAAAAGAACTAAAATATTATGTAACGCCGGAAAACGTATGGAACATTACCAATATGTTAGTTAACCTAATATTTTACCATAAATATATGAAAATGTGCCGACAGCGCATGAAGAGTTGTTTTAAAAATTCATCCATAGATCCACAACTTTTTAGGCTCCACAGTTATAAATCTAGCTTACTTCTTTTTTGTAAACCTGCATTAAAAGGCGAAGAGAATGATATTAATAATATAATAATAGGTGGATCAGTTACGTTGCGTTCGGGATGCCGAAAATTTTGGGTATTATGGATACACATATTTCTAGTTGCATTGGACTCTCTCGTGTTTTCACTATTTACTTACTTCGATGTGCTTTACGGCACTTACGTGGATGGTCAGACACTACGTTAAAGAAGATCGAACTAGTCTGTAGGTGTAAACTTGGTTGCATAACCAATTGTTGCGATATATGTATGTTTGGTTGTATTACCGGGATAAACAGCTAGCAGAAGTGGGTAAAAAAGGGTTAGATTTTAGACGCTGATGTCACTTGAAGGTTTTCGACCAAGAAAGTTAAATGGGTTTTTACTCACAACAGGTTTTCTCAAAATATACGATAAATTTAAATGGTTTAAAGTGTGCAGGTCAAGAGGTAAGAGAGCGTTTATTTAAACTAGTTAGCCGTCTATATGAGACAGGTGAGATTCCAGAGGATTACAAAAGGATTATCATAGTCGTATTGGAAAAAAGGAAAGGCGCGGAAAAGTGTGAAAATTTTAGGACGATCAGTTTAACTTCCCGCGCATCAAAAATTTTAATTAGAATTGTGCAAAGAAGGATGGAGAAAAGGGCGGAAGAAATACTGGGAGAAGATCAATTCGGATTTAGGAGAAGTAGAGTTGTAGAATTAGAAAAACACTTCGGCACTGTAAAATGGGAGAAGATGTTCGAAGTTCTCAGAAAGATAGGAATGAAATATAGGGACAGAAGAATAGTACACAATCTCTACAAAGAGCAAATTGCAGTTATAGAATTTGAGCAGGAACGAAGAGAGGAGTAGGTCTAGATTAGACTAATGCTCTCAAATAGTTAGGGATGTAGGATGTTCTACTTTTAAGGAAATGCGTAGGTTCGCTCAGGATAGAAAAGGATGGAGGTACGGGTCCAACCAGTCTTGGAACTGAGAACCTTATGATGATTTGCTATACTTGCTGTGTTTTGGTTTGTGTACAAAATATTTGTGCTTCTGAACTTTCCATATCTGAATTTCAGATTCTGAAATACTATAAGTAAGACAGATATTAATATTTGTATGATATATTACTTTTCTCGCAACCATTTAAGACTTCAAATAATGCTGATTTTGTACATGCAATATCTTCAATATTGAGGAAGTTTTCGGAGTTGTTTACGGTTAAACTTTGCACGTAACATCTTGTAATATGGGTTATTAACAGAGAATGAAAATAGGGTGTGCGTGAAAGGGTACCGTTAAACACCAGTTCAAGGTAATATTTGGTTAGTATTGACACACGCTTATAAGGTTTGTGTCTCATTACGAGTAGATGCTTTGAATTAATTGTGTTTCCGAAATTACAGAGTCAGTTATAACTTGTGTATATAAGATAATGTGCCTTACGATTGTTTCTAAAAAATCTGTTTTTATCAAAGTGTAAGATATAAGTAGAATCAGCTGAGAAAATACAGATATATTTCGACTCGATTGGTTTAGTGGGGTACATTCATGAAAATTATAATCTTACGGAGTGGCCTTATTTTGCAAATGGAATTTCTTAAAATAACAAAAAAAAATAAAAGAATATACTGAAATTCAATTTACTTTAGTTCATGCTTAATACTTTTCCAAATGCTTAGTCTCTGTAACAGGAATATAGTATAAAAGTTGGCAATGGTTTGGTTGGTTGACAAAACTATCGTCTGATTATTCTGACTAAAAGGAACACATTTTTATGATGCATACTACTTCTCGTACTGTTTCTTAGTAAAAATACAAGCTATGTTCCACTTCTACGTCACACTTCATTCGTATACCAACCAAGGGAAGTAGGTAATTTTATAGTTACACATGAACGTAAATAATAAATGAATATGCGGACCCATTAGTGTCGCCTCGGTGTATATTGTGCATTTTGGAGATAATATTATTAGAGAAAATAATTAATTATTAATTCTTCATCAACGACGAAAATGCAATTTGGAACGTCTAGTAGAAGGACGCATCAAGAGACCTTGAAAATCTTTAACAGAGAATTTCCTGCCTATACGTAAAAGCTTAATAGATTTGGACATTTTGTTTATTCGAAAGTAGAAGACAAAATCAAAAATAAATTGCTAGAAGAATACCAAACATTTTGTGCCTCATTTTCTCCGAATATCTTGGAAATAGAAAGTTGATAAATGTTTCCTCATAACTGGGTAAAATATGTTGGACTGAAGAAACAAGACAATGTTTGAACTGAGATTAAAAGAACTTAATTTGATCATAATATAGTTATGTTTGGTCAGCGGGGGATACGCTTGCTGTAATAGTTCCATTTAGTTAATGTAGGAAGCTCAATTCTCCATTATTTGGACTATCCACCCAGTTCGCTCATGAGATAAAACATCTAGGGGATGACTTCAGAGTTCAGACAGCCGTTTGAACTGGAAAGCAAATGACTACAGTAAGGGCCAAATTCGCACCTTTTGTATGGTGAAAGAATGTAATACAACCCCAACTGAGACACTGGAAGTCAATAAGCTTCTCCTTCTGATTCCCATATGTTTCAAAAACTGAACGGTGGCATCTAGGTCCCAAAATATTTGGCTTCACCCTGCCATTCCTACAATGAGAAAATCTTACTCTAGACTTATGTACCTATATTTGTCTGCGATGGAACATAAAGGGCCAATGTGTCCATATTCCGTCCGATAGCCAAGCGGCAATTAGGGCACCAGAGCACACAACATTAAGTTCTTTTCTAAGGGCAATAACTATACCATTAGCTAGGTGCCAAGTCTTGAGGGAATGGAAGGAAACCAACTAACCGAGAGAAGTGAATTTGCTGCTGATGATGAGAAGAGACCTCAAAGACTTGTTTCAGTGACTACAACCGAAAATGTAGATGATGTTCACACTATAATACGTCAGACGATATTATCAAAATTTTTTATGATTTTTCAGAAACAAATCAGGGGTTAGTTAAGTTATATCTAGTCTACCCACTAAAACCCCTTCCTCTTTCTCCACACTAACCCGAAACCGTTGAAGCATAATTTTGGTGTCAGTATTTTTTCTTTCTCTATTCCCCCCTTTCCCCAAAATCTATCTCATCTTCCAACGATCTCTAAATTTAGTTTCTTTCTTTCTTGATTCTAGTTCGTCCTTTTCTTTACTCATCACAATAAATTGCTTTCACGTATCTACAGGGTGATTTTTTTTGACCGTCTATTAGAAGTATCTGGAGAACTAAAAGAGATATTGATTTGAAATTTTGGCTGTGGCCGAAACCGGGTCGGATCTATTTAATGAAAATATTTTCAAAATGGTGGCATTTCCGGAAATACCGGAAGTTGACACCAACTTTGTTATCTTAAATGGAATGCTACCATTTTCTATTTTTTTTTAGATTCCACGAAAAATTCTAATGTCAATTCAGTGAAGGTTCGCTATGTCTAAAATTAATATTTTCGGAGATATAAATTTTTTTCTCAATATTTTGACAGTTTTGGTAGATTATGTAAAAATTCATATCTCGATAACGTCTAGCAGTAAGATGTTCGATTTTTTATTGTGGCAAGACGAGGTGTTGGAATTACTAATCAGGCAAACAAATTTTCAAAATCTATTACATAAAATTTTCTAATCAACGACATATGTTGATCGCACAAAAGTAGCAAAAAGTCATTTTTCTTAAATATTATGATACCATTTTCAATTGTTTTTTAGATTCCACGGAAAATTTTAATGTCAATTCTATAAAGGTTCGCTTTGTCTAAAATTAATATTTTCGGAGATATGAATTTTTTTCCAATACCTATTTTGCCAGTTGTGGTAGATTATGTAAAAATTAATATCTCGATAACGTCTAGCAGTAAGATGTTCGATTTTCTATGGTGGCAATACGAGGTGTTGGAATTACTAATCAGGCAAACAAATTTTCAAAATCTATTACATAAAATTTTTTAATCAACGACATTATGTTGATCACACATAAGTAGCAAAAAGTCATTTTTCTTAAATAGAATGATACCTATTTAAACAAACCAATTAAAAAAAGTGAAAAAATGCGCGTTTAACAATGTATGGTGTTTCTCTACCTAAAATGTATAGTATTTTAGATATTTGCTGTTTTTTTATTTCATCGATCAAAATTGAAGAGCGCCGCCTTCTAGTAAGTAGACCTTGGCTTGTAGACAATACAAAATATTCACAAATTTCACAAATAATGTCTAATAAAAGCAATTGGTATTTTTTAGTAATTTAGTACGGTTGGTGTTTAACGAATAGGATATGGCAAATGATAATTATTCCTACTCGGATATTATGAATTTATTCAACATTCATGGAAAATGCGATAAAATAATTAACAGGACATACAGAACATTTAATGGAACATATCCTGAATTACCACCACTGAACTTATTTTAACTAAATAATAAATAAAGTAGGTACATGATAGTAAAACAATGTTAAAGAAACTGTTCAAAATGTAGTCCATTAACTTCTACACATTTAATAATTCGCTTATTTAAGGCGTGTGTAGTAGCGCTACGAATTTCATGTGGATCTAAGCCTGCAAATGCTGTAGCAATTCTTTCCACCAATTCATCCCTGTTGTTGAGTGGATATTGATACACTTTATCCTTTATACGTCCCCAAAGATAAAAATCCAACGGTGTAATGTCTGGAGACCTGGCACGCCAACTCCATGGACCCAAACGTCGTATCCATCTATCTTCAAACATCTGTTACAATTCGTTAGTAACTGCTGCAGAACAATGACCTGCTGGCGCCCCATCTAGTAGGTATCTAAAATACTATTCATTTTGGGTAGAGAGACATCATACATTGTTAAACGCGCATTTTTTCACGTTTTTTAATTGGTTTCTTTAAATAGGTATCATTCAATTTAAGAAAAATTACTCTTTGCTACTTATGTGTGATCAACATATGTCGTTGATTAGAAAATTTTATGTAATAGATTTTGAAAATTTGTTTGCCTGATTAGTAATTCCAACACCTCGTCTTGCCACCATAGGAAATCGAACATCTTACTACTAGACGTTATCGAGATATTAATTTTTACATAATCTACCACAACTGTCAAAATAGGTATTGGAAAAAAATTCATATCTCCGAAAATATTAATTTTAGACATAGAGAACCTTTACTGAATTAACATTAAAATTTTCCATGGAATCTAAAAAACAATTGAAAATGGTATCATTCTATTTAAGAAAAATGACTTTTTGTTACTTTTGTGCGATCAACATATGTCGTTGATTAGAAAATTTTATGTAATAGATTTTGAAAATTTGTTTGCCTGATTAGTGACTCCAACACCTCGTCTTGCCACCATAAAAAATCGAACATCTTACTGCCAGACGTTATCGAGATATTAATTTTTACATAATCTACCACAACTGTCAAAATATTGAGAAAAAAATTTATATCTCCGAAAATATTAATTTTAGACATAGCGAACCTTTATTGAATTGACATTAAAATTTTCCGTGGAATCTAAAAAAAATAGAAAATGGTAGCATTTCATTTAAGATAACAAAGTTGGTGTCAACTTCCGGTATTCCCTTAAATGCCACCATTTTGAAAATATTTTCATTAAATAGATCCGACCCGGTTTCGGCCACAGCCAAAATTTCAAATCAATATCTCTTTTAGTTCTCCAGATACTTCTAATAGAAGGTCAAAGAAGATCAACCTGTATGTGCCGAATTCCAGTTATCCTCAAGATACCTCTTAAGGTAAGTATAAAAGCAACTATATCCACAGAAGAATTGTGTGAGGCAATAATCCATGTTCCCGTGTTCCCATGCTTCCTATTTATCCATTCCGCCATGCCTTTTATTATTATTATGGCCCAAACAGCTTTTCCCGTTTCTGAGCCCAACGTTACTACAAGTTCTTTGGCACCCCATTTTTGATTTCATTACGAGATGAAATGTGCGAAGTTACCATGACATCTGGATACCTTTCTATGACGTAGAAATCTAAAGAGTTTCGTATTCAAGAAAAGTTCTTGTCTCAGTTTCTCTGGGCCGTCTTTGATTAATTCTGATCGACTATCTGGATAAGGCTACAAGAGTACTTAACTAGACTGCATTATTTCAAAATATGGAAAAAAGACACAAAAAATTGACCTCCATCTCTTACCTCAAATGAAAAATAGTTTGAAAAGTAGTAAGATTTAGCTATAGTAAGTGTGATAGCGTAGTGGTAGATCGCTAGACTACAAATTCAGAGAGCGTGGGTTCAATATCTAATGCCCCAGTCACTTTATATCTGACGACTTTCACGCTTCTGTGGGTCGACTTAACCAAAGGAAATTATTATTATGTATTAAGTGTTACATTATGAGAAGATGTCAGCGTTAGATCATAAAATATTTTGATTTCAAAATTGATGCTATTTTTATAGTTGGCTAAAACTATATCAATACACCCTCGCACAAGGAAATTATTAACTTTAGTAAGAGAGTCATATGTATCCTTATAGTTTACACAAGAAATGTTGTTGATTGGCAAGAGAATTTAGTGTCAGACGGTTTCTTAGAAAGATAACTTTCATCTGAAATACCGTACGTGTTTTCGTCGATTATTTACACAATGTAATTTTTGTCAAGTATATTCATTAATTTCCCTTATGTTTCAAATATTTCAAACAGTTATTTAGTATGTCTGGGATACCAGACAAAAACCGTGATTGATGAAGATTTTGGTAAGTACATCATTTCAATCAAAACTCCCTTCCATTTCTTGTAGCTGTGCGTGCCTCAATGCTACAAAAAGTTACGCACCTCTTGTTTGTTCTAGTATCTCCACGACAGAAAACAATTTATATCCTATCAATAATGATGTGTCAGTAGGATTTAAGCCGCTTTTCTGTAGGCGCTAAATAACTAATGTGATCGACTATAAAATATCCTTCGTAGTTTTGGGCAAATATTTGTCTTCGCACTAACTTGTTTGTTCGTTAGATTTCTCAGTGTCCGCAACGTATACTTACACGATTAGGATTTTCTATTTCCGAACACTCAAGTTATTCGACAATTATTTGGAACAAATATGTTTATGTTATTCGGTTTTTGACGAATTAACTCCGTTAGCTGAAGGGCCTTGAAGTAGGGTCAATACCTATATGCACAAGAAAATAAATACCTACGGAAATCTGAAAATTGTACCTCTTATCTGCTATTTTACCAGTCGGTCATCTCGAAACTGGCATTTCAAAAGCATCAACTAAAGTTACTTAAAAGTATTCAATTCTCGGGAAAGAAAGAGGTAACAACGTGCAATTATGGATTTTTGGGACATTTTCCCCGACATCTCCGAAGACTTCTATGAAGCAAATTGTATAGCGCACCATCAGTATCAAGAGTCTTTCTGCCCACTATAGGAATAGTGACGTCATGGCCTGATTTACTACACACTACAGTAAAATGACGTAATCATTTTTGATCAGCAAACGCCATACGACCAGGCTAAACTTTGGTTGGATTTTTTTCTTTCCGGAAAGTCAGTTATGCAGATTGACGTTTGCTTTGGGGCTCTGCCAGCCATAACATCGTAAACATTATTTGGTACACCCTGATTATGGCAATTTTTTCAAATCATGGCACGCAAAGTATGAATTAGAAATCGGCGTTGCACCCCGAAACAAAAACCTAAAAATTTGATCAAACTGGAATTCCTTGTATTATCAATTTGGAGGTGCTTACTCAGTGCAGTTTCAGCTTTTCTGTATATTGTTGACGGCTTAGCAAATCTGTAGATCTTTAGGTCCATCAAAAATGTTTGCTCTCCATCAATTTTTATACGACTCTGTTTTTCTTACAAAATTGTTAAGTCCATAACATAGTTAGCGACATCTAGTATTAGTTTCTCCTCCTAGTTTTATGTCACTAAGGTGCTTGGTTTGGCGTTTCTCAACCGCGGCGGCGCCTTTATTATTATTTGGTGGAATTAACAAATTATTATTCATGGGAGTGAAGTCAAGAATTTAAACAAGAGGTGCTCGTGTGGCATGCGGTCCTAGGTCACCAGATCTGACAATCATGGATTTTTTCGTAGACAACACTCCTTGCAACAACAAATGATATTAAGAGACCGACACACCAATTTACTAATCGGGGGGTCCAGGGGTACGGTGAAGCTTGTTTGCAAACAAAACCAAAATCATTTACAGTTTTTGAAATATTTACAAAGAGACAAACGTCTACCGCGCTCTCAAAATTTCTGTGTGTCGGGCTCTTGCTGACAATTCGTGTTGCTTTTCAAAATATTACTAGAAACGCTTGAGAGTGTTCAAAGAAATTTATTGAATCGCATTTAATTGCGCATTGAAAATGAGGGACGCAATTTGAACACTTATTTTAACACTTATAATAGGAATATTACTTAGTAATATTACTAATGCAATTTCTTACTAGTTGATTTCATTGTCAATTTTTTTCCGAAAATCCTTTATTTTGTAAAATATATTAATTTATTTAGTTGATACTCAAGGATTTCAAAATCAATAATTGAAACATTTATTTGATCATTTAATGAATACAAACTTTCGAAATAATGCTTTAGTTGAGATCGTCCGAATTGATTTCTTCCACAATATTTTTCCGAAAATAGTATTTTTGTAAAATGCATAAATTCATGTAGTTGACAGAGTTCCAAAATCGATAATTCAAGCACTTCTTTTAACATTTAGTTAGTAGGGATATTTTTTGTAATAAATCATTGTTATTCAATATTTTAGTTAAGTTCTGTTACATTGATTTCATTGTTGATATTTCTGCGAGAATTTTGTTTTCTGATAAAATTATTAAAATCGTTTATACTAAATACGTTGTGTCTAAAATTTCAAAAAATCAGGAATGATTCAGAAACTTCAACATGCGCCATTATGGTCTTCCTTACAATTATTTCTATTTATAACTCATTGTAGAATTCGAAAACAAAAAATATATGGTATGTTCCATTTAAAGCGCCGTGACTTTGGTCTTCCACCCTTAACTGGGACAAGCATATCGAACCTAATACCTACTGTTTAAAACATTTTTTCGTAATTTCCCCATTTCAGGTAAAAACTTACCTATTCGCGAACATGAGACCTATTAATGAAATTTATTTCAAATTTAATTATTTAACCTTCAGAAGAAACTTGTTTCTATTCTTGAAGAATTCTAAATAAACATAATTCCAAGATAACCAATCGACGGCTATTTGCATAAATGCTGCATGCTGAAACGGTGTACATTGCGTTGTTAACTTTTGAGACTGTTCGATTACTACAAAATAGAGAATTAGGTAGGTAGGTATATTCTCCCTAGAACTTTGTAAACTAACGGTCAGATTACCGAGAGCATTTAGTTCAAGATAAGAGCACAGTTTTGTACATTTTGCTCGCTAGTTGCACTTACTTCGTGCTGTTCTAGCTTTAGTTCCCCGCGGCGGTACCTATTAAGAGAAAACTGAGTAAGCCTGGAATCTACATTAGCTTTAATTTTGAAATAATCATCAATCATCCAAATCTACTAAATTATGTCCAAAAGCTTTAAGGCTCAGAGCTTAAACATAAAAGTAAATAACATTCGTATTTCGTATTGAATTTTATCTTAATAGGACGGGACACGGGAGGGTGTGTGCCGTTAACGTTACGCTATAAATAGCCCAAGAAAAATATTTTTCTCGCAAACGGGCTTCAGTTATTATTTAATTGTTGCCCCAGTTTATAATGTCAAGGGAATTCAGCAAGATTCATCCAATCTAATTTTAAAGTAGGTGACGCTACTTGTTGATTGCTTATTTCCTCTGATGCGTCGCGGTGCACCGAACATTTACCAGTTTCCGAATTAACTGAGATGATTTGAATATTCTCTTGTGCAATCTGACTAAGATTATATTACTGTGGTTGGTTGTAAATATTTAATATTAATAACCAACTTCTTTAATTCAGTGACACAACTTTTTCGTATCAAATTGATCCCATGTTTGACTTTCAACTTCTAAGCTTATCTTACCATCATCATTTTCTTTTGCATTGCGGGTGCAATGCAAAAGAACGGAACGGAAATTAAACACAGAGTTCTTATTCCTTGTGTTGTTTGTTATTCTATGTTTGAAATTAAAGTTGCTTATTGCAAGTTCAAAGTTTGTTATCGCAGACAAGACGACGAGATAATTGAATGAAATATCAGAGAGAAAGTTGTTACCTTTAGAAGTTTTATATAAAAATACACAGGGTGTGATACCTATAAGCGTATTTGTCCTACTAAAAACTGTTTAGCTACACCGTAAAAACGATTTCTGTGGCTCACTAAGCCAAACCTTACATTACATTTTTGGCATATTAGGTAAAAAAAAATAATAATAATAATTAGGAGAAATTTTAGAGGAATTGTATCTAGTACCAAAAGCATTAGGAATGAGGCAGGAGATATCCTAATCGACAGCGGGGAGAAGGCAGATAGGTGGAAAGAATATTTAGGAAACTTATATGCGGGACAGGAAGTGCAAGATATATTAGAAAGCGAAAGCAGTGTAGAGGGGGATAACCTAGGGAATCCTATAATGAGAGAAGAGTTTGAGATAGCACTAAAAAGTTTAAGGAATAATAAAGCGCCAGGTATAGATGGCTTGCAGGCAGAAATCTTAAAGTGCGCAGGTCAAGAGGTAATAGATCGTTTATTTAAATTAGTTAGTCGCATATACCTGACAGGCGAGATTCCAGAGGATTACAAACGGAACATCATGATAGCTTTGCCAAAAAGGAAAGGCGCGGATAGGTGCGAAAATTTCAGAACCATCAGTTTAACTTCCCATGCGTCAAAAATTTTAACTAGAATTGTGCAAAGAAGGATGAAGAAAAAGGCGGAAGAAATATTAGGAGAAGATCAGTTCGGATTTAGAAGAAATAGAGGAACGCGCGAGGCCATCCTAGCTTTATGAGTAATTATAGAAAAAACGATAAAAAAGAGAAAGAGCGTCTATATAGGATTTGTAGATTTAGAAAAGGCCTTCGACAACGTAAAATGGGGGAAGATGTTCGAAGTGCTGAGAAAGGTAGGGATGAAATATAGGGACAGAAGAATAATACATAATCTCTACGAAGAGCAAAAGGCAGTTATAGAATGTGAGCAGGAACGAAGGGAAGTAGATATCCGGAAGGGAGTGAGACAGGGATGTGCATTGTCACCTCTAGTTTTCAACTTATATATCGAAGATGCTATTAATATTGTTAAGGACAGAACAGCCTCAGGGATTAACGTACAGGGTCAAACTATTAACATGCTCAGATTTGCGGATGATATAGCAGTGTTAGCATCTAGCAAAGAATAATGAGGAGCGGCTTTGAATAAATTGGAAGCAGTTTTGACACAGGGCTATGGCATGAAAGTCAATAAAAAGAAAACTAAAATTTTGGTATGTAGGGGATGTGAAAATAGAACTAAAGTTGACATACAAATAGGAAATGAGAAGATAGAGGAGGTCACGGATTTCTGCTATTTAGGAAGTAAAATAACTCAAGACGGTAAGAGCACTAAAGATATAAAACAAAGAATAACGCAGGGCCGAGTTGCGTTTAACAGAAAGAAACAACTGTTATGTTCGAGAACGGTTAATATTGAGACTAGGAAGAGACTCTTAAAGTCGTATGTATGGAGTACGGCATTATACGGGTGCGAAACTTGGACAATAGGGGAAGCGGATCGAAAAAGAGTAGAAGCGTTTGAAATGTGGTGCTACAGGCGCATGATGAAGATACCGTAGATAGATAAGGTTAGCAATAGGGAAGTATTAGAAAGAGTTGGGGAAAAGCGAAAGGTATGGAAGACAATAAAGAGTAGGAGAGATAGGATGGTAGGACACCTTCTAAGACACGAAGGAATAGTTCGCGACATACTAGAGTCAGAGATAGGAATAAAAAGAGGTAGGGGTAGGCCTAGATTAGACTACTGCTCTCAAATAGTTAGGGATGTAGGATGTTCTACTTTTAGGGAAATGCGTAGGTTAGCTCAGGATAGAAAAGAGTGGAGGTACGCATCCAACCAGTCTTCGGACTGAGAACCTTATGAAGATGAGGTGAGTTTGCCCCTGAACGCAATTTCGGCAGCTTCCCTTAAAATGGAAAAAATAGGAAAATGCGCGACCTGATCCAGTCTTATATCTTCCAAAGGTATAGGTTTGAACACAACCTTTATCTTCTTCTTTGGAATGTTCACTTCCTCCTGTTCCTATTCTTAAGGTGGCATTGTTAGGATTTCCCGCATTTTTCATAAATTCGTAAGTTATTCAAATTTCTATAAATATTTTTAAAAAAGGGCTTTTAAAAAAAGGGCTTTTTAGCGTCCTAAATAAATTCGACATTCTTATCCATATACATTTTTGAATCGTATCATTAAGTATTAAAGTCAGAAAACTGCAGCTTCGCGAAAAACGACCCAAATGAATTTATGCAGTGTCTTCATTATATTACACAAGGAAACGATCCAAAAATGTGCATGGGTATAAAGTTTGAATATATCTAGGTCGCTAAAAAGCTCTTTTTTAAAAATATTTAAAGAAATTTGAATAAATTGCGAATTTATGAAAAATGCGGGAAATCCTAACATTGCCACCTTAAGGTTTTCATATATTTAAATCTTTTAGCTTTTGGTTCTGCTCATCGGAATGGAGCAAAGTAAGATTTTTTCTGTAAAACAACCACGCGTTACTCACACAAATATCCAGTATTTGTGAAGATATTGCCATACACCATTGATGTAATCTGAATTGGGTGCGATATAAGTCGACCAACATACCGGCTAAATCAATGCATGTGAGTTACAATGGTTCACAATTTGGGGGCAAATAATATCTTCTTTTCCCTTATGGTTATCTGTATTATTCTTATTTGTAACAAATCGTTTGATAATAGCGAGTGAGTACGCATCCATATAATATGAACTGCACAATAATACTGCTTTATTGTCATACCACTCGACAAAAGCTGTTATTTTTTTATTATCCATAATCTGAAAAAATGAATCCCGACCCAGCTTTTGCAGATCTTTATCAGTCTGTTCGATCTCAGAGAGCCAAGGGACAGAATTCCTTTTTCATCACGCAGATAATTGAACTAAATCAGGAGGGCAAAAGAAATTATCAAAATATACCTAATACGGAACACACTGGATGGAGAATAGTCTGACTTAGGGCAATAACTGCTTTTCCACTCAGTCCAAAGCATTCCTCTCGATCTGTAAAACTTATTCCCCTGAATGTGTCATTCCCGCCGTAGGGAATGAAATCATAGGTGATGTCATCAAGGAATACAATCTTTACCATAATAAATTTATAGAGAGCGCCCATGTTTTCTATTTTGTTGAAATTTCATTTTATTCTAAACCAAAATTCTTTGTCAATTTTTCATTATGTTTACGTGACGAGACAAATGAAGTATGCTGTATCACTCTGAAAGTTTATAGGACCCCTTATCATAATAAACTGTTCAAGGGTGTAGCTATTATAGGAAATTTGCATGAAAAAATAATATAGAACTTAAGATAACCGTACAAAGGATGAACTACGATGGATAGCAAAATAAATTGTCATCTGCCAAAAAACCCCATTTACTTAGCGGGAGCCGTATTAGATATTCAAGGTAACAAAGCATATATCATTCTACATGATAAAGATTATTTGATGATTATTGATATATTTAGTAGGTACTTAGTATAGAAACCTTTTCTCTATTACGTTATGGCATTTGACATACTTTATATTTTTGAACAGAAATAACTAGTGAAAGGTGTACCTACTTGAGCCCCCTAACTTACCTACAAGTGCTTCCTATGATGTAACATGTAACTAAGGCTTTTATTAAAATTTTACGTAGAAGTCTTACAGCACGAAGAAATTCGCAAACTAAAATTCCTCCCGTTATATTTGAATTTAAGTTTTGTGAAGTTTTAGTTAAACATGTCTATTGTGTTTGTTCAGAAATTTACTACGAGCTTAATGCCTGACTGCACGATTTGAGTTTGAATAATGCTTTGAATATATTACCACTTTCATTTGACAACTGATCAAATACGCCTTGTTGCACTTGGCGCGTTTGTTTAAAATGGTGTTAGACAATGAAACTTTTACTATGCTGAAGAATATCCAGCAGAAAATGTAACATCTGATAATCTGTGGAAATTCGTTTGTAAGATGATTTTTCTCAAGTTTAAAATAGGTCTGCTCTATATAATCTTGACAGACGTTTATTATCTGACATTTTCATACGCGATCATAGGTCGAAATTGTGTTTTAATAAGTTTGAAAGCACTCCCATTGTATACAGGGTGTTAAAGACATACTGTCGAAAAATTCTGCAGCATCAAAATAACTTAAAAGTTTATACGAACATTTGGTCTAAAATTAATAAAATGTTAGGGGGTAACACCCTTGTCTTCCCCCTTTAAGGGGTGTCAATGAATTTAATGACAAAAAATCAACCAGCGTATCTTATTTAGCTTGAACAACTAAGTAAATGCCCAAAATTTTATCTTTTTATCTGTTACCGTTGTTCAACAAATAGAAAGATTGAATTAAGGGCTTGTAACCATCTAGAGCTACTTTTTATGCCAGATGTTTATAGGAATTTTTTCACTTACTTTAATGTGTAATATTGTTTGGTTGTCAAACGTCGTTAGGAAAGTTATCATAGTAACCGTTGCTGTTTATAAAAAAATTATTATTAATTAATGACAGATGTAAAGAAAAACATAAATAGAGAAAGGTTTCAAGTAATTTCATTTTTCTATTTTGATCTACTTCTTGTCGTTAAACATGGTCCTTCGCAGCCACATCACATAGCCACAGAAGCGATATTTGCAATAATATCAACAAAAGCAACGGAAGGTAGTCGTAATCCATTACAACGAACAAACTGGTACCCATTATAAACGCCCGGACCAGGGTAAGTGGTGCATACTGATCATTTCCGTTATTCAAAATTCAAAAGAAAATCCATTGGAATATCCTTGTGTTTTCATTGGGGGTGTTGCACGTCAGTGTATGTAGCGGCTGCATTTTATTTGTTCAGCACATAACACAATAAAAATGTCGCTAGAAAATCTTAAAAGAAATCGTAAAAACATTAAGAGTTTTTTTACACGCACAAATACTTTCATCACAACCACAACACAATGGACAGATAAAACAGTTGCAGACTTAAAAAGCAGGTTTCAAAAATTTGACCATTTTTATGAACATTTCGAAAATTTGCAATCACAAATAAGCATTTTAGAACCAGACATAAGTGAGGAGATCTCTGATCATGAATTCGACGAATTTGAGCGAAAATTCTTCGATCTTTCAGCAAGCATTTCATTAATTTTAGAGAATCATTCACAAGCGAATAAACAATCACAATTAAACGATGTTGTTAATACCTCCTCGGGAGATCGCATGAATGATCAAATTGCACGAATTAAACAATTTTTTGAGAGCGGATACAACAGTAATCTTGTCGAACTCGAATATCGATTAAATCAGTTAACAGAGTCGTGGAATCGATTTGAAATCGCGTCAAACGGAAGTATAGCAGACATAGAGGATAATTATTTCCATATTTGTGGTACAATTAAAAAGTTTTTAATTGATAAAAATACACCAATACATACAAATCCTGTAAATCATAATTCTCTAGTTATACCTCAAAACATCAAATTACCGATAATAAATCTTCCACAGTCCAATGGCAATTACGTAGATTGGTTAAAATTCAGAGATTTGTTTAATTCAATGATACACTTAACGTCAATAGCAAAAATTCAAAAGTTTCATTACCTCAAAACGTCACTAATCAAGGATGCCGCAAATGTAATAGATTCGTTGGAGGTAACTGAAGACAATTACGAAATAGCATGGAAATTAGTACAGGAACGATTCGAGAACAAACGCATTTTAATTCGTAATCACGTAAATGCTATTCTCGAACTTCCAAATTTAACTCGTGAGAGTTATACTGCGCTTAGAGAATTGATTGACACGGTAAACAAACATCTAAGGGCACTAAAGACTCTCAATCTTCCAGTTGATCAGTGGGATGCTATTCTTGTCAACATAGTCACATCCAGACTGGACAATCAAACAAAGAGGGAGTGGGAAATGTCAAATACATCTGATGAACCATCCACCTTCACAGAACTCATACAATTTCTAAATAATCGTTGCAATTATTTAGAAACATTGTACGCAGGAAAATCACAGTCAAAATTCGAATCACAGACAAAATTCGAATCAAAATCAATTAACATAACCAAAAGGCAACCAGGTAAGCAAACGCAATGCAATGTAGCAACTACACACTCGAACTGGAAGACATGCATTTTCTGTAAAGGTTCACACATCATATTTAAATGCGATTCCTTTCGAAAACTTCCAATCGTTACAAGAACGTCAGAAATTAGCAAACTCAACTTGTGTACAAATTGTTTTCGTTCTGGTCATGGTGTCAACGAATGCAAATCCTCCAATTGCCGAGTCTGCAATAAAAAACATAATACTTTATTGCACACTGATTCATCCACGTCAATTCAATCACAAACACTTTCATCAAATATTCAAACTTCATCAACATTGACAGCTCAGATTAATTCATCACAAATTTTGTTGTCAACAGTACTAGTAAACGTATATGACGCAGAAGGTGGCATTCATGAATTGCGGGCATTATTAGACTCAGGTAGCCAAAGTAACTTCATAACAACAAACGTTTGCAAACGTTTGAAAATTCACACTCATGCCATAACTCAATCAATTTCTGGCATTCACCAAAGTTCAATAAATGTAAACGAAAGAACGAATGTAACAATCCATTCAAGGGTAAAGCAATTTTCTAAGGAAATCTCGTGTTTAGTACTTCAGAAATTAACTGAGAGTCTTCCGTCTGAATACATTTCAGTGTCACAATTGCGAATTCCTAGTTCAATAAAGTTAGCGGATCCTGACTTTAACAAATCCAAATCAATCGACATGTTGATCGGAGCAGGAATCTTTTGGGATCTTTTGAGGGAAGAGCCGCAGATACGTTTAGGCCGTGATCAACCAATTATTCAGAGTACAGAATTGGGATGGATAATAGGCGGTCCCATATCTACTTCAATATCAAATCATTCTAAGAGTCAAAATTGCCTTTTAACCACGATTGAACGGCAAATGCAGAAATTCTGGGAGGTCGAGGAAATTCGAAATTGCGACATTCGGTCTGAAGAAGAGCGCGCATGCGAACAACATTTTTTGGATACTCATAAAAGAAACTCTGAAGGTAGGTTCGTAGTAAAATTACCATTCAAAGATACTGCGAAGCTTCTCGGTGATTCAAAATCAATTGCAGAGAAACGTTTTCATTTGCTTGAATGCAAATTAAATAGAAATAGCGAATTGAAAAAGGATTATAGCACTTTCATGAACGAATACGCAGATTTGAATCACATGGAACTTGCTCCACAAATTTTGTCTGCACCAGAATCAAACAAAGAATTTTACATGCCTCACCATGCCGTGTTTCGAGATTCAACGACTACCAAAGTTCGAGTTGTTTTTGACGCATCAGTCAAAAGCACCACAGGTATAAGTTTAAACGAAAACTTAATGGTAGGGCCAACCATTTAACCTGATTTATTTTCAATAATAACTCGGTTTCGTATGCATCGGTTTGTGTTGACTGGGGACATAGCTAAAATGTACAGGCAGATCTTAGTAGCCGAAGAAGATCGAGAATTTCAAAAAATTCTTTGGCGTGCTGATCCAAATTTACCATTGCAAACTTTTCGTTTATCTACTGTAACGTACGGAACTGCTTGCGCTCCTTACCTAGCAATCAGATGTATTAATCAAGTAGCCATAGACGAAGAGTCAAAATTTCCTCTAGCACGTTCTGCAATCGAAAACAGCTTTTACGTAGACGATTGTCTCCTCGGTTCAAATTCGGTCAGAGAGCTTGTTGAAATTCGAGATCGAGTAAGTTGTTGTCTTTTACAAGCAGGGTTTGAATTGCGCAAGTGGACTTCTAACGTAGTTGAAGCACTTCCAGATAATAGCGGTTCATCTGGAGACTCAATCATTAATCTTGATAAACAAGGAAAAATCAAAACTTTAGGTTTATCTTGGAATTTTCAGGAAGACGTGTTAACCTACGAAGTAATTCCAATAGATAAATCAGTCAAATTTACAAAACGAAATGTTCTTTCTACAATATCCAAACTGTTCGACCCACTAGGTTTAGTCGGGCCAATACTAACAACTGCCAAACAAATAATGCAGCAGTTATGGTCTTTAAAAATCGAATGGGATGATACATTGCCACTTCAAATACAAATTTCATGGAACAACTTCATAACAGAGTTATCTAATCTTTGTTTATTAAAGATTCCAAGAAACGTCACTTTCGGGACAATTAGCAGTTCAATCGAACTCCATGGTTTTTGCGACGCATCCGAAATAGCGTACGGTGCGTGCTTGTATGTACGTACTATCGATGACGACGGTAATTATCAGGTTCACCTGCTATGCGTCAAATCAAAAATTGAACCTTTAAAAACGTTATCAATTCCTAGGTTGGAGCTCTGCGGAGCATTACTGTTGTCGAAACTTTATCATAAAATATCAGAAATTCTAAAGGGCTTGATCAAGCATGTTTTCCTTTGGACAGACTCCACAATAGTATTAGCGTGGCTATCATCGCCTCCAAATACGTGGAAAACTTTCATTGCCCACAGAGTAGCTGAGATATTGAAACTTACCACTTTTGAATTTTGGGCTCATGTATCTTCAGAAAATAATCCTGCAGATATTATTTCACGCGGTACAAACCCAACAAATTTAGCAAATTTAACAATTTGGTGGCAAGGTCCTTTTTTCTTAAAACAAAGACAAATTGATTGGCCTCCACAACCATCCTTAAAGGAAACAAATATTGAACAAAGAGGAAACATAACACTCACAACGATTTCTTTTGATCCCAATCCATTGGCACATTCATTTGTTAACATTTCGACTTGGAATAAATTGCGAAGAGTGTTCGGTTATGTCTTGCGTTTCATCAGCAATTGTAGAATACCCAAATCTGAACGGTCAAAACAAAGCTTGTTATGTTCCAAAATTAGAAAAGGCGCAATGACAATAATAAACATCACTCAACAAAATGAATTTTTCAATGAAATCAAGCAGCTGAAAACCCGAAACAAAATTGACAAATCAAATCGTTTAATTTCGTTAACTCCTTCTTGGACACCGCTGGAATACTCAGGGTGGGCGGTCGACTTTCTAATGCAGACATTTCAAATGATAGAAAACACCCGATACTTCTCCCTAATAATAATCACGTTACACGAATCATAATATTACATGAACACGAAAGACACTTACATGCAGGTAATCAAGCTACTTTAGCGGCAGTTAGGGAAAATAATTGGCCAATTTCCGGACGAACTCAAGTTCGAAAAATTCTTCATAAGTGTTTGAATTGCTTCAAATATAAACCTAAGCTTATGCAAGAGATCATGGGAAATTTGCCATCTGATAGGGTAACAATTTCAAGGCCATTTCAAAATAGCGGCGTAGACTATGCAGGTCCAATAATGATTAAAGAGTCACGTACTAGAAACAAACGTATGGTCAAGGCTTATGTTGCTTTATTTATTTGCTTTGCGACAAAGGCAATACATATTGAATTAGTCGGCGACCTAACAACTGAAAGTTTTTTAAGTGCTCTAAAGCGATTCACTTCGCGTCGGGGACACGTGAAAAATTTGTATTCTGATAATGGTACAAATTTCGTTGGTGCCCACAATGAATTGCGCCAGTTAATGAAATCAAAAACTTTTCAATCAAAAGTAACAGAATCTCTTATGAATGACCAAATAAAATGGCATTTCATTCCTTCTAGATCTCCTCACTTTGGGGGTTTGTGGGAAGCAGGTATAAAATCAGCAAAATCACACATAAAAAAGGTATTAGGAAATGCAGCCGTTACATATGAGGAGATGTATACTCTCCTAGTGAGGATTGAAGGTTGTTTAAATTCACGACCCCTTGTTCCTTTATCCGAAGACCCAAATGATCTTTCTGCATTTACGCCCGGTCATTTTTTAATCGGGGCTCCGATAACGTCAATCGACGAACCTGATTACATCGAGGCAAAGTCAAATCGTCTATCTAGATGGCAAAGGATCGATCAACTTTCGCAACACTTCTGGAGAAAGTGGGGGAAGGAGTATTTACCTACGTTGCAACAACGAGTCAAATGGCGAGTAAATGCAAAGCAATTATGTATTCCTAATGCTATGGTACTGCTACATGAAGATAACCAGCCACCTCAGCGATGGCGACTGGGACGGATTATCGCTCTCCATCCAGGTGAAGACGGAATTGTGAGAGTGGTGACGATCAAAACTGCCAATGGCAACATTAAAAGAAGTATTCACAAAATTTGTGTACTTCCTGGGGAACCATAACTTTCAAGTTCAAATGTTGGTTGGTGTTTCTCGTTGTTAAAAGACTTTTACTGAATTATAATTTGTTGAAAGCTGCCATCTATAAGATTAGTTATACGGAATTACTTAAACGTGTAGGTATGTATTCGAAAGCAGAATAATACTTTTCTTGAAAATGCTCTTTTATTTATTTCTGTACGATAGAAGGTGAAGAAGCTACAGCGGTTTTCGTTTGCCTATGCACCTACCTTAATTTTTGTCATTACGCACTTCTGGCGCCGTACCATTCGCGTCTCAAAAGAATTCTGAGGATGCTGACGTTGTCAGCGAAACACGTGTCGAGTTTAATAATTACTGTGTCTCTGTCTTTTGGCGCGTGTGGTTAACTCATTAAGAATTCATAGTACATCAGGTACGTATAAAATGTTCATTTGAATATTTGAATTTGAACTCTAGCAAAAACAAACTACAAGTTTTTAAGTTTTATCGTCCTAATTCTAGGCGAACAAGAAGGAAAAGTTCTGAGTACTGCCTTAACTGGACCGATGATTTCAATTATGAGACAACAATAGATTGTCAGTTTGAATTGGAGAAAGCGCCGATCATGGTGACTGGCAATTACAGAAAAAAATCAAGATTAACTCTTACAACTGTATAAAAATATGGAAAATTCCAAATAAATAAATATGTTCAGGAACATATCCATTTGAAAAGATTCATTATTTTGTCTTATTAATTACCTATTCAGAATAAATTGTTTATATTATTATTTTGTTGGAACCATTGAAAATATATGTAGTTCACACGTTCATTACTTAATCTGTTGGTAGTTCGCAGTATACCTAATAGTAACAAACTTCGGCAAATATTGAGAACACTAACAAATAGAAGAAACTCGTGTAAATTCAAGGAAAGTTCTTGATTTAATTCGTAGACTAAGCAATATTACTACCTACGTCCGAGAATATTTTTGAAACAACAATATCGTATGCAAGTTAAGCGTCACCGCCACAGGGTTTAAGCATAAAGTGATGATTTATTGCATCACAGATCAAAGCCATTACACCCACGTTCCGATTCAGTGACAAATTTTAAACCTAAAATATAATTCAAGCAGTGGTGGTGCGAAACTGGGAATCCCCGAGGGAACCTACGCTAAAATCAAAATATCTACCTTATGGGCCAGCGATTCCCACTTCAATTTATTTTAGAAGCATGGAAATATGCCTTTGTTTGAAAATTTACAGGTGATTTATCTAAATACAGGATGTATCTAACAGCGTATTAAGTTGAGCAAGATACTGATTAAAGTTTTGCAGAAAGACAATGCGCGTGACTGTCACCGTATTTTAACGTGTTCGTCGGTTAGAGCAGTCGGTCAGATTGCGAGAGACCTGAGTTCGAATCCCAGTCAGCGCTGGATCTCATTTCTCGTGAGAGCAGGGGACCCTCGCTCCTTGACTGCCTGTTCATTTACTTCCTATTATTATAACCACAATTGGGTTACAATCGACCACACAAGAGTCACTTTTAGTGATCGATTTATATAAACGTATATATAATCCGGTGGTATAGCGTCCTGCGGCTTCGGGTTCCCAATTTCCAGTGCATTCTATCTTTCCATTCTGCTGGTTGTAAATTCCTCTTTGAGATGGTATGCCGTTTAGCCCTTTTAACCAGGTCATCTTCGGTCTGTCCCTTTTCCTCCTTTTTATAATTTAGAATTTGTTTGGGAATTATTTCGTCTGACATTCTTTGAACACGGCCATACCAACACAGTTGTTTTTGATTGATTTCTTCTAGTGGGGTGGTTTTGACCTCCATTATTTCTCTCACTCCTGATTATTTATTCTATAAACAATGTTTGTACAAGAGCGGCCAGTGTAAAATCAAAAGAATGCAATCAAAAGAATGACATAAATTATGATTATTGTTAACAATAAAATCTTCTTACTACAAAGATGATTGTGTAATTAGCCGTTATTTATGTTTCGTTTTCGGAACAGGATTAGTGAGAACGCCAGATGTTCTCACACAGCTATGATTGTTTCCTTGAAAACAAAGTGGAAACTGTAATTTATCGTCCGGTTTGTCTGTGTATCAACAAATTTTATGTTCTACTTGAATTCAGTGCCTGAGCGAATGAGATATATCGTGAGATAATTAAATAAAGTAGAGAAGTGTTTAGAATTTATGCCGGCAATGAAGATCATTTAAATTGATTTGGTTCCCCAACATTAAGTGGAATATATGTACGTTCCATTAAAACAAATTGGTTCTTTTTGTTGGAATTGCCAAGGTTTTGACATGAACTTGCGGCGGAGTTAAAAATAATGACTACTTGCACTATAGTGCTAGTAGGTAGTAAATGCTAAGCTTGATGCCACTTTTATATACCTACTTACTGTAGATTTATTTCCTGTGAATTACACAGGCCAGAGACATCTGCGTCATAGTTACCTAACTCGCATGTACATAATTAATTCGATCTGTATTATAATACATAAAAGACTTTCAGGTACCTACTACTCAAGTGAGTTGTACGAATTGAAAAGAGCTAGTCGTTAAAGGTTCATGTAATTGATCTGTAAATACTACTAAAAGTTGCTTTTCCCAAATCCCCGTAAGAAAGCGACACGTTGTATACAACTAAGTAGGAGCGAAAGTTGACAATTGCGTCAACCCGTGTGCTATAGTCGTAGCTGTGAGCTAGGTATAAATAAAAATCGCACTGGCATATTCAAACAGTGTAGGCAGCTTCGAAATTTTGACGTTTACTGAATAAATATCCCGTATTTTATCGAATCGAATAATATTTGAGAAAAGGATTTGATACACTTCCGCAAAATGGAAGTAGAGGTCTACATCGAGTGTACGCCACCAGCAGTTGGCAAAGCGGCCCAGAGGTCTTCATTTTTTTACCAGAAAAATCTCTTAAAACGTACGACCGCGGCAGTTTAACATTTTACTAGCTTCTCGATTTAAGGCCTAAATATTTTAGGTACGAACTGGACATTTATGAATCATGTATACAAAATCAGCTAACTCTGGTGCCCAAACATTCTCATAATATTGATTGAACGTATACCGCCATTATTTTTTTATCCTGAGCTAACCTACTCATTCCCACGAAAGTAGAACATGCTACATTCTCAACATCAACCTAATTATTTGATCCTCTATTCGTTTTTATTAATATCTATGTCTCAAGTATGTTGCGAACTAATTCTTAATATCTTAGAAGGTATCCAACAGACTCTAGAGTTATTCTGGGGCAAGTTCTAAAATACTAACTTAAAAATTTCTAATTTAATAATAATCCCTCAACAAAAATATGGAACTGGCCCAGATCTATACCGGCCTTTCTCGGTGTTAAGCATTTTGTATTTTTTGCTTACTGGGAAATTTTAATCAAAAGATCTATTACCCTGGGTAAATATAAATAAGTATCATAAAATTAATAAAACCCTCTTCTACATTTTCATTTCCTTCGAGTCTAGAAATAAATTTATGGATATAATGCTTCCAATCCTGACTCGATTTACTAATACTGAAGCCGAAATGTATTAACAAGGAAAATTTACATTTTATGCGGAAAATAAACGGAGAAAACCAATAAAATCGAGCACCTACGTCAAAAATGTTTTTAATAGTATTCCCCACATTAAAAGGAGAGACGAATATATTACATCGAAATTCAATTCATATAACCTCGTGAGAAATAAATTAAGAGGTTTAGGTAGTTTACGTATGAATTTTAGAAGTTCTGTCACGTTACTATATCCATAGACGGCAAATAAATTTTATTTAGCTTGCCTTGTTTGTTTGTTTGTTTGTTTGTTTGTTTGTTTGTTTGTGTGGGTGAAATTTAGTAATTGAAATTTTACCCCCTTCTTGTTGACCGTTTGATTTGAAATTTGGTACACACCTTTAGTTGTGATGACAGTACAATTATGTATATTCAGTATCATTGTAAATCCAAGATGGTCGCCGCCACAAAATGGCGGACTAGATATTTTCTTTCAACCCCCTCAATATGGGTATCAAATTAAAGGGCTTGACAAGTAAAACACAGTGCACGTTAGAAAAATAATAACAAAACAAAAGCAAACAAAAAAATTAAAAACTTGAAAATAAAATAAGTAAAAAAAAACGGTTTTATTGTTAAGAAACACAATAATGATGCAGATAATGTACTAAAAGCTAAAAAATAATTAGGTAGGTACCACGGTACCAGTCATCACACCACTCTCCTCATTAATCTAGAGCATTGATCAGACTAAAATAAAAGACTAAAATAAAACCTGAGTAAATATGTAAATGATCGTTCTGCGATGTGGTCTATTGAGAAGATGCATCCAAAGCATACCTATAATGATATGAGCGGTTGACTGTAGATAATAGAAATTCGACTCGCCCCACGATTTTATTTTAGTCTGATCAATGCTCTAGATTGATGAGGAGAGTGGTGTGATGATTGGTACCTGGTACCTACCTAATTATTTTTTAGCTTTTAGTACATTATCTGCATCATCATTATGTTTCTTTACAATAAAACCGTTTAACTTAAAAATGTTTTTTTACTCATTTCATTTTAGGTATGCATTTCTTGGGCGCACAGTCGCAATAGGTACATTTTTCGTGAAATATAACACGCACCTACTTCAACAAAATTCTTTAAAATTTTTCTCGTGCTATAGGATAAATCGGTAGCTACAACTGGAAGTTACAACTATCATCGAATAAAATGACTTCCACTGAACGAAATACTAGTTTTGCCTTTAGAGGGAATTGAAACTTCTACCACAAAAGACGGTCAGTCAGGTCTTCTATGACTCTGCTGCCACATTGTAACACTTAACAAAAATGGATGCACCAAACGAGAAGGAAAAAAATAATAGCTGACCAGAATGGGAAAGCAAATCACTAGTACGAAAATTTATAAAATAAATTCAACAAGAATTTTCATGATTCAATACGTTACTACACATAGAAAATTAAGTGTGTAGTAAATTGTTGATGGACTACTATAGGTACGATCAATATTAGTAAACAATATTTTGTATTGCGCAATATTACATATTTCAATTTATTAATTATTGAACTTCAGGTAAGAGAAAGCACATATTTGCATATAACTACGAACTTCTAACTAACTTCTCAAAGTTATGGGTATGATTCATGAAATTTAACAGCACTATAGTTGCCTGCTTACTTAACTTAAATAACTAGGCAAGTTAGGATTTGTTTATGTTTAGAACAAGAAAGTTTGCATTATTTTCGATTTTTAATAAACAGTTATTAAACACAATAAGAGTAGGAGAGATAGGATGGTAGGACACCTTCTAAGACACGAAGGAATAGTTCGTGACATACTAGAGTCAGAGATAGGAATAAAAAGAGGTAGGGGTAGGCCTAGATTAGACTACTGCTCTCAAATAGTTAGGGATGTAGGATGTTCTACTTTTAGGGAAATGCGTAGGTTAGCTCAGGATAGAAAAGAATGGAGGTACGCGTCCAACCAGTCTTCGGACTGAGAACCTTATGATGATGAAACACAATAAACGGAAACTAATAATTAAGTAGATAGGTAGTAAAAGCATAAATGCATTTGTAATAATTTATCTGTGGTAAAAGTACCCAGCAATTTATTTGCTACAATACTAATACATACTTTCAGTTTATCGGAGAAATTTCCTCTTATCTTCAGAGACATTGTTAGAAATGAAAAATATAGATGTAAAACTAATAAATCTGCAAACAAGCATTCGCTGTAGGTGTTTACCTTTCTCAGCTCGAACGTATACGCGATATAGAACATCAACATAATCTGCTAAACAGCTAAACTACCAAAGATCACAATACTTCCACACAATCACTAAACAAACTGCAAAATAATTAATTAATTTGCTCCCAAAACAACCATTGCCTTTGTTTACATGGAAGCCTGTTTCGTATTTGTCCCTCAGGTGCCACCATATTGAATTGCTGACGTCATTCTCAAACGCCTAATTATCCGTCACTTCTAACCTAAAATTCTGACAGCCAAAAGGGCAAAGGCGAAGCCTTCGCGCTCTTACTGGCTGTCAGTTTTATTCGTCAAATTGCCTGGCGACAAAATTTCGTTCAAAACAGAAATGTATCAGGCAAAAATAAAAAGTACTCGTCAAATTACTGTTGAGTATTATTCAAATTTTAGAATTTTTTACATTGGTTAAGTTATTTTTGATGTATGATTTCACTAACATGGCTTCGAATGATGTCATCTAAGTTGTTAAATTCTAAGGGATGTAGTTTATAAGACAGCTCAGAATGCAGAATGCGTATTTTTTTTATAGAGGGTCCTACATTCCTCTTTAAGCCATATGGTTTCGGCTGCTTTAATTGCCATTTTGATGCAATTCTCTTGCTTCTCGTTTTAATCTGAACGTACTTTGGCATGATCTTCATCCTAAGCCATTCTCGATTGAATCATATATTCTGGCTTGTAAAAAGTGATTGTGTTAACTATCTACTTAAAGTGAATTTACAACTATACTGTAGAATGTTACAAGGTAGACTGATGTAAAAGAGAAACTGCATTAAAAGGAAAATCTTGAAATTTCACTTGTAATCTATCTTACAATTAGGGAAGAGTTTGAGTTAGAATTAAAAAATTTACAAATTTAGAGATCCTAAAATGTGCAGTACAAAATGCAGTAAATCTTTTTTTTTTATTTGGCATAAGATCAAAAATGGAACATCTGCCAAAAGTGAAAGACATCAACTGGAGTTGCGCAAAGATGACTGGAGAAGATAGCTGAATAACTGTTAGGGGAATACCAATTAATACCAATTAAAGGCAATATTGGACCGCTCGAGATCGTTCTAGCTTTACGGACAATAATACAGAAAACTACAAAAAAGGAAAGGCAACAAAGGATTTGTGGTCTTGGAAAAACCTTCGGCAATCTAAAATGGAAAAATATGTTTAAAGTGCTCAAAGATGTGTTGAAGAATTTTGTACACAGAGCAACCGCCTGTTATAGAGTATGGAAGTAAATACTCGGAAGATAATAAGATGCATTATTGTCACTGCTAGTTTTCAGTTTATATAACGAAGAGACAATTGATATTGTTAAAGATATGTAGAATTGGCTCTGGGTCTAACATAACAAATAATGGCACAGGGCGTTTAACAATAACAACTATTATACGCTCGACAACGTTAAATTTAGAAACTTTGTACATACCTTTAGGAACATAAGTATGGAGCACAACATTATACAGGTGCAAAAAGTGGACGATAGGAGAAGAAAAAATTAGAAGTGTTTGAAATGATGAAGATGTCCTGGATAGAAAAAAGCGGCAATATGGAAGTAGTAGAAATAATAAGAGTTCGGGATGTTCCCACTAGAAGCCTAGAGAGGAATAAAAGGAATTAGAGGTGGGTCCGGGTTAGACTACTGTTTGAAAATCGTTGGACATGTAGGATGTTCTACTTTTGGTAAGATATCCAAGTCAGCTCAGGACAGCATATGATGGATGTGCCGTCTTCGAAATATTTTGTCACTGCACTCTCAAATATTAAAATAGTAGTAGTATATTAGATACTCCAATAAAAAATTCAAAATTATGACAAAATAGTTGTTTAAGCATATAGTATGTACTTTTAGAATAGAATACATTTTAACACATTTATTCAAGGAAATTCTAGTAATGGGTTGGAATATTTAGGCACGAAATTAACAACTTTGATGACGCTGTACCAATTGCAATAACATCGATTGACCGGTTGCATCGTAGCAGTTGATCCTGGATCAAGCTAACACGGTACTAGTGCTTATTAAACAACCGGTTCTAGGTCTCATATTCATGTTGTGTAGATACCGACTATTTAAAATACATGCTGTTTTCAAATGACTTGCACTATAAAATTAGATACTGCCAAATGGATTTATTGATTGTTGTACTTGTAATACCAAAATAAAAACATATTCGCTACCTGTATGTAGGAATAAATGTGCATATCTAAATGGGAGAATATTTTTGGGCTTTTCCATGCCATGTTTTACTACAGACATTAAGTTCTAACTTACCTAAAGTAGATAACTAAACTTTTGTTTCAAACAGAGACATTTCTGGACGTAGAAAGTTTTTTAACTTATATCGCCACATTCGAAATGTGTCATCGGAAGGATACTTCAATGTTCAGAAGTCACTCAGTATATTTTAAAATATTTTCACTACGCGTTCAAAAATAATTCGAAATGGAAAAATAAATAACCCGGTTTTATTTATTTCTTAGTCAAGAAAATTAAAAGTGGAAAGTTAGGGCCAGATTCGGTGGTATACCTGACGTTATTTGACAACATCAAATCATTAACCCTTTCTCATCTTTCCGCGTACATAGGTAAGCTGTAACTGTAAAGCGTGTATGGTGCTTGACCGACGTCGAGTGAATCATCGACGTTCGCGGAGCGCGATTTCATTTTCAATTTGAAACGGAGCGCAAAGGAGGCGCAAGCGCTGCAAAAACGGCGGATGCTAATAAAAATAAAGACCACCCGTTTCTGTTTTCAGGGTGAAAAAATGCAATTTCGGAAAAGGGGTTTTTAGGAGTGTCTTCATTTTAATACCTGTATGTATCAGGAACATACGTGATTAATACTTGTACTCTTGTACTATCAGTTAGGGCAAAGATTTCAAATTTATTATTAGAGGAAAAAATGCTTATAAATAACTATTTATAATATAATAGTTAATAGGTAATGTAAATTTTTCAATGTCGGCATTAATTAAAGTAAAGAAATACGAATTGATATACGATTCGGTTTAGCAGTTCACATCTGTGTTATAGTTTAGTAATTTCTCTAGCGCTCTTAAAAGTTCGTCATAGGGTTTTGGGCATTACACTGAAACTAATTACATTCAGAGCAACTGCATTGTCGTTGTTCACATTGACTCCCAGAGTCCCAGATCCAAGTCAACAATTAGTTGTTCCGTTTTACTTGATTTTTCTATTCTAGTCTTGGTAAGTACTGTTGAACCTGCAAGAAATACCTTTCTGGTTGTTTTTTTCTGCAAAAACATCTCACAGAAACTTACAGAATACTTATTGTCTTATTAATATGCCCTTTACAGGGTGCGTCACTAATTCGAAATCGGTCTATAACAAACGCACAGTTCAAAATAGAACAAACTTTTTCAAGTAAAAGTTTTTCAAAAATAAGTGCTTGATGAGATAAAAATATTTTCAAATATGGCCGACTTCCGGTTATACCGGAAAAGGACACAGACTTTGTTATTTTAAATGGAACACCTGTATTGCATTTTTGGGTTTCTCTTGAAAAATAAATGTCAGTTTGTTAATCAAACATTGGGTCTCAGTCGAACCGTTCTGCAGTTTTTTTAGTTTTTTGTTGTAAATCTTGACGTTTGCAGTAGTTGGCACCATTTTTAATATCTTTGAAATGAAAGCACCAAAGCACTTAGAGGAAAGCGGTTTTTACAGTTCGTTTCTGAAAGAAACTGTCTATCAGACACAAGCATAACATGGAATCATGGATTTTTAATGTAATAAAATTTATCCATGCCAATATTTACTAATTCAAACAGGAATAACTCTTTTTTTTAAATGGAATGCTAAATTGTTTCATATAATAAGACGCAAAATTAAATTTCCTTTCTATTGATGTATGATTGTTGGAATCTGTTACCAGCAGTTTTTAAGAAATTCGCGTTTTTCTGGAAATTTTGAATCCATTATTAATGGTTGGCGTTTGGAGGTTTTGTTTTGTTTTGTCCCAGAAAATGTTCGTTCCAAATCATATACAGCGTGTTCAACGAGGAATGGGACAGGGCAATATCTCGGAAACGGGTGAAGATTTTATAATTGTGAAAATGTTTTACTAAACATCAGTCGGGGGGACATATTTTGTGGAAAAAAAATATAGAATTCCATCTATCATTGCTAGGTGTCGCTATCTGACTTTAATTTTTTAAATGGAATGACATGCTTTTGGTCGCATTTTTGGATTCTATAACATATTTGTGATAACTTTTATTAAAACTTCTACCAACCTATGTCTTTTAGTTTCCGAGAAAAAAATTATTTTCAAAATTTTAAGACGAAAACATGTTTTCCGGAAATCGCATTGACACTTGAGTGGATAGAGATAAATAAATAAATTTTATATTAAATGATAGAAAAAATACTGTCTTTTTCCACAAAAATACTGATATTCGACTTTTTATACGTGGTGCTTCCAATAGTTACTTTCACTTACGTTAAACTAATACACTTTATTTATTTTATTGCCATTAAAACAATTTAAGCAAAATTAAACAATATCAAAATTAAAATAAGCCTACAAATTAAATTAAATGTTCAGATGTTTCTCCATCATTTTCAACACATTTTTCATACCTTTTAATTAATGTAGTACTACCTAGTTACCGCGTTCAACGTTTCACGTGATATGCTCGCACAATTATAAAAATTGAAACTGTACAAAAGATATTCAGAACTGAAATCTCAATTGTGAGAAACTTCAATAGACATTTGTTTTCATGGCATGCTAAATTTTTGTTAAATTTTTGACACATAGTTCTTTCAATGACTTGACTACTTTTTCAATGTATGTACAGCGTATTTATTATTTCGGCGTTATCTGCATTATGTTTGTGAAAAAAGCATATTTTGTCTGTCATTTCGTAAAATATTTGTTAATTTATCTCTATCCACTCAAGTGTCGATGCGATTTCTTGAAAACATGTTTTCGTCTTAAAATTTTGAAAATAATTTTTTTCTCGGAAGCTAAAAGACATAGGTTGGTAGAAGTTTTAATAAAAGTTATCACAAATATGTTATAGAATCCAAAAATGCGACCAAAAGTATGTCATTCTATTCAAAAAATTAAAGTCAGGTAGCGCCACCTAGCAATATGATGGATGGAATTCAATTTTTTTTTACACAAAATATGTCCCCCTGACTGAGGTTCATTAAAACATTTTCACAATTTTAAAATCTTCACCCGTTTCCGAGATATTGCACTGTCCCATTCCTCGTTGAACACACTGTATACTATTTACAAAACTTTATTTTTATGACGTATACGTCCCTGCAGTTTGAAACGATTTTTCTTGAAAAACGGGAAACGGCACTGAATTTCTCTCGAAAGAATCTATCCAACGATATAAAATTTAACATACCTTGCTATTAAAAAAATGTACTGTGACGTCATAATTCGTAGTCACGTGGCCAAATGATGAGGAAATTTACATCAGAAGGTCCGCAATTAAAATCGAAAATCGACGTGTCCCAGGATTTCGATCAAATATTAGCCGATCAGTTTTTACTGAATTTATTCCATTAGAAAGTTCCACCCTGTAGAGAGTGCTTGTTCAATAGTTATTACTTATGGTTGTTTTGTTAGTTTACAATGTGCATTATCTTTCCATCTTTTTCCTTTCTCTGTTGTACAGTTCTGACCACCGAATCACTTAAGTGGATCTTACTTTATCTGTTTATTATATTCTACAGAACCAAGAAGCTCGTACATTATGTAGGTATATTTATATTATGAACCAAGCAGGTTACTAGTGAAATATTGAAGCATTTTGAGCATAATTTTCTAATAAAATTGCTTGTGCCTAGGTAAAACTCCATTTGCCCTAATGAATATGCAAGCGTGCAATTGACATAAATCTTCCTCGCTCAAATTTTTAATTAGTTGGTTATAAATTGCCAAAGTACAGCGAGTAGTCATCTATATTAAAATCCATCAGCAAGCAGCTGAATTTTTAACGGCCTTCAGTTAATGGAACAATGGACAATTTGCGTTGATGGAACATACGGAACGTGAGATGCATTGTCACCGAGGGTAGTTTTAATAAAGCTATTCAAGCAACGAGTAAACCGTGTAAATAGTTTTTTCTTTTGCTATGTTCTACTTAGGTTGGAGCGTACGCTTAACTGACTACGAAAATTTTATAGCTCCTCCTATAAAGTGCCTTACAATTTTGGCGCGCTATTTGTCATCTGGTATCTATTAGGAATTTATTTTTTTTTATCTTCAAACATCTGACTGTAAAAAGAATGACTGTATCTGAAGAAGTTATTTCAGAAACTTTACCCATCACACAGAGGAATTTTGAAATGTATTGGAGAACTGCAAGACAAACAAAAATTCTAGAGTCACAATACAAAGAGTGAAAAATTAATTAATAGAAAATAATTTAACTTTGGTTCATTCGCTGTATTATGTAAGCTTGAGTTCTAGTAACTTCAGTTATTTGCGAAGGCAAACTTTTTACTCTTTAGTTGGAATCTGAAACTTTAAAGTCTGACAACAAAGTTAGAAGTTACTAAGTTAAGGTAACGCAAGAATTTATATAGTCTTTCTAACTTGAAGGTTATGAGAAATATAAAACATCGTGCAGTTCAGTGTCTCATCCTGGAATCAGTTATTTGTGAACAGCAGTGATTAATGCGTTTTTATTTCGTTAATAAAGTTTTCTTCCATCAACAAATAGGTAAACAAAGAATTCTAAATGAATGAATGATTAATTTCATTGGAGTGCGGTTGAGAGTGCAATTTCAGCTGCACCTGCATCCCAAAAACACAGAAAAGCAAATGCTGTGACACGGAACCAATGACACAAAATTAGTTGCGAATCGTTCAGTTACGTTAGTACAAGTAGATATTGATCGTTTATTGTTTACAGTTTGAAGTTCAAGTTTGCCCGTTTAGCATAAATCAATATTAAACTGGATTTAATAGTACAATCGCTCCCTCTTAGGTGTAATTACATCAAATGATCAAAGGTGATATTTGTCTGTACACTGTGCGCTGTCTGTGCGTTATTGCAATTTGTAATTGTTGATGGTTTGAACAGTTACTTGATGGAAATTCATGATTATTATAATATAAAACACTTGAATGTGATAATTTCCACTTTTTATTAAACCTGTAAAGTACTAAGTAAGTATTAATAACTTTAACTTTATAAGATGCGTTCTGCAAGGGGTAACTAAGATTGTTAGCTATTATTAAAAATTTGGTTGCCCCTATTTTTATCGACAAATGTGGATATAAGGTGTATTTAAAAAGTAATAAGACTTTCCTCTCCGTGAGATGGTGTAATTTAATTAAATTTTAAACTATGCGTTGCGCGCTGTGTCTTATATGAACAAGTTTCTCTTTTATCGCATTCATATTCAGGCTCCGAGGGTTTTCTAGATTTCGTAAATAAATTTCCCAATAGAGCGAACGTGACTAGGCTATACTCCTTTATCACTTCCGCACGGACTTCCAAACTAAAGCCAGCTTTAAATTTTGGGTAGCTGCCTTTTATTTATTGTGTCAATATGTATATACTGGTTCATCGGAAAATAAATAAGTGTCGTAGTAAGTAGAGGAATACATGGAGCAAAGTAACATTTTGTAACAATCAGCCAGTAATTTTTTTAGTTCGAGCTTTAACGATTATTGCGATAACTCAACTCATTGACAGACTTTAGGTTATGAAAATGAAGCAGTGCTCGTCGCAGTTCCCGTTTGAATAGGTGGCCGGTTTCAACAATCGTGAACCAATGCAATGTGGCATACCGAGATGAATTGACTCTGGTCGGAAATTTGCCGTACCAGTGTGACATTGTCTGACATATCGTACCCATTTTGGGAGGTCGATCATCTAGTAGTAGATGTGACGGCTGGTGAAAAAGGAACTCAACTCTTTATCATCGCATTACCTACTTTTTTCGGTGTGCGGTAATTGCTTCAAATGTGGCAATTCAGAACTTTCTGCAATTCTCACAATTGAGGAGTCGTGCTTTCAGCTATAATAATAACAAATGGTATAATTATCGATGATAGTACGAGTGGAACTGAGCTGCAGCACATTCAACTCGTCATTCGGACTCGTTGAATGTGCTGTTTCGGTTTCTTCAGTGTTATCCTCGATTATTTTTTTCACCGTCAAATTGACCAATAGGAACATTGCATTTGGGTCTAGAAGCTTGTATTATTTCTGAAATTTCACACCTCGCTTTTTTAGCCAATCAGAAGTTTGTTTTTGGTTTCGTTACCACGGCGACGCAAAAAATTTCCGGCAATTTTCATCCTCCACGGTGCCCTGAGCGAAATTAATAAGCGGAAATTTTTCTGTCAAATAATGACGCGGGATTCAAAAACTGAAGTTTCATTTTTAATGCTGAACTTCTTCTCTGATACTTTCTTGGTTATCTTTTCCAATATGTTGTTCTTTTCAGTGGATTTGGGTTTATTGTTGCAAATAAATTGAGTCCAAGGTTGACAAAGTTCAGTTTATTGAACAGAGTTTCACAAAAGGTACCTTTTGAATCTTCTGACACTCCTTGTTTTATTAAACAAAAATTATAATTCGGAGCACGTTTTGCTTTTTGCCTTTCTATTTCGCTTTTTACGCTGTCTCATGAAAATTAACAAAAGTTGTTTATCACCTGCCTACTTACAAAAAAAAAATGAAAGTACAAATAAATACATGATTACCAACTTTGACTCTATATAAAACAAAAGTAAAGTGTGAGTAAGGTTAGATTCAGGTCAGCTGTCAATTGATCAAATTTCAACACTCCTCCTTGATCAATTTACAGCGGAGCGTCTCAAAGACTCTTCTGTTGAGTGGCTTTGTGAGAATGTCTGCAATCTGCTTGCTGCTCTCGACGTGTTGCAATGTCACAGTGTTGCCAACATGTTGCTGAATGTACTTTCGTGGTATCTCAATGTGTTTCTTGCCTCTGGTTGTCTTTCCTTCGTGTGCATTCTGTAACATGTGAATGGCTGACATGTTGTCGACTTTCAGAGTGATCGGCTGATCACTTTCCAGGATACCAAGTTCCAGTGCAATTCTCTTGATCCAGCACACATCGTCAATCACGGACACCGCGGCTCGGTACTCGGCTTCTGCAGTTGAAGTCGCTACCAAACGCTGCTTCTGTGAGTACCAGATCACTGGTCCTCCTCTCATCACCAAAACTCCACTCGTCGACTGTCCTGTCTCAGAGTCTCCTCCAAAATCTGAATCGGTATATGCCACAAGTTCTTTGTCTCCTCCAAAGTAGATTCCTGCTGTCACTGTCCCTTTCAAGTACTGAAATACACGTTTTACCATCGCCTGGTGGCTTTTCATGGGGTTGTTGCAGAATCGACTCAGGTAGTTCACGGCGAAGCTTATGTCTGGCCGAGTGATTGTAGCTAAGTACAGTAAGCTCCCTATCGCCTCGCGATAGTTGTTGTTTGCCGGAAGTGCCTCGTCGTTCTTGAAGTCTGTCTTCTTGGTGATCATTCCTTGCTCAATAGGTGTGAATGCTGGGTTACACTGTTCGAGTTTCATTTTCCTCAAGATCTTCTCCGTGTAACGAGGCTGATTCACAAAGATACCATCTTTATTGATCTTGATTTCCATGTCCAAGTACGTCAACTTGTCCTGTGCTTTCTTGCTGTATGTGATCTGAAACTCCTTGCTTATCTCCTTCAAGAGTCTGTATATTTCCTTTTCAACCTTCCCAGCTATCAATCCATCATCCACGAAGAGTGAGAGCATAATGCTCTTGTCCTTGTTATAGTAAATGCACGGGTCATCATCTGTGTTGATTAGGCCAATCTTCTTTTCAAAGTGTGTGGTGACCCTCTCGTTCCACATCCTTGGAGCTTGTTTGAGCCCGTAAAGACTCTTATCCAACTTGCAAACTTTCCTTGATCCATCATCAAACCCTTCAGGCTGATTCATATAGATGACTTGCTCCAGATTTCCATACAAGAATGCCGTTTTCACATCGAACGATACCAACTTCATTTTCTCTGAAGCTGCATGACTTAGTAGTAGTCGAATTGATGCATGGCGGGCTACTGGGCTGAATGTTTCCGCGTAGTCCACTCCTTCCTTTTGTTCAAAAAACCTCTTGCTACGAGCCTGGCCTTGTATCTTCCGTCTGCCTTCTCTCGAAGTACCCACCGACAAGTGATTGGCTTCACTCCTTCAGGACAATCCACCAGTTCCCAAGTTTTCATTTCCATTAGCGAGTCGTACTCCTCCTGCATTGCCTGTCTCCATTTCTCATCTTTGAGTGCCTCGCTCACCGGGATGTCTTCCGTTTCACCAATCATGGCTACTTTTGCGCTCTTTCCTCCACGTCTGGAGTCAAGTACACAGTCTCTCAGTCTCGGTGGTGGTTGTAAAGTTCGACGATCTCGCAAAATTTTCTTTCCTGGCTCTTCTTCTGGCGGTTGTGTCCCATTATCGTTGTCACTTGTCTCCTCAGCACTTTCTCCAGTTGTCCAGTTGTCCTCTTCTTCGTCTGACTCACTGCTGCTTTCTTCTTGTTTCTCAGGTGTGCCCTCTGTTGCCGATGTCTCAAGTTCAGTGCCTTGTCTCTGTCGTATCTTTTCCTCGTCAAAGATTACATTGTCTGAAGTGACGACCTCTCTTTTCTCTTTCATATAAATCCTATAGCAGGGCGAATCAATGTCATAGCCAACCAGAATTCCCTTTTCTGATTTTCTATTTATCTTGCCTCTCTTCTGTGCTTGAGTCAGCACATAACATTCACATCCAAAAGGTCACAGTTTCTCAATCTTCATTTTCCTTCCGAACCACAATTCTGCTGGACTCTTTCCTGGTACGTTCCTGGTTCCTGTCTGGTTGATCGTGAAGATTGCATGGTTCATTGCCTCTGCCCATAATCTCTCGTCCAAACCATCTGCTTGTATCTCTGCCCTGGCTGCCTCGACAATCGTTCTCATCTCTCTTTCCACCCTTCCATTTTGCTCTGGCGTATGTACATTCGTAAAAGTGTGAAAAATTCCCAACTTGTCCATCAGCTCTTTCGTTTTTGCATTTTTCAGTTCCGTGCCGTTATCAGATCTCAGACTCTTCACTCTTCTTCCCAGTTGATTTTCTACAAATATCAGGTAGCTTTCAATCTTCGCTGGGGCTTCACTTTTCGTCTTCATGAAATAACAGGTTCGGTAGTGAGTGAAATCATCTTTCAACATGAGCCAATACTTTGCTCCTCCTAGAGATGAGATGTTCATCTCGCCGGTGTCGACATGCACAAGATCTAATGGCTGCTGCTGGGCTGTCTTGGGGTTGTTTGGGTGTGAAGATCGATGTTGCTTGCCATATGAGCACCCTGTGCACACATAATTATTCCAGTCATCAACATACTTGATCCCTTTTCTTTTCAGTATGTCCCTCACATACTTCACGTTTTGATGGGCGAGTCTTTCATGCCATACTTTGATCGACTGGACCATCAAGCTTGTCTCTTCTTCTCTCCTGAGCATCATTTTGTACAAATTTCCTTTGCGCCTTGCTATTGCCACAATTTCCTTGCTGTCCTGACAGTAAAAAGTTGACTCGTTTCCATTTGCCTTCTGTACATGTCCCTTGTCTAACATCTGACTTACTGAGAAAAGATTAAAGTTGAGATTTGGTACATAGATCACATCTTCAAGTACCACTGGATACCACTTTTGACCATCAAAAGCCTCCATATCAATGTTTCCGACTGCAACGCCATCCAGCCTGGTTGAATCTCCAATCACAATTGGAATTGGCTCGTCCAGCTCAGCAAGCTGTACAAACCATTCTCGATGAGACGTCATGTGTTGGCTGGCTCCACAGTCTTGATACCATGAAGTTGCCCTGTCCTGCGAAATGTCGTTGTCCACTGTCGAGAATGCTGTGGTCAAAAAAGCCCTCTTTAATGGTTTTCCATTTCCTGACTTGTTTCCTTCTTCTCGGGATGGACAATCCTTTGCGAAGTGACCTTTCTGCTTACAATTGTTGCATGAGTATTTCTTCTTGCAATACTCAATGTATTTTTGACATGCCTTTCCTCTGCACTCTTTGATCACATGACCTTTCTTTCCACATTTGTAACATGCGAACTGTGACTTGTCCTGCTTGCTTGACGACTGTCCTTGTTTCTCAAGTCTTGTCATGAGAGCGTTGCTGGCGCTGCTCTCTGTCGTCGGTTCCTTAAGTTGCTCGTCCTCAAGTCTCAGACGTTCGATGAGAGTATCTAAGTTTCTTGTAGGTCCCGTCACGTTGTTCCATGATGTCCTGAAATGCGCCAGTTTTGACGGTAAGACACTCAAGTTCCTCGTCATGACCCAACTTTCTCACATAGGATCATTTTCAGTTGACACTTCTTCAGCCAAGTCCATAATCTCCATACAATTCTCTACTGAAGACTTGCTTTCATCATACTCAAAAGTAAAGAATTTGATTCGGGACGTTTCTAAAGTTACATCAGTCTTTGTGCCATATAAACTAACTAATTTGTCTATCATGTCTTTGGCAGTTTTACAATTGGCAATTTTGTTCGCTATCTTACTGTTTACATTTAAACCTATCAACATTTGAGCTTCGACATCTTTCTTTATCCAAGCTGAAACGTTTCCTTCTGACACATCACCTGTTGGTCTGACTTTCACACCTGTCACAATGTCGTACAGGTCTTTATTCTTAAGTGCTAGATTTAGTTTAAATCGCCATGAAATGAAATTGACATTTCCCTGACTATCGTCACTTAACATCTCCAACTGAGATTTTACAGTATCCATTTTACTTTTAAAAATTTTAGGATTTGACTGACTTCTGACAATTTTTAAAATGAAATGAATTTACAGTCTTTCGTGACGATTTTCTGACTTAAAGCGACTTGCGTTTACGTTGCTCAACGTTGACTTGCTGTGCGATGACTGCTCCGATGTCGCTGATTTGTAGATTATGTCTGCCGTGCCGGTTCTGACGTTTTGGACTGCTTTCTCGACTTCACCGTCGCTTTCCTGACCTTGCTTCCAACAATAAAAAAAACCCTTTTACAGCTGCCCTGGGCCGATAACCTGTTGTTCTTTTCAGTGGATTTGGGTTTATTGTTGCAAATAAATTGAGTCCAAGGTTGACAAAGTTCAGTTTATTGAACAGAGTTGCACGAAAGGTACCTTGTTTTATTAAACAAAAATTATAATTCGGAGCACGTTTTGCTTTTTGCCTTTCTATTTCGCTTTTTACGCTGTCTCATGAAAATTAACAAAAGTTGTTTATCACCTGCCTACTTATAAAAAAAAATGAAAGTACAAATAAATACATGATTACCAACTTTGACTCTATATAAAACAAAAGTAAAGTGTGAGTAAGGTTAGATTCAGGTCAGCTGTCAATTGATCAAATTTCAACACAATACGAGACATGGTAAAAACGACAAACTAACCCCTAAATTATTTAGGGTATTCTTTACTGCTAAAAATGCTCTATAATAGACGATTGCATGTCAACTGACAGCACTTTTCATTGACATACGCAGGCTTCTTTACAATTTTAGTTCCATATTGTGTTTTCGATGACAAAAATGCCAGACTAATTCCATTAGTTTTTTATTTTATTTAGGTGTGAAATTTCCTTACCGAATCCCCCACGTGCTTGAATTAATATCCGAAAATTTTGTCTCGGTCTCGAAAATTATCCCTCGTCTTCGACTCGGGATAATTTTCATAACATTCGAGACCTCGAAAAAATTTTCGGAAATAATTCAAGCACTAGGGAGATTACATTCGGTTATTTTTTGACGTTTCTATTTTCCAATAAATGAACAGTATTTTTGATCACGCGTTTAATTCTGACCAATTAAATCATTATTATAGTGAGAATTTTTTACCTAACTTATCCCAGCGGGAATTTTTTTTAGTATTTTGTTTTTGTTGATAAAACGACTTGTTTTCTGGTTTTGACATATTGTCTTATATGTTTTAATCGCAAATTGTGACATTGAAAGAATAATATTGACAGTTGTTTCATATTTGAACGTCAAAAAATAACCTTTCGAATACCACACGACAGTAAGAATAACTTGGAAAATAATTCTCCACATTTTACTCAAACTTGTCGCCATTCGGCAATAGCCACTCGAGCCCTACGGGCTCTCGTGTCTATTGCCTGGCGACAAGTTTTCGAAAATCTGTCGAATTATTTTCAAGTAATTCTCACTCTCTTGTGATATTACATACGGTTATTTTTTGCCGTTTCTATTTTCCAATAAATGAACAGTATTTTTGATCACGCGTTTAATTCTGACCAATTAAATCATTATTATAGTGAGAATTTTTTACCTAACTTATCCCAGCGGGAATTTTTTTTAGTATTTTGTTTTTGTTGATAAAACGACTTGTTTTCTGGTTTTGACATATTGTCTTATATGTTTTAATCGCAAATTGTGACATTGAAAGAATAATATTGACAGTTGTTTCATATTTGAACGTCAAAAAATAACCTTTCGAATACCACACGACAGTAAGAATAACTTGGAAAATAATTCTCCACATTTTACTCAAACTTGTCGCCATTCGGCAATAGCCACTCGAGCCCTACGGGCTCTCGTGTCTATTGCCTGGCGACAAGTTTTCGAAAATCTGTCGAATTATTTTCAAGTAATTCTCACTCTCTTGTGATATTACATACGGTTATTTTTTGCCGTTTCTATTTTCCAATAAATGAACAGTATTTTTGATCACGCGTTTAATTCTGACCAATTAAATCATTATTATAGTGAGAATTTTTTACCTAACTTATCCCAGCGGGAATTTTTTTTAGTATTTTGTTTTTGTTGATAAAACGACTTGTTTTCTGGTTTTGACATATTGTCTTATATGTTTTAATCGCAAATTGTGACATTGAAAGAATAATATTGACAGTTGTTTCATATTTGAACGTCAAAAAATAACCTTTCGAATACCACACGACAGTAAGAATAACTTGGAAAATAATTCTCCACATTTTACTCAAACTTGTCGCCATTCGGCAATAGCCACTCGAGCCCTACGGGCTCTCGTGTCTATTGCCTGGCGACAAGTTTTCGAAAATCTGTCGAATTATTTTCAAGTAATTCTCACTCTCTTGTGATATTACATACGGTAATTTTTTCGATAATTTTGCTTGTTGATAAGTTGCCATAGTTTCGAATTTGTAGGTGCATTTATAATGTATAATCTAGTTACTTTAGTACCTGCCAAACGTCAAATATTCCCAACACATTTCTTTGTATGTGAATTAATTGAAATAAAATTACGTTTTGAACTACCTTGCTTCGATTCAAAAAATAATCTTGTCAAATACAATTCGTGGTCTGGAATTTTTAGATAATTTTACTCAAGCTGTTGCTTTTACTAGCCACTCGTGAAAATTTGACACAAGATCACTCGCGCAAGCGCTCGTGATCTTTTAACTGTCAAATTTACACTCGTGGCTACCAAGCAACGCAACAGCTTTCGTAAATTTTCCGACAATTCCAGACCACTTTATTGTATTACTAGAGATTATTAATCATAGCACGAATTATATTTGACGCTAAAATACAATGAATAAGAAACAAAGAATTACACTTAATTTATATTTGAAATATGACACAAATCAACTTAAGAAAGTTACTTTTAATCATATTCTGGAGATAAACTAAGTTTCACAAAAATTATGCCATTTTGCTTATTTTCTTTTACTTATTGTATTCAAGAAGGCACTTAGAATGCTAAAAATTTAAACAAAGCGAGTATTGTTTAGAGTTTTTAAGAAATTTCGAAGAAAACCACATTTGCTTCTACTTAGAAACAATTTAAGGTATGAACTAAGTTTGAAATCAAAGGCATGTTTACTTAATTATAATCTTTATTGGTCTTTTAAATGTCTCTCTCTATCAAACTCAACTGAATTTGCTTAAAATTGCGAGTAAAACCAAAAGTAAACCGCCTTTGATTGACATTACTGAAGCTTTGCCTGTCGTTGATGTGGTGGTGGTTGTGGTGGTTGTAGTGGTTGTGGTTGTTGTGTCATCGGAACCAAAATGTAATTTGAAACTATCTTCGTGAGTGTTATACCAGTTTATATTGGAAGCAACATTATTCAGAGCTGTGGTGAACGAACTGTAATGGAGTTCTCTGTCATTGTCGCTTAAGCTTTCTGCAAATGCCTCCAACTGCAAATACATAAAAACAGAAAATAAGAAACAAGAAAGATTTACTTTGATGCAGTGCGGATTCATTAAGCGGATGCAAGGTATTAAGAAAGAAATGGAATAATAAGAATAGGAACGAAAAGGATGCGTGATAGTAGAACATGTACAATAATTAGACTACGTTTTTTATTTTACATATTGAAAATTTGGATGAACATATTCCCTGTTTTTGCATTTTTCTCTGTGTTTCATTTTACAGCAGAAAAAAACAATTAATAATTCGATCTCACACATTCGACGTCACGCGTTCATTCGATATTGTTACATGTTCATATTGTTCAAAAAACCAACGCCGAGTTAAGTCAGACACCGGCTTAGTTGCTATGATACCGGCTTTCTGATTGGTTGTATCATAACAACGAAGCCGGTGTCAGATTTAAGTCTGTTGTATCAGACCTCGGAGTTTAGATATTGCCGGCAAAAATTTTTGATTGCAACGAGAGGTTGCCTAGCAATTTTGTGAGTGACATTACATAAAAATTATGAGAGGTCAGTTGAGTAATTTTTCAACTATGTTACGAACAAAATTGGGCACTTCGACACTTGCCAGGTAAAGTCTAAACTCGAATGATATTCGTCATGACTATTTCACGGAAGAGACCACAAAATTCAAACAATTCATTACTTCCACTTTTCTAATAAAATGCGCAAAACAAGATGACTGTACCAATATTATGTAACTACGACTTCTTATTTCATTTCTTATTGCTTTGGTACGAAGTTATGGATTATGCATTTTCACGATAACTTTTGTTCTTGTTGTTCTTGATCACTCCAGTGATTTAGAATAAAAATTAGAGTTTCAAAGAAAGAACATTTAATGTCAGAAGAGAATTGTACGAAACGAACAATAGAGTTAACAGAAATTACAGCCTTGCTAACTTTGAGATTTAATAAAAGGCACTATTATTGCATGCTAGAGCATATTGAGATTGATTGTCCAAAACAATTACCTTAATATTGGTCACCAAAATTTTATTTAATGTTTTTATGCTTATAAGTTTGACATTTTTACATTACCTACTTATTTCCCAAAATTTAATTATTACTGAAAGCGTACTATTCAAAAATTTACCAACGTATGTACACATCGTAATATATTTATGAAGCTTACATTCATCCCCTAAAGCTTTATTCGTCCGCAGTGCACCTGCCATTGTTATGGCTTAATAACTGTCAATTTCCCCCAGCCTGCTGTCAAGCCAACGTGATGAAGCAAGAAGCATAAACGGTGAAATTGTTTTTCGAACATTCAGCTTAAAAAACCGCGAAAATAGGGATAAATGTAACCTGTGCGTCAATTTGTCAATAACGTACAAGGATTTAACCGGATTTAGAATAGTGCGCTGGAAGCTGCACAAAAACTTTTCATTGACAGTTAATTCTGAAATAATTTCCTCTAGTGAGACTGTTTTGAGCGCGTTGTATACAGTGTGTGCCAATAGCGCGTAGTGGGTCCATATCTCTGGTTCTATTCAGGGCATCAAAATAAAACTCTACAAGTATGTCGAGCAGCATTCTGATTCTTTGGACCGTTTTTTCAAAGAATCCAATACCGGATTAAGTCTGACACCGGCTTCGTTGCTATGATACAACCAATCAGAAAGCCGGTATCATAGCAACGAAGCCAGTGACAGACTTAATCCAGCTTTAGATTCTTTGAAAACCTGGCCTTTGATAGTCTAATCTTATAGACTAATAAACGAACGGCTATGTCTACTGTAAATGCTAGCTTGCGAACAAGAAATACCCGGTCACGAGCTTCAGTTCACACCCCAGCGTATTACTAACCTAATGCACTATCCATTCAACCTATAAGCGCAGAAAGTCACTCTGAGTCAACAGGAATTTAAATACTTATACATAATAATTAATGTTTAGGAACCTTTATTCAATTGCAGCGCCGACTTCTTATTGGTTCAGTGAAGTCTCATAAGAGAACTCGCGGTTATTTCAATACTAGTAACTACCAAGAAAGCATCTTGTGGGTACTTACTAGCAGCATTTACTTTGCCTCATTACATAATCTAGTGGTAAAAGAAAGCTAGCTTCTTTGAAGAGCTTTAATCCCTATTGCGTGTAGTAGTTGGTTACTGCTGATGTTGCAATGCAATGCTAAATGCAAAGCACAATGTTTTTCTTAAAGATTTAAAATGCAGAAAATCTTAGCTATTCATTACACTTCATAAAGTGTATGTTCGATATTGTACTCAAAGCTATTATTTATGACTTCGTTCCGCTTGTGGTTGTTCGGAATTATGACGCTGCACCACCAAATATTTGACAATCATCTACTGATCCCATGGAGGCAACAGATTTCATTTTATTGAGTTGAGAAATACTCGTGAAAGGCAACAAAGAGAAACAAAGGCAGCTACATAGAAGAAAGAAGAAGAACGAAACAGCTGTGCAGAAGGAAGAAAAGGGAACACATGGAAAATAAATTACAGAGGATAGTAACAAATTACAACAATGGAGAAATGAGAAATTTTTATCAAGAGATAAAGAAAGAGAAGCAAGGGTACCAAACACAAACAGTTTTCTGCAGAAATAGAGAGGGATTTTTGGTGGGAGATGCAAATTACCAGTTGGAGGTATGGGCACAATACTTTGAACATATGTTAAATGAAGGACCAGAAACAAGCCCGAAAGAGAGTAGGAGCGAAGCGATCATAGACGAGGAAGAAAACGAACTTGAAGTTTTCCCGAGTAGACGAGATTTTCAAGAAATTCTCAAGCGGATGAAGAATAGTAAAAGCCCCGGGGAAAATGGTGTTGTAGCGGAAATTTTTAAGGAAGGAGGAGATACGCTTCAAGCCCGGTTATATCTTTTGATACTGGCAATATGGACATATGGAAAACTGGGGAGAAGCGGTACTGTGCCCCATACATAAGAAAGGGGACAAGACAATTTGCCAGAACTACCGAGGAATAGCTCTGTTCGATGAAGCTTATAAAATCATAGCGATGTTGATTAGGGATAAGGCAACAGAACATATGGAAAGCAAGTTTGGGGAATATCAGGGTGGCTTTCGAGGAGGAAGATCGACGAGTGATCAGATCTTCACTTTCCGGCAGATTCTGGTGAACAGTTATGAACATGAGCTGGATTTGTATACGCCTTTCATCAACTTTAAGCAAGCCTACGATACAGTAAACAGGCAACGGCTGTTCTATGCTTTGAAGTTTTTTCGGCTTCCAGGTAAAATTGCAAACCTTGTGAAGATGACCCTGAAAGATACTTATAATAGAGTGATGCTGAAATCTAGAACATCAAGAGGATTTAAAATATAATATAATAGGGGACTTAGACAAGGTGACCCATTATCGCCTGTTCTGTTCAATGTACTTTTGGAATTGATTATGCGAGAGAGTAAATTATATACAGGGGGAACTATATTCAGTCATCGACACCAGTGCATAGCATATGCTGACGACATTGTTCTAATGGCTCGCACAAAGACGGAAAGGAGAAGAGTTTTTAAGATATTAGAAAAGACAGCTAAACAAGAAGGTTTGGTTATAAATGAAAATAAAACGAAGTATTTCCCAGTAATAGGAGACAGTAAGGAAGAGTCAGTTTTGAAGATAAAGGTATCGGAGAATAAGGAGTACGTGTTTGAAAGAGTGGAGAGCTTCACCTATCTAGGAGTTACAGTGGTTAATCATAGTGATGAAGCTGAAGAGATTTCAGCAAGAATAGCAAAAGGAAGTAGATGTGCTGGGGCTCTAAACAGATTTTTATGCTCAAAGATTGTGTCAAGATCTCCGAAAATCAGGGTCTACAAGACAGTTATTAGACCAACAGTTCTGTACGCGTGCGAATCCTGGATCATGACTGGAGGTATTCAAACCAAATTGAGAATATGGGAGAGGAAAATTTTGAGGAGAATTTATGTAGGTAAGATGGTGGAGGGAAACTGGAAGAGGCGAAGTAACTTGGTGCTGATGGAATTGTTCGGTGAACCGGATGTTGTGGGTGTCGCGAAGTCGCAGAGACTGAGATGGCTGGGTCATCTGTTACGTTTGCCAGATGTGAGAACGGCGAAAATAGTGTTGGAAGGAGGAGTCGTGAAAAAGAAACGGAGAGGACGTCCAAAATGTAGGTGGTTGGATATGGTGAAGGAGGATCTGAACCAACCTGGTGTTGTGGACTGGAGAGGAGAGGCAGAGGAAACGATGGAAGGAAATGGTTTTCGGGCATTGAAATTGTTTGGACTGCAGTAGTTTGTGAGTGGGTGAATAAATTATAGTTTGAGTATTAGGTACCAATAGACATATACATACACATAGAACAAATAAAAATGTAAAACCATGACCTGTTTGTGCTTAAATATATATATACATACATACAGACGAGGAAAAAGAATTATTATTATTAATTAATTAGGTACTTCAAATAAAATCTTTAATCATTACCTTCGAGTAGTGATCCTCCGACGTAAGTCGTTGGGATAATCCGCTTAAAATACTAGAAACTGACGACCTGGAAAAACTAAAATTTCATTTGATTATAAATTTTTATACCTTCCAGAAATTTAACCAACATTACCTTTCAGTTATGTCTGCAAATCTTTCCAAGACGAAATCAAAGACAACTTCAACGCCTTCGTAACTCCCTGTGTAGACCGCTTGAAATGCTGATACACGATCACCAGAATCCAACTGGTAATCTGGGTGCAAACCCAAACTCACGTTCAGTATCCTAATAAACAAACAATTATATTGTTAATTTTCGTATTATCAAAAGTTTAAAACTTAAGAAGCGACTTTTGAAAGCTGTTACTAAAGCAACTGATTCAAGAAACGAACGAGACCATAAAATTATAAAATAACAAAATAACAGAAATAGACCGTTTTAAATTACATTAGAGAAAACTGAAGAAAACCCAGAGGAATATTGATGAAAGGCAATGTGGATGAGGAACAGACGGCATTTGGAAGGAAAATAATCAAATATTTTTATACTAAGAACAGTTAGAAAACTTCGCAGATTCATTCGAGACTCTTTCAAAATAAAGTTAGTGGGACACATTACAAGAAATGAATGTGCGAATAGGAGTTACACATATTTTAAGGTCATAATGCGGGTTGTTTACTTATTTCCAATTTTCGTGGCCAAAATCTTATTTCAGGCAAATTTTAATAGATCGTAACTAGAAACTATAAACCAGACACTTAACACTTATCTGTAAAGGTAAAAGCATCTCAGAGAGTATAAAGGGCTATAACTTCGAGAAATAGTCGACATTAAGGTACTTTGGAAGGCACAACTCACGTGTGTAAAATAGTTTTATCTAAACTGCATCCTAAAGCGGGGAGAATCCTGCTCTTCTCCAATGCTTCCGTGTTACTCGAATGATACTTTTCATACAGATATAGCCAGTTCTCTATTGTTCCTCTTCGCATTCCCGAGCAGTATATTGGCGTCTGTTCATCTGGAGCAACGTAATCGCTTGCCGACGATAATTTATTGTTCATTGCTGTTTGACAAGATTCGCTTCCGTACAAACACATCCATCTAATTATGTTTATTCGGTTAAATCGTTCAACCACAGTTTCAGTTTCTACTATACTCGGTCCCAACGTGTCGTACGCTTTTTGCAGAAGCGTGACGACGTATTCCTGAAAATTAAATACTTCATGCGCAACATTGCCGTAGCTATGAATGAAAAATTGTAATGAGTGTTTCGGAAATTAAGATATGGAAAACGTTAAAAATGCCAAATAGTTTGTTTTCACAACATTCTCTTCAGTGCCAGATCCCTTGACCAAAAATATGAAGAATAATCCCCAATAGTACCCAAATAAAGTGACCTTTTGACCCTTTAGTTACCTATAGTTATTATTTATAAAATAACTTTACTGGTGAGTTATTTACCTTAAATTGATCATAATATTCTGTGCCACTGATAAGTCTATCAAGTACAGTAAGACCTCTGCTTAAACTATAAAGGGGCACATAATCCGTTTCTTGAGCTGTGTATCCAATCAGGTTCAAAAGAACAGCATAACTTAATCTGCCAGATCTAGCAAGAGCGAAGGCGTCATCCACTAATTGGGCACGGTTCAGTACGTGGATATTCTCATAGTATCCAGTTTTTAAGTATGCAGCTATTAAAATCCAGTTTGTTTCATCGTAGTTCACCCTATAATAACCTGAAAAAACCTGAATTTAGTAACTACAAAAAACCTAAGGAAACCATTACCCGTTTGTTGTTTGTTAACAATCACCCACGCAGCTTGGTTTATATTTGCATCATATGCCAAACTCTCTCCGGTGAGCCAAACCGCCGCAGAAGTATCAGAAAAATCTGGGTTGTCGGTTGTTGCATAGTTTATCGGAATCGAGAAAATTTGTTCTAGGTCATGTGTCGCGTTGTAGAGAAGGAATCGAGACTGGAATATAAACTCGGACTCAATTCGAAATCGTAAATAAAGGGCAAATCAGACTGACTCTCTCGACCAAAGTGACTAAATGTGAATTAATAAGCAACCTCTTGTGGCAAATACTAATTTATGTGGCTACTGTCTATTGCCAATAAGTACTGGCAAATGAACCATGAATCAAGATAATCAATCGTGGAAAATGTAGACACTCTGACATTCATCCATCTTAAATTTTACTGAATAGAGAGATGGGTTTTTTAACCATACTGTATCAAGTCAATTTTAAATATACCTGACTTAAATACAAGGTTCCCGTGGAATAATTACGGCTGACGTGTACTACAGGATGTCCACTTTGCGATGTCCACGTTTCCATGATAGACTGAACAGTTTCACCTTCTGGAATGTTAACTATTGTGTTTGACTCGTCAAGAGTATCTTGTAAGGCCTCCCAAAGGTCAGATTCACTTGCATCATCGAATTTCCTACGTAAGTAATGCAAGAAGATACACATAAACCCAAGGTAGGAGGGTCGTTTAAGTTAATCAGGACTTTATTTTTTGATGTCTGGTTAAAATAATCTTGTGTCTAATGGGCGTTGACGTCATCGCTATTTTTATCAGTTAGGTACTATTTAGCGCTTATTTACTATTAATTACATAAATATGACTCCAAGAAATTATGGAGCTATCTATAGACGGCATTTCAAATGCGAAAACATAAGTGCCGACTGACACTTAATAAGTGTCGCATCCCACTCCCACCTCAAGTCAATTTGATCCTGCAAATCATCTCCTTCAAGACTTTGTTTTTCCAGTGCTCTCTGGATCCCTCGTTTCCGCATGACTGCTGATCACTTCATCCTTCACTTAAATTCAACAATGTACATCACCTATTTACTTTATTGTTCGTAGAGTGGAACAATGGGGTCGTTACACAATTTTTAAAAATCATATTTTCCCGAAGATTGGTCGTAAAATATTTGACCCGTATTTTTTTATTTTTCTCACAGCGAACGTTTTAGGCATCAAAGTTAAGACACTGGCCCTTTAAGCCTTTTAAATGATGACGTATCCGGGGCAATGCCGAGAATAATTGTCGATATTAGCCGGAAAGTACAACCGTTGTTTGTCAAACGCGTCAAACGTAAACAATCATGGCAGTCTAGTCGTTTGACAGATAGTATCCAGTGTTGTTTTTCAGTTTGTCTAGTTCCCAAATAAATGAAGCACTCACCGTTTCGTTTTAATATTTTTCATTTCAGCACTGAAATAGTCCAAATTGGATAAATAATAATTGTCAATCATTCCACTACTAACTAGGTACCCGTAAATTGTATAGGTAAATCGGCTTGAACGAAATCGGCTTTAACGACACCTTACTGTATTTTCCGTACACAAATACACTAATTGACACAACAGATTGATGAAAACACATAAATAAACGGCAGACCCAATACAAATAAAAATAATAAATTTCCAAATGTCAAATTCTGATTATTGCTCCCTACTTTACCGGCTCAAACTCCACGTAACATTTAGCTTTCTGGGTATCGAAACATCAATTTAGATGACCAATCACAAGCGCTTCTAAGCTAATGACGTAACTGGGGCAGCACCTGTTTCTGTTTAATTTTCCGAAGGCGCGCTTCATGCTAAAATCGCCATTGTTTAAATTTTGGGCTATTGGTGAGTAAATAAATGTAACTCAGAGGGCCAATAAACACCTAGTTACTTATTTCTATCAAAATTATATCGATTTTCTATTTGCAACGACCCCATTATTTTTATTAATGTTTAGTATTCTAGTGACTCTCTATAATGTAAGGCTTATCAAGCAATACTGAAATGGGGACCTGAATAAATGAACACTTTTTATACAGCCCAGTCTTTTTATCCAACCAATTACTTTCACCTATTTGGTTCACAGAAAGAGCATTGGGGTTCCACCACGACAGCAGCAACAGTGTATAGTTGTGGTAAAATGTCTTGGAAAAATGAAATAAGTTTTACTGGTTGCTATCAAAAAATAATGTCCTGTTCAACATAATTAATGACCCCCCTAACTGTCTTTTTCTACCTGTTATTCAAATATCTCGTTAACCCCGCTTTAAAAATTGGTGTTGTCAACAGATGCTCCATCATTCTTATTACCGATCCAGCTACGGTGTCAAGTAAAATAATCTCACTTTAACAGAAATTAATACTTCACATACCTTTGTCATAGATTACAAAGTTAAAAAGACTTCGAATTTCAGTTGGTGCGCTGGCATCACTCGTCATAGGTCTTGTTGACTCCACAGAATCACTCTCTAAAGAGGTTTGCACACTTTTGATAACGAACTGATCCATTAGTCTCCATGTAGGTTCTACTAAACCGGAAGCGTAATTTTCGAAATATGTAGCAAACCCTTCATTCAACCAAATATACCTCCACCATCGAGGCGATACTAAATTACCAAACCACTGGTGAGTATACTCGTGTGCTACGATAGTTGCTACATTGTACTTGTCGGTTGATGTTGAGGTGCTTTCATCGTAAAGTAGGTACCTTTCCCTAGAAACCATAATAACATGCATGTGGTTTAAGTACATGAGTTAAAAATTAGCTGTAACAAATAATGTACGGTCTACACAGTATCGGAGTTAAAAATCCCTGCCTAACTCAGGAAAAATCCTTATTTGTTCGATACAAGTAGATACACATACAGAGACACAGATAAAACTGAATTCTGTAAAATAAATAAAACAACAAGCAGTTTTGACAGAGTGCTGCGTCATGAAAATCAATAAAAAGAAAATCAAAATTTTGGTATGTAGGGGGCGTGAAAATAGGACTAAAACTAAAATACAAATAGAAAATGAGAAGATAGAGGAAGTCGCAGATTTCTGCTATTTAGGAAGTCAAATAACTCGGGATGGTAGGAGCACTAGAGATATACAGACGCAGAATCGAGTTACGTTTAACAAAAAGAAACAACTATTACGATCGGGAACGGTTAATGTAGAAACTCAGAAGGGACTCTTAAAGGTGTATATATGGAGAACGGCATTGTAGGGGTGCGAATCTTAGATAATAGGAGAAGCTGATAGAAAAAAGTAGAAGCGTTTGAAATGTGGTGCTACAGACGCATGATGAAGATACCGTGGATAGATAAGGTTAGAAATATGGAGGTACTAGAAAGAGTTGGAGAAAAGCGAAGGGTATGGAAGACAGTAAAGAATGGGAGAGATAGGGTGGTAGGACATCTTCTGAGACACGAAGAAACAGTTCACGACATGCAAGAGTCAGAGATAGAAATAAAAAGAGGTAGTGGTGGGCCCAGATCAGACTACTGCTCTCAAATATTTGGGGATGCAGGATGTTCTACTTTTTAGAAATGCGTAGGTTAACACAGGATAGGAAAGGATGTAGGTACGCGTCAAACCGCAGTCTTCGGACTGAGAACTTTATGATCATTAAACTATTCACGGTATTTTTGGAGTATGTGCGGAATCAAATCTCTTATTGTTTACAATTACTCGTAATCCATTTTTCTGGGGATTATAAGTATTTATAGCAAAATAATTCAGTGTAACTATTAATATATAAATTACAGAAAAATTATTTGCTTTACCTGTACGTTACTATTCCCCAATTTTCCATAGCGCCAGATGGGAACCACGAATCGGGAATCGCCACTTGATACATTTTGTTTATTGGATAACTAACGTTTAAGTAATTTTCAAGTGCATATAGCGTACTGATTCCTGTTTTTAGTGCATAATTTCCTTTACCTTCGTCGATTGTCTGTTTACGAGAGAATACTGCTTCCCTGTCATCCGCTACAAAGGCGAGATCGGATATTATGAAAGCAACGAGGTAGGTTGACATTTTCACAGATCGCTCGAATGTATCCACTATTAGCGTACCTGACCTGAAAAATATTGCATTAACTGAAAATCTCAATTTCCTGCAGAAGCAGTGAAGAGTAAATTGATTTTTTAAAGTGGGAAATGTAGTTTCTTCTGCAGTAAAACTTTTTATATCTACTTTCGGAAATAATGCCTTCCTTTAGTTAGAATGAAGGGTAAATTTGCCCTAGAAGTTTGAAAATATACAGCGAATAGAACTAATCCAATAAAAATAAATTCTAATCAGTCTGTAACATGTACAAACTTGAGCGACTTCTTTTGCGCGCTTATGGTTTTCGAGACAACCAATAAAAAAAATCTTACACAGGTGTCGATCCCAGTAGCATCATGTTAGAAATTGATGTCAAATTTGCAGTTCTTATTGTGTTAATGGTGAATTCAGCTTTCATGGCAGGTTCATCGAAACATGGAAAAGCTTCTCTCGCATACGTTGGTTCGAATTTCGTTGTAGCAAACCATCTGAAACAATGCATAAAAGTTATCTTCGATAGTTGTATTATGCAAGCATAAAATATACATTAATACTGCTTTATTTCATAATAATAATAACTGACGACTTCATTGCTCTCTAAATAATTATAAATAAGTTACAAAAACAGACTAAAAACATACCTATGCTCTGTTCTTCCACTTAAAGCAGTATTTTAAGCCACATATGAAAAGAATGAGAAACTTATGTATTTTACGTGCAAAAATTGACGCTCATCACACAAAAATCGAAGAGAATGTATACCAACAAGGAAAAAACATATAGCAAAGCACGGGAGAAGCACGTAATCTCTCACCAACTTTTGCAAGTGCGTCAGATGCAGACGCAATACTTTCACGACGGATGAAGCATAAAACCTAGGTCGGCAATTATTGCTAAAAATTTGATCGCAAGGTCAAGTTTGAACGCATTTTCCAGTTTATTTTGAAAAATTGCACTCAGTGTGAAAATAGCATTTTTTTCAACGTCAAATCTGAAAGTTACATTTTCTTCACACTATGAATTTTTAATAAGTTAACTCTACACGCCAAAAGAGAGTGACAAGTAATTAAACTCTACACGTGCTTCGCTGACAACGTCAGCATCCTCAGGAGTTGAAGATTAATCTAAATGTAAACTTACGCACTACATTGCTAAAAGTACCAACCCCCACTAACCTCTCACTGTTGAAGTAAAATGAATCGATATAACCAAAACCAGCCTCTTTGTGCTGACTGCAGTGGTTCGAATCTGCAGTTATGTACCGAGCTGTACTGGCTTCTTTCCTATACATATCAAATTCTAACTTACTGTTTTTCACCCGGTTTTTCATAATTATTACCAAAACGTCTAAAAATGGAAGCTGTCCTTCTCTTTCCATTTCATGGGTAAATTCGATAGAATTGAATCTACTATTTAAGTCGCTCAAAATATCTTCAATGTTACATTTACTAGTGTCAAACATGGCAAATATACATATCTTATACATATTTCACGCACATCTATGGGAAATATGGGAGCTCATCTTTCAGTTGGGTCTCAAAATTGGGTTTGAAAATGTCTGCAATGAAAGGAGAGAGGCAATTTCTCAGGGCTGTACCTGCATGTTGAAAAAATGCAGTGGGAGGTTAGTGGGGGGTTGGTATTTATAGCAATGTAGTGTAAGTTTACTCCTGAGGATGATGACGTTGTCAGCGAAACGCGTGTAGAGTTTCATTACTGTCACTGTCTTTTGGCTGTGTGGTTAACTTATTAAGAATTCATAGAGAATTGACGTCGAAGTTTCCGATCCAACCTCTGTGTGTTTCTTCACTGTGTTCAAAAAGGAACTATAGGTGTTTATTATTATTTCTTACGGGGTAGGTTTCTGGCCCCTAGCACTGAAGCTCAAGCTTATTGTGCCCCCATACATGATTATGTCATAAGTTATGGGTGCATCTGCTATTACTTTTGGTTCTACAAACATAGTTCAAAAGCTTGTATGTCTAGCTGCGCCAAGAGCATTCGCATAGTATGTGATGAGGAGTTTCCTCCTCTTCTCCACACATCCTGCAATCAGGATTGTCCTTCACTCCAATAGTGGTAAGATGTGTCATAAGTGAACAGTGTCCCGTATATAGTCCTACTGCCCATCTCAGCTGGGTTCTTACCCAGTCGCATTAACTCTTCAGCTCTCTTGCTGGATGGTCCGCTAATGAACATCCGCGATTGCCTCAGTCCAGGAGTCCCCATCCAGTAAGAGGTATGTTTTTATCTTAATAGGTCCCCTATCACCTCTTTGGCTGTCTGATATGCCAAACGACACGTAGGTTCCGGCCCTATCAGCGGGACTTTGGCTCCCTTCTTCGCTAAAAGGTCTGCTTTTTCGTTCCCTTCACTTCCTTGATGGCATTTCACCCATCGTAGAATAACATTGTTATGTACTGCTAGCCGAGCCAGCGAGTCCACACAGTCTTTAACTGTTCTGAATTGTATCTTTGTAGCTTCCAGAGCTTTCAGTGCTGCCTGGCTGGATCCTCCTGTTTTGAAAGGACCTCCTGATTATCTCCTGCGCACATACGGAAATTTCAGTAATTTCTGCCTGGAAAACGGCTGCAAGGCTGCCCAGGTTTATGCTAATTTCATTCCCTGGGCTTTTGCCAGCAATACCCACGCCGGTACTATGTACAGTTTTAGACCCATCTGTATACCAAATGTTTCCATCCTGTTCTCTCGCCCTTTGTGAATTGCCCTCCACTCCCTCTATCGGTATGGTAATCCCATAAGGTTTGTGAAAGTTTAAGATTGGGACGGTTCTATCCGACTGCATGCTAAGCATGTAGTTCTTGTCTATTTGTTGAAATATTTCGGTATGGTATCCCGCTCTTGCGAGAGTTAGCCCATAACCGTTTATGCTTAGCCTGTATGCTGCTGCAAGAGCCTCCGCCTCCACTACAATATGTAGTGGTGGGAGTCCCAGAAGTGCCTCCATGGCCGCAGTGGGCGTTGTTTGCATCGCCCCTATGATTCCTAGGCATGCAATTCTTTGCAATTTCCCTAGCTTAATTTGAGATTCCTTTTTTCTGGCTTTATGCCACCATATTAAGGATCCATATGTTACTGTGTGGATTATTACCCTGGAGTAGATCCAAGAGACCATTGCTGGCCTTAGCCCCCACATTCTCCCTATCATACCCCTACAAGCCCATAGGCTTCGGGTAGGCTTTTTGGTCAATTTCTCCAGATGGGCGTTATAGTTTAATTTAGTGTCTAAGGTTAGTCCTAAATACTTAACTTCTCTGCTCAGTTCGATCTCCTGACCCCACAACCGAAGCCTCTTCAGATCTTGAAGATTCCTGGGGTCTTAGCAGGGTTCACAGTTAGTCCCTCTGCTGTGCACCGTCTTTCTACTATTTCTAGGGCTCGTTGCATGAGGTTTGAAATCACCCCTCCGAACTTCCCTATGATTAGAATAGTAATATCATCCGCAAAACCCTGTACGTGTATTCCTTCCCTCCCCAGAGGAGACCGTCCACCACCAGGCTCCACAGTAAGGGCGATAAAACCCCGCCCCGCGGGCACCCTCTGGCAGCAGCCACCCCCCGGTCACGTTACCCAGTGAACTAGTAATTATCCTGCCTCTTATCGTAGAGTCAATCCACTCTGCAATAGAACGATCGACTCCGCGACTTTCAACAGCTCTCTTGATGGAGTCGAAAAGGTATTGTCAAATGCACACTCTATATCCAGAAAGGTTGCCAATGCAACTTCTTTGTTGATCAGAGCCCCTTCTATCCTGCTTGTGATCTCATCGAGACTCAGTTCGCAAGATTTCGCCGCTTGGTAGGCATATTGGTGTCGATGTAGGGGTGCCACTCCCAGAACTTCGTCCCTTATATGTCTATCAACAAGTTTTTCCATCGTCTTGAGCATAAATGATGCCAAGCTGATTGGGCGAAAGTATTTCACCTGGGCGTACGATTCTCGCCCTGGTTTGGGTATGAAAGCTATCCTTACCCTTCGCCAATCATACGGCACATAACTTAGGGCCAGACTGGCCCTGAAAAGTGTGCACAGGGGTGTCTTCAATACCCTGTTGTAGCCTTATTGGCAATATCCCATCTAGGCCCGAGGTTTTGCAGGTGTTTGCATCACAATACAATTATTCAAACCAGCAAGGAAAGTGTTTTTTGTGATGAAAGTTTTACTTTCCACAGTAAAATTCTTTTCCCACTCGTTTGAATTACATATTATTACTTGTCGTAGTCATGGAAACTTGACTTAAAATATAAGTAGTATTTTGATTTGTGTGAAATAATTAACATTAAACTTCTTTAGCTATATGTACCAAGTGTGACATTGTAAAAAATACATAATAGTATGAAATGGCCATTACAAAGCTCTCGTAATCGTTTTGCAATGAAGCCCTTTCCTCACTTGTATTACAATTTACTATTTCCTATGTGTACAAATAAGAAAGCGCTAGGCATTTTAGGGGCAGGGAAATAAATACATAATTGAATGAAAGTTCCACAGAAAAACAACTACCAATGGCACAAAAATATAGTTACATTTAAAAAAATAATTACTATAACACCCCGTATCATATTTTTGATTTTTGTGTATGTATATGAGGTGTAAACAATAATAATTTAATTTGGTATCGCCGTAATTAAAGCAGTTCTTTATAATGCTCTGATTGAAAGCATTGTAAATTCTTCACATGCAGTCAGTTAAGTAGGTAATTACATTTTGCAGTTACGTTGGAGTATTTAGTAAAGCACCGTGCATACATCACCATATTTTGCGCCTCCAGTTTATTTACAAAAGGATTCATGTGAACTAACTTGGTATTGCCTGTTGCTTTAGGCCTATCTAATAACATAAAGCTCTATTTTTTCTTACGGAAATTCCCGTGTGTGCGTTAAAGTATTGAAACTTACACAAAGAAAGGTGCGGGTAGCAAAACAACGCTTTGATAAGCCTTGGAGAAGGAAAATTGAAATTCCCTTTATAACGTAGGTACTTTATAAACATACAGTCTTCGAAAGTAAGACTATTGAGTTCCACAAACACACCCTCAAGCTGTCAAAAACACTAAATTTAATTTTGAACTTCTTTTTATCTCCAGTTCAGATCTAAAGTGGAATTTTATTGTGTTCTTAAGCTGCTCGGATAACTTGTAAAATGGCTTAATTGCTGGTTGTTTTGTAACATAATAATCATTTTTAATGCGCTCTTGCTTATACCTACAGGGCGTCCCACGCAAACCGTTCGTTAGAAGTTTTTAGGGTTCCGGTTATAATGGTAATTTGTAACTCTGCAGTTTAACATAGTTGATTCCGATCTCCTCAGGCAAAATACCTTGAACTTTCTAGCACTTCCGGTTCTACCGGAAGTAGCTATCAACTGTATGTAGAACCGGAAGTGCTAGAAAGTTGAAAGTATTTTTCCTGAGGAGAACGGAATCAATTTTCTTTATAACGGAAACCCTAAAAACTTCTAATGAACGGTTTGAGTGGGACACCCTGTATATCGGTCGTTTTTAAGTTTTACAGCTCAAACAACTTAGGAGTCCTAAGCGATAAAATTTATTGCCTATCCAATAAAAGGTTTTTATCGAACGTAATAAGTAATAAAATAATCTTTGCCGTCGTTTTTTCCTTAATGTAACTTTCAGTAATAAATTGAGTTATGGTTACTGCCCATTTAATTATAGAACGTGAGGCGCGTCTTTGTTTTAAATTTAGTAAGCACAATTATATTTTAAAACAAGTAATTCGTTAGTTCTTGTGTAGGAAACTTATAAATGTTCAGACGAAACAAGTTACCTTTACTATGAAACAAAATTCGTATAAATTTGGATGTGTGTATGTATTATGCGTTTCACAGGAGATCGGGCAGTGAAGTAGCGCACGCCCAAACAAGTTTTCCTGGATGTACCGCGGTTGCTAGGCAACAAAGCCGCAACCATTCACTTTTCTCTCGCTTCAGTGTCTAAGGGTCGCCACGTTTCATTTTTAACAGTTTCCGACTTAGATAGTGCTGACGAAATTGTCAGTCTTCCTGTGAAGCGATTAATACCTAAACCTACTGTGCAGAATAGATGGCAGCTTTTGCTTAGTTCCTGATTCAGAATGATGAATGATGAATTAGCAATGAAAATATTGTTATATTAACATAAAGTTAAACGTTAAGCTTTTCTTCCGTGAGATCACTATTATAACGAACCCCCCATGAAATTTCTTTATCCTATAATAGGAGATGACGAAGATTCTGGACGCTTTATCTCTTAAATATCCGACAACATTATGTACCGATATACACAAATACAGTGTCCGTCAAAAATCTCCCCTTCATATATCTTTTGAATGACGAGACGTAGAGCAAGGAAATTCGCTAAACCTTTTTAAAAATATTTGACAGACCAGTCCCCCAAAGACGGCAGCCGGGCGCTTTTTTGGAATAAACAAATTAAATTTATTCTGAATATGACCGCCAAGTTTCATAATATTCCCACAACTCAATTAAAAATGGTGGGGGATTCAGCATTTTCGAAAAAGACACAGTTCTTAACGACGCTGAAACGCAAAACAGTTATTGTTATTCGTAGGTATGTGGTTGTGATCAGAATGCAGAACGCTGCCGAATAAGCTTTCACTTGACACCTATTCCAATTTAATTTTTATGACAAAATAATGTGGTGGTTTCCCGTTGCCTTCCACAATGCAGTAGCGTGTATCACAGTACCATACTTTCCCTCACGATCTCTGCCAATCTGATTACTGAAAGAGCTGCTGCCCCCTTTAAGTGACTTGATTTAGTTAAACCTATGGTTCGGTTCTTTAGATCATTGAAGCATGCAAGCCATTCCACCCGTTCCAGTATTGCTGGAACTGCGTCAAGGTACAAGTCCGTTGAGATAAGTAAAATATGTAATTAGCATAATTTCCGGTAGCAAAGGCGAATGAGAGGTTGATCGCCCCACGGCGACTCAGGTCATATAACATATCGAAGTGACCTTTCAAAAGAGTAATTACTCCACCTCTCCACCCATTTAATTACTATTCCAAGTAACGCCCAGCCGCCATCTTTAGGGACTCAACTGTCAGATACTGTGAAAAGCGCATTATAAGTATTGCACATGATTAGTAGTGTTCATTAGTTGCTTATTGCTTTTGTTACTATAATTTTAACTTTCATTTGAAAGAAAATGTAACATGCCCAGTTTAAAATACTAATTCGAACAGACGCAGAAGATTAATAGAATTTATAACCCTCAATTAAATAATTAGTCATGTGGAAGTTTCACTTACCTCGTTTGGCCGTTATTGTCGGTATAACTTGCTCTGTAAAATCCAACATTATCACTTTTTATCAAACTACCCCAATATGGTATAGTTAAATAATATGTTCCGACGGGAATGGCGGATGACAATTCTATTATCAAGAAGTGATATTGAGTAACATTGTAAATACTTGAAATGCCAAATGATTCGGAATTAGAATTCGACAAAGTAACACTTTCTGTGGTGATATCTAGTCCATTGGAATGAAGTGTTATGTTGTTTGCTTCTTGAATGATGTTTATTTCTATCCTAATTAAACCTTCGAAAGCAAAGTCGTTGAAATAAGGTTGAACGAGTAGCTCGTAGTGCACAGGTACAGCGTGTGTTGGTAACCGGTAATTTGGATCTTCTGCTCTTACTGATACATATTCTGGAACAACTTCCAGTGGAAATTTTGAAGATGTCGAGTATTGCAGGAAAAGAAATAGGAAGAAAATAGCTAACATTTTAACCGGTTACCATTGAACTGGACTTTAATTCACACACAACAACTAAGTAATACTTAATGGCTTGCCTTAACTTTATACACATAAAAGTTGTATCACTTCATAGAACATCAACAAGTTAATCTCCCTATAAAATGATTTGTGTTACAATTTTGCTTGATAACCAAAAAGAATTAAGATATCTACAGCAATGAGATTATCCACACAATGTATTGGATTATAGATCAGACTTTCACGTTTTGTGTGCGCTGCGATACAAATATTACTGTTATTATAAAGTAATCGCCTACGATGTGCTTCCAGAAATTCAAAGATATTTTTTGTGAAATTACTTACTTACAGTAAGCAACAAATATTTTTTGTTCAATTCTGATATAGAAACATGTTGTTTCTCCCTTAGGTACTATGCGAGAAACCATTACTTTTGCTCACCCACTTCGTTTCTTTGACAACGGGTGGGCGAAAGCAGTGCGCGAAAATATTCAAAATTAATAATTGAAATTGACAAGGCAATTTATTATGGTTGATATACGTAGATAATAAACGAGCTCAACTCATCATCATAAGGTTCTCAGTCCGAAGACTGGTTGGACGCGTACCTCCATTCTTTTCTATCCTGAGCTAACCTACGCATTTCCCTAAAAGTAGAACATCCTACATCCCTAACTATTTGAGAGCAGTAGTCTAATCTAGGCCTACCCCTACCTCTTTTTATTCCTATCTCTGACTCTAGTATGTCACGAACTATTCCTTCGTGTCTTAGAAGGTGTCCTACCATCCTATCTCTCCTACTCTTTATTGTTTTCCATACCTTTCGCTTTTCCCCAACTCTTTCTAATACTTCCCTATTGCTAACCTTATCTATCCACGGTATCTTCATCATGCGTCTGTAGCACCACATTTCAAACGCTTCTACTCTTTTTCTATCCGCTTCTCCTATTGTCCAAGTTTCGCACCCGTATAATGCCGTACTCCATACATACGACGTTAAGAGTCTCTTCCTAGTCTCTATATTAACCGTTCTCGAGCATAACAGTTGTTTCTTTTTGTTAAACGCAACTCGGCCCTGCGAAATTCTTTGTTTTATATCTTTAGTGCTCCTACCGTCTTGAGTTATTTTACTTCCTAAGTAGCAGAAATCCGCGACCTCCTCTATCTTCTCATTTCCAATTTGTATTTCCATTTTAGTTCTATTTTCACACCCCCTACATACCAAAATTTTAGTTTTCTTTTTATTGATTTTCATGCCGAAGCCCTGTGTCAAAACTGCTTCCATTTCATTCAAAGCCGCTCCTAATTCTTCTTTGCTAGATGCTAACACTGCTATATCATCCGCAAATCTGAGCATGTTAATAGTTTGGCCCTGTACATTGATCCCTGAGGCTGTTCTTTCCTTAACAATATTAATCGCATCTTCGATATATAAGTTGAAAACTAGAGGTGACAATGCACATCCCTGTCTCACTCCCTTCCGGATATCTACTTCCCTTTGTTCCTGCTCACATTCTATAACTGCCTTTTGCTCTTTGTAGAGATTATGTATTATTCTTCTGTCCCTGTATTTCATCCCTACCTTTCTCAGCACTTCGAACATCTTCCCCCATTTTACGTTGTCGAAGGCTTTTTCTAAATCTACAAATCCTATATAGACGCTCTTTCTCTTTTCTATCGTTTTTTCTATAATTACTCGTAAAGCTAGAATGGCCTCGCGCGTTCCTCTATTTCGTCTAAATCCGAACTGATCTTCTCCTAATATTTCGAGCTCAACTATTGTCAACAAAATTTTATTTTATTTTTATTTTTATTTTTATTTTTCTTGGCTCAGTGACTCTCCCACATAACTCTCTGCTACAGACGTCGGTCGTCAACCTCCTTGTCGTTTAAGCGTCAAAATATCAGAAAACGCATAGAGGCAAGGAATTGATAGTCGAAAGCATATTACTCCAATCTCACCAAAACCTCCATCCTTTTTTCAGTTTCTGTAGCTTCATTGTCGCATATTTAATTTTGCTTCCAAGATAATCGCAGATTATTTATGAAATCATGTTGGTTGGATTCATCTGTCACTCTGCTAAGAAACCGCAAGCAGTGTGAAAACTACATCATTATATTTGACAGAACTTACTTAGAGCAATTACAATCCTAAAAAAATGGGAAGAAGAAAATTGCATGCGCTCCTAAAATTTTCATCCGTAATCGGATTGTTTACAAGAAGATTAGGTGATAATTTTTTACTATAAATAAATTTTTAAAATGGTATCTTACTGCAAAATAATAGAAATCTGTTCTGTGTAAATACAAAATTTGGTTACTTAGTTTCAACTTTTTATGCATATTTAGGGGCGGCAAGCTCGAACTGCATAGAGCTTGATTGCCTGCTGGGTACAGCAAACATTATAAAGTTCTTTGGCATTAATAATTTTGACAGTGTTAATAGGCAGTCTTTATATCCAAAAGACGGAAAAATATTAAGGCCCGGTTTTTCAAAGAATCCAACACCGGATTAAGTCTGACACAGGCTTCGTTGCTATGCTACAACCAATCAGAAAGCCGGTATCATAGCAACGAAGCCGGTGTCAGACTTAATCCGGTGTTAGATTCTTTGAAAAACCGGGCCTAAGATCTTCACTGTCATTTGAGTAATCTCATATATACAGTGTCTCAAGCTAGAGTATTTCCTCTATAACTCTACTACCGTTAGAAATACGAGACTGCTAAGTACAAAAGTTGCTCTAATTTATAAGCCACATATTTTAAAATTATTTTAAAATTATTTTACAATATGGCGGATTTCCGGTTATAGCGGGAATAGATACTAACTTCGTTATTTTAAATAGAACAGCCTGTATATTATTGCGTTTTTCAATTTCTAATTTAATTTTAGGGTCACTTTGTTAAAATCTCTTTGGACCGGTTGGTAGTAATTTGATATTTTTCGAGAAATTGAAAAATGTCAAATTTAATGGTCCATAATCATGAACTTGCACAATTTTCTAAAATAAAGTTTGCGACGTAGTAGATACCTTCTTTTGTCTTTAACACAAAATTCAAAACCGAAACTCTTTATCTAATTTAGTTTCCGAGATATCTTTAATTTTTTATAGCAGTGCAAACGTCAAATTTCTCGAAAAATGTCAAATTACGACCAAGCGGTATATATTATGTCCAAAAAGATTGTAACAAATGTCCCTAAAATTAAATAAGAAATTAAAAAACGCAATAATATATCTACAGGCTGTTCTATTTACAAAATAACGAAGTTAGTATTCGCCGTCCTTGAAAATAATTTTAAAATATGCAGCTTACAAATAATTAGAGTAACTTTTGTACTAAGCGGTTTATTCGTATTTCTAACAGTAGTGGAGTAAATACGCTCGCGTGGGATATCCTGTATGTACAGTTTTGACAAGAAGCATAACATCATCTTACTAATTCGTAAGCTACGAAAATCATTAAAATGTTACCCTTGTTGAATTTACATATTTATCACACAGATTATGTACTTTCAAAAAGAAAGGACAAACGAGAAAGACGTTCCTCCATATTTAAAAAAATTGATTGTTTCTTGGATGATATTGCTGAAGTTGATCGTCTATTGGCAAAAGAGATATTGTGGTTTTTGAAACTCGGGGATTTTAATCAAGATCCAGTGGAGAGTTTTTTTGTCCAGAAGAGAATTTTTAACGAACCATTCAATTTTGGAAAATCGTAAAGAAAATTACGGTGTAATAATTATAATTATCTATTAAAATTTTGCTATACAATCAGAACAGTCAATCAATAGAAGAAGAGAAAGAAACTCTAATTTTACTCCCAACCAACCATATTCCTCGGCAGGCTTTCACAGAAACTGATAAATTTAGTTTAGGGGTGAAACATAATAGGTATGATAGGTCAGTCAAGTTGGCCCCCCCCATGAATTATTTTGAAAAATGTTTATGATGGCTCGATTGCGCCGGTGTTGCGCCACCTTGCGCCGCTTATTTCGTAGCTTGCGCCCTTATGGGTCAGAAACTGTAGCCTATTTTCCTTGGGAGGGGCCAACTATACGATAGCCCCTCCCATTTACAATTCTTCCAAAATTATTATAGGGGTACATTCTAAAGGGCTTGCGCCTCCTTGCGCTACTAGAATTTTTGCTTGCGCCATAGTGGTATTGCATATACGCCACGTGACAGAAACTGCGCTGGCCCCCCAAATGAATTATTTCGAAAAATGCTTGTGATGGCTCGATTGCGCCGGGGTTGCGCCACCTTGCGCCGCTTATTTCATAGCTTGCGCCCTTATGGGTCAGAAACTAGCCCATTTTCCGGGGGGAGGTCAACTATATGGTAGACCCTCCCCATTTACAATTCTTCCAAAATTATTATACGTATACATTCTAAATGGCTTGCGCCACTAGAATTTTTGCTTGCGCCCTAGTGGTATTGCATATATGCCACGTGACAGAAACTGCGCTGGCCCCCCCCATGAATTATTTTGAAAAATGCTTATGGTGGCTCGATTGCGCCGGGGTTGCGCCACCTTGCGCCGCTTATTTCATAGCTTGCGCCCTTATGGGTCAGAAACTGTAGCCCATTTTCCGTGGGGAGGTCAACTATATGGTGGACCCTCCCCATTTACAATTCTTCCAAAATTATTATACGTATACATTCTAAATGGCTTGCGCCACCTTGCGCCACTAGAATTTTTGCTTGCGCCCTAGTGGTATTGCATATACGCCACGTGACAGAAACTGCGCTGCCCCCCCCATGAATTATTTTGAAAAATGCTTATGATGGCTCGATTGCGCCGGGGTTGCGCCACCTTGCGCCGCTTATTTCATAGCTTGCGCCCTTATGGGTCAGAAACTGTAGCCCATTCTCCGTGGGGAGGTCAACTATATGGTAGCCCCTCACCATTTACAATTCTTCCAAAATTATTATACGGATACATTCTAAATGGATTGCGCCACCTTGCGCCACTAGAATTTTTGCTTGCGCCCTAGTGGTATTGCATATATGCCACGTGACAGAAACGGCGCTGCCCCCGCCCATTATTCGAATTTGAAATTTTTTGTACACCTTTATTATACATTCCAGAGAAAAATTTTGTATGAGAGACACAAATGATTTTTCAATTTTCATTATTCAAAATTACTTTCTACTTATACAGGCTGTCCCATTTTTCTACATAACACTGAACTTTGTTTTTTTAGTGAAGCACTTGTATTTGATTGCATTTTTTGATTCCTTACTTGTTTGCTAGAGGTCGTATTAGATATTTTTTCCTTAAAGTACAATATTATTGGTGCTACCTACCTGCATTAATTTATAAAAGACTTTGGCGGATGTAGGAGAATTTCAAAAAATTAATGTATTCGGATTGATCCTGTGGCAGTGATATTTTATTAGGAAAAAGGAATATCCAGCCGAATATAATATACAGGGTATGAGGAACTGCGTGATGAAATTAGAAATTTCAAACCTCATAATTTTATTTTTTTAAGTGGAATCATACATTTTTATGTACGTCACACATACTATTATTAGGTACGTATAAGTTTTGTATACCTGTAATGTTAATAGTACCTGCCAGCAGTATTATTCCTTGCATCTGAATAGTAATAGTGTGCAGGGTGTCAGTCTACTATAAATTTATTTTTGTCATATATTTTCGAGTCTACTACTATCCTTTTTTTCATAAAGTTCTTCTATGAGTTATTACTCAATATTATTAGAATCTAAGTTCTGATTTGCTCCCTGTTAAAGGTCTGTGACCAGTCAGCAAATTTATTTACCATTCTTGAGCTACACAATTGAAATTTTCGAATAATGTATAAACTACCTGTGCTAAAACACCTGATAAGCTCTTCGCGTTAGAAACGGATGGAGATCCGTAAGTAGTACGGGTTGCATACACAACAGATATGCCTCAGAAAGTTTTCACGGGGTAAACGTCAATGGGCCTATCCAGTAGGGATATACATCATTGCAAGCAACCGTAGCCGATCGGTCGGCTACGAAGCAACAGGCTTAGCGCGCAGTACCGAGAGGCGCGGGCACTTTCAAGACGCGTGGGGGGTTTTTGTTCGAATCCAAGAGGAGCCTTTTTCTTTTAAAGATTCTTGTAATTTACAGAATTTTGCGTGCATTCCTTGTGTTGTGTCTGGTGGTCCTTCACTAAAGGTATTTGTTTAAAGAAAAGCCGCGATTACTAATGAAAACATGGGAATAATAGCATGCTAAAACATTGCATTAGCAAAATCTAGTTGAGATATACATAAACCCAAACTGGTTATGTATAGTTGCCGGTTCTTCTATATAATTGCAAGAATTATTGGTAAATGTGATAAATAAGTGCAAATGATTAACTTTTACCAGTGATTTTATACAATTCCCAAAGTACTACGGGCAATTTATTAAATATCCTTGAATTAATTACATTTGCCGGTAATTATGAATAGGTTTCAAGGCGCGGTAGTAATAATACTAAATTATTTTCTTTTCTTCTACTTTCCGTTCAAATTATCAAGTTATGGACCTGTAGTAGTAGTACTAGAGTGGGTTTCGAGGCACTTGCGTGCGTGGCATTTGCGTACAAGGCACATTTTATGACATTTGCGTACATAAGGAAGTATTAGTCCAGCCGGCAAAGCGGGCAGCTCGAAGCAAGTGGGACTTGCGTACTATATAACAATCTGTCAGGTTAAGGTCAAGCGAAGCGAGCGGAGTGTTGTAAGTCTCGGTCGTTAGCGCTTATAACATAATTCTCTTCAAAGATCATTCAACAAACATTTTACAAAACAAATCAACGGGGGGATCAAGTTAACTTACCTCAATATTTAGCATAGTGTTCGAAATAAATATTTAAATTAGGAATCCAAATTTTATGTTGTACGCAAGTGCCACTTGCTTCGAGCTGCCCGCTTTGCCGACTGGACTCATATTTCCTTATGTACGCAAATGCCATAAAATGTGCCTTGTACGCAAATGCCATACGCACCCAAGAGCTTCGACACCAACTCTAGTACTACTACAGCTCCATAACTTGATAATTTGAACAGAAAGTAGAAGAAAAGAAAACAATTTATTATTATTACCACCGCGTCTTGGAACCTATTCAAAATTACCTGAAAATGTAATTAATTCAAGGATATTTAATAAATTGCCCGTTGTACTTTGGGAATTTTATAAAATCATCGGTAAAAGTGAATAATTTGCACTATTAATGACATTTACCTATAATTCTTGCAATTATGTATAGAAGAACCGGCAACTATTCATAACCAGTTTGCATTTATGTATATCCCAACTAGGTCTTGCCAATGAAATGTTTTAGCGTGTCTTTATTAGTAATCGCGGCTTTTTTTAAACAAATACCTTTCGTGACGAGCCACCAGACACATGGAATGCATGCAAAAATTCTCTAAATTAAAACAAGCTTTAAAAAAAGGCTCCGCTGGGAGTCGAACAAAAACTCCCCACGCGTCTTGAAAGTGCCCTCGCCTCTCGATACTGCGCCAAGCATGTTGCTTGTATGGCATGAAGTTTAACAGTCTGTTAAAGCGCGTGAAAGTGAAAGTGGCCTACTTGGCAAAACCTAGTTGGGATATAAATAAGCGCAACCAGTTTGTTACATTTACTATAATTTGCGCTTATTTATCACATTTACCTATAATTCTTGCAATTATATAGAAGAACCGGCAACTATACATAACCAGTTTATTACATTACTGTAATATATTTAACGTTATTATTATTATTATTATTATTATTATTATTATTATTATTATTATTATTATTATTATTATTATTATTATTATTATTATTATTATTATTATTATTATTATTATTAATATCGAAATGAATGTCAAACAAGTAACGGTTGAATCCATCAATAATTGAAAAGATATCAATACTTCTTACACTTTACGGCTGAGTCACTGAAACTTTGCAACACTTAAACAAAATTTCGCGGGAAACACCCAAACGGAGACAGTGCTGGCAACCATTGAACCCTAGTTTTCGACATGTCATGTCAAAAAGCCGACAGATTTAAGGAATTTTTTAAAACGCACTTCAAAAATATTCAAAATACCATTACTCTTCAGATGCAAGGAATAATACTGCTGGCAGGAACCGTTAACATTACAGGTATACAAAGCTTATACGTTCCTAATAATGGTATGTGTGACGTACATAAAAATGTATGATTCCACTTAAAAGAATAAAGTTATGAGGTTTGAAATTTCTAATTTCATCACGCAGTTGGTTATACCATGTATATTACATTCGGCTGGATATTCCTTTTTTCCCAATTATCACTGCCACAAAATCAATCCGAAAACATTAATTTTTTGAAATTCTCCTACATCCGCCATAGTCTTTTATAAATGCAGGTAGGTAGCACCAATAATATTGTACTTCAAGGAAAAAATATCTAATACGACCTCTAGCAAACAAGTAAGGAAATAAAAAATGCAATCAAATACAAGTGCTTCACTAAAAAAAACAAAGTTCAGTGTTATGCAGAAAAATGGGACAGCCTGTATAAGTAGAAAGTAATTTTGCATAATGAATAACGAAAAATCATTTTTCTCTGGAATGTATAATAAAGGCGTACAAAAAATTTCAAATTCGAATAATGGGCGGGGGCAGCGCACGTGGCATATATGCAATACCACTAGGGCGCAAGCAAAAATTCTAGTGGCGCAAGGTGGCGCAAGCCATTTAGAATGTATACGTATAATAATTTTGGAAGAATTGTAAATGGGGAGGGTCCACCATATAGTTGACCTCCCCCCGGAAAATGGGCTACAGTTTCTGACCCATAAGGGCGCAAGCTATGAAATAAGCGGCGCAAGGTGGCGCAACCCCGGCGCAATCGAGCCATCATAAGCATTTTTCAAAATAATTCATGGGGGGGGCCAGCGCAGTTTCTGTCACGTGGCGTATATGCAATACCACTAGGGCGCAAGCAAAAATTCTAGTGGCGCAATGTGGCGCAAGCCATTTAGAATGTATACGTATAATAATTTTGGAAGAATTGTAAATGGGGAGGGTCTACCATATAGTTGACCTCCCCCCGGAAAATGGGCTACAGTTTCTGACCCATAAGGGCGCAAGCTATGAAATAAGCGGCGCAAGGTGGCGCAACCCCGGCGCAATCGAGCCATCACAAGCATTTTTCAAAATAATTCATTTGGGGGGCCAGCGCAGTTTCTGTCACGTGGCGTATATGCAATACCACTATGGCGCAAGCAAAAATTCTAGTAGCGCAAGGTGGCGCAAGCCCTTTAGAATGTACCCCTATAACAATTTTGGAAGAATTGTAAATGGGAGGGGCTATCGTATAGTTGACCCCTCCCAAGGAAAATAGGCTACAGTTTCTGACCCATAAGGGCGCAAGCTACGAAATAAGCGGCGCAAGGTGGCGCAACACCGGCGCAATCGAGCCATCATAAACATTTTTCAAAATAATTCATGGGGGGGGCCAACTTGACTGACCTAGGTATGATAATATTTTTAAACGAAATAATTTCAAGGCTTACCCACAAGATGAACAAAGCAGCATAAATTTTGCATTTCTCCGTTCAGTAGTATTGCAGATATTTATTTCTGAAATAATGTTATTAATATTTTGCACAAAAATAATGTAAGCAACGAAAGAATATGAATGTGAGTTTGGGAAAATTCTTTTTAATGTACCTATATTATGTGCATCTGTATTTCGAATGGCAAATAAACCAGAATTACTACGTACGAAGGATATGATCATGATGATAAACATTCTGGAGCTTGTAGGATACGATGTGCCATAAAAAATATATGCCTGTATTATAATCCAAAATATTTTTGGTGGCAAGGTCGTGATGTTACGATATAAGTTTGTGGCTTTCTCATTTTATGCCTTTGTTGCACAGTATCTACTAAGAATTTTTAGGCCCATTATTCTAGAAGAGATCTTCGTCATAACATCAAAGTAGGTACATGTTTCATGAAATAACAATGCCTACAAGAAAAATAATTTTTTAAAGCGAGAAATAATGTAGCTAATTTTCGACATTGTTGGATCGAGGGATAGACAACTCTAGAAATAAGTGGTACGCCTATAATTAGAAATCAGTGGAAAACATTAATAAGCTTCGAGTAAGAGGACATAATGACCAAGTTACATTTAGAAAGATTAAATAGGTTTAAGTTTTTACGTTTGGGTTGCAATTTCAAAATTCTGCAGATTGTTTTTCTAATACCTGTAACTAGAAATTGTTAAGTTTTATCGGGACTATTGGATTTGCAGAGTAGATAACTGATCCTTACGAATGATTGCGTAACTTCCAGGAAAGGAAAAACATATTTGACAGACCTTGAATGCGCGTTTATATTTGTGCAAGTTTACTGGTAGGTATAAGACTTGTTTTTGGAAGTAGGTAACTGGTTCTTTGTCGAATTTATTTATTGTGCAAATCATCATCTTTTAAAGTTTCGAGGTCAAGATGTCTTCTACCGTTCTGTTCTTTCATAGCGGGCCACACACTATTATTTTTACGCGAAGGTTTGGAGCTGGCTTGGAACGGCACACTTCAAAAGTGTATCTGACCACAAACGATTGCTTTAATCATACCGCTCAAGTTAGTAGTTCTTGAACGTGAAACACAGAGGTATCGATATATGTCCAAAAACTTAGTTTTTTCCTATATGCTTGGCGCGGCTCCTGACATTTTTGTAAATTACAAACAGTTTGACAGCAGTGACGGGTATTTTACAAAAATGTATTCGAGTTTTTCGCTTATAAACAAGAAGGCGTTCTATTATTTGTACTCTCTGGCGTTTGTCACCGCATCTGGATCATTAAATAAGAAGAGACGTTCAATTTTGAGCAAACATCGTTCTTCTAGAACCAAGACGAAGTTGCACTGATGACTACAGAAATTACCTAAGAATGCATTGTGCAACGTGTGAACATTTACTAGGAATACTGAAGCTATATGTATTTAACAACAACGGACGCGGTTATGAGATGGCAAGTATTTGGCTGCAAGACGAAATTACGAAGAACTGAAATTTTCAACTACGATTTTGCAGCAAGCTTTGGGTTACATTATTCTTGAAACACCAAGCTGTAACAAATGAATGGGTACCTTAGCCCTACCATCGTTTTTCTCCTATTCTTTGTTGTTTTCCATACCCTTCGCTTTTCTCCAACCCTTTCTAATACCTCCGTGTTGCTAACCTTATCTATCCAGTGTATGTTCATCATGCGTTTGTAGCACCACATGAAACACTTCTATTCTTTTTCACTGCGCTTCTCCTAATGTCCTAGTTTCGTACACTTACTATGCCGTACTCCATATTATACGTCTTTAAAAGTATCTTCCGAGTTTCTACATTAACGGTTCCCGAGGGTAGCAGTAGCATCTTTCTCTTAAACGTAACTCGGCCCTGCGCTATTCTTTGTTTTATATCTCTGACGCTTCTAATACCATCCAGAGTTATTTGACTTCCTAAATAGCAGAAATCCGCGACTTCCTCTATCTTCTCTTTCCTATTTGCATTTTGGTTTTCTTGTCATCGATCTTCATGCCCTAGCCCTGTGTCAAAATTACTTTCATTTCATTCGGAGCCATTCCTAATTCTTCTTTGCTGGATACTAACACTGCTATATCATCCGCAAATCTTAGAATGTTAATAGTTGGGTCCCGTATATTAATTCCTGAAGCTGTTCTGTCTTTAACAATACTCGTATTAATCGCATTTTCCATATACACATTACACAGTGTCCCAACTGGGACGGGGGATCAAATGATCCCTACTTTGGAAGGGTTTTTCATTACTTACACAACCGTATTTGTTTTATTCAATTCAATCAATTTGTTACCGAGAAATTGCTTCTTGAAGTTTCCAAGTAAAAAAAATAATAAAGCACAAAAAGGTTTAAACTATCGAATGTATTTGAATGGAAAAGTAACAAAATCAAGTAAACTAATAAGAATAAAAAGTAAGAACAAAAGAACATCAGAACAAATGTCAAAATAAACTTATTCGCCACAGTATAAAATCGTGTTTATTTACTAAATCAAAATGGTTTATTCTAAAGAAGAATGCCGGCTAATAACTCCTGAGGTCTTGAGAAATGTAAGATCTGGATTTGAATCCAGAATGTATTATTGTATGACAATTGGTGGAGGTCATTTCGAGCAATATATAATAATAATAATAATACTGTTTATTAAATTCCAATACCACGTCAAAATAAATGGAATACATAGGTATTCGAAAAGATATGGTGTACACACATACACACAGCTACAAAACTATAAATAAATTGCACACTTTAAGATATCAGTCCAAAAAAATCACTCGTACAATACAGTGCATTTTCCAGCAGAAATTGTTTTAACTTTCTCTTAAATATGCTTCTCGGTAGATTCAGGAACCTATCAGGAAGTTTGTTATAAAATTTAATGTACTCGTAATTAATGCCATGTTGGGATCGGGCAATTCTATGAAAAGGAATGCATAGTTTGTCCTGGTTCCTGGTATCATAGTCGTGATATGAGCTATTCTGTGGAAATTTCTTCAGATTATCGTAGGCATACAGCAAACATGTACCTAAGTATATATACAGATGGAAGAGTAAGTATACCCATTGTTTTAAATAATTCCTTGCAGCTTTGGAGCATGGTTGCCCCTGCGAGGATTCTGATGGCTTTTTTCTGTTTTAAAAATATTTCTTCTGCTCTGGGATGCATGCCCCATATTAGGATAGCATACGAAATACGACTATGAAAATTTGCATAGTATACAGTAGTTGCTGTTTCGTAGATTACACTTTAGGTATCTTAATGTGAACAGAATTGTTGCTAATTTCGAGTTCAGCATAGATATATGAGCGTCCCATCCCAAGTTGTGCTGAAACATAACTCCAAGAAATTTAACTGGATCCTGATTCTGGAATACTGCTGTCCGTGTAGAGAAGATAAGTTTCTCTGTTTTTCCTTGATTTAGCTGCAAATTGTTTGCACCAAACCACTCTTCTGCCTGTTCCAAGCTTCTCGTTCCCTTGGGCTGCAACGCTTCCAAATTCCGATGCTGGCTTAGGAAAGATGTGTCATCAGCGAATAAGCAAATATCATCCGCTTCAATGTTACTTGGTAAGTCATTGACATATATGACAAACAGCAAAGGCCCAAGAATTGAGCCCTGCGGCACACTTGCCGTGACTGTCTCCCAGACCGAAGACCGGTTATTAAAGGTCACTCTCTGTCTGCGATTCTCTAAGTAGGATGATAACAGTTTTAGAGGGATGCCTCTTATGCCATAATATTCCAGCTTTGAAAGTAACGTCCGATGACAAACTCTATCAAAAGCTTTGCTTAAGTCACAATACACACACTCAGTCATCAATCTATTGTCAAAACCGTTCGATAGTTTAAGCCTTTTTGTGCTTTTATTAATTTTCTAACTTGGAAACTTCAAGAAGCAATTTCTCGGTAACAAATTGATCGAATTGAATAAAACAAATACGGTTGTGTAAGTAATGAAAAACCCTTCCAAAGTAGGGATCATTTTTTGACCCCCCGTCCCATTTAAAAATTTTGGGGGTCGCTACCCCCCGCACAGGGCTAAAGTTGCAAGAATGATTATTGCATAAAAATATAAAAATCGAAGTGTTTTTGGATTTTTGTGAAAACGTTTATTTTGCTGAGTTTTACGGGGGTACAAGTTTTCGTTAGGACACCTTGTATAAGTTGAAAACTAGAGTTCATAACGCACATCTCTGTCCCATTCCCTTCCAGATATCTACTTCTTTTCTGGTCAAATTCTATACCAAACTGTCGTTTCCTCTTTGTAGACATCTTACGTTTGTAGACATCTTACGTTGTCGAAGGCTTTTTCTAAATCTACAAATCCTATACAGACGCTCTTTCCCTTGCTATTGTTTTACTCGTAAAGCTAAAATGGCCTCGCGCGTTCCTCTACTTCGCCTAAATCTGAACTGATCTCCTAATATTTCTACCGCTCTTTTCTCCATTCTTATTTGCATAATTCTAGTTAAAATTTTTGACTTGTGCTTCGCATGAATCACAATCTTTAGTTTCCCGAGCTCAACGTGACTTCTACCGTACCTTTTTTTGAAAATCTTAAATTTGAGATTACCACTATGTTGTGATCACTATCTATATCTGTTCCTGGATATATTCTGCAGTCCCTAACTTGATTTATAAATCTTTTCCTAACAAGACTGTAATCTATTTGATATCTCCCTATGTCTACTGGCGTCTTCCATGTATAGCGAACAATAGAATATTAAATTCTTTTTTGAACTATTGAAAATTTTCAAACCGTCAAGTACGCACCCATACTGTAATAATAAAGTTTCACAACGTCAATCCATGTATCAAAGCCTGAGCGGTAAGACTGCTTACACAACAAACCCTCCTATGTCATGTACTCTCTATTCACTAGAGGTAAATTGCTCCCTTTGTACTTCGGGGCGGGTCCAACTCCATGAATAGTTACAAAACTCGAGCACTATTTTTAGACTTGAAACAAATCTTTCATTATTAATCTGCCCTTAGAAAAACGGATGTGTTGCAGCACTGCAACACTTCTATTAGTATTTGAGTCTGCTTTTGCGGTCTGGTTTTGAAGCCAATACAATAATTATTTTAAATGGAAATGAGGGTTTCAGGTGCAATTTAAGGTGCTTAGCCTTTTTAATATAAAACTGCTTCAAAGTCGTTAGGTACGTTCACGTAATCCTGTAATATAATATAAACTGAGAATATTCCAAATTTACAGCTTTTTTCTGAAAGAAATTTGCCGATACATTAGAGATTGATATGAAATCTAGTTATTTCAACATTTCAAGAGAAAAGTGCATAACACTCGTACTACAACACCTAGTTTTTATCTTTAGAAACATGAGCATATATCACATTTACGATAAACTATTATAGAAAATTAATTTCTAGTTGCTACTTTCACAGTATTCTGTTTTATTTATATTTTATTTGTCCTCAGATTAGTCTAGACGCAGTAATGGCAACTGAGGTGGGCATTATTAAAATATAAAACTGTTACGTGATCGATGTCAAGTAACTGATAACTTTGACAATGCAAGTGCCTAGACAGATTAATCAGAGTATTTTTATTGGTAATTTCCGTTATGATATAGTATTTATCGAGGGATATCTGCAATGCTTATGCTATAAGAGAGTCATTTCAAAAGTTATGGTAGGCATTGCCTTTTGCTTTGAATTTACCGAATTTCCTGTAGTTGTGAAGTAGGTTGGTACTCAGAAGTTGATACCACTGTGAGGCCGCAAATCGTACCATGTGTAAAATCAATCATAAGTTACTTGTCATTCGTTAGACGTACTAGAAATTTTTTGAAAACAACAAAATTTTATTAATTTCTTATCTTCTCTGTTATCGCTGTGAACAGCATTCCATTAGCTGGTTTGCTTGTCTAGTTATGTACAGGCTGTCCTATTTTCGTTGTGATTTGGGGGTTTCTCATAGAAGTAGCAGATATAGAGCCTCGGGGTTTTTGCGAATCTGAGCTACTTTTCTGAGTATAATAGAATACGGAAACCAGAATTTGGATATCGTTTTTAGATTTGGAGAACAAAAATAATGTTGATTTTTATCGATTTTCAAAAACTCTCTCCAATTCTTTTTGTACTAAGCAGACTAAAACTGTTATGATTGACTCCTGCAGAACTTTTTCCAGGGAATTCAGTGGCGTACGTAGTTTTTTCTAGAGAGCGTATTTTTTGAGTTATGACATAAAGTTGAATTTTTTAAATGGAAACCACAGCAGGCTTGCGGCTTGGTCAAGTTCGAAAGGTCTTTTTTAAGCTATCAAAATATATATATATATACTTTTATATTCTCATTTCAAAAAACGGCAACGATTTTGGTACTTTTTAAGTTTTAACTTTAGAAAATATAAGATAGGTAGATACATCCAAGATACCTGTGATTTTAAGTTAACAACTGAATAATCATCTGTTGACATACATTAGCAAAAGTTGAATGTCGCTAGTTTTATTAATAGATATAGTTCTTTTCAAATATCTTGGCGTGTGTGTGCAGTAATCTGCGCATTACGTTCATATGTCTTTCTCCCTTTTGTAAAATGGATTTGTTGAATTTTAATTGCTGCCGTAAGATGACTTGAGAATATTCTCACGTTTCCGTATTTGATCTCACTCTTTCTTACTATGGTTGTGTGAAACAAAATGGTTCCAGTATTAATATGCTTATTTTGCAATATCCAGTGGTCACCAAGCAATTTATCAAAAATGATTGCCTTTCAAGTATAACTGTCAGTTTGATTGTCAGGTGTAAAGATGCCTGGAAATGTTTTTACCAAACAGCGTCGAGAAGTTTTACGAAATATTTTTGAATACTTTACTGGAAAGAAGGAAAATAATGGTCCCCTATTGCCTTTAACTTGTGACCAGGAGCGATTGGCCGATGCATCAAAAGTAAGTCTACGCAGCGTGTCGCGCATAGTTGGAGAGGAATAATGAGGTTTGTCTGCTACAACGCCCGGAAAAAGGCACAGCAAATCAAAATGAAAAAGTGAAGATGTAACTGACAGCATTAAAACCGAAGTAAAGAATGCTATTTATTCCATGAAAAAATTTTAAATAACGAATTAGAAACAAAACAAATAGTGGATATTTCTGACACAGGTTTGTGGCATTTATAACCAATAGCAGATTTAAGTACAAACTAGAAAATAACCGGTGTCTTTTGTGTGAATGGGCTAATGTTGTGGGTAAAAGAATACATTTCTTGAGGGAAAACGTCAAAATGCTCATTGCCGTGTGCCGTGTCCAGAGTCTCGGCGCACACGCTTGTCACGGTTCCTAGCAACAGCAAAATTTTGGAAACTACTGAACTGCTGGCGGTTGCTTGGATAATCGGATATGGCAGCGCAAACGCCAACAAATCTGAAAAATGCTATACTTAGTATATACAAATTGGCACTTCAAAATTATCAAAATTTCGAAATATATGACATAATTGCTGTTTTCAATGAATGTCGTCAGAATGTAAATGAATCAACAGGTACACAAAAAATTCCTAGATACCCATTTCCAGTATAATACTTAAGCATCGATTTATTAAATTTAGATACTCAGAAAGAAGACAACCAAGCGAAATGATGTTTTAGAGATTAAAATCAAATTTAATTCACTATGGGTAATTCAATAAACCTAGAAACAAAATTTATAATAAAGAAAATAGGGAAGGGGAAGAAATAAATGTTTTATCGTTGGTTGAGGCGACACCAAAAACTTGTCGCGAAATCGAATCACAAGTTGGTGTTTCCAAAACAAAAGTTCAAAAATATTTAAAAAAGCAAATATAGGCCATATAAAATTCAAATCATTCACCTTCTTTTCCCGGGAGATCAAGAAAGAAGGTTTAATTTTTGTAGGTGGTACTTAAATAAAATTCAAGAAAATTCAGAATTTGGACGATCTGTCATTTGGACAGATGAAACTCACATAAGCAGCGTGGGATTATTTGACAGGCATAATGTGTGCCACTGGTCTGATACAAATCAGCACCAAACTTTTGAACGCCAGAGGCAAGGACGTTTTGGATTCAACGTTTCTTGTTTTATTTTGGGTGGTCAACTAGCATACCAAATTTTTGATGGAAACTTAAAAGGATTTGAGATACATTAATTTACTGAATATTAACGCACAGGCGATAATGGAAAATGTTCCGTTAATAAACATAAACAGAGTATATTTCCAACAAGATGGTGCCCCTACACACAATTCTGCAATAGTTAGAAATTATGTATTTAGAAAATCATTTTCCGGGTAGATGGTCGAGTACAAATGGACCTATATTGTGGCCTGCAAGATCACCGGATCTGAGTATATTAGACTTTGTTGTTTGGGCATTTTTAAAAGAAAAATATACATACGAAGATATAACAATCAAGCCGAGCTAGCAGAGGCAACACATGCAGCTTTCCGATATTTGCAAGCCCATCCTATTTTTAAATTAATGCCATCAATCTATTAACTAAAAGATGTAGATTGTGTGTTGAAAAACATGGCAATCAATTTGAGCAGTTCCTATAATTTTGTCGTTTATTATTTTTCTTGTTTTTGCTTCTTTTGTTTGTTTTGCTGTTTTTTCTGTTTTTGCTGCTTTTATTTCAGTTGTTATTGAAAGTTGGTAACATAAAATCACAGGTATCTTGGATATACCTACCTATCTTATATTTTCTAAAGGTAAAAAGTACCAAAATTTTTGTCGTTTTTTGAAATAACAATATAAAAGTATATATATTTTGATAGCTTAAAAAAAGACCGTTCCAACTTGACCAAAGCCTGCTGTGGTTTCCATTTAAAAAATATTTGTGGTGGCGTGTTAGACTACCCAAAGGACTTGTACCTTGACGCAGTTCTAGTAATACTGGGACGGGTGGGATGGCTTGCGCGCTTCAATGATCTAAAGAGCCGAACCATAAGTTTAACCATATTGGAGGGGTTTTTATTTGAGAAGCCAGACTAAATCAAGTCCCTGAAAGGGGGCAGCAGCTCTTTCAGTAATCATAGTGGCAGAGATCGTGAGGGTCGGTATGGCACTGTGATACACACTACTGCGATGTGGAAGGCAACGGGAAACCACCACATTATTATATCCCTGGTACAGCGTACTTCGAATTTATGATGATGGCACTTTCTGGAGTAAAATATTCCGGAGGTAAAATAGTCCCACATTCGGATCTCCGGGCGGGGACTGCTTCGGGGGGAGTCATCAGAAATGATAAGTGTAACATCTCACGAGTCGGAGCGTGGAATGTTAGAAGCATGAAACAAGTAGGAAAGTTAGAGAATTTGAAAATTGAGATGGATAGGTTAGCATTAGACGTAGTAGGTATTAGTGAAATGCGATGGCCAGAAGCCGGAGACTTCTGGAGCGGAGATTTTAGAGTAATACACACAGGATCTGTAGGAGGAAATTCGGGAGTAGGAATTGTTATGCGGAAAAAAGTAGGGCAGAGTGTAGAAAATTTCTTACAGCAAAGTGACAGGGTAGTTATGGTTAGGTTAGATTCGAAACCTGTAAAAACAGTAATAATAGAGGTATATATGCCCACTTGTAACTACAGTGATGAGGTCGTAGAGGCAGTTTATAGTGATATTGAACATGTGCTAGATTTTGTGAGAGGACACGAAAATTTAATAATTATAGGAGATTTCAATGCAGTCGTAGGCACAGGGCGAGAGGGCGGAATAGTTGGTCCCTTTGGATTAGGCAATAGGAACGATAGGGGAGTGAGACTGATAGAGTTCTGCGATAAACATAACTTAACGGTCGCGAACACTCTATTTCACCATCATGTTAGGAGACGCTACACGTGGAAGATGCCAGGAGACCTAGGGAGATATCAAATAGATTACATTCTTGTTAGGCAAAGATTTAGAAATCAAGTTAGGGATTGTAGAAGTTATCCAGGAGCAGATACAGATAGTGATCACAATATAGTCGTTATGAAGACCAATCTTAAATTTAAGATTTTGAAAAAACGAAGCGGAAGAAGGTATCTTGACCCAGAGAAACTAAAAGATGATGATACGCGCGATAAGTTCGAGAAAAAGACAAACGAAGTACTAAAGGGCGCGGGCGAAAATATTGTTAGGGACAGAGGAAGAATGGAATTGCATTAAAAATAGTTTAGTTTCCTCAGCTAGGGATATTTTGGGTCATAAACAGAATGAAAGCAGGAAACCCTGGATAACAAAACATATTGTGAGTCTAATAGAGGAAAGGCGCAAATATAAAAATAGGTTAGATGAAATAGGGAAACAAAGATATAAGGCGATCAAGTGGGAAATTATTCGGAAATGTAGGAAAGCAAAAGAGCAATGGATCGATGATAAGTGCAAAGAAGTGGAAAATAAGTTCGAAATAGGAAAGACTGATGAAGCATATAAAATAATTAGAAGAAATTTTAGAGAAATTGGATCTAGTACCAAAAGCATTAGGAATGAGGCAGGAGATATCCTAATCGAAAGCGGGGAGAAGGCAGATAGGTGGAAAGAATATTTAGGAAACTTATATGCGGGACAGGAAGTGCAAGATATATTAGAAAGTGAAAGCAGTGTAGAAGGGGATAACCAAAGGGAGTCCTATAATGAGAGAAGAGTTTGAGCTAGCACTAAAAAGTTTAAGGAATAATAAAGCACCAGGTATAGATGGCTTGCAGGCAGAAATCTTAAAGTGCGCAGGTCAAGATGTAATAGATCGTTTATTTAAATTAGTTAGTCGCATATACCTGACAGGCGAGATTCCAGAGGATTACAAACTGAACATCATGGTAGCTTTGCCAAAAAGGAAAGGCGCGGATAGATGCGAAAATTTTAGAACTATCAGTTTAACTTCCCATGCGTCAAAAATTTTAACTAGAATTGTGCAAAGAAGGATGGAGAAAAAGGCGGAAGAAATATTAGGAGAAGATCAGTTTGGATTTAGACGAAATAGAGGAACGCGCGAGGCCATTCTAGCTTTACGAGTAATTATAGAAAAAACGATAGAAAAGAGAAAGAGCGTATATATAGGATTTGTAGATTTAGAAAAAGCCTTCGACAACGTAAAATGGGGGAAGATGTTCGAAGTGCTGAGAAAGGTAGGGATGAAATACAGGGACAGAAGAATAATACATAATCTCTACAAAGAGCAAAAGGCAGTTATAGAATGTGAGCAGGAACGAAGGGAAGTAGATATCCGGAAGGGAGTGAGACAGGGATGTTCATTGTCACCTCTAGTTTTCAACTTATATATCGAAGATGCGATTAATATTGTTAAGGAAAGAACAGCCTCAGGGATCAATGTACAGGGCCAAACTATTAACATGCTCAGATTTGCGGATGATATAGCAGTGTTAGCATCTAGCAAAGAAGAATTAGGAGCGGCTTTGAATGAAATGGAAGCAGTTGTGACACAGGGCTACGGCATGAAAATCAATAAAAAGAAAACTAAAATTTTGGTATGTAGATGGAGTGAAAATAGAACTAAAATTGAAATACAAATAGGAAATGAGAAGATAGAGGAGGTCGCGGATTTCTGCTACTTAGGAAGTAAAATAACCCAAGACGGTAGGAGCACTAAAGATATAAAACAAAGAATGGCGCAGGGACGAGTTGCGTTTAACAAAAAGAAACAACTGTTATGTTCGAGAACGGTTAATATAGAGACTAGGAAGAGACTCTTAAAGTCGTATGTATGGAGTACGGCATTATACGGGTGCGAAACTTGGACAATAGGAGAAGCGGATAGAAAAAGAGTAGAAGCGTTTGAACTGTGGTGTTACAGACGCATGATGAAGATACCGTGGATAGATAAGGTTAGCAATAGGGAAGTATTAGAAAGAGTTGGGGAAAGGCGAAAGGTATGGAAAACAATAAAGAGTAGGAGAGATAGGATGGTAGGACACCTTCTAAGACACGAAGGAATAGTTCGCGACATACTAGAGTCAGAGATAGGAATAAAAAGAGGTAGGGGTAGGCCTAGATTAGACTACTGCTCTCAAATAGTTAGGGATGTAGGATGTTCTACTTTTAGGGAAATGCGTAGGTTAGCTCAGGATAGAAAAGAATGGAGGTACGCGTCCAACCAGTCTTCGGACTGAGAACCTTATGATGATGATGGCGTGTTAGAAGAAAGTGAAATATCCGGGGAAATACCCTAGCGTATAAAACTATTTGTAAAACTGAAACTACATAATATGCGTAAATTTTTATGCCTAACCCACTTACGGATATATGCATATTATATTCATGCATCTAAGCAATCTGCTTTTATTTTAGGTCGGTAATCTGAATCTACGAGCAGCCAGTCGAATTATTAGGTGGAAAATCATAGTTCAAAGCAGTTCTTGTTGCTGGATCACTACACCAAACAAATATTTGGTATGGGAATTATTTCTATCCCGCTGGACTTGCACCTTCACGCAATTCTACTAACACAACTGGAACGGGCGTAATGGCTTCTGCATCTTAGCCGAAGCATATTGCGGGGACTTTAATGAAATACCAGACAAAGACAAGTACCTGAAAAAGGGAAACTAAGGAAACGATTTCTTTAGTGAGTAGGATAGCTGTGGGGGCTGGTGGATGCACTACTACGATGCAGTACAGCGTTACCAATTTCTAGAAAGACGGTATCATCTGGAGTAAGAGTTTAAGGAGGTGAAATAGTCCCACATTCAAATATAGCGAAAGGTATTGCTTCGGATGGAGTCATCGATAATATAATAATTATATAAATTTCTCAAATATAACCTTTTATAATTAGAGGTTAATAAATTACATATTTCATTTGACAAAATCAGTTTTTGTACGTGAAATTAATAATAATGAACAATAATTAGTTACAACCAGAAATTTGAAAAATATTCATAGCTATAAAAAATATTCATTTTTACATCTCAACTTCTCTTGCCGAATTTAGTTTTTATTACACTTGAGAAATGCGGAGCTTTATTATTCAACTTTAATCAGTGCATGTTGGATATTTTTATAGTAAGGGAATTTCTTTTCAGCGCTCCAGATTGTGCAGTATTCCCGCATATATTAATTTGCGGCAGGGGTAGCAATTTGTTCCGCTGCTTACTCACATGCTGTTTATGAGTGAGATTTCCGGAGGCAGAAAGCTTGTCCCCGCGAGAATCTTTTATATTACGGAACTATCCAGCGACGAATAGCAGCTAGCAGCTCTATCAAAATATCGTACTTACAGACCTAAATTCAAACGTCGGAGATGTCAGCAAAGTAGATCGTATCTTTATAGACCAGCTTGAGGGAACACCGAGTAGGAACGGCGTACGATTGTATTTGTACCTTCCAGCGAAATGCAGATGAAGCAGATGATTCGGAAAGATCTGCTTTAAATCGAACATATTCCTTACATTTCCCACTATTAGTGATAACGAATATTATTGTGGAAAATTGATGTTTCACTTTTATATTTTCGTAATAAATGGTTAATTTCCCGCCATATCATTTTCTTCATTACAATCAACTCCATTTTACACACATTTTAAGGTAGTATGCCGTTTTGAATATTTTTTAAGTATATTTTCTTAAGTAGGTACCCAATAAATTATAAGTAGTAATATCACAAAAGAGTGAAACTGAATTTCAAATAATTCGACAGTTTTTTCACGATAGCCCAAAGCGATGGAGCGAGCATTGCCAAATGGTAACGAGTTTGAGAACCAGAATTAAGTACAGAATTATTTTCTATTTGTCCAACTCTTGAGTGATAGGTATTTCTAAGAGGTAAATCTTTGATTTTCATACATTTTATCAATCTACAAACTATTGCCTTTGACATAATATTTAATTGACATTATTTGTCAATCAAGAGCAAAAATCTAGCTACAGGCACTATTCTCTAGAATAATCTCAAGACCATATTCTCAATAGTAATATCACAAGAGACAGAATAAATTGAAAACAATTCGGCAGTTTTTCGACAACTAGTTGCCAGACAATAGTCACGACAGTCCGGAGGGCTGGAGGAGGTATTACCAAATGGCAACTAGATTGAGAAACAAAACTGGAGAATTATTTTCTATTTATAGAACTCTTTAGTGATATTTGAGAGGATTATTTTTTGACCCACACTTTTGAAGGAACTACAAAACTGCATTAATTTCTGAGTTTACAAACTGTTATATTTGTAACAATATTTAGTTGACATTTTGTCAAATAAGAAAAAAGCTACAGCACTATTATATCGGCAATAATCCCAAGACCATATTCTCTGTAGTACTACAATAAGTGGTCTGGAATTTCCGGGAATTTTGCGAAAGCTGTTGCTTAGTAACCACAAGTGTAAATTGGACAGTTAAAAGATCACGAGTGCTTTGCGCGAGTGGTCTTCTGTCAAATGTCCACGAGTAGTTAGTAAGCAACAGCTTGAGTAAAATTACCTTCAATTTAAAAATTTAAGGGTGCTGTCCCCTTTAGCTTAGGGGTTGAAGTTACATGAATGAAAACATGGAATTCATATTTCTCCCTTAAAACCAACATCGCCGTGACTGCGCTTATTGCTTAAAAATGATGTCAAATGGTAGATATAAAATCGCACTTACTGGTGTTAAGGTGCTTAATTAATGTTATCTTGAAGGTGCACTTTCTCGGTGGTTAGAGGTACGATTTAAAAAAATAAACAATTGTTATAAAGAGAATTGAAAGCCCTTTCAAACGGTGTGTATCTTGATACCACCTTCCATTTAACAATTTAAGGGTGCTGTACCCTCCAGCTTTGGGGTTGAAGTTACATGAATGAAAACATGGAATTGAGATGTCCCCCTTACAACCAAAATCGACGTGTCTGAGCTTTTTGCGTAAAAATTATGCCAAATGGTATAAAATCGCACTTACCTACTATTTTCAGTGTACCACCCTGTATAATCAAGGTCATAATGGAAGACCATAATCTTTCTCACAGTTCGAAGGAATGAACTGTCACTTATTTATATAACTATTTATATTATTTTAATTGTAAACTTTGCCTTGGGTTTGGAGAAAAATTTACTAATATTTGTACAAATAAGTTATCTCTGTTTTTCTTACAAAAATCGATGCAATGTTGTAGTATTTACCGGTTTGTTACAAAGAAAAATTATTATCATAAAAGACTCTTACTGTAACTTTTTCAAAATGATGATCCCGGGCCAATCAGCTTATTCTTTTGCTATGAAAGACCCGTCATCTTTGGAGGAATTATCGGCAATTACACATCTCTAGTATGTCTCGTTTATTCACTAAGGACTATCGCATATCTATTTATAATGTTTTAAACAATAAAAGTATTTGTTATCTTCTTTAATTTTAATTGCGTAATGGTATTTAATGCTATATTAAACGGTGAATATCTTTCATTTTTACCTTACAATAATATCAATAATTTCATAAAGATAATGTAGATACTAGAAAGTTTTTTTGTGATACCTATACTTTACAATCACATGATCGCAATTAAAAAGTTTAAGTTTAGCACTGGATTAATTTCAAGGCTGATTTGTTGCACTATGAAGATCTAATGAACCTTTTGCTATTACAATAATTTCAGCAGCATTAGGTAACCGGCGTTTTGATTTATGTTCCAAAATATTCGTAGCGATAATAATAATTAATTATTAGAACGCAAATAAATGAAATTTCTTCTTGATAAATGATGACAAACTTAATTCAAGTTTTGTATCAAGTATTTGGTTATATGTGCAAACAAATGGAACAAAATATGAGCATCTTTTGCATGCAACAAAATTTTGAAAACTTTCACTTGTTCACATAACATTTGCACAACTTTCTATACAAATATCCTCGCACGCAGATATATCAAAGAAATCTTAGCAACTCAAATGGAAATAATAGCAGGAAAAAAGGTAAAATTGAATTGGCAAAAATGAACATGTTTTTGATGGAAATTTTAATCTTCCATGAGACAGCCAACAATTTGCATTTGTAAAATAAGAAATAAAAAATTCTTCGGAACCCCATAAGGAAGCAAAATAGTACTAAGATAAATTGGTTTTCGAAAACATTTTTATTTCATTTTTTCGTATGATAATTGTTCACTGTCCCATCTTTCTGTATGTTTGACGTCTACCATGATTAATGGGCTTGAAACAGAGGCAGGATTCTGATCAACATCATTGGCATACCACAGTAGCATTAACTTTAAATGATTTTTTTTCTCTCAAGCGGTACTTTTTTGGGACTCGCAACAAGTATATTTTTTTTACAATAAATCCAGTTCTCTTTCCATAAAACCAGTAATTGTTTTAAAATTTGTACCGGCGGACAAAATACCACGAAAACAAAAGAAGGTTTGGGGTGAAAGTTAGCACCCTCTACTTTTTACTCAAAAGTAAGTACATATTATTATTTAGCTACCCATAAAACCCTCCTATACCAATTTTCACTGAAATAGCTGCAAAGGAGAAATAACGAAAAAATTAAATAAAAAATTGATCTTCGAAGGTACATAACATTTTAAGGAAGCAGAAATGTACTAAGATAAATTGGTTCAGATTGGTTTCTTTTGACTCAAGGAAGCTATATTTGAATTATGACCCATTCTTAACAGGACACCCTGTATACTGCAGCGTACATTGAACTCTGAATTCATTCTCGTGCAGTGACGTTATTCAATTAATAAGTGTCTTAAAATGCTAAAAGTAATTAAAAACAAATAATTCTTAGTATTAGAATAAGCAAAAATCTTTAAAGTTCCAACTTGAAACTAATAAAGATTTTATCTGCACTGAAAGTAGTCTTTATGGGTTTTAAAGCTTGAGGTTTGCTTTCCGAATTTTAAATTTCAGCTGGAAACTAATACAACTTTTATCTGCACTGAAAGTAGTTTCTATATTTGTTAAACTTGGGGGTTTACTTTTTCAAATCTACAAATAATATTGCTCGTTTTTCGTATAAAAAAATATCTACTACAGAAACATGCTAACATAGTCTTTAAACACGTTGAAATCGAAATTACTTTCTCTTCGTTTCCCTCCACTTTCAAGGAATGTAGTAAAAAAGTACATTAGTATGTTCATCTCTTTATTTATTGTAAGGATTTACAATTTTAAGGTTACATTCAAATTATATAATATAATTTTTTCCTTAAGCATAGGTACCAAAATCAATGATGTTCTACGAATTCTTTCCATAACTCGTTCACGATCTCTTGCATATATTTCCCATGATCCTTTTCTGCTTGTATCTTTCTTTGAAATGGAGCTGCAGGAAGTTAAACATTCTGATGTTTTTGATGGAGAAGGTAGCGAGAAGAGAATAAAGTATTGGTTAAGTGGTTGAGATTTGATAAGACTCATAACAGCTGGATTGATAAGAAGAATCACATTTAATGTTGTAATATTAGGAATATAATAAAACTAAAAATAAAATTGGTGTCTTTTATTTAAGTTTTGCATTTAACCAAAGAATAGTGTACAATTATGCATGATAGTAACAAAACTAAAGAGACAAAAAACATTAGTGTAGAATAAAAATAAATAGGAATTCTTGCATGATTCCATATAAGACATTTCCATTCTGATTCGGCTAAAGGTCCTTTCTGGTACAAGTATCATATTTTCACATGCACATAATAGGTATTGTCAGACTTTTCTGCTCCTAATTCATTCACGAGCAATTTTAATTCGCCAACAAAATATGAGCATCTTTTGCATGCAACAAAATTTTGAAAACTTTCACTTGTTCACATAACATTTGCACAACTTTCTATACAAATATCCTCGCACGCAGATATATCAAAGAAATCTTAGCAGAAATAATAGCAGGAAAAAAGGTAAAATTGCAAGAACAATTGCAATGAGGTAACCAAGTATTGGAAATGCAATGCAGTCTTAAAAGTATGCAGCCGATTCTATACCTGACTCTCTGTACATGCTGCTACACAGCTACACCATTTTTGGAATACAGCGCTTATTTCTACCTCCAGCTCATTGACGTGACCTTGAACATGATACCTACAATCATATTACATTAATATTATTGAATATTATAGTGCTGCAATATTTGGGTAGTAATTTAACCCCTCTAAAGCCATGTTATTTTTTTCAATTACAGCGATTTGGTCCAGAAACGACCGTATATGTCTACTCGGACAGGAATCATTTATATACAGAAAAACTTATTTCCTCAAAAACTGATGTTATTGGAGCAAATTTATATTTATTTGGGTATCAATTCAGGTTCGTCAATTAATTGTTAGTTAAAACACAGAAAGCTTAAAAATATGTCTTGACTTCTTGATACTTTAAATTTTGGTTCAGAATCTCTAGGTACCGACTTTTCCAATAATTGCTTTCCGTTATTTGGTTATTATTTGACTAAAGATATTTCCAATTCTGAAAATTTGGATTCGCACATAAACGCCTACGAACTTTTGAATGAAAATATGTATTTTCAAATTAATGGCACTTCCGATTATACTGGATATGCCTACCAAGTTAATTATTTTATTTGATAGATCATATTTTTGAGGGCAGATATACACAACATAGTGAGTTGCCACTTAAACTTTTCCCAGGATGCTTCTAATTTGCTTAAGATTTATACAGGGTGTTGTTAATCTGATGAATTTAAATAACGTTAGGATTGTAATAGTCAATTTTCTTAAATTGAATATCCTGCATATTACTTCAACATCTGAAACAGAATGGAATTCTTCAAAGAGACCGATTATTCCATCTTTTCTCCCTGTACCCACAACTGCATTAAAATCTCCTACAATTATTAAATTTTTATGCCCCATCACAAAATCTAGCGCATATTAGACATCGCTATAATCTGCCTCTACAGCCTCATCACTATAATTAGACGTGGGCATATACATACGTATCTAAGCTAACCATAACTACCCTGTTATTTTTCTGTAAGAAATTTCCTACACTCTGCCGTATTTTCTTCTTCATAACAGTTCCTGCTTCCGAATTTCCACCTATCTACCCTGTGTGTATTACTCTAAAATCTCTGCTCCAAAACTTTCCAGCTTATGGTCATCGCACCTCACTGATACCTACTTATGTCTAATGCTAACCTATCAATTTCTATTATCAAATTTTCTAACTTTCCTGCTTGTTTCATGCTGTTAACATTCCACGCTCCTACTCGTGAAATGTTACCCATATTATTGCTGATGACTCCCCTCGAAGCTGTCCCCGCCCGGAGATCCGAATGTGGGACTATTTTACCTCTGTAATATATTACTCCAAAAGTGCCATCATCATAAAACTTTCAGTACACTGTTCTAGGGATAAAATAATATGGGGGTTTCCCGTTGCCTTCCACTTCCCAGAAGGAGTATCAAAGTGCCACAGTTTCTGCCACTCTGATTACTGAAAGAGTTGCTGTCCTCTTTCAGTGGCCTCTTTCTAGGAATGACTGCATATAGGTACACCATAAGACAATTTGTGATGAAAGCTACCGAATCATTCCTGTCCGATAAAAATTGTGAATTGCTCTGGCGTATAAGTAATGTGAATGTCAAAAATTAATCTAACCACAACCGCTATTGCAAGATTGTCCAGAAGTATCCTTATGACGCCATAATGGCCAGATTTTAAGTAAATATTTGATTAGTTCTGCAGCCTGACATGTAGCATACGCATACGGTTCCTTTACTTTCTGATTGGTTTATTAGATATCAAGCACCGAAAGATTTTTAATATTTCCTTACTTTTCCATCGCGGGTGTGCAAGTAGGATTGATCGTGCTTATTTAATTTTGATATCGCGGTTGATTATAAAAAAGATATTCAAGGAAATTTCTTATTACGTAGGTAAATACGATAAAAGATCGTGTTCCTAAAGTCCAAGGAAACAACCCCTTCCCTGATGCAAAAAATATATTACTACAGAATTTTTAGAGGACACATGGAGGAGTAAAATGAGATAAATTGTTAATCTGACTATTTAGAGGCTTCACTCAAAATAAATCTGACAATGCAAGGCTTCTATATCCGGCATACTTATGTTATTTTACATGATAAAAAATACCAAATTGGACCTTCAAGTCACTCAGTTCAACAAATTGACGAATTGATGAATTTATTATCGTCCTCATTTTATTCTTTTTTCTGAACTTATAATCAGTATAAAGCTGCCCGTTATCAATATGAATTTTAAATGAAAATTTCAGGATTCAATCCCACTCCAACTTCCAGGTCTCTAATGGCCCCCGCAGAATTAACGATCTGAGGATTATTGGTTTAATCCCGAAATATTTATTTGATTAGATTTGTTAGAATTTAATCCCAATTTGCGTAAAATACAATAAGGACCCACTCGGTTTAAATCTGCTTCAGCAGGATAACGATATGAAAGGCCATAATTTGCTTAGTCAGCGTAGATTATACATTTCCCGTTTTAAAAACCGTTTATTTGTTAATGAAACATATAAATTATAGGAAATCTATAATGTGTCCTTCATAGCTTAACGTGTATTTATATTTGTGGCAAAATCAGATGCAATTATTTGGCAACGGCACTATTCTATATGCGCTTGTCAAAAAAATCATAAGAAATCGAGCATGTATTGTACGTTTCTATGGCAACGTTCGTTCAAGGACTACCGATTGTGCACACTAAGCCTTAAAAGTGCAACTACGTACGAGTTCTTGGTGATAAAGTACAGTGTCCAACTCTCGAATTAGGGCTGGCATAACTCATTCATTGGATAATGCGCTATTCATGTCTGTTGGGAACCCATGGAGAATTCCATAAATTTTGGTGCATATTGGACATTTACATCCTGATTACCAAACCACATTTAAAACATGCAATATTTAAACAAAGACCTGCTAAAAGCACGTACTTACATAGAGACACATAGCTGACTGTGACGGATAGATATTTCGAAAATTCATCCGCGTACAAATGGTACTGACAATTCTTAATATATTGATAAAATGGAGAAGCATAGATAGTATATAATATGGGCCCCAAAATGCTTCCTTGCGAAACACCAGACGATATTGACAAAGAGGAAGAAATTGGTCCATTCAAATCAACATGTTGTGTACGGCCAGATAAGAAAGACGAGATAAAACTCGAGATAAAATTTATTGCCTTAATACCAAAACCAATATAATGTAAAATTGCCTGCAATATGTGGTGATTTATCATATCAAATGCCTTTGCGTAATCTAGCAAAATTAATACACCCAATCGATTATCATCTGCTGCCTCCAGTATACTATCAACTAGGGCACTAGCACAGAACTGGTGCTTGCAATATTAACAAATAAACTATTTACAGCTGACAAATTTACAGGCAGTTGCACACTTTTGTTCTTGCACAAATTTAATTTTTTAGATTCCTTCCAAGTGTCATTCTGATTGGCAAACCTTAATTTGCCTTCTTCTGCCTTTGAATTGATGAGTTAACAAAGTTCCTCAGCTCCTTGTTGTAGTTCCAGTGCTGAGGCAGATTAGTAACCTTCTTAGAGAAAAGATCTGGCAATTTCTGCAGTAATTTAATGTTAAGAGTATTCCAAAGAGGTTTAAGTTTGTAATCAGTAGTTGCAACACTGTACATACTTCCTTTGGAGGCCCACCCTTTATTAAAACCATATTGTGGCGAGCACCAGTTAACAATTTTACCCTCTGTGCTAGTTTTTAATTTTTCAGCATTTTCTTTCTGGACAGTACGTCTGCTTTTGTCACATAGTTTGTGAATTTCACAATTACGAGGCGCATCTTACCATCTACTTTGCGTGATACACCATGTACGCGGTCCATATCATCTCCTGAACCTTCTCATTGGCGGATTCCCCCAGCCCAAATATTCGTATGTTAATTCGTCTTAAGTATTGCTCAAGTGCATAGGTTTTTTCGTATAATGATGTTCTTAACTTATTATTTTCCTCTTATTGTTCAAATTCTTCCAGTTTCATATCCATCTGTTCGGAAATTTTGAGTACCTACAGATTCTCTAGTTGTCTTTGTCAGGAGCTCTGTGTTTTGACTAAATAGGTACATTTAGGATGGATGCCTCCATGGTTTTATTAATTTCACTTCTCGTAAGCGTCATAATTCGGAGATACTTATCACCACCGAACAAACGAACACTACCACTTTCTTCTAGAACACAAGAATCAATAATTTCTTTAAAATTTGTTTGTGTCAATTGACACTAAAATTTCGAAAGAGCTGCATCTATACGTGTTTAGAACAGCCGGCCTCTTCCAATTTTAATACTACTCTACAATATTTGTCTTAGTAAATCAATTAATATTTTTGTGTTGTATTTAGGAGTAAAAAAATCTAGTGGTTATCATTTATCCTAAATGACCATAGTTTGACTTCGGTACCTACTTAAAGCGCGTTAAGCACAGAGACAGAATTTAAAATATGCTTTTCTATGTAACTTTTCAGAGAAGAATATTTAGATAACAATATTTTTGCCCAATCGTCACCATAATTTTTCTAAAGTATTGGCATTAAAGGGACGTCCTGTATAAACCTTTCACTGTACTCAAGCTAAATCTAGATTTTCGCTGCTTTGCTCTAACAATCGCACAAATCAATAGAAACTGCAAACGTGAAATCGCCAAGTTGGAAGAAGCCTTTGTAATTGTTATTGAAGCTTGTAAGCTTGACAAAGAGAGAGTTGCCTAACACCTACGATGAATTCCGGGACAAATACTGGTTTGTTTCCATTGTAATTTCACCGCGGTATTTTAAGAATGCTCCAGATGTGCTATTAGCTGAGAATTTCTGTCTGCCTTTGACAAGAGCTTATCTCAGATACTTCTCCAACTTCAATAAAATACTTAAGTGCATAGTGTCGAGCTGCAGTTTCACGAATCAATGATTCTGTCCGCTTTGCCAGCAAATCCTAAATTTAGTACCTACCATTTATGATGGGGAAATTTGTAATTTCGTTCACCAAACGTAATTTGAATTTGCAGCAACATGTGTTGTAGAAGCCTGTGGCAATGGCGACTGCGATGGTCGGTAGGTATTTGTTGCTCATTGCATATGCTAAATTTGAAACTAAAAGTCGACCTTCGACATGTAGCTTGTCTTTTTGATTATACCAACTCCGGTTTCCCCTACTATTCGTAAGTTTGTGAATCATTTTCTGAATAATTTTCATTCAATGACGGGATATGTCCCAGGTTTGAGAAGGGAATTCAAAGGAAACTTTAATACCAAAAATCAGTTTTCCGAAGGAACTGCTTTGTTAGTAGGGAACATTCTAACTTCAGCAGATGCTGAAAATCGCAGAGAAATTTGGTAGAATCTAATCGAGAATATTGATATGAAAAGCTCCAGCAGGCACGCATTGAAGACTACGAGGAAATTAAATAATGATCTCAAACACCAAACACTGCCGTAACAGTTAATAAAATCGATAATTACGAAGTCGGTTGTCTCAATATCGACGTGTGCTCATTCCACAATATATATTGCAATATATGCAATGTATTAATTGAAGATATTTTGACGAGTTGCTCTAATAAGTTATAGGCCTACTAAAAGATTCTGGGAAGGTCACACCCGATTTATTCCATTTTCGAAGTACGAAGAGGCGAACAGGGAACTTGGCATCGCACTTCAAACGATCACAATGTGTTTCTTCCCAGCAACTAATTTAGTTGAGAGCCAAACATGACAGAACTGCAGGTTTCGAGCACCATGTTATCTGGGACCTGGACTAATAATGGAATCCTACTTTAGAAGCTAACGTAGAGCAAATGGGAAGCAAGTCTATAGACCTTGAGTTACATTGCCTTTGGATTTGTGTTTTCCGACTGCCAAATACTGAGATCATTCTCTTCAAAACTAAAATCTCGCAAGAATTCTTTAGAAATACAGTCCGAACATGGACGGATCTCCAAATGGGTAACGGGTATCGTTGTTAATAGGCGGGAAAAGTGAGGGCATCCATGACGCTCTGCAGGATTGTAATTTCGCTGCAGAATGTGACTAAAGCACAATGAAACGATATCCTTGAAGGTTAGCAAACATATACTTTCTGACCCACGCCAAATTCGTTAACTCATGTCCATCCGGTGATCTTGGTTAATTCTAAAACAAAGTTTCTTAAGAATTTTAGTACACAATTGAAAAACAATCTCTGGTGAGCTGATGTTACTTGGAGGTTTTCGCAAAGAAATTTAAATGAACCTTTGCTCACAAGATGCTCTCTTAAAATAAAAGATAAATTAAATGGTTTTCCCTTCAACCGGCGAGATCTCCGAAGTTGCATATTTTAATAGTTTTATTCTGAAAATTATTCTCTGGGATCTTATGGGTAAATTTCTGTGCATCGGTGGTAAGTTGGTAAGTATCAATTTGCTATCGTGCATCGTGGCCAGGGAAAGCTATGTTTAAATACGGGACTGTATGGCGCTGAGATGTGGTACTTGTTTGAGTTAGGCAAGAATGGCATTGAAGGCGGGCTTCAGTCTTAAATATAAAAGTGTTTATTATGTCATGCCGAAACTTGGGATAATCATGGTAGTCAAATCCAAATGGTAAACATTTAAACACTGACTTGTTTTATGCAATGACATCATATTACCACAATGACCGGGAGGGGTGCAATTATCTGGAGTTAGTTTAAGTTTGATTTAGTAACCAACAACAGATAGGCTATTTCGAGGTTATGATGGAGGGGGCCCCACTCTTTTTATGTATGCTAGGTCAAGTATGTGGTGGTAACTGAATGATGCATTATTGTTAAGTTGGTTATAGGGTGGACAGTTGACAGTTGATGATTAGAAAATGGTGGTTGTTTGAGTAGTATAAAATAAAACGCAATTTATGCCATTGTATGTTTTATTAACCTACGAACTAAAACACTACATGGTGTCAGGTGTGGATGATTTAAAGTACTATCAGATTCAGAAGTCAAAATATCATTCACAACGGAACAACTAACCGAGGCTGTTGCTCAAGCAGTTCAGCATGCAATTTCTGGAAACTCGCAAGGTGCGTCAGCATGTCAAGTTAGCCCACCAGGTGAATTTAATTTCACTAACCCACGATCTTGGGAGAAATGGATTGCACGGTTCGAAAGATATAGGGATGCATCTGATTTGAAGTCGAAAAGTGATAAAAGTCAGGTTAACACGTTACTTTATTGTATGGGTGACGAAGCAGACGAATTGGTAAAAGCTTTTGGGTTAACGGAGGAAGCATTAAGTTCTTACGCAGAAGTAAAAGCCAAATTTAACTCTCACTTCACAGTAAAAAAGAATGTGATCTATGAACGATGTAAATTCTTGAACCGATTCCAAGCACTAGATGAGCCAATTGATGTGTTCATAAACGATCTGTACAAACTTGCAGAACACTGTAACTGGGGTACTCTTCATGATGATATGATTAGGGACAAACTAGTCACAGGAATGCTAGATGCTAAGTTGTCGGAAAGGTTGCAGTTAAATCCAGAACTAACGTTAGAACTTGCAATAAATTCTGCAAAACAAAGTGAAATAGTAAAGAGTCAACAAAGCACGGTGAGAAGAGAAGTGCAAGTTAACGCTGTAAAAATTCAGAACAAGAAAAAAGTAAAGAAACCAGTGTCAAAAGAAAGCCAAAACAGTCAGCAAAATGGAAAGTGTGTTCGATGTGGTAATATTCCGAAGCATAGCAAATCAGAGTGCCTAGCGATTAATGTCATGTGCTATAAATGTCAGAAAAAAGGACATTACGCAAAATGTTGTCTGAATTCTAGGACAAACCGAGTAAATGCAGTGACGATGGAAGAAGAACATGAAGAATTTTTCATTGGGAAAATTTTAAGTAATAAAACTAAAATTCCAGAACCTTATTACGTTCAGTGCATGGTAAATGAAGTGCCAGTCAAATTTGAAGTAGACTCGGGGTCGGATGTCACTTGTGTAGGCACAGATATTGCATCAACAATTAAAACTAAAATTTTCAAAACAAATCGGAAGTTATATGGTCCAGGAAGAGTCCAACTACCTTACGTTGGAAGCATTTTTGTAAAGCTGAAGCACGAAGACAAAGAAAAAATTACAGAAGTGTTTGTAATTGAAGGAACTAATCCACTTCTTGGAAGATCAGAAATTTGTGCATTTGATGTTACAAATAATATTAAAATAAATCAAGTAGAAGTTGTGTCTAGTGCAAAATATCAAAAAGTGTTCAACGGTCTAGGAAAGATCGACAAAGAGTATCGAATTAAATTAAATGCGGATGCAAGACCATTTTCTATAACTGTCCCACGAAGAATAGCCTTACCACTACAGAAAAAGGTGAAAGAAGAGCTGTTACGGATGGTAAAAGAAGGTGTGATAACTCCTGTCGAAGAACCAACTGAATGGTGTTCACCAATGACTGTTGTGCCAAAGCGCAATGGTGATGTGAGGATTTGCGTAGACTTTACCGAATTGAATAAACATGTCAAACGGGAAAGGTGTCAACTTCCAGCAGTAGAGGAGGTCCTAGGCAAATTCACCGATGCTAAAGTGTTCTCAAAATTGGATGCAAGTTCTGGGTTTTGGCAGATACCACTAGCAAAAGAGTCAATCCTGTTAACGACTTTTATTACGCCATTTGGAAGATTTTTCTTTAACCGATTACCGTTTGGAATAACTTCTGCACCCGAACATTTCCAGAAGAGGAAGAAATCTTGGAAGGGTTACCAGGTGTTGTAAATCTGGCAGACGATATTGTGGTCTTTGGCAGTTCCAAAGAAGAGCACGATAGCCGATTAGAAGCAGTGTTGAGGAAGCTCGAGGAAAAGAACCTCACATTAAACAAAAGTAAGTGCCAATTTGGATTAACCAGTATAGAGTTTTTAGGTTACACAGTCAGTAAAGAGGGAATAACGCCTAGTCAAGAGAAAACCAAAGCTATAGAACTTATAAAGAAGCCAAATAATTCTACTGAACTAAGATCATTTTTGGGCATGATCACCTATTTGATGCGATTCACCCCTAATTTATCGGAAAAGCTGAATCCATTGAGGTTACTTTTGAAAGAGAAAAATGGTTGGATTTGGGGACCAGTTCAAGAAGCGGCCTTTCAGGAAGCTAAACGATTAGTAACAGAGGCACCAACGCTTACTTTGTATAATCCTAATAAGAATCAGCGAATATCAGCAGATGCTTCATCACATGCTCTAGGTGCTGTGCTGGAACAGCTAGAAGGGGATGATTGGAAGCCTGTTCAGTATGCATCAAAGAAACTCACAGAAACTGAACGCAGGTATGCACAAATTGAGAAAGAGTGCCTTGCTTTGACATGGGCATGTGAACGATTCTCAGACTATATTCTTGGAAAAGAAGTCACACTTCTTACTGATCATAAACCATTGGTCCAGTTACTAGGTAGTAAACCAATCGCTGAACTTACTGCTCGACTTCAACGATTTCGCATGAGGCTTATGAGATATGACTACAAAGTAAAACATATTGCTGGTAGACATTTTTATGTGCCAGATGCTTTGTCAAGGGCTCCGATAGATACTGAAGTAGGCCAGGGAAAAGATGTTCTCGAAGAAGAAGTTGAACTCATGGTCAAGTTAGTACTATGTGAAGCACCGGCAAGCGAAGAGAAATTGCAGAAAATTTTGATTGAGCAAAGGAAAGATACAGAATGTCAGGAAGTTGTAAAATATTTGGTTGAAGGTTGGCCGAGGAGCAAGAGAAACTCAACATTTTATAAAGTAAAAGATGAACTTACCTGTTTACATGGATTGCTGTTAAGAAAGAACAGAATTTATATACCAAAGTTGCTCCGAAAGGGAATCCTACAAACCATACACCAAGGCCATTTTGGAATTAACAAATGCAGAAGAAGAGCGAATGATTCTGTTTGGTGGCCAGGAATCAGCCAAGAGATTCAATCTCTTGTGGAAAGTTGTAGCAAGTGTATAGAAAATAGGAAAAATCGAGCCGAACCACTTATATTAACAGAACTACCCAAAACACCATGGTCGGTAATAGGAATAGATTTTGCAGAACATGGCGGAAGAAAGTATTTAGTGGTAGATGATTATTTTTCTCCATATATTGAAGTTGAAGAAATGACACAAACTACAGCAAAACCAACGATTAATAAACTAAAAAGTTTATTAGCAAGACATGGGATACCAGAAATTGTAAGGTCTGACAATGGCTCTCCGTTTAATTCTGATGAATTTGCACACTTTGCAAAGGAATATGGATTTAAACATGTAACATCAAGTCCACGATATCCACAATCAAATGGGCAAATAGAAAAAGGGGTGGATATTGTGAAGAGAATTTTACACAAAAGTGATTTATACTCGAATTTATATTTAGGGTTACTTGCTTACAGAAGTACACCACTGCAGAGTGGATTTTCTCCAGCTGAATTGCTGTTTGGGCGGAAAATTAGAGATATGTTACCAAAAATTCCTAGAAAATTCAAACCAACATGGGCATTTCTAAAAATATTCCAAACAAGAAACAAACAAATAAAAGAAAAGCAGAAAACTGATTATGATAGACGACATAGAACCAAGAGTTTATCGAATTTAGAAAGTGGGGAAAAAGTATGGGTAACAGATATGAAGAAGTATGGTATGGTAGTGCAGCCGGCAGAAGAACCGAGGTCGTATATGGTTCAAACTCCACAAGGAACAATTCGCAGAAACCGAAAAGCATTGATTGCCATTCCAAATAATGAAGTCCCGGAGATAGAAGACCCTATAGATGTATCATCGAACCAACAAGATCGTCGTGATCAAGAACAAGTTGAGTCACCCCCATTCAGAGGGTTCTCTCCAGATTCTCCTCCATTCCGAGGGTTTGCAGCATCAGAGATTCCTAATCTCAAGAGTCCTATAATCCAGACTGACATGGACCTGCGAAGAAGCAAAAGGATCATCCATCCGCCACGTAGGCTTGACTTATAAATTTTATGTTATTTAAAAGGGGAGATGTGGTGGTAACTGAATGATGCATTATTGTTAAGTTGGTTATAGGGTGGACAGTTGACAGTTGATGATTAGAAAATGGTGGTTGTTTGAGTAGTATAAAATAAAACGCAATTTATGCCATTGTATGTTTTATTAACCTACGAACTAAAACACTACAAAGTACAGGCCATAGAGATTTTGGTTTTCCGTGTTCATCATCTAACTAAAGCTGATTGAGTGCTGAAGTCATGCCAGATGCATTGACCATCACTTTGTCTAATTTACAACACTTCTTCGGCTTCAGTGGATTAGTTAAGTTTGAAGGGCTTTATAAAGTTTATTTGAGTATTGATAACCAATAGAGCCAGGAATGACGTCAGATTTTCACATAGAATCGTTTTGCCAAGCGATAATTTAAATACATACTAAGTTTAGATTGTTATGTAATAAATTTATTATAATTTTCTTTCTATATGTTGCTGTCTCTCACTAAAATTTAATTATCCATTAAAATATATTAATTTCCCTCTAAAGTTGTTAAGTGTGTTTAAGTTATAAGTGAAATGAATATTTTTCAGGTTACCAAAACTATCTCTGGACCATTTCAGTTATTATATAACGACAATGTTATCACGAGCTTACCTAATACCTTATTATATTGAACAACTACAATAAGCTGATAAATCATAACTTATTTAACTAATAATAATAAAGTGGATTACGAAAGTTTATAAATAAAAGAAGAGATGATCTTTGCCACTCTCTTGGTGCAGTGGTAGGGTGGTGAAGTGGTGTGGAGTGCTGGTGCCGGTAAAATGTGGATACATACTTTAATTTTAGTTAGCTCAATTCAGACTATTCTATCCCACTTTCCCATTCCGAATTCAGAAATTGGACACCCGTTTGCAGACAGTGACGAATATCGTTTACCTAAACATGTTACCCCAGTTTACTATCAAGTGACTTTAGAACCAGACTTCACTAATTTTACTTTTGATGGAACGGTTATTATAGAAGTTCAAGTTACAGAGCCAGCCAGCAATATTACTCTACACTTTAATGATATTACCATTTATGAAGATTCAGTTACAATAGTAAATTCCGCTGGAGATGAATTAGACTTTGAAGATGTACTTTATGACGTACCGCATGATTTTTTGACTTTTACTTTTTCCAAAAATATCGCAGTTGATACTTACTACTTGACTATTCCATTTCTCGGAAATTTGAATAGTGCTAATGTGGGATTCTACAGAGCAACCTACATTGATGAAGATGGAACCAGGAGGTACTGTAAACTTCTGTGAAACTAATAGCTTATATCAGTGATTCGTCGATTAAGTACATTTATGATATTTGGTGATTTGAATTCTTCGATGTTTCGACAAGAATTTCTGTATCACATTTCTGAATTACATGTATCTGGTAGAGAGGACAGCATTTTATGAAAGGTTAAGTCGCTGATTATAACTTCCCATATTGATGGGAATAAGAATGTTAAAATACATCAATGAAAGAACGGAATTTGTTTCTTCAGCAATACACTTTTCAAAAATATCATCTACTTTTGCGCTTTCAATGTCGTTAATTTGAAGTTTCCCCATTACATCATCAGTTTCCGTGCTTCCTAGTTCTGTAATTCCGTATTTTTTATCCTGCCCTTTCCCTTAAAGCTTTCATTTTTAAATATTGTTGGAATTATTTGATTGAAAATTGAATCCTAAACCATAATTTGAAAAATTTTCTGTAAAATTTTACGTTACATCATTCATCAGTAACGTTTTTTTTTTAAATTTTTCTTGCCTGTCTCTTCTACTCCGGTAAATTAAACTTGTTGAAAAAAATTTCATAACCATGTTCCATGCTTCGTCGTTTACAAGCATTATTTTTTTCTCTTTTGTTGATTTGGAGATTTTCCTTTCATCAACTCTGTAATGCCTCTAATTACTAGGGTGGTTTTCTTCATTATGCATTTACAGCACCACATTTTCTTATCCAATTATCCATTGTCCACGTTTAGCAATCTCATAAAATCACAACCTAGCATTTACTTAATATCTGAAGAAGAAAAGAATATTTCTCTCAAAATAGGACGACCCTTAAATTTTACGAACTTAGTGATCGTTTTTTCAATAAATAGGCCTGATAATACGAAAGGAACAGATTTGTAATGTTCACAAGGGATAGATTGTCAATTTTCCAAAGTCTACATATAATGATGCAATTCTCAAATCAAATTCAGTTTCACCTTTACGGAATGAACAATATAAAGGAAGGAATGTATTTTTGGCACCGGTTTCTATTTAAAATAACAACCTACGATCAATTTAAATGGGAGTAAAAGCAGTTTTATGTTTGGCGACAAAATTGTGTTAGCATTCCTTCAAAACCAGGATCTACTTTTTGGAAAAATTACACTTAACTTTATGTCCCTTTAGGGTCCCTATATTTTATTTTTTATCTATTAAGTAAATACATAGTTGAAGAGATAATTATACGGGGAAAGCAATAAACAGGGTGACATTTAAGATAAGAAAGTAAGTTGCTTTGCACCAACATATTAACTCCATCGACTTTAAATTCTCTATTTAAAATTGCAAAGAGTAAAATGTCAGTAGGGAAGTAAATGCCACTTTTTACGATTCCTTAAAATAGGTACCCAAGCACAAATAATATCACCGTGTAGATACCTTATTTTATCCTGAACAAATATTTTTTTCTATAGAATACCTACTAACATTCCGACGTCTACGTTTTGGTTTAAAGCTTTAGTCAGAGACAAAGGTTTGTTTCACAATGATTCAAAGCTGTGTAGTGAAACTTGAGAGAAAAATCCAAATGAAACTGTAAAAATGTACGCACCATTACATTCAACAACTTTTAGTTACAGACCAGGATGCGATACATTCTAAAATCAAAGTTACCCGCTGCTAGTTCCGCTTTCAAATTATCAAGTACCTACTTCATTCTTTCATTATGGCATTTTACTACACGAAATAAAGTAATGTTTGCTATAAAGAAACTGTTGATGTTTTACATTGTCTTTCATACCATTCGCTTTTCTCCAACTCTTTCTAATACCTCCCTATTGCTAACCTTTTTTATCCACGGTATCTTCATCATGCGGCTGTAGCCAGGGCCTACTACAATTATCAGGCCGGATTGTAAGGCGGAGCTTAGCGAGTGGCGTCAACATCGGAGGCTCTCTGGCGTTTACTGACTAGGGGAATATCCCGCGCGTTTTCATTTTTACCTAATTTAGGGATGGATCAGCTGTAGTTTATAAGTAATTTTCATGAGTTTGTGCTGGTAACTTCACATACACTGCCACGAAAATGATGCGTAGCGGGTATCGCGAGTGCAAAACAAATTACAAGTCTGGGGAATATTGCAGTGTGTTCAGATTCACTTTGCATAAACCGCAATTACTAGCTACGTGGGCACGATATATTAGCATGTTCCTTTTTAGCTTTTATATAGAGGGTGATTCATGACGAATGTAAAAAAAATTAGGGGGTGATAGAGGAGGTCAAAATAAGAAAGAACATGTGTTCGAAAATTTGAAAATAATTGTATGTTTCCGTAACTGCGAAAGCTGCGGAATTAAATTTTTGGCAGTGATTGTCCTCTATATGCATCTACTGTTCTAAAAGCTTTTGCTCTTTTAATGCCTAATGGCGTTGCAAGTAGTTTCACAACAATACTGTGGACGATTTCATAAAAAGCTATTTTACTAAGAACCTAAAATTTGTAGGAAAGAATTCAACGATACCTTTTGGTTTCCAAATTGAACGCAAAATTGGTAGAAACCGAGGTAGAGACTAGTGGCGTAACATCGTTTAAGCGAAAGGATCGAACTCAACTCCTTGTGGAGGCGTCACTGGCGGCAGTAAAAAAGCAAAAATTCTTAAGAACAACAGAAAACTACATAGGACAATCGCACGCAAAATTCTGATTCAATAGCTTTCCTGGTTTCAGAGATTTTACAAAGAATCAATTTTTTCGTGAAATTTCTACACCCTGCATCTTTGCTAGAAGTAATTTTAGGACGAATGCTCACATAAACTTTTCTTCTTATTTTGACTTCCGGTATCACCACCTACATTTTTTACACTCGCTGCGAATCACCATGTAATGCATGTTTTTTATTCAGTTATATTTACAGAATTTTATGTTTGTGTTACTTGAAATTGAATTTTTAAGTTTGGCTTTATTTAATAACGTATGTCACAAAAGTTTTGAGACAATAAATACCAAATCCGATTTTATTTCAGAAACAAACTTTAAATATTTCTATATAATCAACACATCAACTCCTGTAATTATTTGGTATGCAAAAGTAAATTGCAATTAGGTGTTCATTATCTTCAATTTCATGTAATTTCTTACTTTACTAATTATAATAAAACCGTTTCCTAAGGATATTTTCCTTGTTTTTGTAATTTTGAAATATTTTGTCTAATTGCGTTGCCAAATAATGAGAGGAGTTATAGGCAACTCTTATCGAATTGCTTTTTCGTAGGTACCTATCTAATAAAGCAAATAAACAATACCAATACTTGTATATTCGTCACAAATTCTGAAGATTGTTAGTAAATTATATTAAAATTTCTGTAAAAATATGTGCATATACGCATGGAAACATTGGAAATCGCATTATAATCAAGCGCTTCGGTGGCCTCCGTTCTCCCACTCGCACTCCCGCTTCTAGCGTTCCGGCCTGTACTGCAGTAGGCCCTACTGTAGCACCACATTTCAATCGTTTCTATTATTTTTCGATCCGCTTGTCCCATTGTCCAAGTTTCGCACCCGTATAATTCCGTACTCCATACATACGTCTCTAAGAGTATCTTCCGAGTTTCAACTTTAAACGTTCCGGAGCATAACAGTTGTTTCTTTTTGTTAAACGCAACTCGGCCCTGTGCTATTCTTTGTTTTATATCTCTAGTGCTCCTACCATCGCGAGTTATTTGACTTCCTTTTTGACGAAGCGACTGTGATGTACCTACCTTTTGTAAACGTCTGGAATCTTATCTAGCTAACTAGTTTAAATAGACGCTCTCTTACCTCCTGATATGCACACTTTAAAAATTCTGCCTGCAATCCGTCTACTTCTGGTGTCTTATTGTTTTTTAAATAAACTTTCTAATGCTAGCTCAAACTCTTCACTCATTATAGGACAGCCTAGGTTATCCCCCTCTTGTTCCGCATAAAGATTCTCCTTCCACCTATCTACCTTTTCCTCGCTTCCGATTAGAATGTCGCCTGCCTCGTTTCTAATGTTCCTACTGCTAGATCAAATTTCTCTGAAATTTCTCCTTAATTATTTTATACGCTACGTCAATTTTTCCTACTTCGAACTTATCTTCCACTTCTTAGCAGTTATTATCAATTCACTATTCTTTCGCTCTCCTGCATTTCCGAAAAATTTCCCACTTGACCGCCTTATACCTACCTTTGTTTGCCTCCTTCAACTAGCCTGTTTTTATGTTTTCGCCTCTCGATTATTAGAGTCACAATATCCTTTGTTATCCAGGGTTTTTTACTTTCATTCTGTTTGTGACCCAAAATATATCTAGTTGCAGAATCTAAACTATTTTTAATGCAATTCCTTTATGACAATAGAAATCCTGTGTATATCGAATTAGAACAGACATCCTTCCAAATCTGCTCTTATACCAGTTTTCTGCAGAAGAGGACACACAAACGTATAAAGACAAAGGAAGTGATGACTGCACTATAGGAACGACTAATTACTGAATTACGAAAATACAAGATTATTTAGCAATGCTGTGCTAATTACATATTAAATTTAAAGTTTTATTTCTCTAGTCCAGTTACAGCACTCAAAAGAATCTTGTAAAGGTGTCTGAACTTGAATAATGTGCTATATTCAGAAATTAGTAATCACATTCTATGGTTAAAGGCACCAGAGTTTTCGAATAGCCCAAAAGTCATACCGAAAATTGGAGTGAAAGCGATGAGCTTTCTAAAAACTTTGAATACGCATGAAAATTTCGCCAAAGAATATATTTAGTGGAGAATATATTTTAGTGATGATGGTAAACATCAATAGAGGAAATTTTACTCTAATTGCAATAGTCTTTGAATGTAATAAAAGTGTGTTGAATATATTCTTAGAATAGAAATTCTATTCTAATGAATTTGAATTACTACTACTGTGAGAAATTACCACAATATTTTATCCTTGGTATAGCGTACTCAAATCTAAAATTATAACATCTTCTGAAGTAAACTTAATTTGACCGCTGTGAATGCTCAATTTACTATCACGTTAAGAAAAGTTGTACCAGGAGACTTAACAAATAGACTACATTCACTGTAGACAAGAATTTAGAAATGAAGTTAGGGACTAGAGCCATTAAAATATAGTTGTTCTGAAAACTTGACAAATTTTAAATTTTAAAAACAGGGCGGCAGAAACATTTTGAATGATACGCGTGGTAAAGTCTGGCTCGGGTCGGCCCTAAACCCGAACGGGCCAGCCCGGACAGGTCTCTATTTCGAAGGCACTGTTATTGTATTGATTAAGTGTAATAAGCATGTATGAGCTTTGGCAATTACAAGTACATTATTTTCCAGGTGGTTTGCCACTACACAGTTTGAACCAGCAAGGGCTCGAAGAGCATTTCCATGTTTCGATGAACCAGCATTGAAAGCTCAGTTTACTATTAGAATCATTAGAACTGAAGATTACAATTCCACATCCAACATGCCTCTTGAAACAACGCAGACATTGTAAATATCTACATTATTAAAATAATAATATCGAACAACTCCAACAGAAATTTTCCAGTATGGCTTGTGTTTTAAAGACAAGTTAATCCTATGAGATTTTGAATATATTTGATCGCTTTTGGAGTTATCCGATTACTTCATTATTGCCGACGAAATACTTATTCAAAATACCTTTGCTATTATAATAATTCATGAAACAAGTAGGGAAGTTAGAGAATTTGAAAATTGAGATGGATAGGTTAGCATTAGACGTAGTAGGTATCAGTGAAGTGCGATGGCCAGAAGCTGGAGACTTCTGGAGCGGAGATTTTAGAGTAATACACACAGGATCTGTAGGAGGAAATTCGGGAGTAGGAATTGTTATGCGGAAAAAAGTAGGACAGAGTGTAGAAAATTTCTTACAGCAAAGTGACAGGGTAGTTATGGTTAGGTTAGATTCGAAACCTGTAAAAACAGTAATAATACAGGTATATATGCCCACTTCTAACTACAGTGATGAGGCCGTAGAGGCAGTTTATAGTGATATTGAATATGTGCTAGATTTTGTGAGAGGGCACGAAAATTTAATAATTACAGGAGATTTCAATGCAGTCGTAGGCACAGGGCGAGAGGGCGGAATAGTTGGCCCCTTTGGATTAGGCAATAGGAACGATAGGGGAGTTAGACTGATAGAGTTCTGCGATAAACATAACTTAACGGTCGCGAACACTCTATTTCACCATCATGTTAGGAGATGCTATACGTGGAAGATGCCAGGAGACTTAGGGAGATATCAAATAGATTACATTCTCGTTAGGCAAAGATTTAGAAATCAAGTTAGGGATTGTAGAAGTTATCCAGGAGCAGATATAGATAGTGATCACAACATAGTCGTTATGAAAGCCAATCTTAAATTTAAGATTTTGAAAAAAAGAAGCGGAAGAAGGTATCTTGACCCAGAGAAACTAAAAGATGATGATATGCGCAATAAGTTCGAGAAAAAGACAAACGAAGCACTAAAGGGCACGGGTGGAAATATTGTTAGGGACATAGAGGCAGAATGGAATTGCATTAAAAATAGTTTAGTTTCCTCAGCTAGGGATATTTTGGGTCATAAACAGAATGAAAGTAGGAAACCCTGGATAACAAAACATATTGTGAGTCTAATAGAGGAAAGGCGAAAACATAAAAATAGGTTAGATGAAACAGGGAAACAAAGATATAAGGCGATCAAGTGGGAAATTATTCGGGAATGTAGGAAAGCGAAAGAGCAATGGATCGATAATAAGTGCAAAGAAGTGGAAGATAAATTCGAAGTAGGAAAGACTGATGAAGCATATAAAATAATTAGGAGAAATTTTAGAGAAATTGGATCTAGTACCAAAAACATTAGAAATGAGGCAGGAGATATCCTAATCGGAAGTGGGGAGAAGGCAGATAGGTGGAAAGAATATTTAGGAAACTTATATGCGGGACAGGAAGTGCAAGATATATTAGAAAGTGAAAGCAGTGTAGAGGGGGATAACCTAGGGAGTCCTATAATGAGAGAAGAGTTTGAGATAGCACTAAAAAGTTTAAGGAATAATAAAGCACCAGGTATAGATGGCTTGCAGGCAGAAATCTTAAAGTGCGCAGGTCAAGAGGTAATAGATCGTTTATTTAAACTAGTTAGTCGCATATACCTGACAGGCGAGATTCCAGAAGATTACAAACGGACCATCATAGTAGCTTTGCCAAAAAGGAAAGGCGCGGATAGATGCGAAAATTTTAGAACTATCAGTTTAACTTCCCATGCGTCAAAAATTTTAACTAGAATTGTGCAAAGAAGGATGGAGAAAAAGGCGGAAGAAATATTAGGAGAAGATCAGTTCGGATTTAGACGAAATAGAGGAACGCGCGAGGCCATTCTAGCTTTACGAGTAATTATAGAAAAAAAGATAGAAAAGAGAAAGAGCGTCTATATAGGATTTGTAGATTTATAAAAAGCCTTCGACAACGTAAAATGGGGGAAGATGTTCGAAGTGCTGAGAAAGGTAGGGATGAAATACAGGGACAGAAGAATAATACATAATCTCTACAAAGAGCAAAAGGCAGTTATAGAATTTGAGCAGGAACAAAGGGAAGTAGATATCCGGAAGGGAGTGAGACAGGGATGTGCATTGTCACCTCTAGTTTTCAACTTATATATCGAAGATGCGATTAATATTGTTAAGGAAAGAACAGCCTCAGGGATCAATGTACAGGGCCAAACTATTAACATGCTCAGATTTGCGGATGATATAGCAGTGTTAGCATCTAGCAAAGAAGAATTAGGAGCGGCTTTGAATGAAATGGAAGCAGTTTTGACACAGGGCTTCGGCATGAAAATCAATAAAAAGAAAACTAAAATTTTGGTATGTAGGGGATGTGAAAATAGAACTAAAATGGAAATACAAATTGGAAATGAGAAGATAGAGGAGGTCGCGGATTTCTGCTACTTAGGAAGTAAAATAACTCAAGACGGTAGGAGCACTAAAGATATAAAACAAAGAATGGCGCAGGGCCGAGTTGCGTTTAACAAAAAGAAACCACTGTTATGCTCGAGAACGGTTAATATAGAGACTAGGAAGAGACTCTTAACGTCGTATGTATGGAGTACGGCATTATACGGGTGCGAAACTTGGACAATAGGAGAAGCGGATAGAAAAAGAGTAGAAGCGTTTGAAATGTGGTGCTACAGACGCATGATGAAGATACCGTGGATAGATAAGGTTAGCAATAGGGAAGTATTAGAAAGAGTTGGGGAAAAGCGAAAGATATGGAAAACAATAAAGAGTAGGAGAGATAGGATGGTAGGACACCTTCTAAGACACGAAGGAATAGTTCGTGACATACTAGAGTCAGAGATAGGAATAAAAAGAGGTAGGGGTAGGCCTAGATTAGACTACTGCTCTCAAATAGTTAGGGATGTAGGATGTTCTACTTTTAGGGAAATGCGTAGGTTAGCTCAGGATAGAAAAGAATGGAGGTACGCGTCCAACCAGTCTTCGGACTGAGAACCTTATGATGATATGATGATTATAATAATTCACCAGTTTCTTATTTCAGAGATGAGGGGAGATTTTTGGACACTTTCCAAAGAACTGTCACTATGTCTACCTACCTCCTCGCTTTTATAGTATCCGAACTTACTTATGAAGAACTAGGAGTTCAGAGGGTTTACGCCAGGAAGCAACTAATTAACCAGGGAAGAGGAATATATGGTGTAGAAGCTGGTGATGGAATACTTCGCTCGTTGGGTGAATTTACGGGCCATCCTTACCACCTTCCCAAGATGGATCAAGCTGGAATTCCAGATGACTGGTTCAATGCCGGTGCTATGGAGAATTGGGGTTTAGTTACATATAGGTATGTATTTCTCCGCGCACTCTAAGACCTTCTGGGTAGATAATATTATATTACTACGAAGATACCAAGATACGGTGGTATCACATTTTCAATTGTAGCAACTTGTATCAAAATGGAATTGGACATTCTCATTGTTAAAGGCTACCTTTCATGCGAAGATGCGACGTATTACAATGCCTCGGTACTACCTGTTTGTTATGTTGAACTTATATTGTCAAGTACGTGGCTCTACCTACAGTTACTAACTTACGGCAGTGTGAAGACTTCCAGTTCATTATGCTAATGGAAAATACCAAAGAGTCTTGGATTATTTATAGATGTCTAAGTGTAGTTCTGCAATATTTTTAGCAGTATTATTGAAAAGTTGTACCTTTTCACTGGCCGACCAGAACGTAGGTCATCTTGCAAAGACTCATTCCCATTAGATATCTTTTGACATAATGTCTTGCAAAAGTATTCGAGTGCCGTCTACAAATATTTTACTTACCCATTAACAAGTTTCTAAGAACTTTTCACAATTTATTACCCTCCCCAATGGATTATTAGTACATTTTGGTTCATGGGATTAATCAAAATATGGAACCACCTGTTGTACCTGTTATACTTAAGTTCAGACAATTAAATCGTTTTACGGACCTCTTGCACAGTGAAGTAGTAGCCTATGTCACAATTCTAGTTCATCGTAGAAAGAGTCCATTTTTTAATACGGGAGTGATGAATTATTATCTTCCTTTTTCTTTGACATTATCCTGTCATGATTGTTACGAATATGGCGGTAACGCAAGGTTTCATTTATAGAGAGCGCTACCTTTTATTCCACGAGAACATAACGACAACAAGCGAGAAGCAGTCAATTACTACAATTATTGCCCACGAATTTGGTCACCAGTGGTTCGGAAATTTAGTAAGCCCTTCTTGGTGGACTTACATCTGGTTAAACGAGGGTTTTGCAACTTATTGCGAGTTTTACGCTGCTTCGCTATACCAGCCAACGTGGCGTCTAATGGAACAGTTTAACGTAAAAAGTATTCAATATGCTATGCAGTCTGACGGATTGACCTCAACAAGACCTATGTCCACTGACGCTGGTAGTCCCTCTGAGATATCGTCTCTGTTTGATAGAGTTGCATATGACAAGGGTAAGTTACCCTTTTTGGTATTTTTGGTAATTGTATGGCACTCAATTAATCTGAAATTGACAATATTTTAAAAGTACATAAAACATATTTTTCATTTATTTAATTTATTTGGTATTTTAGAATAAATTATGTACATATTACGTAAATATATTCTAATAGACGTAAGTATCTAGTTCGGGGGAAGCAATAGTTTTGTTCTAACTAATATTTAAATTTGGGAAACTGGCTGTATTGTAAGTAGGTAATTATTTTATTTCTAGCTGGTTCTGTTATAAGGATGATAGAACTGTTTCTTACTACACCAGTTTTCAGGGAAGGACTAAATATATACCTAAACCAAAGGTAAGTTTGCCAATGTATTATTAAGTTAAGAATAACACTTTTATTGTAACGAACGTAATTCTGAAGAAATCGTAGAATGATGTCTGTTCATGAGTTAAGCGATAGTTAGGGCACAGCATAATACAGCAGTTAAAGTTCTTGGCGGTGTCTTTGAACTATTTTAGCTGCATTTGGTGACCTTCAACTGTAAGTGATTTACTACCGCGGCGTTTTATCAATCGGTTTGACACTGGTATTAACTCGGCGACAGACGAAAAAGAACACGTGCGTAGCCTGAGAAGTTTCGCGGGCTACGCTGTGCGAGCTAGAAAATTTAGAGGCAGCTGTTCTGTTGTATTATGCTGTGGTTAGGGTAAAACGATCGGCACCTCACATCGATATGCTACGGACCTCCATAAGTTTGGTTGTCTGGTATTTTTAGAGAAATGGTGGAGGCGCCGGGAATATCATTGGAAGAAATTTTCAAATTTTACACTAAAACTATTTTAGCATTCGATGACGAAATTGACGAAAACCTGACACGTATTCAGTAATACTGACACCACATTTTTATTCTAATTTATTTAAATTGTTGCTTATTTTTTAGGTTTAAAAGTTGCAATGTGAATAATAATAAAGAGTTCTATTAAATAAAGTCATTTAAAATATTTAAAATATTCCTTATAATATGCACGGATCTGACGCACTCTATTATTAATTGCCAAGAAATAACTGTATTGTACAAGTTTGTGACTATTATAGGGCTTACGCTGCTGCCGAAGCAAAAGACTTGTGGAACGGATTACAGGCTGCAGTGGATGCATCTGCTTCACCAGTGAATATTCCTGAAGGGGAGACGGTTGAATCGATAATGGAAACATGGAACAGTCAAAGCGGATTTCCAGTACTTACCGTAAATAGAAATTACGCGACTGGATCAATAAATGTATCGCAGGTGTGATTGGTTTAATAGGTCGTTAAAACGTTATCTAAAAACACCAATTTGTATTTTTAGAGTCGTTTCCTTTTAAATAATGCCACTCATGATCTCACTGAATTATGGGCTGTTCCTATTAGCTACACAACTGCCAGCAATCCTAATTCTTCTGATACCTCCCCTTCTTTATGGTTGTTGGATAGGTATTCAGTATATAATGTTGGGGTACAAGCTGGAGATTGGATTATCCTTAATAATCAACAAGCAGGTAAATGAGGCTATATAGTTTTCCTATTCAAACAAATTTATTATTAACAGTACTGGATACAGACACCCGTAAGCATATTTACGATTACTTCTATGTGTCCGCGATGCTCGCGTCTACCAATTAGTTATTGCTGAAATAAAATGTGCACTTCAGTCTCTTATATGGGCAGCGCGATCTCGGGCGCTTCTGCTTCGACGATGACGTAAACGCAAAATTAAAAATTACGCCGAGGACGTGAATTGCGAACACTTGTAACAAAGAAATTTATCAATCGAAACAGACTGACGGAAAAATGACAGAACGCATTTTTTATAAAAAAAATTTAAGAAAAATACCTCTACGGGAACCGACCTTACCCAATCTAAGGACATCAGACTACCAACTCTGTGATACCTACCTACCCACCGACGCCGCTGACGCTACCACCGACTAACAAAACACTTAAACGAAAGTATAACGATATTAAATAAGGTATCCGCACTGAAAATATCTATCGACAGATATTAGTACCACTAAAATAACAGTTATAATAATGCGAACTTCCAAGCGCCGCGCCAGCAATTCATATCTTACGAGACTGACTGACCGCCGTTGTTAAAATGATGCCACATTTCGAATTTCTGTGATATTCAAGGCAGATAACTGCCTAACGTGTCGAGTTACGAACAGGGGGTTTGAAATTTTGTTCTTAGATATTTTTTCCTTATTTCTTTGTTACAGCAGTAGAAACCGCCTATAACGAACCTTAAGGGACTGATTAAAACAGTTCGTTATAACCGAAGTTCGTAATAAAAGGACTTTACAAAATTCAATTATTTTTGGTTCTAAATTATTTTGTTTATTAAATAAAAACTTTAACAAGAATAAATTCTTACATAAACAAAAAACATACCTAAAATTTACCATTTTATGACAAAAATGTTAGGTTATGTATGTACCAATAAAAAGACAGCAAAACTATTTTCTAAAGCTAAAATGGATTCCTTAAAATATTATACATATGTACATACATAAATACCTATGTATATGTACCTATACATGTAATTATTTGAAGAAATCGTGAATTTTCGTCTGCTTTCTATTGTTATTTCATGTTTTTTTCTAGAATTTGCTAATCCAGCATTTACTGCACCAAAATTCTTGCCTGTCGTTTAGCTTTAGACTCATATTCTTCTGCTTTTGCTTTTAAAACAGCACCACTGATAGCAACATTGTTTTGCCGCTGTTGGCCATAGGGATTGATCTACATCATTATGAGTTGATTTTCGCATTTTCTTAATTCGGGGATTATGTTCCTCAAAGGCCGAAATAACATTTTCTTTGTCTTTCCATTATTGTTACGACCGTAGACTTCCTCAGATTCATTTCTTTACAGATTTCGCCGTGTTTTTTGCCATTTTGAAGTTGTTTTATGATATCGTACTTTGTCTGCAATGAAAATGATTTTCTTTGGGGTTTTCCGCTTCCGTGGGACATTCTCGCGCGCAAGATAACGTCCTATTTCCTTATTGCCTTGTTGAAACCGACCGCGTTCCCTCGATAACTACAAAAGACTGCAAGCAAGAACAGATCAAATCACGCTCGGTCCAGCCGTCGAAGGCGATTGACCTTCGTTCTCTGCTCATGCGTGCAACGGCCTGAAGCTACGGTTCGTTATAGCCGACGCCTTTTGCTCAAATTTAGTGAAAATTGGGTTCGCTATGGACGAAAGTTCGGTATAAACGGGTCCGTTATAAAAGGTTTAAATTGAATTGGCGGCATAGGGAATTTTGTACGTAATTTCAGATAAATTCGTTATAACCGAAGGGCCGTTATAAACGGGGTCGTTATAGGCGATCTCTACTGTACGTTAAAATGTGTTTTCAGTGCACATCCCGTTTAAATTTACACTCGTGTCGAACATATGAAGAATTTTACTGAAATACGAAAATTTGAATTTACTAGTTTTTCATATTTAGTTGTTATATTTGTTCAAAATCGTATTTTTCTTATCAAGGAACTCAATTTGTTGTCTCACAAATTTTCTTGGAAAAGATGTTGACTTACTGCTTCAGAATATTTCGCCCTTAAAGATTTATGGTAGCAAAAAGATGATACTTTTAATTTTATTACCAACCTAAAGACTACTGAACAGGAACTAAAACCTCTGTCTATTTATCTACTTATGTTGAAGCTAGATTGCACTCCCACTGAAACAGAAAACTCGCAAAATAGTTAGTCTTTAAATTCTCACTGAAGGTTTTGTCGTCGTTGATTTTTCGATATAAGGGACCCGATATAAAAGAGAGGTGGCCCAACGGTACATATTCCAGTAACGCAAATTTTGAAGCAAATTGCATATAACAATATGACAACGGCTAGCTGGACATATAATTTTTAGTTAAAAATACCTACTATATTTCTCCCATTTTGGAAGGTACTTAGTGAGACGCGAAAAGTATTAAAGTCATTCAAATAATAATATAAAAGACATCAACTACAATCACAATTTCGTTTTCCCTAATATTCAGTTTCAGGATGCAGTAAGTGCACGGCCAGAAACTTAGTACATTCATTTCTATGCCAGTTTCTGTCTGAATTATAATGCAAGTTTACTTCTTCCTCTAGGCTACTACCGTGTTAACTATGATGAAACTAATTGGGCTTTGATAATCGACTACTTGAAAAGCGAAAACTTTCAAAATATTCATGTTCTGAACAGAGCGCAATTGTTGGACGATGCTTTCAATTTGGCACGATCCGGCCGGTTGAGTTACTCAATCTTATTCGATTTGTTGGAATACATAAAGCAAGAAACTGATTATATACCGCTGTACACGTTTTTCACTGATTTAGCCTACGTGGATACCATCATGTTTGAAACTGATTATTACAGCCATTTTTCGGTAAGTGCACTATAAAAACTATTGATAACGGACTTTTAAGATTAATTATTTACTTATCGGACAAAGTGATATAAATTTTGGGATGCTATACTTTCATATCTAAAAATACACTCTTGGCAAGAATCCCACATTTTCAACGTTTCTCAAATTTCATTTGCATGATGTACACTTGCATGTCATTTGGAAAGTATATATTCCTGGAATTTCAAAATTCTTTGCACAAATTACAGTTTTGTTTTGTTGCAGGATTTTCTTATTGAAATACTCCAATCAGCACTCGCAGCTGTTGGAACCGAGTTGGTGGAAGGTGAACCCGCCACCGACATATTTAACAGAATTAACGTGCTTAATTGGTTATGTAGATATGGCGATCCGACTTGCCTAAGAGCGATGAACGAAAAATTAGCACTGCACGAGGATTGGGTTCATCCAGATTTACAAGCTAGCGTTTACTGTGGAGGGCTGAGGGGTGGAGATATTAGCGACTTCGATTATATTTACAGGAGATACACTGCTGGTACGGCTGAAGCACCAGAACAAAGCAGATTACAATCAGCCTTGGGGTGCAGCCTCGATGATATAATTCTTGAAAGGTAGGACACGCTTTTGAATTTCGATCTTTTAATGATATTTTCAGGTTATGACAATGATTCGATTAAGTAGATCTCATACTCTCAAAATTTGTTTCTTAGAAATTTTGGTACCTACCTATATTTAGGCACAGATTGATTTTACAAATTTCTTAGTTAAGAAGTTTGTTAGCAAAAATACTCTTACATAGTTTCAAAGACATTCCCATCAAATGTTTACGCGTCCGAAGAGCGGCCAGATTAAGAACTAAAACTATACAGTTAAATTGATAACAATTTCTTAATTAATTTTTAATTTAATTAAATTGTTTAATTAAGGCTGGCTTTTCCACCAAAGTAGTCCTGCTGATACTAAATTGCGATGATTTTTGACCATCTACTTGCGAGAAGCCTTACTAATGCGTCTGCCTCTCTGCCTGCAGTTTCCTGTGGAATTGATTAGTAGGAAGGCGAGGTGTGCGAAGCAGTAGTCCCATGCAAAGTCCTGTATTTTCATTTAATTGAGAATTGTAGCAGCTATCTATGTGTGGCAGAGTTTGCAGTTAACTTTTCTTTTGCTCTTAAAATTTGTAATATCACCAAGCCAGGGTTATTCTTTGTTAAATAATTAGTATGTACGTGATAGGTATAGTATTCTCATGTTGATTCTTTCAGACGCAGGTAACTTGATCAAAAGTATGTCACACTGGTTTGTGGGAATGTTTTATTTTATAGTTAGAAAGCTAGCCTCATTTTTGATGACAAAAAGTGTCAGGCTGGAACTTTGCCAATCACTAGTTCAGAGGGAGGCAGACAATTTTTCTATGTGACAAAATTTTCGCTTGCAGTCATTTCTATTTTTCGTTTTTAATAAAACATGTACCTGTTGGACAGGTCGCGTGATAAATTTGTGTCCGGCTCATATCTTTTGCACACATTACTTGACTAGCGACGAACCTGAATTTAGAGCTGGCAGACATTGTTTCATGTCTTACGATGGAGGCAGATCTGTGGAACTGGAGAACTAATGAAAATGCGATGACTAATTAGTGTCAAGTTAATTTTTCTTCTACACATTGTTGTCTCGTACTATGATAAGAAAATGCAACTGGCAGACATTTTCTGCAGTCAAGGGCAGAAGACAGGCGTAGTGAACTGGGGGGTTGGTGAGGGCTCAGTGACAAATTAGTGTCTACATTAAAATATACTTTGATCCCTCTATAACACCCCTCTGCTAACTTGACAGACGGATACTAATTGAGCCCTCACCAACCCCTCAATTCAGTACGTCTGCCTTCTGCCCTTGACTGCAGAAAATGTATGCCAGTTGCATTTTCTTATAATAGTATGAGACAACAATGTGTAGAAGAAAAATTAACTTGACACTAATTAGTCATCGCAATTTTATTATTTCTCCAATTCCACAGATCTGCCTCCATCCTAAGACATGAAACAATGTCTGCCAGCTCTAAATTCAGGTTCGTCGCTATACTTGGGCCGCCGAACAGATAGAGTGATCACCCTACAATCAAGAGCTCTAGGCGGGGCCACTATTAATTTATGACGACCAAACTGCAGTGATGCGCCTCCTTTAGACCCAATGAAGTCGCATTACTCCAATTCGGTCGTCAAAAATTAATATTGACCCCGCTAGAGCACATTCTTGCAGGGTGATCACTCTATATGTTCGGCGGCCCCAGTATAGTCAAGTAATGCGTGCAAAAGATATGAGCCAGACACAAATTTGTCACACGACCTGTCCAATAGGTAAATGTTTTATTAAAAATAAAAAATAGAAATGACTGCAAGCGAAAATTTTGTCACATAGAAAAAGTGTTTGCCTCCCTTTGAACTAGTGACTGGCAAAGTTCCAACCTGACACTTTTTTGTCATCAAAAATGACGCAAGCTCTCTAACTATTATGAGTAAGTAGTGTCTACGGCTAAACAGTCGGATATCAGTGTAACCTATGTCAAACGACTTTTCCAGAAATCACGTAATAATTTCCATTTAAAAACACATAATGTGTTTCGTGTGCCGCATCCTGCGCACAGCTATTTATATACATATACAGGTGACCCATAAGTATGCTATAAAATTTTAATGGGCCATTCATTTTCTTATTCTAAGTAAAAAACTTCGTATGAACATAATTATGTATACTAAACAGTTTAGTTTTCAAAATACAGGTCGTTAAATTCGGGTTTGTTTTTTGTGGAATATGTGGGTAGGTACCGGGTGATTAATAAAATCAGAGGCAGCCTCAGCGATGTTATTATCCAAATTGGAGAAAACTTTCAAAGAGAACTTTTATCTCATTTTTCATAACGCTGGTTTCTAAAATATTTTTCTTGTGACATTTTGGAATGCCTTGGTTTTCATATTAACTTTGTAATAGTTTTTGAACAAATTCTAGTTTTGACAGCTAAAGTCCTGTGTTTTACGTTTAATTTTAACGGAATTAAAGTGCGAAATTTCAGTATAGTTTAAGTATGAACGCTCTTTGAATGGCCTCGCGCGTTCCCCTATTTCTTCTAAATCCGAAATGATCTTCACCTAATATTTCTTTAGCCCTTTTCTCCATCCTTTTTTGCATAATTGTAGTTAAAATTTTTGACGAGTGGGAAATTAAACTGATCGTTCTAAAATTTCTCCTAATTATTTTATATGCTTCATCAGTCTTTCCTACTTCGAACTTATCTTCCACTTCTTTGCATATAATATCAATCCATTGCTCTTTCGCTTTCCTACATTTCCGAATAATTTCCCACTTGATCGCCTTATATCTTTGTTTCCCTCTTTCATCTAACCTATTTTTATATTTTCGCCTTTCCTCTATTAGACTCACAATATGTTTTGTTATCCAGGGTTTTCTACTTTCATTCTGTTTACGACCCAAAATATCTCTAGCTAATGCAATTCCATTCTGCCTCTCTGTCCCTAACCATATTTTCACCTGCTCCCTTTAGTACTTCGTTTGTCTTTTTCTCGAACTTATTGTGCATATCATCATCTTTTAGTTTCTCTAGGTCAAAATACCTTTTTCCGCTTCGTTTTTCTTCAAATTCTTACATTTAAGATTGACCTTCATAACCACTATGTTATGATCACTATCTATATCTGCTCCTGGATAACTTCTACAGTCCCTAACATGGTTTCTAAATCTTTGCCTAACGAGAATGTAATCTATTTGATATCTCCCTTAGGTTTATTGGCATCTTCCACGTATAGCGTCTCCTAACGTGATGGAGAAATAGAGTATTCGCGACCGTTAGGTTATGTACTTTTGCTTCACCCGATTTAGAGAAGAAAGTAATGATTTTTATAACAAGTGTGAGAAGAAATTAAGTATTTTTATTTATGAGTACAACATATTATGTATTTTGATTTGGTTGAAATAACAAATACTTATTGAATATTTGCAAACCTATTTCAACTATAGATATGTATGCTGTAGCTAGTGTGAAGTTGTAGAAAATTATGTGAAGGGCCCTTGCAAATCTCATGCTATTGGAGAATTGCCTATATCGTTTATTGAAGCTTTTTCGTCACTTGTATTACAATTCACTAGCACGTTACTAGTGTTACCTTCATATGGTAATTACTAATTAGCAACTCGCCATGAGTATTAAATGGAAATTTTAGTTTATGTTTGTCTTGTTTATATTTCTTTAACTTCATAGAAGTAGATAAATATGTAATTATTAAAACGGGAACGAATTTTCGGACTAAAAAGACTTGTTACTTCAATTTGGCATTCTCGTTTAATTTTCTTAGGAATGGAATAGATTTAGTTCACTGATTTGAGGCATATTTAAAAATTTAATTTTTGTACAAAAGGGTACTCATGTTAAAAATTGAGGTTGCAACAAATGTTATCATACCTTCATAAATAAAAAATCAACCAAGTTTTTCTTAAACACTCAGCTACTCTATTCAATTTCGAAGATATACAATTACTCGTAACAAAAATGTATTCTACACCATCAGCATGTCATTGTTGAATAATACTTTAACTGGTGTTTTTGATTGTAGAGAATACCCTGATTTGTACAATGCTTTTGTATTTTAGGTTTTTGAACTCCACTCTAGGATGGGATCCGGACTACACACTGAGTAGTGCAACAACGGCATTTTCAATAGTTTATTCTTCAAGCCCAAAAGGAATTAATTTTGCTTTCGAATACTACATAAAATATTTCCACGATTTGAAGACCGCGTAAGATTACTTTTATATCTCGAGCACTACAGTACATTATATACAATATTTTTTTCCAGTCTTACCACAAATCAAATGGCCACCATATTAAATGGAATAACATCTAGACTTGTATCACTGGGACATCTAAATATAGTAAGAAAAACTTTATTTGAATAAGTCATTAAGATTCATGTTAAGGGGCCTTGTCGACGTTTCAGCTATCTCACTCGCGCACGTTGATAATCCCTGAGAACTCGGTGTTCGTTTTTCAAAGATTACACAAACAACTTTCGGAGTTTCTACCTGAAATTTTGTATTCTTAAACTTCTTGTTGGGCAGATATGCACTAAGAACTAAGATTTTATAATTTTAGAAAAAACGTCCTTTTGTTTACTTAAAAATTAGTGTTTTTTTCTACTTTAAATCGGAAATAAGGTATTTTTTTCTGAAAACTGAAATTACAAGAAAACTAAGATCATAGCGCATAATTACACAACAGGAAGTTTAAGTAAACAAAATTTCAGGTAGAAGCCCCGAAAGTTGTTTGCGTAATCTTTGGAAAACGAGCAGCTTGTGAAATCAATGAACGTGAGGGAGACAGACAAGACTTTGACAAGGCTCCTTAAACGGTTTTGGTATTTCTTGTCACTACGCCACATACCCTAAAATAGCACCCTTCATCATTAGTTCCTACCCTCTCATTTTAAAATATTTACCTAGTCCTTAATTTGTAAAGGTTGGATTAATATCAAAATATAATAATAGAATTTCTGGAATGACTTAATTCTGCCTCTTAATTCTGTATGATATACATATATGAATAATCAAACTTCTAGCTGGAAAGTCATATAGATTCGTTGGACGATGACGACAAAAATCAACATGCCAACGGTTTTGCCGCCGCTAGAAGCAATATCAATAGTAATCTGCAACGGTATAACGTAGTCGCAGAAGAAATAGAATCTTGGTTCGAACAAAGAAGTTCAACCACGACAACTACAACTACTACTACAACTACGACGACAACTACGACGACAACTACTACCACTTCCACAACAGGTAGTGCTATCATACCTACTATCTACAAGTCACTTCTTTTGATATGCGTAATTTTATCTTATAAGTTTTTGTAATTTGCCCGCAAATTAGTAATAGGTATTACTACTATATCCTGGAGAATTCTCGTGTGTAAACTATGCTACAAAGTAATAAGGTATGCAATATCTTACAAACATTCAATTAGGAATTTGTGTTCCTTACTTTTATAATAATTTGTGGTACAGCGTTTACTAAAATAAATTTATAAGTGCCTATTAAGAATCGTTGTGTTGTGTATAGTAAAAATAAAATTCTTTCTAATTTCGTTTAATGATTTCACTCAGCGACTCATATCTTATGAATCCTGAGATACCCCAACTCCTACTCCTACTCCTACTCCTATTCCTATTCCTATTCCTACTCCTACTCCTACTCCTACTCCTACTCCTACTCCTACTCCTACTCCTACTCCTACTCCTACTTCTACTCCTACTCCTACTCCTACTCCTTCTCCTACTCCTACTCCTACTCCTAGTCCTACTTCTACTGCTCCTGCTCCTGCTCCTACTCCTACTCCTCTTCAGTCAAATCTCCTCCCCTGCGCTGCCCTGCCCTGCCCTGCCCTGCCCTGCCTTGCCATTCTTACCCTGCCGCCCTTGACCAACTCTCCAACTTTCTCAGCCTTGATGATATTGGAGTGCTTAGGAACTAGAATCGAGTCGTCATTTGAGCCTATATAATTGTACCATTTTTTTTAACTTGTACTGCACGCATTATGCTAGCGTGAAATGCTAAGACCTGCATTTTGAAAATTCCCAAAAAGGCGAGTATAATCGTGTTGGAGCCATGATAAAATAAGAATGAAATAACAAACATAAAATACTATGCAATAGGTTTTCGTGAAATTTGAAGAAAAGGAGAATATTGAAATCAGGTTAACATCTATAATACTGCATAAAGGGAAAGCATATGGGGATGCAGATTTAGTGCAAAGAAGAATAACTGCTCCACGTAATTGACAATTTCCGAGCTACCTATATAAGATGAGACAGCATAGGTACAGTAATATAAAGTAAAATATGAAGATAAAATTTAAAGTTTAAGCATACGCACCAACTACAACACGCAACATGACAAAGACGAAATATAATTATTCTATACCCAATGATTTTGGAGAATTTATATAGAATAACAAGCCAAATATCAAATTATAATCGGAGATTCCAATGCTAGGTTAGGAACAAGAAAAGAGAGAGAAATGTTTACGGTTACAAAAATGAGGAAAGCTAGGAACTATGAAATTTCATAAAGGGATATAGAAATTGTAGGTTTAAAGAAATACAAAAAGAAAATAGATAGAATAACTAAAAACGAAATAGATTTCATTCCAATATAAACCTTAGTATGGAATATTTTCAACTATTCGTTTTGCATAAAAACAAAAATAATAAGACATTTCAAAAAGGGCAATTTACAAAACGGAAATTAAATTTAAAATCTTCTTCGTAATCAATTCAGCCCTTATGCATAACAAATACATTTATCATAAAAACAGATAATAGGAGAGAAATGAATTAATAAAATTATATGTGTTTGCTTTCAATATATTGTTGTTACCACTGACAAAAGTTTATATTGCTGTGTGCAAAATTGTTCTACAAAATTAAATTAAAAACAAATAGGTATACTTATTGCAGATACTTTATTCTAACATTTAAAGACACGGGGTGTTCAGAATTGCAATATTAATATGCTAGTTTCGATAACCAGCATGTACATTTAATTGCAACAGTTTATACCCTACCTGACCTCCTAATATACTGGTATGTTAAATATTTTCCAAAGTGTCAGTCAGCGTGTTATACAATACAAGATACCTGGTGTTTCAGCAATTAATGTAAAAGTGACGAAATGTCGCGTAATTATCCTGCTCGCTTAACGGACGCTTTCCCTCCTCCACCAGTAATTACAGTTAATCGATTGAGTTCAAGTTGCTTTAGTCTAATCCTGAACACATTCACATTTTTGAATTGAATTATATGCTGGTAACGAAGAATTGTAGTAGATGACCACAACACGTGGTCGGTTGAATGTAGATGTGCTATTCTCACCGCAACAAAATTAATTCAACTTGTGCGAGTTTATGGTTTGAATATCTACGACCTCCGTAGAATTTCAGAACACACCTTGATCAGCCTATTGCTATTATACCTCTACACTGAAACAATTAACGTATATTTAATTATTGATAGCCTCACAGCAACAATAATTAAATACCGGCACTTACTTAGTGTACAACAGTAAATCACACCACGTAGGTAAGTGCCTCTTTTAAGGGAACTTCACCAAACACATGCTACACCTCTGATTTCATAATACAATTATTTAATCTAATCATTAACGGTACAAATACAGTCGCTTTAATAAATGGAAATTTGAAAAAAAACGTAACTGCTGTGATCGAATTGTCCATTATCTTTAGTTGAACCTAAATAATCAATGAAGTAATTAGCTCTTGCTTCTATCTGATACTAAGTTCTCAGTACAGCAGTGAATGTGAACAGCGGTACCACACTCACGAGTTGCAGAATGGACGAATCCAGCAGTACGAGGTTGGAACGAAACGGTATTAATTTAGTAATACATACGTACATTTATACCTACATCTATCTGAATAGGTACTTAAAATATTTTGTCTTCCAATGCAATAAAAGGTTACAGTCTTAATGAATCAATTTGGGATTATGATAAGAATATGACAATGCTAGCAACGTGTCCATTAGTTGAATATTTCTGTGCAGTATACTCGTATTACAATGAAATATTCGCGATGCTAAGTCTTTCGTTCTTAAGTTTTTTCGTGGGATTCTCCACACTTGTAATTATAAAAGCGCAATCAAATATTAGTTACCATTATCGTTTACCGACACACGCCATACCTTTACGTTACAACGTCACATTGGAACCTAATTTCGAAACATTTTATTTTATCGGATCGGTTGATATTGAAATTAACATTTTGGAAGAATCCAGTAATATAACCCTTAACGGTGATGGAATAGAAATTGATGAACAGAATAGTACATTGTCGTTTTCTGGGCAATCAATAACTCCAAATGTAAGTTACGACGAAGAAAACCAATTCTTATTTCTGGATTTTGGTACCAGTTTGAGTATTGGAACATATTTTCTTCACCTAGAGTACGTCGGTCGCATTTACATTGACGAATTTCTTGGACTCTATAGATCTACTTATCTAGATAGAAATGGTACTTTGAAGTAAGTACTTTTTAAGTTTTCTTGAATTTCTCCAAGTGAAAATGAAGATGGTTTTTAGTAACCCAGTTTTCGGCATCTTATGCGAGACGACTTTTACCATGTTTCGATGAACCGGCTTACAAAGCCAGCTTCATTGTTAACATCATTAGAGGCAGTGACTATACCTCCATTTCCAACATGAAGATATCTACAACACGACCTCTGTGAGTAAATTACGGTAATTGTTTATATGTTGCAACAACGAAAGTAATTTAATATAGATAAACGTAATAAAGTGAAATTTTGGAGTAAAATCACTGTGCATTCCTCATAAGAATACTACTAAATTATTGTTTTGTCGTGTGGGGTAAACTTATATAGAATTGATAAGGATGAGGGGGTGTATAAAGAGCATTTTGCGTTAATATAATGTCTTCAGTGAAGACCTGAATAATCGATATGTGTAGGTTTGGCTGCATAGCCAAACGTCGTTATGTACGAGCACGTATTTTTGATTTTATAAAGACTAGGTCATCTCGCGCGCTACGCGCGCTCACTGCCTTACTCGAATCATGACTTCAAAGAAACGCATTATTGCCTGATTACAGAATAATTCACATCTGACATAATTCCCTGAAAACGTAGTTTTGAACTATACGGCTATTTCTTTGATTTCCTAAATAAATTATCAAACCTTCCCAAGAACGAACTCTTGAAAAAGCCACGCATAATTGTCCGTGAGTAAATATGTATTTCTTTTCGGAGATCAATTCCTATTTGATCAAATGTTTGGCTTTGTGATTTGTTAATAGTCATTGCAAACGCTAATTTAATGGGAAATTATTGTCGTCTTTTAAAAGTAAAAAGATAAATATTTTCACAGTACAACGTTATACGGTTAACGAAAACTATATCTCCATGTTTATCGCCTGTTAAAATTTTGCGCTGTAGGATATTGTCTCCCAATTGTAAAATTAACAATCTCGAACCATTACATAAGCCTTCATTAATGCTGAGATTTCTAACCAACATCACAATACAATATACTCTCAACTTCAATTCATGCGGAGGAAAATTTGGCGGCTTTAAAGTATTTAAATATTCAGGAAGAATAGCATCGTTTAAATCTCCATTATCACAATTTTCAACACTATCCAAGTTTGTATATATTTTTTCTGTTTTTATATCTAACAGTTCTACCACTTTTTTGTTAACGTCTTCAACATCAGAATAGCTGATTAGGTCATATCTATGAATCGCTTTTCTATAATTGATTCCTCCATATATACGTTCAACGATATCCGAATTTTAAATACATCTCTGTGGCAATTCTAAATTGCTATTCATATCGTTCAAAACTCCATTTCCAACATCCAATAAAATCTTGGTGAATTCTTGTTCCTGTGGTAGAGCCCGCATATTTTGTGGTTACGAAAATTTACGGAAATAACTCCAAAGAAAACTAAATGTGATACTTAAATTTACTGTTTCATAGCGGGTAGCATTTATTTTAACTTTTAACAATTGTCAAAAATCTCGCAACACCATAATTTTTCCACCAAACGGAACATCACAATTCATAAAATCTCGTAAGGTTCTGTCTATAATGTCTAAAGCATACCTTGGCGCCACATGAGCTTCATCCCAAATAAAAACATCCACACTCCTTAAATAATCTGCTTCTTTTGAATTTTTCTTAAAGTTGGAAGATGAATCTAAAAACAGAGGAACAGGTAACCCAAACGTTTTATGAACTGTTCTGTCATGAGGAAGTAGTGTTGCTGCTATGCCCGTGAAGGCCATGGTACAAACAATTTTATTCTTACTCTTCAGTAAGCTGTAAAGAGTTGTATAAACATAAGTCTTACAGGAGCCTCCTGGACCATCTATATAAAAACATGAAGATTCAGAAATTGATTCATGTATGTTAGCATCGCATTTACCCAAAATAATATCTAGAATTTCTTTCTGCTTTTCATTTAGGTGTTTATATTGTCGTGATCCTATTTCTATTGCTTGTTCTTCATTTGCATATTCAATGTCGTAGCATGGTAGGAAACATTGAAAGATTGGAACCTTCCGCAGAAAGCATGGAACTAATTTGAATATAGGCTTTTTTGTCCTTCAGTATTGCTGTAATTGCTGTAACGTCTTTCATAATCGTGTGGCATTACTTCTTTAAATTCTTCCCACAATTCTTCCTGATAAATTGGTCGGCAATGCATTAAAATACGAATGAATAAATATCTCAGCTGTCTGGGCATCATCCAAATTTCAGCTTCATTCATGGCTCTTTTCCACCCGTGATGATCTTAAATAAGACCTAATTTTAAACACGCTGCTACATAAGATTCCTGTATTTCTCCGTTTACTGTTTTCAGATCTTCAAATCTGTTTGCTCCTTTAATATGAAGTAATAATAATCGAAAATGAAATAGTTCAATTTGGCTGGGGCTTATGGAGTACATGCGTCCAATAACTTTGAATTGTTTCTGGCGGCGTATACTTTTACAACGACAACAAACATGATACCTACCTGTGATAGTTCAGACGTACGCACTTTTGGCGATCGGCTCCCGTACGTATTGAAAAGAGACGGAAACGAAAAATCTGACCTCGCTAGATCGAAACGGTACGTGTCTATTGCGCATTCTCCACGACTAACATGTTTTTTATTAGATAGGATAGAATGCCAGCAAAAGACGGTATGAAAGACTGGAATTTAGAAGCTGATGTTTCTTGGAGGTTTCTCTAAATAAAGTTAAGTGGGTCTGTACTCACAAGAAGTTTCCCCAAAATAAGATATAAATTTTTAAGGGTTTTTCTTTCAAGCTGCAGGATTTGTTTCCCTGTGCGGACGAGAGAGACTAGAATTAATCTAGAGGAGTGAGACGGTTCAGCATTACCATCTCAGTTAGAATCAGCCACCATTAAAACATTTTCCATTGCATTATCTTGATTTTATATTGCAATTTTCACAACTGTCGTCGTTTTTCACATTCTAGTTTCCAAAGTTTACGATCCTTCCAATCTTCCCCTTTCAAACTTCTCTTCCTCATGGCCTGTTCAACATCATCCTTCCACGTTCTTTTTCTTCTTTTTGCCCCCACAGTGTCAATAATCAACGTGCCTATTCCCATTTGCTCACGTATGTTCATATTTCTTACCTATTCTTGAAGGATTAGTTTACCTAGGTAATCAGGTTCGATAACCAACACAAACTCTGAAATTATTCAGTGCTTCATTATCGGCTTGATATTCAGCAATTTTCATAATTTAGCCATATTGTTATCACTAAACTGTTTCTAAAATTTCCATGTTCATCATTTTATCTTGGGAAGCCGGTATAGTTGCACGAGCATTTACAATTTATTATAATGTGATAGGTTCAAATGGGGTTCAAAAGTTTCAACCCTTTCGCGGTGTACCTTATGTGCCTTCTAGTGGTATTCTGAAAGAAATCTGTTGGTACGTGGTTTTCATTTTGTTATTATGTATTATAGATGTATGTATGAGATAGGTAATTCACGAGAAATGTGCAACTGGGATTGATAATTGGATTTCCCACTTTCCGAATGACGTTTTACCAATTATACTGTCGAGACTTACATGCCACTGTATTGACCATTCTTAAAGTGTCTAGCAGTCTGACACTTTGAAAAATGTGTACTTTTATTTTCTGTGGTTTTTAATCATTTCTGCATAACTTTAATATCAGTCGCCCCGCTTTTCAGCAATCTTTTCCAAATGTTTTTAACAAAAATTGACAAATGACACATCATGACTTGCAGTAACGAAGGGAGAGTTTACAAATTGATAAATTGTTTGAACCATATACTTATCCAACATTTACGCATTTTTTCATCAATCAGTAATGAAATTAATAAAAATGAATAATTTCCTATTTCTTGTTCTTCCAGTGGTGAAAAATATGTCGACACATTCGAAGAAACCATCAAAATGTCCACCTACTTACTAGGTTTAGTTATATCTGATTATACATCTGAAGAAAATGGAATACAAGCAGTATATGCAAGGGATGAATTGATATCAGACGGAAGAGGGATTCTTGCACTGGAAGCTGGATCATCACTTCTGCGAATACTTGAAGATTATATGAATATATCATATCCTCTAGACAAAATGTATCAAGTGGCAATAAACGATTCTCACTTTAGGTTTGGTGCAATGGAAAATTGGGGTCTGGTAACTTACAGGTAAATAGCATTTCTTAGCTGTTGTAATGGACATTATTTTAAGAAGGGGAATTTCTTGATCTGCCTCTTTTATATTCTCTTTTTATTATTCTTCTGTTCCCCCATCTTCTTCTCCTTCTGTTTCCTAGCACTCCACTCTGGCATTCCACACGTCCAGCTGGAGAAGAAAATTCTAGCGTATTATGAAATAAGTGCCTAAATGTTATAAATTCGATTTATTTTTGATTTTTATATAATTCTATTTTTTAGAGAAAGTTACTTATTATACAAAGAGAACGTAACAACCAAAAGCGAAGAGCTCGGAATAGTGAAAATTATTGCTCATGAATTCACGCATCAGTGGTTCGGAAACTTAGTAACCCCAAAATGGTGGGACAATGTTTGGTTAAAGGAAGGCTTTGCTACATATTTTGAGTGGTACGCTACATCTATTTATAAACCAGCATGGCGAATGTTGGATTTAAGCGTAGTAAGATCAGTTCAGATAGCTTTAGAGGAAGATGGTTCGGAAGGTACTAAACCTATGACAACTGATTCTGAAACTGTTGGGGGACTTATGGATCTTTTCAGCACAATTGTTTACGACAAAGGTAAAGTTATCTTGATTATCGTTCGATAGTTTTAATTTTTTAAGTATTTCAGCTGCTGGTGTAATTAGAATGCTGGCACACGTGATTTCCTTCGATGTTTTTCAGGAAGGGCTAAACATTTACCTTCAAAATATGTAAGACTTTCTAAAGTATGCTTGAATTTTGGTAAGGACGTAAATGTTTAATTTTACTGTGTCTCTTCAAAGTTAACATGTTCCTAATTTTAAAAATTGCACCAGGCGTTAAATTATTTATCTGAACTATGAGATTATTGAACTAGATAATGTAATACTTTCTTGCTGTAAACTCTAACGTAAAATATGTTTGGTAGTGTGGTGAAATAAGAAAGTATTTCGTCCTTATTGCTTTGTCGTTTTCAGGGCTTACTCAAATTCGGTTCCTTCTGATTTCTGGAACGGCATACAGGCAGCTCTAGATGCAACAAACCCTTCAGGAGATGTAACTAACAGAAAATCGATAGAGTCAATTATGGACCCATGGACAAGTCAAAGTGGGTACCCAGTAGTATATGTCGAGAGAAACTATTCCGATAATACAATAACTTTATCACAGGTGACGTTTTTCAAAAATGAAATCATGCGTTACATATTTTTTTATTTTATAGAGTCGGTTTGTGCGGACCAATGCTACGCATAACTTAGCAGAACGATGGCCCATACCGATTAATTATGCTTCATCTGCAGACTTCGACTTCACAAACACTTCTGTCATGCTCTGGTTAACTGATGACACTATGCTACTTGATGGAAACTTCACTAATTCGTTTTTGATTTTCAATAAGCAACAAACAGGCAAGTAAAGGAGATAGTACAGCTCATCGTCATTATCTTCAAAACGTATTCAGCCCGAAAACAGAATAGACGAGCACCTCTATCTTTTTCTATCCAGAGCTCGCCCATTTCACCGAAATTACAACATACTTTCGCGTTCGTTACTTGCCAAGATTTTGGTTTTCTATTTGCTTGTCGTCGCCCTAAATATGGTTAGCGTAAAGGCCGTACCTATGTAAAGTAGTGTCATGGTTCACAAATACCAGTCTGTTATCAAAACTGAGAGTTTAATTTTTCTGATATGCTTTACGGCATGCATTATTTTAATAGCAAAATCTTCTTTTGTAGGGTATTACCGTGTTAACTACGATACAACAACATGGTGGATAATAGTATATTACTTGAGAACTAGCAATTTCGAAAGGATTCATGTGCTTAACAGGGCACAACTTATTTCGGATGCACTAAATTTAGCACAATCTGGACGTCTAAATTATACAATTGCCTTAGAATTACTGGAATATGTAGTTCAAGAAACAGACTACATACCACATTACAGTTTAAACAGAGGTCTTCTTTATTTAAACCGTATTCTCGCTGGATCGAGAGTATATCAACAGTTTAAGGTTTGAAAACAATAATTTTCCTTACGATATTATTGATAAATCGAAATTTTTGTTTATTACGAGTATGTATTGAGCTATACTTCACAAAGCGATGTTGGAGATAATTCTCACGAATTAGAGACGCTCACAAAAATATGTAGGTACGCTTTTGAGCAATGAGGTAAAAAGGTCTTAAAAGTAATCTTCATTCTTGTAATTTTCCAATATACAAACACGTCAAGTAGCTTGTTGCTAATTAAAAATCATTTACTGTGGATAATAAGAACTAAAATCTAATAGTACCACTGTCTTCCGTAATTATGAAGATAAGAGGTGAACAACCTTCAGCTTACTTGCTGGATGATGTATTCGATGTTCCTTATTCGAGTGGTCGTTTGGCAGGGTGCCTCTTCCCGTAGAGTCTCAATTTTGTTCCAGACTTCTTCTTTCTACTGGATTAGTAATGAACGAGTTTCATCGCATCGTTTTTTCATATTTTGGTTATCTACTTGTTGCTTAGTTCGACAGCAGTATTCTAGCTTGTCATACTCTTTCATCACCAACTTAACTCCGTCGGTGCCATTTCTCTGTTCCACAAGCCTAATCCAGCCTATCCAATATAAGCAACGAAAATAGGACCATGCATCACCGCATCTAAACAACCGCTTCCGACCGTTAGAACTATCCGGTATTCTGTATTACCTGGTTTCAAACTTTTCTTCTTGTTTCATCATCCTCAGAAATTCCTTTGCCCCTAGCATGTTTCTTAATTTTTGCCGCAAGGTGTGTTGTGCGTCCTCTTCTCTCTTGATATCTATCCAGAGCTTTTTCTGGGACTGTAGACTTAGCCAAGCGTATTAATCTCGTTTTAATATAATCATTCGTTCATAATAAATGTGCGTGAAACTTCGCGCGGTAGAAGTGACACTTTTGAATCCCATCTGAGGCAGGAATTAGAGCTGCAACTCACCGTGTACGCTATCCTCACTCGTTTTCATTTTAATCGTGGCCCAGCGGGCGTCTCACCACTCATTCTATCCCCACGCTTTTGGTGTCGCATTTTCGTTTTATTGTTGAACGATTTAACGCCTACATGAAAGACTATAGATTTGTAAGAGATGGTATCTGATAACATTTGAAATTATTACAGGGATTTGTTATTGAAATTCTACAAGGCGTTTACAACAAATTGGGAACAGATTTAATACAAAATGAACATATCTTCGACGTTTTAAATCGTGAAGCCATTATTTCCTGGATGTGTCTCTATGGAAATAGAGACTGTTTAGCCTCCATGAACACGAAACTGTCTACATACTCTGAATGGGTTGCTTCAGATTTACAGAGTTCAGTATATTGCTCGGGAATGCGCAACGGAAGTGAAAGTGATTGGGGTTACTTGTATGAAAAGTATATTTCACAAAAAACGGAATATACAGAAAGGAGGAGGTTGCTTACTGGCTTAGGATGTACTTTTAACGAAGTTCTTCTTGAAAGGTTGGTAAGATTTATGTTATGAGTTATATTAGTCATGCATGCATTTTCTTAAATGAATCATCCTAAGAAAGTGCATACGATTTTAGAATAGAACATGTGTTATCTATCTACTAAATAGGTATCATAGATTTTGAGCTCCACGAAAGAAATATGGTGATCTGGAACTGAATTTGTTACATTTCACATAGCTTGTCAGTTTTTGTTGTATTTCCGTATTTTCTTCCAGATTATTGAATGCAAGTTTAGGATTGAACAGCAGTTACGTAATACTTTCATCTGATGCTGCTTCGGCATTTTCATCGGTCTACACAGGCAGTGACGTAGGTCTATCGCTTGGCTTCAACTTCGTTTTGAGTCACTTCGCGGAAATACACGAGCGGTAAGAAATTTAATTTTTAAGCTCTCATTCGGGTAAATAGAAATTCAGTCGAAAGCGGGAAATGAAATAAAAGTTGATGGTTTATTACCGGTTGCCTGTGCTGATAGTCTCTTCTAATTGGAAAAAATGTGGATAGTGTACAATATGTCGCAGTCGTACCTCAGAATCAGGCATTTTGCATGAGGCCTAGGCATTTTGGAAAATGCGGGCATAATGCAAAATCAATATTATTTTAACTTCTTCATTTGAGTTACATTGGTCATTTTTTAACGTTAACTGACGTTACTTGACCTTGACCTGACTATATAATACCCGGCGTAACCTGGAGTAAGCAGATCTGGTCTGCATAGTGATAAATAAGAGTATTTCTTGTTTTGCAAAACGCCTAGGTAGGTTTTATGTAAAATGTCTGATTTTGCGATACGTCTGCGACATTAGGTACATATAAGCAAAACAGGCAGTCTCCGACGATGATTAATGTTCACTGGGCATAGACGACCACCAAAAACCTATGCTTACAAACGGGTAACCGCCAACCGCCAACGCATTGCACTGTATGCTGTATGATATAACCATGTAAAGTGTAAATAATTTTTAACTTTTGACACTTTCATTATTTCTTTGGTTCGTTAGGCTTGCTCCACTAAGCTGCATTTGGCGGGATGGATATCTTAAAACTTGCAAATTGTGATTTGCAGATTTACTTCATCTGAGGTTAGAACGTTTATAGGAGCAATAGCATCACGCTTGACTACTGTGGATCAGCGTGAAAAGGTAGGCCAAATAGTTTTACAAATAATTTCTTCAAATTTTTCGCATTTTCAGTTACAAACGTTCGTAGACTCTCAGAGTAATGAAACTGGGGAATTGTACGGATCTGCGTTTAGTGCAGCTCTAACCAGTGTTAACAATAATTTAAACTGGCTGGATAGAAACATAGAAGCCTTTCAGACTTGGTTAGATGCTCGCGAAGCTGCCACTACAACGGTTACGCAGCCATCCAGTACAGAGACTACGGAAGAAACTACTACAACAACAGGGGGTGCAACAGACAACCAGAACATTCGTTTCAATTTGTTGTCTATCATTTTAGCATTCATTTCTGTCAATTTGTATAATTTGTTAGCTTAGATGTGCCTACAAGGAGATTAAAGTAGGTTCTAAAAATAAAATTTTGTAAATATTGTTATAGTGCATAACTCATTATACCTACATTAAAAAGTTGTTATTCTTCGTTTTAGTTTTCTAGTGTTAGCAAGGCAGAGTTGGGGTTAATATTTCTTGTTGGTTTGTGAACTGATTGCCAATATTACTGATAGTGGAACAAAATGTTCTTGTAAAAAATATAACATGTATGTATTTGCAAATGTATCCGATGAAAGCATTTGAGTATCAAGAAACCGTTAAGTAGGTACCTGCCTACATTTAACTCTTGAGTAGTGCGTGTCTTATAATACTTTGGAATTTTCCTATTTTACCATAGGTGGAACTTCGAAGTCTTACAACGCCACATCTTAACAATTTAGGCATCTTATGTTCCAAGTATTGAGCATGACCTGGCGGTTTTTGAATCGTAATGTACCGTGTAACGTGTTTCGTGTCTGTGTCAACGGAAATTTTAATGTACAAATATTTAATTTGCAAATAAACTTCCTTCAGTTTACTCTCATTTATCAACAAAAATTAAAGAACAACCAAAAAATACAATCTTTCTTATTTTAAAAACCTTTCTGAACGAGTCTAAGTAATAGACGCCACTTGGACAATTAGTTTTCGAAGTTTAGATAGCGTGGTAGCCACAGCTTAAAGCGATTAAGAGGTAACCAGATTTATAAAATCCTTGGTATACATTACATTCAATGGTCTTCATAAGCAACTACAAAAATTCTGCAAAATGCATCCCCAAATGCATAGCCTTTGGATAAAAGCAAGCAAGAGTCGAAGCATCGCATTCTATCAGTGCTCATATTGAAAATGCCAAGGCTTAAGAAGTTGTGTGTTCAACAGTTTGCTGGAAAAGCTCATGCAGCTATCTGAATAAGGGTACAACAATAACAGCCAGAAAAACTGGGAAAACTGACCAAAGATATTTTGCTTTTGTAGGATTGTAACAATGCATAATTGGAATGCTGGTTACATCCAACATACTTGGATTAGCATCCCTAATTGTTTTCTCTATTTCACCGCGTCACGGAGCGAGAGTCGTGGCATATCCAGATGAAGAGAGAAAAGCAAGCCGCTACGTCACGATCATAAATAAACAAGAGCATGAGAAGAGTGGTGGTGGCACGTCATGCGTTTCATTGTAGGAATGCGAGCCTGACCGCCGACCGCCAAGCCTATCCGAGTGGCTATAAAAGGAGTCACACACACATCAGAGGTCCAAGAAGAATCTCTTTCACCGGCTTCCGAAGAAGAATTCTCTTCACCCGCGTCCGATAAATTTTAACCGACAGCCCGCTTGAATGAGATTAATTCACGGCGTGTGATTTTCTCTCCATTCCCGCATCCAATTTATTCTCAAAAGAATAAATACTCAAGAGTCTTCATCGCTAGTACTTAATTATCGAAGCCGAAGGGCTACCAATAATTAAGTTAACCGGACCGGAGTTAGTTGACTTGTAGCGGAGGTGTAGCTGACTTAATTAGGTAGGTCCATTTACCAGTATAGGTGCAGGAAAGTAGAAACCTATATAGTTTGCAGCGGCGGATTACACAGCCTTGTCGATGTGCAGCGGAGGGTTTCTACCACAATCTGCATATGTACTGGGGTGGGCCCGTCAGTTATAAAGCTTTTGCACGTTGACTAATAAACCTGTCTCTCACGGGATTACACCCTAGGCGTTCTAACGTACATCCCAGACTTGAAACCCCCGACTGGTCGCACTAGAGGTGCTATTACGAAACCGCCAGTATCCGGAACAGTTAATCATACGACGAAGCTACCCGTATTCAAGTGGTAGCTGATCCCGAGGGAATAGTCCACCAGCTAGGCATCTAGCCCAGATCTCGTGCGCTACTCGCTCGAGAAACCGGTTACAGTACCGTCCTGATTTTAATTTATTTTCATGTGTATATATTTTTGTAAATTTCCGTTTAATATTCCGTTTAAAATGTAAATAGTTATATTAATAGAAACCCTTTGAATTTGTTTATGTTTTATAATTCACCGTTTAGTAAGCAATAACGAACACTCCCTTCTTCGACTATTGAGCAAGGGTATTATCGACGGTCCTGACCTGACCAGATGCAACCCCGTTATATCGTTAATAAGATAACGATCCGATTAGCCTAGCTATACAGAGCGTACCAGATACCGATACCGAAACCGAAAGAGCACGCTATATAACTGGCTCCAGAGCGTCACAAGTAAATTCGTATACTTTTACTGAAACCGATCCGATATCGTTGCATAATTGACGTCCGACCAGGAAACATCGTTGCAGGATCATTCATTTTTGTACATAAATCACACAGTGGCATGAATGTAATTCATCATTTGGCGTTCAACTTGATCATTTCACTTATTCACCAGCTCTATAGTTCCCTCAGACTACCACCTTCTCTCTCAAAAGGAAAAGAGTTCGTGATGTAGTAAAACTTCCTATAACAATGAGGTTGTAGGAGCTATGGGAAGCAGGTTTGCAGAACAATAAGCAATACCCTTATTTCTATAGTGAAAGTTCCATAGTTATAAAACTTATCATCATAAAGTTTTGGGTTCGAAGACTGGTTTGACGCGTACCTCCATCCTTTCCTATCCTGAGCTAACCTATGCATTGCCCCAAAAGTTGAACATCCTACATCCCTAACTATTTGAGAGCAGTAATCTAATCTGGGCCTACCCCTACCTCTTTTTAATCCTATCTCTGACTCTAGTATATCGCGAACTAAGCCTTCGTGCCTCAGAAGGTGTCTTACCATCCTAACTCAACTATTCCTTACTGTCTTCCATAAATTTCGCTTTTCTCCAACTCCTTATCTATAGATGGTATCTTCATCATGCGTCCATAGCACCACATTTCAAATGCTTCTAATTTTTTCCCTATCCGCTTCTCCTATCGTCCAAGTTTCGCACCCGTACAATGGCTTACTCCATACATACGTTTCTAAGAGTCTCTTCCGAGTTTCTACCTTTATCATTCCCGAACATAATTGATATTATGTACATCTGTCTTAAATCTCAACTTCTCCTGTAAATAAGGAGGCATTTTTTGATTTAGCACAATCTTATTCAATAAACGGGCTGAATGCAAATGGCGTCCAACCAATACAAGGCATCCAACTTATGACGCACTGGATGTGTCCTCCTGTTTCCAAAAATAAGCCTGGGACATGAATAATATTGTTCACCAACTGAAATTTTGCAACTGCTGATGTACGCGACTTAGCGAAGTTTATAGTTTAATTGAAATCTAAAGGCCAGTAACGATAGATAAACAGGTATTAAAACCGCATTTAGTCATTGCCTGTCGTGAATGCTTTAACAATTAGCTGGATATTATGCTCATTATGTTGAATAGTACTTATCTTCTACAGTTCTCATTTTGTACGTCAGTTTGTGAATGTGTAGTTGTGTAAGCAATGTATGAAAACCGCATCTTCGTAGAACTGACATTTTTATGAGTTTTATATAGAATTTTTATAGAGATTACGATAGCGGTCCTGATTGATGCAGTTTATATAACGCCCTATCAATAACTTTTATTTAGTATACTGCTGATATTAAACCCGTAATTAATAATGTTGTTCTTAGTGGTAACAGGATGGTTTTTGGCGCTTTTCCATGATATTGAAAGCAGTAGTTACCGCTTGCCTTCACATGCTATCCCTCGCCGTTATAATCTGGCTTTCGAACCAGATCTAGAGAATTTTCAGTTTTACGGCTCATCTGAAATAGAAATTGAAGTTTTACAAGAAGCAGTCAATATTACACTAAATATAGACGACTTAGAAATTGAGGAAGAAAATGTTACCGTGTTTTTTTCTGGTCAAAGGCTAGATTTTAATATTGTGTACGACGAAGAAAAGCAATTCTTAATTTTCGAATTCAATGGAAGCCTTGTACCTGGAATTTACAACGCATTCATTCCATTCCACGGAAGTCTGCTTGAAAGCATCGAAGGATTTTATAGAGCTGAATATACGGATTCAAGCGGAAAAACTCGGTAAAGCTGCGTTGTCTCGAAGAATATAAGGTTGGTAATGACAGTTTTCTTTTAGATATTTGGCAACCACACAGTTTGAAGCAGCTTCCGCTAGAAGGGCATTTCCTTGCTTCGATGAACCATCATTTAAATCGTATTTTACAATTAGTATTGTCAGGGATATTGACTACGTATCTGTTTCCAATATGAAATTGAAATCGACAACACCCTTGTTGTAAGTACCAGTCAAATTTAGTTTCCTCAATCAGTAACGTGTATTAATTATTTGCATTGTACATGTTGTGTTTTGACTACTTTCACTAGAAATGTGAAAAATCATAATAATTCGGATCGACGCCTGTGACTCTCGACAAATATGTACAAGTTGGTGAAATGTTGAAACTATTTGGAAATTCATTGTACCGGTAACTACTGGCACCTTAAACCGATAAAAAATCGATTAGAACACCGTCCATCCTGCCCATAGTGTAACAAACCATATGTAATCTGAATACTACAGCATGTAACAGATTTAAAAAAAAAACGTATTTTTTGGAGTTTGTTGTCTGTAATTCATCGTCTGGTGATCTCCTTTTGCTTTTCTGTACCCATTACATATTCTTCAACTTCCCCTGGTGGATGGAAGAATATTCTTCTCTTTCTTCTCATCAAGACAGTTAATCCATCTGATTTCAAGGACGGTCGTACCATTATCATTCTCCTCCACTCTCTCTAATATCTTTGAGCGTGGCATCAGTCATCAGCTTCTTAATTTCATTGATGTCAGTTATAGGTATGTTGCTCGGGGTACACTTCATTTTTAGGAAGGTATTTAACTCTGGTTCGAGTTTGTCACTTATTATTGTTGATATGATTTCGGCCTCTGTTAGTAAGTTGTTGACTGTTTTAATGTTGTTGTGATTCTTCAAGGTCTTCGAATGCATGACTTGTGCCGTTTTGAATTCTATCCTATTCAGCATTGTGAGTGCCTCATGGGACAATACCAGGTCCTCTGTTAGTCGCAATTTAATAATTATGACTCTTTTGATTCTTTTGATCCTAAACATTTGCACCAGTGTGAATAGAATTGAATCGGATCTGGTTAGCTTACCTTCGTTCTCTGGAGACCATCGGTTTAAGTCCCCACAAGACCTAAATGGTACGTTAAGTGGAAGAGCAGATGTACAATAAGTTGTGCATCTGAACTTCGCGTAGTACCCCAAATGTATTTTTGTGTTCGTTATCATATTACATGTTATGTTTTATTTTTTGGGATTAAAGTCGGTTATTGTTATTATTATTATTATTATTTGGTGGAAAAAATTGCAGGCAGAATGCGCTGCTTTCTCTGGTTATAAGAATTAATAGTTTCCCTAAATTTTAGCAATAGAGTTATAATTATAAATTTGGTTCTTGTTATTAATCACAATCGTAGATTTCATGATAAAACTAATAATTTAATAAGCTGTGCTTTTTCATTCTTAAATAACTTATATTCCTGTAGACAATTAATTATTGAATATTCAGTTGAAGAAATTGCATTGTGGAACGCTACTTTGATCTTATTTTAATTTTTGTGGCGTTGTCTACTCCTCTTTAATTAGTGGTACTGGACCGTTCGAACAACTACTCCTCGGGCAAATACCCCGCCAGGCATTGAATTATAGAACTAAATCCAGATTTTTTGTACTACGAGACCTTAGGTGGGGTAGCAGTCTGAAACGTCTTGTAGTGCAAAAAATCTGGATTTAGTTCTATAATTCAATGCCTGGCGAGGTATTTGCCCGGAGAGTAGTTGTTCGAACGGTCCAGTACCACTAATTAATACCAGATAATTACTCAAAGTAGTTGTCACTTGCTGATATCTATCCAGAGCACGGCAGGTCAGGTCAGCAAGATTAAATTGCATGGTTTGAGTGTGTAGGGGAAAGCACCGTAGTGATGAGTCCCAGAAGGACGAAACCAGATGGTCTGAGGTTTAACACGAACATTCAAAACATGCAAAACGCACATTAAGAAAGAGTTTCCTCTTTGTAACACCGTAAGCGGACACTGTATTTTGATCTGACTTATTCTTAAACTTCGTTCGCATTAAGAATGCAACGTTGAGTGGTATGCCCGCGAAAATTATAACTTCTGGTTGATTTAGATTCCGGTAAATTTCAGACTAACACAATATAGTCTATCAAAAATGACTTAATTGAAATATCCCTGTGACTCGTATTTTAAAAATTGATGAAGTTGGAGATTTAAAAAAAATTTACTTTTCAACCACGGTGCCACTTCATCATTTGAACATTTTTAAATGATATTCGAACGATTTCATAAGATGCACCTAAAAGATGTGTTTTTCATTATTAATTTGTAATAGCTAGGGGGTTGCTCGTCTCCCACTGGGCGTCTCCTCACTCAGGTGGCGGATAGAGGGATGCCTCTCAGATGTGGGTGGTACCGGGGAAATGAAATATCTGGGGCGGACCAGCACTAGCAAAGCAGCGTCTGACTTAGAGTGAGCGGCTGCAAGAAGCGTCTGACCCAAAATGGGCGGCTGACTAAAACCTCGCCAACCCATCTGACAAGCGTGGCGTTTTAATGTCAAATAATCCCCTTAAAGAAACATGTCAAATTACAAAACAAACGGATCATTACCCCAGATGGTTACAGACAATAACTCACAGCCCCACACGGGTGTGCCTCAAGAATTCTGGGGGAGGCAAAAATTCGACAATATTGAACATCGGAACATATAACATAAGATCTATGAATGAAGACACAAAAATCCCTAAAATAGAAGAACTATCAAATATATACAGTGAGATAATCTGATGAAAAGCTAACGAATATTTAGTTAGTTTCAATAATCTTATCAATTGAGCAATTTGTATATAGTTTTTGCCAAATTCTGTCTGTGTTTGTACTGTACCGGGTGTACAAATAAGAAAGGTCGGCGGCCGTATATCCGTAAACGTTTGCCCTAGAACTTTCAGAAAAATATATTTAAGATAAAATTGGCCACGAGAAATTGCTGGAAATTATTTTTAAGTTCGTAGATTGGCCGCTAGGGGGCGTAAGGGCTACACCAAAGGAGAAAAATATTTTTTTCCCGGAAAAATCACCAATAAAGGGTTATAAAAAATTATTTTGTTGAATTCTACTGAAAATTCTGAATAACTTTCGTTTAGGATTTTTTTGCTCTAGCTCGTCAAATAGAGATGGCATGGGCGGACAAACATTGAGATGAAAGAATGCTTCTAACTCCGGTTTGGCTCAACGGAATTGGACAAACTTGAGCTTCTTGAGAAGAGCTTTCCTTGTTCTATCAAACGAAAATAAAGTCATTTCGAATTTCGTGGCCTCCGGTAGAGGGCGCGATTTTACATTCAAAGCTATTTTCGCGTTTATCTTGAAAAATTCAAATGGAATAATATAGTTTTTTTAATACTGCTAAAAAGAGGTGAAAATTGTAAGAAAAATGGCGCGAGCCTACTAATTGTTTTTTTCAATTTGTGTATTATAATAAAGAAACATTTTAATATTTTTCTTTATTATTTTTAATAACAAAGTAATAATATTTTCCCATAGTTTTGTATTGTTCGAAATGAAAATGGGTCATACCGAAGCCTACTTGATTTTTGCACTCAAAATTTATGTTCAAGTTAATGGAGCAGCCATTCTCAATATTCCTTCATTTATATCTTCGGTTCTAAAAAAGATATCACCATGCGGCTTGCGCTATTTTTCTTATAATTTTCACCTCTTTTTAGAAGTATTAAAAAAACTATATTATTCCATTTGAATTTTTCAAGATAAACGCGAAAATAGCTTTGAATGTAAAATCCCGCCCTCTACCGGTGGCCACGAAATTCGAAATGACTTTATTTAACTTTCGTTTTATAGAACAAGGAAAGCTCTTCTCAAGAAGCTCAAGGTTGTCCAATTCCGTTGAGCCAAACCGGAGTTAGAAGCATTCTTTCATCTCAATGTTTGTCCGCCCATGCCATCTCTATTTGACGAGCTAGAGCAAAGAATCCTAAACGAAAGTTATTCAGAATTTGCGGTAGAATTCAACAAAATAATTTTTGATAACCCTTTATTGGTGATCTTTCAGGGAAAAAATTATTTTCTCCTTTGGTGTAGCCCTTACGCCCCCTAGCGGCTAATCTACGAACTTAAAAATAATTTCCAGCAATTTCTCGTGGCAAATTTTATCTTAAATATTTTTTTCCGAAAGTTCTAGGGCAAACGGTTACGGATATTTATTAGACAAATTGTCTAATATGGAGTCAGTGATTGCAAAAAGGACATTTTGTAAAGTAGAGATAAAATTTAAAATCTTCTTCATAATAAATTCGTAAACTCATCAGCTTGCGTAACTACCTATACATGTTCCCTTATACAAAACCTAAGAACATCGTAGCTTTGAACCGAATTATTTCAAGAGATGAAGAACGAGTGTGTCATAGGTGACTACAAAACATTATTTTAGTTAGTTGAGAGATCAAAAGTATTTATTACCTTCTTAAATGAGTTTAAATTTTTATAGATAATGTTATCTATTTGGGTTGTTGGAGTACAATAAGGAATTATTTTATTTAGATAATATGTACATCATCAAGATACGATTCCGAATTTATAATGGAGGATAGGTAACTGATATAGGCAAGAGCAACGTTCTTGTTCCAGTAACGGGGTCATACTACATAGTTTTTAAAATGCAACAAAATTTACGGGGATTTAATGTCAGTTATTGAAAATGGCGAATAATACTATATAAATAAATAGGAAAAATGGTAATACTGTTTTGCGTCAAAGTATAGTGGACGATTAATTCAAACGTAAAGGCAGAGTGTGAAATTCCAGTATAATAAATATAAATAATTTAATTATCTCCTAATTATTTCCAATAAACAAACATTAATAGCGAATTATTTTGTTGCAAAGTAATAATAATAATAATACAGATGTACGGGGTACTTCCTCCAGAAGAGTTCAAGTTTCATTTCTTTCACCAGAATAAAAAATATGTATTTCTGTGCACACCTACTCACACGCCCACACCTACACACATGTTTGTGTTTCTGATAATTTCATAATACTCTTATTGTTTCGTCAAACGCCAAAAATCTAATCTAATCATTAATGACGAGCTATCATGCTTATGGTATAAATACAATAGATTTAATAAATCGTTTCAATGGAAATCTAAAAACAAAACATAGTTGTAGGAGAAGATAATTTCATCAATTCTCATTACTGTTAAGACGGATTTCCAGGATGGATGCAGGTTTGACAACGTATTTTATCTATTTCTCATTGAGGAAGTTAAAAATCCGCAATCGCTGGTGATATTTATTACTAGCCGTGCAATATGTAGAGTGTTTCAAACATTTTAAAAGTAAAATATAAGAAGCAACGAGGACGGATCAAAACGGGTCAAAGTAAGATATTCTGCGTTCTGCAAGCTTCATATCCTAACCAAAATATTTTTTCACAATCCCCTGTTCGAGGAGTAGTTGTTTGAACTATTCCCTAATAATTAATTGAGTAATTGGCTCTTGTTGATATCTGATGCTAGCGTGCCAATATAAGAGTGAGTTATACAGGATTTCAGGATTTCACCAGTCGAAAGTTTATCAAAAAATAAAGGTAGTTTGTCTAATAAAATATGGTGGAATTTTGTATCCTTTTTGATGTACAGCGTGTTAAAGAAAATACATTATTTTATCATAATTTGCTATAAATCAATAATAAAAAAGGTAGCCTTCTGAAATTTTGCATAGATTATTTTTTGTATTCTCTCTTAAATGGTGGTTGTAATTATTTTATTTAGAGCACAGAGACGTGCGTACGGGTTTCCTCAAAAATACTTCATTTAATAAAAAGTACAGCATTGTTTTTTTAGAACATCAAATGCAATTTAAAAACTTTTCGTATCTCGCAATTTTTTGATAGCTCAACTCAAAACAAAAAACATAAAGATCATAATGTGGCCAATTACGGAATTTATTTACTTAAAGGAAAAACAACATTAAGCTTAGCTGAAATATCAACTAATAAACAAGAATCACAATTGAACTATTGGAAGAACTGTTCCAAATAGGAACCATTTTGCCGGATGCACAATTGGGGGCGACTTATGATTGAATGGTTAAAGTTTAGTGAAACATTTTTTTTAACATTTGCACAAGTATTCTGAATTCTAAGGAGTAGTTCCTCCAGTGTAGGCGCCGGGGTCGCATAGACGGTGTCTTTAAGATAACCCCATAGATAAGAATCTAAAGGCGTTAAATCTGGTGATCGCGGAGGCCAAGCAACGGGACCCCAACGACCAATCCATCGTCCCCAAAATGTCTATCAAACCAATGAGAAACATTTCGGCCAAACTGAGCTGGGCACTCATCAAGTTGGAACCAAGCGTGTCTTCGCATATTAAGAGGAATTTCATCCCACATATTGGGACTCTTCTGTCCCCAAGAACTCTAAGTTTACAGAATTGAGGCGGTTCGGTAGTATATAAATCCCGGTCCAAACACTAATACTAAACTCGCTTTGAAAATTTCGTTCCCTGATTTCGTGAAGGTTTTCATATGCCCACACATGCTGATTATGTAAGTTAACTATTCCTCTTCGAGTAAAACATGACTCGCCTGTCCATAAAATATTGTTTATGAAATTCCAAAAGCCATTGATCACAAGGAGGCTGTGATTAGGCGTTAGCATTTTGCATTTTGGCTGAACTAGTTACTGCCAATCGGTGTTCTTGAGTGATCCGTGAATTTGTGTACATAAGTATAATCGCTTGCGATTTCCAAATAGACGACAGCCACAAAATAATGTGTATTTGCAAATGTGCACCATCAATTTGTTATTCAAGTATTGAAATTTACACCTAGATATCGCAATCATAGTATCGGCAACGAGGTAATAAAAAACAATCCATCTTGCTTGAATTTGATCCTAGAACAAGTCAGAGAAGAGTTTCTAGAACTCTAGGATCAAAAACAACTATTTTACAGGTATTAAGACTGGATCATAGACAACCTGTTCAATCTACAACCAGTTTAGGGCTTGCATCCAGGGAATGAAAATCCCAGAATGAGATTTTGTCAATGGCTTTTGGACGCTACTCAAAATGATGAGAATTTCATAAGCAATATTTTTGGACAGACTAGTCATGTTTTACTGGAAGAGAGGAATAGTTAACTTTCACATTCAGAGTGTGTGGGCACCTGAAAACCCTCACGAAATAAGGTCACGAAATTTTCAAAACGAGTTCTATTAATGTTTGGATCGGGATTTATAATGGCAATTTCTTTGGCACTTACATACTATCGCACCGCCTTTATTCTGTAAACTTTGCTTTGAATACCTCCCTCCTACTCGCCATACACAAATAAAAAAACTTGTGTGTGTCAGCTCCGACGCACGACTGGAATTTACTCCTTACAACCGATTATTTTAACTTCAATCACTTGATAATAGGGACACGCGAATGTCAGTTTTATACCCAAATGTGTATATATCAGATGGTTTATGTTCGAAAATATCCAACTACATCAAAATATAAATTGTTTATAAATTCAGTAATTAAGTGACAATCTGCTAAACGTCGATCCCACTGGCAATGAAATAAATACTTTTCCTGGTGTTCGAATAGGCGTTGATTCACATTTCGGCACTAAGCAATATTTGGAGTATTTAATATTAGGTTTTGCCATATTAAATCAAAAGATTTAACAAATTTAGGAACGAACAAACACTGCAAATGCTGACTTTACAACGCCAACTGTCATATCTACCCTAAGCCACTCTAATTTCACTATGTCCATGCTCTATCGTCTATCCAGTCAGACATAAACAGCCGTATCCATAAATACATACATAATTTCAATGTACGTAACGTGTTACTTTTAGTTAACGCGAAATGTAACGCTTGATTATACTACTCATACAATTTCCGTACCGCGGGCTATAACTGAAAATGAATTCTTAAGGAGTAAACTCCAAAAAATAGGGAACAACTTTCAAATTTGAAAAAAAATGTAATTACCACATATATTGTTATTGCGGCATGGAATACCTATTTATAAATCTATCTAAATACAAATATTTGTTTGCCTTCCATTTTAATGCTATAAAAGGTTACAGTCTCACTGAATTAATTAAGGATTATGATAAGAATATAACAACGCTAGAAACGATGTGTTGCCATAACAGTTTGAGAGAATATTTCAGTGCTGTATACGGCAATGGAACTTCCGCGATGTTTAAGTCCTTTGTTCTTAAGTTTTTTCGTGGGATTCTCCGCAATTATTGTAATTATAAAGGCGCAATCAAATATTAGTTATCATTATCGTTTACCCACACACGCTATACCTGTACGTTACAATGTCACATTGGAACCTAATTTCGAAACATTTTCTTTTACCGGGTCGGTTGACATTGAAATTAACGTTTTGGAAGAATCTAGTAATATTACTCTTAACGCATATGGGCTAGAAATTGATAGTCACAATAGTACGTTGTCGTCCCCTGGACAATCAATAACTCCAAATGTAAGTTATGATGAAAAAAACCAATTCTTATTTCTGGAGTTCGGTACCAATTTGAGTACAGGGACATATTTAATTCACCTAGAGTATGTCGGCCGCATTTACACCGACGTATCTCTTGGGCTCTACCGATCTGCTTATCTTGATAAAAATGGTGCTTTGAAGTAAGTATTTTTGAAACTTTCCTTGAATGTCTCTACGTAAAAATAGATGGTTTTTAGTAACTCAGTTTGCGACAACGTTTGCGAGACGAGTACTACCATGTTTCGATGAACCTGCTTACAAAGCCAGCTTCGTTGTTAATATCATTAGAAGCAGTGACTATAACTCCATTTCCAACATGAAGATATCGGCAACGCGACCTTTGTAAGTAAATATTAACGGTAATTGTTTTTTTTTTATGCAATAGCAAATGTAGTCTAGTATAAGGAATCTTGATAAGGGATAAGGAGGTGATGTATGTAAGACCATTGTGCGTAAGTGTACTTTTGATTGCATATCCAAACGTTGCGATGCACTTAGTCTGATTGAATAACTGTGATAGAGTGTTAACAGAAAGTGGTTTAAAGGGCTAGAATTTATAGGCTGGTGCCACTTCCAAACTACTGATAGATATTCTTTGGTCCAAGCAAATGTGGTAACACTTACTCGCGTTTCATTAGCACAAATTTAATATTCCTGTAATGCTGTACCAGTTGGATACCTGAAATTTTGCATTCATTGCATTCATTATAAAAAAGCCTTATGCCCTGACCTGACTTGCATCTGACAGAAGTAAAACCACCGAATTTTAGATATTTTCATCTTACAAAACTTTTGTCATACTTGTTAAGCTTTTCAAGTATTTTTGAAACATTTTTGCATGCAAATTGGCACGACTAAGGCATGACACTTGCAGTGATGAAAAGAGAGTTTATGGATTGCGGAATTATTTGAATCATATACGTAACATTAGTTTCTGCATTTTTCTTACAAATCAGTTATTAAAGTGAAAAAGGTGATTCACTGCCTATTTCTTGTTGTTTTAGTGGTGAAAAATATGTCGACACATTTGAGGAAACTGTCAAAATGTCCACCTACCTACTGGCTTTTGTTATATCCGATTACACAACTGAAGAAAATGGAACGCAAGCAGTATATGCAAGAGATGAAATGATATCAGACGGAAGAGGAATTCTTGCTCTGGAAGCTGGAACATCACTTCTTCGAATATTGGAAGATTATATGAACATATCATATCCTCTAGACAAAATGTATCAAGTGGCAATAAACGATTCTCACTTTAGGTTTGGTGCAATGGAAAATTGGGGTTTGGTAACTTACAAGTAATTAAACTAATATTCTATTACTATTACTATTATATTACTGCCAAAACTACGCTAATACATCTATTGAAACTTTCTACTTCGTTTTGGTTGTGAATTGTAAGATTTCATTTCCTGGTCATTTCATGAACATTCAAAAACAGAAGTAAAAATATATGAAAGAAACTTAATATTTCAACTAAAAGTTTTCAAAGTACTCTTCATCAGCTTCTTTACCACGTACGGCTTATGCCAAGATTTAATATATTTACGAGAGTCTGCATTGGGAACCAGTGATAGGCAGAATTGAATACTTTTGAGAACCGAATAGCTTGTATTCGAATACTTTCAAGAATCGAATGATCATTCGAATACATACTATGAGTTTGTTTCTGCTAAGGTTCCTATTTTACCGATCCCGATATTATAACTTATACAGTTATTGGTTCCACTTATTTCTCATATAATTGTATTTTAGGGAAAGTTTGTTATTGTATAAGGAGAACGTAACAACCAAAAACGAAGAACTTGGTATAGTGAAAATTATTGCTCATGAATTCACCCACCAGTGGTTCGGAAATTTAGTAACCCCAAAATGGTGGGACAACATTTGGTTAAACGAAGGTTTTGCTACATATTTTGAGTGGTATGCCACATCTATTTATAAACCAGAATGGCGAATGTTGGACTTAAGTGTAGTAAGATCAGTCCAGGCAGTTTTAGAGGAAGATGATTCAGAAAGTACTAAACCTATGACAACTGATTCTGAAACTATTGTGGAACTTATGGATCTTTTCAGTACAATTGCTTACAACAAAGGTAAAGGCATCTGGACTATTTTTGGACACTTGTAATTTTTCAAAGATTTCAGCTGGTGCTGTAATTAGAATGCTGGCACATGTGATTTCCTTGGACGTTTTTCAGCAAGGGCTGAACATTTACCTCCAAAATATGTAAGAATTTTCAACGTATATTTGAATTTTGGTAGGAACGGAAAAATGTATACTTATAATTTCAGTGTGCTTCTTCAAGGTTAACATGCTTCTAATTTAAAAAATTGTACTAAGCATTAAACTATTTATCTGAACCGCGAAATTATTGAACGCACAGTAATTTTTATTATCAGGTGATATAAGTTTTGCTCGAAAATAATAATTGTTCCTACTTATTGAAACGAACACACTCGAATAAAAATTATGTATTTGGATACTGTTAATGCAGTTATGCACTCGATTAATTTCCTTACGCCTAGTCAGAATTTTGTTGACATCAGAATTTATGTTAAAATGACTTGCCGATTAAAACTTCTCTTTCTCCTGCAGTAATGTTTTTCCTCAAATTAATCTGATCACTGTAGATGTTCTTATTTGATAATGCACTTTTTTAAGACTAAGCAGAAAATATTTTTAACTTTTTGATTAATGATGGCAAATGGAGTTGTTACGTACTAGTAACAACTAACAATTACATTTCCGATAATATAGGTATTCTAGCGATTTTTACAAATTTCAGTTTCCACAATGATGCAGGTACTTAGCTTTTTTTAGAATTTCTATAGATATCTACTTTCGAAAATTGAGTAACAGAGCCATTACTAAGTCATTATTATTGAGTTATTAAGTCTCAAATTAAAAAGCACGTAACAGATTATAAATCACCCCAAAGTTACTATGTTCTAAGTATAACAATTACATAAAAGTAAGGAAATAAATCTAAAGAATGGTCATTTATTGTTGCTCTATCATAACTTCAGTGGCATTTAGAAATGTAGAAGAATTTTTGTTATTTTTTTCTCAAATTTTCGAAAAGGTGCAGTATACAACACGTCACTTTTGCCACTAGATTTTTCGCTTCGTAAATGGATTCTTGAAATGATTGCACATGATCCCCAATTTTTATCAGAAGTCTTGTTCACCGATGAAGCAAACTTTTTAAGAGAATCCTTTACAAATAATATTTTTACTTGAAAATTTACGAAAGACATGAAAGATATAAAAAAGGTTCTGAAGGAATCAGGCTTTCTAACGCATACTTCTAGATATTCTATATGTTCACATCCATTAAGAAACGTCCACTAAATTTAAGAAAAAATAAAAACCTAATTGCTCCCTTCCCCTTTAGAAAAATGCTCCTCGGTGGAGTAATTTTTTATCAAATACTCGCCTTAATTTCCAACAGGGAATCATCCCCTAAAGTTTTTCGTACATATTTGGAAACATCTTGTATACGCACGACCATCTAAATGATCACCTTTTCCCACATTTAGACATTCCTATTTAATGATACTTTAGACTGCAATAGCGAGCCAATAAAATTTTAAACCCTGGTCGAATATGCAGCCCGCATCTACAGCAGAAATTTGCACGTACATAAATACCATAGAAAAGGAGAGTTCTGCCATGCTTTATCAAATGGAGAGGTGTTACATTTTGCTGCTTATTTTCTCAACGACATCGACGTGAAAGGGTCTGGAAGAGACCGGGACGACAAGAAAGACTTGCTTTTGCTAGATAAGTTGTTCCTTATCAAAACAGAACAGTTATGTTTGGGGGGGGGGGTATAATATATGGTCGCCGCACTCCACTTATTCCGCAAACCTTTCCAACGAAATTGAAGAGAATTTCGTTTTTATGGACGGTAACGACACACCCCACCGCACAAAAAGGCTTGCCAATTTGCTACAGTTAGGGAAAGATTCAAAGAATGAATTGGCCAGCAAACTCACCTGACATGAATCCTTGTGAGAACGCGTGGGATATGCTAAAAAGAACCATTTTAAATAGAGATACCCCCTTTCGCCCTTCAGGAGCTAATTTATTGTTGCTGCTCAAGAAGAATGGAACAACATACCGCAGGAAGCCATTAATAACCTTTATATTGGAATGTACAGACGTGTTAATGTTTTTCTTGAGAACAGAGGAGGACATACTGGTTATTGACATCTTCGTTTTTCACATTTGGGAAGACTTTGGTCTTTTCAAAAAAATTAATTCGAACATTTTCTTAAATTTAATTCCTGGCCGTGTACTCCTTCCACGAAAATAGCCTTACATGTGATAAAGCATTTCGATAAAATGTAGAATTGAATCCACATATTTGTTAGAATTATTTTTGTATACGTTTGAAATTAATTCAGGGGGCCAAGAGTTTTGGCTATGCGTGTATTATCAAGGATAAAAGCGCGCGAACCCATGCCGCTACCTATCAACCTATCAGCGCGGCTAGCGCGCACAAATTCTTTGTGCTTAACTCGCTGTAACTTTTTTAAGCAACAATATTAATGTTTCCTTTCTTCACCAAAAATAATTTCGAGCCTTTGTCCGTATTTGGTCTCGCATAAATGTATATATTAATTCCGAAAAATAAGATTATTTACCCGCTACATGAAAAATACATTACACAAATTTGTTTTTGTTTTTTGTTTTGACACAGGGCTTCGGCATGAAAATCAATAAAAAGAAAACTAAAATTTTGGTATGTAGGGGATGTGAAAATAGAACTAAAATGGAAACACAAATTGGAAATGAGAAGATAGAGGAGGTCGCGAATTTCTGCTACTTAGGAAGTAAAATAACTCAAGACGGTAGGAGCACTAAAGATATAAAACAAAGAATGGCGCAGGGCCGAGTTGCGTTTAACAAAAAGAAACAACTGTTATGCTCGAGAACGGTTAATATAGAGACTAGGAAGAGACTCTTAACGTCGTATGTATGGAGTACGGCATTATACGGATGCGAAACTTGGACAATAGGAGAAGCGGATAGAAAAAGAGTAGAAGCGTTTGAAATGTGGTGCTACAGACGCATGATGAAGATACCGTGGATAGATAAGGTTAGCAATAGGGAAGTATTAGAAAGAGTTGGGGAAAAGCGAAAGGTATGGAAAACAATAAAGAGTAGGAGAGATAGGATGGTAGGACACCTTCTAAGACACGAAGGAATAGTTCGTGACATACTAGAGTCAGAGATAGGAATAAAAAGAGGTAGGGGTAGGCCTAGATTAGACTACTGCTCTCAAATAGTTAGGGATGTAGGATGTTCTACTTTTAGGGAAATGCGTAGGTTAGCTCAGGATAGAAAAGAATGGAGGTACGCGTCCAACCAGTCTTCGGACTGAGAACCTTATGATGATGATGAAATTTGTGGTCTAGCAAGAAAACATTTTTTTCATAAAATTGGAAAATTGTAGAGGCAACGTGAGTACACTGTGATAATCAGCACACTTCAGTGTATATTCCACGAAAAAACAGATCTCTAACTCTTTTCGTTACTGAAATACAACAAGAAAAGTATTAAAAATGGCCGAAAATTGATTTAGGAAAATTTTACGAAAAATCGATTTTTCGGCATTTTCTCAATTCCCGATCTTTTCGCGACCTCAAAATTCGAATCCGGCAGGTCATTTTACATAAGAATCAGCTTCATTTTTGTGTGTGTGGGTGTTCGAGTTGTATAGAGAAATCAAGATATGATCTTCCGCATAACGAACGGTTTTTCAGACTATTGATGTAATAAAGAAATCTGGCACGCAAACAAATTTCTTAAAATCGCGTATTAGATATGAGAGAACTATGACTGAAAAATCTTCAACATTGATGACTTACAAGAGCAAACAAACCCTGTCTGCAATCGAAATACGATTAATTAAAAATAAATCTCATTTTAGTTATTGCATTTTGTACCGGAATTTAAAAAATCACAACCAGAAAAGTATACAACAACAAGAAGTGCAACAGGACATGAACAAGAACAGGATCCCAATCATTCACAGAAATAATTTCGTGGTTCGTGTTCGTATAATGTAATGTTTTCCTGCTATAAACACTAAGAGAAGATGTATAAAATTATAGGATGTTTGTTAAAGTAATAAAATAAGAAAGTATTTTGTCACCATTGTTTTATCTTTTCAGGTCTTACTCAAATTCGGTTCCTTCTGATCTCTGGAATGGCATACAGGCAGCGCTAGAGGCAACAAACCCTTCGGGAGATGTAACTGACGGAAAATCGGTAGAGTCGATTATGGAACCATGGACAAGTCAAAGTGGATACCCAGTAGTCAACGTTGAGAGAAATTATTCCACTAACACAATAACTTTATCACAGGTGACTTTCTTCAAATTAATATTTAATAGCGTTTTATCAATTTCTCATCTTGTTTTATAGAGTCGTTTTGTGCTGACTAATGCTACACATAACTTAACAGAACGATGGCCCATTCCGATTAATTATGCTTCATCCGCTGACTTCGATTTTACAAACACTTCTGTTATGCTGTGGTTATCTGATGAAACTATGTTACTTGAAGGGAACTTCACCAGTTCGTTTTTGATTTTCAATAAACAGCAAACAGGTAAGTGAGAGTTGGTGCAGTTCATCATCATCATAAGGTATTGTCCGAAAACCAGTTGGACGAGCACATCCTTCACTGCGAACTAAATCTTCGTGTCTCAAAAGATGTTCTATTATTTATTGTTTTCCATATATTTCTCTTTCTCTAACTATACAAAATTTCGGTTTTCTACCATTATTCACAAACTTCTGTAGCCTGATAGTGTTATTTTTCTGATATACAACACCGACAAAACTGGTCCTTTTTTAACAGCAATTTCTTCTTTTTTAGGATATTATCGTGTTAATTACGATTCAACAACCTGGTTGATAATAACATATTATTTGAGAAGCAGCAATTTCGAGAGGATTCATGTGCTTAACAGGGCACAACTCATTTCGGATGCACTAAGTTTAGCCCAATCTGGACGCCTAAATTACACAATTGTCTTAGACTTATTGGAATACGTCGTTCAAGAAACAGACTACATACCACATTACAGTTTAAACAGAGGTCTTCAATATTTAAACCGCATTCTCGCTGGAACGGCCGTATATCAGCAGTTTAAGGTTTGAAAAGCAATTTCTTGTAATACTACTGGTTGAGTGACCTTTTGATTTATTGACTATGTGCGATCGGACACTAACGAAAATTTTAGAAAATTTTGCTGCTAAATCAAAGATTATACCTGTTCAACGTCCCACATAAAAGTAAAAATTATTAAAATTTGAAAACTTAATTTCGTTACCGAATTTATTCCGCGACGAGCAACAAAAGTGACGTCACACACGTCCCAGCTGCACGTGTATTAGACAGAGATATATTATGTCAGCCACATAAAATGTGACCTGACCAAACCTTCTTCTTTAGCTGTCTTTTCTAATACCTTAAAAACTCTTCTCAGTTCCGTCTTTGCGCGAGCCATTAGAACAAATTGTTCTTACTTGGGATAATACCATGATAACTACCTACCTAGGTAACATCTAGCGGTTCAAATGTTAACTGCCTGTCTTTCTTGGTATGGAGAGAGTTGAAAAATCTTCATCTTGCTTTGTGGCGAATGCTCGACGTTAGTTTGTTCTTCGAATGGTCACACGGTACGGTCCTGTCCAATAATCATTCTGGAGCTTTCACTATCGCCATTTCTTTCTGCATGGGTTACCTAATCTCTTAGAAAAGATAGCCTTCATACAATCCTGCAGAATTACGTATGCTACCATGTCGAGTCTCCATCCTGCCATTTTTAGTCTAGTATGATTTCTTTACCTGTCCGAAGCCCTTGCTTTTCGTCCGTTGCTAGCAGAACAATAATCATATATTAGATTTTTGAAGAAAAGCTGTGATTCTATATCGCGATGAATTTTATTAAGTACTTTATGGTTGTTCGTTTTCTAAAAATTTTTTGTCCGCTTCAGCATTTTCCCATAGCTAAGTTTGCAGCAGTTTGTCTTCTAACACTACTGAGACCCGTTATGCCCTTTCATCCCTTCAGACTCGCACTTTTGTCGCAACCTTTAGCTTCTCCAATAACAAGTTTATTGTTTACGAAAGTCAGTGGTGACATTTGTATTGATGCTTCGTTTATTTGGAGATGCTTGCGATCGCTAAAGTTCTCCCGTAACTCCTGGTTCCAAAGACATCAGGAGAACTGTCCAGCTTCTTAGTTTTCTTCGCATATTTCGTAAATATCCCAAAACACCCCAACGAATTCTTCTTGGTTCACCGTTCTCAAGAATCCGTTTGTCTTCAACATGTTTTTAAATTGCTGTCTCTTCTTAGTGGCAATTTCTCTTGCGTGTCATCTTCTCTTACTTTTCCGATAAGACTCTGTGCTGCCAATATATTCAGAAATTTTCTGGAACTTCAGAACTAGCCAGGTTTATTAATTTCACAAGATCATTGTCTTACCGCGGAAAGTCACTCTCTTCATGTTATCATGTTCAAAAATTCATGAATAGTTCCTTTTAATGTGACTACCAAGCTACAAGGCTATCGCACAGTGGTTCAGATTTCAAAATACCCGATCGAAATTCATATCTGGTAAATGAATTACAATTTTCAATTAAAAGTTTGTGATGTAACACTAAAAAGACATACTAATGCATTTATAATAATAATAATAACTAATAATAATAGTAACGATAATAATAATAATAGTAGTTGTCACGACTTTGCAACAGAAATTATTTAAGGGCTTTAGATGTAATATATGTTGCAATATTATGTAGAAATTGAAAAAATGCACCAATACATTGACAATAATAATATATATATATATATATATGAGCTCTTCAGGCCTTATAGGCCCATGGCTTGTCCTACTATTTTTCTCCACTCCGCTCTGTCTTGTGCCTTGCTTTTCCAGTCCTTAATGCCTAGTCTCCTGACATCCTCCTCCACACATTCTCTCCATCTTCTCTTAGGCCTTCCTCTCTTCTTTCTTGTCTCTCTCTTCATTTCAAGCATCTGTCTCGGTATACGTTCTTCCCCCATTCTAGCAACGTGCCCTAGCCATCTCATTCTCTGCGCACGCACATACTGGACTATGTCCGCCTCCATGAACATTTCTCTCAACTCTGCATTGTTTCTTCTCCTATACTCATCTCCATCCTTTATCCCTCCAAAAATTGTTCTTAATATTTTCCTTTCCCAGATCTCTAATTTCTGCTGGTCTTCCTTTCTTAAAACCCATGCTTCACTTCCATAAGTTACAGTCGGTCTGATAATGGTCTTGTATATCCGTATCTTCGCTTTTCTTGACACATTCTTGTCCCTCAACACTGTCCTCAGAGCCCCAGCACTTCTGTTACCTATCATTATTCTTTTTTCAATTTCTCTTAGTTGGTCATTGTTTCTTGTAATTTCTGTCCCCAAAAAATTAAAACTCTCCACTCTTTCAAATATGCTCTTCCTATCTTTTCCACTTTTCACGCTCAGATGTTCTTCCTCTTCTTTTGCTTTCTTTGTCGTCATGTACTTTGTCTTTAGCTCGTTTATCCTTAATCCATAAGTTCTTGCTTCGTCTCCTAGCCGCCTTACGAGCTCTTTCAATTCTTCCTTTGTTCTTGCTATCACTGTTACATCATCAGCATATGCAATACACTGGTGTGAGTTCTTAAGCACTGTGCCATCTCTGTTTATATTGCTGTTTCTGATAATTTGCTCTAGCAACAGATTAAAGAGCACCGCCGACAGTGGGTCTCCCTGCTTCAGACCATTGCCGACCATAAAACCTTCCGACATCGTGCCATTTATTCGAACTTGGTATTCTGTGCTCTCCAAAGTCATTTTCACCAAGGCAATTACTTTCCACGGGACTCCCAGTTGTCGCATTACTCCATCCAACTGTCGTCTGTTTACACTATCATAGGCTTGTTTGAAATCTATGAAAGCCACGTGTAGCTGCACATTCTGCTCCTCACATTCACTCTGTATCTGCCTCAATGTAAAGATTTGGTCTATAGTAGATCTGTTCTCCCTAAATCCTCCCTGATATTCCCCCAACATCACTCCCGTACTATCCTTCAGCCTTTGTGTTAATATTTTTGCAAATATTTTGTATACATTGCTTAATAGGGCTACTCCTCTATAGTTCTCACACTCCTGTTTATTTCCCTTTTTATGTAATGGGCATATTATTGCTTGTCTCCACTCCCTTGGCATTTGCTGTTTCTCCCATATGTCCTGGGGCAGCTTGTGTATTCTGCTGTGCAGCCCGTGGCCCCCATATTTTATCAGTTCTACTTCTATCCCATCTTTTCCTGGACTTCTGTTGTTCTTTAATTGTTTTATAGCACTTTTCACTTCCTCGAGACTTGGTGGTTCTATGTTCTTATCCCGTGGTCTCATCTCGTTTTGGTTGGTATCTTTACAATCTCCATGCACCTCAGTCACATTCAGTAGTTCGGAAAAATATTCCCTCCACCTTTCCAGCACTTCCCTTTTCCCACCCACAAGCTGCCCATCCTTGTTATAACAGTACATGGTATTTACACTGTTCTTCTTTTTGTTTTTTCTTACTTCTTTATAAAAATTCCTTATTTCTTTCTGGTCATAATATTCTTGTATGTTTCGTATTTTCATTTCCTTATGCTTTCTCTTCTTTTCTCTACATATTCTTTTTGCTACTCTTCTTTTGTTCTCGTAGTCTGCTTTGGTCTCTTCTGTATTAAATTCCAGCATTCTTAACCGTGCTCTATTCCTCTCCTCCATTCTTTCCTTGCATTCTTGGTCTATCCATTCCTTACTTTGTTGCTTTTGTTTGTTCCCTATCACCGTTTCTGCTGATTGGCATATTATACTTCTTAACTCTTTCCATACATCTTCCACTTCCCCATCTCCCACTCTCACCATTCTTTGTTCGATCTCTCGTGTGTACTTCACTACATTTTCTTCCCTCTTTAATAGTCCTATATTATGTACCTCCCTCTTACTTATTATTCGTCTATTCTCCTTAAGCATTTCCTGTGCGACTTTTACTCTCACCATAAAGTGATCAGAGTCAGCGTCTGCTCCCCTACAACTTCTTACATCCTTAATACTGCCTGCATGCTTCTGTTCGACTAAAATATGGTCGATTTGGTTGATTGTTTTCTTGTCTGGTGATACCCATGTTCCTTTATGTATCTCCTTATGTCTGAAAAAAGTTCCACATATTCTCATTCTCCTGCCAGCTGCAAAATTTATCAGTCTTTTTCCATTTTCACTACTAATGTCATGCTTGCTGTGTTTTCCTATCACAGGTTCGTATATCCCTTCCTTTCCAATCTTAGCATTCCAATCTCCCAATATTACTTTTAAATCATAGTTTGCTATTTTCTCAAGTTCTTCCTCCAGTCTTGTGTAAAATTCTTCTTTCATCTCTTCGTCCTTATCCTCCGTTGGCCCATGCACATTGAAGATGCTTATTTTTCTGTATTTTCCCTTCACTCTCAGTTTACACATTCTGTCTGTTATCGGTTCAAATTGAATTATTGCATGCCTTGTTTTCCTGTTAACAAGGAAACCCGTTCCGAACCTTCTATCTTGCCCTCCACTTTAAATTTAAATAATAATAATAATAAAATACTAATAATATTACAGGCGATTTTGCATGTTACGAAATATTTGGAAGGGCTTACTAATCATCATCTTTTTCTTCTTCTTCTTCTTCAAAATCGTCATCAGAATCTTTCTTGTCTTCGTCAGCAATATTGATTAATTGGAGGACATCAACATCAGTGATCTTCTGTTTATGTTTTCCGTGTACAAATGAACTTAATTGTGGATCTGAGCTTAAAATTAATCGATGGAAAAGATCTTCATTTATTTTAATGGCACTAATTTTCCTGGTGAGGTGTTCCCTGTATCGTCGCAAATATTTATTTTTCGCTTCTTGTGCCTCTTCGGATAATTCTCCAATAGGCAAAACAGCATTTTCTATAACTGCTGCTCCGTGTAGTAAGATTCTATGGACGGAAGTGGGCATGTAGTACCACTCATACAAGCTCACAAATTTTTGGGCTGTTTCTACACAATAATTTTCAAATTTCTCTGTGTTTATTTCGTGGTTGCTATTGATTACCTTCAAAATTACTGAAAATCTTTTAATTAGATCTTCATCGATGCCAGTAATTTCAGACGATAATTTATGATCAGCAAAAAATCGTCTTGCAGTATTCCCATCATTTGTGGTGCCTACACCTGCTTTAGGTACATCAACGACTAGTCCCATTCTCTGCCGAAACTTATTTTGAAGTTCGCGTTTCTTGTTTTGTAGTACTTCCCTGTTTTCTTTAGATACTTTCCACACTTTTCGATCTAGTCTATAGGCCACATGAAGAAGACATTCAAAAAAACGAATATAAGCATGTAAAACTGACAATCCAAATCTTAATATTTGCGGTTGGATGGGGCAAGAACGAATTTGTTCAATATCATTTAATTGCCTCCTGTGGATGTTGAAGGTTCACTACTTATAGGAGTAGGCACACAACGGAGAACAATATCTGGGAATTTTATTTCTTCGTGAAGCCACATATCAAATTTCTGTAGAAACCGTTCATTATTTCTATTTACACTCTTCCAATTTCTGATATATGGAGCAAAAAAATTAGTTCTAGTAAAAACTATAAGTGCGTTTGTAGCAGCATCATTTCCGTTTGTATGAAAAACTTCTTTCAAATAGTCTATAACACAATTTTTTCGAACTTCAATGGATAATTCGATATTTTCTAGAAACTTTTCGTGTAAAGAAAAACGCGTAATTGGACGAACCGCCATCGTTAAAATATACACAAATACACAAAATATCCACAAACTAAAGCTACACCACAACACGCAATATCAAACAACAGAGTAATAGCCACCGAAATTGCGAACAGCAAGAGGCGCAAATACAATGCCAGGTGAACGTGACAACGCAACCCCCTGTCGTAAGAGGAGCAAACCGATGCAAACCATTTAGGTGTCTTTGTTTACCTAAGACCCTAACTAATACTGTGTACCGAAAATTATTTTGTCCTCTTGTGTCCTCTGTTTCGTAGAATACATTTAGTGCGAAAATTAGTGGAATATGGAGGGTACATAAAGTACTGGTGAATTTAAAAGCAGGTAAAATTTCTTAGAAAAATAATACGTTCAGGTGATAGCTAAAGGTCCAAACTTTCTCGGCATATACAAATAAAAATGAAGTGCAGGAAGTTATTCGATCACTGGGACTTAATAAGTCACCGGGCCCTGATAATATCTCGGCAGAGGTTTTGAAAATTGTTTCTCCTCTGATATCGGAAACACTTGCTCTCCTCATAAATAAGTCCTTTCAGTGTGCTCAGTTTCCCGACTCCCTGAAAACAGCAATTGTGGTACCGATTCATAAAGCGGGTGAGAAAAGCTGCATGGATAATTATAGACCTATATCGTTAACTTCAAATATAGCAACGCTATTCGAAAAAATTATCAAAATAAGAATCACTTCGTTTTTGGAAAAATACAATGTTTTGGCGCCTTTGCAGTTTGGTTTTCGCCCAAACAAGTCGACGGAAGATGCTATTTCCTATCTAACAACAAATATTTATAAAAGTGTAGATCGATCCAGACCTGCAGCTGCAGTCTTCCTGGATCTAGCCAAGGCATTCGATACAGTTAATCATGAAATTTTAAACTGGAGAAATCTGGTTTTAGGGGAGTTCCACTGGAACTTATTAAAAATTACTTAACTAATAGAAACCAATTTGTAAAAATTGGTGACGACCTCAGTGACAGCCTTGAGGTGGTTAATGGGGTCCCACAGGGTACGGTGCTGGGGCCAATATTATTCCTTATATATATAAACGATTTACTATTAACAGATGTTGGAGCCAGTATCGTGTCTTTTGCTGACGATACGACTATTTTTGTTGAGGCTGATAGTTGGACTGAATTAAAATATAAAATGGCTGGAATACTGGGGACTGTGAGGGACTGGCTGGATCATAATCTGCTTACACTGAATTATTCTAAAACGTACTATGTTCCGTTTGCATCTTATTCGAAAATTTGCCAATAAGTCATAATTTAATAATTTCACGAGAGCGGTTGTTATGTTTCAGGGGGTCGGGTTGAGCCGTGTGCATGCGGGGTGAATATTCAGATGAGCCTTAAAACAAAATTTCTGGGAGTAATGATTGATTCGCACTTATACCATATCGAGCTCATCTGTAAAAAACTGAGATATATGTTACACGTTTTCAGAAAGTTGAAATACATAATGAATATTAAAACGTTAAAATGCATTTATTTCGCGCTAGTGCAGTCTGCGTTAACTTACGGTATTATAGGATGGGGGGAATTTATAATACTGGTTTGGCACCGGTTAACACACTACAGAGGAGAATCCTTAAAATAATTCTGAGTAAACCACGTCTTTATCCCAGCGATCTCTTGTTCAGGGAAGCGGGTGTTTTCGATGTCAGGCAGCTTTTTGCGTGGAGGGCGCTCAATTACATTTATAACCATGGCGATCTGCTCACTCCTTTGACGCATGGGCGATCTACGAGACTGGAGGCAGATCTTGTTCTCTCGATAGAAATGAGGATGAAGAGTATTGGGCAGAGATCTTTTGTCATAATAGGCAAGAAAATTTACAACATTCTTCCTCTAACTATAAAAAGATCCTCTGACAAAAGAATTTTTAATAGAAATATTAAGAATTGGTTACGATCTGCCTCCCCAAATTTAATACATTCTGTTTTTGACAACTAGATTCGGAACAATGAGGAATAGCCTACGACTTTTCATGTGGCCTCCGATTCCCGATCCCGGGACCTGAAAGTTTGATGAATTATAATAAAATATTGCTTTTGCCGCACACAAGCTGCGTTTTGCAGCTTTCGCGGTATATTATTTTCTGGGAGGGTGGCTTCTGTGCCTCCATTGAAACAGACTAATGTATAGTGCTTTTTCACTGTTTTTTTTTTATTCTTGCATAATATGTACCTACTTATTTATGGGCATTGTTATTTTTTTATGTATGTGTATTTTTTTGGGAATGTATTTTTTCTCCAAAGTATAGGAGTTGTGGAGACTTCCTCTCCCTTGGTTGTATTTTTTTTTTGAAGGCTAATAAAATGAATGAAATATTCATTTTTTTCAAATATTTTGCAAGATAAATTCTGCACAGCCCCTAGAAAAGGTCGCATTTCAGAGAACTCAATTTTTGTTCGAAATGCATGTGTTTTATCGCACACTTCGGGACTAATATTGTCTTTCTATGTAATTTCATTTTGCAATTATTTATTTCAGAAGTTGACCAGATACTAGAAGAACTATTGTGTGTTATGTTTAGCGTCATATAAAAAAATAAAAATTTTGATTTTCGATCGACTATTTGGGATTTTGAACCACTGTGTATCGTCTACTCGGCACATTTTTCTTAAATACGTCACATCTACAACGTATCCCTAAACATGCATTTCTTCCTGTATTTCCGTCTTCCTCTTTCTTATTTCATTGTTTGATGAACACAATATTCAAAGATTTTTGACCCGTTTTCGAAGAAGTGGTCGACTTATTTAGTTTCACAACGAATGAATATGTACTGAACTTTAAAAAACATTTAAAAATATTTCAGAGATTTGTTATTGAAATTCTACAAGGAGCTTACACTAAATTGGGAACAGATTTAATAGAAAATGAACATATCTTCGACGTTTTAAATCGTGAGGCAATAATTTACTGGATGTGCCTTTATGGAAATGAAAACTGCTTAGCCTCTATGAACACGAAACTCTCTGCACATTCGGAATGGGTTGCTCCAGATTTACAGAGTTCAGTATATTGCGCAGGAATGCGCAACGGAAGTGAAAGTGACTGGAATTATTTGTATGAAAAGTATATTTCACAAAAAACGGAATATACAGAAAAGAAAAGGTTGTTTACTGGCTTAGGATGCACTCTTAACGAAGTTATTCTTGGAAGGTTAGTAAGATTTATCTTATCTACGAGTAGTAATGTGTCTGCATGAGTGGTAGATAAGCAACTGATGACCTGCGCCATTATTCACGCATTTTTATAGGGGTAGGTTTCAGCGTTAATGCCCCTTTTGTCTCGGTAGAGTAAGTTCCTGTGTTGGCAAATGCGAGCGTCGGGAAAAGTGAAACGAATGGAGGGGAGCAGTCTGAGAAGACGGGCACAAGAGAAAGGGAATATCGAACGCCCCACTCTTTAGCCACGCTCTTACTCATGCTTCGTGCTTTTTTTCTCAGGCAAGCGTCAGTGAAGCGAGACCACAGCGTTTCATTTCTCGTGACGCCGCCCCACTTTTTAGCCACGCTCTGTCTCATGCTTCGCGCTGTTTCTCTCAGGCAAGCGTTAGTTCATTCCTCTAATAACGTTGAAGTTTCATTTCTACCGCGTGTGGCGACCACGCACCCAGTTTTTTCTGTGATTACCATCTGTCAGAAATCTCCTACAATCAATCAATAGTTAATGTCGGTAATAATGTGGCAAGCATAGAACGATCTGAAGTTGTCTAATGACGTCGCCTAGGATCCAAAATGGCCCCCATTAGAAAACATAAGATTTTAACGTAGAACTTGCTTTGCTTAACTTCTCTATTTTCACGAATAGACATGCGCTTTTCTGAAATCGCATTTGTTGCAACTTACATGGTTTCCCAGCTTTTCTATTTCTTCATTTTCTTACAGACTATTGAATGCAAGTTTAGGATTGGACAGCAATTATGGAATACTTACCTCTGATGCTTCGGCATTTACATTGGTCTACACAGGTAGTGACGTGGGCCTATCAGTTGCCTTTAACTTCGTTTTGAGTCACTTCGCAGAAATAAATGAGCGGTAAGAAATGTTATCTTTTTAAGCTATTTCGGACTTTGTAAATTCAGTATCTATCAGGCGTTAAACAAAATGGAAGTAAGAGTAATTGTTTACCGGTTGCCTCTATCGATAATCTCCTCTGGCTTGTGGTCACACATAAACAGAGCAGGCTGATGATTACTGTTCATTGGGCACAGGTGGTCGGTAAACAATTAACCTGCTTATTTTATGTTGATACCTTAAGGGTTCATAAAAAGGGTAGCTGTTAACGTATTGTTCTCTATGTTCTTCTATATCATGTGATATGCTACATTATTAGAAAATAATTTTATAAGACCACGCTTAAAAAACAAATTTTAACGTAAATTTTTAAAAACAACACATCATTTTCCTTACCTAGTCCATTATGAAAAATGAGTGTGTCACATCCTTTTAATCACTCATATTGTACAAATCTAAATATTTTTTACTTTGGATCCCCTCTATTATTGCGTTGTAAAAGTTCATGAGATTAAGCCCACTTTGAGCACTGCCTTAAAAAACTAGCCTTTATAGGTACGGCAGGATAAATAGGTATCTTAAATATTGTAATATTGTGATTCGCAGTTTTACTCCACCCATGGTTGCAACATTTATAAGAGCAATAGCATCACGGTTGACTAATGTCGATCAGCGTGAAAAGGTAAACCAAATAGTTTTACAAATAAATTTCTTCAAATTATTCAAATTTTTAGCTACAAACATTCGTAGACTCTCAGAGTAATGAAACTAAGGAATTGTTCGAAACTACGTTTAGTGTAGCTTTAGCTAGTGTGGACAACAATTTAAACTGGCTAGATAGGAACAAGCAAGTCTTTCAGTCTTGGTTAGATGCTCGTGAAGCAGCTACTACGACCGTTACTCAGTCATCCAGTACAGAGACTTCGTCTGGTACTACGCAAGAAACTACCACAACAACAGGATGTGCAACAGATAACAAGAACATTCGTTACAATTTGTTGTTCATCATTCTAGCTTTTACTTACATCAATCTGTATCAATGCTTTTTCATTAGCTAGTTGTTATTTTTTATTAGATAAAGATATTAAAGTAATTAAAATAAATATTGTAAATATTGTTATTACATTAAAAAAGTTTATATTTTTGTTTTACTTTTCCAGTATTTCTATTCTCGATAGAGTTTGTACGGAAAGAGTCGACACGTTAGGTTCAATTTTTATAAAGTTTTGTTCATTAACTGCTAGTATTCTGAAGAATTTCAATACTCAGATAGTATGTTTTTACATTTAACGTCCAAATTCATTTGTCTTCAATAAATTCTCCAAGGACTTTATTCAATATTTTCTTGGAGCAAGTGGAAGATGAAGGCATACTAAACAGACAATGAATTTGAAATGAATTTGACGTAGATATGGCAAAGTAAATCTTATAATACGTTTATTGTGCATTCCTATTTATTAGAAGCTTCCCAAAGTCAATGGTTCAGAGATTCAACTATAGATTAAAGAATTTATATGAGTTGAAAATAGAGTTACCTACCTATTATCGTCGCATAGTCCTACAATTCCGACGAGACTTGCATAACCACAAAATTCGCGTTGTTCACACAGCATGGAGTCTTCTTAATCTTCTTCTTCTCAACTTGTAGCTGTCCACTGCTGAATATAACGTTTTTTAAACTTTCTATGCTTTTCTATTTTAAGAGGAAATAAGGTATTACTCTCTCTAAGGATTCACTCATATACCTACCATGAACAACGCCTTCGTGAGAACTATCTGCTTCCTATATTTCCCATTTGGAAACGTAAAAACCTACGTTGAGGGTTCAAATATAAACAGGAATTTGGCTGTAACTTTTTATTTGACTGCAATAAGTTGTAACGATGCAAAATAAAATGAAGCAGTTATTCAAACAAATGAATAATCATTTTCTCCGGTCGTATGAAGCGAGATGACCGCTGCTAGATTTTGGGAAAATATGGGTGCGCCGTGCGCCTAAGCCTCCTTCCATTCTCTCCTACCACTGGCTTCTCGAATTCTCTATATAGACCACAGCATAATACAGCGGAACAGCTCTCCCTAAATTTTCTAGCTCGCGTAGCCTAGCCCGCGCAACTTCTCAGGCTACGCACGTGTTCTTTTTAGTTTGTTTCCGAGGTAATACCGACGTCAAACCGTTTGATAAAACGCCGCGGTAGTAAATCACTTAATGTTGGAGGTCACCAAATGCAGCTAAAATAGTTCAAAGACACCGCCAAGAACTTTAACTGATGCTGTATTATGCTGTGATATAGACCGACCGCGCCGAGGCTCAGGAGCAATTCTTTGCCAAGGGTGCCGGGTAGCATACTTGTTCAGGGTACACTCCGAAGACGTAAGCATTTATGAGATTAGATGTTTATTGTCGTACCGCCGCTAGAACTGTTAAATACTTGATGATTGCTAACCGGAATCACCGATGGTATGTCGTCGTAATACCTAGAGTTTAACAAAACCGAGTACTAAACTGGAGATGGGCGCGAACCTACGTGAGGGCACATTTTTACCAATAATACGTAAACGCAGGTAATCGATTAGAGCTAGTCGCAAGGCATGCCTAATTTATTACAGACCTAAGTTGCAGGCGGTGAAATATCAGCCGCTCTTGGGGATAAATACGGTGCAGAGTTCTTTGGCATAGTATTTGGCTTGCTAATACATAACGCAACACAGCTATCATTTACACTAAAGGGAAATGTGACAATCGAAAGTCGGAATAATTCACTTCTCCGCTCACTCATTAGGGAAAGTCCCTAGCCGTTACATCACACTGAAACAACATTTACTCCCAGCGAATAACCACAAGGTAGTACGATTTACATGCCTACGTTGATTTTGGCTGGTGATTTTCCGAATGTGGGTGCCCGATCGGTAACCTACATCGCCAAGATTGAAATAAGTTATCTGTCGGTCACGCCCTCCGTATATACAGGCGTACCTAATTTGATTAAATTTGTATATAACTTTTTATTGTACATTCGTTTTGGTTTTAGTCTAATTTTCCTGTATATAGTTAAAGTAATAGAGTGTGTTTAATTTTCATCGTGAGTATTATTTTTGTTTTGCAATAGTTCCAGAGAACCCTATCTCTAACTAGAGACCAGAATTCCACCGACCGACCGACTGAAGCAACACCCTGTATGGTCACAAAAGTTGACGCGACGGGATAGGTCGTTGTAAAATATATTATTTTCACCCTATTTCTCCACATATTTACCCTCTAAGTCTATGTACTTTTGTCATCGTCGTGGGAGTTTCATAATGCCACTTTTATAGAATGTTTTTGGTTGGGCGCGAAGCTACTCATACACAAACTCAGCAACTTTATCATTGTCTTGAAATTTTGAGCCACCCAATGCCTCTTTCAGCGGTCCAAAGAGATGGAAATCACATGGTGATAAATCCGGACTATAAGGTGGATGTGGAAGAACCTACTAATGCATTTTTTCGAGGACATTTGTAGTCAATTGGATGCTGGGTCCTGGTATTTGCAATCTAGACAAGTAAGCAAGGAAGTAAAGCTAAATAGGAAATGTGAGGTCGTAGTAATTATAAACGAAATAATTAAAAGAAGAACGTCTGCGATTTCGCAATTAGTGTTTTGCCCACGGATTGGGTTTGGAGAGGGTTATGGCGAGCCAGCTCGAACTTCATATAAAAAGATTTGATATTCTACCCAAACATCAACTACAGTTGTAGTTCAGCTATGTTAAACATCACCCTATGATATTTTTAAAGCTAGTGACAGAGGTATAAGCTCTCTGTTTTGGTCCTGCTTGACTTCTCCAGTGCCTTCGACACTGACTCATTCTCTGTTTTACATCGGCTTGACTCCCTCGTCCGTTGCGTTGGTAAATAGTTTTCTGAATAACAGACGTCAACTTGTGATGTATAGTGATGCTACTTCCAGTCTATTAAATATTGGTGCTGGAGTCCCTCAGGGATCTTTGTTGGGCCCAATTTTATTTAAGTTGTACACTTGTATTTTGCCATCGTTTCTGTTTTCATGCAATCAACATTACTATGTCGATGAGACGCAACTGTATTTGTGTTTCGACTATGATGAGCGCTGTCAGGCAATGACTACCATTAATTACGTTTTGGTCAACTTGTTTGCCCTCTCGCAGACGCATTACCGGTAAGTCTGTGGCAATAGCTTTTGGTACGAAAAAGGAACAAATTAATTTCTTACGCGAATTTTCGGAAAGAATTGTGGTCAATTACTTACTCTATTATACAATTCCATAGCAAGGTGAAAAGCTTAGAACTTCTTGTGGATGACTTACGATTTTCCTCACATGTCAGCAAATGCCTGCAGAGAACCAACGCCAATTTGAGTGTAATATACCAAAATAGGCATATTTTGACCTGGAGGAAAAAGACAATGCTCTGTGAATCGCTAGATTTGGCTCAGGTAATTTTTTTTTATACCGTACACAACCTAGACATCAAAAGAATACGAAAACTGCAAAATTTATGCCTTAGACTAATTTTCGGTATTAGGAAGTACGACTACATTGGTAATAAACTTGAACATCAGATGGTTGAGTATAAAGAATAGGCGCGTGCTTCATTCGGCCAGTCAATTCTTTGGTATTATTTTGAATAAGTCACCTCCTTAGTTATATGAACGCATGACATTTCGAACAGATGTTCAGGGTGTTCGCGTATATTTTGAAGGACCCAATAAATCCTTTATTTTTATGTTCACAAAAAAACTTCATTAATAAAAGAGTTAAGATTACATATATCTAATCAGAAAAACAAACGAACATCGAACACAAATAATACAAACTAAACTAGGACATTTTTTAATGAAACACCCTGTATATTTTTGTGAATTTGGATAGAAAATGTTATGCTCATTTCAAAAATGCAGCATCTCTGCGTTCTATCTCCCATAATTTTTAAGATATTGCAACATTTTGTTGTGGAAGTTAAATAAAATTCACCTCCCAAAGAGAAAACCAAAATAAAACAAAGCATCAAAACGAGTTTTGAAATTGAGATGGAGCAGTTGCAGGAAAATGTTGGATTCAGAAACCTCGCGATAGAATCAGCTACATAAATAGACTAAAGAAATAGTAGGTATACGGAAGCAAGTAGCAGGCAAATTATAGGTAATATCCCGGATAATATCAATAATAGAATTTCGCTGAAAAACGGATTTAGGTTCTTATTTATTTATAAATTATGAGCGTACTTATTGCAGTTTACATATTATTTTTTTGCTTCTGCTGCATTTTTCCCGATATGTATTTGAGCTCCTTTGCAGCACACGCATTGAAGTCTCTCATCAAAGAAATATCTTTCTTTTTATCTGCTGAACTTCTAAGCTTTCTGTGGGCTTGCTAAACTTGATAACTTCAGTTAAACTGTTACAAATTCCTACGTGAACGAATATGCGTACCTATTATTGCTATATGTCTTTTCTCGTTCCATGGATACTACTTTGAATAATTCAAATAAAAGTATAGGCGTGTATAGAACATGACATAGCACTTTTATCACAACATAATTCAAAAATTAGAGTACCAAATACTTTTCATTATCTGTTTCAACTCTTAAGAGCAAATTATTTTAGGTAATGACGAAAAAAACTGAAGTGCACAAAGATAAAATCGCTTTTTGATTGCCAAAGTACATACTTTTCTAATTTTGTGAGATACACACTTCTACTTTTACATGAACAATACTCTTGTCATCACCGGCGAATTGTGAAGACGCAATTCGCACTTGTGTGAAGTGTGAGCGGGTTTTGGTATTTTAAAATGGGTAAGTATTGCTATTAGGATTTACTTATATTTTTAGTCATTTTTGATTGCAGTATGGGTATGTTTTATTCATTGCAAAAGTTGTATTTCATTTGCACACCTGAAGTGAATTTTCAGTAAGAAAATTATTATTACACTTAATAATTTGATTCGCAAAAGGAAAAGCATCGCTTCTGAATTACCTCTCACTGTGCTTAAATACTCTATCGGTTCTTGCATTTGGTGACTGCTAGATATACAGAATCAGGTCTAATATTATGATTCCCTGCATAGATGATTGAAGAAAGTTTACTTTTAATGATACTGAATTTAAAAATGCACCAGTTTACTATACTGCTGCGTATATTTAGTTTTTGAAACTTTCTTTAGAAGTTTTATTGCTCTAGATTTTACTTTATACACAAATTCTCAGTAAAACATACCACAATATATTTTTACTCAATGGTCTTAATTTTTTAACACTCTTCCAAAGTGACAGCTAAAATATACAAATATTCAATAACATCATCAACCTTAAAAACATCACTTTCCATAGTAGGTAATAAACTACTATTAAAACTCATATTAAGTTGCTTTTTTCGTTCCTGAATATTTGCAGCATAGCTTTTTTAATTCTTGATGATGTGATGTTGTCAGTCGAAGTGTGTTTATGGCATCTTGTCAGCACGAATTACTGCATCGTTTCGATATGGGGGTTCAATGTTTTGCAGCCGAGTGGCACAATGCAAAGGTTTCATTGGCTCCCCATTTACTGCAGGAAATTGTTTCTGTTGTCGCAGATACCAACTTTGGCTCTTACCAGTTATTATCTTGAAGACCTCGTTATTCCTTGCCGCATCACCCACTTATATTACTGTTTGCTACACCAAACTGGTTGTCACCCCATATCCTGTTCGGTAAACTCTTTAGTGGGATGCGCCAGAAGCCTCCGTACCGCTTCTGCCTTTTTTTTTCTTCCCTTAGGGCCTGCCTGCCCGAAGGCTCAGATGCACTGCAGCCACAAAATGGGCTTATTGTGCTCACCCTAAATTCTAAGTCACACCCATTCCATGATCTTGGTGCCTTGGACCAAACGGTACAAGTCAAACATTGAATGCGTGGAAAATTCTTCCGGTTCCATCAGACATCGCCCGAGAATTCGCTGCCTCTTCTGGTCTAGAGCTTCACATCTGCACAGGATGTGCATAGCTGTCTCCCGTTCCTTATTACACAAGCGGCAGTTAAGGTCTCCGTAATATTTGCCAATCTTGCACAGGTGTTCTTTAACGGTCGTGTGTCCCGTTAGGAAGCCTGTTACGATTCTAATTTGCATCCTACTAAGGCAAAGTAGTTCTGAGCATCTTTTCCTGCAAGGTCCCTTTATATAAGACTTGCTGTGCCTGTGTCCTGGAATCACGTTCCAGTAATTGTGATGTTGAGCGCGAATCCATCCGTTTACTTGGTGTCTGACTGCGCTCTTAGTTATGCCTAGGGCAGGTTCCGGTCCAACGAAAGGATCGTTGGAGCCCCGCTTTGCTAGTTTATCGGCTTCCTCGTTCCCTATCAGCCCACAGTGACCTCGAATCCAAAGCAGTCTCACTGCGTTCCGCATGGCTAGGATATTAAGTTGCTCGAAGCATTCCCACAACAGTCTGGAAGACATCTTTGGGCTCATAAGAGCCTTCAAAGCTGCCTGGCTGTCTGATAAGATAAAGATCCGGTGATTTTTGTAGCCAGACAGAGGCATATTTGCCCAGAGAGGAGCTGAGTTTCACTCTTGACCAAACAGTCCTGACCCAGCACCAGCACCGCTTCTGCCTTACCTTTTCAATTCTTCTGTTGCATATCTCCCGCAACATTAATGTCGTTTTCTTGAGTTTTCTTCTTGTAGTTCATTCTCCTAGCGGAAGTTGGAGATCAGCATGGCAATTCTGATTTTGTTCGCTGCTACTCTAAGCAGACATAAGCAGCTGTAGTGGAACTACATTTGGCATTTGGCTACTTTCAATATATGTTCGAAATATTACAATTTTCTTCTCCTGGATGTTATAATAATCAATTTTTCGTCTTGCATCCTCGTCAAGACTTCCCCATTTCGCACCCCATCCACACAGCCTATTTCTTAAGTACCCACAACTAAACAACTGGTTTTACTGATGTTTCTTAGTTTATTCGTCATCGGCATTGGCTATTCAATTTTGATGTCTGCCAAAAGCAGTGCATTAATTTCCGTTTTAATGTCTTCCCATATATCCATCAAAATATTTATTATAAATATGATTTTTTTCTAGTGAAGATCGGAACACCTTGTCAGAAAACCGCTTTGCTCTTCTCCGACAGCTACTTCGTCTATAATCTTGTTTTTATAATTTTCGCATTCTTCCACTGTGGCTGTAACATTTTTTAATATAAAATATGCCATTATAATAAACAAAACAAATAAAATAATGTGGGGGTTTGCCGGTGACTTTCATATGGTAATTAGAGTTCATCACAATGTCATACCGACCTCCACAGTATTTTCCACCCTGATTACTGAAAGAACTGCTGCCCTCTTTCAGTGAGATATCTAAAAATCACTCCAATATGGTAAAACTAATGATTCAGTTGTCTGAATTTCTGAAACGCAAAAGACATCTTGCCTGTTCCAGTATATTAGTAGGGTTCGTTTATGAGGGAGTCCGCAATAGAGCAGTATAAGGCGTCAAGAAGTTTTTTATTGCAGAAATTACATCCATTTTTGTAAATAATTAAAGGGTTTATAAGATTGTGTACATTTTCTTACTCAGACAACCTTGGCTGCCTGAATTGAAAATTAGATCAAGAATGTTCTGATAACAATCAATAATTACTTATCTATAAAATAAGTGTATGTACTCATATGATGCCTACATATTTAAGTTTGGTAAATTGTAACGATATCAACAGAAAAATCGCCCTGTATGTATATCTAGGTACATAAATTTCATCATGGTTGAAATATAAAGAATTGCCGCATATTCGATGTAATCACTAAATTTTCGTGGATTTCATTTTTTAATTAATATTTCATCAGACACTCGTGATTAACTCAGTTGCAGATTTATCTTTAGCAGAATTTGCTTGAAGTGCCATGTGATATGATGTTTCAATTGAATTCGATAATTTTATCTATCTTATCTAATTGTTTCTTAACAATTTAGACTGAAAATAATTTTCAAAATGTTATAGCTACCACTGCCGATAACATTATTGAAGTATTACGTAACTAATTCTGCTTATATAAATGCTTAAACATTGCAAGCAAGTTTCCTTGGAATTGGTTAATTTTGTAGGGTGGTGTCCATACATTGTCCCACTTCCCTATCGCTACAATTCGAGCATAGGAATACACTTTGGTGCTCGATTAAAGTCGCCGGTTTTAGTATCTTAAGAAAAGATCATATTTCACTATCAAGTTGATGGCATCCTTTTCTTTCTTTCTTAATAATTTTGAGTCAAACACAAATAGGAGCATATTTGAAATTCGCTTTTCAAGAATATATGTGGTACGATCGTTAACTTTGCACATGATTGCCTTTTTTTCAAGTAATTTGCAGTGCAGTATACAGACTGTCCCAGGATTCGACTATAAAAGTTTAAAAATATGAAGAAAACTCCTATAACTAGGTACATACCCGTTTCAAATCAGAGAGAAGCCACCGTTTTTCTACAGTAACTCTTGAACCATTTAAGAAAAAATAACCAAATTTCTCTGGTGTAGTAAAGTTATCATTCTAGACACCTACACAGAGTTTCATGAAAATCCGTTACTCGGAAAGTGGAAATTAACAGCCCTCGTAACTTCATTTTTCTGAATTTTTTTATGACGTTTGTTTTTTATTAAGCATTTGCTTAAGATCGGCCCTTTTCGTATTTCGTATTTAACACATTTTATTTACAGTGACTAATCTACAAATATTTGCAATGAAAGTGATCTGAGAACATGAAATTTTAAAATTAACAATAATCAGCGAAATATACAAGCAATAAACAAACAGCAACAAGCAATAATAATTGAACAACTATCAGCAAACAATACGCAAATTAAGCACCTAACCTAAACAATCCACAATGCACAAATCAACAGTTCGAATTCTCTAAAGACACTAAACGCATGTACTGTAACGTATACTCACACCGATCTATCGCTTCCCAATAAATACTCTTGGTAGAACATTCGAGAATTAGAATTGTTCCACAAATCCATCTTTCTAGTATCATAAAAAACAAGGCCAAAGCCATAAAAACAGCTGTCTTGTTGATAAAACAGCGTGACTCCATACTAGCCCAGATAACCATGAGCGCCGCTTGCAGGGCAAAATTTGAATCAATATTTTTTCGAAAATCTACGATAATTATTAATTAACGATCTGCGATTTCCATGTTAGGGAAATGTTGTTCAATTTTAACACAAACTACTAAGCACATAAATATCTAAATGCTCTTTCGAAAATAACTTAATCAGTTTACTCTATTATTACAATCTTCACCTAAAGGTTATCTGCTCTGTGCCTTTGCGGTACTACAAATTAATTCGTAATAAGCATAATAAGTAATATAAAAAGTTGGAAACAGACGATCTTAATCAAATGGCATAAAGAATATCACAAAAATACATTAATATCCACTTTTCCCATTATGGATCTTCATGAAATTTTGTGCGGGTGTATAGTATGGTACCTAATCTTATACACCGGAGAAATTTAGAGAGTTATTATAGAAAAGCCTTCTACAACCATCCTTCTTCAATTGATCCCAGCTGCTCTCCTTTGGGGAATTTAGTATATGTAGTTATATTGAATTTTCTTCATATTTATTTTTAGTCAAGGAATCTGCTCTTAAATTTCCGTGGTCGAATTCTGGGACTCCCTGTATACAATTTGTACTATTAGAAACAACCAGAAAAGAAGTAACAGGCTCCCTGTATATTTTAACAATTTTCAATTCCGTAGACAACCTCCAGATCAATATAAAAATACCTTCGCCTATTTTATTTCTAGTCGCCATTCAATTTTTACATTTTTATATTATTCTCAAACTAATGGAAACCAAAATAGTAACAAAAATGCAATAAAAAATATATTTATTGGAAATAGTATAATCCTTGCTGATTCGGGGAATAAGACCCATCTTATTCTTCTTGTTAGTTGCCATCTCCTTTGCTCGATCTCATGTCGTCCCCCTTCTCACCAGTATTCTGCTAACTGCATCATCCCATGTTTGTGGCGGTCTTCCTCTTCCTCTCCTTGTCTGAACCTTTGCTTCCCAAATGCGTTTTGCTGGTCTTCCGTCATCCATACGGGTTAGGTGCCCGAACCATTTATAATTATAATTTTCCTTTTTATATTCTAGGTCCAGCACGTGCCTTTTCTCTTCTTCTGGTATTTATATTCTTAGCGACATCACATGCAATTCCTACTGAAGAAAGAAGAAGAAGTGTTTCACAGCCTACTTCATCCAAGGTGGATTATCAACTCCCAACTTTTGTAGTACCAGAAGCTTATTCCATCGAGTTGGAACCAGATTTTGTAACAGACACTTTTAACGGCAGTGTGGTAATAACATTTAATGTGACAACAGCAACATCAACTATAGTTCTACACGGAGAAGATTTGGAAATAGACAGGGATAGCATTACAGTCACCGGTCCTGATGGAACTATTGCTCGAGTTCAAGCCTACACTTTCAGCAACGACGATAGATACTTCCACAGTTTTGTATTTAATCGTATATTTCCAGTAAATAATGGGTACATATTATCTATCCCATACTATAGTGGAATTCTGCATAAGGATAACGGAGGTTTTTACCTTGCGTATTACACGGATGAGAATGGCAACGAAAAGTAAGTCTATACATTATATGATACGTGCCTACATAGCGAAATAAACATGTCTACTTAATTTTCAACACATTTCATGAAATTAACAATTATTTATTTCTCGTGTGGTCTTGTGGGATCTCGCTTCGCTCGTCTGGTAAATATCCTACTGAATGTACAAAATATTTTATTTATGGAAAATATAGGTGTTTGGTGTATTGTATACAAAATGTTCGGCTTCGTGTTGGCGGAGGATCACCCCCTGAATTATAGATTGGCAGCGCCTTCTCGGTGACCTGAAATGAAAGGCGGTAGACGAGTTCCATCCTGGTGTAAGTGACGGGAAGGTGGTAGCTTCCAAGGGTGAACTTGTCCTCGAGATTAACTCGGGGCAGGCGGTGTGGATACCTACGGGGTGTAGCTTTAGCGAGTGCACCCTGGAAGAGGCTGGAAGGAGACGTGAAGGCGGTAGTGGAGCGTGGTCCAGCACTCTAGAGTGAGTGTCTGGAAGGCGATCTCTTCCAAGAACGGTGTCATCATAGAGGTTGGATCGGATAAACCAGTGGAGTTTGCTCGGTGGTCCCTGGAGCTGGCGGAGAAGTCCAAGTCCCTGCTGGTGCTGGCGGCTGGTCTGTTCTGGTCTTACTGGTGGTAGTTGCTGCGCTCTCCTGGTTCTTCAAAATTCAGACGATAGTAATTCTTCGTGAAATCGGCCTACTAAAAATCATGGGCTTGTCAGGGAGGCAAGGTGTGTGGTGCAAGTCAAGCGTATGGCGTCATGAAATTTACCAAAAAGTTTTGTAAGAAGTGTTATACTCTTCGAAAAGTGCTCCAAGAATAGTAATTTAGAATATGACAGCCGAAGAAGTAAAACAAAAATGACACTTTGAGAACTGCGGCGCGCTTTTCAAATGCGTGAGAACCAAATAGGTGGTTGTTTAGGATATCTGCATTAGCCGGACGTGAAATAAGGACTAGCTATATTTGAAGGTAAAATCTACACAAAACCCCACGAGACAGGTTTTTGAAAAAAAAGCAACAAAGTAGGTAGCGCATTTGCATTTCCAGGCTTCATTTCGTGGACTTGATGGGTTGTTGGGAAATAACAAATGAAATTCATGTGAGATGAGGAGAAAGAAACTATTCTACGTCTTAAGAGATAAGGATAGCTAACACAGTCGCTAAACCCCTATGCTATAAAATATTTGAAACCCCGAATATTTTTAAAACTTAAAATAAACCTACATAATTTTATTTTTCACAAAAACCGTATTTCTGTTGCATTAATTTCTGTTTGTCCGTCATTGCCCATCTTTCATTCCCATATAGTATTAAAGGTCTTACCATTCTCTTCACTACTCCTGTTTCAAAGTTTTTTGTATTTCCCGTTTTCCGAAAAATGTGCTTTCATCATATTGTATACTCCTCCTGCTTTAATTATTCTTTGTTTACATCCTTGTCTAGTTTTCCATTTTTCTCTATTACCGAACCCAAATGTTTGAAATTATCCACTATTTTTTGTCTATTCCGCTCAATTTTATGCATTTATCCTCTTTTGCAATTTCTATATGCTTATTTCTATGTTTCTTTTATTCAGCTCTTCATTAAATACGCTACTTATATTGGCCTTCCTCGGTGCCCCCCAATATCGCCATATCGTCGGCATATAGCAACTCTGTTATCTTGATTTCTTCCATCTTCCCAAGTACCTACCCTATTTTAATTTTTTTCATTATTCTCTTTGGCTCTCTAATAGCATCATCCATCACAGCCTAAAACACCAGAGGGCTCAGAACGTATCCTTGCTTAACTCCTAATTCTGTTTTAAATTCTTTGGATTCTTCGTTGTTTGTTCTGACAATATTTTTATTGTCTTTATAAATTACCTACCTTTATTACTTTAATTGTTTCCGAGTCTACTCCTCTCTTTTCTAATGTCTTCCATGATATATCTTGACTTCATACTCTGTCGAAAGTCTTCTCTTGGTCATCCATCCATACAATTTTGAGCAACTGGTTTCTACTTCTCCTCAAAAGAGTTAATAATGTACTTACCTGCAAGCTATTAATGTGAGACGCCTGTATTCTTTTTCTCTGATGAACAATGTTTGTTAACCATCGGTAGACCGTGAGTTCCTAAGTTTTGTTTTTGGAAATCTAAGTTTGCTTCAAAGATTTATATTTAAGTGTATACACATGGTCAATGGTGGGTCTGCAAAAAGATCACCAGTTTCTTGTACAATAATATGTAGGTCGTGGGTAGGTCTTGCCAATATTTTAGAAAAATAAATTTCTTGGGCATTTTAAAAACAAGTAAAATGTTTGATTTTCCAGGAAAATTGGTGTAACACAGTTCGAATCGACAGACGCGAGAAGAGCATTCCCGAGCTTTGATGAACCCGCTTTGAAAGCTAAATTCACCCTAAGCATGATACGACCAGAAAATTATACCACAATCGCAAATTTTCCTCCTCGAGTATCCGGAGAGTAAGTATCTACCTCTGTTTACTCCTAATCTATTCACCCATTTTGCTCTGCAATTCTATTTTTACTCCTGTAAAAATAATTATTATTACTGGATAGTTCGAACAACTACTCCTCGGGCAAGTATCCTGCCAAGTATTGAATTGAACTAAATCTAAATTTTGTATATTCGCATATTGTGTAATAAAAATACCTTACTTCTATAAATAAATTTCTCCACCCTTTCATTCTAAGAATAAACCATTTTCATAATGAACATTTTAGTAGTTTTAAACCAAGTACTTAAAATATAGTTTCAATTATGTTATTATCCAAAAATAAATGGTTGATTTATGAGTAAATAAAGGCATAATAAATTTTGCAACGAAATATTTTAACGGATTTTGTATTTCGATGATTATTTTTTTCATCGTCAAATTGACCAATAGGAACATTTCATTAGGGTCTAGAAGCGTGCATTATTTTGGTAATTTTTTTGATAATTTTGCTTGTTGAAGAGTTTCGAATTTGTAGGTGCATTTATGTACTTACTTTAGTACTTGCCAAACGTCAAATATTTCCAGCACATTTCTTTGTATGTGAATTAATTGAAATAAAATTTCGTTTTGAACTACCTTGCTTCGATTCAAAAAATAATATTGTTAAATACAATTCGTGGTCTGGAATTTTTAGGTAATTTTACTCAAGCTGTTGCTTTTACTAACCACTCCTGTAAATTTGACAGAAGATCACTCGCGCTACGCGAGTTAAGTTTTCCCAAAAGGAAATTGTTATAAAAAAAACTTTTATTATTTTAATACAAGATAAAATGCGTGTAACAAGTACAATATGAAGCTTACAACTAACTTAAGTCTAATACAAAGCGTGTGAACAGCCTAAAAATGCATGATGGACAAAACAGAAAGATAAAGCGAGTAGATGACCGCATAGTTGTCATCTCAGCAGTTTGGGAAGACGTAACTCCTCCCCCCTTATTCTTGAACATAAAGCAAAGCGATTATTCAAATTATAATTTCCTCGAAGTTTTCTTCTTCTCCATCCTTTTCTTTCTTTTGTGTTTTCTTTATTTTGGTTATAATAATCCTATAGCAACCTATAAGCACAGCAAAAGTCATTATAATATACAATAACAATCAGAGCCGCCGACTTTTGGTATTTCCAGGGGGGGCACAAAATCGTAATGTTAATAATAACATCAATAACCTTAATCCTTAATAGTAATAATAATAATAATACAAATAATAACATTAATAATAATAATAATAATAATAATAATATTAATAAAACAAGTACCTAACATTTTATTCGCCTAGAAAAGAAACAGAAAGTTATACACAAAAATAATAAAATATTTCAAATTAAACGAATTTTCAATTAATGTCTAATACAACAAATCAGGAAAGGTAAACGAATTATGTTTGAATTCACGGAAAACGTATTTTGACGAACTTTGGTTTTGCAAAAAAATTCATTTGCTACGTCATTAATATTTAATTTGAATGCTAAATCTCCATGAATGTTCAAAATTGAAACACTATTTAACCTTTCCTGACACATGGTTCACCTTAAGTGGGATTTCAAACATCTTAAGCTTGAAAATGACCTTTCAGCCGTACATGTCGCAATAAATTTGACAATTTCAGGCAACATTTCTATGTATTGTAGACGTTTTCTAAAAAAATTGCAAACATCCATATTATTGAATCAAAGTTAATATTGTGTGATGGAACTGGATAAATTTTTCAGGGGGGGCAGTGCCCCCCCCAGATGTTCTCCTGGGGGGGCACGAGCCCCACTGCCCCCCCGTAGTCGGCGCCTCTGATAACAATGTCCAAACACTCATTTTATTTGAATACAAGGGTTCGTCGAAAAGTTTTATTAAATTTTCGTGTTGTTCTCGAAGATCATTTCTGACTATTTTCAATTCGTGGAAGTCGATGTTGTCTAAATTGATTGGATTTAAGTTTATTGTTTATTTGTTTCGGATCGTTAATGATTAATTTTGGCACTTCAATATTTTTAAAGTATTGCTTATCGTCTTTCAATGTTTTAATTATTTGATCACCAACCCGCACTTCGCACCCGGGGTTGACTTCCATTAGGTATGTACCTTTTAAAGGCACATTTTCGGGATTTTCCAAACAATGGGAAACGGCCACTGTCCTAATCGGTACAACCAATATCCATTTATTATGTTCGATCTTCTGAATTTTGGTTTTCTTCACCTCTGTTTGAATTGATTGACATCTGGTGAGATTGGTTTCATATCTCAACATCTGTACTTCGCATGGTGGAAACTGGTGGGTTTTCGTTTTTGTTTCTTCACACAAATATTTGTTTGGTTGGATTTCTTGGCATTTTTCGTCGAAAAGTACGTAAGTTTGTTCATTTAGGATAAGGTATGAATTTTGTGGAACAATTACTTTGAATAGGTTCAAATCAGGTGTAGGCAGTGGGTATAGATGATAGTATTTGTAAATTTCACTCTCTACTACAGGGATTTCCAATATAAATATGATTTGGTCGCATTTGCTATAACTTTTAATATTTGCTAGTTTTTCAAAAAGAAGTATATTTTTTTATTTCTGGTTCGAAGGGTAATTTAGTATGCACAAGTTGTTTGTCAATCTTTGATATCTCCTCGAGTAATTCGAAAGGATCAACGATAGAGTTATGAAATGTATTTAGTTTTGCAAATGAAATAGCAACTTCGATTTTCTCTAGTACATCGTATATCATTTGGTATGATGATTGAATTTGTGATATGACCAGTTGTATCAGAAACAACTGTTTGATTTCGGCATTTTTTATATTGATTCTTTTTATGATAGATTCGGCTTGCATAATTCGTGACGATAAAGTTACTTGATTGTGTTCCAAAGATTTGGTAAAAATTTGGAAATTGTTAATGGAGGTTTGTAGGAGGGTGATCTGTTTGCCCACAATATTCTTGATTTTATTCTGATTTTTTATTAGTGAGTTTATGGCGTTGTCATATTTTTCAGCATCTTCGTTGTCCAAATTACCTGTAATTATTTTGATTATTGATCCTAATCCGTTTATAATCCCACGCTTATTTCTTTTATTACTAAAATTCGGATTTAACTGATTGAATTGGGCGGTTACTTTATTTTCTATGACTTTTACTAAATTATAAGAATTATAATGTTCCAATCGATGGTCCGTTGTATTTTCGAGGGCGAGATGGAGCTTTTTGAACTGTTCTTGTAAAAGTTGAAATTCCTTGGTGACATTGCTAAGATCAAAAATTTGCACGAAAGAAAAATAGTCTACAGTGTTCTGAGCGGTGCCTAAATTTAATGGTAGCAGGCCTGGGTTTTTACTCAGATCATGGAATTGAGGTTGTTTTGCATCGACAGATATCAGGATTGTGAATCTGCAACAACAGAACTAGGTTTTAGTTCCTTTAAATGTACAACAAAAATTTTGTTTCTTGAATTCTTGATTTTAATTTTATTGTTTTCTAAAAATTCAGTAATTGTATAAGGACCTGCGAATTTATTTTCTCTTTTATTCCTTTTATCGAGCTTTTTGTAGACTACCTGATTCAGTTTAAATTTTAAGGGTTCTGGGCCTAAATTATTTCTTTTGTCTAACAATTTTTCCTTTTTTGATTCGACTTTCTGTTTAACTGTCTCGTATAAATTGTCTAACTTACTTTTGTGATTAAAAACATAGTCGTTGTAAAAGTTTTCTTTAATTAGGTCGCAAGGATCTCTTGTGTTTGTATGGCCTAAAGTTAATTCTAAAGGAGTAAATTTTGTGGATGAATGAATGGAGTTGTTGTATGCGATGAGGGCATATTTCATTAAATACTGGGCATTTTTATTGCCATATTTTTCCCTTAATATCCTCAAGTGTTCTATCAGTGTTGAATGGAACCTTTCTATGAGTCCGTTTGATTCGTGATGGTTGGAAGTAGTAAAGTGTACATTGATTTTGTGTAATTTCAACAGTTCCTGTATTGTGTCATTTTTAAATTCCGATCCTCTATCGGCAGTTATTCTCATCGGTATTCCGTAAAACGAAAAATAATTTATTAATCCGTCGCAAATTTCTAAAGCGTTTTTGCCTGTAATGGGGATGGCTTGACCTAATTTTGTAAATGCGTCAATGATTGTCAGAAAATTTTGATTGTCAAAAGTGAAAGTGTCCACGTGCAGTAAGTCAAATGGTTTCCCTACGGTTTCCGTTAATACCAGTGGTACATAAGGTGGTTGTCTGTTGTATTTGGTCCTATTGCAAATTTCACATTCGTTTATAAAATCAGTTACATCTTTTTTTATGTTTGGCCAAAAATAATTTCGTTTGAGATGTTCCAATGTTTCAGGTATACCTCGATGGTTTAGTTTACCTTCGTGCTGGTGTTTTATCATGAGTAGGCGTTCCTCTTGATCTTTTACTAAGTTTACTAATTTGGTACATCTAACTAATTTTAATTTATTAAAGTATTTGATATATATTTCATTGAATATGGTGTACATTTCCTTATCGTGAAAATATAAATGAAATGTTCTATTTTCTACGACATGGTCCCTTAAGAATTCGAAAATTAAAGTTTTGTTAGCTTTAGGAACTTTGACGTTTAATATTTTGAGGTGTTGTATCTTTTCAACCGTTATGTCTAATTTATCGTGAGGGTTATTGAATATGATTATCTGATTAACTTTGCTGTTCACGATTTCGTCCAAAATTGGTATTCCGTCGTTAAAGTTGTCTTCTGCATTTGTTGTGTGAACTGTTTCTAGTTCGTCTGGGTCGTTCAGGTCATTGTCGGTAATTTCGTGCGTCGGTCGTCTTAACTGAATATTTTGGAGAATTTTAATATTTTGTCTTTGATTTTGTTTACTAGTTGAGGGTTGAGGGTCGTTGTTTTCTGTGATTGGCGGAACTACATCTTCTACTATTTTTCTAAGGTAATCTACAATTTCTTCGTTTATGTCTCCTGGGTTTCCTGAAACACTTTCGTTCTCCGTTGCGTTAAGGTGTATTCGTGAGAGTGCGTCGGCATTCGCATTTTGTTTTCCGCTTTTATGAATAATTTGGTAATCGAATTCCTCAAGTCTCAACCTCCAGCGGATTAACTTGGAGTTGGGTTCCTCGATGTTAAATAACCACACTAATGGCCGGTGGTCCGTATAAATTTTAAATTTTCTTCCGAAGATATACGGTCGAAAATATTTACAAGCCCACACGATTCCCAATAGTTCTTTTTCTATGGTGGAATATCTCGTTTCGCTGTCGTTCAACGTCCGGGAGGCATATGTGATGGGTCTGTCATGAGGAACTTCTCCTTGGGAGAGAACGGCTCCTAAAGCGTAATTGCTAGCGTCCGTGGTGAGGGTGAAAGTTTTGTCAAAGTCAGGATACTGAAGGATCGGGGCGTTTATAAGAAGATTTTTTGAAAGTTCAAAAGATTCTATAAATTCGGGTGTATGGACTATTTTACGGTTTTTCTTTAGGCAGACGGTCATTGGTTTGGTAATTTTGGAAAAATCTTTTATAAATTTTCGGTAATATCCTAATAAACCCAAAAACGATTTTATCTCTGTCCGTGTTTTTGGAATCGGAAAATTGTTTATGGCTGAAATTTTTTCGGGGTTCGGCTTGACGCCTTCAGGTGTGATCACGTGACCTAAATAAGCCACTTCTTTTTTTAAAAAGTCGAACTTGTCCAACTGGATTTTAAATTTGGCATCCCTGAGTCTACTAAAAATTTGTTTTAATTTTGAAATGTGTTCTTCCAATGAGGTACTATAAACTATGATATCGTCTAGGTAAACGCAACAGAGTTCGTTTTGGTAGCCACGCAGAATGTTATCCATGACGCGTTGAAAGGTAGAAGGTGCATTTTTGAGCCCGAAGGGCATCCTTTTAAATTCAAAATGTCCTCCGTCCGTTGTAAATGCCGTTTTTTGAATGTCAGCAGGCTCCATCTCCACCTGGTGAAAGCCGCTGGCAAGATCTAATGTGCTGAAATACTGGCTTCTACCCAGCTTGTCTAAAATTTCCGTTATGTTGGGTAGGGGGTATTTATCATCCACAGTTTTTTCGTTTAATTTTCTAAAGTCAATGACCATTCTCCACTTCTGTTTACCCGATTTGTCTAGTTTTTTTGGTACGATCCATATTGGAGAGGACCATGGGGAATTTGAATGCTGAATAATGCCCTGTTGGAGCATTTTTTTTATTTGGCTTTTTACCTCGGCCTTGTGTATTTCGGGATACCTATAGGATTTTGTGAATATGGGTTTCTCGTCCGTCAGGTTAATTTGGTGTCGAATTTTGTTGGTGAAAGTTAAAGGTACGTCCTCACAGTAGAAAATGTCTCGATACTTGAGGCATAGTTTACGGATAGCTTCCCTTTCCTCTTTGTTGCAATGATCTAGGTGCAAATTTTTTAAATTTGCTTTTAGAAGGGTGTCTTGTTGGGTTGTAAATCGTTCTTTTGATTCACAATATTGATCGGTTGTAAAATTGAGTTCGTTCGTGTCGACTGATTCAACATGAAGAGGTTTGTCTAAGCAGAATTTGACTGATGTTTCGTTTGCATTTGTAATCGTCGCAATAGCAGAATGGTTTTTGACATTAACTAAAGAATTTGGAATTTCGATGCCTTGTTCGAACATATGATAATTTAATATACACACTCCCTCATTTTGAGTGACTGGAATTTTAACGACTTTTTGTGATCTTGCTGGAATGTCATATTCGTACATGTTATTTAAAATTTCGGGGGAAGTATCTGGGACATTAAGTGGGTAATGAATGGGAATAGTTGTTGTTGGTGTACTAATTTTGCATGAATTTAAGTTTATGTTTGCATCCAAATTTTTTAATAGGTCTGCACCTATCAAACCATCAAATTTTTCATTAAAATTGAACAAATAAAATTTATGAAATCCTGGAGTTCTGAATGTTTCAAATATAGGAATATTTGCTACTTCGTTGTGAAAGGTAGTTCCGTGAGCTGTCCGTATATTAAAATTTTCACTCTGGATATATTGGTTATAAATTTCTTTCGCCAAACTAGGTTTGATCATACTTTTCGAACTGCCGGTGTCTATTAAAAAATTAGCTTTTATTTCGGGTAGGTGAACATAGGGTAAGGATGGGTTGATGCTATTCACGTATATTATGTCTGGTCCGGTTGAATCTGGACCACGGGAAAATCCTTCTCTTCAGGAAATTGTTGTTGCGAGGCCTCTTCGTATACGTTATTTGGGTCATAGTTGTGGTTAGTTTCGTCGCTGGTTTGGGTATATAAATTTGTCATATAGTCTTGGAGATTTTGATCATAGTTGATATGATTTGGGTCAATATTTAGGTCATAATATGGTTCTTGTTGTCCATTATTAATTTCCTGATTATATAATTCTTCAGAAATGAAGTTAGGTTTGGGTTTAACATTTGTGTTTCCGGAAGACGTGTCCATTGGTTGTGGGTATTGTTTTGAATTTCTTGTGACATTACTTTGTCTTTGGAAATTCTGTGTGGTTTGGGGCCTGAAGTGGTTGTAGTTTTGTCCAACATAATTTGGAAACGGTCTAGGAAATAAGAGTGGTCTAAAACCTTGAGTTGGTCTTACGAAATTTCGGAAATTTTGGGTATTTTGGTTTTGAAAAACATTCGGTCTATAAAAATTCGGTGGTCCCATTTGAGGAAAACTGGGCGTGAACTGATTTCCATAATTAAATTGTGGTCTACCGAAATTTACGGATGGGTTTATAGGTCGTTGTAACATGGGCCTATTAAAATTGGCTGTGGTTTAAATTCGGGTTTAAATAATTGTGGTTTATAAGAAGCTTGCTGAAAATTATGACTGTATTGCCTGAAATTTTCTTCTTCCGTAACGAAAGACATTGCCTGTTCCAAAGAATCTGGGTTCTTTAATCTAACAATCAATTGTAGATTATAAGAAAGTCCGTTAATAAACGTCTTCAACGCAAAATCGTCATAGTGATTAATTTTTATAATTTTCTCTTGAGCGTTTTGAATAGTTGAATTAAGTTTTGAAAATAATAAACTGCGAGTATCTTGGATACGTACGCCAAATTGCAACGGTGATTCGTTCTTAAAAGGCTTTAAATTAATTAATTCTTGGATCAAGCAGTCTATTCCTCTTTGATCGGAAAAAGTTAACGTTAGAGCGCTTTTAATGTCTCTCCAGCTACAAAGTTCTGTGCGGGAGCAAATCAAATCTGCCGCCCTGCCGGTTAGTTTGTTTAAAATTGTATCAATAAGACAAGTATTTATCGGATCCTCTAAATTTGTTGTGTTTTGGAAATTTTTTAGTAGGTGCTCGCACGAAGCAATAAAGCGGTTTAGCTGTTTACTGTTACCGTCAAAATGCGGTATGTTATCCGCCTGGTAACGTAAGAGTCCAATATTTTGGTTGACGCTTACATTACTGTTACTTGAATTAGTTGCCATTTCTAAACTTGAATTATTATTACTTAAATTATTATCGCTATATTCTAAATCTATAGGTAAGCCTTGAACGCTTAAAAATTCTATTTGTCTAGTTAACTCGTCTATGCTCGGATTTTGCATCAAATGGAACTTACAAACACTAACAAATAAAACACAAAAATAACAGAGAAACAGGAATAAAAGCAGATAGACGGAATGAACAACTTACATTAATATTAGTATTTTCTTTTTCGGTTTTCTTTAATCCTAGTGGCTACGAGCGATTTTTATCTCTTCGCCTGGTTCTTAATCCTAATTCAGGTGTTGAGCGATTTGTATCTCGGTTCCTGGTTGAGTTGAGCTTCACTTGCCACTTTTAACACTTGGAAAGTTTTCCCGAATTAACGGTTAAAACCGACACGACTTTTATAGCGATTTTTGTCTACACGGCCGCTCCGGGAAATCCTACCGACTGCGCCAGTTAAGTTTTCCCAAAAGGAAATTGTTATAAAAAAAACTTTTATTATTTTAATACAAGATAAAATGCGTGTAACAAGTACAATATGAAGCTTACAACTAACTTAAGTCTAATACAAAGCGTGTGAACAGCCTAAAAATGCATGATGGACAAAACAGAAAGATAAAGCGAGTAGATGACCGCATAGTTGTCATCTCAGCAGTTTGGGAAGACGTAACTCGCGCTCGAGATCTTTTAACTGTCAAATTTATACTCGTGGCTATCAAGCAACGCAACAGCTTTCGTAAAATTTCCGACAATTCCAGACCACTTATTGTATTACTGCAGAATATATGTAAAATGTGCTGGTGGATAAATCCGACAATTCCAATTTCTTATTAATCAGGTTATGCCAACTAAATTTCGCGGCTAAATGGGCTTATCCAAATGATGAACGTTCATAATTCTATTTCCCTTTTAGACTAGTCACCGAAGGAAGGTACAGGGACGTCTTTTCCAGCGACGTCAAAATGTCTACCTACTTGCTGGCATTTTTAGTTTCTGATTTTATTCCAACCGAGGCCATGGACATCCATCACGTTTACGCAAGACCACAGTATGTTCGCAGCGGAATGGCAGATTATGCTTTACACGTCGGGCACTTAGCTTTAAATGCCATATCGGAATTTGTTAACGTTCCATATTCTTTAGAAAAAATGGATCAAGTTGCCATACCAGACAATTATTATGCAGCAGGGGCTATGGAAAATTGGGGTTTGGTTACATACAGGTAAATAGTGAATACATACTTGTAAGATACTAACATTTTCTTTTTTCTAGGGAAAGTTATCTCATGTATGATCCAAATATAACGACAACTAGTTTACAGCAAAGTGTATGCACTGTAATTTCACACGAATTTGGGCATCAATGGTTCGGAGATTTGGTCAGTCCGAAATGGTGGCAATACATTTGGCTAAATGAAGGATTTGCTACGTACTTTGAAAATTACGCCGCCGCAGACGTACGTGTCGCAATTTTGTAACTACTTGCCAGTAATTACATAAATGTAATAACTTTTAGGTAGAACCAGATTGGGAATTAAAGGAACAATTTGTAATCAAGACTTTACAAGCTGCATTTAATCCCGACTCTCTTGAGACTACCAGAAGTATGAACGCTGATGCGGGTTCGCCAAGGGACATCTCAAACCTATTCGACAGCATTGCATATGATAAAGGTTTGCAAGTTATCTTTACAAAATTCAATATTCCTTTTGATTCATTATAGATAAATAACCTACAATTTTCCGTTTCAGCTGGATCTGTTATAAGAATGACGGAAGGATTTCTTTCCACACCCGTCTTTAGAGAAGGATTGAACATTTACTTAAACAAAATGTATGTATCTACTAGGAGCAAATCTCGAACTGGGTCAGTTCGCGATGTGCCTGGTCAAAATGGCGAATGACCCCCATCGTCATTTCAAGTAGCTTCACACATCGCGAAACGATCCGCACCATAACTTTTTAACTTCTTTCACACTGGCTACTATTAATGACTTTATTTGTTGTTTGCACAATGCTATCCATCATAAATATTACATAGCTGATTGCAATAGTTTCAATTTCATCTAAACTTTCATAACCATTCTTCCTTGAACTTCACTACCATTTGTATATTTTCAGGCAATATGACGCTGCTGTACCAGAGGATCTTTATACTTCCTACCAAGCTGCAGTATCCCGCAGCAATCTGAAACTTTTACCAGATGCAACAACTGTTTCAAACGTTTTGTCTACATGGGATTCTCTCGAAGGTTATCCAGTGGTTAATGTTTCTATTAATTATGACACAGGAGCTGTTACCCTTTCACAAGTAAGAATAAAACCTAGTTACTGATGTTGGATTCAAATGTGCCTAAAGATGTATATAAAGATAGTTCTTTAAGCAACCAAATCTCTTTGAGTTCACTCATTTTTCTGCCATGAGGGAGAAGTTAGGGGCGAAGTATAAAAATTAAATATAAAAAAGTATTAACAGAACGAAAGAACTGAAGAATATTTTATATGGCAAATTCAAAATAAATATAGGTAATAAAATGTGCAGAAAATTCTGTATTCTTTAACGAATCTATGCAAGTACTTTCCTTAGGCAGACTGTCAGATTGGTCCATCACAGAATACTCTTCCATCATTTCTCAAATAATTGACAAAATTTACAAATTACTTTTTTAACACGCTAGAATAGGCGAGGAATTCTAAATTTCAACTTGGAGAAACAAGGGGCACAAAAAGGGGGAGGTGTAATCAAAGAAGCAAGTAAATATTTAGTAATTATTGTATTAAAAATAAAACACACCGTTTCATAACAATGAACGTAATAAATTAAATAAATAGTTGCTTTAAACATTGAATTTAATATCAACTATGTAGTGCATTTCTAGTAAATAATTTCAAAAGTACAAAACGACCAAGCTAAAATGACAAGCTTTGCGTTCGGTAACTCAAAACACGCTGTATCAACCCTGGATATTTCAAACAAACCAGTTTATGCTACAAGGGGGAAGCTTCACTCGAGTAGACTACCGTCAAGATAGTGACTACAAACGCGCTTATCAAAACGTGAAAACAAAATCTGGGTTAAAGTTGTTACTAAATAACTCATCAAAAAATTCTCAGTCCGTAGACTGGATGGACGCGCTACTCTTTCTTTTCCTCTTACGAGTTAACCTACGCATTTCCCTAAAAGTAGAATATCCTACATCAACAACTATTTGAGAACAGTAGTCTAATCTCGGTCTACCCCTATACCTCGTTCTATTCCTATCTCCGACTCTAGTATGTCGCGAACTTTTCCTTCGTGCTTCAGAAGGTGTGCTACCATCGTATCTCTCCTATTCCTTATTGTCTTCCATAGCTTTCGCTTTTCCACAACTCCTTCTAATACCTCCCTTTAAGAGCCTCTCCCGAATTCCCACATTTACCGTTTCCGTGCATAACAGTTGCTTCTTTTTGTTAAATGTAATTCGACCCTGCGCTATTCTTTAGTGCTCCTACCATCTCGAGTGATTTGACTTCCTCTATCTTCTCATTTCCTATTTGCATTTTAGTTTTAGTCTTATTTTCACGCCCCCTTTATACCAATTTTTTTATTGATTTGCATGCCATAGCCCTCTATCAGAACTGCTTCCATTCTATTCAGAGTCATTTCTAATTCTTCTTTGCTGGATGCTAACACTGCTATCTAAGATGACCCTAAAATATCGTAAAGACATTTAAGTAAAGATACAAAAAAAGATAAATAAAAAGAGAACGCAAGATGATGCAATACCTGAGCAACAGAACAAAGGGGGGAGAAAGGGATTACAATGATCTCACTTAGGAAAGTCTACTTTCTATATAGCGAATAGCTTCGCACTATAAATCCCAAATGAATGGGTAACGGGACTTTGTTTTTCCCAATATATCAATTTTCAACGATACCAATTTAAGAAAGGTCCCCAACAAAGTGTCTGAAGAGAAATTATGTTCCCGGCATTATTAGCTGTAGATTTGGTTTACTATATTCCAAGCGGAAAATTATTCATAAATGAAATTAAAACATCGCTGTTGCTATTGTAATAAAAAGGATTTAAGCATCGTTATTAAGCATACCTTGTTTAAATTCCCAACTGTCAAAATTTCAGCCAAATTATATATTTTCTTACATTCAGGGTGTATCACAGAGATCGCCCCCGACACCCGTCATTTTCTAGATAGATCGTTTCAAGATTATATTTCCACGTGCAGATCGTAGTCATCCCGGGTGTCCATCCCTCGATGAGGTAAAATGTCGCTTTTGAAATTTTGATTTTTTTCAATTTTGTACTGTTTAAATATATTTTTTGGAAGTCAGGTGTACCACTGCGGTCGAAAACTTTTAAACGGCAAGAATAAGGCTCGGTTTTTGACACCGGCTTCGTTGCTATGATACAACCAATCAGAAAGCCGGTATCATAGCAACAAAGCCGGTGTCAGACTTAACGCGGTGTTGGATTCTTTGAAAAACCGGGCCTAAGTTTCTCCGAAACCGGCTCTTTCTATCAGTAGAAAAAAAATTAAATCGGTCTAACGTTCATTTGAGAAGGTCATTAACGAGAGATGAAAGGGTTGCACAATAGGCTTGCTACTTTTAAGTATACATATACAAAAAGAACACCGGGGCGGTTTTCTTTTGCAAAGCACATTTTTTTCAATGGAGGACATAATATTTTTCAGGCTCTCCAATTTCTATAAAAACAAATCAAAGTGAGCTCCAGTAGCGTTCAAAATGAAGATTGCATTTTTGAATTTCGCTGGATTTGGGAGCTTACTGCGACACCGGATGCCATGAGGCACGGTCGTAAACTACAGTTTATAAAAGCCTATTTGGCATCATCTTTCATTTGAACCCTATGAGAGGGTCACGAGTTCAACCGTTTGCTCGTAATGTCCATTTCAGTAGTGTCCCTCACCTATCCAGCGTTCCAGGTTTTCAAGCTCCTGGAATCCCATCTCGAAACCGACATGGAAAGTTAGGATACTTTGGATACTTTGTTAAGCAGACCAAATAGAACAACTGTTTTCATCCATACTAAAATTTTCTCAACAGTAATTTGACGAGTACTTTTTATTTTGATGAATAAATTTCTGTTTTCAACGAAATTTTGTTGACAGGCAATTTGACGAATAAAACTGACAGCCAGTAAGAGCTGTCAGCTTCAAAAGCAACAAAATTGAGCTTGCAAAACAGGAATTTATCCAGGCAAAATAAAAAGTTTGTCTAATTCGGCTAGATAATTTAATGAGAATACGCATAATGGGAGACTCGCCCACGCTTCCTTGTTTGTTGCCATCTCCCTTGCGCTTTCCCACGTTTAACCCCTTCCTGGCAATATTTTACAGATGGTTCCATCCCATATTTCTGGTGATCGACCCCTTCCTCTTTTTATTTTAACTCGCGTTTGCCAGACAAATTCTGCCATTCGCTTGTCTTTCATTCTCAACAAATGTCCAAACCATCTTAGCTGGTGTTGCTCTATTTCTTCTAAGACTGGATGGACTTCTAATTCCTCTCTCACTTTTTCGTTTCTTACTCTATCCCTTTGGTTATTCCTTTCACTTTCCTCAAGTACTTCATTTCCATGGCTGGTACACTACTTTTTAAGGTACTTGACAGGACCCAGCTTTCGCTACCAAAAGTTAATATCGGCCTAAACATCGATTCGAATATTTGAATAAAGACATCTTCGTCTGTCTAGAAATATGGCATTTTTGAGAAAAAGGGTTTCAAAGTTCTTGGAATTTGCCTTTAGAACCCAATGGAGTACAAATTGGCAAAATAAAATACCTACTTACTATAAACGTTATTTGAACACACGATTTTGTTCTGGCAGTGGGTTGCCCTGAAATTTTCAAGAATTTATTAGATGCACATATATTTTTATTTTAGGTTGCTGCATTTTCAAAAGGTGCATAAAAGATAGGGTTTACTAAATGTGTCTTATTTATTTCCAGAAACGTTTTCTTTTGAGAAATGCGAATCCTGACAGCAACAGTGTATGGATAATCCCAATCAATTTTGCTACCCAGAGCAATAACGATTTTCTCAATACCTCAACTGACTACTGGCTTCAGCGTCAATCAGGTAGCGTCAATGTCGCAGGAGTGAAATCAGGAGAATGGTTAATAGCAAATAAACAGCAAATAGGTAATTTTCAAATTATAATTTTATTCATCAAGAAATCAATAATTAATGAGTGCCCTTTCAGGTTACTACAGAGTCAACTACGAAGAAGAGAACTGGAGGAATATAATAGACTATTTGCATTCAAACGACTTTGACAATATAGATAAAGTTAACAGGGCCCAACTGGTTGATGACGTTTTTAATTTGGCACGTTCTGGAAGACTGAATTATGACATTGCATTTGAGCTAGGCACATATCTTAGTAAAGAAACGGAGTACATATCTTTCTATCCATTCTTCAACGCCATTGATTTTCTTAACATACAATTAGCTTCAGATCCATTCATTTACGGAAAATTCCAGGTGAGGAAAATTTCATGATTGTTCTGTGGTAAATGTGCACTATACTTTTTGTACAACTATTTAAATGTTTTAACAGAAAATAGATTTTTCATGTTAGTTATGTCTAGGTAGGTAAAAAGTATGTTTTCCCATGAGCCCCTACGAAAGTGACAACTAAGTAAGCGAGAAAGTTGACAACTGCATTCACCCGTGTGTCATACTCGTAGAATAGTATTAAAATTGGATGATGCCGCAATAAAAATGCGCAGTAGACTGATTTTAGTGTGTTGTCATATTAAGGACGAATATTGCTCGTCATTCGTCAGCAGTGAGCAAACGAATGTCACGATCAAATCGGTTGGTAAAAACGTCGCGCAGCTTTAGCTCCTCCCGTGGCCTCCTCGAGTTCCAGTGGCTTCTCGATGGAAGACCTAAATATTTTAGGCACGAACTGGACATTAATTTATGAATTGGTGGGCAAGAGAACAAATCAACGTGTCATTCATGAACCAGTCAGAATTATACGAATATGTTCATGGTTAGTAGGCTACTTAGAAATTTTGACGTTTACTAACATAGCTAACAAATTACTAAAAAAAGTTACTGTTTTGTGAATCAATTTGACTTTATTAAGGGGTGGTGGGAAAAATAGTGTACATAACTCGTTGGAGAAATATTAATATTCTTTTGGTAATTATACTTACTCCACTACGTTTACACAGCTGGCTAAAATAATTTGAAAATTATATCTAGAAATACAATTGAAAATACAAATTACACAGTATAAAGTATTAGGACTCTAACTCGATTTCACTGACCTGACCCGACAACATCATTTATACATCAGAAAAGTAGACAAACAAAGCAGATCGAATATTTAGCCTGATATTAATTTAAGCTTCGAGTGGTTTAAATGATAGTCTTTTTTATTGGTTTGCGTCTTAGCAACTAAGGCCCGGTTTTTCAAAGAATCCAACACCGGATTAAGTCTGACACCGGCTTCGTTGCTATGCTACAACCAGTCAGAAAGCCGGTATCATAGCAACGAAGCCGGTGTCAGACTTAATCCGGTGCTAGATTCTTTGAAAAACCGGGCCTAAGTCAAATTTAAGTTGGTACCCCGTTAAATATTTGATCCGCCTTTTAACAACATGTATTTTTTGCAATAGGTTTAAAACAGCAAGCATAACGTCATCAACTAATACATTCCACGTTCGCCATTTTCTTGAAGTTCTTATAACCATGTCGGTAAAGTAGATTTCTCCAACCATATATAAAAATGTGCATAATATATAAGTTGTCGAACTTCATCCGTTTGGATTAAATAGCCTGCAACTAGCTGATGACGCTATGCGAACAACCTTGAATACTAATATGAATGCCCATAAGGAAACACAGGGAAGTTTGGTGCAGATCAGTCACAACTTATCTACTTGAAGACATTTTTTATGACTTAAAGTTTCACCAATAATAATATGTAGTTGTAGGATGGTACACTGTATATACAGTCTATTCGGTTTTTCACAAACATACTCACAAACCTACAGTCTTTAGTACACGCTTACTTCTAGCAGTGCTCAATTCACATACCTAATTTCATAACTCAGTTCCATTCTGCTTCACTTCCCGAAAGTTTTTGTAGTTGAGTGAGTCTCAGATTTATTGAATTTGCAAGTTATCTTTTTTACATTGTTTATCACTGATAATGTAACAGCATAGTTAAATGATACTAATACCGACATTTTTTAAACTCAGGACTACGTTATTGACGCAGTAGTCAACGTTCACAGAGACGTACTGGGATATGAAGAAAAACCAGAAGATACTCATACTCAAACACTTAATAGAATTAATATCGTAAATACGCTGTGCAAATATGGATACGAAGAATGCAGGGACTACGCTTTAGAACAAGTCAGAGCCTGGCAAAGCACAAATACCAACAACATAGCACTCAACTTACAAACACCGCTGTTCTGCGGTGCAGCATCTATTGCTACTCAATCAGATTTTAACTTCTTGTACTCAAGATATGAAGCTGCGTCGGATTCTGCTTTGCGCAGCAGAATTTTAAGCGGCTTAGGATGTCTTGAAGATACTGGGGTATTGGAAGGGTATGTTCAATTAAATATTTCTTATATTGCGTGCCTATTATTGTATTGTGTAAATCCACTGGCACTCAAATGCAAACGATACTCATATTGGCTCGGTAGAGTAAATTCCTGTGTTGCCAAATGCGAGCGTCACGAAACGTGAAACGAATGGAGGAGAGCAGTCTGAGAAGACGGGCAGATGAGAAAGGGAATATCGAGCGTCCCACTCTTTAGCCACGCTCTCTTTCATGCTTCGTGCATCAGTAAAGCGAGACCACAGCGTTTCAGTTCTCGTGACGCCGCCCCACTCTTTAGCCACGCTCGGTTTCATGCTTCGCGCAGCTTCTCTCAGGCAAGCGTCAGTAAAGCGGGGACACAGCGTTTCAGTTCTCGTGACGCCACAAAGCGCTTGGTTAGAAGCATTAAAATTCGATTTATTCTTTCGTTATTATTATTTTGATACAGACAATATTTATTATCGAATTTTTGTATCCTATTTTAGCTATCATAGACCTATCATTTCAGTTTTTGATTTGAGTGAAGACACCGAAGTTGATGAATAAAGATATATTTGAAATTCATAAATGCATACACTCCAATCATCTGTTTACCCTGCAAATTTTTCATTCCTCTAATAACGTTGAAGTTTCACTTCTATCGCGTGTGGCGACGCTTACATCTTCTGCTTCTGGGTATCCTCCCTCGCGCATTGTAATAATTAACAATTAATTGAAAGCAATAAGGCTTTTCGTGACGTGGTTTTTGTTTTCCTAGATATCTACACAGAATAATCTTCAACACAAGCAGCTCCCTAAGACCAGAAGATCGAAGTGCTGCTTTATCAAATATAATCACTGGTAGTAGACCTGGACGATTGTTCCTGCTTACATATGTGGAGCAAAACTATGACGAAGTCGCAGACGTGTAAGTTGTGGAAGTTATGCCGAAGTACTGGCAAAGCTTAACACTTGACCACTTATTTCAGATTCGTTGTGTCTTCAGTTTTGAATTTGATAGGCAGCAGACTAGCATCCTACTCTGATTTAGTGGAGGTAAGATATTTTCCATTTTCTGCACCCACAAATTTGAGCGGCCGAGTGGTTTCATAAACCGTTTTTTAATACCAGTAGTAAATGAGAGTAAACTATTTGTCGAAATATTAATTTTCTTTTGAGCAGTATTTGAGCTCCCCTAGACTCTGCTACTACTTTTCAACAACCTATTTCTTCTTTCTTATTTCTTATAGTTACCATGTTTAAAGGTTTTCGACTTAATTCACCACCGAGACCTCAATTAGCTATTAGTATTCGTAGACAAAGCCTACACGTAACACAGTTTTAGCACTTGTAAAATCCAATTAACTCTAACAGGACTACCTATTCATTTCTTCTTTATATGTTTCAGGTACAAGTAGTGGCTGCGTCGCATAGCTTGGATTCATCAATATGGACTGGATTGTCACAAAACATTCTTTGGAATGACGAACATCTTTCAGAAATAGAAGCCTATCTATCAACTTACGTTGTTCAACGATCTCCCGATGGTGCCAGTTCATACGTTCCATCAATAATAATGACTGTTTCTCTTGCACTTATCAGTATATATTTGAGTTTGATGTAAACTAAATTATGTTTATTCCTGTTATTGTATGTGATGTATACCGGTGCACGGGGCACGGTGTTTGGTCTCAGTGAAGTTGTAAAAAGTAAAAGATGATTCTTAAATAAAATATAAAACAAAAAATGTGCCAAGTATGCAACAAACCAGTTAAAAGCTGCATAATCAAACAAATGAAAACCATATATTTACTTCATTACCATTGATTCCAATTCTCCACAGTCGCTTTGTAAATTATGTATATTAAGTAAAATCGATTAGTCGGTCAATCTGTTGCACGAAACTAAATACTACATGCCCAGGTTCTACAAATTGCTCAATAGACGACGCCCACGAAATCAATCTATCATACAGGCATGACTTTACAAATCTATTTTACCAACACAGTTCTAGGAATATTATAATTATGGTGACCATATGTACTTATTTTAGTAGGACAGTACTTTCTTTGGGAACGATGTCCTACTGTCCTTAATGGCAGCTAAAGTACGTTAAAATGTACTTTTTGATTCAGTAATCAGACATATTAAATAATCGCTTTTTGTTTTCCGATGCCGCCTAATAATAGAAACACTAAAATCTTCCACGCCACTGAACGTTCGTTTATTTGCAGAGCAATCAAGAGTGCCACATTGTGAATTGCACCTAAATCCTGAGCTTCGATCCAGATCAAGGTCACATTTGTCATTTGCATATTTTTTGATACCCGACTGCCGGCGGATTAATAATAGGGCAGTTTAAGTCCGTGGTTAGGTAGGTAACGCATAAAGTTTGTGGTTTGGTATTATCGGGCTGGGTGGGGACAACTCCCGTAAGAGTTGTTTTGTTTTTCTTAAGTTTCTACACTATCCTGTTTTACAAAATATGTGTGTGTCTGGTGGCCCGTCGCTAAGGGGTCTGTTTAAAAGCGTTGTGTCAGTCTTTCATTCCCAAATAGAAGCGCGCATGAGTAAATGTGACTTTGATCTGGATCGAAGCTCAGGATTTAGGTGCATCTCACATTGTGATGGCGCAGCAGCGCGCCCCTCTATGTGTTATTATCATTATTATTTCCTGTCCTTTTTTTTCCTTGAAAAATTATGGTCACCATAATTATAATAGATGGCGTCCACAATACATTATCGGTAGCATGGACAATACGCCAACAGGTGGCTTCACATTTTCCATTTTTATGCGAAACACAACACAATAGACTGTTCTAGAATGCCTGATTTTGACAGGCCGCCATTTGTTGTTGGAGGGCACACATTTATTCATATTAATTAAGTTTTTATTACCAGAAATGAGATGTCTAGAACATACTCGTCGGCTCTTGCTCAAAACTTCCCTTTTAACACTTTTATTTTTATTTTTATTTAATCACTTTTACCCACTTTTCACGTCTTTTATTTGACAACTTGTTTAAATATTTAGTGCAGCAGGAATTCTAAAAAATCTTACCAATTACTAAATCCCTTTCACCTCTCATTTCGCACCCCACAGCACACCAAAACAGTGGCTTACTAATTATTTAATAGTTTAATAGGTTATGTATAAACTGTAAACAAACAAATGTTTGCCCTGGCCCTCCAGCTGTCAATTGTGTGCTTTTTAGCATACGCATACCTCATCATCACTTCAAATTTTCACAATTTGCGGGCCGCCATAGAGTGTCCAAATCTAGTTATTTTCGATCCAAATCTAGCATTTCTTGCAATATGGGGCTGTTTAAACTGGCACAAGCTTTCGTCGAATGCTCCTCGCTTGAGTTGAGCCAATTTAAGTTTGGCTCATCAATAATAATAATAATAATACTTCTTTATTTCAAATAATTCCATAAACATGTGACAAAAAATAATACACACATACAGTCACTAAGTGAAATGACGTCAACAACACTACATCTACATAATCTACCACTTTGCCTCAAGATATTCCTTGAGACTGTAAGGCTCCAGATTTATGAGAATTTTTCTGGTTTGGGATCCAAACATTTTTCGAATCTCTATCATCTTAATATTTTTTGGTAATTTATTAAAAAATTTTATACATGCATATGATGGACTCCTCTCAGTCAATGACAGCCTGTGAATAGGAAAACTCAGATCCACAGTTCGAGTATCATAGAAACAATTTGTGTTGTTAATGGTGAATCTCTCTTTGTGTTTATGTTGAAACATTAAACATTCATACACATACAAAGCATAAATTGTGAAGATGCTATTTCTTCTGAAAACGTCCCTGCAACTTTCTCCATGCTTCATACTGTGCATGATTCTGATAGTTCTTTTTTGAACGACGAAAGCCTTCTCCAAGTTCTGGCCTACACCCCAGAAAATGATTCCATACCTTACAATAGACTCAAAATTTGCATAATATACAACCTTCAACGTCTTCCTGTCCATATACTTTGAGATTGTTCTTATTGCGAAACAGGCCTTACCTAATTTTCCCACCACATACTCAGTGTGTTTACGCCATGACAAAAACTCATCAATAAACACCCCCAAGAATTTTGTGTACTCTACAATCTCAAATGATTCCGAGCCTACATCAATGCTCTCAGGTTTCTCTTTCCTGTACTTGTTTGTAGTAAAAACTACCATCTTAGTTTTGTCTTTGTTTAATATTAGTTTGTTCCCATCAAACCATCTCTTCGTACAGCCGAATGCATCACTCACCCTTTCAGTTAGTTCATTTACATCTTTGGCTCCCACTACCAAATTTGTATCGTCTGCATAATTTACAATTTTGTATTCACTGGCTGATGTTATTTTGGTTAGATCATTCAAGAATACTATAAACAAAATCGGTCCGATCACACTACCTTGCGCGATCCCCATAGAACTTTCCAGGATATCAGATTTTATGATTTCTTTGTTTTTAATTATTTCCACTCTTTGCTTTCTATTAGAGAGATATGATCGCAACCAATCATTCGCATGTCCTCGCACTCCATAATGCTCCAGTTTCTCCAGAAGATATTCTCTGTCAATTGTGTCATATGCTTTAGAGAGGTCTAAAAATATACCTAACGCTATTTTGTTATCTTCTATAATTTCTAATATTTGTTGGGTGAAACTGAAAATTGCTTTTAGATATCCATGCTGATTCTCTGAGAACATTTCATCATCATAAAAAAAACTTAACAGCCTTGCACACACAGCCAACTCAAAGATTCTAGAGAAACTGGGAAGCAAACTAATTGGTCTATAATTTTATATAATTATTCGTGCCAATTTTTTTCTTTAAGTTTATAACTTTTGTGAATTTTTTGGCAAAATTGAAACTTCTTTTTGTAAAACACCAACGTTTCGCCTCCGTGAGGGGGCTTTATCAAGGTTTTATTCAAAATTGTATAAAGTATAAAAAAGTGACATTTTACAAAAAGAAGTTTCAATTTTGCCAAAAAATTCACAAAAGTTATAAACTTAATTGGTCTATAGTTCTCAAACTGATTTTGGTCGCCTTTTTTAAATAATGGTTTGATACGAGCCAGCTTTAACTGATCAGGGAATATCGCTTGTTTAAAGGAATTATTTAATAAGTAGGATAAAATAGAACTAGTTTCACCTATCGACATTTTTACAATGCTTATGGGTATTTCATCGTCACCACTACTAAATTTATTTTTTAGAGAAGTCGCAACCACATGGATCTGTTATTTCTATTAATATTCGAGCAAGTAAAAGGCACATGTGGTAGTTTTGTTAATAAATCAATTACATTCTCATTAAAACATTTGTTAAACTTATTTGCTATGTCTTTGGGGTTACCCTTTATACAGCATTCATTCATTTTCGTTGGTTTACCACTAAGGTTATTACAGATTGACCATACGGTTTTATTTTTATTATCTGACTTCCTAATTTTATTCTGAAAATAAACCTTTTTTAGATCAACAAGAGATCGATCATATTCTCTTTTGGTTTCTATATACAAATCGCGATAATTACCGTTAACTTTACTTAAAACTAATAAAGTGTCTAATCTTTTCTTAATTTCTAAGACTTTTGGATCATTGTATACATTTTCGGTCTTACTTTTGACAATAGTTCGTTTCGAAGGGAAACATTCATTAAAGAGCGCATGGAAAACAGATAAAAACATTTTCCATTGTTCACATCTTGCTGGTTAACATTTAACACAATTTCCCAGTTTTGTTCCCTTAATCTAAATAAAAAAGTCTGCTTAGCCTCCTCACTAAAGAATCTTCGAATTTTTACCTCCTGTTTACCTTGACAACATTCCTGAATCACTAATTTTTGTGCTTTGTGGTCTGATATATGCATGTCGAATACCGAGCTTTCCCACAGTTTCATATTAGTAAAAATATTATCAATGCAGCTTTTGGTATTAATCGTCACTCTTGTAAAGTCACTTATTGTCTGTTTTATGTCAAAGGAATCCATCAGACTCCTAAACTCTGATTTATGTCGGTTTTCAGTCTTGAATTCAATGTTATAGTCCCCACACAAGACTATCCACTTTTTTTCAACAAAAATTTCTGTTAGTATATTTTCTAGCTTATATAGAAAGTTAGTTATGTTACCGATTGGTGGTCTATAAATACTGATCACTATACACACTCTCCCTCCCAATGTACACTCAACTGCTGCGCATTCGATTTCACCGGGCTCTGATGATTTTTCAATTTTCTTTATTGGTTTACCGCTAATTGAACAATGCAAATATGTTGCCGATCCCCCATGACCGCCCTCATGCCTGCTATAGCTTGATATCATCATCAATCATCATCCTTAAGCTTTGATTGATTAATAGTTGTTAGGTAATTAGCAACTGGGACACAATATGGCGACCAACATAACTTGGACATTTTTCGGCTAAGTGACTATAGCCGTCCACTTGTATAAGTACGTACCTACATGTTTTATTGTAAAATTCCTGTAGAATGGGCTATGGCTGTATATCAAGATGACTGACCTTTCTTAGATGACAAAATCAGGACCCAGATTATATTCTTATACTAATCACATCGGCTCTTCGTCAACACCTCATTATAAACATGGAGGAAATACACTTTACCTACATTCTCAGTAAATTATAGATACATTTGTGTAAATTCACAGTAGTGACCTCTTCTGTTGCATTAACTAGTTCACACGTCATGTAAACTTATGTATACTATATTATTCTGTATATTTATTACTGAAAATTCAATTCTAAGCTTGACACCGTCATCTCCATGTAACCTACGTTATCACCGCTTCTCAGTTGCCAGTACGCTCCAGGTCAGGTCAGGTCACAGTCAACGAACGAGAAATGGGGAAAGTAGTTCAGTCTACACTATTTTCTTCTCTTGAAGTGACCAATGAGAAAGACTTCAGATCGTGGAAGATGTAGAATCGTCAAAACATGAGGTTTGTTGCTACACCACGTGATACGGACCCACCAAGGAACCTTTAATGTCATCTTCCAAGCTTTATACAACAAAGAATTAACATTACAATAAGACTACTACTGTTGCATTCAATTGTTGCGCCGAACGCATTTTGAGTACATATAAAGAGTACGGGAGAGATTTGCCAGCGTAAAGCGTGAACTGAAATTTTTAAAAAAGAAAGAAGAAGTTCGTACCTGTGGCAGCATTTTTAATGATGAAACTGACAGTCAAGAAGAAACAAGTCGAGTAGGGAGAGGTTTCCATTCTTGGTTTGTATGGGACAAATAGATCCCAAATGTCGGTTCAAATCTTTCAATCGCACTATTTCTAAGAAGAAAGCAGAAGTGAAACTGGACCGTCTATCTCCTAAGAAGGACGCATTTACTTACGTAGAATTATTTTTTGAGGTAAATAATTCTTAATTGCGTCTAGTATTATTAAATTACGTACCATGCATTATTTTCATGGTATATTAACCTAAAGTATAATCTACAATAATTGTGTTCCCAATAGCACTTACCAGATATACCTAAACATATTTATATGTAATTACCCGGATTTCACTTTTAAGGGTTAGAATTTCATAATCTGATAGATAGGTTTATTTTCGTTTATTAGTACCTAGTTGCAGGAGAAACTGGAATGTTCTTATCATAGACTGCGCCTCTTTGCAATAATCAAACCCAGCAAAGAAAATTAAATACAATATTTCCTGAAACTTCTAAAATAACAGAATATTAGGAGAAATTTCCAACTCTATAAAAACTCTCACCGGTATAGGTTATGTAATTCCCCCGACCTCCTGCAATAAAATTCTGCTGATGGAAGTGCACGATAGACCGATTTATGTTATTAATGATAAGAAACTTCTTACTGATTATTTCATATTGTGATGGTTCTATAACATACATATGGAATATTCTTCTGATCCCTGCAATAAATTACTTTCGAATTAGGAGACTTTAAGGATTATGATCGTATATAAGCGAAAACGACGCATAATCTTTCCCTGTTTGTTTTCAAATCCCACAGCACCTTCTTTCACCTAGTGGTAATTTTTAGTGCAAAATGTGGGTTTGTTTCATAGTTTTGTGTACATCAAGTTTAGCACTGGCTAGTGAATATCCAGTGCCCAGTCCTACAATTGGTCATCCTTTTACAACAAGTGCAGAATACAGACTTCCAACGCACGCCATTCCGTCCCACTATGCCTTATCACTAACGCCTGATTTTGATACGTTTACATTCGAGGGGTTGGTTGGAATAGAATTGGATATAATTGAAGAAGCTACTAATATAACACTGCATGCACATGAATTAACTATAAGTGAAGCTGAAATTGTAGTGTTGCAAATACCTGGATATTTTCTTGAAATATCAAACGTTACTTATGACGAAGAAAAACATTTTGTGATCCTTAATTTTGACTTCAATATAACCCTTGGTAGTTACGTATTAGCCATACCTTACACTGGCTTGTTGAACGATAACAATGTTGGATTTTATAGAGCAAGTTATGTGGATGCAAATGGTGTTACTAGGTAATGAAAACATATTGTGATATTTACTGAAACTCAAATTTTATTCTTATATATTCAAACTTAATACAACTTCAAATAAAATATTTAATTTTAGCTACTAAAAACACTAATACAACAAATTAGTGAACAATTATCGCCTCCTTGAATTTGGCTATAATCATCATCATTCCTTATAAAACAGTGACTAACGCTAAGTATGCAAAAACTTCATGGGTATATTTACACAGGCACCAAATTGTTCCAGGGGACTCTCGATCATGTTTACAGTCTTTCGAACCTTTGGGAGCGTCAACTCGTATTTATTATTTATACAGGCTATCGATCCACTCTATACTCCAATCATTCATACATTTCTGGTATATTTGATATAGATCTGTGTTTCCGTATATATTCAACGGTTACACTACCGCGTGAACTTCCTGGATCACCTCTGGAATATTCGCTTTCGGAACAATTATCTGATGCGGATTCCGCACCTTCTCATCAGCACTATTCTATATTAATGCCTTATATTAATGCCCTCATTCTCCCTCTCTCTCTCCTTCTCTCTCTCTCTCTCTCTTATTCTCTTCCTACAGTATGATTTGTTCCAATGCCAACTGATGTAATTTTCCAATCGTTCTTTCGTTTCTGAGAAACCAGTTGGGACAGTGTCCCAGTCCACCACAGTTCCAGTATCGAAATCTTCTTTTCAACCCAACACCTTCTTGAATTCGTTGGTGGTCTTCGTTGGGTTGGCTATAGTTCCTTCAATAGTTCAGAAAATACCAAATCTTCGTCGTCAGCACGAACGGAATGTAGCTGTCGTACTTTTACCTAAGCTCTTGAAAATTATTTAACAGTTTCGAACTTAAGGGAATGGAATACTCTCTGGGTGCGATGTCTAACTAGCCGGTTTGCCTGTTGAGTGTAATGTTCTCTTAAGAGGGATACGTACGTTGAAAACAGTGCCGATATCAAGCTCTATGTTACGAGACGTAGCGCCCTTAGTAATAAATATTTTGTAAAAATTTTTTCTTTGTCAGAAAGAATAAGGTTTGTTCTACAATCCCGTCAAACCAAATTAAGAAAAATATATAAATAGTCATAGAAACGAGACATGAAATTTGCCTTTTGGTGTATTTTTAGCAGCTAGAAACTTGGTTCAAAAAGCAACTACTGGAAAACTAATTTCAGCACACTATAATATGAACATTAAATTGCTTGCGTTTCAAATTTGAATGCATTTAGACTGAAAATAAATAAGCTACATTAAATTTACTTCGACAATAAACCCATTTCTAAAAACGGGAGTCACCTCCTTCCACTAGCAAATTCTAACATCCCCTCGGCAGTCGGTGACAGCCGAGTACGTTCGGGCCGTGTTTGCCCGGCAGATATGTTTCTCCTCGTTTTTCTCCTACACTGGCTGGTGTAGTGGGGGAGAGTATCACGCTTATTTTTCTTGAGCAACGTGCGTATCCCTCTTAACCAAGAAATTTGGGGCTTCCCATCTTAAGGCCACCACTAACACCATGGCGTTCTCGCAGATGCTCTATATATTGATACAACCTCTATATATACAGGTAATATCAATGTCTGCTTTAGAATCTGTTCGGCCCTTAGCAATATATTGGTATGCCCCCCCGACATGATTCAAGGCGAATCTTTATTGTTCCTGATGGCATGTTTTCGAAAATGATAAGCATTTGGACTTGCTCAAAATCTTGTAGTATGACAAGTAAACGGTCTAATGATGATATTGATACTCTGTATCTGGTGTCTGATTTTCGAAGCTTTGACTCAATACCACACAACAACCATTTCGGATCGGAATTACATATTCGAGTAATAAATCAACTTTCTGCAACGCGTTCAAAGATTTCTATCCCCTAGGCTGACTCATCCCTTGCACTCGTGGCCTCACCTACAATAATTTATATTTTCTCTTACACAAAAGCTGCCGCTGCTGCCGTCGCTACTACTGCTGCCGATGGGACTCGTTCTTCATCGTCGTATCACATCTTGGAATGTTCCTTGGATGTAAACACTTTATTTCCGCAAACAATTTGAACTTGAACAACCAGAAACAAATAAAATTTCTTCGGTGGACTCAGAAAGTTTACATCAGTTTCCCCGGTTCCTCATTACGGCAACATACGGTAATCGAAAATTCCCCTTATTCTCTTAATGAATATGCGGCTTAAAATGAAATATAATTATCAACCATGTGACGATTATGTTTTTCTAAATTTTATTCACTGCGAGACCAAAAACAAGAAGAAATAAAAAAAGCAAAAAGAAAGGCAAAAGTGAATGTGAGAGTAAAAAAATAAGAAAACGTAGTTTTGGAACCGCATTTGAAGAATTTGACATCAATATTCCATAAATAATACTAGTTTAATTTTTTAGGTGGCTGGCAACAACTCAGTTTGAAGCAACACATGCTCGGCAAGCTTTTCCATGTTTCGACGAGCCGGGACTGAAGGCACAGTTTTCTGTAAACATTATTAGGCCAACAGAAAATTACGCATCCATATCCAATATGCCACTTCTAAGAACGGAATATGTGTAAGTAAGTCCTTGTTTGTTAGGCGTTGTAAAATTTACAACTAGGTACCCACCTATTATTTTATTCTTAGAGAAAGAGAAATTTTCTGTCCAAGTCTTTTATAAAATTTTAGATTCAAAAATGCTTCCTTTCCTAGACATAGACAAATAGTATAAAATTTAAACCCTTTAAAAATGTTTCTAAAAGTTTGACGGAAACCCAGAAAGAAAGTTGCCATATTCACAATTCATTCCGCATCAGGAAGGATGTCTTTTAGGGGCTCCTTCCTGTACCTTAAAACCCATCAGAATTTATCTACATTGCGGCACTGATTAAATTTGATCTTAAAGATAAAGTTGCTCACCCTTTTATAACTCATTTTTGTAATTAAGCCTTTTCCATATTTTACTTTGCTTTTGAAAGTTACTGAGGGCGCTGAGAATTGGACCCACGCCTACAAATTGATTTTTATTTCAAATAAATGTTAAAATTGCCGAATTTGGTCGTATGGAAAAAAACAGTTTCAACATTCAGATATTTATTGCATTGATACGCATACGATAACTAAACTTGGAACGCACCAATAAATTAGAAAGAACTGTGACAATAATATATGTACTTAAACACTAAGTTCGAAAATATGTTTCTACAAAAATTGTTAACGGCTTTATCAGAATTATATGATTCATAACATTTATCACCGCGAAATCAGCTTTTATTTTAGAACTTATTCATACGATATTTGTTCCTTCAGAGAGGATTACAGGTAGTAAATTAATATAGCTTCATATTACTTTTAATTTTACGAACGACCAAATGGTATGTTGAATTCACATTTTTCAAGCATACAGACTAGAGAGACCGGCATTAAAATTGAAACATCCTAGCTTTTCGGTTATTACAAAAATGACTATCTCGTTGGGCAGGTGCCAAATTGATTAATAAATATTGTGCCAGGCACGATAAAAATTCTACAATAATTTCTTAATACCCATTCTTACTGCATTTTATTACTTTAGCGTTCTCTCGTTACCGTTATCTGCCAGAAATTGTCGTTCAGTGTAGATGAAATCGGTAGCGCTAATTAAACTCAAAAATACCATATCTTTATATTTTATCGGCCTCAAACCTTGGGAAAGTATTATATTGACCTAGTAAATTGTAACGTTTTATTGAGACACTGATAAAAATAACGTTGTTTAGATAAAGTGATTAACCATAAATCAGAAATTTTAATAAGTTATCGAAGTCTTTGATGTGGTATCGTAAGCACGTATTTCATTTACTTCAATTATTTTTGGAGTAAAATATTTTTAATCTGATCAGTTAATAAAAATAAAGTCGGCTTGAAATCAACTTATAAAAGCATTTTTTCACCACCCGTGCCAAACAAAAACGAAAAGTATTTTTGATAATTTAAAAATCATTTTCGAAAAATCGTGCACTACTGATCAGGTCTGCACGTGCCCCTGAATAAATGATTCAACTGAGTCCTTGCTTCGCAGGTTACATCATAACACTGCAACGGGATGATAGGGCTTAACAATGACGTATTCCACCAAATCACAACGATTTCTTCTTACTGTGTCTCTACTCCATTACATTTTCAGATATCTTTTATAGCCTTTTCTGGCGTTTTACACATATCTTCTTTTACGTATTCCCATTATTCTTCTGTGCATACCTACCATATTCGATTCCGAATGTTCTCGGCTATGATGGTTTAATTGATAGCAGCATGCATCAGTTTCAGAGTAGTCTTCCATTCCATTACTTTAAGTTCTTCAATCATATCGTTATTTTTCTCCCCAATCCACTATTGCGCGTTACATGATGGGATCCAAAATATTATATAAACACTCTTAGTGTGGTCCAGGTGTTCGAGTTACCCTACATCTTTGTGCATTGTTTAAAGAATCTTTCCATTGATGCGGCATCCATGTCTGTTTTATAATCCTTCCGTATCCAACATTTCAAATACCTGTACAGGGTGTTCTAGAGGTCAAAGTAGGTCGATTTAACCAAACTTACCTTACTTCGTTCATGATAATCATGAACACTCTTGTACTCGTATTAAAAGGGAGTTTATAGTCTAAACTCCCATTCTGTAAAGTCAGTACCGGAATCTCTTAGCAACTGAGATCACGGATCTACCTCTTCAGATTCAAGTTACGTCTACACAATTCAGGCCTCATATTTTGGAAGACTTCATGTGCTCTTGCTGCGCTGTAGTTAACCTATGTTGGTCAGACCCACCTCTCACTATGTCTGTCAGCAGAAGGGTATCGTCAGCGTAACGAACGTTGTTAATTATGGTGTCGCTCACAATATGGACATTCTTTGAACTCCTTGAAAGAACTCATTCATATTAATCAATCCTGGTTGCGTAATAACCAATCAGCTTGATGCTAATACTTGCAGACTGGGCGACAGATAGGATTGTTGGCTAGATCGGACAAAGCGTTAGCAAATGCAATATGCGGTGCTTCAATTATTCTTGTCATTTACAGATAGAAGATTAATAAATTCCAGAACGATTTGTGGAAGATTTGTTGCGATTGAGTACCCTCGATCAATTTGGTTTTTGGTGTTTGGTGAACTGAGTTTGATATAATGTTTCCTCAACTTTTGGGCCCTGCTTGCGAAAATAAGAAAGCTACTCTCTTCTACAAGCTCCAGATACTCCAATACCAATAGCAGCTCCAAACATAAAAAAAAAAATATTAATTTCCCAATAAAAAGTTATCATTAGCTTAACTGAAACCTTTTCAAAATATCCTTTTCTTAAAACCTTGGATTTATTTGCTGTATTTCCTTTGGTTTTCTCCTCTTCAGTGAAGCGATTGTAAGTTGGTGTACTTTTTTACAGATATTTTTTTCTCATAAATATCAGTTCCCAACAGTGAACATTTTAGTTTCGCACGATTTCTGAGTCGCCGAATTCCATTTAAAATAAAATAATATCTGCTAGAAGTTTTTCAATATTGCATGTTTCGAATGTGCATGGAAAACCGTAGACCACTAGTTTCGTCCTTTTGGGACTCATCAGTACAGTGCTTTGCTCTACACACCCGAACTACGCAATATTGCTTGCTGCATACTTACACGCTTGGTGCAAGTATTAGCGAGAGCTAATTATTTGCCGAATTATGCGGCGGTAATGAGTGGTACTGGACCGTTCGAACAACTACTCCTCGGGCAAATACCCCGCCAGGTATTGAATTATAGAACTGAATCCAGATTTTGTGTACTACGAGATCTCATACGGGATGCTACCCCTAACATATCGTTGGGCTTGGAACATCCTTGGATCTCTACTTACTTTCCTGCTCAACTCGCAGTAGAGTAACTATGTTTGTTAGAAGTTTTTCACTATTGCATGTTTAGAATGTGCATGGAAAACCGCATACCAATGGTTTCGTCCTTTTGGGACTCAGCAGTACGGTGCTTTGCCCTACACACCCGAACTACGCAATATTGCTTGCTGTATATATACTTACACGCTTGGTGCAAGTATTAGCAAGAGCTAATTATTTGCCGAATTATGCGGAGGTAATGAGTGGTACTGGACTGTTCTAACAACTACTCCTCGGTCAAATACCCCGCCAGGCATTGTATTATAAAACTAAATTCAGATTTTGTGTTCTACGAGATCTCATACGGGATGCTACCCCAAACATATCGTATGAGATCTCGTAGTACACAAAATCTGGATTTAGTTCTATAATTCAATGCATGGCGGGGTATTTGTCCAAAGAGTAGTTGTTCGAAAGGTCCAGCACCACTCATTACCGCCGCATAAATCGGCAAATAATTAGCTCTTGCTAATACTTGCACCAAGCGTGTAAGTATATACAGGGTGATTCATAACGGGCGTGCCAAATTAAAATGGGTGCTAGAGGAACTCCAAATAAGACGAAAAGTTTATATGAACATATGTTCTAAAGTGACTACTAACAAAGATACAGGGTGTAAAAGTAATAATTGATGTGTTTTCTCGTTCTTCTTGTTAGTGATGTCAGTGTTATTCTTAATAACCTATTTTTTTCAATTTTCACTTTCCTTGCATATCGGTGAAGCCATTATTGCATTATGGAAAATTTCAGTGGATGTGCACGATTTCATAAAAAGCTATTTCATTCAAAAACTAAGCATTTTACGACAAATTTTGAAGATACCAATTTCTTCCCAAATGGAACGTAGATTTCAAATACATTAATATCGCCTGCATTCGCCAGTGGCGTAACATTGGATTGGCGAAATAAATAAATGGGTTACCCCGTAGCAACGCCAAATTTGTTTGGAAAATTGGAACTTGGCAAATGAAAACGACACCTTAAATTTCAACTCAGTAACTTTCATAGTTACTAAGATAATAAAAACAAATATTTAAAAAATATTAAAACTTTTACACCCTGTATCTTTGTTATTAGTCACTTTAGAACATATGTTCATATAAACTTTTCGTCTTATTTGGAGTTCCTCTAGCACCCATTTTAATTTGGCACACCCGTTCTGAATCACCCTGTATACAGCAAGCAATATTGGGTAGTTCGGGTGTGTAGGGTAAAGCACCGTACTGATGAGGCCCAAAAGGACGAAACCAGTGGTCTACGGTTTTCCATGCACATTTGAAACATGCAATATTGAAAAACTTCTTACAAACATGCTCTACTGCGAGTTGAGCAGGAAAGTGCGTAGAGATCCAAGGATGTTCCAAGCTCAACGATATGTTTGGGGTAGCATCCCGTAGGAGATCTCGTAGTACACAAAATCTGGATTTAGTTCTATAATTCATTGCCTGGCGGGGTATTTGCCCGAGGAGTAGTTGTTCGAACGGTCCAGTACCACTCAAAATAATACCTAGTACTTTCTGGTTAATATTTTTTATGTACTTTCATTTGACCACACCGTTGAAGCTTCTACACAATTTTGTTGCCTTCGTGTCTTCTTCTTCTCTTCTCAGTCACTTGCCATTCACTGTAGGATATAGGCCTCTCCCAATGCTTTCCATGTGCCTCTCTTCTGGACTTTCGTGTGCTAATCGATCCCGGCTATCGTCCTCACGTCGTCTAACCTTTCCTTCAGGGGTCTGCCAGTTCTCCGCTTTGTCGTTCTTGAACGTCAAAGGACAATTCTGTTGGACCATTCATCCAGAGATTTTCTTGCCACGTGGCCCACCCAACTTCACTTTAACTTTACTTTCCATTGTCCGCTGCGTCTTGCGTAGTTTTTCAGACCTTTTCATTGTAAGTGTCGTAGTTTCCATGGGCGTAAGTCAACGCTGGCAGGAGGCATGTATCCAGAACGCTTCTATTTAGGCGTAGATGTATGTTTTTGTTTTTGAAGACATAACACAATCTGATGCGTCTCGTAATTTCAGCTATTTGGTTCGGTGTCTCAGTAATCTGAAATGTGATTTTTACGAAAATGTGAAGGGTCATGGAAAACATACTTTGTGAATCGCGTAAGGAAAAAGGGTGATATTACAAAACTCTGCCAAAGTTTTGCAACTTTTGCATGCATTATATAATCATTGCCTCGCCATTTCCCTATTACAACAAATAATTCTGTGATTCAGTCTAAAGTGGCCATTAAGCAACAGTTTAAAAAATTAAAAATTTCGGATATACTTTCTTAATCTATGTAAAAACCTATATAATTTTATATTTTTATAATAGACATCTAAGAACATACATTCTCTGGTAAATTATCTTGTAATTATCTATATAGGTATCTCTAAATTTCTTAGTTAATCTCTCGTGAGCGTCTGGGTGCATTACATCAATCAGAAATTTGTTTAAAAATGGAATTTAATAAACAATGAGCGGATAATAAAGAATCATAAGATTAATTTAAACACTAAGACATTAATCGAATTACATGTGTATTATTAGCAAAATGGAAGTCAAATCTGGGCGCTGAGCGTTGCCTCCATAAACATAATTATTGATTCTTAGAAATGTTGTCCACCAAAATTTCACTAGGTAGTAGTAAATAAATTGTTCGACAGATTCAAAATTTTTGCAAAATATACATCCTGAACTCAGCATCTATAAAACTTCGAAGTTTATATTAGATTTTCTTCGATTTTTATATTTTTGTATTAATAAGAATAATGTTTCAGAAATGATACTCATGAGCAAGATGTATTTGAACGCTCAATTACGATGTCGACCTATCTTGTGGCATTCGTGGTTTCTGATTTTGCGTATGTGGAGCAAGCAAACCAAAGGGTTTATGCTGCTAGCCACCTTATAGAAGACGGAAGAGGAGATTATGCTTTGGAATCAGGCATTGCTCTCTTGGACATTTTGGAAGAATTTACTAATATAAGTTATCAGATTGAGAAACTGGATCAAGTTGCCTTGCCCAGTAGATACTTCAATTTTGGAGCAATGGAAAACTGGGGTTTAGTAATTTACAGGTAAAAATCAGACGTTCAATTAAATTTTGTTTGTTCTTATGTATCTAGTGAGTAGTATCTATGTGGTACCGTTAATTCGCTTTGGAAACTTTTAAGCGATAATCTTCGTAGTAATCTAAATACAATACTGAAGGCTAATTTAACAGCTTAATGATTTTATCATTACCTACATTTCTTTTACTGTGTAATGCCTTGTACTTAGCATTATCATTCAATAAATTAGCATCACATTTTGATGTACTAAAATTTATGTCTAGCCAGTCAAAATTAGAAATATTTATTGAACTTTCAGTAGAACAAGGTCGGCGATGTAGACATAAAATATTGCATTTGCATTGAATTTTCTCAGTAGTTTAATTCCAAAAACGTTTATTTTGGCATCTAAGTAACCTAATAATTTTTTATTATGTTTCCCAAGAATATGCAAAAGTATGCTGTAAATGTAACCCTTGCATATAAACATGTATAGGTTACATTTAAGTTTACAGTATACTCTTGCATATTCTTGCCCTTTGGAAATCTACATTGGAATCAGAACAAAAATGTTTATGCATACATTTCCTCTTTCAAAAATTAGGGAGCCGTACTTACTGTACAAGGAGAATGTAACAACCGCAGAGGAAGAGCAGTTTATAAACGTAATAATTGCCCACGAATACGCTCATCAGTGGTTCGGAAACTTAGTAACTCCTGCTTGGTGGACATATATTTGGCTGAACGAAGGATTTGCAACATACTTCGAATGGTATGCAGTATCTGTTCGTCACCCAACATGGCGGTTAATGGAGCAAGTTGCTATAAGATCTGTGCAATATGCATTTGAGGGTGATGCTCTGGAGACAACTAGGCCAATGTCAACAGATGCTGGAGACCCATACGAAATTGACGGATTGTTCGACTTAGTAGCGTATGACAAATGTAAGTGAACTACAGAACTTACTTGTTATGTTAACTGGTATATATTTTCAGCTGGTTCCATTGTCAGAATGTTGGAACATATAGTAACAACACCAGTATTTCGTAGTGGCTTAGAGCTCTATTTGGAAGAAAAGTAGGTTGATACATTTTTCTAACTTAAAAAGTAGGTACTTCGAAACCTGCTCCTAAGGGATTGTTTATTTACACCCATGGAGTGTAATAAAAGGGTATTTGACTTATGTCTATGTCTCACCCATTTACTTTTCCTCTTTTCACATGATAAGTCGAAGTTCAGAGATATTATAATATACTCATTTATATTTATTAAGAACCTTATGAATGTATTTTCAACATGATGAGTAATTTTAATAATATAATTTTACTTGGAAGGAGCTACGACGCAGCGGAGCCAGCAGATCTTTGGAACAGTTTACAAACAATTCTTGACGACTACGACGAAGCAGAAGTTTTACTCCCAGCTGGTGAAACCGTTGAGTCAATAATGGAAACATGGGCAAGCCAAAGTGGATATCCTGTTCTGTCTGTCCAAAGACACTACATTTTTGGAACTATAAACGTAACGCAGGTAAGTACATCTATGGGGTGACGTGATTGCTGCTCAGCTTCTGATACGGTTAATGTGTGAGATGATTATTACATAATATGCACTACCCGGCACTTCCGCCAAATGTATATACGAAGTAGATTTACAAAACAGCAACAAATAATATAAATTATATGAGCAAAAAATTGGTTGTGATTGTGGCTCGGTTACCACAGTATTTTACAACCCTTTGTAGGTGGTCATCCCTTTTTCTTCACGTGAGTCGAATGAACGCCCGAATAACCTTGCACCACCTTAGATTACACCAATTTCATGTTTCGTCTGTCCAACATTGTCACTTGACACCCTTTTCGCGATTGTGGAAACACATTTCGAACACCTATAAATGTGGTGTGGAAATTTTGACAGCATATCGAAATTTACATTCACGCATATTCTCAATTTTTCCTAAAAGGAACTGCCGGGATTGTTGGAAACCCGTAGATGTGAATATAGCACTATGGCACTTTCCTCATTTTGGTGGATCAATAGCTGAGTTTTTGACTTACTGTTTTCAAAATTCTTAGATAATCTGGGTAATGTGATATTAACCGCTTTGGCATGCGTACTAGAAATGAATTTATTAATAAGATTTTGGCTAACACAGCGTTAAACCGCTACAAGTATGGTACCATTCGGAAAGAAGAATTCTGCTGTTGTCATGTTACTGATGAATTGTTTGTGGAAGAGCCAAATTTGATAAAATTGTGGCCTACGTACCTACGCTACGCCACTGTAGAAACATTTAACCTACTTACGTCTCAAGTAATAACGCAAGCCTGCACATAGTTTTCGTGTGTAACGTAATGATAAGTAGAACGCTTGCCTTGCACTATTGTATTATAACTAGAACATGCACTGTAAATATATATTCATTCATCAACACAATTAATGTAACATACAGACCTAATAAACGACTTAGTAGTCTACGTATTCTTCTTCGTTTCTACTGCCAGATGAACACGATATTATATGGTAACCATCCGACGTACCATAAAATCAAACAAAATAATAAAATAAACTTTTTATTAATACATAGAGACGAATTCATGCTCAATATCAAAGCATTAATTTTGTAATTTATAATATTCCAGGAACGATTCTTATTGCATAATGCAACGCACGAGTTGGACGAGTTGTGGAAGGTTCCCATCAATATAGCAACCCTGTACGAGTCAGATTTCTCCAATACTACAACCCGCTTTTGGTTAACTGAGAGGAATCAACTTTTCGATTCTCTATTATTATCTGATTCATGGTTGATCATAAACAAGCGGCAGACAGGTAACATCCATTTAGTTTAAAATATGTGATGTACGAAAGCATGATACCAAAGTCATTTTTTAATTTATTTTTTTTACCTTTAGGATATTACAGAGTGAACTATGACGAGGTTAACTGGAGAATGATAATCGAATATTTAAGATTTAGTGACTATGAAAGTATCGATCCTATCAACCGAGCTCAAATACTTGATGACGCTTTCAACCTTGCTAGATCTGGACGATTGACTTACAGAATACTTCTCGATTTATTGGAATATGTTTCCTGGGAAATAGATTATGTTCCTCTTTTTAGCTTCCGCCGGGGACTGACATTCTTGGACGGAGTTCTCTCTGGAACACGATTTTATAATGACTTTAGGGTAAGCACTATTATTATTATACTGACATGCCACAAAAATATTTTCTGATGGTTTTTAACAAGATTTTTTCAAACCTTTGGGAAACATAAAATTTTTGTTTCATGTGAGTAGTCTCATGTTAGGTTAACGTACTTATGATGATTATGTGTAACTCTGTACATTATGTATTCGAATTCTATAATTTATTGTCATTGTATAAGAATGTAGAAATACATATTTTCACATTATGCATTTCAGCAATTCGTTGTTGATGTTTTACAAAGAGCTTATTACACTGTTGGGACCCAAGTAGTAGCGGGTGAGCCGGTCACAGACATCTATAACAGAATATCTATAACGAACTTGATATGTCTGTACGGTGATCGATTATGCAGAGACACATGGCATGGCAGATTATCAGAAGAACCGGCTCAAGTTCATCCAAATTTACAAAGTATAGTTTATTGCAGTGGCATGAGATTAGGAACCGAGGATGATTGGCAATATTTGTACAACAAATATCATGCTCCTGAAACCGAGGAATTGGAGAGGGCCAGAATACTCACTGGCTTAGGATGCTCTTTGGATGAAAACTATTTAGAAAGGTAAAAAAAAGGTTTCAGTCATACTCAAACCTATACCTGTAGTAGCGTTTAGATCTAGTCCCATAAGAAGCCTGTAGTGTTCCCAGAAAGCACAACCCTTGGACATAAGAAGCAAGCAACAGTCGCTACTTTATGTCACCAAGTTATTGTCAAACCCGAATAATTCAACATATTCTTATATACTTTCTCTCAGATATTTAAAGAAATATTCGAAAATAAATCCCACGCATATGTTCCGTATTAAACAAACAATTAATATTGAGTTCCCACCCTGGACTTCAAAAAACCAAATTCTTTACCAGACATCCGCTTATCACTCGCAAGTTTTACCGAATAAAAAATTATTTTCGCAGCATTTTCCATTTCTACACTGACATCAAAAGCTTCAGATAAATTGAGAGAAGCCCTGTTTACTCCGAAAGAGCAAAAAAACTCTTCAAGACATGCTCATTGCTCAACATTCACAGAAAAATTATATGTCCTCCTGATAATTTCCAAAAAACCTGATCTAGAATTCACAGGTCATAGGAAGCAACAAATGATATTCATTGGTGCTTCAAATGCTTTAGGCTGTATCGGAAATCGACAAAATCATAATCAAAGTAAGTATACACACAATCACGTAAGGGAATTGAAAGAAACGCAAAAATCTAAACTACAAATTTGTTTTATATTTTGCGGAAAAACCTATTGTGAGTAAAACCCTTTTAACTTCCTTGGGCGAAAACCATCAAGTGGCCTAACCCTGTAAATTCCTTTCTGCTAGCTCTCTATCTCAGTTATACAACCAAGCATACATACATCGCAACGCTTGGTCATGCAACCAAATCTACACCTATAGACTTCTTCTTCGTCTTCTTCAATACGTAACTTTTTTAAGAGCGATGTTAACTTTAAAACCGAAAAATTCTAATATCCCCAAAAGAAGTGCTATTTTTGATATGTTTTAGACTTCTGAATATCAGCTTGGGATGGGACAGCCAATATGATTTAAATTATTCCACACCAGCAGCAATTTTCTCCGCTGTGTATTCCGGTAGTGATGTAGGACATACAGTAACCTTTGACTATTTGCTTTCGTACTTTCCAAATATAAGTAACAGGTAAGAAATATTTTTAAATTTAAAAATTAATCATCTATGATTTTCTTGAGTAGTTACTCTTCGAACTCAAGGTGCCCAGGCACGATCAATATTATATTGACAATACGTCAATTATATTGATGAACTTTTTATGCATACTGACGGATTAACAAAATTTTGATAATCGTGGTTTGACGAAATAGTATAATTACGTATCGAGCCTGGAAAGTACCAAATTTCGTACGAGTGTGAAATTTTACGCACCAGGTGCAGCCGGGCGCAGAAATCACACGAGTGTATATGAAATATACTTTCCATCGAATTATGTACCTACACTATTTTTCCGACGACCCCTTAAGAAAGTCAAATTTATTCACAAAACAGTAACTTTATTTTTAATGATTTGTTGTCTATGTTAGAATATGTCAAAATTTCTAACTATGAGCATATTCGAATAATTTCGACGGGCTCATGAATGACACTTTGATTTGTTCTCTTGTCCGCCAATTCATAAATTCACAGTCTTCCATCGTGAAACTATTAAAATGTTTAACTGCAGTACCTTTTAAGATATTTTTCTGGTAAAAAAATTATTAGATTTGAAAAGAGACGTGACATCATATTTATTCAGTAAACGTCAAAATTTCAAAGCTGCCTGCATTTGAATATACCTACCCACGCGATTTTCATTTATAGTCCACATCTAACAGCATAGCCCACGGGTGACTGCAATTGTCAACTTTCGCTCCTACTTAGTTGTGTGCAACGTGCCACTTTTTAGGGGGTCTTGGGAAAACAATTTTTTTATTACCTACTGTCAAATCTTTTAATAGTGTGCCGTTTACTGTTTTGTCCAATTGACTTTTGCAATCATTTCAACCAGCAATTTGATTTTTATTTTTTTCCTAATCAAATTAGCAACTTGGAAAATACCGTATTTCTAACAGCATTTTGTTTGAATATTCATGGGTAATTTTTTATTGACAATATTCTTATTGCAGTATACAAGATGTTTCTAAACAACATACAGATTTTTTAGAGGCGATAGAGTAGGCAAAAGCGAACATTTTTTGTTAATAAACTCATATCCGCCTGAGTTTCGTTAAGGTCCGAGGAGGCAAGAAACATTCCTAATTATAGCCCTGATATCTAGGCAGCCAGACGAATTTACAAATAAATAATAATCATTGCCCCAAATTGCATTTAAATAATCAAGAGGTTCATGTTTAGACAAATTTTTTTCCTGCCATTTTGTAATAATAATATCTAATAACAATTTTATAGTAATAATCTGTATTTTGCCTATGAGGTGAACTCCAAATCAGAGAACGCAATAATAATAATAATGAAGAAAAAATTCATAGAACAAGAAATTTACAAATAAAGTTCAAATTGTCTTCCAGTTTAACGAGGTGCCTCGATAGCGATTCGTAAACACCAACAAATAATTACTATATACTATTCCAGCCCCAACTGCTATTCTTGCTGCAAGGTCTTCAACCAATGTTTTCATCTGCCGCCATAGAAAAGCATCTATAAGGTTGAGATCCGGAGAGCGTGGACGCCAGCCCATAGGTCCACCCCGACCAATCCAACGCTCTGGATTCATTAATTCCGTCTAGGAAATCACGATCAGCGAGTGAAAAATGTTTCTAGTCTCCTGGAACCTTGACGAAAACCAAGAGACCATGAGTTTATTGATAAAAAATTTTCGTTTTTGCCTACTCTATCGTCTCTAAAAAATCTGTTTTGAAACACCCTGTACATCCTGCCCAAGATAAGAATGCACAGCTTGGGGATATTGAAGACGGCAATAGATACGGATTCGGTTAAATTACAAAAAAGTTGTCTCGTTGGGGGACTACTAAATCTTAAAAATTGTTTTTCGTTTCTAAATTATTAAAAAAAAATGTTTGGAATTTTGTTTTATTTTGTTTTTCACGTTATTATCAGAAATAGCGAAAAATTAAGAATACTTCTGCATTGCAGTTTGTGGTAAGCTTTAATGCAGCAATGTAATTTTTCTTCTACGACGTTTCGTTTCCGTGAAACCATCATCAACCTAACTCATTCAAATACGGACCTGGAATATTTTAGCGGATTTTGGAAGCCTTTTCTATTCTGAATTCACCTGTGTATCACACATAGTGGTTAAATGATGTTTTAACTTAGCTTTAATCATCATAAAAAGATTTTTTTTAATGCAGCCATTATTGGAGAAGACAAATGTCATTCCACATCAGAGCTCATCAGAAATTGCAACGAAGAAGTATTTTTAGTTTTTCGCTATTTTTGGTAATAACGTGAAAAAAAGTAAAACAAGATTTCATAAATTTATTTTTTAGAATGCTGTGCATTCTTATCTTTGGCAGGTTTTATGTTGATCGTATATGGGTACCTTTACAATATTGATTAATTTTCAGCTTAAGTGTTTCACAAGTTTCCTCCTTACTAAATGGATTGTCTTTACGTGCAGCAACGGAAGGCCATCTCGGCAGGGTAATCAAAACGTACTGTGCATAAAAAGTCACGTATACTCATAACGATAGTTTTAGCTTGAAACCCATTTAGATCTTTTGGCAGACGATCTGAGGCACCACGAACCCGCTTTAGTTTCAGCCATACGCAACGTCAATCTTAATTTGGCCTGGCATGGCAGAAGCATTGAAGAGATAGGTGATTGGTTCGACAATCGTGTAGATCCTATTATAACAGTAACAGCACCACCAACGACGCCTAGCACGATAGCTCCAAATGCGACTGATACAACCAATTCTACTGCAACACCGACACCTTCGCCTCCAACAAATGCTACTAACACACCAACTCCAACAGGTACCGTTACTCCCCCCACGGAAACAACAGATGATGATGCAGTTATCGCGAAACTTTCTAGTTTATTATTTGCACTGTCGCTTGTCTTTAGCGTTTTAATGATATAGGTAATTTACTTTTGTAATAAACTTTAAGTAATTTTAATAAAATCTTATTATTTATTTTATCAACTGTACCAGAGAAAAATACAATATTAGGTATGTCTACAAAAGCAGCCAAAGAAGTCGTTGTTGTTATTTTTGAGGCTGTATTGGGATAAGACGTTGATGAATGGTTCTTAAGATAAACTTAATATTATGCAGTGAAATTATAGGTGAAATTCTACAGGAAAAAGAAAGTTGAGAAATAATTACACTCGAAAGTACTTAAATATACATATAGGTTATGAGAACCAAAAAATTATTCAAAAATAAAATGAATTTAATACCTATTTAGCATTATCGACAGAGAAAAGAAGACAGCATCACCCAAATCGTAATCGATGGTCCACTTATTTTTGGCTTCCTGATCGGTTGGCTTAGGTATCTATCTATTATCTCCTTCCAGTCAGCCACTCTTACGTTCTTCTTACTGTCAGCTAATTAGCGACCAAGCGACCACCATTTCAAGGAGTCGCAAGAAGCCTTCATGGTAGTTTCTGTTACAAAAAAAGAAAACAACAAACAAATAGGAAATGAGAAGACAGAGGAAGCCGCGGATTTCTGCTATTTAGGAAGTCAAACAACTCGCGATGGTAGGAGTACTAGAGATATAAAAAAATAATAGCCCAGGGTTGAGTTGCATTTAACAAAAAGAAACAACTGTTATGCTCGGGAATGGTTAATGTAAAAATTCGGAGGAGGTACGAAGGTACGGAGTACGGCATTGAAGCGTTTGAGATGTGGTGCTAGAGACTCACGATGAAAATACCGTGGATAGGTAAGGTTAGCAATAGGAAGGTATTAGAAAGAGTTGGAGAAAAGCGGAAGGAATGGAAGACATTAAAGAATAGGAGAGACAAGACGGTAGGAGGCACGACACCTCTTGAGATACGAAGGAATAGTTCGCGACATACTAGATAGAGTCGGAGATAGGAATAAAAAGATGAAGGGGTAGGCCTAGATCAGACTACTGCTCTCAAATAGTTTGGGGATGTAGGATGCTCTGCTTTTAGGGAAATGCAAGGGTTAGCTCAGTGTAGGAGGGATGGAGGTACGCTTTCAACCAGTCTGAAAACTTTATGATGAGTTGTTTCAGCTTTGCGAGCGGCTATCTTAGGAGTTTCCAGGCTAGATGTAATTATCGAGTTAATTTCAAATGCAGGAGGATAGAAAATTTCTTGCAAGGCCATTATTTAGTAAAATAAATTGTTCGCTCGAGAATATTTTTTTATTTTTTGCTTTAACCAACAAGTATCGAAGTGATGGAAAGGTGTAGATTCAAAAATTTCTTTAAGGAATTAAGCTAACTGGATACGTCTACCTCTGAATATAATATGTGCTTTTTTCCCGGGATCTCCCAAAATTATTATCGTGAAATTAAGTTACTTACTTATTTAAATGGTCCTGCATTGGGATAAGAATTCAGTTCAAAATTTCAATTTACATTTCTGCAAATTTCTTTCGTCACTTTTTATTTCAGTAAGAAATTTTGTATCTAAACCTTTTATTTTTAAAATTCGGAATTTATTTTGGAAGATAAAGCTGCAGTTGATCGACAATGGAATATACAAACACTGTGTCCTGCAGTTTTTAGAATAAAATGTGATAGTTGAAATAATTATTGTGAGGGAGAAATCTTTGTAATTGTAAGTATTTTTTCCATGTTCGTTTCTTCGCCACAATATTAATCTCCTGTTCACACTTTTACCTATTTAATTTCATAATACTTATAGAATTCCACCCTTTATTATGGACGAAAATGCTTGAAATAGTATATTATACACGAGTTTATAATGAATGCTATTATTATAACGAGTTGGATACTATACTTTGTCCACGACTATCAAAACAGATTCCCAGAAAGAATTTACCTTCATTTCACTTCTCCAGTGTAAGAAAGATTCATACATATGCTCTCAGGTATAATTTTCTTGTTTTTTTGGGCAATGAATCTAATTAGGCAAGTTCTGCAGCTTCTTTTATTGCTGGTGCTGTTAAAGAAATCTCGTTTTCAATCTCACTACTCATTATATCTTCTTTTTTAGAATATGCATTTCAAATTAAAAGCAAACCATGCTGATTTGACGTTTCAATTTGAACTAACACATCGCGATCGCGGCCTACTAAATAAATGTAAAAAAGGGTCAAAGCGATGTTCCTATTGGTTTAGTGAATAATATTCATTAATCACTGCAGTGAATAATGTATCTAATTTTAATTGAAGAAACACAAGTATAAAGAGTATGGTGTAAGATAGTCCTGGACAAAATAATTTATCGAAACTTCATTTTGGAATGTTTGCGGCTTCGTGGATTTGATTATTAATTATCATAGAAGCTGCATATTTAACTAATACGAGAATATTGCCTTTATTCATCTCTCCATCGTAGTCTGATTTCATTTCGGAAGTCAAAGATAAAGAACGCGGTTCATAAATAAAATTATACAGAGTGCACCACCTGTCTTATTTTTATTGTGCATTTTAAAGAAAAATGTCATATGAGAGACCCACCTTGATTTTTGATTATTTTTTTATAAAATTATTTTCGCTTATACAGGCCATCCCATTTCTTCTGCGCAGTACTTACCTAACTTTCTTTTCAAATGAAACACCCTATATTTGATATAGATATTTGGATTCCAAATGATTTTACTAAGAGGTTGCATCAGACAGTTTTTGCCTAAAATGCATGTTTCCAGCGGCAACAGGATTTTGACAGATGTAGAGGGATTTTGAAAATTGAATATCTTCGGATTGAAGAAAGTTGCAGTAATAATATTTTGGTGAAAAGAAAGCAGTATCTAGGAGAAACTGCCTCTACATTAAAAGACGAAAATATTATACAAGGAATTAGCAATTGCATTGTTAAGTTGGAAAATTTTCAAATGCCATGACTTCATTTTTTCAAATGGAACCCTACAATTTTTATATCATAGTTGCTTTCCTTGTCGAAAATGCATTCGATTATGCATAAACTTTCCTACCTCTAAAATTTGTATTTTTTGAGATAATCGCCTTCAAACATCTGACTGTCCCTAATTCGCACTGTGAATTCTTAATAAGTTAACCCCACGCGCCAAAAGACATAGTAATTAAACTCGACATGTGTTTCGCTGACAACGACAGCATCCTCAGGAGTTGAAGGTTAATCTAACTGTAAGCTTACTCTACATTGCTATAAATACCCCCCCCCCACTAACCTTCCACTGTTGAAGTAAAATGAATCGATAAACCTATAGGGTTTCTTAGAACTTTTGGAACATAAGAGCAATAAAATTGGTTTCTTATAAGTGGAGGGTAAGTATTTATGGTCAGTCTTAACAATTTCTAAAATGTAAAGATATAGTTTCGTTCAAATCGTCAACAGCCGCTGTTTATGATAACTGCAGTCGAACACATGATCCCAGAAATTGAAAAGCACGGTATTATTAACCGTGAAAATTTTGATTACAGGAATTAACACATACACAAAATGGGTAGAAGTAAGTAAGTAAGTAAGTACTATATTGTTGGCAGAACTAGTAAGTAGGTATTTTATGTAGATAAAAGGAACAGTTGTACCCCACCCATGACAATTCACTTAACTGCGACTTACGTGACAATATTTTCAGTGGCAACATGATATTTGTAATAGCAGCTTTACTTCTAAATCCATTGCCATGTACAGCAATCGCAAGGCACAAAACTTCATTCAAAGAGCTCGAATTTTCGGAAAATACTAATATCAAAGTAATTCACTATGAGCTACGCTTAGAACCAGATTTGGATAATGTCTATGATCTAATAGGAAATGTTAAAATAATAATCGAACCAAAACAGCACGTCCGACAGTTAAAAATTGAAATATCAAGACCTATGAGAATATATGAAGCAACCGCGAATTTTTATCCTAGAAGTACTGTGAAGAAAAGGACGTTAGGTATCTATGAGGTCTACGACAAAGATGACGCGATGTACTACAAGTTCATGAATCCTTTAAAGAAGGGTAGTCAATACGAGCTCGAAATGCAGTACAGCAGTACTATACACCCAAGAGAAAACATGGGATTTTACCTCGGGAACTACAGAGAAGGGGAAGATTACAGGTAAGAGAATTTCGACTTTTAACTTTTACGTTGGTACCTATTGTATGGTACACTAAGAAGTGTAACTAAGTTTCTTCCGCCGAATATCTCGTTAATAACTTAACACAACTTTTTATTTTAAATTTAGAATATGTCTGCTGTTGTATAATAATTCTAAAGTAATAGAAAATGATTTTTTATTACATTGTTTACATGAGCATCGAACCGCAAATCTGTATCAAGATGAAATCCCCGATTTTTGTTAATGTGTGTGGAAGTTAAAATTTCATTTAATTTTAACTGATTTTTCGCTAGGCACTTGGTAGAACACTGTTAAATATAATATAAAAAACTCACTAGGATAAGTTCTACATGTATTTTATTCACTCGACGATCGTTTCGGAATGTGACATCTAAAAAGTTAATTTGATTGTCTACTTCCAGTTGTCACCACTCCTACAAATATTCTGTAAAAACCAATCCCCCCACCGTTTTTCTACCTAGAATAGTGTAAATAGTCTGTAAGCTCTTTTGGAATTTAGTATAAGTTGTTCTCTGTACTCCTGAGGATTTAAGACAATTTTTAAAAAATGGAGCATAAACAGAAAGAAGTAGGGGACAACACACGAGTAGCATAGTAATACCTATTCCATCCGCACCTAGACTTTGTGATAAACAGGGCGTCGCGAATGTCCTCGCCACTAACATTCATTTCTTCTAAATATCCCTTCAGCTAGGTCGTACGTCGTACCTACATGCATTAGCACAAAATCTTCACCTATGAAAAGATAATATAACGTTACATGAGGTTCTAAAGTATCCAGTGTGTATCAATAGCTCGTCATTCATCTATGTATACTTGATGACCCCATGAAAAAGAAATTCATCTCCATACAACAAAATCGTGTAACCCGATGTAGCATAATAAAACGTGGGACTGTAACAGGAACACAAGATAGAGTCAATCTGCATATTTTATAAACTAAGCATACATCATGATATTATACGTATTAGGAATAATTTCTCCAATTTAATGTAATCAAATACTTTCCTTCCAGAAAATTTGTCGTGTCCCATTTACAACCAGGACATGTTCGGTACGTTTTTCCTTGTTTTGATGACTCGCAGTTTACATCAACGTTTAATGTAACCATCTTAAGACCTTCAGAATACATAACTTTATCAAATGTGGAACTTCAGGCAATCAGGTGATTATAAAGTTTTATAAAATACTTCTCACTCACTTGTAAAATTGAGAGCTTTGTTTTCAGTTTTATTCGTTTTGCATGATTTAGTCTCGAGATTATTTGAAATTTAAGTTGGAAGCCTTCGCATTCATGTACCATGTAACCTGCAAATAAGTGAATGGCAAAATTTAATTTTTGAAATATTTGAGTGTCCGATATCAGGAACCTATGCGATAATTGGTTACTTTCCTCGATTGTTTCAGGTGCGAAAATCGTTTCTGCTACGACGTATACCATACACCTTTCGAGACTCCAGCGTACTTACTGGCGTTATTCATCGGACAATTTTACAGCATACAGAATGGCAATCACAGAGTATTTGGCAGACCAGAGGCTGTAGAAAAGGGATTGTTAAATTACACTTTAGAAGTCGGAAAACTTTCCCTAGGATATATAAATCGTTTTTTCGATAAGATTTACCCCTTTTCAAAAATGAATCATCTTGCAATTTCGGACAGACATTTTGGTTCTATTGCATTGAAAAACTGGGGTTTGACTACGTACAGGTAAGCCAAAACAACAACCTGCGCAACTCTTACATTATTTGTAAATAAACCCCTTCATTCTGGGTAATTAAATGTTCGTTTATTTATTATTCTGTAGTACAGCCTTAAAATAGAGAGTGGACTGCAGACTTGCTTTCGATGAGCTTATCACAAATCTTTATGGTCTGCTTGCTGAATTCTGTGGACAAAATAATTTGTGTTCTAGGTATTGAAACTGGATCCCTGATCTCTTATTCATTAAATACTTTTCAGAGAATCTGCTATATTTCTATCAAAAGAAAAATCTCTATCTGCGGAATATCAAGATGCAACACAAGTTATAATACATGAAATGGCACACTCTTATTTTGGAAATTTGGTTACCATGAAAAGGTTGAACTATGGTTGGGTTAATGAAGGAATGTGTACATATTTCGAATATTACGTAGCGTCGAAGGTAGGTAATTTGTATATTACCTTTTGGTGTTGGTCAACAGTAGAACTTTCAGTTCAGCTTTTACTTATATTATTCTTCCCATAATTTAAGTAAGCTCTTCGGAGCGAGCTCTAGCATGACAGCAACATTTAACGAACAAATTTGCAGAGGATTGACAACAAATTCTCAAATTACTGTACCGCTAAGGATTATCGAAAACTGAACTAAAATAGTTGCTCTAAAAGCCTACAGTTACCCTATACTGACGTCACAGAATTCGTTACTATAATGGACTATTCATAAAGTTTACTAATTTAGGCTCAAACAATTTATTTTTGATCGTAAAAGGCCAAGACCAACTCCAAACTGTTAGGTTTTAGTCCGCAGTATTGCGTGAATATTATTTTTACAAGTTTAATTATTACCAATCTGTTCCTTAAAAGTGAACAAAAACCTTAGAATGAAAGACTCTATTTTCTTGAATGGAATTGTCCAATAGAAATCAACATTTTTGTATAGTTATTGGGTATAAGTTAGCATATTAGGCCATATCTTAGGTGTTTCTTGTCCAATATCTATTCTTCTGGAAATGGTAAATGTAGAAACTCGGAAGAGGCTCTTAAAAACGTATGTATGGAGTACGGTATTGTACGGGTGCGAAACTTGAGCGATAGGAGAAGCGGATAGGAAAAAATTAGAAGCATTTGAAACGTGGTGCTATAGATGCATGATGAAGATACCGTGGATAGATAAGGTTAGCAACAGAGAGGTATTCGAAAGATTTGGAAAAAAGTGAAATTTATGGAAGAAAGTAAGGAATAGGAGAGATAGAATGGAAGGACACCTTCTAAGACACGAAGGCTTAGTTCGCGACATATAGGGTCAGAGGTAGGAATAAAAAGACGTAGGGCTAGACCCAGATTAGGCTACTGCCAAATGCCTTTGTAACGGTCATAACCCAGTACCATGTGCTTTTGGTGCATGAACTATTTTCCTTGGCTTCGTGGCATAAATTACGCTTGTCAAACTTTTAAAACGTTTGCCCGATAACTTTTGATTGTAAAAGAGTCTGAATGTGACTTAATAATTTTCTTTTGCTTTATAAATTATTATAATATTTTCTAGCTGTTTCCATCTTGGAAAATGACGGAGCAATTCGTTCTTGACGTGACATTAACTTCTCTGGGCAGGGGAAGTGACGAAATAATAGAAAACACCACGTATGATATTGAAGAAACAACGGAACACTATCTTACTTACCTAAAACGTAAGTACTAATATGTGGGAGTGCTTTTAACTTTTTTAAATCAAATAAATGTAAGGAACTCGTAAACCACAGCAGTTCGATAAAATGGGGAAAAATTGCGTATCATAAGTGGAATTTAACAGCAAGAATTCGTCATCTTTGTTTTGAGAAAACCTGAAAAACTGAAAGTTGAAGAAATTTTCTATTTGCTCTTAACTACAATCAAATTCCTAGCACAACACCAGTATATGATTCAGAAAGACATATTCTTATCATAATTCATTTGTCCAAATAGGTATATGGGATGAGGGGAGCTATCACACATTTATTAAGTTAGGTATTCCCTGTACCTGCAGCGTTTATTTTTATGCTTCCATTATGTGACATACTTTTTGAAATATTGTAAATATTGTAGCTGCAGCGATTTTTGCCATGACTAAAAATGCCATTACAACGGATATTTTTAGAATTGCCTTAAGAAGATATATAACAAAATTGTAAGTGCGAATTGAGAACTGGATATTATAAAACTTTTAAATGTATTTAAAACGTTTCAGTAAATACAACATGACGGCACCGTCCGATTTATATAGTAGATTCCAGCAAGTTCTGGAAGAAACAGATTACCTCTATCTGCTAAGAGGAATAATTAAAATAGCTACAATTATGAAATCATGGATTAATCAGGAGGGATACCCGCTTGTTACAGTTATTCGAAATAACGATATGGAAATAACAGTTACCCAAGTAAATTATGATTCATTACCTATTGCTCTCTTTGAACGGTTTTATTGCAGAGTAGATTCTCTATTCATGAAGCCATTCGTAACGATTATAGTATCTGGTACATTCCGATAAACTATGTCTGCTACCCCAGAAGATCAGGCTTCGATGACACAACTGCTGAGCACTGGTTTGCAAGGAAACAATTCAGAGGATTTATTGATCCGCAAACCAAGTGGATAATTGTTAACAAGAAAGTTACAGGTAACATCATCAGAAATTGAATGCTGACCATCTTAACGTTTTCAGTACTGTCCTGAGCTAACATACGTTTTTCTCTGAAAGTAGGACATCCTACGTCCCCAGGTATTTGCGAACAGTATCTAATCTTTACCTAATCTTCTTGTTAAACGAGATTTGGTTCCAACCGTACTAGTTAGACTTATTTTACTTTTCAAGCAGCAAATATTCTGGAACTTCTAATTTGCGTTTTAGACCCCCATATAGTACAGACAATTTTGTTTGTATTTCAATAATTTTCATATCGAAGTCCTCTGTTAATACAGTTTCTATATTGTTCAAAACTACTAGTATTTTCTATCTGTCTACGCCAACAACAGCAATTAAATATTATATGGATAGATAATTTTTTTCTGCATGATATGGTACTGACAATTCCACTCATGGAATTTTAAATCAATTAAACCTCTCCATATATTGGTGTATTCTACCGGAAAAAGTATCTGCTAAAAATTTTATCGGGGGTATGTACTAAGTCACTGAGCTATTAGGACTTTTTATGAAAAACTCTAGCCCATACAACAATTTTTCATTCAACTTTTACAGGAAATTTTTTATTAATTTTTATGCATTATTTCTGTAATTACAGTGTAGCAATTACTATACACTGTAGCATTCCTCACCAAAACCATACGGTACTGAATTTAATAAATTTTTACTGTAGTGCCAACATTAATGAAAATTTTCAGTCGAGAAAATATAAATAATTTATTGTCAGTTACACTGCTGTTTATTTTAAGGATTCTACAGAGTAAATTACGACGAAACTAACTGGCTTCGAATCATAGAACACCTCAATTCAGAAAATTATAGGGACATAGATACATTAAACCGCGCTCAACTAATTGATGATTCGTTCGCATTGGCCAACTTTAAAATAATTAATTATACCATTCCTCTTGCACTGTGTAAGTATCTTATACGAGAAAGAGATTATGTTCCAATAACAACATTCTTGAGAGCAATGGGAACAATCGACAAGAAGATGTGGGCTCATCGTAATTACCCGATACTTAAGGTAGGTAATTTTTCAAATTATGAATGCTAGCATTTATTGTTTCTGATTCTCTTGGGTTTGTGTAGTACAGCTGCCCAGCATTGGTTTAAGAGTCCGGCAAACCCCTTTAAAATGAACCCGAAAACTGACTTCGTAGTGCTATGCTCATTTCTAAACGGTGAAAATTGAAGTGTTGAATTTTTGACAGTTTATAAACGAAACTTTATTTTATGTTTCCATTGAAAGAAAATTTAAAAATTTTATCTTAGAAAGTGTCAGTTCACTCATGAAATTGACCAACTTCACGCGTGCATAGCGCCAAGAGATTTACAGTTTTCGAAAAATTGTTTCAATGGCGACATAAAGTATACCTTCTTCTACCATAATCAGGCTTTCGTGTTGCTAAATTTACTAGGATGAAGGTGTAATCATGGTAGAGCGAGAGCGCTGCAAACGCAAAATATGGCTTGGTATGTGCTGCCGCCCGGTGTCGACTGAGCGTAAACTCAGAGCGGCGTTGTCTCATTTACTATGTATCGAACGCGCGGGCTTTGAATGCGCGTTGTTCTTGTGTCCATAAATGTGTTTAGCGTGACGGTGTTGCAACACAGCTGATAGTTTGCTCCGATTTCTAACGGATACCTCACCGACCCGATGCCCCGCTGGTGTAACTTTTGATCTGCTTTGCCAGACTCTTAACGGTAACAGTTTAACGATAAAAATGAACAAACAACATTCTAATAGCACAACCCTCGTATTCTCATTTCCATCGCTTTAAATTCCAAATAAAAAACGAGCTGATTTACGACTAATTACTGCCGTTTTATGCTAAAAGACATCAATCTAGCACAGTTCCAGAATAGTAGTAGCAAAATATGTATGTCATAACCCGTGAACAATGGAACGGTACATAATAAAGCAATACTTAGCCATAAATCAACGGTCACTCACGACCATATACTTTCTTTACCGTTCAGGATTTAAAACCATCACACATCAAAAATGAGCAAATTCTGTATTAATTTCTTATTATCACAGTTATTACGAGTATATTTCAGTTCAGTCTTCTATTGTGCTTGGTTTACAGTAAAAATTGTATAATTATGTTCTGATATATTAACAGAATGATTTATTAAATGAAAAATCTCTTTTTTCTAGAAATACATATTTGATTTACTAGAAGGAACATACCAGTACCTTGGCACTAGAGAGTACGACACTGACACCCACCAAGACAAGTTGCATCGCTCCAATTTGCTCTTCTGGTTATGCAAATTAGGGCATATAGGCTGTATTCGAGCCGCTAGAAGAAATTTCGAACTTTGGATGTATAAAGGAAAAGTGCTTCCCCCAAATTTGCTGCCCGCATTCTTTTGCGGAGCTATGAAGTATGCGGATGAAAAAGATTGGTTGTTCTTATTTTTACACTTAGGTCAGATTCCCCTGGAAGAAAATAGGCTGAGGGGACGAGTGATCAGAGGATTGGCGTGCTCTTTGAATTCATCTTTACTAGAAAGGTTTGACGCATACTTTAATTGGGGAGCTCTAAACTAGCATTAACGTGATTTTGATTTAAAGCAAAGTACAAAAAGTTTTTGTGGAGTATTATGAGAAGATTCTGAAATACCACCTACATTTCCACTTGAATATTAATGTTATCTATGTAAAGAAATTTCTTGGGCTTCTTGATTTATTCCTAATATAATGAAATAGCAGAAACTGCAAATAGGGTTCTGTTCCGAACACGTATCAGAAAGTAATACCTATAAAAACTGCGTATTCGAACTCTTGTTGATAATAGGCATCAAATTTCATGATGGTGTTATCCGTAGAACATACTGTGAAGTTGAAAATTTCAATATTGCATGTTTCAAATGTGCATGGATAAGCGTAGACTACTGGTTTCGTCCTTGTGGGATTCATCAGTACGGTAATTTCCTTACACACTCAAACCATGCAATATTACTTGCGGTATATATGCTGACGATCAGATATCAGCAAGAGCTAATTAATACCAAATTATAGGGAAGATACGAGTATTGAGTAGTTGTTAGAACGGTCCAATACCATTCACCTTTGTACAAGAACATACATACATGGGCTTATACATAAAAATCGATATTATTTTCAGATTATTAAATGAAACCTTGGTTGAAAGTACTGTATTACATAAAGATGAAAGTTTCACTGTTTTTGAAGCAGTTACTAATTCAGGACTCCTAGGCCTTGTTGTGGCGATGGATTTTATAAAAAGAGAACATGAACTTCTGAAGAGTCGGTAAGCATATTCATACATATTGGCAAAAGACATTAATTTAGTAAACTTACACGTTTCAGGAATATTCTGTACCCCACTCTCTATCGGATTGCTGATTTTGTAACCATGGAGTGGCAATTACAAGTGGTAGGTAAAGTATAACTACAAATGCATTAATTAGTGAAGCTAGTGCAGTTATAATATAATCAGCTGTACTAGCACAAGTGATTCGAAACAGAAGGCACTGAAATTACACTCTTTACAGCTTAAAATTTGCAAAAGTAAATTAGTTTCTTATTGTATTGAATGTAAGAATGTACCCCTAGAAGTGGTCACTAGATATGAATATTTAAGGAGTATAATAACGGAGTATGGAGGAATAGACCCGGAAATAAATAACAGACGCCATAAACAAAAAATACGATGTGAGCTGATTCGTCCTCTTTCTAACTAGCCCAAAGTCAAGTTCGTATGTTTCAAGAAGTATGGAATGTAACAGCACCGAACGCTTCAATGTCCAAAAATTCGCTTCAGCCCCTATAATATCGCCCCTTCGAATCTTATATCTTCCAATTTTTTTTATAAAAGTTACCATTTGACGGAACCTTCAAAATGACACCAAAAACATGAACTTAGTTTATGTAGGTACAACTTGCACAAATTCACAAAAAGGACAAAATTTTCATCACACAAATCCGTAGTTGACCCCCCGTACTAGCGTCACTCTTCCAATCCGTTAAACATTTTCAATGTTGGGTGTTCCAAAATATGTAATTCTTCTTCTCGATTTGTTTCAACTATCTCTTTTTCCACCACCACAAATTCGTGAATGACGAACAACTTCTGCTGAATTACTGTGACATTTGCATAATGCATGTAATTGAAAAATTCGATGTTTCTCTTCTTCATGGTGTCGTGGATAGAATACCAGGAACTTCGTATCAGGAACGGCATAGTTTATCTACTTTTATGAGTAGACAATTATATCAAAACAATATTTAACAGTGTCTGTATTTCTCGGGGCAGAAAAGAAAACGTTTTAACGATTTGTTTCTGCAAGACTGACAATATCTATTTTTTCCACAGCTGCTTTCCATACGAAGTGAAGTCGCTTATATAGATTTTGAAAACATAACTGAAGTGGCTGAGCGTAACATAATTTTAGTGAAAGAAATTTATTGGGGATTATCGGACTGGTTATTAGAGGACATGGGCATGAAAAGAGAAGATATTATAAAAGCAATACATCGCGACAACCAAGAAAAGGTTGTTCTATTACTTACTTTTTTGATAGCAATACCTATGTTATTTTATTTAATTTTTACTGTATCTTGGAGGGAATATGCATTTAGCTTTAAGTAATTGCTTCGATAGAGAATGAATGTAAGTAATGAATGAATCTAACTGTAATAAATATTTTTAAGTATTTTGTAGTACTCATTTCCTTTACGAAATTAAAAGTTATTACCAATGTATGTTTATTCAAAAGCTGGAGATAACGCTGAACATATGAGCATCATCATCATCATAAAGTTTTCAGACCGAAGACTGGTTGGACGCGTACTTTCATCCTTTCCTATTCTGAGCTAACCGTCGCATTTCCCCAAAAGTTGAACATCCTACCTCTACCTCTCTTTATTCCTATCTCTGACTCTAGTATGTCGCGAACTAATCCTTCGTGCCTCAGAAGGCGTCCTACCATCCTATCTCTCCTATTCTTTACTGTCTTCCATAAATTTTGCTTTTCTACAACTCTTTCTAATACCTCTCTGTTGCTAACCTTATCTATCCATCATGCGTCTGTAGCACCACATTTCAAACGCTTCTGATTTTCTCCGATCCGCTTCTCCTATAGTGCAAGTTTCGCACCCGTACAATGCCGTAATCCATACGTACGTTTTTAAGAACCTCTTCCGAGTTTCTACATTTACCATACCCAAGCATAATAGTTGTTTCTTTTTGTTAAATGCAACAATGAACTTGTTATGCGCACTTCATATTTCGGTATTGGCTGACTTAGCTAAGTGACTTTGATCAGTACCCGAAAGACAGGCGAGAGCACGAGCTACGACGAAAAACTCTGAATGCAGCGGTACCGCTGTTTACTCATAACTTTTTTTGTTTTTCGGTTGAAATTGAAAATTGCATGTCTTCTTACAAGCCAGAAGTTCAGTATACTACTCCTGTGAGTTGGCCTCTTAAATGCTCGCACAAAGTATTCTTCATATCATCGATCCATACGCTGATTATTTCCGAGACGGATTTGCTTCTGTAGGTGATGCGCTTCAGGAGCATAGAATTGAAAGAATGGGTTGGCCAGCGTGGTCTCCAGATTGCAACCCAATAGAATATGTTGTATGAAACAAGCTGCGAGTACAAATTCAACAACGAAATTGGCGAATTTGATTGTTGAAGAACAACAATTGTTTCCAAGAAACTGTATCAATAATTTGATAGAGAGCATGCCACAAAGGTCTGCAGCAGTTTTGAGGTCCAGAGGAGGCCCTACAAAATATTAATTTTCCATTAAAATGCTGGTGGGATTATTTGTGTTGTTACCATTCTCACCCTTATCTTTTGAAATCTTTCCCTTTTCCTTTATTACATAAAGTGGTTGGCTGGTAACGAAATCTCAACTTGAACCTCGACATGATGGTTGGTGGAAATATCAAGATTCATGGATACCTATCTATGCGCAGTTAGTGGAATGTATTTGGTCACTTACCGATTCCTGGTTTAGCAAGAAATTCTTTATTTCAATAAGAAATTGTATTAAAAAGTTACTTTTTAAAACCCAGAATTTATTTCCCAAGAAAGCAACCACTGTGATTATCCGATCGGATAATAAAGTGTGCAGTTTTACAACAAAATGTCTTGTTGGGTTCAACTAATATCTTTTAAATAATTGTTTTAGTGCGGGAGAAAACTGTGAATAATTTTAGTATTTGTACGTATTTGTATTATTCTTGCTACTTAAAAACTATTTACTATTTGGTGAAACAAGGACAGTTTTGTGGTTGGCAACAAATCTGTGTAAAGTAAAAAATAACTTTCCTATACATGTCCGAGACCTACTTTTTAGAAAACTGCGTCAATTAAATTTCGTAAAGTTAAATGCAGTTTTTTAAAATGTATAGAATGTACAGAATTACTGTTAATTTCTCGAAATAATTTTGAAAGACGGGAGACATCGATCACCTATCACCTGTTGGGATGGGTGCTTTTTCGTTGTACATACCCAAATCAACTTTAAAAATTATAAAAAAAATGAAGTCATGGTTGACCTCTGCTCAATATATTGTGCAATTTTATATAGCGTATATCTTTTCAGTGCCAGCATGATATTTGTCCTAGCAATTTTCCTTCTACCTCCGTCGGTACGGACAACATGCACAAACTACGACGCTTCTTCAAAAGATCGTGTAACTTTCGCTAATTCATACCTTCCCACCAATATTAGAGTACTTCATTACGAGCTGACTTTACAGCTGGATTTTGTAACTGATCGTCTGGTAGGATCAACTAAAATAATATTTGAACCGTTAGAGGACATGTACGAGTTAAAACTGCTAAAAGCACCACCTATGCAAATAAATGCAGCACATATACATGATGATACTGGGGCACCTCCACCAGAAAACGTCAGTATGCGAACAGGTGAAAACGAAATGCAGTTCAACATGACAGTTCCTTTATCTGCTCATACGCTATATAATATTAAATTACATTACCTCTGTCATATCAGTTCAGATGATAATAAAGGATTTTACACCGGAACTTACAGAGAAGGAAGGGATGACAGGTAAGAGAATGTTTATAACATTATATTGTGGTGTATGTGATAGGTTCGTTTTTTCTTGTGAATGTCATTTCTGTTGCAATAAATATGTTGTCTTTTGAAAAAGTCAAAATCAAAAATTTGTTCCTCATATCTGTAAATACTACGCATTTCCAAAATAGCAAAGTATAGTCACTATGAATAAAATAAAAAATAAAATAAAATTGATGAAACAAATTTTACCGGTCAAATATTCAAATAAAACGTTATATATTGGTAGTTCGCAGAGTAATTATTTGTTTCATCATGAACTTCTACCAAAAAGTAATAGAAGATAATATTAACTACATAAAATAAAATTGGTTTCTTCTAAGAAACCAATTTTATTGCTCTTATGTGTCTTACTATACATTTCCTTCAACATTCTGTATATATACATCTTAACACTGTGTGAAAGAATCAAGAGGTGCGTCTCTTCAAAACCCCTACAACATTATCGCTAAATATGAAGAAATAACATCAGTGTGTAATTCATCAACTATAATCAGAACTCTTTCTTTCAGAATATTCGCTGTGTCTCACTTTCAACCAGTGCAGGCTCGGTACGCTTTTCCTTGTTTTGATGAACCAGCGTTTAGATCAACATTTGAAGTGACCATCTTAAGACCTCCGGAATATATGTCTCTCTCAAATGTACCAGCTAAGAAAATTAGGTAATTAATACCTCATATTTTATTTGAACAACATTTTGTTAGCGTTTAATTTGAAGCACTAAGTATATACATAATTAATATTGCCTAATTCATTCAATTTTTGATTTCATAGTAGGTGTTTTAAGCTGACATTAGGAACATAATTACATATAACAGTATATTACATAACAAGTATGGAAAACGACAAATTTCACACGAGTATATGAAAGACTTTCTATCGAGTTATGTACTCTGTTTTTACTACGACCCCCCTAAGAACCATTATTGAAGCAATATTTTATTAAACAATTTATTATTTAGTTTACTAAATGTCAACATTTTAAAACCGCGCTAATATATTGAATTCAAATAATCTCCGCTGGTTAATAAAGATTTTTCAAATGTCAGAAAAACATGACATTTCGGGACTATATACATGAACTTAAAGTTCAAATTTACTGCCGCTCACATATTGCAGCAAAAGCTACTTTTACTGCCGCCCGTAAGCGCCCGATTATAATAGCGACGCCGACAGTTTACGAATTTCCCATGATGTTTTCAGAGATATCTGGATATTTTTCAATCCATTTTGAGTAATTATTTTGAATTCTTAACCTATTTTCAACGTTTGAAGCATGTTTTATTCGGAGGAAAAGTGTTTTTAGTGATTCGTCTGCGTTGTTGACCCCACAAATTCATCACTAAAAAATGACACTTTTCCTCCTTATGACTATTCTAGTGTCAAATTTAATTTAGAGAAGTTTTCTGGACCGCTTCAACATCTTCTGTTGGAGTGCACTCTACAGAAGAATCGCTGCTGCTATTCTATTTACACACTAGTTCCAAATGCCTTCCTTATAACGAACCGCCTCAAATTGTCAACTTCCGTATGTAAAGTGTCGCTTTCTAAAGGTAAGGTTCGGTTTGGGCGTTTTTCGGTCGACGTTGTCGGCGACTGAAAACGGTAGCCGCCAACGGCGCCGACGGCGACGGCGGCATAACCACTGGTTCCTTTTACGCTTCCACGTTCCAGCGGACGACAGTCGTTTTTGAGTCTTCAGAGGTATTTGACGTTTGCAATGGAATTGTGTCTCGCATTATTACAAGAAAAAGAAGAAGAAGAAGAGGAAGAAGAGGAAGAGGAAGAAGCAGACGACTTGGAAATGGTGTACAACATTTTACCAACAAGTATAAATAAAACGTGCTGTTTTCTTACCATTCTTCCCTACTTTTTTCCGACCACTGTCCAAATGTTTTCTTTTATTTGCTAGTCTTTATAGTCTTTGTTTTGGGCATCATACAATGCTCTGAAGTCTCGAACTCAGTTAATACGTCGTCTTCAGTGGAAGAAAATTTCGGCGCCATCGTCGTAAGCACTGACCATCAAGGTTCGACGGCGCGTTCATACTGATCACCCTAAAGGTATGGTTCGGTTTTGGCGTTTTTCAGTCGACGTTGTCGGCGGCCGAAAACGGTAGCCACCAACGGCGACGACGGCGGCATAGCCACTGGTTCCTTTTTCGCTTCCACGTTCCAGCCGACGACAGTCGTGCTTGAGTCTTCTGAGGTATTTGACGTTTGCAATGGAATTGTGCCTAGCATTATTACGAGAAGAAGAAGAAGGCGACGACGACTTGGAAATAGTTCTACTGGCACACTGCCTTGAAGAAGAGACGTCTGCTCGTGTACAGAGTACCATATTTAAAAATAGATATACAGAGGGGTATTTCAATTTATTAATCGAATTCCATCTTCAGGAGCGTTTTCGACAATTTGTCCGTTTAAATAGAGAGCAGTTTAATTATGTGCTCAACATAGTGTATGCAGATTTAAAAACTATATCAACAACAACGCACAAGAATCCAATATCGTCGTAGGCACTGACCATCAAGATTTGACGGCGTGTTCATACTGATCACCCTAGCAGTCTTCATGCAACGGTGCGCTGTTGACTGCTGCGTTTGCAAGTTTGGACGTGCAAAGCGAACCGCGTTGATAAGCGAACATTACAATCAGTGTCCCGGCGCCGTTGGCAGCGACCGCCGACGGCCGCCGACAAAAGCCAAAACCGAACCATACCTTAACAGTCTGCATGCAACGGCGCGCTGTTGACTGCTGCGTTTGCAAGTTTGGACGTGCAAAGCGAACCGCGTTGATAAGCGAACATTACAATCAGTGTCCCGCCGTTGGCAGCGACCGTCGACGGCCGCCGACAAACGCTCAAACCGAACCATACATTTAGAGGGTCTTGGGAAAATATATAAATTCATTCGCTTTAAGAATATAGCCATAGTTGTATGCCAAACATAATTATCACTTCTGACTGTCTTATAGACCGGTAAATTTCTTCTGACGAGAAAATTTGTTTCCTTAGCAAACTATTTATATATTATGTTTTAGTTGCAATAACGGCCTTTGCACAGATGTGTACTTCATACCTTACCAAATGCCAACATACTTACTGGCAATCTTCGTTGGAAAATTCGCTTACATACCAATCGGCAATCAAAGGGTATATGGAAGACCAGATGTTGTCACACGCGATGGGTTGTTAAATTTTACCTTAGCTATCGGAAAACTGTCACTGGACCATATAAGCCGTTCTCTCGATATGGTGTACCCGTTACCAAAGATGGACCATCTCGCAATTCCGGACAGGTATTTCAAATCCGTTGCAATGGAAAACTGGGGTTTAACTATATACAGGTATGTAAAAGTTCAAAAAAAGTGTCCGTTTAGTTGAATGAACTAAGAGAGGTACTGTTACGAATGAAGTCTATTAAGTAAGCCGCCTTTGATGAATTCAAGTGTTTCGTAAACAAAGTGAATGAAGGGTTAGAATAAAACTATTCTTGGCGCCACCGATTTTATATTGTAAACAAGTGAATCATCGAAGACCCAGATGTTTCGAGGTTAGGTCACACATCCGTAACGTGTCGTAATTATGGAATATTCGAACCAATAGCGTCGCCTCAGTGCGTCGACAACAACGTGAAAAAGGATGCACTGATCACATGGTCCCAAATTTCACTTCCTGTATAATTTCTGATTATGTTCGATTGATACTAGATATGGATTTTTAATTACATATTAAATATTTTTTAGAGAATCCGTTGTATGTCTGTCTTATGAAAACTCATCACCAGCCGAATTTCTAGGTACGGCACGAATTGTGGCACATGAAATGGCACATTCATATTTCGGAAATTTGGTTACCATAAAGCGATGGGAGTATGTTTGGATTAATGAAGGACTTTGCACATTTTTTGAATTTTACACTCCATCGAAGGTAGGTAATGCATTACTGGTTTTTCTTCAATTTTTCAAATTTCAACTTTGCTTGAGCGACAAAAATTAAAAACGAGATTAAAAACTATAAATATTTTTGGCGATTTTCTCCTGACCGCTATTAATAAAAATATTTTGTTTCCGAAGTTATTATTTATGTCGAATAGTCAAGATATGGCCGATCTCCAACCTTAACGGGACACCCTATATAAAAGATAATTTGAAATTCCTATTAAGGATTTACAGTACCTAATAACTTTTTCTTATATCGACAGTTGTGTTCTCTAGAACAAAAATAAATTTTCGGACATTTTTCAATGTTTTCTGATTTCTGCAGAAACTAAAATAGTTACGGAATTCAGTTACCCTATTGTCATACTACAAGTAAATTATTCCTCATAAAACACAAAATTAATTTAATTGATTTCAAATTGTACCAACGTTGTTTTAGATATTTCCCGACTGGAAAATGATGGAGCAATTTGTTCTCGAGGTGACATTATTTGCTCTAGGCGAAGACAGTTATGACAGTGAATCATCGATCGAATACCTCTCAGATAATATAGGAGAAATGGGAGAAGTATATCTTGTTTACCAAAAAGGTAAATTTTTAACTACATTTACAGGATGTCCCAAATAAGCCCCGACAATATTATCATCTAGCTTAGGTACATCTTTAAAACACATCAGAAAGTTAAGAAAAAGTTGTAGAAGCTAGCGCTCTTCAATTTACCTATGTCATTGCAGAAACTTATAATAACTGCTTTGTTAGTTGGTATCTTATATAAACAAAAAGAAACATTCGTTATGAAACACTGTAAGAGGAGTTCAAATTTTCAATCAGGAAGGAGATACACTTATCTGAAGTCATTTTATTTTTAACACCAGACAAAAAAGAGGGGTGTTATAAGTTTGACGTGCCTGTGTGTCTGTGTGTCTGTATGTGGCATCGTAGCTTCTAAACGAATGGACCGATTTTGACGCGGTTTTTTTGCTTAAAAGCTGACGTGATCGAGATGGTTCTTAGATATAATTTACTAGCTGGTACCCGGCGCGTTGCTGCCTCAAAATAAATAATTGTGGTAAAATAGTTTGAAACTTAATAAACTGCGAATGACATATGCCGTTTGACGTTTATTGTCAATTGTCACTTTATAAATTATAGCTACCCGCCCCGGCTTCACATAAACGTATAAAAAAAATCTGTTGATTCGATCTCTACCAAACTTCACAGGATCACCCGCTGGGCTAATCTGAAGATTTGCTGAAAATTTCATTAACATCGGTCCAGTCGTTTTGGAGTCTATAACGGACATAGGTAGAAACAATTTTTGTTTTATATATATATAAAGTTTAAATCATATAACTTGGCGTATGGGTTGACACATGCATGTGAACTAATTTGTTTCGACATTGACAGTACTGTGACACTAATACTAGTTTCCATGATAACATACAAGACAAGCAAGGACGTACAAATACATTGTTATCCAACATTATAAATGAAAATGAGTGAAATAAAGAGTTACAATGGAAAATTTGATTATTTCATCTTACGGTAATAATTAGCTGCCATATCAACTAGTTGCGTGCGAGAGAGACATCAAACTAACATGATGCGTAGATTATTTCAATCATACGCCAACTTATATTATTCAGACTTTAGATGAAGATCTGTTCAGGCGTTGTGTCGGGGGTTACTTAAAATTTTTAATTTTGTTTTATTATTGCATGTTGGCGAATTATGTCATTTCTCCATTTGCCTACTTGGTAATAAATTTCTTAATGCTGGTTTCCTGTTTCGATTTCTTTTATTTTATTAGAATACAAGTTTAGTTTTATTATCTACATCTATTGTCCTTGCGTATCTGTCATACTTATTGTAAATATTTTAGCTGCCGCAATTTTTGCTATGATTAAAAATGCCGTTACAACAGAACTTTTTAAAGCTTCTTTAACGAAATATCTGAAATTGAAGTAAGTGTAAATAACCACGAGTACCTCGACTCTATTTTAATTTTAAATTATATAGGAAATATTTCAGGCAATTCGGCGTGGCAACACCATCAGATTTATATGATGCCTTCGATAAAGTGCTTCGGGAAACCGATAAACATATTCCTATGATGCGAAAAAAGAATATGTCTGAGGTAATGAAACCCTGGATTCACCAAAAGGGATATCCTCTTGTTACTGTTACTAGAAATTACACCTATTCAGCAATTGTGCTTACCCAAGTAAATTATAGTTTATTATTTTGAGGCTCCAGTTGAAAGGTTTAATTGTAGAATCGGTTCTCTATTAACGAATCTATTCGCAAAGACGGCAGTGTTTGGACTATTCCTATAAATTATGCCTTCTACCCCAGAGGATTGACATTCGATGACACAACAGTAGGGTTTTGGATTACCCGCAAGCGAGTTACAATAAAATTTCAAACACACCACCAATGGATAATTCTTAACAAGAAAGTAACAGGTAACATTTCAAATTCAGAATTAACTGGTGTTTCGTTTTCTAGAAATTTATTGTTCGTCCATGACTAGAAACAAACAACAAGAATGGACTCATATTAATATCGATCTGTTTAAGGATTCTACAGAGTGAATTACGACGAAACAAACTGGTTTAGAATCATAGAACATCTTAATTCCGAAAAGTACAGAGATATCGACACATCCAACAGGGCTCAACTGATTGATGACTCGTTCGCATTGGCGAACTTTAAGATAATCAGCTTCAGTATTCCTCTTGCGCTCTGCAAGTATCTAATACGGGAAAAAGATTATGTTCCAATAGCCACATTTTTGAGAGCAATTGAATCAATTAATCAGAAATTGTGGGCTCACTCTAATTACGCATTATTTAAGGTAGGTACTCACTGATCGGCTCATGTTAAGTTTTGGTATTTTTTTGTTCAAAAAAATTAATATACTTCTCCAGCCTTTTCTGAATCTCACGAACATTATTTCCTCTGTAAATTTTCTAACAATTTTCAACATACGAACTGTAAATCTAATACCTAAATGTGCAATGAAAGACGTGTTCTATTTGTCGTCCCTCTCAAGTTGTATCGGTTGCTTATGTAGTCTTTCGACTGCTATGGCGGTGGAATCTGGAGTGCCACAGGAATCTATACTCGGCCCGCTACTTTATACAGTTTATACCTGCAATTTTTCATCTATTGTTCGAAATTGCAAAATACATCAATACCCATGCGCCTGTTCACTATCGAGTTCAAGAAACGCAGAGAGTTTACACTCGATTTTAGAAAATATAAGAAATAAGAAGCACGAAGAGCCATATAAAATGACGTGCATCCTGACAGATGCATGGGGCAACCACTCCTCTTCTAAACCTAGCTATGGCTTAACTAATTTTTGGTTATTAATCAAATCCCAAATGGATAATTCTTTATACCCGTACCTCCTGGCGTTGATTGAGAAGTTCTTCTCACTCAACGCTCCTGGCAACTATAGCGTTGATTGAGGACTTCTCAATCAACGACTATAGTAAGCATACTTCAGCGCAATGCGAAAAGCAAAATTAACGTGTATCTAGCTGATGCAACGTTTAATATAGGAATATTGCAATTATGCGTGAGAGTTATCGCATTTACTTAGATCAAAGGATTAAGTAATAATCAGAATGGGTTACTGATCCAAAGATAAATTCGGAGCAATCGTAAATTGCAGTACAATATACATATAATCAGAAAACACGGTGGAAAATGTTTGAATGCTATCCATCGATTTACCTTTGTTAGTAACGAAACACAAATCAGAATTTCCAATATTCTAAATCTAAGTTTCCGTATTACACAATGAACACTGTTCAAATTAAGTATTAGCACTCTACTGCTACTGCTACTGCTACTGCTACTGCTATAATTGCTATGGCGTTTCCTAACTTTGAAGTACAATAGCAAATACTATTGCTAACTAACACTGACCGACAGAATTGTAACATAATTCCCAAAATTTTAGACGTACACATTTTTGCATCCCTATTTTACATGAAAGTTTTATCTTTTAATGACGGTAGTTTCAATAGCATAATTTTTTTCTAGAAATACATAATGGATGTATTAGAAGGAGCATATCAGCACCTTGGCACTGAGGAATCCAAGTACAACAGTTTTCCAGATAGGTTAAATCGTGAAAATGTCCTCTACTGGTTGTGCAAATTAGGGCATGCTGGTTGTATTGAAGCAGCCGAAACAAATTTATTCCAATGGCAAAGTCAAGATAGGGACATACCTGACCCAAATGTACAAACAGCATTCTTTTGCGGAGCTATGAAGTATGCCAGAGTGCCCGATTGGAACTTCCTTCTCCTAAAATTGTCGAAGACTCCACATGAGGAAAAGAAGTTCAGGAAAAGAATTATCAGAGGATTGGCCTGCACATCTGACCCGTTTTTAATAGAAAGGTTCTGGGCAAAATTTAATTTGGTATCTTTCGGTTAATACTTGCGGGCTCCTTTCATGTATTTAATATTTCCCTGTCTTGACTTGCCCCACGCTGCTGTAAAACCACTAGGTATTCGGAAAATTGGCAAAAAATGCTGCTTCATTTAGAATAACAAAGTTACTTGCAGCATGGAATAGCGTGACTGTGAGTGTCTACGTTTGTCTATGACCCACATGCTGCCTATTTTATAAAAACCCATATAGAGCAATAAGGATTAAGCTGATTAGTAATTTCAGATTCTTGAATAAAACGATCTATGATACGGAAATATTCTCTGAAGAAGAACTTTTTATTGTATTCGAAGAAGTAACCAAGTCAGGGCTCCTAGGTGTTGTAATGGGAATGAACTTTATAAAACATAAGCATACAATCTTAAGGGACCGGTAAGTTGTTTTTATGTCTGTTTTAAGTGTTTAATATGTTTTGAACATCAGAAGACAAAAGTATTAGGACGCTAATGTACAGATATAATTTCTTTTTGTCGTTATTGTTACCTCAAACGTACACCTTATACCTAAATAATTTACTAACTTTACACTTTTTAGGAATGTTTTATATAGCGCTCTCTATGGCATTGCTGACCTTGTTACCACCCAATGGCAGTTAAAAACGGTAAAATAACTCAAATTTTATTTGTGTACCTAAGAACTACAGTTTTAATCAGCTGTGCGACTATCATAACCAAATGAATAGGAATAATTTTGAAAAATGGCCGACAAACAAACTACCGCCAAATATACCATCAAATTCTGTAGTGGTATACGACAATGGCCCCTAGCACTCCCAAATCGAAGACAAGGTGCCTACAAAGTACTCTACGAAATCGGAAATGATATCCTAACTCATGGATACTACAGTAAAATGGTTGTCCCATACTGCAACTTATAAGGAAAATATTGGGCGGGCGTGAGGGGTGATTACTACGTCACTCAGAGCCCAGACCTGACACTGGGGTATAGTGACGACTAGTGTAAATTGCTGTCACTTGTCTTATTATTCTACAGCAACTCGTAGATTATCCAACACCTTTATAATTAGGCCAATTCACTATTTCTCCAAATTAAAACAAACCCAGAAAACTGCAGTGTTATCGCTAAAAGTAGGCGTCAGTTTTTGACATTTAAGATTATAAAATTATTTATTTCGAATTGAAATGTCTAGGTAGCTGAACAATCTATCCAAATACCCCGCGAGGTGAGATTATTTTTCAGATTGCTTTGTCATTACAAATTTTGCAAATTTCATTCAGCAAAACCACGTAATGTCGTCGTGACAGCAGAATTTGATCAATAGACCTTTTCATTTCGTTAATGCGAGTGCGCAGAAGCTGACAATCAGCTGTTCTTAGTTTTTCGGACAAGTGTCACTGACAGGCCTTGCACTTCGTGCAGAATATTCGAAAGAGAACAGTAGAATACCAAATAAGGAGGGTGTTTGAATGACAGAAAATTGCAAATATCAGTTCACAGTGATACCCTCGGTGATACCTCTTTAGAAAGATCTTTTTAAGCCAAATACGGAATAGTTCATTTTTTTTGGTTTTTAGTTTTAGTTTTCGAGAAATGCACCTCAAAATTCATATATCAATGCAGAAATGAAAGAAGTTTGAATCTCTACTTCTTTATAAGTTATTTTTTGCATTATAAATTCCTAAGATAGTGCCATATATTTCCATTTCTATCTAAATGCGTCATCGCTTAAAAATATAACAATGACGTAAAAGCTATTTCAAATAAGGCTCAATGAATTGACTAAATATGACCAAATAACAATAACAATAACAAAAATAACAATAACAATAACGACAACAATAACCATAACAATAACAATGACAATGACAATAACAATCACAATAATAACAATAACAATAAAAAAGTACAATCTACTTATGCGAGAACTTGCTCTAGCGCAAACTTTCAAGAAAATTTGTTATCTCCAAACTTTCATTTTAAACGATCACACTGTATAAAGCGTTAATTGAAGAGAATGTGGATTGCTAATTATCTAAGACAAAAATGTTTGGTTAACACAGACAGTACCTATAGGTATTTGACAGCAAGCTTGTAATCTACGTGCACAAATGAAATCATTTTAGACAATTTATGCTATAACACATTCATACCTACCGATTCTTTCAACAGCTACTTTCTTTGAGAAGCGAAATTCCTTATGTGCAGTTCGACAGCATAATTGCAGTAGCTGAAGATAACATAAATGCAACGAATGAAATTTATTCTGGTGTGATAGACTGGTTAGTGCAGGATGGAAGAAACCATCGTATAATTATTCTTGATGATTATGTTGTAGAAAATGCTTTTATGATAGTTATGTGTCTCCTCCTAGGTCTATTTATTAGTGCACATTTTAAGGATCGAATACCTTTTATATTTAAAATTAACGCTTAGATTAGAGGCTCTATGTACCATTTAGTGTTGAAAATAACAGTAATAAATATTTTAGTGCTTTGTACTAATGAGTTTTCTTTATAAATTAATGATGTGCATATTTTAGGTTCTAAACTAGAAATATATATGTTAGGGTAAAGTTAGGCTAACGGCCAAACCTAGGATTACCCGGGTAAACTGCTTAATACCCATGAAACATAGGTAAAGTCCGAAATATAATTTAAATAATACACGTTTCGGGCTTTACCCGGGTAACCGCGTTCTACCCTCTGTCGCTTGGTTAAAGTTGGGTATAATAACAATGGTAACGACAAGGACGTTTGAAAAGCATCTTTAATAAAAAAGTAAGGAAAATAAAACTGTAAAAAACCCTACAGCAATTAAAAATTAGATAATCTATTTGTTCAAACAAGACAAAAGCTACTATGGCACTTGGAGTTAGAAAGATTTTCAGCAGATTTACATTTACTCTTTCCTTTGATCACCAGATAACCTGGAAGGTTCTGCTGGGATACCATCTATACTAACAGGAGCAACACTGCAGTCTGCACTTTTGAACAGAAGTGCAAAATTGGCCTAAGCCCTTTTGAAAATCTATAGGCTATCATTCAGATTCTCACCTTTGCTACAGGTTCAATGAATAAACAGCGTTATTTCGGCGGTTTCACAAATTCGTTTTTGGTATCTCTTCAGAAAACTTTAATGTTTTGCACTTGCATTTTAAACTCATCCCTTTTGTTGTAGTGGGCACATTTTTTGGTTTTAATTTTTTAAGAGAGCCACGTTCCTTAATGTTTCAAGTCAAAATTGAAACTAAAAAGTGATTCAGTGCTATCAAAATTGAAGTGGATTGCACTCACGTAAGTGCCTTTAGAATTCTTCAAAGAAATTATTTATCTTCCGAAATAAATATCTTAAAATCATTTCTGGTACTCGCACTCATCCAATTTTTGAACATTACCCACTTTAAAGCAAGGAGGCGAGAAACTCCTGATTTTATAACCAGCATGGTATGTGCTTTAAGAAGCAGATAACTCTATTCCGGTATCAATTTTAATATCTATCTTACTTTTACAGACAGTCTGTGATAGCACAGACAATAACGCACATCCGTTGCAACAATTTTTTATTATTTTATCTTGTAACATAATTTGTAGTGGAACGTTCCACATCTAAAATATTAGCTACTGCTACTCCGTTCGGTCGAGAAGGTAGCATACAATTTCATGGTATTAATAAACGGAAAAAGCATCTTAAAAGTATGCAGAAAAATCAATAAAATTATTAACTCAATGTTATCACACATCAGTTATTGTCAATTGTCCTTAATCAAATAATCCTAGTTACTTGATCAATGTATGACTGATAAACTACTAAACTCAATTCTTCTACTATTGAACAAATTAGCATCGAACAGGTAAGTCCAAAATTTTTGTCTAAGTATTTATTTAAATGATATGTAACCGCATATGCTTTAAACCCAAATGTAGGAGATATTTTTGACTATCACTTATATTTCAAAATTCGAATTATCTCCACTTTCGACAAGTGGATTACTAATCATAAATTTGGCAGCTGGAAGTACTTAATTATTAAATTAGAGCAGATTTTTTCAATAAATCATCATCTGAACAGGTATTTCAAATTGCATAATTGAAATGCGTTAAAATCAGGTACCGTTCAACCTTAAAGATGCCTACCATGGTTTTTACTTTTTCATCTACCTACTGTAGTATATCTACTATACTGTGCTTTATACCGCAGATTGTTTCCATTCATATAGAATTTTTTCTCCTTTAATACATTCATTCAACAGTTTTGTTACTATTTTGCTATCGTTTCCTGTACTCTTCAACATTTTTACCACCGGATGTATTTCATGTCCTTTATTAGGTACTTTTTCCACAATATGTGTCTGTATTCCCTCTACGACAAAACTGGTTAAAAATACTGTGGACAATATTGGATGCATCAAAAAAGAGTTCGCGACATACTAGAGTCAGGGATAGTAATAAAAAGAGGTAGGGGTAGGCCTAGATTGGACTACTACTCTCAAATAGTTGGGGATGTGGGATGTTCTACTTTTAGGGAAATGCCCAACCAGTCTTCGGACTGAGAACCTTATGATGATGACAAAAAAGTTATTAAGGAAAATTGTTCCGATGCAGGAACTCTGCAATATAAAATTATTTTGGGTTGTGCAGGGTGGCTCGTTTAGTCGGTACAAGCTAAACTTATTTTTTTAAATGAAAATTGTACAATATCACAGTACGATTAGTAAAGGCTCTCAAATACGAGAATATGGATATTAGGTTTTGTGGAACTTGAATTTCAATTATAAGATAAATAATTTTTTCTACAAAAAATGGTACCTACGTATATTTATGGTGGTCCTACCAGTCACACAAACAAATTAAGATGTCGAAATTTTACACAAATAAACTAAAATGCACACCTTTCTTTTAGAATCGACCTTTTTTTCTTTTATTTATTGATTTAAAGTAAACAAGACAAATAACTTCAATCAGAAATAAAGATAATAAATTGGAGGGAATAAGCTATTTAGGTATCTAACAAACAAGCTAACGATATCGAATCACAAATAGGTTACTATTAACATAGACTAATCATAGTATGATTAGCCTACTCTATTAGTTCTTCTTATCTGATTATAAGGGTAGGAATGTCACTTTGAGTCCAAAGATATCTGAAAGCAGGGGATTCACCTATTTACATTCAAAACTGAAATGCTGACAGTAATCACAGTCTAGGTGGCTTGTTTGTGGAATAATGAAAACAACGTGATAGAATAATTCCAAACACTAAATATCCTAATAGTTAGAGAGCTAGCGTCATTTTTGATGACAAAAAAATGTCAGGCTGGAACTTTTCCAATCACTAGTTCAGAGGGATGCGGGAGGCAGACACTTTTTCTATGTGACAAAATTTTTATTTTTTGTTTTTAATAAAACATATACCTGTTGGACAGGTCGTGTGACAAATTTGTGTCAGGCTCATTCATATCTTTTGCACGCATTACTTGACTATCGACGAACCTGAATTTAGAGCTGGCAGACATTGTTTCATGTCTTAGGATGGAGGGAGATCTGTGGAATTGGAGAACTAATGAAAATGCGATGACTAATTAGTGTCAAGTTAATTTTTCTTCTACACATTGTTGTCTCGTACTATGATAAAAAAATGCAACTGGCAGACATTTTCTGCAGTCAAGGGCAGAAGGCAGACGTACTGAATTGGGGGGTTGGTGAGGGCTCGGTGACAAATTAGTGTCTACATTAAAATTTTTGTGCATTTACTTTGATCCCTCTATAACACTCCTCTATTTACTTGACAAACGGACACTAATTTGGCACCGAACCCTCACCAACCCCCCAATTCAGTACGTCTGCCTTCTGCCCTTGACTGCAGAAAATGTCTGCCAGTTGCATTTTCTTATCATAGTACGAGACAACAATTCCCGAGAATAGTGTCTGTACCTATTTAGAATCTTATAATTTCTCATAATGCATCAATGTTTCTATTTTGAAATTACCATCATAAAAAGTTAAGCAGTCATGTTTATTTATGTATAAATAACATATAGTATGATCATTTAAAAACGAGCCACCTCAAATTAATATCTTAGGAACAAATAGAAATACGTCAAATCGCCGAGACGCGTAAATTTAAGAATCGAGGGGGACACACTTTGACGTATAGTTGGCGTTGGTGAAACCAACCCCCAACCTTCAGCCACCCTCACTTTAAAATCTTAAATGGCACCATATTACTTGTGACACCTCATTTTAAAGGAAATCGAATGAGGAATACAGCAGTGATGTTTATTTTTTAATTATTCCTTATCTCAGCCTGCTAGATTTTTCTCTTTTGGGGCTATCTTAAATCAGCGGTGTGCCAAACTCACCCAGACAATTTAATTGATTTGAAGCGCACAATATCCGAAACATGCCGAAATATTCCCTCCCACACATTCCTGAATGTAAGAAGGCAATTCGAGACGAGAATATAGGTTTCGTTATTGTTTTGCAAATAACTGGGCCCATTTTCCTTAAATTATTCTACAAGTTATATTTTCCTGTTTTAAATTCCAAAACTTCTTTTTGTATGATTTCTGATATCTACAAGGTTTAACTCTTATTTGTATCAAATTTAACCCATTATTTTTTTTATTTACTGGAAGGTTGAAATGACCTTATTTTAGTTTTTAAATCTCAAAATAAGGAATAAATATCGCTGCTGTATTCCTCATTCGATTTTCTTTAAAATGAGATATCACAAGTGATAAGATGCCATTTAAGATTTTAAAGTGAGGGTGACTGGGGGCTAGGGGGTAAGTTTTACAGACGTCAACTATATATCAAAAGCTGTCCCCCTTGCGTCATAAATTTACGTGTCTCGGCGTTTTTTCATAATTCTATTCGTTTCTTAGATATTTGAGGTGGCTCGTTCTTAAATGATCACACTGTATAAAATAACGTCAAACCGTCTTACCGTTTGTGAGTTGTTCTCTGTTACATTCCATTTGTGGTTAAAATGAGCAGCTAATGGGTAATTTTAAGTTATTTTAATATCAATTTTTCGAAGTAAATGGGATGAAGGGATCATTAAGTATATTATACAATAATTTCATCTCTCATCTTGATAGGTAATAAAAACTGTGACAGAAAATTTATAAATTCCATTAATTTTGGCGTTCATCCAGTAGTTGCACAAGTGAGGTATCGTTGGAAAGCTTATCCATATGCTGTTTCAAACATGATATAATATACAGGATGTACCATTTAAAAACTCAAGTTATAAAGATTTCGTGTAAGTCAAACACAGTGTATAACACTAAAGTTTAGAGTTAAATTTAACAGAGTACATACATGCATTTTAGGTAGGTACTTCATCTAAAATATCAGCCTCTTAAGTATTTGGTTTAGGCGAATCGTAACACCACTATAAATAGATATTTTTTTACAGACAAAAATTATTATTTCGCTTAGGTATTATAAATAATTGTCTCTTAGTCGAGGGCCCTATCTAACCGTAAAGTGAGATGGTACCCTTTTCATTGATGAAATATAAGAACAGTGTGTACCAGTGGCGGCTTCTCCTTAAGGTCAATTGGTCAATGACCCTCCTAAAATATTCTAATCATAATTTTAATAAAAATATTTTTGTCCAACAATCTCAAATTTAAAATCTTCAGCGGTCTGCATTCCCAGCAATATTAAAAATATATCTTATATCGCCAATACTGTCGACGACCCCATGAATGTTTTGTGACAGATTTGAGTTAATCACACAGGGTAGTTCTTATGTGAGTAATCTTATCCAATGATTTTTTGTGTACCTATGTGTAGTAATTTGTTACTATCTCTTTTTTATGTTTTTATTTGTTATAAAATTTGTATACGCTGTGAATTTTTGCTATCTATCTTTTGCTACTAAATGAAAAAACATGAAGCATTTAAGACTAGCATTGTTTTTATTTAATAATTCTACAAGAATTGTTAATGTACCTAAAAAAAATAATAAAAATGAGGCAAACCAGTAAAATAATAATACTAAAAATATCAATAAAAAATGATCTGGTATAAGAAAAATATTAAAAAGGCGATCATTCTTAAGGCATCCAAAAATGTTCCAGTTTAAAAATGAATACTATGCGGCGCTAACAGTGTTGCTTCTCGATTCTTTTTAGTTAATGTTCAATTCATAAATAAAACATTAAAAGTTGCATTCCTTTCTGCTCTAAAACAGAAAATATTTACATCCGACGTCAAAAAGGAAGTAAGCAATAGGTGTCTTCCAAGCCGGTCTGCCACTGATTGATTAGCCGAAGCAGCTTAGATCGAATTAAATGACTTCATACGAACTAGGGATGCAACGTTTAAACGTTTAACCGCCCGTGTGGACACTACCCGTTTAGGGGAACGTTTAAACGCAAAGCAGATAAAATTTAGATATCATTAAATTTCAGATAAACAAAGCCGTGGCTAGTGCTGGGCGCGCACCGCGTATAAGAGCAAAAGCAATGCGGCCCCTTAAATATTGTAAAACCGTCATGTACTTTTCAAATTTATTGTTTGCATCCCTTTGAGGACTTTCGCCGCGACCATATCATTCAACGGAATATGTGTTATTTTATGATTTATAACCCAACTTTTAAACGACGTTTGATTTTTTTCTAATTATTGAAGTTTCAAAACAATATTGCAATATTAGTAAGTTTCGCGTAGGGTGCGCGTTTAAACGCCGTTTAAACGTTTACGAGAAATCGCTAAACGTTAAACATTGCATCCCTAAAACGAACCCAACCGAATTAACCAAGTGTTGGCAACCGTGTTTGAAAGCAACCCAGAATTGGTTGGTCTGCTCGGTTTGTCCAGAATTTCTCTGACAAATCAAACAGTCCAGCAAGAACCGCGAGGAGGTCAAGAGTGTTGCTGGGGATGGGATGGGGAAGGTTTCCAATAACTATGGGAAGGGAAATAATTATTACAAACTTAAGAACTATGCAGGTACCTGCATGCCACTAAAATTCATTAGTCTAAGATACTTAAGCGATAACTAAAGATAAGAAACTATAGTTAAAAATAATATTAGCCTTGTTTATAGATCTATAAACAAAACACTTAAATAAAAATGGACAGCTGTGTTCTTCTCCTGAAATTTCAAACACAAAACATGAAATAAAAGTAAACTGTAATTCTGAAATAAAAAAGAAGTTAATTAAACAAACAAATAAAAAAACGATAAACTGAAAGAAAATGCATATAATGCTGAAACAAATAAAAGGTTATTGGATAAAACAATTAAAAGCAATAAAAACGAAAGCAAAACCTCCCTTTTCATAAAGCAGAAGAAAAATATACTAAATAAACCTCTGGAATGAAAGTAAACATTAAAGCTGAAACAAATTAAAGTTAAATGAAATGTATCAGACCCTAGAACCAAAAACAGATATCTGTATTTTCCTGAAATGAGAAGCGGATTAATCGTTAGTTGTCACAAATTAGGTGGACAAAGATAGCTGAAACAAACATGTTGATTCCGAAACAAAAAGTGAAAGAAAATATATACATACAATTATTGCTGAAATAAAATTACAGGTTACATTGAATAAAATAAAAAATAAAGCAAAGTATATATGCATATCGAAAAATATGATTCCCGCTAAGTAAACCTGGAATAAAAGTATACATTAATGCTGAAACAAATTAAATATTATAGGCACCTATAATATAGCAAATTGTATGTCAATTGAATCGAAATAGATGCTCTATTTAACAAAATAGAAACTTAAAATGGCGTGCATAAGAAAAGTAAAGTTGATGACCTTACCTAAATCCACGAAGGTGTTTTTTGGCCATAACTCTTATAAAATTTGAGTGCTGTTAACTTTTCTAATAAGTGCGATATCCTTCCCATGATGGCCCTCGAAAAAGAATCGACCCTGTACTTTTATATATCCTCTTAAGAAAAACATCAATACTTTTGTAAATGTTACACAATAATCCTGAAAAAAATAAAATACAAAATTAATGCTGAAAACTTCATTAAACGAGAAAAAAGAAAAAACAAGATAGTTGCAAGCAACATACCCGTTATTTTCTTGAAACAGAAAAAAATAGGTACATACCTCTGAAATAAAACAACATAAATACCAAACTTTAGAAATGAAAATCATTTTCCTGAAACAGTAAAATATGTTGATTGGTAATGTAACGACTTACTTTTAAAATAAAAATAATTCTTATGTTGAAAAATAAACAAAATAAGTAACAAACTCTAAAAGGGAAAATAAGTACCTATTTGCATCCCCCTGAAACAAAAGGCAGAATTGAGTACCTACTATAGTTTTTGCATGTCATAAACAAACACTGAAGAAAAGGATAATATTAATTCTGAAACAAACAAAAGTTAATCCAGTGAAATGAATTAATATACAAAAGAAAAATGTACGGAAAAACTATCCCGTTTTCTGAAACAAAAAAATAGATTAATAAAACAAATCCATGCCAAAAATTACTACATGCGTACCTTGAATTTATCCTGAAAGGGTGACACACACTCTAATAACACAACACACATTTAGAATAATTTGGTACCCGATTCACTGAAAAACCGATATTTTTGGAGAGAACATACAGCATAACATTTTCCCACAATTTTTAATAAATGCGCAATAATAGAAATAAAGAAAAATATCAGAAATACAAAAGAATAATGACTGACCTTGCCAGCTACGATCCGACGCTCCGATGAGACAAGCTGTAACAAGAAGAAACAAAATATAATAGGTAAGATATAAATATGGCAGTTTTTTAAAAAAACAATACAAAAAGTGTTGTAACTATAATACAAAATTTAAAAAGACACTTACATCGTAACCAGCTTACTTTACGATCCAAAATCCAGATCCAGTTCCAGGAGGGGGCACTTAATTTTAAATTAAATCGCGATTTTTCTAATCTCTACGCGAAACCGAGCCGTTTGCTTTCCCGAATACCGGATTCACGCACCCACTTTTGATTTTTTAAATATTTGCATTCATTTCATTTAATATTTACCTGTTTTCTCAGCACTAACTGGTAACACCCACTGTATACTTGATAAATTGATAAATTAGTTATGCCGCAAAAAATATGATTTTTATATTTTTCATAATAATTAGCATCGATTTTTCAAAATTAAGCAAGATTTTAATGGTGGTCCTCGAATTTGTACCGTGACAAAATTAAATTATAATATTGTAATATTTATGTTAATAAAAAAAAATGTCCCTGACCTTGCCAGATATGATCTCATTCCCTCCACGAGATACAGCTGTAACAAAAGAAAAAAAATTAAACATTCGATTAGAGCACTGATGGTGTTTATTCTTAAAGTGCAGTGAATTATAAACAGACGCATTAAAAAGCCAATAAAATACAAATTTGCCCAATATCTAATTTTGAGAATACCTGGCACCTATGTCTTATCGGTTACCTATCAATAAGGTAAAATTATTTACATGCAGGTAATTTCCTGTAAAAACAAAGTTTGGGCATTTTTCTAAGTTCTGGATGGCAAAATAAGAGAAATTCTCTAAAAATGGTATGAAATTACAGCAAAAATCCGAATTTTGAAGGTGGAATATGTAAACAAATGTGGTTTGTGAACGTGAACATCCTGTATAGGTACATCAAAATAATTTTATCAGAAGCTTCGCGGACATCAAAATAATTTTATCAGAAGCTTCGCGGGGTTCTCCATAATATACACGTAAAATTTCATGTTTGTATCTTGAATAGAATCAGAGATATGAGCATTATATTGGCCCACCCTGTACAGGTCAAAATATTTATTTTCAGATTATTGAGCTAAATAAAAATACGCAACTTTTATCTGAATTTATTAAGAACTGAAAAAAACGCAATCCTTTCCAGACAAACACAAAAAATTCAAACAATGTGATTTGATGCAAAAAACATTGAAAATATTTGCTTGAAAAGAATGCGTCATTTTCAAAACAAAAAGTGGCTGATGATTTTTAGTAGATAAAAATTCTTACATCACACCAAGCCGTATCCTAACTCCATATCCAAATTCCACTCCATTTCGGTCACTGTCCACACTCAAATAATAAATTATTTCGATTTTCGATACGTAATTTCGTTAGAATCTGCTACCATTATTCACTTTTCGGCAGAAAACTTCGTTTGTAATTTTCGAGCAAACGGCAGTTGATTCGAAAACTTAAAGTAATGCACGCAGCCGCAAGAACATGCGATCGTTGAAATTGCGCTAAAGTTATTATTTACAACACACAATAATTATTAATTATTATTTGTTATAATATTATATACAAACCGCATAATGCAGACGTCCGCACAAAATCACAGTAGACGATAAACTGAAGGTGCATTATGTTTAAAATAAATGAGAACGTTTTTGTATAAAAACAATAAAAGAATTGGTTGGCTCACTCAGGCAGTTTTTGTACATTTTATGCTAAAAGAAAAGGAAATATTTCTGCCAGTAGTCAAGGAAAAAAATTTACCAACTTGAATACTAATTTAAATTGATAGGCTTTTTATGCCGATTATACAAGAACACTTCTGGGAGGAAGATTCAGATTTATTCCAAGAACTGGGTGTAAAACATGAAATTATTAGGTTATTAAGTGGTTAAAAATGTCCCCTTTTCGGAAATTATATTGTTTATGCAAGTAGTCTAAAAAATAGGTACCTGCCTATCCTATACAGGGTGCACCACCTAAACGTATGTATTTCTTCTGTTGCACCTTTTTTCCTTTATTATACACTTTACAGAAAAATATTGAATGAGAAACTTCTTGACTTTTGATTCTCTCTTATACGCTTCTCGGATTCAATGAGCTGGAATATTTGTGAACAAACATATTTGTTGAAATCTGGAGCCTTGGATAACAATATTCCCTCCTACATCGTACCAGATACCTAACATAAAATAATAAAACATAAAATTGTTTCAGCAGCATTAAAAATAGTTCAGATTCCGCAGCTAGAGATATTTTGGGTCATAAACAGAATGAAAATAGAAAACCCTGGATAACAAAACATATTGTGAGTCTAATAGAGGAAAGGCTAAAATAAAAAATAGGTTAAATGAAAGAGGGAAACAAAGATTTAAGGCGATCAAGTGGGAATTTATTCGGAAATGTAGGAAAGCAAAAGAGCAATGGATCGATAATAAATGCAAAGAAGTGGAAGATATTTTCTAAGTAGGAAAGTCTGATGAAGCATATAAAATATATAATGTAATATAAAATAGATTGCTTGCAGGCAGAAATCTTAAAGTACGCAGGCCAAGAGGTAGTAGATCGTTTATTTAAATTAGTTAGACGCATATACCTGACAGGCGAGATTCCAGAAGATTACAAACGGAACATCATACTAGCTTTGCCAAAAAGGAAAGGCGCGGATAGGTGCGAAAATTTTAGAACTATCGGTTTAACTAGAATTGTGCAAAGGAGAATGGAGAAAAGGGCAGAATAAATATTAGGAGAAGATCAGTTCGGATTTAGACGAAATAGAGGAACGCGGGAAGCCATTCTAGCTTTACGAGTAATTATAGAAAAAACAATAGAAAAGGGATGTCCCAGAACAACGGGGCGATTTTTCTGGAGCATATTATATAGTTTGGATCAAAATAACACTTAAAGTATGTATAACTTATTTTCTAGGACGCAGCCCTTTGAAGCTAATCACCCTTGAAGGTCAAGTCCTGAAGAAGGTTTTTGCATAAGCGGCTAGCCATACCAATCGTACTTTGGTTCCCTGACTTCCGCATGCGTCACAGCATTACATTATAGTTATACGTCATACTTAGGTTTAAGGACTTCGTTAGTCAAGACTGATTCAGCGGCGACGGCAGGTAGGAAGCTATCGCATAGAGCTGGTAATTTGGTATTCTCTGCCCGGGTGGATCGGCTCCCGTAGAGGTTTAGTTTTGAGGTTAGGTTTTTACATGATCTTTTTTGCAAAAAATGCGTGTGCCTGGTGCGAGAGGGCAGCTAAGGTCTCCATTTAAAATGAGGGTCTGTTTTAAAAAGTTTCCGCATGCGGAAGTCAGGGAAGCAAAGTACAATTGGTATGGCTAGCGTCTTGTGTTTTTTGCTGGTAACTTCCGAATTACTGTATCGAATGTTATAAAATTTGGACGGTAGACATAGTAAGGAAAGTATCTGTGATCGAGTGGCATGACATCTTTTGTATATATTATCTAGGAAGCCGGGGGTGGAACACCCCAAATGCTTTTCACCCCTTAACTTTTACGTTGATGCTTTTAGCGAATTTGAAATTTGAAGATGTGTATAGAAGGTTGCAAGATATTTGGCCCTAACTCCAGATTAAGTACTTTAAAATGCATTTGTGATACGTAATCACTGACCCCTTTTAATGACAATGTAAACATGCAAGAAAACAGGTCCGGATTACAGATATTTAAAAAAATCACAATGTAACAAAATATAATTAAATTTATTGGTATTATACACATATATTTACACTGTTTAAGAATTTCCAATAATTTTATGGCTATGTTATGGCACGGTAAATTTATTTATTATGGTATAACAGTAGAAAGGCAGGCCCAATTATCTTGCAACCTACTATACAGACGTATATATTTTTAGTATTAATTATAAGTTCCAAAATCAAAACGACCTCCTTGGTTACTGACCCACGAGCCGCCACTGGTGTGTACCGGTAAACGAGTCATCCTGTATAACCCAAAATAATTTTAAGTCACAAAGCTCTTATGTTAGAATAATTCTCCTTAATAACTTTATTTCGAAGCATCCAAAACTTAGTTTAGCCGAAAATCTACGTTTTCACTTAAATGGAATATCCTGTATGCATACGCCGAATTTTCTGCAACTGGGCATCGAACAGTTCTAAGCGGCAGAGGTTATACGCTTTTATTTCTTGTTGAAAATTATTAAATTATTAATATAAACATAAATTATGGCATTCTGCAAATAACTGAAGAACTTTAGTAGGAAGATCGTCATCCATCAGGACTAGTCGCCTTCTCAGCTTTCCTATACTTCACAGCTTATTTACATACAATTATAAATAATAACATCATGTTCAGTGTTACTATGGCATTAATCTTGGAAAAGTCTGCTCAGAACTAATTTGCTTTTGCTGCATATTTATAGAAACATTGTAGAAATAACTGATGAATATAATGTGGATTTTAGGTGAAAATGTTGCTTATACTAGCATCCTTACTCATTATTCCTTTATCTGATGCTTTATGCCCGGTATATACGCCACCGTCGATGTTGCTGAACAGGGCTACCGATCCAAATTATTTCCTTCCTAAAAACATAAAGCCGCTACGTTATGAAATCACGTTAGAACCAAACTTAGAACAAGGAACACTGAAAGGCAATGTTATAATTGACTTACGAGCGCTGGAAAATACCAACAATATTACGCTTCAGTTAAGGTATGTTACAATAGACAATAGTTCATTGCAAGTGCTTCACTCGTCAGGAGAAATACTTCACGTCAGTCCTTCTTGGGAAAATTATACGGAACTATACACTGTAAACTTATCGGAGGAACTGGTAGCCAATGAGGAATATAAGCTCATTGCAGATTACGATGGACTCTTGCATACTGACAACGGAGGGTTTTATTTGGGAAGATATGAGGATGAGGCAGGAAACGAGAGGTAAGTGTAAACCGAAAGAAATTGAAAAAAATGTCATTGTCATTTTTCGACTGAAGTGTTGGCATTTCTTTCCTTTTGTTTTGGAAAATGCCAGCCAATTTTTGACGAAAACTGTATTGACCATCGTATATTTTTTCAGGTTATTTGCAACTACACAGTTTGAATCAACAAACGCTAGAAGAGCTTTCCCATGCCTGGACGAACCGGCACTAAAAGCAACTTTCGTCGTTCATATTATCAGACCTGAAGAATACACGTCCATTTCCAATGAAGTTCTAATTGGCACAGAGTAAGTTTTTCTAAATACTTACTTAGTTAAACAAAATACATGTCTATATTTTGTAGTAACGTTGAAGGGAAATTTAAGGATAATTACAAGGAAACTGTTACTATGTCTACTTATTTGGCGGCGTTCGTAGTTTCGGACTTTCAAAATATATCATATGGCAACCAAAGAGTTTTTGCAAGACCATCTGCTATCAAGGAGGGTCTTGCCGACCATGCCTTACGTTCTGGAATAGGCGCACTCAATCTTATAGGTGATTTTGTCGGAGTTAATTACAATCAAGAAAAATTAGATCAGATAGCATTTCCCGACGATTATTTCGCTGCGGGCGCCATGGAAAACTGGGGGCTAGTCACATACAGGTAAAACCTATAGGAGGGTGGAAACGTTCAAACTTCCTACAATTGCACCATTACCAACTTCAATATTAGCCCCGTTTCAGTTGACAAAACAACTTCAGGTCAGAAAGATATCTTTGCGCGAGTACCCATATGTTCAATGTTAATTTTTCCATATTCAGACGCCACTGCATACCTATTCAATGGGGAAAACCCGCAAATTTTGAAAATGATCCTATTGAATAGTTTACTATCCAAAACAAATTCCGCAATTTTCGTTTTTTATATTTGAGACTAGTAGTTAGAAAATGACAATACTGGGCCAGGCCATCGAGTTCTCCAGGTGCCATCCACTTCTTCGGCAGTGACCTTGAAAGAGACCAGAGGCTGCTGAAGGAGTCCTTGAAGAAGAAGTGGAAGTCATGTCTTCAGCAATGACATCTTCAGCAGCCTCTGGTGTCTTTCAAGGTCATTGCCGAAGAAGTGGACATGTCTTCAGCAGCGTCTGGTGTCTTTCAAGGTCATTGCCGAAGACGTTGTCTTCAGCAGCAGCAGCAGCCTCTGGTGTCTCTCAGAAGAAGAGCCTCTGGTGTCTTGCCATTGCGCACCCAAGCCGCCATTTTGTGGTCTTTGGCTGTGGGTCAGGCGCCTGCGCCGGGGCTGTCGCGTACAAAGCGCGTGTTGCTCATTGTTCAGGCCAGTCCATCCAGGTGCCATTCACTTCTTCGGCAATGACCAGAGGCTGCTGAAGGAGTCATGTCTTCAGCAACGGTGTCTTTGGGGCCTTTGGCCGTGGCTCAGGCGCATGCGCCGGGGTTTTCGCAAACGTTCTGGAAATGACGCCGACCGGGATTCGAACCCGGGTCCCCACGCACCGGAGCCCTCGCTCCAACCAACTGAGCTAATCGGCGGCCCACAAGCCCGTCTTTCAAATCATCCGTATATACTTATGATTGTAAACAGAAGTTACAGAATTAATATTTATTTTCTCGGAAATTTACAATTGTTTATACTAAATAAATATTGATATTAAAGTTTAAGAAAAAAGCACGTTCGCCGCCGATAAGAGATGTTATAATTGTTTTTATTATGGGAAATAACCTTTCATCTTGCCGATAGGATATGTTTGTTTAGGTTTGATCCCACGCTCTGCATGTGCATTTAATACGTTGTAGACACTACAAGGTGACCCGTTTGTTTGTTTGTATTATTACAATAAAATAACATTCTAGAATATTCTTCTGATTGTTTATTTGAAATTACTTGTTATCTTAATGCGTTTCGGACACGTGTGGGAAAAAAACATTCTAGAACATTCTCCAGTTTGTTTATTTGAAATTACTTGTTATCTTAATGCGTTTCGGACACGTGTGGGAACCATCTGATTGATATATGCAAACATCTTAGTTCTCGGTAGTAGAACATTCTACATCGCTAATTATTTGAGAACAGTAGTCTAAATTTAGGCTAACCCCTACGTAAAAACTATGTCATGTGGGGTGTCAAATTAAAGGACTCGACTAGAGGTATCCGAATATTGGGGTAGATTTTAGGGGTGGTTTTTGGGGGTGGTTTTTGGGGGAGGTTTTTAGGGGTGGTTTTTAGGGGTGGTTTTTGGGGGGTGGTTTTAGGGGTGGTTTTAGGGGTAGCTTTTAGGGGTGGTTTTTAGGGGCGGTTCTTGGGGTGGTTTTGGAGGGTAATTTTGGGGGTGGTTTTGGAGGGTGATTTTGGGGGTGGTTTTTAGGGATGGTTTTTAGGGGTGGCCACTCACTGACCGCGCCTCCGGCCACGCTCCTTGCCCCGCCCACCTAGATCATGTAGGGTATCAAATTAATCAGCTCGATGAGACAAAAAGGAATCTATAATTATTCTCCTACTTCCGAATTCTTATCAGTAGTTGTCTGTCTGTATGTCTGTCGGTCCGTCTGTCTGTCTGTCTGTCTGTCTGTCTGTCTGTTTCTCCGTTTGTCTGTCTGTCTGTCTGTTTGCGAATACAGCTGTCTGTTGACACAGACAGCTGTATTCGCAAACACCATGGCTGATGACACGAGCAAGAATAAGACTGCGCATGCGCACGGTTCTATGGAGAGTATTTAAGCAAGAAAATTAACGGTGCTGTCAGTTAGTACTTGTGCTTCAACAAGGGAACCGCATTTGAATAATGACACACATAAACGTAGACACGTTTCGTGTTCTGGACGGTGCTGTTTTGGATGAGTCAGCACGCCGTGTCGAGGTGCACGTACATCAGCCGTTCGTGACAACAACATTCAACGCCAATGACGAAATTCGCATACCAATCCACCAACAAGACGTTTACGTACTGCCGCATCTAAGCAGCATCTACATAGAGGGCAGGTTCATCAAGGGTGCAGGAGGCGGAAATGCGGCTTTAACAAATAACGCCCTCAGTTTCCTCTTTGACGACGTCCGCTATGAAATAAACGGGGTGGAGGTGGATCGAACAAAAAACGTGGGCATCACGAGCACACTGAAGGGTGTAGTTTCTCTGAATGTGGGTGAGGTAGGTGCCCTGGAGAATGCCGGCTGGACGAATACGGGAGACTCACCGAGCCACCTTATCGACGCGAACGGGAACTTTAACGTGTGCATCCCGGGAAGAATCCTGCTGGGATTCTTGGAAGATTACCCCAAGATTCTGTTAAATGTGTGTCACGAGCTCATTTTGACTCGATCGAAAAACGATAGGAACGCTTTCGTGGGTAACGAGGACACCAGAATTGAGTTGAGCAAGGTTCATTGGAGGGTGCCGTACGTCTATCCATCGGATGCTGAATACCTAAAACTTCTCAATATTGTCGAGGAAGAGAGAACGTTGCAGATATGTTTTCGCAGCTGGGAGCTGTACGAGTATCCGGTGTTGCCGCAAGCTACGAAACAAACGTGGGCCGTCAAGACTGCAACACGGTTGGAGAAACCCCGCTACGTTATTGTCGCCTTCCAGACGAATCGCAAAGCGAATTTGGACACGGATTCAAGCAAATTTGACCACTGCAATCTGACAAACGTCAAACTGTACCTGAATTCTGAGTGCTTTCCCTACGAGAATTTAAACTTGGATTTCTCCACGGGGAAATACGCCCTGCTATACGAAATGTACCAGAACTTCCAGAGTTCATACTATGGAAAAGTTGGCGAGCCGTTATACGGCAAGGAACAGTTCAAGGATCTAGCGCCCATCGTGGTAATTGACGCATCAAAGCAGTCGGAAAGCATCAAGCCTGGACCCATAGATATGCGTCTAGAATTTGAGTCGAGCGAGAACTTTCCGCCCAACACAACCGCATACTGTCTCATCCTGCATGACCGCATCGTTGAGTATACACCGGGTAATGAGTCGGTCAGAAGAGTGGTATGAGAAGCTGCAGGGCTTCGATTTGCCCAGAAAATGCACGCATGCCTACTCTGTATACAGATTATAGTTTTAATTATATTAATGTAAAAATATATTCAACGTTTTTATTTTTGCGAAAACCCCGGCGCAGGCGCCTGGGCCACATCCAAAGGCCCAACAGCACCTAACAACAAGATCAGTTCTGATTGGATGCTGCCCACAACCACTCTAATTGGCTGTTGCCCCGCCCACTCTCATAGCCAGAGCCCGGCGCATGCGCCTGAGCCACGGCCAAAGGCCCCAAAGACACAGTTGCTGAAGACATGACTCCTTCAGCAGCCTCTGGTCATTGCCGAAGAAGTGGATGGGGCCAGGATGGACTGGCCTGAACAATGAGCAACACGCGCTTTGTACGCGACAGCCCCGGCGCAGGCGCCTGACCCACAGCCAAAGACCACAAAATGGCGGCTTGGGTGCGCAATGGCAAGACACCAGAGGCTCTTCTTCTGAGAGACACCAGAGGCTGCTGCTGCTGCTGAAGACAACGTCTTCGGCAATGACCTTGAAAGACACCAGACGCTGCTGAAGACATGTCCACTTCTTCGGCAATGACCTTGAAAGACACCAGAGGCTGCTGAAGATGTCATTGCTGAAGACATGACTTCCACTTCTTCTTCAAGGACTCCTTCAGCAGCCTCTGGTCTCTTTCAAGGTCACTGCCGAAGAAGTGGATGGCACCTGGAGAACTCGATGGCCTGGCCCAGTATTGTCATTTTCTAACTACTGAGACTTATTTTCGTCATAATTAAATACGAAACATGCATCACACTTGTAACACAATATTTGAATGACGCTCTGACGTACGGATTAGGTAGGGATTTTCACATGCGCAAACCGATCCGTTAGCACCTTGAGCCCCCGCTCATTCTTCGACTCCTCCCCACTTGATCCAGGGAGACGCGTTATACCACGGCGCAACGGATAGGCCTCCTACGTCACAGAAAGCGCGCGTCTTAGCCCTCCCGGTTATGCTGCTTTTCTAGTTGCATGTTTTTCATTTAGCACGGCGCATAATCAAAATTTTTGCTTGGTACGCGATACATATTTTATTTGTGCTTGATATTACAGTACTAAAAGTTATAAATTCGATTAAGCGGGTCTTCCCCATTAAATGCACCAAACATATTTACTTATTGTTTCAGGGAAAGCTACCTGTTATACTCCAAAGAAAGATCACTGACTAGCGAATTGCAGAGAGTTACCACTGTAATTTCACACGAATTAGCCCATCAGTGGTTTGGAAATTTAGTTACCTTAGCATGGTGGGACTCTCTTTGGCTTAACGAAGGCTTTGCCACTTACTTTGAATGGTTCACAACATCTCAGGTAAATAATTCTACCAGTTATAACATAGGATACCCTGAGCGTGAAAGCGTAACGGCCTACAGCTAATGCCGCACTTCCACTAAGCGGACAAAACAAAAACAAAACAGGAACTCGGTCCGTTTGGGACAGTCCGAGGACAAAATGCGAACTGTTCGCGGACTTCGTGTAACACTTTCCGGACAATTTTGTCCATTTTTGTGTTTTTACAAACACGAACACAGTCCCGGCGAAAGTCGGTAATGATCAAAGGGTCTGTGAACTGTCTGCAGACAGTCCTTTTGGTCGAAACAGATGTTCCTGTCCGAGTGCCCGCACGTGCTTTTTTCTGAATTTAATTTAGTAAGAGCAAAACGTTGTTGAGCCAAAATTGAATCTCTGAAGTTGGTCTTCTTATTACTTATAATGGGGCTGATTAAAAACAGTAAGTTTTCAAAGTCCGTGCTGGACATTCTTAAAAAGTTTTTGAAACTAGATCTTAGTTCACCACTTAAGGCAATTTCGTCATCTCTTAAATCTTGTAGTAACATTTTCGTCTCTTCTTCTTAGCGAGGGTTTTATCCAAAATCGAGGTTTCTTTCATTTCTTCTTCTGTAATAAAATATATGCAGCACCCATCAAAAAGAAAAGCTCGCATTCTTCCTCTGATCTTGTTACCCGCCACATATTCAACTGCCCGAAAGTCTTTCTAGTACGACCGCCTAATCTTTAATGAAACCAAACAAAACAGAATATTCGTTTGTCCGCTCGGTGGAAACATAAGTCCGAGAAAAACAAAACTGTTCACGAACAGTCCTGACGAACAAATCTGTACCTGTTTTTGTGCAAACGAACAGTTCCTGTTTTGTTTTTGTCCTGTCCGCTTAGTGGAAGTGCGGCATAAGAAGTAACTGTCTTACTGTTTTGTTCACAAAATGGCAGTTTGAGATATGTTACAACTTACAAGACCCTCGATGTTACAGTACTTATAAATCACATTTCGTTTAGGTACCAAAATGCTGACAGGTAACTCGGCCCTGCGACTGTAATTTTCCACAGTCTCATTTTTTCTTGAATATATTGGGTTCCTTGTATTCCTCCTTATATCTTCCTTTTCTGCTTCTGCAAGCTCCTTCTTTCGAACATACAATAGACGGATCAAGAACTTTGACGTAAATTCAACAAAGTGAAGGTACAGCCATGGGAAATTGCCTCTCTCCTTTCATTGCAGAAATTTTCATGGGCAAATTTGAAACCCAATTGAAAGATGAGCTCCCATATTTTCCAAAAGTATGGGTGAGATATGTAGACGATATATTTGCCATTTTTGACACTAGTAAATGTAACGTTGAAGATTTTTTGAACGACTTAAATAGTAGATTCAATTCAATCAAATTTACCCACGAAATAGAAAGAGAAGGACAGCTCTCATTTTTGGACATTTTGGTAATTAGGAAAGACAGTAAGTTAGAATTTGACATCTATAGGAAAGAAACCAGTACAGTTCGGTACATAACTGCAGATTCGAACCACTGCAGTCAGCACAAAGAGGCTAGTTTTGGTTAATAGACTGTTGAGTCTACCATTATCCATTGAAAGATACCACAAGGAAGTAAACACAATTAAAGATATAGCGAGATGTAACGGTTTCGATCCAGAAATTGTCAATAGGTTAATTAGGAAACGTAAATTTAAAATGTTATTGCGAAATTTCACCACTTTAAATGGGGAGAATAAAATTATTAATTTATAAAAATACCATATGTACCACAGATAGAGGTATGAATACTATTTTCGGGAAAGCAGTCTTCAAAGTGGTTCACACTTCGAGCAACAATTTACAAAATCTACTTGGAAATGCGAAAAATAAAACGGAACCCATTCATAAAGCGGGAATTTACGAAATAGCATGCGGAAATTGCGAGACAAAATATATCGGGCAGTCAACTCGATCTATTTTAACCCGCTTGAAGGAGCATCAAGCCCATTATAAATACGGCCGTCCTGATAAGTCTAGCATGGCGTCACACGCGTTGGAAACTGACCATAAATTCAATGTCAATAATCTCAAACCCATAAAACCAGGAAATAATAAATTTCATTTTAACGCTTTGGAAGTATAGCGATATATAAAAATAAACGTATAACAATAATTATTGTCCGATTCCGAACTCGACCCTGTATAGATTTATCAGGTAGATAGAATTAAAACTCGTCATAAATACGTACCTTCAAGTTCTAGGACACCAATTTTATTGCTCTTATGTTCAAAATAGTTCTAAGAAACCCTGTAGGTATGCCGATCCCTTTCGCTTGGTAGACCAATTTTGTTGCTCTCGTGTTCGAAGTGGTTCTAAAATTTCATGGAACTATTTTGAACATGGGGGAGAGATGGAGTTGGTTTCTTGAGTGGGATGGGCTGATGAAGAAACCCTATAAGTTAATCGATCCTCTTCACTTTAGGGGGTTGCGTATTTATAGCGATGTAATTTAAAATTTTCTTCAATTTTGTGAATTTTCTGGCAAATTATATACTTTTGAACAGTTATTATTAATTAAAATTTGCCAGAAAATTCACAAAATTGAAGAAAATTTTAAAAACAGACTGGCACAAATCAAACAAGGATTTTGATGTAATTTAAGTTTAGAGTTAGATTAATCTTCAACTCCTGAAGATACTGACATTGTCAGCGAAACACGTGTCGAGTTTAATTACGGTGTCACTGTCTTTGGCGTGTGGGGTTAACTTATTAAGAATTCATAGTCCTTCTTTCGACTTTCCCATCTTCCTTCTTATTAACGCTTTTTCTGTACCTTCACAAAATTGTCCTTTCCATTTCTCTAGTTTTCCTTCATTACCTAATGTTTTTGATAATCCACGTCTCGTACCCGTATAGTGCTGTTGCTTGTGTTAGGTCTATCTCGTTAGCCAAAGTCATGCACCTTATTTTTGGTTTTCCTCGATGTCATTTTTGAGTTCATCATTTTCAGTATTCACACGGTGAGTGTGATTCTCGGTTTTCATTTCTAATTTCTCTCTTCTATTCTTCCAGTTGCCTATCATATTATAAATATGCAGTTTATCGTTCGATGTTACTAGAGTTATTACTCGGTTTTTATTATAATATTTTTATTTCACTTTATATTTTCTACAACTAGGTTAAATAGTAAGGTTGACAGCGGGTCCATTGTGCTGGCACCAATCTCTCAAAATCTTTTCTGTGATGTAATTTTCTTCTGGGCTTTTGTTATTTTTCTTAAATTTAGGGGATCTTGGAAACCAGCAGAGATAGAAGGTAGGTTAAATGAGGAAAGAAGTGCAGTTCTTTGAGCTTAATAAATAAGCAAATTCAAATTTTCGAAAATTTGCATAGTCTGCTAGATAAAATAGAAAAATCAAATTTTGCGAGATTTAAAAATATTTTCTAGCCGGCTTGTAACACAAAATATGAAAAAATGGCAATGGAAAAAGTTGTACAGAATTAGACTTAATACTATCTCAAATAATCAAAAGTTGTATTATACCAGTCGTGTTCGAGAAATAATGCAAACTTGTGTTTTTTTTAATGGAAACCATATGCGACTATGATATCGCTAAATAGGATATTTTTTGCTGATTTCTGCGATATAACAGTGTCCATACTTATGTGAAAAAATTTTTCAGTTGTAGGGTATAAAATGCATGAAGATAAAAAACAATCGGTAACTGCAAGTTGAAGGTTTACTACGCCACCGTGATTCACTTATAGGTATATACTTATGTTATTTTTTTATTTTTTTTTGTTTTCCATGGATAAGTTGCATATTTCATTAACTTAAAATTGAAAAATGCTTACAACTCCTTCATTTTGTAAAATAAACGTGGAATATGATGTATTGCCGAAATCAGAAAAAATATCCTATTTAGTGGTGCCATAATCGCATATGGTTTCCATTATGAAAAACATCAGTTTGCATTATTCCTCGAACACGACTGGTATAATACAACTTTTGATTATTTGGGATGGTATACTAAGTCTAATTCTGTACAACTTTTTCCTTTGGCACTTTTTCAAATTTTGTGTTACAAGCCGGCTAGAAAATATTTTTAAATCTCCCAAAATTTGTTTTTTTCATTTTATCTAGCAAACTAGGCAAATTTTCGAAAATTTGAATTTGCTTTTTTATTAAGCTCAAAGAACTGCACTTCTTTCCTCATTTAACCTACCTTCTATCTCTGCTGGTTTCCAAGATCCCTGTAGTGAAAATCAAAAGAAACTCATCCTGTATGTATAGCTCTGTAGCCTTGCACCCCAAAATGCTTTCTCCCTTTTTATGCAGATTTTTTGTCGTTTCCTTCAGTTGTCCGTAAATTGCTTGATTTTTGACAGTATATATCTTCTTTATGCATTTGCATTCTATTTCAGCTCCTTTTCGCACTCTTCTTCAAGTCAATCTTCAACGATTCTTTACACCATTTATTTGCTACCTTTGCCACAACAGCCCGTATCTGTGTCCTTTCATAATCATTGTCATCTATTACTATTTCCATTTTCTCATCTTGCTTTCAGGTTTCTTTCAAATTGCTCTTTGTTATATTTTCTTATTATATCTTATTCTTATTCCTCTAGTACCTGTTGGTATATTTTCATTAGGTGCAACCAGAAAGCAATCAAAGTTAACATCAGCATCTCTATGACTTCGAATCTTCTTCACTGATCTCGTATATTTTTGCCTTTTACTAATAATGTAGTTAATATTATCTTCTATTACTTTTTGGCAGAAGTTCATGATGAAACAAATAAGTACACGAGTATAGTTTCCAGTTGATTTTCTGTATCTTTCTCTTGGGTTGTTTGTTCTACCTCCATTTTATCCGATTCCCCACTTAATAGAAATCAAGTTGCTACTTATATAATAATCAATTTTCTCCATCTAGAATAGTTCACATCTATCAAATTCTATATCATTTTCTTTCAATTTCGTTTTCTTTAAACTTGGAAAAACAATTTTCATTAAAAACCTATCACCTACTAATCTAAAATCGCGAAATATTTCAGATTTGTGCCGAGCTATATCTCTATTCGCTCGAGGATGCTAAATATTATGTTTTTAATGGCGATATATTACTTTGCAGCTTTATCCCGAATGGAGGATGATGGATCAATTTATAGTAGCCGTTGTTCAGTATGCATTAGACAGGGACAGCTACGACAACACAGAAGCTATGAATTACGCAACTGAATATCCAGGGGGAGGGCCACCTTCATGGGTTGCATACCAAAAAGGTAAAATAATATTTCTATAATTCAATTCGTTCGAAAAGTACTTATATAAAAATATATATGGAACGACCTGTATCGCATGCATTTTTGAATTGGATTAATTTTGTCTAAATTTCACAGTTTTTGAGCGTTTATTTGAAAATTTTGACAAATGTAGAGGCATTTTATGAATCAAATATCTTGGGTTTGAATAAATCTGTAGCACTGCTTTTGTGAGATGAAAGCATTAAAAAACCTAAAATATTACACTATAATACTATAATAGCACTGTAATGCATAAATTTTTAATTTCTGTGCAACTGGTTCATTTTAAAAACTTCGTTTCGATAGTGTTTAAAACGGAATTAGATTCCTTTTTTACATTTCAGCGGGATCCGTTATCAGAATGTTCGAACACTTCGTTACAACGGAAGTCTTCAGAAGGGCCTTAACAATATATCTAACAAACCAGTAAGTTGATCGTTTTTCAACGTATATAGAAATATTTATCTTCCACGTTGCAGTCAATTCGATGTCGTTATTCCGGGAGACCTGTACGAGGCCCTCCAGCAAGTCCTGACAGAATATAACAAAAATGATTTATTGGGAAATGAGGATGTATCATCCATACTTACAACTTGGGATACTCTTAAGGGATATCCCCTCGTCACTGCTGAAAGAAATTACGATAACGGGAATTTGGTCATTTCTCAAGTAAGTTTCTCTACCTCCACTATTGGTCCCTATTTAAAAATACAATTTTTGCAGAAAAAGTTTTTGATGAAAGACGCAAATAGCGACACAAGTGATATTTGGTATATACCTATAAATATCGCTTCTAATGCCAACGACATTGACTTCAGTAGAACTACGGCGGAATTATGGTTAAATCAAAAACAGCAAACTGTAAATTACGGGCAATCTGAGGGTTGGATAATTTTAAATAAACAAGTAACAGGTAAGTCAGTTCCATTTATCTAGTCATTAAAAACATGCTTACATGGTTTTCATTAAATACTTACGAAAACTGCTGATCATTAAATGCGTGAATTTTGTTAAATTGTTTTTAATATACTGCTATTAATGCATTATAAATTCATTATCGTAAGTTTTCACTAAGTTTCATAAGTCTAACAAAAATCATCAATGATGTACGGTTATCTATTCGGTAAAATGTGCAAGACAGAATATTCTAGGCACAGGAATTGCCAACTAAATTCGTTCTGTTATCTGTGTTCTATGTAAATGGTCTACTTTCATCTTCACCATTAATCTGCAGAGTTTACCAAAAGAAGATGTGACACTAATTCGCTTGTAATTGGTGCATTTATTCCACTGCCTTTTTTGCATAGGTTACAAGTATATTATACAAGATAAGAAGGACCAGTATGAAAATATAGGAAATAACAAGATATGCAGATTTGGTTAAATCAGAAAACAGATGCGTACTTAAAGGACTAACAATGTGATATTATATTTCGTTTTTGAGTTATTATGGAAAAATTGAATTTCGAGATTTTTTATTTTATTTGTTTCTGGCTTTAATATAAAAGTCAGGACGAAATTGACAATATTTTTTATAGCAGCTTTTAATGAACTTAAAAATTACATTATCAATTCTTTCTTTCGACGTTTCATCTTCGAGTAACCATCATCAACTTCATTTTTTTAAATACGGCCCTGATTTTCTGATGTCAAATTTCAGAAGCCCTTATGGTTTAATTACGTTTCGAGCCTTCTTTGATCATCATCAATAACTTTTTAGGTTGCACACTTGTATTTCTCATAATTTTCTAAAAATAGCTTCATACAGTAAGTTGGGCTTTTTTAAATGTCAATTAAATATTGAAATGCACTTCATCATGTCTGAATTATGAAACGCTAAGTTAATAACCATGACCAATATGTTCAACAAATAAATGAACAAAGGACTTACGGAAACAATAATAATGGCTGTAGTTAATATCTTCTTGTTTTACTTTTTGGTAGAAGTTCATGATTTAACAAATAAATACTTCGCGAACTACCAATATATAACGTTTTATTTAAATATTTTACCGGTTTCAGGATTCACAAAGATCCCATCATCAGAAATGTACGAAAAATTGTAAACAAATTATTATGACAGTTGACAAGGAAACTAAAATTGACAAAACAATACAAAGAATAATGATATCCATGAAAAAAGATAACTAGATAACTGAATTTCAGTATTTACCTACGGGGTATAAGAAAAACACAAAGGAAAATCGAATACCTCGTAGCTTGAAGGGAAAAAACAATGAATTTAAAGAAAACCATATTGGAAAAAACAATAAATTCAATTGAAAAAACCTTCAAGTGAAATATCAGAACAGAAAAAACTAAATAAACAAAATATCCATGGAATCTTGACAACTGCCAACTGCTAATCTTGAAATAAACTCTGTGGTCAAGTCTATGTGTTCTGTCTTGACAACTGCCAACTGCTAGAATTGTAATAAACTAAAAAAGAGAGAAATAAGTCAAAAAACGGCATAATGGCAAAAAAGAAATAAGTCAAGGATTAAGATGGAGAGACTGTTGTTGAATAATTAATTCAAGAATCAATCCTAATAATACCAATAATAAAACAAAAAGAAGAAAAAGAATCCCATATTGCCAAATAACCTCGAAGGTCCATGGTTTATATGGGCTAGCAAATAAACTGTAATTGATTATTGAACTAATGTCATAATGGCAATAAGAGAACCTGTCCTACCGAGACATGAGAATCATTTTGATCAAAAGACATTTACAAAAGTTTAAATAAACTAGATTGTATTAAATCTACTTGGTCATTAAGTAAGTTACAATTTTTATCATTTTTATGTTTATAAATTTCCATAGACTCTAATATATCTAACTGATAACTTTTTACAAAATTAAACAATAATTTAGTATTTTCTAAAGGAGGGAATCGATGATTGTTATCAAAGAAATGATTAGCAAAACTTGAATGATCGTTTTTTAAACGAAACGATCGTAAATGTTCATTATATCTAATACGTATAGATCTGCCAGTTTGTCCTATATAAATGCTGTTACAGTCTAAGCAATTTAGTTGATAAACACCTGTGTGGTCAAGTTTATGTGTTCTGTCTTTACTGTTAAATAGAATATGTGATAATATATTTGAAGGTTTAAGTGTGACCTGTATGTTGTTTTTTCTTAAAATACTGGCAATCTTTTCAGAAATATTTCCAAAATAAGTAATTCTGCAAAATTTGGTAACTTTATCATTACATAATTTAGGATATATGTTGTTACAAGCAATTTTAAATTTTTTATTGTTAATGATTCTATTGATGATTTCAATTTTAAAACCATTATTTATAGCAATTGTTCTAATTACATTTAGTTCTTTATTCAATTTATCCAAAGATAGTGGTACTGTAAAGGCCCTGTGTATCATAGAATTGTAAGCAGAAATTTTTTGACAAAATGGGTGAAATGAATTTGATGAAAGAGTAATATCTGTATACGTTGGCTTCCTAAAAATATCGAAAGTTATTTTATTATATTCATTTATTAAAGTTAAATCTAAGAAATTAATTTTGTGTTCAGTTTCTATTTCTTTTGTAAATTTTATTTTTGGGTGAATACTGTTCAAAAAATTTTGAAAATTGTCTAATTGTCTTGTTGTTCCTTTAAAGCAAGCAATTATATCATCTACATATCTGTACCAAAATAGAATATGTTGTTTGCCTAATTCTGAATTCATAATTTTTTCTTCAATATCTGACATGAAAATATCTGCTAATAAAGGACTAATTGGAGAACCCATAGCAAGACCTAAATTTTGAGTATAACATTTATTATTAAACTGGAGATAATTTTGTTCAATACAAAGTTGGAAAGCAGTAATAATATCATTTTTTATAACAATATTAGTATGAGTTTTATCTAAAATATTTTCAATTAATTTCAAGCATTCATTAGGAGGAATATTAGGGAACATATTTGTAACATCAAAAGAAACCAAAAAAGACCCTGTAGGAATATTTTTATTTTTGATATTGTTAATTAATTCTAAAGAATTTTTTAAACTAAATTTGGATTTAAAATTTGTTGTAGTTTTAAATATATTATTAATGTTTTTAGCTAAATTTCTTGTGGGAGCATTAATATATGATACTACTGGTCTTATAGGTGTATTAATTTTATGGTTTTTGATTAGTCCATATAATTTAGGGGCACGTGCATTCATATTAATTAATCTTAATTTTTCAAAATTGTTATCAAAAATACTGTTGCAATTTTTTAACCAATCCTTTAATTTAGTTTGAAAATGTTTTGTTGGATCTTTTTTTAGTTCAGTTAAGTTTTCATTTCTAATAAAATTTTGCATCTTTGTTATATATTCATCTTTAGGTAAAATTACTATAGCATTGGATTTGTCCGCTTTGGAAACTATCAAATTATCTTTATTAATTTTTTCTTTAATAGAATTAATGGTACTTTTATCAATTTTATCAATTTTATTAATGATTAAGTTTTTGTACTGAAAAGTATTATGAATTTTATTTCTAATGTTCTGAGAATCATCATCCTTTTTTAAAGCTACCTCAATTTCTGAAATTAAAATTTCGGTTCTATTAATATTGTTTATATTAGGGGCAAATTTTGGACCTTTTGATAGTAATTCTGTTTCATTTTTGTCAAAAACTGTATTACTGTAATTGATAAATTTGGAACTAAATATTGATTTATTAGAATTGTTGTTATAGACGTCAGTTTTGTTACAATTTTGAATATAGTTTAAATTTTCTAACTTCTTTCGTTGTGTAAGGTATTTTTTATGTATGACTTTACTAATACTGTCTCTAATTATGTCATCTAAACTGTCAAACTCTATAGCGTGTAATTTGTATGAAAGTTCAGAGTGTAAAACTTTAATGTAGTGATTTAATACGTATCTTTGTTTATATTGGGTTCTACATTCTTCTTTCAGCCAAGTTCTCTGGGCAGCTTTAAGTGCCTTCTCTGCTGCAATAGTGTTACTTCTCGTTGTGATATGTACATTTTTTAAAGCTTCTTCTAATTGCAGTCTCTGCTTCTCCTGTCTTCGCAATAATAATGGCATTTGAAAATGACCAATTTACTGTATAAACCTATTTAAAAAAAAAATAGAAATAATGCATCTCAGTAGATATCTCCAAAATTTCTTGATGATGGTCAAAGAAGGCCCGACACGTAATTAACCCATAATGTTTGGTACATTGCTGTATTCAGAATAAATAGGATTTCTACAATTTGACATCAGAAAATCAGGGGAGTATTCAAAAAATTGAGTTGCTGATTGTTCGAAGTCCAAACGTCGAATAAAAAATTATAATGTACTCATTAAGATCATTAAAAGTCGTTACAAGGCGAAGTTCGCTCTATATTTAATATTAACACAAGAAAAATATACATAAAATGAAAAAGACGAAAATTTAGTTTTTTCAAAATAGCACAAAACCGAAAAATCATATCAAGGATTTTTAGGCGTCACTTTGTTAGTCCTTTAATTACACAACTTCTTTCTCAATTAACCAAATTCGTATCTCTTCTCATTTCCTAAATTCCTATATTAACTCTATTTAACTTGGACAGGGTGTATATCTCTTCCCATTCATACTGTGGAAGAAATACTTAGCTTTCTACACACTTTTACCTATATTTTTAGGATTTTACAGAGTTAACTATGACGATACGAACTGGAATCGAATTATTGATTATTTAAATTCAGATGATTACGACAAAATTCACATCCTGAACAGGGCTCAACTTGTGGATGATTCTTTCAATCTCGCAAGATCTGGACTAATTAGCTACACCATCCCACTTACACTAAGCCAGTATCTTACTAGGGAAACGGATTACGTTCCATTCTATCCTTTTCTGCTCACAGTAGATTTTCTTAACAAGCAACTAGCTTCGGAAGATGAATATGAGTATTTCCAGGTAAAATGAATGTCGTGTAATGACTACATGGGCTTATAAAGGGCTAGCTTTGAAACCTGAATGAATTCAACGTGTGTGCCTCTCTGTATTTCAAGCAGAAACTAAGCGTCGCTTCGAAAAGAAGCAACGTTTTCAATAATTCTATATTCTCTGCTTTAACGCTTTATGTTTCGTCCAAGTATGGTTATTGTCAACTGTAATCATGATGTAAGTAACACAAAACTAAGTGTTTCGTTACTATTTCAGAATTATGTCTTAAGTCTTCTTCAAACGGCATATGAACATCTTGGAGTAGAAGAACTTGAAACTGATTCTCACACTGACAAAATGAATCGAGCAAGCATTCTCAGGTGGCTCTGTAATTTCGGAGATTCGGACTGTAGAGCAACTGCAGTGCAGAAATTTAAATCTTGGATGGATGATGGAACAAAAATAAGTCCTAACTTACAATCCGCTTTCTTTTGCTCTGCTATGTACGAAGCAAGTGAAGAGGAATGGAATTTCCTATATTCCAAATATGAAGAAACGCCAATCGTAGAATCTTCATTGCGGACGAGAATCCTCAACGGATTGGGATGCACTCAAAACGATGACTTAATTAAGAAGTATTAATAACAACGTTAAAATTCTGAATAATTAGTAGTAACATTTATCAATTTCACTGTCAAGGTTCTTAAGGATTGCCGTTGATACTTCCAGCACATTGGAGTCAAAACACCGAACAACAGTATTCTCATCCGTGTATAATTCAGGCAAGAAAGGGCTCTCAGCAGCATTCGAATACTTGTCAGAAAATTTCGACGATATTAGCAATTCGTAAGAAATTTTCTTTTACTTTTTTGTTTCAAATTTTGGTATATTTCCAACGAAGTGTTGCCTACCAATGTTTATACATTCATTCATTTTAGGGTGTCTTTGTCTACTGTTTTGAATGGAATAGCATCTCTATTTACTACAGATGATCAGTTAGCACAGGTAACCTTGATCGCATTTTGATAGCTTAAACTTACTTCCCCTATTATTATTACTATTTTACAGCTCAAAGTGTTGCAATCTCAACACACTTCTTCGAACATCGATTTTGGTTCAGCCATCGGCACAGTCGAAGAGAACATAAAATGGATAACTGAGAATACGGTTGAACTGAAAAGCTGGTTGGCAGAATATTACAGGAGCAGTGGACTGAAAATAGAAACAAATTTGGTGTTGTTACTTGCTGGCATTATTATCTTTTTTGTTGTTAAATAAGTAATTTTAATATCTGAGGTCCTTCTTTCTTTGTTAACGTTTCTATATGCTTCATATATTTGTGTCTCATTTTCATCGTATTCAATTGTAGGTACTATTTTTTAATTATGTATGTTGCACATAAGAAAGCTATTATACTCATACCTACAAAATCGGCAATAAAAAATATTGTACCTACCTATCGTTGTCTTACATATAAAAATGAAATGATTTCCGTCGGTAACGCCATAACTAATGAACGGCTCCACGGATTTGACTGATTTTTTTTTATTTCGTTGGTAATTGTGTGAGGATGGTTCATAAACAAAAAAATTGGAAAAATTAAGAAAAACAATTCGAAAATCGCAAAAAGCCAAAGTTGTTTTTTGTAAGAAGGTTTTTCAATATTGCATGTTTCGAATGTGCATGGAAAACCGTAGACCACTGGTTTCGTCCTTTTGGGACTCATCAGTATGGTGCTTTGCCCTACACACTCGAACTATGCAATATTGCTTGCTTTATATATACTTACACGCTTGGTGTAAGTATTAGCAAGAGCTAATTATTTGCCGAATTATGGGGCGGTTATGAGTGGTACTGGACCGTTCGAACAACTACTCCTCTGGCAAATACCCCCCCAGGCATTGAATTATAGAACTAAATCCAGATTTTGTGTACTACGAGATCTTATACGGGATGCTACCCCAAACATATCGTTGGGCTTGGAACATCCTTAGATCTCTACGTACTTTTCTGCTCAACTAGCAGTTAGTAAGTATGTAAGAAGGTTTTTCAATATTGCATGTTTCGAATGAGCATGGAAAACCGTAGACCACTGGTTTCGTCCTTTTGGGACTCATCAGTACGGTGCTTTGCCCTACACAATCGAACTATGCAATATTCTTTTGTGTTGATTCAAGATACAAGATCGTGGCTAATAGATGGCATTGCATCGATCACAAGTGTCAATAGAATATTTATATTTATATTTATTTTTGATATTTTTCTATTTATTTATTTATGTATTTATGTATTTATTTATTTATTTATTTATCTATTTATTTATTTTATTTGCATATTTTATTTAGTGAGCGGTGGCGAAAACGTCGAAAATCGAAAATATTTTTTTCTCCGTGAGGCAAAACAACGTCTGCCGCGTCCGCTATAGTATATCAATAAAATTGAAGTGGGTTGTGTCGACATCGGACTGGATAAAAAGTTTGCCTGCTGTTATTTTCTTTTACTGGCCATTTAACAAAAAAGTAAACGGTAGCAGGACTCATTGGAAGACGCTCTCCGTTCCAAACACGACCACATACAGATAACAATAACAATCTTGCGCGTTAGCATCGTAGCCATTAAAAACTTACTCTTTTCTGAAATATTGAATTGATCGCCATTTTGACCTGAATTGATGGAATACTGAGAAACTTGGTAGACATGTTCATAATGAAGGGCTCTATCGAACGTGATGCTACCATTTAAATTTTTGAATCAAGATGTCGCCTGGCCGCTATCTTTGAGAACTCGCTTATCAAATGGTTTGAAAAAGATATTTTCCCACGACCTCATAGGAAAGAGGTACGTTGCATACAGTATAGTAGGCCGGAAACTTGACAATTGCGATGCACGTGCGCTAAACTGTGCTGTAATATTTGAAAATCGCACAGGTTCATTCAAATTTTGTAGGCAGCTTTGGGATTTCGACGTTTACTGAATAAATATCCTGCTGCGCCTCTTTTTAAATCTAGTAATTTTTTATCAGAAAAATCTCTTAAAACGTACGGCAGTTGAACATTTTAATGGCTACTCCGTGGAAGACCTAAATATTTTAGGTACGAACTGGTCATTTATGAAACGTGTCATTCATGAGCCGGTCGAAATTATTAGAATATTATGCTCATGGTAAGTTAGTAGACTACTTAGAAATTTTGACATCTGTTAACATTATACAACAAATCCTTCAAAATAAAGTTACTGTTTTATGAATAAATTTGTCTTCTTAAGGAGTCGTGGGAAAAATGTTGTACATAACTCGATGGAAAGTGTGATTTCACGCTCGTATGAAATTTGTTACTTTCCATGCTCGTTACGTAATATACTATATCGTAGCTGTCATGAAAGTTTCCCGAATTTGGATATCCTATCTTGTGCCATTCAAAAGATATTAAGGAAGGAGGCAGACACTGTACCTATAGATTTAGGTACCCATCCTTTAAAGTCGGAAGAAGTAAGAAGCTTGGCGTACAAGCAACAAATTTTAAATTATGTTCTTCCCAGGATTAATTTTAATTATCGAAACTACATCTACATCTCCTGCGTTGTCTACGTTAACATTAACACATACGTAACTGTATAAATCCTAACTGTGCATTATAATTCGTTATTTAGTTTGCCGTCGCTATGATTATACATCACAAATACTACAGAACTACTACAACAACACAAAACAAAGAGGAAAGCTGAGAGAAACCTTGTTTCATTGTTCATTTAAAAAGACCCTATTTAAGTGATAAGTTGTTTCGTAACATCAAAACATAGGTAATTTCGTTTTACTGTGTAATAATAACAATAATCAGAAATATATCTAAAATCTGAGATATAGGGGTATTTGATCGTAATTGTCGGACCAACTAGATTAAGTCATCAATTTGAGAGTATTTATTAATTGACACATATAACCATTTTCTTCATATAAACTCGTTATCTTATCTTCTATTTAAGTTATAAAACTAGAAAAACAGCCACTGAACCATCTCATTGTTGGTAGTGTTGCCTACCACAAAAAGTGCTTTCCATTATTAGTGTAGGTTCAGTGGCTTCCATAGTTCTGTAGTGCAACAAAATGTTACAACAGCTTCTTGTGTCACTACTTCTAATACATTTCTCTTTGAGTACTCCGCTGAAAAGAACCGACGTGGCTCAACCCAGAGCGGACGGAATCGACTACAGATTACCAACAAATGTGAAGCCACATAATTATGGAATAGTACTGGAGCCACATTTCAACAACTTCACATTTTCTGGATATGTACAAATAAATGTCACCATCGAGTCAGAAACCACAAATATAACACTTCACGCTGTTGAAATGACATTTAACACCATTAACGTCTACAGGATCGGGAACAATGGAGCATCTATAAGGAATATAACATTAGACGACAGTAGACAATTTCTTATATTAGAATTTCGAAGTGCTTTGGTGATTGGCGATTGGTATATTATTGAAATTAGCTATGAGGGACAATTAAACGGACAACTTAGAGGATTTTATAGAAGTAACTACACTAATACTGCTGGAGAAGTCAAGTAAGTTCGTACATTTAACTGTATAACAGTTCAAGTACTTTAGGATAAATTACAATAAATGCCTATATCAAGAACCATTTGAAAAAGTTTGAATAAGTTTTATATACAGATGTAATTTATGATTTGGTAATAGTCACCGGCAATATTGCCCTCGGCAAGTCCGAAATCCTAATCTCCCAATAATCAATGCACAAGAAAATAACAAGGACTCAAAAATAAGAAGAAATTTCCTATGAATATGTGTCCAAAACATACAACTGACAAAGATACAGGATGTTGAAATGTCTTGAAAAAGAATCTCTAAAACTACGAAAACCGCTGAATAAAAACCCACCGATATGTTTCAGGGAGCATTCTGTGATATCTCGCAATACGCCCAAATATGTGGGATACTTGCTCGAGGACGAATTGTTCGAATGGTCCAGTACCATTGGTCAAATATGAAATTCGTCACTCAATTTAGAAACTTTCGCGATATATGTATGTATATGCCCGGGGAGTAGTTGTGTATTGTAGTAGTGTATTAGACGGCAGCTGTTCACTCAATTTATAGATGAAGAATGGTATTTGCATCACCAGTGAGGGAAATAAACACTTTCTCCTCTAAAACATATTCCTCACTAATTTGAATTACAGTATTGTTCGGTTATAGCGAACCTGCACGAGCCGCTGTGAACGGTTCGTTATACCCGAAGTTCGCAAAAACCGCTAAGTTACCAAAGAAAAGAAAAGCAAAAAATATTTAAAGCAATAGCTTTATTTTAAGTTTGAGTTTTGCCGCCTTATTAATGGCCGGTAAGGTTGGGATGAAGAACTGTCACGTTGACCCAGTTGTTTAAAGAAAGTAACACTGACACCGGCTTCGTTGCTATGATACAACCAATCAAAAAGCCGGTATTATAGCAACGAAGCCGGTGTCAGACTTTGAACAACCGGACCATAAAGATTTACACAAAATGGCGAATATAGAAAGCCCCGATAAAAAGTTATGCTTCATTCTTTTATTAACCTTATGTTCTCTACCCGATTGTAAACTAATGAATTATTTTATACATAGTTTGCGCCGTAAAAAGTAAAAACGCTACAATTCGGTATATTTACATCGCTGTCTGACGCCGTTGTATTTCTAACAATCAGTTTCGAGTACGCAACTATGTTGTTTTCGGTGGTTCGTTATAAGCGATCATTTCTTTTATTTATAACCTAAAAAGCGATTCGCTATACCTACATATAGTTTGTTATATCTCAGGTCGTTAAAATCGGTAAAAAATTACCTACATAAAGAGCATCCTTTGAAGAAGACTCCGAGATGAGTGTCATTAGTGTACCATTAGACGACTTGGCAGCCAGTCCGGAACATATAATAACATTCCTGTTTCAGCCACCGAACACGGAAGCCTACAAACCAAAATTATGACAATATTGCTACTGCCTTTCATAGAGGTTCGTTATATACGGAGGTTCGTTACAAGCGGGTTCGTTATAGGTGTAAAACAAATTTAGTAGCTATGCTAAAAAAATACCAATCTTAAATGTAGATATCTCATGACGGCGACTGCCAGCTTTCCAAGCATCTCTTCGGTGGTTCCATTATGATGTTCTCGTACGTTTTGTGAACTTGAAAATGTCCTTACGTTATCTTCCTGTTGCGCCTGTTGCACTCATTCGTTACTGATGGGAGCTAGTTTAGTGTTTTAGGTAGTTCATCTCATAATGTTTATCTGAGATGTTCTCAGCAGTTACTGTGTCTTGTAAGTTTCTATCTGAAAGATATGGCTGACCCATCACTCTTCTCTTGTTCTTCAGTTTCTTTTTTATTGTAGTTCCACATCTCCGTCCCTCTTTCCGCAATTGCTTAGCGTCATTTGATTTTTCATAACTTATCTAAACAACCCTTATTGTGATCAACAGGTCAAGCAATCTATTATTTTCATAAATAAATCTCCACTTTTCCTGTTTACATTATGAATTCGACGGCACGATGTCTTCTTTAAACATTTATATTTTATATTTGTCAACCCATGCCTTCCATGCGGCGAGTAACGCAATAAAACTAGTTTATCTGAAATAACCTGTTGCTAGCATTGCCAGAACTCTATGGCATCAAAAGAAAAGTACTACCACAGGATGCTCGAGTATTACCTTCAATCTCTGAAATATTGGGCCTCACAGAAAGGCAACGAATCTAAGAGTGTTGAGAAAATATTGCTCCGTTTGTTCTTCCTGCTCCTGGACAACTTGTAACCGCTTAATACGGAAAAACATATGGTGCTCTCTTTTCCACCGTGAACTTGAAAAGGACGATGGACATTGTTCCTTCCATAGATACCCATTTTTCAATTAACATAAGTCGCACTCTTTCAGAAATAGTGAATCGATTCTTGCTTTTCTCCCGAGTATCTAGATCTAGAGTGTTTGGGTCCACTTATAACAACTTTGATCGGAAGTTTATAAGAATTTATTGCAAGTAGCCGGCACAGTTATTTATACCTTGAAGTGTTTCCCACTTTTCCATATATTTTATTATTATAAATATAAAATTTGATGTTATCATAAATCGACAAGGACAAACAGCAGACAATCTTTCAGCACCTTGAAGAAGATACTTAAAATTATTGTTTACTATAACCTAAGTCCAAGTTATGTTACCTACTACTGCGAACGTTGCCAACGTACCTAATGTATGACAAATTTGTCTGTTATGATTTATATTTGCATACAATGCAATTTAAATATAATGGGAGTCTGAATACATTTTATCTCTTATCTAGTACACGCCTAAGCCCTAAATGTGTTATAATCGTGTAATCAGACAATAGCACAATTTCGTAAATTTTAAGCCTTCGAGCACAACATCAAATAAAGTTTTTATCAGACATACCTAACTAAAATGCATTTTTATATTACTTAACTATACGCCAATTAATAATAATTAGGTCTAAGATATATAGGTTCGTATCATAAAGATAAATATTATGTTATAAAGGTACTCGAGATGGGCGATTGATTTGGAATTAAAAATATTTATTTCTAGTTGTCCCATAACTCTCTTAATTCGTTCGTGGATATTTTCAGAATGTAAAATGTAAGATAAGGCTATCCAACGGAAGATTAACCACACAATAGCAGAGAAACCTCAAATTAAATCCGCGGCTTTAAGCTGCAAGTTTTGTCCTAATAAAAAATTCCCAAAAATTCTACTTCATAAGATGAGGTAGCAAAATATTCTTTCAAGAGCTTAAAAATTATCTTAACTGCAACGATTTCTAAAGATAAGTTTGTAACTGAAAAGTCTATAAATGGAATATGTCACTTATGTATGCATCAGACACATATCGGAGAATTTTAAATCAATGCATTCCAAGACGTACATAATTACCTTCATACAGTAGTTGGATCAAGAGCTTTGACGTAAATTCACAATGAATTCTTAATAAGTTAACCCCACACGCCAAAATACAGTGACACAGTAATTAAACTCGACACGTGTTTCGCTGACAACGTTGTCAGCGAAACAAAGCGACAAAGTGATGACCAATACCAGGAAGAAACTCGAAAATCATTTAGAAACCGCATTTATTATCATTCTGAGAAATTATGATCAATAATTCGTTTGGTATCTCCCTCTGCATTACTACGTCAGAATGTATGGCATATGGAGAAACTGCACCATCGCAATGGTGCTGGTAATGCAGTGTTCTTCTATTAAGAATTAAAGTTTGTAGTTTTTGAAAAATTAACTCAAAAGACGAGAAAAGAACCGTCCAGAAATATTGTACTGCACCTATGTATAGTAATATTCTCACTTTCAATGTACCAAACAATAGTTTCTACGTGACCAATACAGAAAAATTTAATTTGCGTCAACACCACAGAATACACAACAAAAATTTCATACACTTCCCATCCCTATTTTGATATTTACCGAGTTTAGGAGACGAAACGGTTATGTTTGTCTTGCAGGAAAAGATTTAGATGTTTTTCTATACGTATTTAATTATGTTTTTGGATTATAAATCTTCGCGCCATTTGACTTCACTTATCTAGGTCACAAATTTTTTACAAGTACCATGTGTGCGGCGTTACTTGTAAAAGTAGCCAAACAGTCAAAGTAGCTATCAGACTGCATTATGACGTCACAAGTTTTCCTTTTAAATTTTCTTATATTTTAAAACTATTTTCTTTCCTTACGGCAAAAATTACACAATAGAGGTCTCAAGTTAGTGTTATTGCTCAAGATAATGTAAATTTTAGGTGACTCAAGATTTACGCACTTTCCTCATTGCACGTCATGCCGTACCCTCAAATATTTTTTCAATAGGTGTTAATTAGAAACCGTTAAAAGTTGTTTGCTGATAGAGAGCGGTCTTCCAACCATACGTAAATTAATAACGTCGAATATTTAACTTATGGTTGAAGAAAATTTTATGAAGTTCCTCATTATGTACGCCAAGATCTGTGGCTTAATCACTCCATTAGTTACTGAATTTCTTTGTTTCAGGCATTTAGCAACAACCCAATTTGAACCAACTGATGCCCGCAGGGCCTTCCCTTGCTTTGATGAGCCCGCTCTGAAGGCAACCTACATTATTGGCATAGTAAGATCTGTAGAGTACTCTTCAATCTCCAACATGAATTTACAACAAACAATGTAAGTTGCGAATGTTATTCAAAGAGGCCACCTTGAATAACTATAACGTCGATTTTAGATCATATGGCGATAACAAATTTATGGACGTTTTTGAAACCTCTGTTAGAATGTCCACCTATCTCGTCGCATTCATTGTCTCTGATTTCACGTACATCGAACGAGGGCGACAAAGAGTGTATTCTAGACCAGAATATATTGACAATGGAGACGCACATTTCGCTTTGGATGTTGGTATTCCAGCTCTAGAAGCATTGGAGGCGTACACAAATGTTCCTTATTCCCTCGATAAAATGTATCAAGTTTCATTGCCACATTTCTCTGCTGGAGCTATGGAGAACTGGGGATTAGTTACCTATAGAGAATCGGCACTTCTCTTCAACAAAACTAGATACACGACGAGTTCAAAGCAGTCAACAGAAGTTGTCATCGCCCACGAATTCGTTCATCAGTGGTTTGGGGATTTGGTGAGCCCAAAATGGTGGAGCTACCTTTGGCTAAATGAAGGATTTGCATCATTTTTGCAATATTACATTGGTGATAAGGTAAGACTTCTTATTTAAATAAAAACGATTTTGTTTAACTTTAAGGGGTCGTAAAATTAATACCAAAAGAAAAATTTTAGGCAATTACTTATCTCAATAATCTAGAGAAACCGCATTTTATTATACATCTTCGTGAAAGTGTACTTTGGTTAGGTATTCTTAACTTCCATTTATCTCTCTCTACTTATTTCTTATAATAATTTTACTACAGAAAATTCTAGATGCTATTTTATAGTTCATTATTACTCCACAAGAAGTGCCCTTTCTAAATTCCCAAACCAAATTTGAGAAACCTTTATGGTATCTACGAAAATGAGTTTTTCAAAATATTTGACATACGAGTCCCCAAAGATGGCGACCAGGCGCCATTTTAAAATAAAAAAAATGAATAGTAGTGTGAGTCAAGTGAGAACTCATTCGAAAGCGTTTTTCATTCTGAGCACAGCCACATGAATAACAAATCAGTCTTCCACCGTTGTCCTTAAAAAGTGAGCCTTTCTTAAAATATTGAATTCGCAGCCATTTCGAATTCAGTCCATGGAATATTATGTAACTTGGTGGTCGGGTTCAGAATGAAGAGCGCGTTCGAACTCGATCCCCACAACTGTCATTTAAATGTTTAAAGCAACATGGCGCCCGGCCACCGTATTGGAGACTCGGCAGCCAAATATTTTGAAAAACGTATTATCGTAGCGAATTTGGTGGACGGGAAAAAACAATTTCTTTCCGTTATTTTCCTCCCTTATTTATTTACAATGATCTTCCACCTGCAAAATATTCTCTTGTCACAATAGTTAACAATCACTAGATATTCAGAGACAATTTTACGAACTTTCTTCTTCTTTTGTAATTTACTAGCCTAAATATACAGTTCTATTAACAGGTTAAACCGTCTTGGAGACTAAATGAACAACTAGTAACAGCAAACCTCCACAGCGTATTCGAAACTGATGCTTTAGTTACCACGAGACCCATGACATATGATGCAGGCAGCCCAACTGAAATCAACGCACTCTTTGACTCAATTGCGTACGGAAAATGTAAGTCTAATTTAACCGTACCCAGATCATTATTAATTTATTATCACCGTTTTAGCTGGTGCAGTTCTTCGGATGCTTCAACATGCCATCACAGAAACTGAATTTAGGAATGGGCTTACAAGATACCTAACTGTAATGTAAGAAAATCTAGCAAAAACTAAAAATTAATGTAAAACTAAAGATGGTGACTAAATTTTAAATTACCGTAGTGTAACTAATTAATTTGCTTTACACCACTGAATACCATTGCTGAAAGGCAAGGAACATAAATTTATACTAATGCAAGTTTCAAAACAATTAGGCAGTATGAAGCAGCAGACGGAAGTGACCTTTGGAATAATATTCAAGACGCATTATCTGACGGAATATTACCAAATCCACTTACGGTACCAGAGATAATGACAACATGGGAAACACAGGCTGGTTATCCCGTGATCAATGTTGAAAGGAATTACAACACAGGTGCAGTAACAATATCTCAAGTAAGTAAATATTTAATAAACTAAAGAAGCTATCTATTTTGGGCTATTAGTCACAGTGACTTAAGGTGCTCAGTCTAGCTACGATTCCTTCCGATTTATCGCTGAAGTCAGATCGCTATCCATATGAGCATAAAGCAAGTTGCTGCGGTAAGTCTTCCGACAAGTTGCTAAAAATTGTCAGTACCTTGACAACAAACTTCACATTGGTAAACCTCTAAAGAGCTTTAGTTACGGATCTTCGACTTCAATCAGAACAATATTAGTCTTGCAAAAAAAAACTATTATTAGAATGTTTACTTAGAATTCTTCATCATCACCATAAGGCGTTGAAAGTCATTTCCAATTCTTCTTTGTTGAATGTGTTAGGTGTTACCATACAGAATAAGAGTATATTAATATTTTGACCATGTGTATACAAGAGGCTATTCTATCCTTAATATTATTAATTATTTTTCAATATGAATTGAGAATAAGATGAACTGTGTAGGTATTAGTAAGGCGATTAATTCAAGGAGTGTCTGGTTGCTTCATATTAGATACACCTGTCAGAAATGTATTAAATTTTCTGCAAATTCAATTATAATAAAAATAATACCTCCTCCCTGACATTTCTTCAGAAGCTAACTTTATTATTGAAACTTGCAATAGTTTATGAGAAGTTGTGTTACAACGATTACTTTGTCTCTTCTTCTCGGCCACATATACAACGTTGAAAATGTCGCTGCTTGGTCGCCACTTATACAACGTTGCTAATCTCTTTTTACTCTCGGACGTCACTGGTACAATGACACGTATCTTAATCGGCGGTGCTTCTGGATTCGGGCCCTTAGATATACAGCTGTATCCCTCGATATCAGGTATTGGGACACAGTGTATATCTACGGGGATCTGGTCGTTCGCTTTTGAATAACTTCTTTTGTTGTATCTGGTCGGTATGAGACTTATTCGTTGCTTATTCGTTGCTTTCAGTCGCAGAAAGGGTTGGGTTCTTTTACTATTGCTAAACGACGGTTAAAATAACAACACATAAGAAAATTGTATCGGGATTCTATTACTTTTACAAGATAGAATGAAAAGAATAAAAGAATATTTACAACAAAATCGGTACCTATTTACATGAAATTAAATGGGTTTTCTTTATGAAAATTAAATCGGTTTTCGCGGTGTATCCTGATTGGACACGCCACAGGCTCGTCGTATGATCAAAATGAATTACTATCGGTTTCGTGGAGTTTACGTGATAGCCTCAGAGTGCAATCTCCTCTGGAATATTACCGAGTTATACGTATTGGGGAAATAGACGGTATTACAGCTGGATTGTACCAAAGGCCGCCGGTTCGGCCAGGTGTAATCGATTCCCACCGGTATGTCGTCTCATTTGTTGACTTATGTCACCACGAGATTGCCGAATCGATCCAACCCACACCAGCAGACACCCTTAGCTCCTGCTGTATCTATTCCCTCGCTACGCATAGCTGGATCTAATCCACTCGCAACTAGGTTGTGTTTGATAGTTAATATTACTGCAATACCAACTATCATACAGTGGGCACTTACTCAAATTTATTTATTGCATATCAGTTAATCACACGGCGAACTTAGGCAAGCTCAATCAAGTACTTCTATTTCGGATCGGAGCGGCCAGCATCATCTCAGATGCTGGGAGTACTGGTCCTGACTGAGGGGGCCGGACGACCAGGTACTGAATTTCAATGAATGAATGAAATAACTCTTTATTGCTATATATACGTACAGTGTGTAGGAGTTTTATATATTTTAGCTTATTCCTATTCATTTCTTCTTGGGAACCTCCACTTTTATAAGCGGAGAGTGGGGCCTGTTCGGCGGTTCACTTCCAGATTTCTAGCGGGAGGAGTAGTGCCGGATGAAAATACATGACATCACATTGGTGACGGGCCCAACTACCATCCATCTCCCTTGACTGCTGTCTCGTATGGCGCACGCTTGCTTCTCCCACCTGTGTTGACGAACACAGATGACGTACCTAAGTTCTGGATCGCGGCGTGACGTCAGAACGTACAAAGTAAACACTAATCAATTTTGATTAGCCAATGTGTTTACTTTTGCAACTTTACAGTGTTTCCCCAGGCTGTGACAAAAAACGAGAAAAAATAGATGATTGTTATTAAAATTACAAGATTCTCTGCAAATTCTTTATTGTGGTAAAATTTGCCACAACCCATGAATTTAAAACATGATCGATTTTCTTTGCAGCGACGGTTTTTACTAAATGATGCAAATCCTTCGGATCCATCCAGGTGGTACATACCGATCAACTACGCCAGCAGGAGTAGTCATAATTTCGATGATACTAGTGCAACAAATTGGGTTCTTCCCACTCGTGATTTAAATTTGAATATAAACGTTAATGCTAGCGATTGGTTTATTGTTAGCAAACTAGCTTCAGGTAAGTCCTTGCCCTTTTTAGTTAAAAACTCATTCAGTAAGAAAGTTATTAATATTTAACTTGCTCCGACTTGGCAGTAATTCCACTATATGTAGATGCATTATCCTTTCAGGAAAACATTCAATATTTGCTCTGATGCTTCAGTAACACTAGATGATTCTTAGTAGCTCTATAGGTATTAGAGGACCAACTGACTTGGTATTCTTTATATACTTAAGTTCTTCCAAAACTTCTTCTATTCTAATAAGGATCTCACTCTTTGATTAAATAAAAAAGTATAATATCTTCTTGTTTTACTTTTTGGTAGAAGTTCATGATTTAACAAATAAATACTTCGCGAACTGATATTTCACTTGAAGGTTTTTTCAATTGAATTTATTGTTTTTTCCAATATGGTTTTCTTTAAATTCATTGTTTTTTCCCTTCAAGCTACGAGGTATTCGATTTTCCTTTGTGTTTTTCTTATACCCCGTAGGTAAATACTGAAATTCAGTTATCTAGTTATCTTTTTTCATGGATATCATTATTCTTTGTATTGTTTTGTCAATTTTAGTTTCCTTGTCAACTGTCATAATAATTTGTTTACAATTTTTCGTACATTTCTGATGATGGGATCTTTGTGAATCCTGAAACCGGTAAAATATTTAAATAAAACGTTATATATTGGTAGTTCGCGAAGTATTTATTTGTTAAATCATTAAAAAAAATTAAAAAAGTATAGTTATGTCCATGTATAATTATCAATTCCTTCAGAGTGTGACCCATGAAGTTTCTTCATTTTTACGTACCTTGCTCTTTCAAGTAGAAAAATGAAACATGTTACAAAACGTATACCTAAGTGAGATTTTTATTTCAGGTTACTTCCGTATCAACTATGACGAAAGAAACTGGGGCTTAATAACATCTTATTTAGACTCTGAAGACTACACTCACATACCTCCGTTGAATCGTGCCCAGTTAATAGACGATGCATTCAATTTAGCCAGATCTGGACGATTACCTTATTCCGTAGCTCTGGATATCACAAAATATCTGCATAGGGAAATTGATTTTGTTCCTTTGCGTGCTCTTGTCAGGGCACTATCATTTTTCTACAACAGATTGGCAGCCGCTAGTAATTATGAGTTAATAGAGGTAAGTTGAACATTATTGCAGGTTTCAAAATCTAGAATCGGCATAACGTCAAAATTGACCTTTTATTGAATTTTAAGGAATGTGTTATACAGTGCATCATTGTGGCTTTGTTACAATGTTCTAGGGTAGTAGGGAATGAGGTCAACTGTGACACATGTTAACCGATGAGAATGTCCACTGAAAAACACAGCAAAAAAACTGGTGTCAAAAGGCAAGCATTCAGGCTTCGTCCTTAAAGGCTTATCTACGAAGACGATGACGATGACGATGACGATGACGATGACGATGACGATGACGATGACGATGACGATGACGATGACGATGACGATGACGAAGACGAAGGCGAAGGCGAAGCTGGAGACGGAGACGAAGACGAATAGAACAACCATGTAGCCAGTCAAAAAAATTGAATAATCTGCGTTTCACAGCATCACAAGGAACGGTCAGAAATGAATTGAACTGATTTAAACAAGACACGTTATTGTACGAGAAGGACATCTTAAATATTTCATGCGATGCATTGAAGTCTTTAGTCGAGTGGCAACGCCATGAAGCTTTGAAAACAAATTTGTTAAATAAGTACAGAGGTAATAGGAACTGTACAATCCCGAAAATGAAGTAGGCGATGTGAGGGCGACGTCTATTCAGCTATTCAGCCATTTAGCGTCTCTCACTTTGTAAGGGACACGTGAACGTACTTTAATTCCAAACAGTATTAAGGGAAGACGTGAATTCTAAACTTTCTGAGTACGAAATTTACCACGACATGAGAGACAGAGAGCATAAACAGTGTCACAGAAGTTGAAATGAGAAAGGACAAGCGAGTCGCACAGCGTTCGAATCGAGGGTCACCAAACTCGGTGGGTGCGACAATTTTAGGAAAAATAATGACATGTGCGCGCTTCCAAACTTTAGAAAAATGTAAGCATTCTTTGAAAGTTTGCGTTAAGAAGGGAACAGTGAAGGGACAACAATCGACGAGCAATTCTACTAGTAAATTGAACTTCCATATGCATAGATCAACATTGACATAAATTAAATTTTTATCACCGTGAAACTTGTCAACGTCGAAGAGCTTAACATGTTAATGTTTCTTCAACTTGTAATACCGAAGAGATGCATCTTCTACGAAATGGGTTTAACAGCAATAAAAGTCATAGAAGATCCTTTACGCCGTACATGCCCAAGAACGTTGAAGCATATAGTTACATTAACACCTTGAATATTTTAGCAGTTGATTTTTCCTTATTCAAGGAAAAAATATCGCTCAGAATAGGTACTTTACATTTATTGAGAAATTTCCAAATGTTTTGTTTGAGTAACGTCTTCAAAAGACCCGCGTAACGAATTTTGAACTTTCTCTCTTTCTATAACTTATATGCGCCAATCATGTTGCGTCAAATAAGCATTTTGTATCAATTACTTTCAGGCAAGATTCGCTGATATCTTCGACGCTGCAGTTACGGACTTAGGCGCAATAGAGAAAGCTAATAGTGACGACGACACAGAGCATGCAAATAATCTCAATCGTCTTAATGTGCTTGAGTGGGCCTGCAGATTTGGGAACGCACAATGCAGAGCTATAACGACGCAGCGTTTGAGTGACATATCTTCAGTGTCTATTGACCTTCGATCTACGATAGCGTGTGCAGGTTTGAGAGGTGCAGATCAAGCACTGTGGAATGCTATTAACAGCACAGGCCAATTTTCTTCAGCTTTGGGTTGTTCAGAAGACGAAGCAATTCTAAATGAGTAAGAAAGCTTTATTTTAAATAACAACCTGTTACGGACCTGACTAGAAAACTAAGTTTTTCTTGTTCCAGCATTCATAAATACTTCTAGTTCTTGTGTAGCCATAGTGATGTTCTATATCTCTTACTTATTTCAGGTATGTCCGAACTGCATTAAATTCCAGAAGGTCGGTCTTCTCAAACATTTACGGGACTGGTCACTTTGGAGCTAACTACGTTTACAATTACTTGGTCGATAATCTCGATGAAATTTATACAGCGTAAGTTATGGTTGGGGGAACAAAATATGTGGTAGTCAATAATCGTAGTAGAGTAGTAGTAGGTATTTATGTACTATAAACTCCAAAAGTGGTGTTCCAGTTTGCGACGCGAATCGTTTATGCCGGATGTTGCTATGTTTTCGTCAGCCCCGCCCCCCCATAGACGATGTGATTTTTTGTTTAAAAAACATGATTATTTATCTATTTTTTTGCTGCCCTTTGTTTACTAGTGCAAGGCTAGCACGTTTGTTGTCATTCAAATAAAATCGTGTAGATCCGCCTTCAAAATTTTCATTGGCGGACAGTTGCTAAGGTTTTTTTACCTCAGAATGTAATTGGTTATGGCATTTTAAGCGGAATTGAACCTTAAAGTGGAACAGCTATTTTGGCGTTTATAGTACACTTACCTAAACCAATAATCGGGTTTTTATGTTTCAGTCTTGGTTCCGGAACCACAGGAACCGTAATCAGGGGGGTTGCAGGTTACTTATATAAGCAAGACCAATTAACCAAGGTAAGGATATTCCTTAGTATGTACCTATATTTCTGGTACAACAAATTAGTAAACGTACCCGAACGTACTGTCTTATTTTCTTCATCACTGAGTTTCATGTTTGGTCAATATCAGGCGTCACTCACCCTTGTACAGTAAGTTGGGCATACGCTGTAGATCATATTTGAATAAAAAATGTATCATCATCATATAAAGTTGTCAGTCCGAAGACTGGTTGGACGCGTACCTCAATATTTTACTATCGTGAGCTATTTTTTATTGTCTTCCATACTTTTCGCCAAAATCTTTTAGTACTCCAAAAAATGTTCCTATGCATTTCTTCACTCATTGAAATCGTTCTTTTTTTATTTACAATAAAAAATCTTTATAGGTGTAATAGATTTTCTATTCCCTCTAGTTCTAAATCTTCTGCCTATCTCTTGCATTTTATTAAGACGATTAAGCAGTACATAATGTTTATCACAGTCATAGATATAGATACCCAAAATAACTTAATCTGCGTTTTTAATCGTTTGCACTTGGCACTTTCTGACTGCATTTTTTTTCAGTTTGAATCTCTACGTGAGACGGCAAATGTAGCTCTAGTCGCCTCTTTTACAACAGCAATATCAACAATACAGTCAAATTTGGAATGGGCAAACACTTATGCAGATGACATCAATGCGTGGGTTAGAGACGAACTCGAGGATGATGCAGGTTCTATGCCACTGTATAGTTTATCGCTAACATTAATACTTGGTTTAATAATAAGTTGTATAAGATAATTAAACATTTCATGTAAATTAGACGGCTTCAAAAATAAATTTTAAAATTACTAGTGCTGGTATGTATAAGTTTCTATTAAACTTTATAATACATATTATATAATGTACTTTGCAATTACGTCAAAGCAAGACGGTTAATCATTGGAATCAAAATAATAATGCACCAAATTAGAAATAATTACAAATAATTATATCGGTTTTAATGAACAGCTTTCTAGAGCGAACATAAAAAAATATTTATAATTTGCACTAATACTCTTAATTTAATCCTATGTTATCATGCCTATTTTCAGCTTAAATTGTGTGAATGGCAAACGGATTAACTTATAAAAGACAGTCTCAATCAGATAACATTTCAAAAAGGATAATGTGACAATCTTCTATGGATATAAGAAAATAAAACAACTTGTGTCCTATTTGTGATAACTGACTTCATATCACGTAGGTATATTCCAAGAAAAAACTTCCCTGTAAAGGACCAAGTTCTCCAAACACAAAAGTTAACCATGATACATCGCATGATCTTATTTTTTTTCATTTTCTCTACCCAGTGATCGAATTAAAAATAACAGAACAAGAGGATACTATTGTGTTTCACCTTTTCCAATTTTTACTGTCCATTAAGACAGGGTAACATTAATTACCCTCTGAAAATAACTTGCCAAATTATTATGGGAAATATCCGTTAATTTCTTGTTATACCAAGTCAAAGTTCAAACTTGACAAGTGATTTTCGTGTGTTAGAAAGTCAGTAAAAAGTGAAAACTTAAAGAACCCTTACTTTATTCTCATGTTTCTGGCATTTATAATTTCACGAGTGGGATAGAATAAAAGAGCGGCAGTTTCTTTAATGGATTTATACCATTTGAAATTCGAGGTTCCAAATGTATCTAGAAAAGTGCAGACTGCCGAGTTGTCCCACAAGGTCAGATCTAGTGGGCTGCAGTTTTTGTATACAATTGGAACGCACTTTTTTGCTTGACCTATGGACAACCTTGTTCGTTGAAGTAAGTACGCAAAACACCATACAAAAAAAATAAACAAAACACTGATAATTCTTTAATACATGTATTTGTCAAAATTTGCAATTACATTTTTCCGTGGTCTAGAATTTTTCTAGCGAGTATAGATAGTACCTTCAATAACCGAATCTTTCAAATTTGGGTAATTTCGGTACTTGTATTGGCAAATTCTTCGTTGGATTTTCATAACCTTCTGGGGGAGGTGGAACAACTGCTTTACCCTTCCCAGGTACTTTAGCCGAGTGTAATATTCTATATCCATATACTGGATCAACATAGTACCTGACTACAAAAACGCTGTTGTCAGGTAACTCATAGGCGTACTCGCCGCGTACAATGTCGCCATCTCTAGTTTGATGCAAGTGTGTGTAGCCATTCTTTTCTTGATCTGAGCTTTCCCACTCTAAGGTATACTGCGGATGTGGATTGTACTGTCCAGAGTTCACAAGCTGATTGTTACCATAATAGCTCTGGCCATTTCCGACGGCGAGAAGAAATGCGAAAAAGAGCTAAAAAGGATTAAAAAATAAGCACTTATGCGAATCACTACAATTGCCTACCTAACCCAACTGAACAGTTTTTCGAACTGTTCGGTGTTACTCATTACACTAAGTACTACTTCCTTGTACAATTCATTGGGGGAAAATCAAAAATTCATGGCCCTTGTAACGTAATTATCTTAACATATTTTATACTAAAAAAGTGTATTTAATTTGAAGAAAATTAAGTCTTTACATTTTTCGATATTATACAGTTTTCGAATGAAATGCATCAATTGGTCTTTTGTCTCTGCCATAAGACAAAATTTGGAGAAATCGTGACTGTACAAAACGCAACAATTTCCTTAGAACAAAATAGGATCATTTAACTAAAGTGCGTACAAGACGCTATATCGAACGTCAAAATCTTCAATTTTTCTTTCACTTTTAGCGATATTGATCAAAGTTGGGATGTGAATAACGGAATAAAGGTTTTTTGACATACATAATTGTTTTATTAAGAGTTATCACGTTAGTGGCTAAAAGTTGATTATCTGCATACAAAGAAACATATAGTTAAAACACTTTAACTGACAAAATAATTCTAATTTGCTACGCAATATTTTATTATTTAAAAGTGTACATAGACATATATGTAAACTTTTAACCACTAACGTAATATCTACATCAAAAGATAACTTTTTTTCCAGAACAGATTCAGATTCCAAATTTGATCTCTAACGCTAAAAGCAATATTTTATTATTTAAAAGCATACATAGACATCTGTAAATTTTTTGAAGATGTTTAACGTTCGGTAGCTTCATATTGAAGCACTTTTGAAAAAAAGCGAATTAGGATCAATCTTCCAATTTTGCTCTCAGGAATATATGATATAGTCTTGCAACTAATGCTTTCGAAATTATTGGTCTACTTTTCGATCTATAAATACAACTATGTATGGTAGTATATAAGACTTACTTTTCCTACCATTGTGGCACAAATACTCAGACTTGTAAAATACTTACTGCAAAAGATCTAACGCTCAATTCTTTATATTTATATGATCAGCAAGCAACATTTTCTATAAGTATGCCTTCAAGCAGTTTTATTTTTTTTGTAAAAATATTCATACTTACATTAACAAAACAAAAAGTAAAAGTAGGTATAGTAATAGGTTTAAAAACCTTAAGCGGTACAGATTTAGTGAATATCAACAAACCACGATCCATGTACACATATAATATTCTTTTAAATCGAATTTAAAAACAATAATAGTATATTGAAAAATAATAAATAATTTACAAATTTAATTCTTTAAAAATGTTTAGAAAAATAAAAATTCTGATTAAAAAAGTACAACTAAAAATAAGAAAACTGTCAACAACCAATTTAGTGAATGCGCAATGAATTGTAGCTTTAGCTGAATATTAATTTATTAGTAATTTTGACTTTGTGTGCAACAAAATATAGTATATATTGATAAATCAAAATCAAATTACCGGATTATAACGGTTAAGTGGAAGAGCAGTGTCGCCAATGGTGTGGCACTGAACTTCGCCGTTTCGGCGGCCGCTATGAATATGTGCGTTTTTCTTTATTTAATGTCTGTATTGGGATGGTCACGAATAAAGTCGTTTATTATTATTATTATTATTATTATTATTATAGATAATAAAAAACTGAAAAAAGCAAATATAAGCCAAAAGTTCTTTTCTGTAATAGAGTTGACCTGTTCGCCAGCAGTTCGTTCATTTTTATGCGGGAAGTACAGCATTCTCGTCACTCAACAACCGCTGTAGTGAAAATTAAATTAAAGAGAATATCACTCATAATGAATATTCTATCTAGGGTAAATGCAAAGTTATTATATATAATATAATAACTTTGGGGTAAATGTGCTATATATGAACCTGGAGGATATATGCCCCACGTTAATATCTAACTAACAAACCGCCATCTAGTGGCAGGGCGCGAATAGTATATCAGTTAAATCCGTAACAGTGTGTGGTGTGTTATTTCCCGGCAGTTTGATTGTTTACAACGAAATATTTAGGGAAATATCACAAGTGGTAAGTGCTTGCTTAATTTGGGTCACGTAGGTACAGGCGCGTAACCCGACGTAAATCTTTGGGGGGGCACAGGGTGGGCACCTGACAATTCAAGGTAGGCACTATGTGCAAGTACTAAACTATATATTATACAAAAATTCACAAGACTTACCCTTTCAATTGAACAAAGACTTACCCTTTCAATGAAGCAAAATTCGTCGATTGTTGTGAGCAGCATCAGGAGTCGAAGGTTTAGTTTATTTTTGGGTGGGCACTAGGGTGGGCACCGACATTTTTTGGTTGGGCCTATGCCCACCCGGGCCCACCCCTAGTTACGTGCCTACGGTAGGCACCTCGTGAAATTGTTATAATATCACTAAGAAACGTTTTTACTGGGTAATTTTTCGTTTGCTATTGCTTTCTACTTGTCTTAGATGTTAAGAAAACGCCGTAATTTGGACGCACATTTTAAATTTGCAGTGGGGCATTTAACCCACACAAATAATCATCGGGAGGATATTTGCCCCGATTCGAAGGAGGATATATGCCACTTACTTTCTAGCAGTGTAATGACGCAATATGGGTCCGAAAATGCATTACCTATTTTCATTTCAAAAATGAAAGTATAATCCCAAACAGAACACAAGTCCTCGTGCATCATGGTCAGAAGAAGATCTGCAAAGTGATATAGAGAGCGTAAAATCTAAGACTCTTGGAGTTAATGCAGCATCCCGGTAATTTAAAATTTCATCCAGGACCCTTAGGAGACGACTTGAGTTGAATAATACGAAGAAAGTTGCGTTGGGGAAGCAAACGTAAAGAATAATTCTTTACCGAAGCTGTAAGCAATTATTATTAAAAGAGTAGTACACAAAATATGGATTTAGTTCTATACTTCAATACCTGACGGGTATTTGACCGAGGAGTAGTTGTTCTAACGATCCAGTACCACTCTATTGAAGTTTGTCAATACCCAAATACTGATTGTAAAGAGCAGAGGCATAACCCCAAGGTGGGGCATTTTCATTAATAGAAACGTTGATAAAATTGTTTGTGCTTAGGTGCGGCATATATACCACATTTACCCTATTATGAGTTTATAAATTGACAAATCAATAATTTTCCATTTGAGGAAAAAGCATTCAAAACAAAACAAGACTTTGATTCCGGAAGAAAGCAAAGACATCGAAATGAAGGCATAACAGAAATATAATAAACAAAAGTTTCTTATCACCTAGAGAAACTATGTACAAAATTTTTAACATTGATAACAATAAATTTGTTAAAACTAATTAAAGGAGGTGCATGTTTTAAAGGAAAACAATTTGTTACTATCTCAACATGGCATACAAAGAAGTACCTAAGTTGTGAAAGTATGCACTCATCAGACTTGTTTGTGATTATTACGAAAGATTCTGATATTTGCTGATAATTTTAAAAAACCCTTTGGAATGTAAACGGAAACGTTAAGGTCAACGTACACTTGTCGGCGCCACCCCAGGTATTATTTTCTCAGCGTCGTACACTAGTGCCGTTCCTCAAAATTACGAACCACCCCAGTTGTTGGAGTTAACAAGCTGAGGTTTCGTTTTCTGTCATTGAAAGCACTTCAGAAGAAGTTATTTGCAGTAACACTAGCGTTAGGAACGAAAAGAAACGGAGGTCCAGAGAGAAAGTTGTGGGAGAAATTTAACACTAAATTCCTGTGTTCCTTGTGTTTATATGAAATATGAATGTTAAAATTCACTCTGACGTAGAAACTGATGCAAATCTATGTACGCTATCTAATAATATTACAAGAATCATAACTCCTCCAGTTCCTCCGTCCTGTGCGCCGTACAATGTGCGACAACCTTTAGCGATTAAATAGACAATGCTGGCATTTCGCAACGAGTAGGTACTGAGTAAATAAATAAAAAGTTGAATTTTTTTAGGTACAATGAAAAGTAAATATGGGAAATTAATATTCTCAATAATCCATTTTGTCGAAGATCGTGTTAAGTAAACATTTATCTTGGATTAATTAAGATAAGATTATTCTAAGGAGCTAAGTAATAAGACAAGTGGCAATGATGAATTATTTTTAACGAATATTCAAACTGTCGGTTACTTTACTGGCGGTACATCACAGAAAGATTTCTGAGCAATTAAGTGCATTTAATACCTGCATGAGCCTAGGTAAGTTTTGTGCGAAAATTATTAATTGCAATAAGGTAAAAATGCTGAACAAATTAACTAAAGTTATAATTACGTTGAATTTGAATATTTATACCAAATATGTTGTGTTCAAGATGATTACAGAAAACTAAAGACCATTCATTGGTTTTGTCCTTGTGGGACTCGCATTTATTTTATACGCAACTAACTTGCTTATCTACTAACCTGCGTTGGTCAGATATGAGCAAGCGCCAATTATTTCATTAATTGTTTAAGTGCAATGAGTGGAACAACTACTCCCCGAGCAATTACCCCGCCAGGCATTAAATTACAGAACAAATCCAGATTTCTTGTTCTACGAGGAGTAGTTGAACGAACGATCCAGTACTACTCGTTGAATATTTATCTTTAAGTGGTAGGCCGTGCGAAATCGAAAATAGTGAGTGGCAAAAATCTGGACTTTTTAATCACTTCATTTTTAACTCCTACTAGGTCATCTCGTTCGTCGAATCATGACTTCAAAGAAACGCATTATTGCCTGATTACAGAATAGTTTACATCTGATATAATTCCCTGAAAACGTAGTTTTGAACTATATGGCTATTTCTTTGATTCCCTAAATAAATTAACAAACCTTCCCAAGAACGAACTCTTGAAAAAGCCACGCATAATTGTCCGTGAGTAAATATTTCTTTTCGGAGATCAATTCCTATTTGATCAAATGTTTGGCCTTGTTATTTGTTAATAGTGATTGTAAACGCTAGCTTAATGGGAAATTATTGTCGGCTTTTAAAAGTAGAAGGATGAACATTTTCACAGTACAACGTTATACTGTTAACGAAAACTATATCTCCATGTTTATCGCCTATTAAAATTTTGCGCTGTAGGATATTGTCTCCCAATTGTAAAATTAACAATCTCGTACCATTACATAAACCTTCATTAATGCTGAGATTTCTAACAAACATCACAATACAATATACTCTCAACTTCAATTCATGCGGAGGAAAATTTGGCGGGTTTAAAGTATTTAAATATTCAGGAAGAATAGCATCGTTTAAATCTCCATTATCACAATTTTCAACACTATCCACGTTAGTATGTATTTTTTCTGTTTTTATATTGTTACAAGCAGCCTCTTTGGGGCCGTGAAAATGGCCGGTGCGCTGCGTGACAAAACTCTCTCAGGGGTGGTGGTGACGTTGATGCTGTTGAAAGGAAACACAATGATTGAAATGAAAATTCCCAATAGCTCGCAGAAGCCACGTAGGGGAGTGTTTGGTAGCGGTTTCTTGACCTGGAGGAGCAGGCTGCCTTCCTTCTTCTGGGTTCTGATAAGAACCGGCGATGTGAACACCACTTCAGTGAGGTTGACCTGGATTTATCCCAGAATGTGCTGGATCCCTTGGATTGGCTTGGAGATGGCTTGGATGTCTGATGTTGGCTTGGAGTTGGTCTTCTGACCAGCGCGGTGGCTGGTGTCTGACTGAGGTCGCAGATCTCGAAAAGCAACGGTTTTTATGCATCTTCCTGACGTAATGGCGAGCTGCCATTGGTGGAGACTCTTGCTGTGGCACGGTAACACTCCCCCCGCTTGAAGGCTTCAACGTGGCAGCGAGCCAATTGGGCATTGGCTTTATTTTCTTAAACACAAGCAAACATTTACAAAAATGTACAAGGTGAGAAAATTAGAACAATGCAAAGCTGAAAAAAAAGGATTAACAAAAATTGGCAAGCGCGAAAAAAAAAGATTGAATTGAACGAAGTGAAGTATGTACATGTCAAAAAAAAGAAACTTAAATCTAACTATGTACATGTCACTTAGAGCTACGACCCTGCTTAAGTACTTCACTTAAGGTAGTGCGTAAGCTTTGTTCGTGGTTGACGTGGGGAAACCGCCTGGTTCCCATGGGCATCGGTTGCTGGGCCGGCGTCTTCCGTTGACGCCTGAGTGTGGGTGCGTGCGCCCGTCGGGCGGACTGGGGCCTGGGGCTGGACTTGATCTTCGTTGCGCTTGTGCGTCGCTTCTCGCGCTCTTTCTTGGTGGTGCGTCCGCCTCTGCGTAACGCCGAGGAGTCTTTCGGCCTGACCCTTGTGTCTTTTGTCTCTGCGCCAGGTTTGACAGTCGTGCATCGGCAGGACCAGAGAGTGGCTCTTGGTAGCTCTTCTCTTCTTCCTGGCGGCTGGAAAGACTTGCGTCAGCCGCTGCTTCCTCTGGTGGCTTGGAGGCGTTTACCCTGGGAGACGGGCTCGCCTGGTCTGGGGTGGCAAAAGGAATTGCTGACGGAGGATTTGGCTGGGTACCGGCGATTTGCGTAGCCGGTTTGAGAGAAGATTGATTTGGTTGCGTGTGAGACACGGACTTCAGAAGCGTGAAGTCGTGGGTGATTAAAGCAGCTTCTTCTTCCTGCATGGCGGCGTTTACCCTGGGAGACGGGCTCGCCTGGTCCGATGTGATGAAGGAATTAACCGCTGGAAGGTTTGATTGGGTGCTGGCGATTTGCGTGGCCAGTTGGGAAGAAAATTGCTTTGGTTGTGTTTGGGACACAGACTTCAGATGTGTGAAGTTGTGCGTAGCGTCAATGCATGCAACGGCTGGTTCTTGTTGCATGAAGGCGTTTACCCTGGGAGACGGGCTCGCCTGGTCTGACGCGACGATGACGCTTATGGACGGAGTATCTGGCTTGATGCTTGGCCTCGGAGCTTCTCGGTGCCTCGGAGTTTCTTGGCGCGAGGGCGATAGGCTTCGCCAAGGCGATGGTGCGCCGTGACTGCTTGACGGGCGTGAATGTGTTTGTGGAGCGTGCGAGACACCTGGAGTCTCTTCTCGGTGTTGCACGGTATGCATGGAGGCGCTTGCCCTGGAAGACGGGCTCGCCTGGTTTGATGTGAAAACGGGCCTCACTGACGGAGGGCTTGATTGCCTGCTTGGCCACGGAGCTTCTCGGTACCTCTGAGCTTCTCTGTGCGAGGGCGATAGGCTTCGACGAGGCGGCGGCAAATCGTAACTGCTGGACGGGCGGCAGTACGGACGTGGAGCTGGAGGAGACCTGGACTTAACTTGGGCCTCGCAGTCTTCCTCGATGGTGCGTGCGACCTCGATGAATTCTGCAACAGATCTTAAAGCAAAAGATCGTAGGTATTGTCGCAAGTCGGGTCTCGTCAAGTCAATGATCGTCTGTAGCATTTGTTCCATGGGCTCGTGGACTTGGAGGCGGCGCGCCAGTTGCACCTTGGTTCTGATGAAAACTTCCACTGACTGGCGGGCTGGTTGAGCTTCCCCATGGTACGCTACGCTGACCTTCCTTCTCGCCCGGTCACTGTCAAACCTGGCAAGAACTTCTCGGCGGAGCTCCGGCCACGGAATGCGGTCATGAATCAGCGGCTCGAAGGCTCGCCGAGCCTCCCCTCTGAAAAGCCGCATTGCTTGCCGAGACCACTGGCGCTCGGGTATCCCCTCGTCCATGAAGTATTTCTCCGCTTCACGGACAAACATCTGGGGATCCTCGTAGAGGTGGCCGGAAAACTCAGGTGGAGGGCCGTAACTGTCAGGCGAGCGACAGGACGGACGTGGACCCCTTGCTTCTGCGTGCAGGGCACCTGGGGCCGCTTCTTGGTGCCGCACGGGACCTGGACAGCCGTTGACGGAGTCTTCTCCGGCTGTGCTGAACGTGGAGGACGTACCCTGAAAAGGGCGTGACTGGCTGGCCAGAAACAGCTGGTTCAGCTGCTGAAATTGTTGCTGAAGAAGCAATTGAAATTGCTGTTGTTGTTGTGCGTGTGCGACCTGGACCAGGGTGTCTTCTACCTTCTGGAACCTTTCGTTAGTAGTTGGGCGCCACTCGGTTATTCCAGTCCGAGAACTGTTGTTTGGATGCTCCATGACGGCCTCGTCCTCGGCGGCGTAGAGGGTGCCGCTTCTTGTCGCCATTGTGTACCTTTCGAAAATGTCAAACAGCGGTGTGTACCTTTCAATTTGTCAAACAGTTCGCCCTTGCTCCAGCAAGGAAATGCCCCACGTTGCTGGGCGCCAATTGTTACAAGCAGCCTCTTTGGGGCCGTGAAAATGGCCGGTGCGCTGCGTGACAAAACTCTCTCAGGGGTGGTGGTGACGTTGATGCTGTTGAAAGGAAACACAATGATTGAAATGAAAATTCCCAATAGCTCGCAGAAGCCACGTAGGGGAGTGTTTGGTAGCGGTTTCTTGACCTGGAGGAGCAGGCTGCCTTCCTTCTTCTGGGTTCTGATAAGAACCGGCGATGTGAACACCACTTCAGTGAGGTTGACCTGGATTTATCCCAGAATGTGCTGGATCCCTTGGATTGGCTTGGAGATGGCTTGGATGTCTGATGTTGGCTTGGAGTTGGTCTTCTGACCAGCGCGGTGGCTGGTGTCTGACTGAGGTCGCAGATCTCGAAAAGCAACGGTTTTTATGCATCTTCCTGACGTAATGGCGAGCTGCCATTGGTGGAGACTCTTGCTGTGGCACGGTAACAATATCTAACAGTTCTACCACTTTTTTGTTAATGGCTTGAACATCAGAATAGCTGATTAGGTCATATCTATGAATCGCTTTTCTCTAATTGATTCCTCCATATATACGTTCAACGATATCCGAATTATAAATACATCTCTGTGGCAATTCTAAATTGCTATTCATATCATTCAAAACTCCATCTCCAACATCCAATAAAAACTTGGTAAATTCTTGTTCCTGTGGTTGAGCCCGCATATTTTCTGTTTAAGAAAATTTACGGAAATAACTCCAGAGAGAACTAAATTTGATACTTAAATTCACTGTTTCACAGCGGGTAGCATTTATTTTAACTGGTAACAATTGTCAAAATTCTCCTCGCAACACCATAATTTTTCCACCACACGGAACATCACAATTCATAAAGTTTCGTAAGGTTCTGCCTATAATGTCTAAAGTATACCTTGGCGCCACAGGAACTTCATCCCAAATAAAAACATCTACACTCCTTAAATAATCTGCTTCTTTTGAATTTTTCTTAAAGTTGGAAGATGAATCTAAAACCAAAGGAACAGGTAACCCAAACGTTTTATAAACTGTTCTGTCATGAGGAAGTAGTGTTGCTGCTATGTCCGTGAAGGCCATGGTACAAGCAATTTTATTCTTACTCTTCAGTAAGCTGTAAAGGGTTGTATAAACCTAAGTCTTACAGGAGCCTCCTGGACCGTCTATATAAAAACATGAAGATTCAGAAATTGATTCATTTATGTTAGCATCACATTTACCCAAAATAATATCTACAATTTCTTTCTGCTTTTCATTTAGGTGTTTATATTGTCGTGATCCTATTTTCTATTGCTTGTTCTTCATTTGCATATTCAATGTCGTGGCATGGTAGGAAACATTGAAAGATTGTTACCTTCCGCAGAAAGCATGGAACTAATTTGAATATAGGCTTTTTTGTCCTTCAGTATTGCTGTAACGTCTTTAAATTCTTCCCGCAATTCTTCCTGATAAATTGGTCGGCAATGCATTAAAATACGAATGAATAAATATCTCAGTTGTCTGAGCATCATCCATATTTCAGCTTCATTCATGGCTCTTTTCCACTCGTGATGATCTTAAATAAGACCTAATTTGAAACACGCTGCTACATAAGATTCCTGTATTTCTCCGTTTACTGTTTTCAGATCTTCAAATCTGTTTGCTCCTTTACTATGAAGTAATAATAATCGAAAATGAAATAGTTCAATTTGGCTGGGGCTGAATTGTTTCTGACGGCGTATACTTTTACAACGACAACAAACACCTACCTGTGATACTCGTAGTTCAGACGTACGCACTTTTGGCGATCGGTTCCAGTACGTATTAAAAAGAGACGGAAACGAACAATCTGACCTCGCTAGATCGAAACGGTACGTGTCTATTGCGCATTCTCCACGACTAACATCACTTTTATTAGATAGGATTTAAGGTTTCTTCTACAATTTAACTGTTTCGAAGATACAGTTCTGAAGTACTGATAATTTGGTGTAAATTAATTTGCTCGATTGCGAGAGAAAAGTAAGGTTTTCTAATTCTTGAGTTTAATGGACAATCATCGCACCTTAATGTTTAACTTAATATTAATACTCTTTTCAACTGAAAAATTGATGTTTAATGTTCGGTTTCACGCTACTTTTCGGTATTAACCAATAAAAAAATCAAGAATGTTCATATTTTCCTCACCTGAATCAATCTGTTATTGAGTTTCTTCTTCGTTTCGTACATTGGATGCTCCAATAGAATATCAAGACTCACACCGTCATTTTTGGCTTCTTCTATACCGGTAATGTTAGTGCAGAATCACCTTTACAAATTATTAGCGCAGATGTCAGGTGAACTTTTCTGAAACCGCTAAACGCCTCGCAGCATTTCAAACATTTGCAGACAGATCATTAGTATAGCATAGTATAGCATAGCATAGCATAGCATAGCATAGCATAGCATAGCATAGCATAGCATAGCATAGCATAGCATAGCATAGCATAGCATGTCCAGGGCATTCCGTTCGCCTTTTAAGTGCGTTCAAGAGCGTCTAGCAGATTTCACAGATTTAGGGTAGCCGGGATAACTTGGAACTTTTACTATGTGGCCAAGGAGGTGCATCTGAATTCTGAACATGCTCCGGGTATAGTAATTCTAAGCGTCATCGTCAGGGTAAAAACTCACGTTCCCCCGTACGCTTACCATAAATCGCAGAAGTCCAATGCAAATTTCGTCTCAAGGACGAACTCGCATCAGAAATACTTTCATGATAGTTAAAACCAATGTTGAGATCATAAAATTCTGGAACTTTTAATTTGCATGATTTATAGGGTTAACATGCATCCAGTCAAACTCATCGGAATCCTTCTGGCATGTATCGCCTCTGTAAATTCTGGACCAGTTCAAATTCTTGAAGATTTCGATGTAACTAATACAAGGAACGAAGGAGATCCTTACCGTTTGCCTACAGCGGTAATTCCTACAGAATACGACTTGCTAGTAGTATTCAATGAGAATTTCGGTGATAGTGCTTCTTACACGGGATCAGTTGCAATAAATTTTACCGCAAATCAGGAAACAAGCAATATTACTTTACACTCCCTAGATCTAGTTATTGATTATAGTACTCTTTCTGTGACTTGCGAAGCTTCAAATGTAGTCATATTCTCGATTGCTTATAACGACACCTACGAAATGTTGTACATTACGTTTGTAAACAGCATTCCACTTAACACGCCTTGCAGACTAGAAGTTAGTTTTACTGGAGGTCTTCATGATGATATGAGGGGGCTATACAGAAGCTACTACCATGATGAGAACAACAACTTGATGTGAGTATCATAACTGCTCCGTTTATAGACTATACAGTGCATTTAATTAACATTGCACCATGGGGGTTTACATAGTATAAATTTTATTTCGTTTTAATTCAAATTTCAAAATTGTTTGTAGTACACACATCATTTTTTAGATGCCCCCATAGTTTTTCAACTGTAAGAAGTGAAAAGTTTTTCCATTTTCCTTTCTATTTAATAAATTCTCACTCAACATTTTAAAAACTATCATGACATTTAAAAAATGATGTGAGTTAAATGTGTACCAAAAACCTTTTTGAAATTATCGATGGAAAAACCATTAACACGAGATGATGTTTATACCACATAAATCACTATCATAGTAGTATACACCAACTGACCAAATAGATAAGTTCCTTAACCTATAATTTGTTCCGATTTGTCTATAATTTATTTTTTCTAAGTGTAGATATTTATTTGCTTATTTTTAATTGTAAAATCTAAGTAGCTAGAATTTATTGAAAGAAAGAAATTATTTTATTTTATTTTTTCTTTTCAGCTGGATAGCAACTACGCAATTTCAGCCAACTGCGGCCAGACGGGCTTTCCCCTGCTTTGATGAACCAAGTTTTAAATCGATCTTTAATATAAGAATTGCACATCCTACTACGTATCACTCTTTATCAAATACGCCACAACTTGGAGACTCCGAGCAGTAAGTTTTTTTTGCAGAATTTTTAGTCCCGCTTCATTCTTAAACAGCTAATGTCGACCTTGAACAAACTCGTTCTCGACGTGGAAATTGATAGTTTGTAATTTTCAGCTTCTTAATATGATCTCAGTTCTATTTTAGTTTTATAAATACAGCACCTTTTTGCTTACTTAAAAATTGACAATTTTCTCTAATTTTAAATGCGAATTAAGACATTTTTCTAGAATTACAAGTAAACTGAGATCATGGACAAAAGTCAAAGGAGAACGATCACATTTCCTACTGTTATATTGAAACCTTAGGCTGTTTCTTTTAGATAAATTGAACATTAACTTCGAACAAATATTTTTCAGATACTTAGACACTAATCTGGTGATAGATACTTTCCAAACAACCCCACTGGTTTCAACTTATTTATTGGCCATAATAGTTTCTCCATTTGTTTACCAAGACCACGCAGCAACAAATTATAGAGTGTATGCTAGAGCTGAAGCAAATTATACTCTTGGATACAGTTTGGAAATTGGCCCACCGTTACTTCAAAGTTTGAATAATTTTACAAATATTGAGTATCTCTCTACTGGAATCGGAAAAATGGATCAAGTGGCAATACCAGATTTCTCCGCTGGAGCTATGGAGAACTGGGGTTTGGTTACTTACAGGTAGGTAATTATTCTCGCCGATATCAGATGCGTGAATACTAAGTACTTATCTACTTATCTAAGTTGAATTGTGTGATATTTATCTTTTAGCTCGACTTGCGTACTGAAATTATAAAGCTTGGGTTAATTATCCTAAGCAAACGCAAAAATTATAATTTAATTCGCACTAAATCAGTCAGTAATCCTTTGATCATTGCATAGAAAAAATTAAGGAAATGCTTTTTAAACAAATCATTATTTTGTGGGATTAGTAAGCTAATCTTTAAAAGAATTTCATTTATAAATCCGGCCATCAATCAGTTTTTGTAACAGACAGCTGAAGCCAATAAAAATATTTATTCATCGTTCATTTCTACACACTTTTAATGATTGACTAATTCACACAATCTGGTATTGATACCGGCAATTTTATTAAGTTGTCGTCTATGTACTTCACGGTGACAAAATTATAGATGTTTGCCTCATATATGACAACTCCCTATCATATACGCTAAAAAGTACAATAAAAGTTAATATTTTCTTTCTTTTTAATATATATATATAATCGATTCCTCTTCTACCGTTAGGTGTCGAGGTTTTCGTTTCATTCACGACTCGTTCACAATCATTCTCCATTTCTTCCTATCCCTCGCTAGCACTTCTGCTTCTTTCCATGTCAATCCTCTTTCCTTAAGTGTTTCGGCTACCACGTTGTCCCATGTCCTTCTAGGTCTTCCTCTTCGTCTCTTGCCTATTTTCTTCGCTTCCCATATCTTTTTAACTTGCCTATTTTGATCCAGCCTGTTCAAGTGTCCCCACCATCTTAATTGCGCCTTTTTCACATGCTTGCTGACACTTTCAAATTCTAATTTCTTTTTAAATTCATCTTAAATTTCACTTTAATGATATTTCTTCATACTCAAAGTGTAGGTTTACTAAAAGCGTAGAGCTTTTCTACTTAAAATAATGTCAGAAATACATTCCTACGTAGGTTATGTACGTTCAATTCACTATTGACATGCCTGTGGAATAACTATACAAGAAATTTTCTGAGATGCCTTCCTTCGTGTCAATTGTTGTAATTATTACTTTCAGAGAGAGGTTGTTGCTGTGGGACCCAGCAGAATCTACAAACCTTGACAAACATAGCATAGCAACTGTTATATCCCACGAGTTTGCCCATATGTGGTTCGGAAACTTGGTTACATGCGACTGGTGGACATGGACCTGGTTAAACGAGGGATTCGCCAGATATTTTGAATTTTTCACTACACATGACGTAAGTGCTACCCGACTGAAATAGTGTTAAAGGCGAAAACTGCACATTAAAGTAATATATCTGAAAGATTTTCCAATTGTGAACGTTTTGACACTCATCGCAGTGACTTCCTCGAAAGGAGCTCTGAAGAAAACACCGAGATGATTGTCGAAACGTCCAAAAATACCCTATATTTGGTACCAGACTTTCTCTCAACATACTCAATAAAATTTCTAAAAGTTTAAAGAGACGCCAATAAAGTAACTCTTGTTTTTGGCTGTAGGTGGAAACTACTTGGGAATTGGACAAGCAATTTGTAGTGAGGCAACAGCAATCAATTTTCGTAACTGATTCTCTGGCTGCTGCACCATCCCTCAACAATCCAGCGTCTAGTCCTGCACAAATTATGAATAAATTTGCTGCGCTTTCTTACAATAAGGGTAAACAACTATTTTATACATTAGACTAAATCCTCGACGAAATTCTCCACAATTAATGATATTTTTGATTATCAGCTGGTAGTGTTATTCGAATGATGGAACATTTTATGGGATCTGAAAATTTTCGAAATGGTCTTAGAGCATACCTTGAGGAACAGTAAGTAAACTTTTATTTTAAATTTTTTTTTTTATTTTCCCCATCTGCTACACCCTCTTTAAATACTTTGCTTCATCATCATAAGATTCTCAGTCCGAAAACTGGATGGACGTGTACTTCCATCCTCTCCTATCCTTCCCTAAAATTAGAACGTCCTACATCCCTAACTACTTGAGAGCAGTAGTCTAATCTAGGCCTACTCCTATCTCTTTTTATTCCTATCTCAGACTCTAGTATGTCGCGAACTAAGCTTTCGTGCCTCAGAAGGTGTCCTATCATCCTATCTCTCCTATTCGTTATTGGCTTCTATACCTTTCGCTTTTCTCCAACTCTTTCTAATACTTCCCTATTGCTAACCTTATCTATCCACGGTATCTTCAAAAGGCGTCTGTAGCACCACATTTCAAACGCTTCTACTCTTTTTCGATCCGCTTCTCTTATTGTCCAAGTTTCGCACCCGTATAATGCTGTACTCCATACACACCTACGAGTTTAAGAGTCTCTTTCGAGTTTCTTCATTAGCCGTTCCAGAGCATAACAGTTGTTTCTTTTTGTTAAACGCAACTCGACCATGCCTTTGCCTCTTGCCCTACACACTTTAAAATTTCTGCCTGCAATCCGTCTACACCTGGTGGTTTATTGTTTTTTAAACTTTCTAATGCCAGCTTTTTCGGTTTTACAAAAATATTATTCCAGTCAGTGGAGAACAACTAGACCCAACGACCTGTGGACATCCCTCCAACCATTTGCTGCAGCCGCCCTTCCCGCAGGAAGAACTCTAGAGCAAGTCATGTCTAAATGGACAGATGAACCAGGTTATCCGGTACTGGAAGTGAGAATGGACGGACCAGATGCAGTTATAACTCAAGTATGCATTTAACATTTCATGTAGCTTTTCCGTTAAATTTCTAAATTTTCACAGAAACGATTTTTCCTGAATCCTGCCGAAAGCAGTGATATGAAATGGGACATCCCAATTTCTTATACTACATCACATGAGCATATCTTTACCAATACAACACCATATACTTGGTTTCTAGCAGAAAATAATGAAATAAGGATTCCTAACATTGTACACGGTGGAACCGGCTGGATTGTTCTAAACGTGCGTGAAAGCGGTAAGAAACAACTTCAAAATTTGGAATCTACCAGTAAAGGAACAATTTACTTTTCAATTTTGATTCCGCCTGCTGTTACAGTTCCATTTCAATGTTTTCCACAGCATAAAAATCAATTTTGTTTTCACAGCATACTACAGAGTTAATTATGAAGATGCTCTTTGGGATCAACTAGAGCAAGGCCTGAAGTCAGAAGATTTTGATGGCATTGACGTTATCAACAGAGCCCAAATAGTTGACGATGCCCTAAATCTAGCACGTGCAGGAGAAATAACATACGATAGAGCTTTAGACATCCTATCGTATTTAGAAAATGAAGACGAATATTACCCTTGGTTCGCTGCCTTTAACGGATTTTCTTTCTTGGGAAGACGTATTGGACTGGACGATCATCTGGAACACTTTTTAAATGTAGGTAAATACGTAAAACAAAATTTCACTTAAATTTAATATTTATTCTGTATTTCAGAGTTTCCTAACGAGACTTTTAACGTCAGTGTATAGCAGTGTGCCTTTTAATGAGTATCACAATGATAATCAAATATTCTCCCTTAAAAAAATTCTAATTGCAAATTGGGCTTGTCAGTTGGGAGTGCCAGATTGCATCCAAAATGCGATAAATGCATTCAGGAACTTTAAAATTAACGGAATAAGGTAACCTACACATTCTCTTTGTGAAAAACACATTACAGTGTGTTACGTTACAGTGTAAATTCCAATTTAAAAAGCACAGTATATTGCACAGCTCTCCGAGAGGAGGATACAGAAGAAAACTGGAATTTCCTGTGGAATACCTTCACAAATACAAAACTGGGTACTGAGCAAGTTCTGATACTGAATGCTTTGGGTTGTACAAGAAACCAAACGTTAATAAACGGGTATGTTACAGAAAGAGTTTGTAGGTATAATAATAACTTTATGCTGTTTAGTTACCTACAAAGATCCATATCTCCGGATTCAGGAATACGTAGTCAAGATGCCAATCTTGCCTTTGTTTCTGTATATGACAGCAACCCAGAAGGAGTTGATATAGCTTTCCAATTCTTGCAAGAAAACTATGCAAATATAGCGGACTTGTAAGTATTTAAGGAGTGGTGTGGCAGCACCCTTACATCAAAAGTTTTTCGATCACGAAAGTTAAATAGCGAACCGCCATGAATTTTACTTGACTTTCCAACTCGCCTACTTAGCGTGACGCTGTGAAAACTTAACGGTTCAGATTTGTGTTTAGACGAAGTATAAGAACGGGAAAGACCATTGTAGCTTCTTGGGTTAAGAAAGAAAAGGCAATAGAAAAAGGAAATAGGATTTGTGGATTTAGAAAAATATTCCAAGATGTTCAGAATGCTTGAAAATTTGCCTAGGAGCAAACTTTGCAATATATTGAACACGGTCACAGATAAGTAGATGTTGGTATGGGAATGAGACAAGAATGCTTCTTCTCCTTCTCCTTCTTTTCCTTCTTCTTCGTAGTCTTGCAACCTCTTCGATCCAGTATGTCTTCCCTTGACTTCTGTAGTTGGCGCGGATCTATTCTTCCATCAAGTAATTTGGTTGTTCTATTACAACCCCCTCGACGCTATTACTCAAATTACTTCGCTTCTTACCAGGCTTCCCAATATTATTACATAAAACATTGCTTCCAGCATTTCCTGGTGAGTTTTCAACATCAGTTGGACTAGTAACTTTCTGAGGTACATGGGTGGTTATACTTGGCAAAAAGATACCTATGCTCTGAAAAAATGTCATGGTTAATAGGTTATATTTCTGTTGCACGAAAATCATTCATTGCAGTTTCCAGAATAGCTGATTTTTCATACGCTTTATTGAAAATACTAGCTGCATAATTGATAAAAAGTGTCTGTTCGTCCAGGATTTTCTTTCAGCAATTGACTGATACCTTACTTGCAATATTTATGTAAAAGTCCGTAAAACGTAACGTCTAAGGGTTGAAGGCGGTGGGTACAATGCGCAGGCAAACAAAATAGCACCACAGATCGCTTCTTAGCTAATTTCAAAGCTTACTTGTCCATCCACTACTGGTTTTTCAGTTGTAGGTCTAACATTATCAATAAAATGATTCTTTAAAGTTAAGAAAAGATTGCTTGTCATATAGCCAGACTCGCCGTGCAATTTTAGAGATCCAATCGGTGCTCCATCATATAATAGTTGATTAACTCTTTTTCTTGGCAAAATCAGTGAAGGTGGGACAAAATTTCCACCAGAACTCGTACACGGATGCCTCTGTTGAAAGCACACCCCGTTCTGCACTTGTAATAACCCCAAATTGCTTCTTCCATTTTTGGGCAAACACTTTTGTGGGAACTTGGACAATTGTCAAGGCAGAACAATTGCTAAATGATTCAGCTCTCACCAAGGACGTGATTTCTGAGGAACGTAAACTTATTTGTGAATATCTCTTGCGAAAATTATTCAGCCATCCGTTACCAGCCATCTTTAGTTCCTTGTTAAACAGGTGATTCTTAATGGTGAGAATTACAACAGACGAGCAAGATGACATAGTGAATCATTTTGTCCGACATTTTGCCCGTTACGTAACACCCCAAGCAATGTTGGAATAAAAATGCATTCTTAGGATAGAAAAGAATGGAGGTACGCGTCCAACCAGTCTTCGGACTGAGAACCTTATGATGATGATGACTTATAAAAGGATTAAATTTGACACTTACAATAAAAGGAATATATTATAATTTGCAAAGTGCATGTAAAATATTCTGAAAATCAAACATATTGACCTAAATTTCGAAACAAAAATCTACCTACCTCCATTTGGTCGCCATCAAGGAAAACATAAACTGCGCAATAACTTCATAACAAGTGAAGTTGGCTACCTAAGAACACACACAACTGCACGCTGTTGCCACTAGTTGTAACTTAGCCGCAGTTAATGAGAAACGATTTAATGGTAGACGTTTTATGTAAGTAATTTTGCCATCTTGCCCACTCTTCACCTCTTCGATTTTTGTCAATTGAGGGTAAGCCGGTGAAATGCTGCAGCAGTCTATCCAATTTTTGATTTCGTTATCTTCTATTCTGCCAATGTAAGAAAGAATCAGAACTTTGCTTTTATTTCAAACCCAAAAATTAATAAACTTCCATATCTAACATAACAATAATTTACTTTTAGTTACGGAAGTATGAATGGTCTTGGTGGACTTATAACGGGATTGTCAGACAGGTTTACAAGACAAGATCAAGTCACATCGGTATGTTTCAGCTCTGATCTCCTAAAATAACTGTGGTACTCATTTAATTGTTTTATATTTTATCAGCTTCAGACATTCCTGGAAGAACACGAACATCATTTGGGCAGTGCTGCTCTAGTTATACAAAGTTCAATTGAGACAGCCAGAGCCAACATCGAATGGACAGAATCCTTCTCAGAAGTACTTCATGGATGGTTCATACGAAACAATTCTGCATTCACCATCAGTGTCAATTACATTTTCATTGTTTTGCTATTCGGTGTTAATTTCTTGTTGCAGTAGTCGTCAGATTACTTCGTGATGTACCTACTGTTGAGATTGTACAATTTAAGTTGTATATAAAATTCTTTCCTCAATCAATAATTTATGTTTATAACTACAAATACTGTGACTGTAGTATTAGAGCCAATCTTTTTCCACGAATTTCTATTTTGCTAGTTCGTGATAATCCATTACAACAACTTTTTGACGCTATTTTTAAGGAAAGGCACATTGCAAACAGGTAAATTCATAAACTAGTGGAAAATGGACTGTAAAAGTAACTAAGATTGAGGACAAACAGGCAGTTTCACAAGTATAATAATACATTAATATAAAGAGGAAACCTTTATGAGGGATTCCTAAAGATTAGAAAGAAAGGAATTACCCGATGAAGACCAGTGACCCGGGGGAAACGGAGAACTTCGTCGATCAGGTCGAAGACGTCAATTAAAAACTGAAGATGTCTCCCACAAACCCACACCCACACACTGAATTGGATGCAACTGATGGATACTGCTCTTCATTCTTCTACCGTCCACGAAAACTTGTCTCTTCATGATGTTCTATGATGTTCTCGATGATATAGTTGAACAAATCGAGTCAGCAAACCACCACTTTCGAAATATTCAAATCAGCTTGACTTCCATATCCGCTAACCTGGATACTTAGGATAAACGCTTCCACTGTACAGAAACCCCTGTTTAATCTTCATAACGAATTTTGTTTAGCCAGCTAAACCATGAATTGCATTTTGGATCAAGAATTTACTGACTTTGTCAAGGTCCACTTATTTCTTTTCTTTTTAAAATCAAAAACCAGGGCGCTACCACCATCTTCTAGTTTACATCAGTTCAGCCTTTTTGGGGTAGACCTTTTACCACATTCATATCTCGTGAGGTGGACTCCACAAGTGGCTCAAGTGATCTTGGTTTTTGAGCATTACCATGTAAGCCCCGCGGTAATCTTAAGAAATAAAAGTATCTCGCAGCAGATCCTCGGTACTAAGATTCTTTGCAACCCAAGGATGCCATTAGGTATCTAGAGGGCATTGTAAGTTTCTCGCTCAACAAAGAGCTTGTCATCACCTCAGCACGATTGCTGCAGACCTTGGGATTGCGGTTTATTTACGAAGTTGTCTCCTCGAGCTAAAGTACCTCATACTCCTCAAACTGATTCATCAGAACTAAACTCTCCTAAGCCCCTGAGTGAAATATTTTGTGTTTGCAATGATGCTCTAAATATGATAACAATAATCGAATAATCTGTAGGAGTAGGTAAGTTAACCCCACACGCCAAAAGACAGTGACATAGTAATTAAACTCGACACTTGCTTCGCTGACAACGTCAGCATCCTCAGGAGTTGAAGATTGGTTAACTCATTATGAACTCATTGTGAATTTACGTCAAACCACTGTGTGTAGTAGGTTTGGTTGCATAACAAACTGTTGTGATGCATGGATGTTTAGTTGACCAACCGAAACTGAGAGTTAGCAGACGATTATGCCACTTAGAGGCTTTTCCAAAAAGTTAAATGGGTAAAAGTTAAATCGTAGAGGTTTTTATGTCAATGTGGATCCAAATTTGATGTACTAGTGACTCCAACTGGTCAAACAGTAACGCCTACTGACCAAAACTTCTAAGGTTTCTTTATAGACCTGCTTTCATCTAGACTCTAGACTACTCAATTTTAGAAAACAGTTAATAACTATTGCGCACCCATTTTCAAGCTGTCTCTCTTAAAAAGAGTTATACAACTTCTATTGAAATAATACATTTTCTGGTTTATCTCTCCATTGGCATTAGCTAGAATCCAACGTAATTGTTAGTACTATATATGATAACTTGCAAGATACATAGACAATTGATTGTCCCATAGCTGATAAATAACATTTTACGACTGCCCTGCATAATCCTGATAAGATACTTGAAAGAATAAAAGAAACTTTGATAACTCTTAAGCGCTTTCCTGCTCTCAGTATTCGAGGTAAGTTGCATATTTAATTTCTAATTTATAACGCCAACAATAGTAATAATGGTTAATTGTTTCTTGATTCGAGATCCTCTATTAGCTTTATTAAGAAGGTTTTTAATGATGGAAAGTCTTCATGGTGGAAGACCATCTGAGGATTTAATTCGATTAGCTTAAATTCTCCTATTGATTAATTATTAATATTAATTAATTTTCGAGTATCGCAATCTATAGTCTTTCTTCAACTGCAACTTGATTTGCAAACCTTTGTGTATTTACAAGAAGAGTTTTAATTAGTTCATGCAGAGAAGCATACGCATCAATGTGAGAAAGGGTTCGAGTCCAGTCTCAGCAGTTAACATTTCATTTTTGTAGCATTCGGGAATAACTTGGTATTTGGAAACTAAAAATATTAAGTAATAAAACAGATTAAATTTTTATATTACATTATAAAGATCATTATTACAGTTGATAAACGACGACAACGCAGACTAAAACATTAAGATTTACACAGATTACAAAATTTTCTGGTAGGTATGCTATATCCTGAAAACATTAGGCTGCAGCAGATTGAATGTTATCGTTATTTTTTGTTTACTTACCTTGCGCTTTTATTATTAATATTTAGAGAAGTATTATTGCATTTAGTGCATTAAATTAAAGTCCTGTTAATAATAATTTCAGATTAAACTTAATATATACCTACTAGTGCAATAGAAAGTTGCGAAGATTTGTGGAAATTTTACAATTAAAAACTCTAGAAAGGAGCAAAGCAGCCAATTATTCAACACAGGAGGCCTACCGAAAAGAAAAATGTAAAGAACGCCGACTGGGAGTCGAATCCAGATCTTTGACTTACCGGACGGCTGCTAGGCCAACTGGACACAAGCGACTAGCCCCTGCTTTAAATTATCTCGTCCTCATATGCACATGCGCATTACGGGACTTTCTCGTTTTTCTTTCTGACAGCTAATTAATTATTCCCTTGTTTTCATTAGTAATCACGGATTTTTCTTGAAAAAAATCCCTTTCCTGATGGAAATTCGGAAAAAAACGCATATAAAGCAAACATTCTGTAAATTACAATGAACATATGAAGAAAAAAGGATAACATGGCGTCATGGAACCGAGATGTCAAACTAACTGAGTGGCAAAATCTTTCGGGTGCATTTCACAACGAGCCACAGTAGCTATCTTCGATCATCAGTTTCACAGTACCTATATTAAAGCGGGTAGAAATGAGAGTACCCTAAAGTAATTTGGGGACGAGACAGTTGAGTACGGTCTATTTGGTAGAACAGGCTTCCAGCGAGTGGAAGATCTGGATTTGCTCCCATCAGTTGCGAATTTTTACATCTTTGCGTGAGGAGGACTTCTGAAACTTACCATTCCTGCGGCATATTTATTCCACTCCCATTACACGATTTCGTTACAGTTGAATACGTGAATTTTTCAACGAACATATAAATTGCTAAATTGCGAAACAATAAACGGATCATATGAACACAATAGCTCTCCTTTATCTCAATCTTTAACGTTCACACCGATATAAAAACCTCTGCATTTTATTTTACCACTGGAAATAAATAACTCAAACGTTAATCCTAAAACAATTCGTTTTCGCAGATTAAAATTCCGCATTATTTTTTATTCATAAATATTAATTTAGTATTGTTAGATATTTAGCTGGCTATACAGGGTGGTCCGCTTTCGTAAATTAATATTGAGAAAAACTTTTTGCGTGTAGAAGGTGATATAAAATATTGCTGCAATATTTGGGTAGGATGTTCAAAAATGAAAAATTAAATAGCAACGCCTCCCTCTTCGCCTAAAAAAATGCAAGACAAAAGATCTGCAACGACACGCTTTACATTGATAATCCTGAAATGCTGAACTGGACTGAACTGGACTCCTACCCATGCCCTCATAAGTTTCTACTTGTCTAAATACCTGCTCGGAGCCGATTCATTAACCCAATTATTAAGAATTTACCTGAAAAACCTACAGAAATGGCCACGTGATCGTCTTTTACCTACGTTGTGTTACCTAACTAATTTCACTACGGGCCAGATAACATTAGGTGAGAGGAGTTACCGAAAGGACATATTATGTTACACCAAATAAATTTGATAAATTTATTTCCAAAAAAAATGACACACGGAATACTCATAATTTATTTATTGGAAAATTCGTAGGTTAGCTCAGGATACTAAAGGATGGAGGTACGCGTGCAACCAGCCTTCGGACTGAGAACCTTACGATGATGATTGAAAGATGTAATTAAAAAGACCTAAGTACATATTTGTACATCCTATTGATTGAATAAGAGTTCTAAGCAGAGGTTGTGTATATCTGAACGTAGCGATTAACACTACTACGACATCATTTTGATTGTCTAATTGTTAATCGACTTTACATAGTTTCGTAAATGAGGTTGGTTTGAGTTACACACAACTTGCGATTTGTTTACTTTTCCCTTCCTTTGGTGATATATGTATTTGCTTTTCCTCTTTTTAGGGCATGTGTGTTTTCCCTTTGTGGCAAGCTTCTAGCTATCACGATGAACTCTGACCTGTATAAGGCAATATTGTAATGATCATCTTAATTAGTGGTACTGGACCGTTCGAACAACTACTCTTTCCTCGGGCAAATACCCCGCCAGGCATTGAATTATAGAACTAAATCCAGATTTTTTGTACTACGAGGCGTTTCAGACTGCTACCCCACCTAAGATGGCTTTGAAACAATCCTAATTTGTCTCCATGTACGTACGTGCTTTTAAGCAGGTCTTTGTTCAAATATTGCATGTTTTGAATGTGTATGGAAAACCGCAGACCAAGCCGAGACAGTTTCTTTGAACCCCATGCACAACAAACTATTTTAAGCGGAGTAATGAGTTGTGCAATATGTTTAATTCCACATCACAAATAAACCTTAAAATGCATAAAAACATTATGATCCGTCCTTGCTTTATCACATAACAATTTTAGACCCCAGACAAAGATATGTAATCTGATTAAATGTACTTTTATTCAAAAGGCTCCCCACCAGACCAACGGATTAACGAAATAAATAGGCGATTGTAACTTCTAGAACGTGATTTCTCATTGCGAGATTATGATGTAAGAAAAAAATGCGTATCCATTAACCAGCTTAAATCAGAAAGACGTATTTAATGCTGTTTTATATAGCTGTAAAAATAGATAATATGCTTAGTACAAATGTCCTCTAAAAGCTGTTTCAACTAAATGGATTTTTTTAACCTAACTTGAAAGGTATTTTTGTATATGACCATTACTCGTATACCTAATATAAATTTCCTAATTTCCATTGTTTATGGCAATGAAATTATTTATTGATAATCTTTCACTTTGGAGTGAAAATAGAGGAGGATTCATGTGTTCTAAATTAATGTTATCACTGTATTCAAAAGCAACATTATGCAACTGTCGGAAACTGTGTATTTTTATTTTTACTTAGCGAAACAAACATTCCATTTGATTTGATTCAATTTCCAAAATTTGATTTGTTGGAAATACTTTGCCCTCTACAAACAAAATAAAATGGTAAAATTCAAAAATATTCATAACGCCTAGCCATTTTCTTTATCAAAAATTTATTTAGAACACTTTTTAGTCATCAAGACTGCCTGAATACCAATTTAGTTGAAGAATTCTTCTTCGTCTTCTTCTTCGTCTTCTTCTTCTTCTTCCTCTTCTTCTCCTTCTCCATCTCCATCTCCATCTCCATCTCCATCTCCATCTCCATCTCCATCTCCATCTCCATCTCCATCTCCATCTCCATCTCCATCTCCATCTCCATCTCCATCTCCTTCTCCTTCTCCTTCTCCTTCTCCTTCTCCTTCTCCTTCTCCTTCTCCTTCTCCTTCTCCTTCTCCTTCTCCTTCTTCTTCTTCTTCTTCTTCTTCTTCTTCTTGCACCTAAAAAGTGTAGGATTTTCTATTTGGGACTTCAGTAGCGATTGTCTTCACAACTTCATTCTCTTTTGTGTGAAACAAATTCTGCCAACAGCAGAAAGACATGGACCATCAATAAAGAAATATTTAATACGTGTTTTAATTTTCTGACTTCTCTTGCAGGTTTCATCATGGATGTGTTGTGGCATGCAGCATTTCTACTTTTATGCATATCCCATGCCACTGCAAATCCCGTCCATGTCATTGAAGCCCCAGACGTGAGAGCGGCTGATGATCCATATAGGCTCGATACAACAGTGCTTCCAAGCCATTATGATGTGACTCTTATAGTCAGAAACAACTTTGGGCCAGATGGAAGTTTTACAGGAACCGTCGCTATAACTTTGACAGCTCAGGCCGATGTGCAGCAAATCAACTTGCATGCTACTTATTTGGCAATAAATACAGCAAATATAGCTTTAGTGTGCGGAGGAAGAAACCTTTTTGGCAGTTATTCAAATGCGACTACTTACCACATGATAACAATCACCAGTACAGAACCAATTTCAAATGGAACTCAGTGTGTTTTAACCATAACCGACTTTGTTGGAATACTTTCAGATAATATGCGAGGATTCTACAGAAGTAAATATACCAATGCTGCCGGTCAAACAGAGTAAGTAGTATTTCTTTGAACATACGATTTCCTTCCTTAAGTAGTAAAAGATGAATACTATCCTGCCCCCCACCACTGCCAAATTTACGTACTCTACTCACCAGAGCTGGAGGATTTCCCTTCGTCCCGAACATTTCGCTATAAGCAAACAGCGAAATTTATCTCTTTGCCTCTTTCTCCATTCCCTGACGAATGTCAATTAAAATTACTTCTTTGGTGAAGAACAAGATGACGAAAACGATGCAGCTTACCGGAATGAACCTTAAGACCTAATCCGTGGAGGTGACGACATTTTTTTCACAGCTCAGAAGGGGTAGAAAATAAACAAATTGAAGCACTCTAGCCATCGAGGCATATCGAAACAACTATACTTGTAGTCGTTTTTGTTGCTAAAGTTTAAGAAATCTTATTGAGGAAGAAGAACAATATGGGTTCACCGCAATAGCAAATATTTTCGGCAATAAGACAGAGTGGAATGAATAACTCTAAAGCTTCTTTGACAACACCACCAACATTCTAATCTCTCCATTTCCATTAATTTCCTATTTTCTACCATTCCTTTAGTAACTATGATCAAATCTTTTATTGTTGCGATTTCTGCAGGTGGCTTGGAACAACGCAGTTTCAAACAACGAACGCAAGAAGTGCCTTCCCATGTTTTGATGAACCAAGCTTCAAGGCAACATTCTCTATAAGAATATACCATCCCTCAGACTACACAGCTATTTCTAATACCCCGCAACTTGGTCAGTCAGAGCCGTAAGTAATTTATTTACTATAAACCACATTTAATTAACATTACTTAACTCTTCATAGAGACCCAGCAACTGGTTTAGTTATAACATCTTTCCAGACAACGCCTGTAATGTCCGTTTACTTAATAGCATTTATAGTGTCAAAATTTGCTTACCTGGAAAACCAGAACTACAACTACAGGGTATTTGCACGTCAAGAAGCTATAAGTGACGCTAATTATACACTGATAATAGCACCTCCTTTACTGGAGTCGCTAGAGGCAACAACAGGAATCAAATATCTGAGCAGCGGAATTGGTAAATTAGATCAAGTTGCTGTACCAGATTTCTCTGCTGGTGCTATGGAAAACTGGGGCCTCTTAACATATAGGTAAGCTCTGTTCGTCTAGTCTACTTTAGCTGTCATTGTGGCAATCATTAGTTTATTGGCAGTCGCACGAAAAAGGAATTCCTATGTTTATCCATAATATTTTCCGATAGCACAATACTTCGAAAGACTCGGATCTTCTTGAGTATCTTTCCACCAGTATCCAAGTTTCTGTCTCATGAGTAGGAACAGAGAATATTGTGACCACAGCTTACTTTCTTGCAGTTGCTATATACCGTGTGTCCCAGGAATTCTGAAGCATCCTGTTTAACATGTGAAATTTGAAAATTGCGATTTCTATGTCCCCGAAGTGTTTTAAGAATTTGTGCACCAGAGAAAGTTTTTGCGTAATAATTTTTCAAGTGTAAATTTTAAGGGAAAGAAACTTGCTATGGGACCCTGTTCAATCATCAAACAGCTACAAACAAGCAATCGCTGCAGTCATAGCCCACGAATTAACCCATATGTGGTTTGGGGATTTAGTTACTTGCCAGTGGTGGTCATACACGTGGTTGAATGAAGGCTTCGCCAGATACCACCAGTATTTTACAACGACTAAAGTAAGTTTTAAGAAGCCCGTTTGAATATATTATTTAATAACCATTTTGCCATTTTCTCTAAGGTTGAGACAACGTTCAATATGGACAAGCAATTTGTAGTGGCTCAGTTGCAAGTTATTTTCGCAACAGATGCGACTCCCACAGTGGAAGCTATGACATCAAACGCTTCCACGCCGTCGGAAGTTTCTCAAAAATTTTCTTCTATTTCTTACAATAAAGGTAAAGGAATTCACTTCTGCATACCCCGGTTCATAACCTTGCAGTAAACTATATCATCTGAACTGTATCATAAATTGGTCGGGCAAATGAAAATTCTAAAGTTTTCATCACTGTAATCCCATAATCATCCATCTTTATAGTTAACTTGATCAACTTAATATTTCACAGGTGCAAGTATTATTAGGATGACAGAGCATTTTATGGGCCACGACAACTGGGAAAAGGGGATACAAGATTACTTGGCATCACAGTAAGTTAACCTTTGTTCTGTAACATGTTGCAGATGCGTTCACATTTACGTTTTATGGTATAACATCGAACGTGCAGACATATTGGGCATTTTCGCGTTAACTAAAAAAGTAATTCAGTGAAAATAATGCGGAAGCTTAAAGGTTATTGCCAAACTATTAGATAGAGTGGCGTAAAGTACACCCCCACTAACCTCCCGTGGCGGGGAGCAGACTGCCATCCGTGTGACCCAAGCGCTCAACCGGCCAAACTTACAGTAGAACTAATTTCCCGAAAAGGCGGCCAAAATTCTAGAACTTAAGAATTAAGAGCCCGACACACCCATTTACTAAGAATCGGGGGGTTCAGGGGTACGGACCTAGAGCGAACGGCAAAATTTATCTGGAAAAGCAGGGAACTAGTCGGCCAAATTAATACTGTGAATGAACTTGTTGCGCACACTCCCTATTTCGGGATCGATTGACAGCTGAGCGACTTTGATCAGTAGTCGAAGGACAGGCGAGAGCACGAGCTACGACGAAAAACTTCGAATGCAAAGGTACCGCTGTTTACTAATATCTTTTTTGTTTCTCGGTCGAAATTGAAAATTTTATGTGTTCTTACAAGCCAGAGGTTCAGTCTACTATTGCTGTTAACCAGATTATGTGATTTTCTTTTCAGGAAAGGTTTATTAGGTTCTATAAAAAACAGTTTCTCCTCACTTGTAACATGCGACTTCGTTTATTGTTTTCGTATTATTTAACAAATTTCAAAATAGCAATAGTAGATTTGTATTTTAAGAAAACAAATCAAAAACAATTTAATATCATTTTAGTAAATTATGCACCCATCTGTTAACGAAATGAAATGTGCGGCAAGGGTATGTAAAAACACCGTACTCAACGGAACGGTACCCGTGCCGGTCACCTTTTGGTGCAAAAAGGTAAAAACAATGGCACTTCCGGTACGGAAATTTGCGGAAAATTGCGCGATTTGTTAACGAGATTAAAGTTGTGCCATCTTGTAGCCTGCGATTAATTGAATTGAAATCGGTACCTGTGACATCTTTTACCCTAGTATAAATCCCCGGCACGGCGACATCCATCTGTTAACGAAATGGAATGTGCGGCAAAGGCATGTAAAAACATCGTACTCAACGGAACGGCACCTGTGCCGTGCCGGTCACCATTTGGTGCAAAAAGGTAAAAACAATGTCATTTCCGGTACGGAAAATTGCGGAAAATTGCGCAATTTGTTAACGAGATGAAAGTTGTGCCATCTTGTAGCCAGCGATTAATTGAATTGAAATCAGTACCCGTGCCATCTTTTACCCTAATACAAATCCCCTGCACGGCGACATTTTTGCAGCCCGTAACTCGGACAAATTCCCGTCATGTGTGAACGACTTCAAATAAAGTTCAATGGAAAGGGTATTATGTCCCCTTTACGAATATCCAGACGTGCCGCGATTCAAAACAGTCAAAGTAGTTGGCACGGCCCGATTTATAACGCGTTACGCGGCGTCGAAATGTCACTTTTGAATCAATTTCAATGGTCGCGCAACATGTCGTCGAATATTAAATGTTTTTGTGTGATGCACAATTGACATCTGTCACTGTGACACCTGTTAATGGTAATGGTAACTAAATCATGATACAAAGAACTAACTAACTAAGTAACTACAGTCCTTCTTTTTAACTTGATCGTTACGGCATCAACGTAATGTGCAGTTACTCTGCACGGGCAGCTGTAATAGTGCATGTTGAAAAGAGACACTTTCGAAAAGAATGTCTGGAATGTCGGTATGGCGATTTGCATTGTGCAAGAAAAGGACGGTAAATAAAAGTAGCGGCTGAATTGCATGCCGGCTTACGTTCTTTTCAGCGTTCGGACTGCTGGACTGAGTGACATTAGGATCAAGTTAAAAAAGGACTGTATAGGGAGTAAGTAACTAGGTAAACTTTCGCTATTAAATCATGCTGCAAATGCAACGCGTGACACTGTTGCTGAATTTCGGGCCTATACTATGAAAATAAAAACATTTCCAATATTAAAAACTCGCGCGCGCCGGCTGCCGAATTCCCTGAAAATGATGCCGCGTAGCGCGTTATAAATCGGGCCGTGCCACCTACTTAGACTGCTTTGAATCGCGGCACGCTTGGATATTCGTAAAAGGGACATACTGCCCTTTCCATTGAACTTTATTTCAACTCGTTAACACATTACGGGATTTTGTCCCAGTTACGGGCCGTGCCGGGGATTTGTACTAGGGTAAAAGATGGCACGGGTACTGATTTCAATTCAATTAATCGCAGGCTACAAGATGGCACAACTTTCATCTCGTTAACAAATCGCGCAATTTCCCGCAAATTAACGTACCGGAAATGACATTGTTTTTACCTTTTTGCACCAAAAGGTGCCGTTCCGTTGAATACGATGTTTTTACATGCCTTTGGCGCACATTCCATTTCGTCAACAGATGGGTGCATAATTTTGCAGCGGGTTCTCGGACTATTTATAGTTTAGAAATATTTACAAACAGGCGAACGTCTACCATGCTCCCAAAATTCCTGTGTGTCGCCGCTCTTAACTTATTTTCCAGAGGTTTAAAAAATTATATACACAAATTTTAAACTTGGGAATCTTGTTGAATTTACTAAGATAATAACTGAAAAATTTTTTTAAAATTCTAATTTATAAAGAGGATGTTTTATAGGGGATGAATGAAATTATAATATTCAAGCAAAACTTTTTGGCCACTTTGCGACTGTAACAATAGGAAAAGCGTTAAAAACACCCCTCCCGGGGAAAATTAAATGTCAAGAATAACTGAAATTTGCCATACGTAACTAGTTGATTACAATTTGGATGAAAACTAAAAAAAGCGAGTTACTAACACCGAAACGAAAGTGCCCTACTTCAGAACATAAGTTTTGTTGACAAGTTTGATTCACCTGAAACACTTACTCCTTTTCCCTTAATGGTAGATACTACAACGCTTGAAGAACGACTGCATGCCTAATTCCACTCTTCCCCGGTTTTTTGGCATGGCAAGGAAGTTCAACATTCATATTTTTTATATTTTTTAGTCAATTTCAAAGTACAGTTCCACAAGATTTATTCGATGGTTGGGAACCATATGCAAGAAATCTTACACCCGGAAGAACATTTACAGAAATAATGAAAACGTGGACAGAGCAATCTGGATTTCCAGTTCTTTATGTCAGAAAATCTGGAAGCGAATTAGTTATTACCCAGGTACCTATTCTATAATACTAAATAGATACCTACTTTTCCAAAATTTTCGTAGTAAATAATAATTATTCCTTCATTTTAGAAAAGATTTTATTTGAATGCAACTTACTCTAGTACCGAAGCATGGGATGTACCCATTTCATACACGACTTCTACAAATCCAGACTTCGAAGATACGACACCAAAAGTTTGGTTTCCTGCAACTAGTAATCACATTCACTTGGACGTCAGGCTTGAAAACGAAAATGATTGGATAATACTAAATATTCAAGAAACTGGTAATTTTACGCGTCAACGTATAAATTTCACATCTAGACAATATTTAAATATTACATTACAGGCTACTATAGAGTAAACTACGAAGATTCACTTTGGGATGCTATAGAAAATGCATTAAATTCTGACAACTTTGGAGGCATCCATGTCCTAAACAGGGCACAAATTGTAGATGATGTAATTAATCTTGCGCAAGCTGGGTACTTAACTTACGTGAAAGCATTTAAAATCCTCTCGTATTTGAAATCAGAAACAGAGTATTATCCTTGGTACTCAGCCCTCACTGCCTTTAATGTTATCTACCGCCGTATTGGTGCGCATGAAACGCTTGGTCCACTTTTCGAGGTAAAAAATTTATTTAAAGTTAAATTTAAATTAAATTTATAAATATAATGCTTTGTAGTTTCTATTACGTCTTAATGTTTGAAGGTTATTATTTGCAGGAGTATTTGACCATTTTACTCCAAAGTGTGCATGAATCTGCTCCTTTAGATCAAATCAATGATGCAGATCACATTTATACCTTAAAGAAGGATTTGATATTGCCTTGGGTTTGTAGGCTAGGTGTAACAGATTGTATTGAAAAAGCCCAGGAAGCTTTCTATCATTATCATGAACATGGAACAGGGTATGACATTTTTTTTCTTTTGTAATGATTATGTTACGTAGGTGGGTACTCAACATCTGTATTCCAAAATAATTATATTTTCAGCGTGAACGCGAACTTGCGAAGTGTGGTTTACTGTAACGAACTCCGTTATGCAAATTCTTCGGATAGTTGGTATTTCCTTTACAATAAATACCTAGAAACTAAGCTTTCGACAGAGGAAAATACCATTATAAGTGCACTGGGTTGCACTCAGAACGAGACACTTTTATATGAGTAAGTCTTTGTCGGTGCACCTTCCTAGTTCATGCTTAAAGCTAAATCATGCTTAACTGTTGCAGATACCTACAGAAGGTCGAAAATACAGGTGGCGAATTTCGAGCCCAAGATATTAGTGCTCTATTATCTTCTGTATATACACAACCTTATGGAGCTAAAGTATTGTACAGATTTCTTAAAGAAAACTTTAGAACGTTACCAAATTAGTAAGTAAATTAGCTCAAATGTGAACAATAGTAAAAAATCAATAGTAAAGCGTAGTAACGATGAATGTTAACTCAATACATAGTCTTCTCACTTTGGAAGCATTTGCTCAATTTTTCCATTTAACCATCCTTCTATCTGCAATACTAAAAAGACCGAAAATGGGCACCACATGTACATAAATAATTTTAGAAATTTCATATAGTGCAGGCAACTACAAATTATTGTCTTTGCCAAACAGGGAAGACTAAATATTAACTATATCACAAAATCCTGAAACAACTTACTTTTTAGCATTCATCGTCACTTACAGCTCAATAACAGATCATGAAACTTACACCACTTATTTCTCTAACACAAATGTCCCCTTGAACCTCAATAATTATTAACAATGCGTAAAATTTTCAGTTACAGCAGTTGGGGAGGTCTGTTTTCTAATGTTGCTGAAAGATTTACCACAGAAGCAGAACTACAAGATGTGAGTATCGGTATCTTTTTATCATAAAATGTGACAACTTGAGGAGTTGCTAACGTTCTTTGCACTGACAGGATGTACACTGCAACAGATGAAAAAGAGGGAAATACGCCATAAGTGAACTTTAGCGTTGCACGCCATACCTTAGTTTCAAACATTCAAAACAGGCCTTCGAGCTAACGCTTGCCAAAAAACTATAATATGTATCCTGTTGTTTAAGTGCAGAAAAGTAGATACACTTGTTAGAAAAATGTATCGCATTGTCAAAGCACCAAATTACCCTTTCTACCTATCTCGTATTTCCCTATTAGCTATCCTTGTTTCCTTTTTCGTGGCAACAGTCGATTTTTGACATCGTCTTTCCCTTTGCATTTTACGACTGTCAAAATGTGACGGCTTTTCGATTTTACTTTTTAATTTTGACATTTGACTAGCCAATAGACCTTTTCATTTCGTTAGTGCGCATGTGCAGAAGTACACTGACAATCAGCTGTTCTTAGTTTTTCAAACGAATGTCACTGTCAGAACTTGTAGAATATTCGTAAGTAAATAGTGGATTACCAAGTAAGGAGGATGTTTGAAAGACGGAAAATTACAAATAATGTTAGTTCCCAGTAATATCACTCATAAAATTGTGAGACTGAATCCCGAAGGCGTGTCTGGCACTTGCTTAAAATATGGGAATGTTAACCAACATACTTCATTCACGCAGTGTTTTAATACTAAGCGGAGAAAATCAATCAATTTATTAAAAGAAAACTGAGTAAAACGATCTAATAGACATTTGCCTATTTTTCTGCAATATATGTACCTAATTACAAATAATTCTTATTTTAAAGACCTTACAAATAATGACGCAGAACCTAGAAATACACGTTTCCATTTCGAATCTTACCTTACACACTTTCATCCACGCAACACAATTTATATAGGTGGAACATGTCCTCCGTGGTCACCAACTCAGTTATTAAATTCGATTTTCTCCAGTGTTAGGCAGGGTGGATAAAATCGTAATCCCAAGCGATAACTCTGCTATCACCGTTGCACTCACCAAAAGCACAATGTTTGGATGCTCCATACTGTTTTAGTTAGGTACTAATTTTGCACGTTTGCACTAAAATTTTACTGTATAGCCCAAAGAATTTAAAATACACACTTTCAAACAATACAAGACTTTGACATCTCTCCGAAATTGTCATGGCACGATCGCGCATGCGCCTCAGCATTTTTTATAATGAAAAGCCCTATTGGTTAATAGTGTTACTGCAAGTTTTGATATATTTTAAGTTAGTTAAAATTATAATAATAAAATAAATTATAATAAAATGAAGTCATCAAAATCGGCGCTTTCTGAGTACTAAATAGAAAATAGTGTCATTCGTTGTGGTATTCTCTGCAAATTTTTAACCGTCAGTTCGAAAATTCCGAAGGCCTTGTCAAGACAAAACCAGATGTTAGTTCAGAATGTAATTTCCTGATTTATATTTTTAGTGAGAGAAAAAGGTTGTAATAGACCATTTTAGAATGCCTGATTTTGACAGGTCGCCATCATTTTAGAATTTTCGTTCAATTCTCGGTGTAAAGAGACTAAGTTTAAGCTACGCCGCTTTTTTGGTGCCAAATTGTAACATAAACATCTGCTTTGTTGTTCCTCCTCTTCTTCCCTCCTCTAAGCTTTAAACAAACAATAATCTTTGCCCTCCAGCTGTCAATTGTGTGACGACATTCTAAAATGATCTATTGTTATTTCAAAAGTATCGAATAGTCATACGCGTACAATAATACGGCCAAGACGACGTAACCTAAAACAAATATTAACGTCAAAAGTCAAATGCTGCATAACCTGAAATAAATATTAGCGTCTATTAAAATCCCATATGAATGTACTACATGCTTACGTCATCACCTGGCCATAAAAATTTTATGACATGCAACGCTAAAGTTAAAATAAAACTTATAAGTAAACTTATTAGTCGTATTTACTCATGTATTTTGATTTTTCAGCTGGAAACTTTCTTCGCCCAAAACGCAAATGAGCTAGCTAGCGTTGCAGGCAACATTCGAAGTGCCATTGCAACTGCAAGAATAAATATAGACTGGACGACCAGAACATTGTCTACAGAATTAACTTCATATTTTGCAACATATGGAACAGGCGACGCAAATATTAATTCTCGCTCCATTTTATCACTCATACTTATGCTTCTTACAGTTAAACTGTTGAGATGATACCAATCTGAAGTACTTAAATTAAATAAAAAATATTGCTTTACGTTTACTACCATGGGTGTAAGGAAAGCTTGTTGTTCGGCAAGAATACTAATTTCGATTGGAAGTTTGTTTTTCAGATTTTATTAATTTATCGATAAAAATATGAGTATCCTAAATACGTATTTTAAAAGTTCTATCTTGTACTTAATCTTAAATTAAATCCATTTTTACACATTAAGTAACGATTGCATACACAAGTACAATTTATATTCTTCCACCCCATCACACTGAACTTCATATTTTGGATAACCAGTTCACAATTTTGTTATAATTTTTATCCATCCACTCTATATTTGCTTCCACTCGTTCTATTGACTGCTGTCCTGTTCTAACTGAACCAAGGTCTGATTCTATGCTTGCAATAAACTGTTTCAGCTAAAAAAGGATAATATAAATGAATTGAAGGAATAGGTCTTTGCAACATGGAAAGATAATTATTAATCTTCGATTCAAAATTGAGATGTAAGAAATCACGGTTGTCACAAATAAAATGAACCGGAAAATACCACCAGAAGCTGCAGATCAGGATTAGTCTGACTTATTTTAACTTCACTTCTGTTGCCAACTTGAGAACCACTCTAATACTAACATAACAACATGGCCAAAACCCAAAGTTCGCCCAGTTGCCAAAATGTTTTAAATATAGAATTTCCATCCAGTATTACTTACGTCGTTAAGTTCTTGCCTAGTATTAAATTTCCTCGTGCAAGCTCGTATAATAGAAGAAGAAATTTGCGCGTTACGAACGTAGCTGAAACAAATTTTTGATATTTACAAAATCCAACACGAACTTCGTCTTACCTTTTCTTCTTCCAAGTATTTTTCAAGAATCGGTAAGCTAAATCTCTACCAACAACATTCTCCGAAATAGAAGTAAATACTCTAGCAATATCTTGCCTTCGAATGGGTGAGTCATCGGCTACCGCCCATTCCAAATAGCGACTCAAAATCCAAATTTCTCTGGTACACCCTAAAGCTGTCATTAAAATTTCCCTCTCTGATCCTACGTTAGCGTTCAGATATCTTTCCCAGGCAAAGTCCCACTGCTCTTGTCCACCAACTCTGATGGCAGCGTAGTAAACAATTTCTCGCAAATTTGGAGAAATTCTAAAAAAATATATATGTACCTCAAGGAGTGTTTGTTATAAGGCAAATGGTTGAAGGAGCACGGTGATTATTGACGGGCAAGGAATATGTTGAAATAAACGGATCCTCTCCAGCGGAAGCGCGAGAAGAACAGCTGCAGAAATAATCTTAGGAAAGAGGGACTGTTAGGTTTAAACTGGCTAAGAGAAGTGACGTATCTTCCCTCCTTGTGCCATGAACCGTTTGTTCTTCCAAATCAATTTGTGAAGGTGAACTCTTAAATTTAACTCAATATTTAAAAAATATAGAAAATGAAGTACTATGTATACATCATTAAATTAGTAGGCATCTCCAAAAAATTAAGATAAATGCTTGGGTACTTAGGCACTTACAAAAATAATTACTCTAAGTTTAACTTACGGATTATTTTTATCAGGATTTGGAGTATTCCTCCAGTTTTCAAATTGAGAAACAGCATTCACCAGACAATCTACTACACCAATAGTGCAAGCCCTCCAGAGAACTTCAGCTCGCAAGTAAACTGTTAATTGTGAATCTCCAGGGTTGTCTTGAAACCCTATGTCTCTGTACACACCCTCTATCAATTTTGACACGTAAGCCTAGAAATTATCAATAAGACAGTCTTATAAAATGATCGCTCTGATTCTCTGAATGCTAGAGGTAGGGGAATAAATTCGTTAACAGAGTCAGAGTAATTTTTCAGAAAAACCCGAAAACACCTATTTTCTTTTTAATATTGAATATTTTTCCCGTCATCTTCAAAAGAGATTTTTTACTAGCAACATATGTTTTTAGAGAAAGAATTTCGTTCCACTCATGTAGAACTTTAATTAGAAAAAGAAAAATTGAAGAATTCGTATTAAATGTAGTTGTACACTATAATTTTTCTCTCGACTAGGTATTACAGTTTTTTGCAAAAAAAGGAATTTTCGCACAGCAGTTTCGTTTGGCAACTTGAGCTTTACCTTAATACGAATAGCCAACTAACGTGCATTCCAACAAGAACCCACGGTTTAACTTTTTAACAAAACGTATAATTTATTGGAACAGTGGTGATATTTTTAGCATAAAGTACATAATATTGCCATCCAATTTTGAACATGATATCCGGAAAATAGTCGCCACGAATCTGCTGGCTCTCGCTCTTTTGATGAAAATTCAGATTGAGTTTTCGCCTCTTACGGTTCAATTTCGCCAATCTCATCCTTGATGGTTGGTTGATATAAGCGTGACACTTCACACCGCTCCAAAGGATCAAAGGAAGAAGTCGCACGACGCATTCTGGTAGCTACTGCGTGAGATGACAAGGCCAGGAAATTACTCGCGCAGCAACTTTATTGTCCCATCCTGCTGGAAGCATATGTTCCAGATAAATACTATCCAATTCAAGCCACAAAATCTCCGTATTATGTTACTTTTGAAAAACCACCCCCAAATTCGATCCATCTTATTTATCTGACGAATCGTTCAGTTTTCGATAAATATGCTGGTATGGAAAAATATTATTTCCGCACCTGCCTTGACGTAGAGTTAATGACGCGTTTCCCCTATAGGCCTAATCCACTGGGGTTGCACAGTTATGTGTGTTCAATTACAAGTAGTCAGAATCGACGTCATCATCGTCTTCGATAGTGTGTGCGCTGTCAGCATTTAGACAGGCCTGGCCCTGGCAACAGTGGCGTAACTACCGGTGTTCCATGTGTTCTGCGGAACCTTCAGAGGGCCCGGTCACACCGCTTATAAGAATATCGAATATCCCGATTATAGAAATAAGGATGCTGTCATTTAGACAACGTTTTAAAAACGACTTTCCCAAAATTAATTCCAGAATGGAATTAACTGAATTTATATTAATAAAAAAATTTTCTTCGTGCAGCAGTTTCAGTGAAATTTTAACTGTCTGTTATATTTTTCACCATCTCTGTGTCAGTGGCTTCAGCAGAAAGATCCTTTTCAAAATTAAAAATAATTAAAAACTTTTTAAGGAACACTATGGGCGAATAAAGACTGTCTGCCTTATCAATTATTTCAATAGAAAATGAAATTGCCAGAACAATAGATGCTTCTAATATAGTATAAACTTTTGCGCAAGTTAAAGCGAGAAAAAAATATTTTGAGTAAAGCAGCTTAGATACCTACACTTTCAAGTTGCTAGTCTTGTTTTAGTTTTCGATTAGTTTTTTGTATTATATTACATTATTATTATATTGTTTTTATTTTTTAATTAATTATTTTTTATATTATTTGATTTTTTTTATTAAAAGTGGCTAACATAATAGCCATGGGCGACGTGCCGTTTTCTATTTTAACTAGTGAAACTAAATAACAATCTTTTACATTTCTTAGAAGTCATTTTTAAAGTGTCTTGCTTGCGTATTTTTTAAAAAATATGACGATATTTTTATGACAGACTGAGGGCCCCGGCTTCCCTCTAGAACACAGGCCCGTGGCTACATTGTTACGCCACTGGCACTACCTGGCAATGGGAGCACATTGTTGAACAACGCAGACTAGCTTCTGCACATCCGCTTCTATTTCCACATCCTAACTTGCTGCTGCAAGAAAACATAGTTAGAATTGATGCTGTGGCTGGGGATTCAGTTGTCATCAGAATCGGTGTTAAGTTGTTACCGACCTTTTTCCACCCCGATTCTTACAATTGGATCACCAGCCTCAGCATCAGTTCTAACTCTGATTTCATGCAAAAAAATGAGGACGTGCAAAACGCGGTTTAAGTTGTTCAAAAATTTGCTCCCATTGCCGTGGCTGAGAATGCACGAACTATCGAAACGATGAAGATGCCGAGGCTCACTTATCATGACTTCCTTGTAATTGAATAAATTGAATTGGAGAACCAATGTTTTAGGTCTGTAGGGGAACATACTTAAAAGAACGCGTCGTCAACTGTATCTGAAGGGCCGTGCGGATATCAGTTTGAAATGTGATGTGCACAATTCTCGTAAAAATTTTAAAAATCGAGCGAAAAATGTAAAAAAGTAGAAGTTATGGACATATTCCACAGACAATTTCCAGCTCAATAATAATTTAGGTCTTGATTTTTGCGTGAAATTAGTAGTTCCGAGTAAGTCGTATCTTAGCAACGCGCTCCGATTTACACTCGTCTTCGAGCAGCTTTTGCTGGATTATTTTTCACCGCATGCGAAAATGAATGGAACATTTTTGTTACAAATTTAATTGCGAACATTTTTCTTTATCAGCATATTTATCAAAAACTGAACGATTCAGCAGATAAACAAGCTGAATCGAATTTGGGGGCGGTTTTCCCAGATTTAAGGGATGAACAACGATATCTGAGAGAACTTTATTTTATTTTATTCGTAACGCCTTCAATAATGTTCCTGCCAAGATTCAAAACTTTAAGAATTTTTGCGCTAATTCGCGTGTAATTTTCCTGGATTACTAACCGCCGCGCCGGCGCGGCGCCGGCGCCGTACTCTGACCTAGTTGCAGAGGTAACTAGTGGGAAATGAAAAGTTGCATACAATGTGCTAGTATAACTAACCAATTAGACGTTCATATGTGACACATTTCATTGTTGTAGAAACAATTTTCTATGCGTGGCATACCATTTTATTTCGAATTTCTCTTTTGCCAAAGAAATTCTTTCTCTTTCAACATCTGATGCTTAGAACATACGTTGCTACTTATAAAAATGTGGTGTAGCTATATTTCCTTTAGGGATCAGCAAAAGTGTAAAATGGAATATACTGGTACATTTTTAACAAAGAAAGAAACTGGAGTTTCCCCAAAGAATTTACAATGAGCTCTTTGCCGAGTTTATTGCATTTCCACCTTATATAAGAACAGTAAAGGGTTTAACGAACCTTGAATTTGTCATAATGCTGCGTCCATACAAACATACTGTTAATATAATCAAAAGCTGTGAAGGCTGCTCTCCACGGCACATAATCACGCTCTTGAACAACATATCTAGAGATGTTAAAGGGTATGTCATAATCCAAATAACCAGCAGCGGCAAGGTTGAAAGAATCATCTAACATCTGAGCCCTGTTCTTCGGATCGAACTCCAAATGCCCGTTAGGTTTGACTAGTTGATCAGTGAGTAATTTCCAATTCTTAGTATCATAATTTACTCTATAGTAACCCGTTTGGTTCACATTAACCAGCAACCATTCGTCAAAGGCAGTTTGTACATCCGTTAGAATGACATGTTTTTCCGAGGGTTTCATCCAAATTGACTTCACATTACCAGTTTTTCCTTTATATGTAACGGGTATCCACCATGTTTCCTTCGAATAAGAAGTCCTCTTTCGCAAATATCTTTCTTGCTGTAATTGAATTGAATATGTGTCATATCCTCTTTCTACTACAACGACAGGAAAACCTGTCTGTAATGTCCAAGTGTCCATTATTTCTTTTACGGAAAACTCGCCCGTTAAAACTCCATCCAAAATTGCTTGCCCATTAAGCATTTCCCAAAGATCATCTTGAGTTGCACTACTATAAGCCCTGCAACGAAAACAAATAAGTATTCAATCCAAAAGAAAAAACGTAGGTCCCCCCAAATTTATTGAGAATAGATAATTTAAAGTGGGCTTTGAAAAACAAATTAGATCATACCATACCTAATGTGCACAGATTTCTTAAAATATAAACCGAGGCAAAAGTTTTCAGGCAATGAAATATACCTAAATGATACTAGTGAGTAAAAAGTTCCATCTTTAGATGCAGTTTATCTGTGGTTCAAAAAAGTCGAACGTGGAGAAATTTCACTGACGAATTAGAAAGAACAGCCGATATCCAAGGAAACTGTATTACTATAAAAACACTAGTTGAATCAGGTAACCGAAGAGCTTTTGCCATTTTACACAGAGATACTGAAGTTGGCTTCCAAGCAGTGAAAACGATTATACACCAAGAACTTCAGATGAAGAAAGTCGTTGATCGTTTAGACTCCCATAACCTGAATAACCATCAAGAGGGAGAGCTGGCAGAGCACTAGTCTTGATAAAGTGGCCAAGCTTAAGGAACAGAACTGACAGAAAAGTGTTTGCCAAAAATATTCAGAAATCTGCTTTACCAAGATGAGGCGTCATCTAATTCTGCCGAATTGACCAAGAGACATTTGAAACAGAGCAAGACAAGATTCATCGAAGATCCTCAATATACACCAGCTGTATGCATGTTGGCTGTTTTTATTACTAAAAAATCATCTTTAGGTATATCAATTTCATTCAGCAGACGAAAAAGATGTCAATATTTTAGCACGCCATTTCTATTAAAGAATGTAGAAAGTCGGCTTTTGACATCTGGAAAGAAGTAATGGCAAAATGAATTATTCTCAATAATTTTGGAGTGATCTACTGATAGGCATCTAAACCTTTTGTTCAAATATTTCGTCAGGCCCGCTTGAAAGACTTTTCTCGTTAAAAAATTTTCCATCATTCTTATTATGGTAGCACCTAAAATGATAACGTTACAAAAAATGCACCAACTGCTCGGAAGAATTGCAAAATTACTCTTTGAATAAGATATTCTGTCAAATATGTCATCAATCTCATCGGTGTTGTTAATAACAATTGAAATTTGATGGGAATTCTCTAAAGCATCCACGAAAAACACACTTTGTAATTCGTTGATGATAAATTGATCCATAATTTTCCATTCTGGGTACACCTAGAAACAGTTGACGTTAATTATGGTAACTGAAACTGCTATAAAAAAAATCGTACATAATCTGTAGCTACATTTTCCATATAAGTAGCAAATCCCTCATTTAGCCAAAGATCGGTCCACCAAGACGGTGTCACCAAATTACCAAACCACTGATGAGCCAATTCATGAGCAACTACTGTAGCTATGCTCTGTAAACTTTTCCTGTTTGATACCCCTTCCTGGTATAATAACAGTGATTCCCTAAAAGGAAGTACTGTAATGCATTAAAAAGATATGGAATATGAACTATTCAGTAACAAAATATATGTTATTAAAACCTACCTATAAGTTACTAAGCCCCAGTTTTCCATAGCACCAGAGGAGAAATCTGGAACTGCCACCATATCCATTTTAGGTAACGGAAATGGGATATTAAAGAAACCCTCGAAAAACTCCAGGAACTTTGGGCCAATGTCCAGTGCATACGTTGACTGCGAAACAGCACTATGTCTGGCCCAAATGGAGAACTTATCCTTCCGGATGTACTCAAAGTCTGATACTACAAATGCTAAGAGGTAAGTCGACATCGGAAGAGATTCTTGGAAATGGTCCCAGACGTATCCATCTATTCCAGTCCTGAAAAACAGTTATTATATGGAACACCCAGATTCTCCAAATATGATGACGAACTTACACCTCAATTGGTACTCCCATTTTGGGCATATTTGATATCGTCGTCATATTTCTAGGTCTGGCTAAACTCAACGTGAATCTCGCCTTCAGAGATGGCTCGTCGAAACAAGGGAAAGCTTTTCTGGCATCTGTTGATTGAAACTGAGTAGAAGCAAGCCATCTAAAATAATCAATAAAGTACACGTTGAAATGTAAAACGATTCCTGTAAATCGTATGAGTTTTGTCGTAATATCGTTCAGTCACTTTTAAATTTCAAACGGGCTGGCCCGCCGAAAATAGGTTTTTGCCATTTACCGTCACTTTTACGAAAAATTCTTGGACACATTAATTTTAAAGGTAAATTATTCTTATTCACTTAGTGAATTCATTGCACCCCATAAATTTTAAATGGCAAATAGTGTCAGAGGACTTGCTTTACAAAATTGCAAGAAACAATCATCCACACTGAGTTATTGTACCTACCAAATGAATTTTACAAGGCTCGTCAAATTCCCATAGTGCCCATACCAATATGGTCCAGAACAGTCAGTTCCACAGCCTCTTTTCTATCTATCTATTTGGATTTTTATACCCTATGTCCGTAATGTTTTCATAAATATAAGACTTAAGCAGGCTGAACATGTTTATCTCTGTGTTTTCGTTGAAGAAATTACGTATTTAATTCGTACATTATTACTGTTCTTAAAAAACGATATTACCTATATCCACTCTTTCTGCAGTCCAGTAAAACATTTTTAAAATTTTCACAAAATAAAGAGAACCAATGTAGAATGCAGTAAAGAACGCATAGTTCTGAAATTACTTATTTGAAACAAACAAGATTCTTCTCAATCACAATTTCTTTCTGTAACGTGGACTTCCGACTGTCCCTCCATCTCTTACATGGTCTTCCTGGCGATCTTCCTCCCCAGATAATGTTTCCATTCCATGCAATCGGATGTCATGATTTTTATCTTTTATGCACCATTAATTAACCCCCGTTTGGGGTTGAAATGATGTAAATGACAATAGTCACTTTTCATATCCGTTTGTCAAATAAAATTGATGTGTCCCAGCATTTTCCATAAAATTTATCTGCATGTGCGAATTTTTGTCGGCCACACCGTATAACATATAAAGTTCGTGCAGCACATCAGAAAGTGATTCAAATAATAAAGTGGTATATATGAATTTTGAACACCAAAAATGAGAGTTTTGCATGTTCCAGATCAATCGAAAAAATAATATGAAAAAGAATTTAAAAATCAAAATGTTGACACGGTATGACACGGTATTGCCAAATTATTGATTGTTTAGTAGATCTACTAATTCTAACCAGTCAACGGATTTTCCAAATAATGGAAAACAACAGCTTCATTAACTTGAAACTTCTATCAATTACATTCTATAAATAAAACTATGTTTAGAATTTTTATAGGGAATTGATGTCCTAGAACAACGGCATGAGAATCAATAAGAAGAAAACCAAAATTTTGGTATGTAGAGGGCGTGGAAATAGAACTAAAACCAAAATATAAATAGGAAATGAGAAGGTAGAGGAAGTCGCAGATTTCTGCTATTTAGCAAAAAAAACAACTGTTATCTTCGGGAACGGTTGATGTAGAAACTCGGAAGAGACTCTTAAAGACGTATGTATGGAGTACGGCATTGTACGGGTGCGAAACTTGGACAATAGAAGAATCGGAAAAGAATAGAAGCTTTTGAAATGTGGTGCTACACTCGCATGATGAAGATACCGTGGATAGATAAGGTTAGCAATAGGGGAGTAGGTATTAGAAAGAGTTGGGAAAAGTGAAAGGTATGGAAGACAATAAAGAATAGAAGGGATAGGATGGTAGGACGGTAGGGCACCTTCTGAAACACGAAGTAATAGTTCGCGACATAGTATAGAGTCGGAGATAAAAATAAAAAGAGTTAGGGGTAGGCCCAGATTAGACTACTGCTCTCAAATAGTTGGGGATGTAGGATGTTCTACTTTTAGAGGAATGTGTAGGTTATCTCAGGATGGGAAAGGATGGAGGTACGCGTCCAATCAGTCTTCGGAGTGATAACATTATGCTGATGATGACAATAGCGTTCTACCGGAAAACCACCAGGATTACACACCCAACAAAGAATTTTTCATATATGTTTTATAAATACATGTGATGGCGATTGCTAAGGAACATTTAGTTCTGAACAAGGGAGTGCAATTATTATAGAGACCAAGATCCCAAGGGAGTAACTGCGATTCAACGTTTCGTCATTCACCTCAGCTGTCGATTAGCCGTATAAACTGACCAGCAGAAAACGCTATAAGAACTTCCAAAACCTAGAACAATCTCTCGTGAAAACAACGGCTGAAATTTTCGTGAAGACAACGCGTTCTGCGGTAGCTGTAGGATTGTGTCTTGTGTGAATGCTGCAGGTCATTTAAAAAAAGCATTTATTAAATCACCAAATAGCCCAATTTCATTGTATCAGGTGCTTAATTTAGTCTCAGCCAAAGACATTCTATACTAATACATGTATTCAGCATACGTACCTTATTTCCAACATAAAAGACGTGCCTTTTTCTCTCCCACTTTTTCTACCTAATTTTGTCGTGTTAACGTCATCTCTCTTTCGGCAAAAAGTCAAAATTATTTTTTTGGCGTAGCACGCTAATTAAATTGCATGAAATTTAAACGTCAAATCATCTTCTCATTCGAATTTTTATTTTGCGTACCCGGGAAGAAATTTTTATTACTATCTACGGTTTATTGTTCTGTTTGTTGTTAAGTATTTATTTTGTGTTTTTTTAACTGGTATCTAGTTTAAGAAATGGTTTCATATTGTTGTGTTTGTGGAGCCAACTCAAAAGATGGTACCCTCTCATTTCACAAGTAAGTTTCTTCAACACATACCAAAACGTACTAAAATACGGCGATTGTCACATTTAAGTAACAAGGATTCTGACAAGCACCCAAAATACATTTCATTTTACTCGATGCTTACTCTCCTAAAAGATTTAATCATAAACTAGACACTATACTGTTTAATTTGTGGATTTAATTTTCTCGTATCCAATTTGACAACTAGCACTGACAACTAGGAAACTTGTGAAATGAAGGTTACCCAGTGAATGTCAGATTTGACTTTTTGCCCTAAGAAAGATGCAAAATCCATTTTTGCGTGCTCCAAACGAAAACAGAGAATATTTTCTTGTCGCACACATGTTTTCAGCTATATTGAATTGCATCTTGGTATCTATTAGAAATAGAATATCTTTGGTCTCAGCAGATTGGAGTACACTTACGTGCACTTCAGAAGATAGCGGGGCAAACACTAAGCCTGTTATTACCCTTATTCCTTAGGCTAAGACGACACACAGGCAGAAAAACGGTCGGATATAGTGACTGTGGAAGCTGGGGATTGAACCCGCGCCTGCTGTATTTGTAGTCTAATGCTCTAACCACTAGACTATCGTGCCCTTTTGCCAAATAAGTACTGAAGAAATATTTTCTAGGGAAATTTAAAGAAAATAACAAAGAAATAGATTATCGACAGCTAAGCAGAAACCATTTACATTTCAGTCGTATTACTCTCATCTGTCCTAACCTGACGATACTAAATATCATGTGTTTAGAATGCAAATTATTTGTTTAACGAAGAACAAATAAAACGCCTAAATCAAGCACGACCACTGTACGGATTTTTCTAATTCTTAGTTTATAAAAAGTCTGGTTGGTCATGTAAAAAAAATTATAAAAGATTTTCAAGCTTATTTCACAGAATGCACACACCTGCGTGTTTTATCAATGGATCATCTCCAGCATAAAAAACATATTGTATGTAGTTGTTGTTATCTCTTTTATAAATTCATCTTTGCTTCTAATAAAGGATTGCATTATGCCAACATGTGCTTACCTGGTTTCATTATTGTCGGTATATGAACTCCTGTAAAATCCATCTAGTTCATCATTTAAAACTCCTTGGAAACTAATATTTATTGAATATTGCTTCCCTGGCTCTAATACTTCTTCCAAGTGAATAATCAAAAATTGACGTTTTGTATCATTTCCCACTTCAAGTACAGAAATTTCGCGATATTCATTAAAATATTCACTGGACTCATAGACTCTCACAGAAGAGTCATCTATAGTTAAATTAATAGCATGCATTGTAATGCTGTTTGTTTCTTTTGTAACATTCACTAATATCTGGACATCTCCGTGAAACGTAAAATTGCCTTCGTAGATGAATGGGATCAGTTTCAGTTTATAAGAATGTGGAAGTACTGACTTGGGCAGTCTTAAATCTAGAGTTTCAGTCTTAGGAGTTTCTAAAGTAGTTGTAATGAACTCTGTAGTAGCATCTTCAGAGAATTCTGTGCTAGGATTTGGTGAACTATTTTGAATCGCTTGTGTAAAATTACATTCCCTAACAAAAACTATTTCTTTCTCTGAATAAGAGCATCCTGATAAACTATACACTAAAAGTCCCGTCGCAACAATACAACAAACAAACACTATTAACAAAAATAGTCCAAAGTTTCGGGACACTGATATCCTCTTCTGACTGCCGAATGTTGTAGCTGCGTCCATGATGACCAACTTTTCAGCAACGCGGGTCATCCCCCACAGCCTGAAAAGAAAATTAATAAAAGTCAGAAGGCGTCAAAAAATTACAACACATATGCCCATCCACCCAGACAAAATACCAGCATATCATGTCATCTTTTATCTCGTCTTTTATAGAAAGCCATTTGAATGCTTGTTACACTGATACAAAATTCTATGGGCCTGACAACAACTATTTGTCTTTTACAGGACATATTAGGTAGTTGAACATAATAGGTATGCCTTTCGATATGGTCTAAGAAAAAGAAGAAACAATTTTACAGAAAGACGAGTGATGTGGACCAGAATTACAGTTACCTGCAGCACTTGTCCATCTGTAGTTTGACTGCTGAAAGGCAGTTGGCGCCATTCAATGATTGACGCTATTGAACTATTTTCGGTCGGGTCTGCGAACTGACTGTGTTACAGATGTTACAGGTAACTGTAATTCCATACATCAGTACGTCCAATGCCTTCTTTTTCCACAAAGTGGCTCTTTCTCCCTGTACTTCGAGTAACATGAATTTGAAAGTATCAGCAATGGCGTACATTTCTACTTAGATATTTCTATCTTATTGGGGTTTCAATAGGGAGGTTCGGAGAAAAATAAGATATATATTTTTGGCACCAAAAATTACAGAAAATTGTTATTGTAATTGATTTACGGCGAAATTTTTTTTGAAAAAACATTTTTGCAACGTAATAAGTGAAAGAAATCAACTTATCACGCCCACATGTTAGTTCGCTTTGTGATTGGTTTGACGTCAGAGCTTCGTATGGCGCTCCTCCCACTTTTCTTGAATGCCCGCGAAGCGGTAGGTACCTAAGTATCTCATAATATACTTATTGCTTATTGGGACTATTTCTAGCGTGAATTTTTAAAGTGGGGTGTCAAGAAAACATAAAACAAAGACAATATAATTGATTAATGATGCAACAAGGGTATCAAAAGTCCGATTCACATAATTTGCTATGATTTGTTGGTAAATGTGGAAATGCTGTATGATCTAACACCAATTTCATTCAACCTCAAAAGTTCAAAACAGTGGTGTAAAGGCAGACCGGCATAAGGAAAACAAAATGAACAATTTATTAACTGTACATGCCTTTTATAATTCAGTATTACTTATGTTTGTAAAATACGTATACCTATATTCTCTATAATACAATACAATGCATACGACATACCTAATACCTATACTACTCAGTTATGTATTAATACCTAAGTAAATGACAAGTTATCAAGTTAATAATTTTATAATGGATTGCAAATTTTCAAACGGAAGCAAATACAACTCACGCAAATCAAAAAACTACGTACTATTTGTTTAACAAAAAGAAACAACTGCTATACTCGGGAACGGTTAATGTAGAAACTCTGAAGAGCTTCATAAAGACGCATGTATGGAGGACGGCATTATACGGGAGCGAAACTTGGACAATATAGGAGAACCGGATTGAAAAAGAGTAGAAGCGTTTGAAAAGTGGAGCTACAGACGGGTGATGAAGATACCGGGGATAGATAAGGTAATAGGGAGGAATTAGAAAGAGTTGGGGAAAAGCGAAAGGTATGGAAGACAACAAAGAAAGGAGAAATATTCTTTAGGATGGTAGGACACCTTCTGAGACACGAAAGAATAGCTCGCAACATACTGGAGTCATCAGAGATAGGAATAAAGAGATAGGGGTAGGAGCAGGTTAGACTACTGCTCTCAAATAGTTGGAGATGCAGGATGTTCCACTATTAAGGAAATGCGTACGCTAGTTCAGGATAGGAAAGGATGGAGGTACCGTCCAATCAGTCTTCGGACTGAGAACTTTATGATGATGGATGATGTACTATTTAATTATTGTAAAATTCAATAGTTAATACAATTTCCTTTTTTAGTTCAGGGAGGGAACGCTACGGCGATTCAGTATTTGGCTCCATCATGCTCCTAGCATCCTGCGTGTTTCAAATTATACTAACCTTAACACGTTACCAAGTGGTCCCAGAAAACTGCGGATACCTTACATTATGGTCGATTTTATTCAGAGTGGCTGCAATGACAGCCGATAATTTTATAAATTTTTGCAGTAAAAAACTAACTCGCGAAAATATCGATAATGCAGGCCCTTTTCCTTCTGACTGCAACGAACAACTTTTTCCGTTTTATTAGCGCGCTGTACTAGTACATCTGGGTACAAAACAGACAACACCAGTTAAAACCCGACATTTTTCTTATACGCAGTTAATAATATTTAACAACACGTGCATAATATGGGACTCTGCGCGCTGAAGCTGGGACTCGTACTAACCACCGATGTCACGCGGCCCAATCTCGCTGCAAGGTACGATTTCTAGCCTCACACGGAAAACTTTGCAACGGCCTCACCCACGAAGGAATTTTTCTTAACAAAAATTAACAACATAACTGCCGTCAGCTTATCAAACTCTATCAATTTTAACGAATTTTGAAAATCACTGAACCTGCCTATTTCTGCTTCGTTCACGAAACAGTGGTAATTAATATACATAACCGATTTAGAGTCAAAGCTCATTGGAACGGACTTCAATTCACTCATCTGGGCAACCTAAGCTCCAGTCCTGGTTGCGTACTGTCACATTTTAGTGCAGCTTCTAATTGGACATTTTCAATCAAGACCAAGGTGAGGCTGCAATGGTTCATATAAATTCTCGATGCAGAGAATGGATTTAGCGCCAGCCTGCATCAAATGCCTTTAAGGTAGTTTTGCGGTCCGAACAACCGCCCTGAAAGTGGGACACCTGGGTTCGAGCCCCAGTTGCGTGCCATCACATATTTGGTGCAGCTTTTCATTAAACATAATTACTCACGGCGGATACAAGCCAGCAATCATATCTCAAACGGTCGGCGTAAGCTGCTAAAAGAGGGCATTTTTTGCAGTTACCGGCCTGCAGAAAGCAAACGGCCATGCGTTAGACTCAAACTATTTGACATCATTTTCATTAAAACTAAAAGACAGTTATCGGGGATGTTCAATTAAAAAAAAATAAATTGTTTTAGAACAAACAATAAAACCGCGATTTAATATCTATAGTTCAGACAGCGCTTGGATCGGCGTAAATAATCTCCATCAGGTTTTAAAGTTCCCAGAATTTTTTAGATTATTATTTTAAATATCTTATAAAGAATTTATAGTGAATTTACACCAAAGTTCCGGATTCAATCACTGCTACTAGGTGACTTCCTGGTCAAAGGATCTCAATTTATCAGTTTGTCTTCACGCTTCTGAAGATGCTGACATTGTCATTGAAACATGTGTCAAGTTTTAGGTGACTTCCTGGTCAAAGGATCTCAATTTATCAGTTTGTCTTCACGCTTCTGAAGATGCTGACATTGTCATTGAAACATGTGTCAAGTTTGTGACCTAAGCTAGTTGAAAAAAGTATCTTCCCCACTGGGAACACACATTTTCTGAGAATATAAATTTGATAGTTAAAGAATTAAAGGAGAAAAATACATTTAGCCATGTTATGATTCTCTAATATGTTGTAAATTATATACTAAATGTTAACCGTGTTAACCAGTTTGTTATGCAACGCTGTATTATCAGGAATAATATTTCTTAACTATAGTTACTAACCCATCCTCCATTTCATGAAACTGCTCCAAAAGGTTAAATTCTAATGTGAGGTATCTTGATCAGCGAATCAGTTTCAGTTCTACAATAAGTAATATGCTGTAAACCAATATTATTGCAAATTAGTGAATCTAAAAATTGATGGGTGAATAATAATTTTAAAACTTACTTTTTCAATCTTCCAAACAAACAATGGAAAACTAAAATTACCAAGACAACCTGAATTTCATTCAACCAAATATCTCTTGTAAGTAGAATAAATTATATACTGTATTTATACCTAATTCCGTGCCACTGGGTCACTCAAAAATAGTATGCTCGTTTGCGTACTTCGTAAAGCTAAAATTAAAATGATTTATTGACATTTGTTCTTCGAAAATTTTTGCTCCACAAATAAATTAACTGGGGGGCAAATACTATTTATTCGTTTAATGTCGAATCTTAATTACGAATTGAAAACAGATACCTATCAAAGTACACAAAAATACGCTTCAGAATTAAAGTCCATTTGGCCAGGAAGTAATCAACAACCTCATTATTGATAACATTATCAATAAACGGCAGTTTATTTACATATTTTTCGCTAATGTTACCATTCAATCAATGTTTTGCGTGCCAATAAGTGTGATGCATGAACATTTTTTTCAGCACGTTTCACAAAATTTGAATCAAAAAAGAACTATATTCATTTGGAACGTTACAAAATTAATCCAAGGGAAGAAAATGTATAAAAAATTCGAGGGGGACGTGTGCATTTAAACCGACATTTGATCTTGAGTTTAATTAAATAATTAAAATCTTTCTAAAGGGTTTATTGTACTGCTCGAACATCTGGCAAGTTTACGCATATTCTAAATAATGTAATTAAGTACATAGCGTGCAGGCGTCGGGATTAAAACTTTTGTAACTAGTTCCAACCGCACTCAGTCGGAGAATGATGTCCTGAAACTGGAATAAAACTGCTAATACAACTTAAATGAGTGAGATACGCGTTAGCTGTATGGCGGTATATATTTATCACGGTGTATAATATTGTATGACCTTTTAGCTTTTATTGTATTGTAGCTTAAGTGCAGTGTTGATATTTTTTGCATTGTTATGGTTGTGTTACCTTATTTTGTCCTTTTTTTAATTTTCTACGGTTTTGTTAGGTACATAATATGTCTTCGGTGTTTTCAATTCAAAATAAAATTATTTGCTTGGATATTACACTTTTTATTCACTACATATTAGGTATGCCAAATCTAATTTATACAACCATTTTAGATGCTTCAAAAATATTCAAAATTGGAATAGAAATATACCTACGGTTAACAATAAGCGAATTATTGTTATTACATGATTTGGTCCATTTTTGTTGAGGAATTCAAAAATTTAATGGGGAATTTCATTTAGAAGAAATTAGTTTTTATTAAAATTTGACATAAAAATTTAAGCACCCTGTATAACATTATAAAAGATTTTGGTATTGATTTAGTATCAGCATTTTTCAAAATTACCTTGCATCTGTAAAAATTTTTGGTGAAGACAGAAATTTTTCTAAAACTATTAAAATTTCGACGCGGTATTTATAATAAAGTTGGCTTAAAGTTTCATGCAGAATTCAAAAATGTGTCTAAAAGTACTATGTTTCATTTAAGAAAGCAAAGTATCACATTGTCCCCGGAAAAGAACGCGCCGTGAAGATTTGAAAATAATTTTTGGAAAAGCAGAACTTGAATCCAAGTAACTTTTATATAAAACATTTTGTCATAACTCTTCACCGAGGGCAGAACGTTGAATAACCTTGTATGTACTCGTACATCTGTGCAATTTATTGTTTACCTACAACAATTCCTTATTTTGATTTTGTATTTACATTTTAGTGATATTTTAGTTGTAGTTTATTTAGAAGAAAACCTTTTCTACATACATTGTAAAATAAATAAATAGTAAATGCTTAAATATAAATTGTTCGTTTTTTGTATTCATGAATAGGCATATAATATAAGTATTTGAGTTTCTGAGAATATTGAGAGCTCTTAATGTTACTATTTTGCTTGTTCATTGAAACAGGGCGGAATATTTTTGCCTCGCATGAGACCAGTATTAGTATAAAACGTATTAAAGAGTATGTGTTCAAAAGGTATAGGTACCATTTGCTTGCACACAAATTCTTTCTTCAAAACTCTGCCCAACGTTATGCAACATTTCTTCTACAACAGTTTCAAACGCTTCTATAATTTGTTGTTGCATGTCGTCTGTTGCTATTGGTGGAGTCTGTTCGACAAGTTGCTTCACATAATCCCACAATGAAGAGTCCGCTCTTGTTAAGTCCGGTAACCTGGAGGGTCATGAAATTGGACCTCCTCGAGCTATCCATTTTTCCACGTATTGCTCGTTTAAGAAGTCACGAACAGCACGTGTGGAATGAACTGGGGCCCCATCACAAAACCAAATGCTGGCACGAATATTCAAACGAACGTTTTCTAAATAGTCCATAATTTGGCTCTTCAAAAAGTTTAAATAATCGGTACCATTCAAATGAGAAATGACCATCAAAAATTTTATACAACCATTTTAAATTCTTCAAAAATCATCAAAATTGGAATAGAAATATATGGGTAACAATAAGCGAATAATAAATTGTTATTATTACATGATTTAGTCCATTTTTTTGAGGAATTCAAAAATGTAATAAAAATTGGGGCCATTTCGTTTTAAAATAATAAGTTTTGTCAAAGCTGTCAAAAGTTGACACAAAAATTTAAGCACCCTGTAAGAGTTTTTGCAGAAAAAGTACAGTCCAATTCTCGAGTTATAACTATTATTAACTTTCTATGGCCATCATAACTCGTTCATTCGATAATATACTATTGCTTCTTTTTCTACAGTTTTATATTATTTATCTTTCAAAATTTATGGACTTGTTCCTTTGGAGTACTTACTTGGTTTGTGGAATAGTGGAATTATCTGTAGTGAGGACACAGAAGTATTAGGAAGAAGTGAAGGTGACGCGCTAGGCGCTAGATGAGCGCTTTCTCTTTTTGCAAAGTGTTAAAGACTTTGTCTCATCCAAATGCATTGATAATCGTACTCATCGGGATTTTAATGAAGAAACTTTTGATTCCGAAAATGAACTCTATAAGAAACAAGAAAATGAATACATAAGTTTAAATAAATTAAAGGAAGTGCTTAGTCTGCTGTGGATATGAAGCAGAATAACTTCTAAGATAGCCTTCCGACCATCCAATTGCTAAGGGCTGGGACTGATAACACTCCACCCACTTCGTTTGACAAAAACCTAAAAACGCTGATTTGTTGACAGGAAGATTATCTTCGAAAAAAATGCACGGAGTTAATATCGCTATATCCTCGAAGAATATGAGCATAATAGTAATAATTTATCAAAAAAACTTATGGGTTTTAAATGATTTAACTCTCAAATTAGGTAAGTCACACCCTCGACAAAATACCATTGCACGCTTCACGACGAAGAAAACGGATTTCCTGGTGCAATTCGAGACGAACAATTTGACATGTGATAGCCGTAACACTTATTAATGGTAACTACCAGCATAAAGCTTCCGTAATTTAAAATCATTTCCTTCGCTTTAAACTTGAACTTTAGAGGTCAGCCTTCAATTAGACCACTGCATGTCGCTCATTTACGAAATTGGAATATTAGATTAGGTGATATATGACCTAACAAATGAACTGTATTGATGAAACAAAAATTATGATTGATAATAAATTATTGTAAACGGTGCACGAGGAAATCTCTCGTTTTAAAAACTACTCCTAGAAATAGCTTTTAGAGATTATTTGCGGGAAGGTATCAATCGTGCGCTTTTAAATAAAAAGGGCGATATAAGCGGCCGGCTTGTGACAGCGTGTAGGAAAATTACCAGCGCAGTATACATACTTATAGCCTTATGAAGTGATTGTATATAACCTGTATATAACCTGTATATAAAACTGCTCAAAATTGTCTAAGGAACACAAATAATTTTCATTGTATGATTTAGATTTTTATCTTACAAGTCAAAGTGAGTAGGTTACACTATTTATTTGATTAGCTTGTCTAGTACAAAATTGGCTAAAAATAAACTTGTAATGTTTTGCATTATTTGTTTAATAATGAAGATAAACATTTAATTGGAAAACAATACATTGTGTATTAAAATAAAAACGCATTTCTGATCACGTTAATTTTTTGACATTTTGTACTTAATACGATGTAGCCTCCTCGGGCATTAATGACTGCCCGGCACCGCCTTAGGCATAAGTACTTAAAATGAGGACGAGCGTTGTCCTGCATATAAACCAAATCTGAACCAGCAGCATATGAATATGGTTGCACAACAGGTACAAGGACTTGTTCAATATAACGCCCTTGGTTCAGACAAACGAGGTCCGTTCTATGGTGCAAATCTATTCCAGCCCATACCATCACATACCCTCCTCGGTAATGGTGAACTTCCTGGAAGTGCCTGGTCCTCTCCAAGGCTCCGCTTCTTCGCCACACTCTCGTTCTTCAGGTTGAAATCCGAACCGAGATTCGTCGGTAAACAGAACATTGGACCATTCTGCTTCACCTCATTGAGCATGCTCTTCAGCCCATTCAAGACGAGCTTCGCGATTGCCCTGGCGAAGTGCAGGTACTTACTCTAATTGGTCGACGAGAATGAAGACCAGCTTCATGGGTACGATTTCTGATGGTTTGGTCAGAAACCGCTACGGCATGGCATGTACATTTTGGAGATCCGCAAAAAGTTCTATTGTAGTAATTGATGCATTACGCCTTGCTTGAAGAATAATAAATTGGTCTTGGGCAGGTGTTGTTTCTCTTCTATACGGCCTTCGTGTCTTTCGGTTACATCGCCAATCTTCTGGTATCGTTCCCACAATCTACACATTGCACTTCGCGATACTCCAAATTTGGCCGCTACCTGACTTTGTGAACCACCAATTTCAATCATCCCCACCGCACGTAACATTTCGTCGCGGGCTAAGTGTCGTCGTTGCATTATAAATTGTTGTCTTATGTTCAACACAAACAACTAAACTGACTATACATATACGCTCAGAGATCACTATGAATTCTTAACAAGTTAACCCCACAAAAGATACCTAGTAATTAAACTCGATACGTGTTTCGCTGACAACGTCAGCATCTTCAGGAGTTGAATATTAATTAATGTTTTGACAGAAATCTTGGCATGTCTACTTAGCCAATCGTGAACAGTTGTGTGTGGATTAATTTCATTAATTATTTATTGTAGAGAGAGCTCCAAAAATATTAATAAGTTCCTAGGACTCTGCGTACACGCTTTTACTTAAAAATCAAGGTAGGTATTTCTGAAATACAACACCCCATAATTTTTTTTCTTATACAATCTCTATCTAAAATCCACTGTAGAACTTAAAAATGCGATTAGAAGTATAGCATTCCATTTAAAATAAAAGATTTAATACCAACTTCCGGTATAACCGGAAGTACAAGGGGAATGAAGTTATTTTCGTTAAACTTACCCTCTTGGCTTAGTTATACTTGGGCCGCCGAACAGACGGAGTGATCACCCTGCAAGAACGTGCTCTAGCGGGGCCAATATTAATTTATGACGACCGAATTGGAGTGATGTGACTTCGTTGTGTCTAAAGAAAGCGCATCACTGTGGTTCGGTCGTCCTAAATTGATAGTGGTCCTGCCTAGAGCTCATGATTGCAGGGTGATCACTCCGTCTGTTGGGCGGCCCAAGTATAGGTGTGCAAGTTTTCAGATGAATATTTGCTTTATCAACTGTGATGTCTAACGTAAGCTATTGAAAGATCCTGAATACATTATTAAAACAATTCGTCAAGGTTTCTTCTATTGTTATGAACTCGTTGCTTTGTGTGGCAATTGGTAATGTATCCGCATTTATAAAACTCTATTCCTGGGATTCACAGATGATCTGTTGTACAGATATTGAACAAGAACCAAAGCAATCCCGCTTCTGTGATTGAATTGTATATATAATGGTTAATGGGACATTGGGTAGCCAGAGTTTTATCAGGTTTCAGGATGGCTATGATTTTGCTCTGTCCCCAAATTTTAAGCACCGAAGGGTGCGATTTGCCTATTCCAAGCCCATGACGAGTCTTTCAATTCCCCCTCCTAAATGTTACAGTTTGTGCTCTGTTACATTTTATGTTGATTGGTTGCCTGTCGGATATTTGTGATCCAAGTAAGTACTATATGATTTCGTCATCGTCTTCCATGCTCTCTTGCTAATGTATCAATACGGGGTAATTCAACGTTCTGGGAAAATGGAATTGGACTTTTACCATTTAAATGAGATTAAAAAATTATACGAAAATTGTAAGTTCTGAACCTTCTCTATTTAGGTACTAAGATTACTTACTTTTTGCTAGACACCGTATTACATATTTACTGCGCACAGGTTAAGTTCGTTGTTTTAAAAGGAACACCCTATATTTGTAGGAACAACTGCTACCAACACACAACCAAAAAATATTATACAGGTGAGCATTTACATTACCAAATTAGAAAATATGAATGTCCTGTAACTTTCCTATTTCAAATAGGAGTCCCTGCTTTTAAACCGTTGTGGAATATGGAACAAAATATATTTTCTTTATGAAATATCTATATTTTCTTGAAAAGAAATGTCAGATCAAAAAACTTGTAAGAGAAAATGCGGGTAACACAAAAATATAGAATTTAGACAAAAATCACCTTTCACAAACCCATAGCAAAAACGATCTAGGAATCCGAAATGAATTCAAATATATCTACCTATTTTAACCGTTAACTTTCAGTTATATTTCTTAAACGTTTTATACACATTTATGGAATAATTGTGCAAGAAAAACTTTGTATTCCATCGGCACCATATCTCGTGAGTTGCATTCGTTTAATTAATAGATATATTTTTATTTTAATTTGCAGAATTATTCACTGGTACCACACCTTTGTACAATAGCACGATAATATAATAATATTCCAGACGATATTAGGTAATATTAGCAATACCTACTTTTCCTTAAACGTCGATAATTTTTTAAAGAATGTTATCAGTCATATGAGCGTGCATAATTAATGAATTTTAGATAATCTTAATAAACAATTACAAGTTTAATTTGGAGAAATTACATTTTGATCATATGTTGGGTACCTAGATAAAAAATATGTTTATTTCTTTCATAATAACAATTTTTATGACTATCTTAAAACATTCTTGTAAATCAATATGAACTATGTACTTTCAGTTCATTTCCGATAATTATCTTCTCAAATAATTATTGTGTACGCCGCAAACTGCATAATAATGCGTAACATGGCAAAAATAGGTAGGTATTAAATCTGCAGTGGAATAAATTTCTTGCTCCCAATTTCATCATACAGTTAGAAAATCATTAGCATTTTCCGATACATGTTTAAAACAGTTAAATATAAGACCATAAAAATAAAATTAAAAAGGCTTATAAAGCTTTTTCATATGAGGTATACTTGCTGAGTACATTAGGGTCAAACAATAGATTTTTAATTTTTTTTCATTTTCAGCTTCAATTTAGTCTAAATAATATATGGCCAACTTTCTGCCTGTCACTGTATATGGTATAAAATTCACTACAGCATAATAAGTTTGCGGGAAATATCTAGATAAAAGATTCTTAGTTTGGGCAGCCTTTTAAGTGATTTTTACGGGAACAAATACAAAACTAAGTATCGTGGGATTAGAACAATAAGTCTTCCATTGTCACTCTCATTCTGAAAGTAGGTATACTGAATATCCATTGCTTACCAACTTACGAGGTCGTAATAATAAACTGAGTATAATAGCAATAAACTGACACCTACAACAAGCGTAAATTATTTATCTAAGAAACGATGAGACTGACAAATCGAATCAATCATTAACTACTGACAAATAACAGACTCTTATTAGTAACTGCCGAATAATGATTGTAGGTAGTATAACGATTTGCTGCCAACATAAATATGACGAGTACATAGGTTCATTTTAACGCTGCACGAGACAGGGTGGTGCCACCTTCTCATTAATTATTTTTAAGATTGATACCGAGTATGGGAGCTTTAACAGCCGATGTCCTTCGTTCCACTTAAAGTATACCTCATATAATGCCATCATCTTTCATAATAGGCACAATTCTTATAACATGACATAGGTATTAAACAATCGTAGTAGAAGCACCCCTATCGCGAACTCTGGGAACTGTTCTGCTACTACCAATCTACGGAAAACATAATCCAGGACAACCGCGTAACGCCGCTAAGTTCTAAACGTCCAAGGAAGAGTGCTTCTAAATGGCCAGGTTAGACATCAATAAACAAATATTTTCAGAACAACCAGGTCTTGGTAAAGAAATTTTGTATTTGAGTCTTAGGTATTATATCAGCTAACGGAATTTCACTTGACCCAGTAAAAATAAAAACAATGCAAGAATACTTACACACCTGTGGCAAGTATTAGCAAGAGCTAATTATTTGCCGAATTATGCGACAGGGATGAGTGATACTGGAACGTTCGAACAACTACTCCTCGGGCAACTACACCGGCAGACATTGAATTATAGAACTAAACCCAGATTTTGTGTACTGTGAGATCTCTTACGGAATGCTACCCCAAACATATCATGTTTAAAGTTTCTTCTAAAATTCAATGCCTGGCGGGGTCCTTTCCCGAGGAGTAGTTGTTCAAACGGTTCAGTACCACTCAATGCAAGAATGCCCAACACCAAAACTCGAAAGAAACTAATCAATTTGTTGCATTCGTAAGTGATTATAGGAGTTTACAAATTCTTCAATTCTTAAATTTTCAAAAAGGAGGAAGTCCTCGGCCATTGCGGCGTATACTGAATTGTACAAAAAGAGTTGGAAACTACTAGCGGACCAACACAAAACTTTGCCATGATGATGATCTGAGAATTTGCTGAATAAGATAGAAGCGAGAATCTCCAAAAAGGAAAGGAATAACGAATTACGAAAACGTACTCGTGTTCGACTTTCACTGGGCTCCTCATGTATACCAACATTCTTCTTGCGCTGAAAACTTTCTGCCAAAACAGTCATGTTCTGTATTAAAACCGGGGTGTTATTAAATCGTGAATGAACATTTTGCATTTAGAATTATTTAATCTTTCGACTATAAATATTCATGAAACTGTCATTCTAATTTCGAAGCACGCTTCAGGCTTCACTGACTTTTACATGTTCATTACGATCGTAAATCTCAATTAAGTTCACAAATTATCACGTACCCATTAAGAAAATGTCAATTTGTTCACACTACTAAGTATTTAATTAACACAGAGATATTAGTCACATGTCTAATCTTCACAAAACAAGAAGTTTATTTCCAGAGACATTGTAGCAACAGTTGTTCAGTTATTTTTTTATTATTATATGGTTAATTGACTATTTTATCGGAAATAAAATGCTAAACTTGGACAGGTCAACGATTAGTGCTTTTCCTGGAACTGCTTTTTTATTCATTTTATTAACATTACCGAAATCAAACTATATTTTTTAATTTTATTCGTGGCAACTACCGCGATTGCTAATCTAACTCAAACAAGAAATGCAAATCAAAACATAAGCAAAAGACGTAATTTGTTCACGAACAGAACTCTTTGGAAGCAAGAAAATCGATCAATTTTATAATACAGAATTTATTAGGAATTTGCAGTACACATATTTTCAGCAGGAAATCGGAAAACTGTTGAATATTAATCTCGCAGGGAATTTACCTCTTGGAAAGTATATTAAAGATTGCAAAAGATTTTTAGGCGTAGTAAGTAATCACAGAGCCCTTTCATTTTTCACTTGTTGTGCCTAGCAAAATATGTCTTATGAAGTTCTTCCAGCTTTACCTATATTTGAATATGAAGGAACCAGACTTTTGTAATTTCCTTATGACCCACGTTTAACTTCCTTATACTTAATTCATTGACTGTCAAATAAGTTCTTCACTAACTAACGTCTGATTTTTTCATGTTTTACTGCTGGGTAGTCTGCCAAAGTATTAGTTTTAAAATTGCAGGGTAGCAGGCAAAATGTACGTGAAAAAAATCTGGTTATAAAAAGGCAGAAATAATGTTTTATGATATTTCAATAGTTACCTGGGTATAAATAGGTATACTTAAGGCAGACCCTAAAAATTCTTGGAATTTTTGGATTACACCCCAAATTAGTTCGTTTTATTTGATGCATATTGTGTATGTACCGGGTGTACAAATAAGAAAGGTCGGCGGCCGTATATCCGTAACCGTTTGCCCTAGAACTTTCGGAAAAAAATATTTAAGATAAAATTGGCCACGAGAAATTGCTGGATTTTATTTTTAAGTTCGTAGATTGGCCTACACCAAAGGAGAAAAATATTTTTTTCCCTGAAAAATCACCAATAAAGGGTTATCAAAAATAATTTTGTTGAATGCTACTGAAAATTCTGAATAACTTTCGTATAGGATTTTTTGCTCTAGCTCGTCAAATAGAGATGGCATGGGCGGACAAACATTGAGATGAAAGAATGCTTCTAACTCCGGTTTGGCTCAACGGAATTGGACAAACTTGAGCTTCTTGAGAAGAGCTTTCCTTGTTCTATCAAACGAAAGTTAAATAAAGTCATTTCGAATTTCGTGGCCACCGGTAGAGGGAGCGATTTTACATTCAAAGCTATTTTCGCGTTTATCTTGAAAAATTCAAAATAAATGGAATAATATAGTTTTTTTAATACTGCTAAAAAGAGGTGAAAATTATAAGAAAAGTGGCGCAAGCCGCATGGTGATATCTTTTTTAGAACCGAAAATATAAATGAAGGAATATTGAGAATGGCTGCTCCATTAACTTGAACAGAAATTTTGAGTGCAAAAATCAAGTAGGCTTCGGTATGACCCATTTTCATTTCGAACAATACAAAACTATGAGAAAAATATTATTACTTTGTTATTAAAAATAATAAAGAAAAATATTAAAATCTTTCTTTATTAAACCTAATACACAAGTTGAAAAAAATAATTAGTAGGCTTGCGCCATTTTTCTTATAATTTTCACCTCTTTTTAGCAGTATAAAAAACTATATTATTCCATTTGAATTTTTCAAGATAAACGCGAAAATAGCTTTGAATGTAAAATCCCGCCCTCTACCGGTGGCCACGAAATTCAAAATGACTTTATTTAACCTTCGTTTGAAAGAACAAGGAAAGCTCTTCTCAAGAAGCTCAAGTTTGTCTAATTCCGTTGAGCCAAACCGGAGTTAGAAGCATTCTTTCATCTCAATGTTTGTCCGCCCATGCCATCTCTATTTGACGAGCTAGAGCAAAAAATCCTATACGAAAGTTATTCAGAATTTTCAGTAGAATTCAACAAAATTATTTTTGATAACCCTTTATTGGTGATTTTTCAGGGAAAAAATTATTTTTCTCCTCTGATGTAGCCCTTACGCCCCCTAGCGGCCAATCTACGAACTTAAAAATAATTTCCAGCAATTTCTCGTGGCCAATTTTATCTTAAATATTTTTTCCGAAAGTTCTAGGGAAAACGGTTACGGATATACGGCCGCCGACCTTTCTTATTTGTACACCCGGTACATCTAACTCGCATGTTCAGCGTATGAACTTACTTAAAGTATATCCAATAAGTCAATTACATTTTGTGCTTAAAAGAGTGAACTAAGTTTAGTTCACCTTAGTTGATTTAGCTACTATAAAATAATTAACCTCATTTAGTTAATTTTTAAAAGTAATTTATCTAGCTCTAGCATTTGAACGTCACGTAATTCTGTGCTGACTGTAGAACATACATTTAATTGCAGTAACACCGGACAATGACTAAGTACTTATTAAGACTATTGCATGTATTAGTCATATACATATTTGCAATTAATTAATGGTTTTGAAATAAGGTTTTCCTGTATTTGTGCACTAGATAGTACTGTGACGACAGCATAGTAATGGAACAAGCACAATTCAGAATCCGTAAATCTGTTCTTTACCGCCACAAGCTGTCGCTGTTGGTGCAGCAGTAATAAGATTTTTATAGTACCCATTAAAGTACTTACCTCCGTTTTAATGCTTCGTTGAGATGCAAACTAAAGTCCGTAAAAAGTGATCTAATGCCTATATTTCAGTCATAAATAATAGACCGTAAATATTATCCGGGTGAATTCTTTATGGCAACGGGGAAATTCTGACCTACTTTCACACGTGGAAAACGTATCTCCCTTAACGTTGTTTACATACCGGAAACGTGACATTCGCCCTGAAAGGCTGACTTCAGGGTTAAGTACAGATCACAATGAATACAGATCAAATGGATAAGTGTTTCCGTGCATCCACGTGGATGACATTTTTAGAGTTTTCACATGAAGAATTTTCAGGAAACGGTATTAAAAGTCGCTGGCATAAACATTTTAATAACCAGTCAGAAAGCCGGCGGTATCAATTTAATAAATTATCAAAATAATCAATAATTAATCACTGCTTAATTATTTCTGCCATTGGTGTAAAAAGTAGACCAAGCGAAAACTAAATCGTCGATCAATTGCTGAAGCTTAGATATAATTTTCCTTGTTCAAGATCTACAAAAACACCGTTGATCTTCCATATTTGGTCTGAGATCAGATCAAGATCACTATCTATCCAAACTATCTAGATCTCATCAAAGATTACCATAACGAATTTAGATCAGTGATCTAGATAGTTCAATTGATCAGCAGTTTCAACACTGTCTGTGTAAATAATAAGAACATAAAACCAAATCGGAAAATCCAGTGAAAAAATAAGATGTTATATTTAAAAAGAAACATACAGAATTAAACCCACAAATGATTAAATTATTCTCTTGAAAACATGACTGAATGTTAGGTCCTGAATTATTTCACATCTTCGTGCTTAGCTGGTATTTGCTCAATTAACTAAAGCCGCTTAATAATTTCTGCTGTAGTAAACAGAAGAAGCAAACATACCATTCCCACAAACAATTAAATATATCAATTGCAGTACGCACACTTTCAATTGTGACTGTTAAATGTAATGCTAGGACACCATCTTTATTTATTAATAGGCTTTTAAGATCAAAAAGCTGACAATAAAACAGGGGTTTGCATGTGTTCAAAATAAGACAAGTTCAGAATGCGACACAGAAAACACCATGCGGCTTTTGAAAATTCGAATTCGAATTGAATAAAACTATAAGTGTGATGATATGAAGAAATGAAAACAATAAATTCTAATTTGTATACACACATAGTAGTTGGATCAAGAACTGACGTAAATTCACTATGAATTCTTAATAAGTTAACCCCACACGCCAAAAGATAGTGACACAGGAATTAAACTCGACACGTGTTTCGCTGATAAGATTAAATGTAAGATTAGATTCAGATTAATCTTCAACTCCTGAGGATGCTGACGTTGTCAGCGAAACACGCGTCGAGTTTAATTACTGCGTCACTGTCTTTTGGCGTGTGGGGTTAACTTTTTGAGAATTCATAGTCTAATTTTTATGTCGCGGATTCGTTTTTCTTAATAGTATATTTATATAAACTTCCCTATGGCTGAAATGAATAATTCTTGACAGCCAAAGAGCTTTAATTCATAAAAAAATACTACTTTTTTCTTCCACGTGTTTAAAATTCGAGCGTTAAAAATAAAATCCTCGTCGGCTTTAATTCGAGGTAGCGTAGTGTGCTACGGTGTTTTCTGTGAAAAAATTAAAATAATTTTAAACGTTGAATATATCTAGTACCTCTACTTGACGAAAGTTCATATTGAGTATAAAATAATTTTTCTTGTTTTAAAAATGTTTCAATTGTTTTTGAGGGCACATTCATAAAATGTGAAAATACTATTTTTATTTATGATTTAGAGGTAGTGAAATATTTCGGGGTGGCTGCTTCAACAACTACTAATTTCAGAGGCAGGGAAATTTATATAGATTACTTATTCAATGCTGCTATATTTACCCCTACGCGTTGCTTCCATCTCACAAAAATATCATTTCTGCAGCTTTTTATTCAAATACACGAATTCAATTTTCAAAAAAATTTTCAACTTAGTATTGTTCAAAGCAACCTAATACTAAAAACATTTAGGAAGGCTAAAAGTGGATTTAAGAAAAGTAGGTGCTACGCCGAAGAACTTGGACATACTGTATAAGTGAAAATAATTTTAAAATATAGCACATTAAAAAGTATATTTTTAGTAGGAAGACCAATAATCATGCATAAGAAACAGTGATTTTTGCTTATACGAAACTTTTTTACAAGTTTTAATAAGTATAATACTAATATAAAAAACTTGCTTCAAATACAAGTTTAAAGAGAAGCGCCTCAAGAAATTTAAAAACGTTCGGCAGGGAAGTCATACTCTCAACTCTCTTACAAATACTCCGTATTTTTTTAGTTGAAAAATTGTTGTATTTTCTAAGAACACCGAATTCTTTCGGATTCTATCAAAAAAAAAATAAAAAAACAAAATATTCCAATATAAATTTGGATGTTATAAACTTTAATTCATACCTGAATTGATTAGGTATTTTATCCACGATAATTAAAACATTTCGTTCAAATTTAAAATAATAAGCAAATTTCTAATAAAAGACTAATTTCACTTTACCTAAATAATATTATGGCTGGACCTCAGCGAAAACATATTGACAGCATGGCATGCTTCCTTGTTGTATTAGTAAATAAAGTATGTAAACAATTATTGTGAACACTTGAAATTAGCGTGCACTAACCAACTCCACAAAATCTACACTGGATCCGAAAGTTGGACGCTATGTCGCGCATGGCATCAGCTCCCTAAACTTTTTGAACGCGAATTAATAAAATCATCCCATACACACAGCGTAATACAAGACAGGGTGCATCCGTTTACTAGAGCACCCCTTAGGCGGCAGCAGATACGACCCAGGCTGTAATTTGTACCTACTGGGTGAATCAGTAGTGCGGGATTCTTTCATTGTGCCTGTATTACATACAGTGAGGTCCTAAAGTTTGGAATAAAATTCATAATTTCTTTTTTATCAATATTTCAATGAAATGCTCGGACACGTCAATTTTTATTTTCAATTTAGAATTTTGCAAGGGATATGTAAAATATACAAGTTGTCCCATTTTCATGTACAGATGTCAATGTCAATTTTCTTAAATGGAACACCCTATACATTTTCATATTTCTGAGTAGTCCATTGAAAGGCAATTTCATAAATGTGGCATCTGTTACCTTTTACTTCCATGGCTATCAAGATATCAACACTTGAATTTAGAAATTCGTCAAAATTAGAAGCAAAAAAAGGCAAAGTATACCTCACACAACCGTATGACATCAAAGATTTATGAACAAAAATACGAAATGAAATTCGGAGAATCACACCTGAAGTTATTAGAAATGTTCTTTACGAATTCAAGTACAGCTTGGCTATAGCTTAGCAAGTTTTTGTAGCTCACACTGAACATTTAATTTAGATTATTTTTGATGTTAATTACTTGCTTGTGTTTTTACTCAACATTGTTTGTTATTTCGTGGTAGTTTTGTAAACCTAATTTCCATTCTCGGCAATCTCTAGCTTTTCTAGAAGTTCAGATATCCTAATTCTAATTTTGAGGAATATCTAAATTCAAATGTTAATATCTCGATAGCCATAGAGGTAAAAGGTAACAAATGCCACATTTATGAAATTGTCTTTCAATGGCCTACTTAGAAACATGAATGTATATAGGGTGTTCCATTTAAGAAAATTGACATTGACAGCGGTACATGAAAATGGAACACCCTGTATATTTTATATGTTCCTCACCAAATTCTAAATCGAAAATAAAAATTGACGTGTCCGAGCATTTCATTGAAATATTAATAAAAAAGAAATTATGAATTTTATTCCAAACTTTAGGACCTCACTGTATATATTTTAGAGAAAAATGTTGCTTATCTATTATAAAAATTATATTTTGACTTACAGACTGTTTCTTCTATATACCACCTAACTTTATTTATTCTATTTATTTGTTTGAATTTTGGATTTGATTTTGCTACGAGGTTGTATTTAAGATATTTTTGTTGTTATTGACAATTGTTGAAGATTTTAGCAGATATATATTTTTGAAATGAAAAGGTATCAAAAATAATTCGTTACACATAAAACTTCCGGAGTTTCTACCTGAAATTTTGTATACCTACCTATACTTCTTGTTGTGGCCTATCATCTCAGTTTTTTTGTAATTTTAGAAAGACACGTATGTTTGCTTACTTAAGAGTCAGGCAAAGCAGATCAAAAGTTACACCTGCGGGGCATCGAGTCGGTGAGGTATCCGTTAGAAATCGGAGCAAACTATCAGCTGTGTTGCAACACCGTCGCGCTAAACACATTTATAGACACAAGAACAACGCACATTCAAAGCCCGCGCGTTCGGTACCTAGTAAATGAAACAACGCCGCTCTGAGTTTACGCTCAGTCGACACCGGACGGCAGCACATACCAAACCATATTTTGCGTTTGCAGCGCTCTCGCTCTACCATGATTACGCCTTCATCCTAGTAAATTTAGCAACACGAAAGCCTGATTATGGTAGAAGAAGGTATACTTTATGTCGCCATTGAAACAATTTTTCGAAAACTGTAAATTTCTTGGCGCTAGGGCATCCAGTCCCGGGATCCCGGGGCCGGGATTTCCCGGGACTACATGTGATTTTAGAGGTCCCGGGACCACAGCTTTAGTCCCGGGACCTACCGTGGTCCCGAAAATGGTGAGAGATTGCGCTCTCGTCACAGAATACTGAGCACGTTTTCAATCAAATGACGTAAGGGCGTTTCATTTTGATTCATTTATACGTAAAACTTTCGTGTATGTTTTTTATATTTATTTCCTCTTATTTATGTACCCTATGAACATTTTTCTTTTGTGTTTATATGTTACATATTTATTTTGTTGTTATGCACTAATAAAAGTTGCAACGTTTCTTTTCATGTTAGACAGTTGTTTTTATTCAACATTCGTGGTAGTCACATCTTAAATAAGATAAAAATTTGCCTATTTAATACATTCGGGACTGCGGGACTAGGCCCGGGACTTTTTGGTCAGGTCCCGAAGTCCCGATTGGCCCTTTGGTCCCGGGACTTGGATGCCCTACTTGGCGCTATGCACGCGTGAAGTTGGTCAATTTCATGAGTGAACTTACACTTTTTAAGATAAAATATTTAAATTTTCTTTCAATGGAAACATAAAATAAAGTTTCGTTTATAAACTGTCAAAAATTCAACACTTCAATTTTCACCGTTTAGAAATGAGCATAGCACTACCAAGTCAGTTTTCGGGTTCATTTTAAAGGGGTTTGCCGGACTCTTATAAATTAATATTTTCTTCCTATTTTAAATTGGAAGTAAGGCATTTATTTCTAAAATTACAAGAAAACTGAGATCATAGCGGATATTTACAAAACAGGCAGTGTATTTGTACAAAATTGCATTTAGAAACTTCCAAAGTTGTTTGTGTAATCTTTGAAAAACGAAGAGCTAGTTCCCAGGGTCAATCAATGAGCGTGAGAGAGACAGACGAGTCTTCTACAAGGTCACTTAATAGTTAAATTAAAATTAAGGCGTGAAAAATGGTCAGTACCATACGAACAAAAGAGTATGCAGATAAGCAACCTGCAGGTGCTTTGTAATTCTTCGAAATAGAAGTAATTTTGATTCGTTGAACTAGTTAAACTCTTAAATCACTACCTATTGTTGTTTATAGTGGATATTGAGATAATCGTAGACTATCTAAGAATTGTAGGAATGGTAGGTAAAGGTATGTAACAGATTTAATCTGTTGATGCTTGAAGGGTTATTTATTGTTATCTTCGCATTATATTTCATTGTTCGTTTACCTATTTCATCTTGTCTCCCTTTACTTGTTTTAAGAAAAGTAGCATGGCTGTTTGAAGACATTAGCAATCTTTCAATTACGAAATAATAAAATGCAAATAAAGTTAGGAAAACATTATTTGTTCATAACTTTCAAATAATTATTAAATTTTCGTTCGCTCATTTTGGCACAATATCAGATTTGTTACTACATGCGTTGATCATAAAAACACAAATTTTTATAGGATATTCAGGTGGTATAAAATTGTTTTTGTTATACCTATTTTATTACTGAAGGCAATTTAATCGGTTCTGGTTCAATTCTTAAGAGCCCGACACGCTAATTTACTAAGAATCGGGGGGTTTAGGGGACGGCAAAAATTATCTGGAAAAGCAGGGAACTAGTCGGCCAAACTAATACTGAGAATAAACTTGCGCGCACTCCCTATTTCAGGACCGATTGACGGCTGACCGACTTTGATCAGTAGTCGAAAGACAGGCGAGAGCACAAGCTACGACGAAAAACTCCGAATGCAACGGTACCGCTGTTTACTAATATCTTTTTAGTTTTTCTGTCGAAATTGAAATTTTTTGTGTTCTTACAAGCCAGAGGTTCAGTCTACTATTGCCATTAACCAGATTCTGAGATTTTCTTTTCAGGAAAGTTTTATTAGGTTCTATGAAAAGCAGTTTTTCGCCACTTGTTACATGCGATTTCATTTATTGTTTTAAAATGTTTTAACAAATTTCTAAATAGCAATAGTAGATTTGTATTTTAAGAACTGTTTGCAAGCACAAACAATTTAATATCATTTATAGTTTTTGAAATATTTACAAACAGGCGAACGTCTACCGAGCTCCCAAAATTCCTGTGTATTATCTTTATCTTAGTAAAAACGAAATATACCGTTGGATCTAACCAGTATGCATATTTATTAATTGTAATAATATCATCGGTCTCACCCCATCCCCGCATACTTAATGCGTTTGTGGTTAAAAGGTGCCCAGGCCTTAACAGTTATCTTACAAGGGTATTAATTTCTACTGGAATATCACACATACAATGAACACGATGCATGGTTAATAGTGAGATAGAAGTCAGATTAAAATTTGAGATGTCTTAAACACACTTAGCATTAAAACTAAAAATTGTAATTATTTAATTTGGACAAATCCAGCTTAGCGTCTCATTGTCGGTTGATCATCTGAACCAAAAGTTCCTTCCCTCAACCTTCTAGCTTATTACCGTACATTCTGCTCCCTGCAGCGCAATAATCTTGTAAGTTAATTTTGTTTGTTGTTGTAAGTAATCTTATTTGGAAGTACGGTCTTGAACAAAATTTGACCCAAAAATAATATAATGAAATAAAAGAGTGATGCTAAAGTGTGCATGATCAAAATTTCCTAACAAGACTATAATAAAATAATAACCGATGTTTCCGGCATTTTTCTGCCAGTTATTAAAAAATAATTTGCATTACAAAATAATAATTGGAATATGCACATTTGGAGATCCAGGAGTTCGAAGAGAAAACCCTTCGAATTTCTCTCATATTTTGAAACAACATGTAGGGAGGAAACCTCTATTTGGCTTTGTGCTTTGTTTAGAAAAACTTTTAAGTAAAGTCATGGAGTGTCGAAGATCCTAAAGTTTAGTTGTGGAACCAAACGTACTCCGGTACAGCAGATTTCGATTCTCTTTCTTCCATATGGGAATGAATCAGTGTGGATAAAAAATGAGTATGCCGTAATCTGGGTATCCGTTGTATGCCCTAACGTGTAAATGTAAGTTCTATAATGTTGTAATTGACTGAATTAATTGTTTCTAACTTCAGAAGTAAACGCCATATTTGTGAAAAAATCAAAAAGTATTTTTTCTTTCTCGTTTGGGATGATTACCTGCTCGTCTGAATTGTTGAAAAGAAAGATACACCCACAAAGACGTTCGATATCAAAGAGGTCGAACAATTTCAGATGTTCCTCTGGTTGCAGTAGTTTTGGATCGGAATCAAATTCAAGAGGATGAACGTCGTCACTGCTGGAAAATCAAAATCAGCGGAAAATTATAAAAGAAAAACCATAATTCCAGTAAAGACCAGGTAACTGGCTTTAGAGTTCGACCAAAATCAGAAAAAATAACGGAAGAATTGAGTTGCCCAACCCAGAACCTTCTTGATGTGATACAGCCCTCTACCAGAAACTTATTTATTTTCCTATGATGCTATTCAGACTTCCTTGGAGGTGGGCCGAAGTTAAATCATACATGGTCGCTTAAGAGTAAAGAACCGATATGCTCCAAGAATGTAAGCAAATAATCATGTATGTGATACCATGACTGGTAGGTGACGAAAACCCCATTTATTTTTACGAGCAGCAAAACAATTGTCGACTTCACAGTGGTCGGATCCGGAGCTTTGGCGTAAATTCACTTTGAATTATTTATAAATAAACCCCACACGCCACTGTCTTTTGACGTGTGGGGTTAACTTGCAAAGAATTCATAGTCAATATCGACCTGTTAAAAAATGGGAAATTCAGAAAAAGTTAAGCGTGGTCATGTTGCTCTTGCTCCCAATTTTCTTGGGAACCTTACTCTCCTTTATTTCATTCTTGAGAGTACCGTTCTCGAATTTCTTATATCGCTAGCTCACAAGTGACATAAAATTTAAAAGTGTCGCCGAAGCTTAGCATTCAGATTAAATTTGAATTTTGAAGTCAAGACTCACATCGTTTGTAAATCACTCTTGTGAATGATGCAAGTACGTTAAGGGGATTGCTATGATTGATGAAAGAGATGGATATACGTTATGTACTTATGCTAGCTCCGTAAACTAGTCTATGAACACAATGGCATAGACGGTATTGAGGGCTTATCTAGCGTGAGTTTGTACCCTATTTCTAGCCGAAGAAACCACCCCTCTGTTATGTTCGACAACAACAGCAAACGTGGGGATAGCACATTTACACTGGATTGCGCCTATACTTTAAAATTAAACGGAATGAGGGGAATTGTGTAGTTGAAATAATTGGATACTAACGGCTTCTTTGTTAAAGGACTTGAAAATACCTATGAGGGAAATTATTTCTACCAACATGCAGGTGATAATTATTAAGTCAATGAATATAGCGATCTATTTCATTAACATATGCCTAATAGAAAGAATTAATAATAAATATTAACTACATAAATATATAGGTATATTTATTTTCAATTTTCAAATAAGTATCTATTTTGTATGTCATACCAGCTGTTCAATAAAAATAATGAGTTATATCACACGAACTAATAAAAATGTTCTTCATAATTCACTACTAATACCAATTTTAGTACGACATTAATATACACAAAGAGTTATAAATTACAGTTAAAAGGAAAACGGAAACTATAATAAGGCTAAGGAGAAGGAGGATTAAAGTTAAGACAAAGTTTATTGCACTGAGTAAAACTGCGGTTGCTCAAAAGTCTGTATCTACGTGAGACACCTCAATAAAAATGTTGTCCGAAATTTCAAATTTAGATTCATCTTACTTTGTTTATGTATTAAGCGGATGAATAACTGTTTTATTAAAAAATTCAAAAATACTGGCATTACTCCTTATAATAGTGCATCTGAGATATATTTTTGTCTCGACAACGTGACATTGTGAAAATCCGATGGTCAATTTCTTGTTGAATTATTGTAGTTATGTATTTCTCTAAATAGGTACATAATTACTTGGTTTACATTAAATCATTTGAATAAATCATATTTCATCGGAAGGCTTCCTTAAAGTACCATATAAACTCTTTCAACTGTAATAATTACAATTTAAAGCGATTCGTTCGTGCCCAGATGGAAGCCTTCATGTAAATAAGCTCTAATCACCCTACCCGCATCTTCTTTGAAACAAACACTGCCATCTCAAGTTTACTATATTCAAAGAGTATTGACGGATGCGTTCTAATAACAAGAGATGAGATTTTATAACACAATTGAAATAGATTGTTTGATGCTGGCCTTGTAATTTTAAATTTAAAGAGATGGAACTTGATTCTGTCGGAAAGAAGATTTACTACGAGTACACGACGTTGCCCTCGAAATATACCCTGTGCAATCACTTTTTTCGTATTCACTAAAATTTTTAGAAACTCCAGCTATAGTTTTAGTTTCGTAAAAAAAAGAAAAGTGAATAAAACTTGAATGTCAAACACCTCAACTGTAACTTCTGGCGACAACAGTTTTCTCAGTTCTCACGCATTTGACTTTTAGGATTAAGAAAAAAATAAAATTACAAGTTGCAAGATTTGGCCTATAGGCACACCTTCACATAATTGAGTATTGAGCTTGTAGATTCTATAAAATGTTGCCTGTCATATATTCTTTTATAGTGATCTAACAAACTTTTACATGAAATATACCATCCTGACTTTTTGGACAACTCTCAGAATGGAAACGATCACTTCAAACGTATTAGCGACCAATGTTATTGCTCTCCAGCTTTCACTCGTCTGGGCTCTCCGTCTTTAGAAATTTCATTTAGTTACATACAGAGTGTTGAAAAAAAGATTTCAATACTTAGAGAGCATGTAATACAATCAAAAGCAAGTTAAAAAGTTTAAATAAATATGAGTCCGCGGACCAACCGTTTTCGAGATGTGATCTGCGTACCCTTTCAAAAAACCTAGTTTTGTTCGAAATGTTTGACAACTATGTCCAATTCGAAGCTGCAGTTCGGCAAGCTTATTTACTGGTATACTAAACTTTTTAAGTAATCCAAAGGCGTTAAATAGGAAGACCTAGGGGTCCTTGGGATGGGACCACTCTTCCTATCCATCTACCGCGAAATGTTTCTTCCGGGTGCTCCCTAACAGCAAGCATAAAATGCGGGGGCGCCCCATCTTGCATAAATAAAAGGTCCCGTCCATCGAAATCTGATAAATTGATAAATTCTTTTTACGTTTCATTAATTTAATATAATATTCTACCATAGGTTTAATTGTCATATATTTCTGTAAACATTTTACCTGTAAAACGAATATGCAATTATTTTTAATATTTCCATCTTCCCCGCTCTATATGAAGTAGAATTGAATTTAAGACTATTATTTTCTTTGCATGAAATAGGTTAGGAGTCACATAATCAAAGTGCAACTTGAAAATTAATTTGTTTATTAACAACATTGGGGGTATTTTTAAGCTGTTACTCAATATTCTCTTCTTCTTTCTCAAACATAGCCGTAAAGCTAAACGGCTCAAACAAGTATCCATCGCCATTATAAAATTTGCTTATAAATTCCACCCTGCAAATAAAAACCTAGCTTTACACATACATATTAATTAAAAACTATATTGAATTTCATTACCAATGCAATCTTAGTGTATGCAAAAATGCAGAAAGACCTTCCATCGTCACTAGTATGCTAACTGTGAAAAATGCCCATACAATAAAGAAATAGGCCAAAATAATTGCAGCGACATAGCCGTCAATTTTTAATGCAAAACGAAGGACCCTATTCCATAAAACTTCAGATAACTCTAAAATTTATTACGACATAACAATTAATTTGTACCACAGGTTCCTAAAATCCAGTCCTTGGACGAAAAAGTGGAAATTGTAGACGAATAGCAGAGGTGTTATTGCATTATTTATTGAAAACAGAAATTTTAACTATCTCGTTCACGCACATTGACCATCCCTGAGACCTAGCTGTCCGTTTTTCACAAACTACAAAAACATCTTTGGGAGTTTCCACCTGAAATTTTGAACACTTCTTCTTCTACAGGTACGCGCTATGATCGCAGCTTTTGTAATATTAGAAAAAAAATACATTTTTTGCTGACTTAAAAATTAGCATTTTTTTCAAATTTTAAATTGAAAATAAGGCATTTCTTTCTGAAATTGCAAAAAACTGAGAGATTACAAAAAACTGAGTTCCCAGGGACAATCATTGTGGGCAAGCGAGACAGACGAGACATCGACAAGGCTACGTTTGTTCAATCCACATTCTTCTCAATATTTATCTCTGAGACCGAAAAATGTTGTAAATTTTCTCGGCCAAACTATCAGAAAGTTGTGTTATGGTATCGAACACAGTATCTGATACAAATATTATAAAGTAACAGATTACAGAAGAAACTTGTATTTGAAGATCGCTTGATTTCTGAGCATTTCTTCCGCTTCCTGGAAGATGAACTACCAGTGTTGTTAGAAGATCTCAACATCAGGATATGTGGATAGATAAAAAAGATACTACACCTCTACAGTTTGGCAGGGTGGTAACTGCACTTCTAAACGAAAATTTGGAAAACTGTTGTATAGGGTCACAGGGTACCGTTAATTGGCCACCCAGGTCACTGGACCTATCGCCCACGGCTATGAAGTCGCCGGTGTAATCGGTAAAGTCGAACACTAGAGATCATTCGCTGAATCAAATAATTCACGCTTCTAATATCATAAAGACGTTCCTGACATTGTTATGAGGTCTATCACATCGATGTCACGAAGGACGAGAATGTGCCTGACAAATCGAGATCTTTTTGAAAATTCGAGATAGAAATTGACGCGATGTCCTTATTTAATAAAATAAAATTTTGACACGCTTAGTTTTATTTTTCCCACGTAAAAATGCCAATAACTTTGTAATGATTGATTTTGGGCTACATGTTTATTGGAACTTTTCGACTTAAAATAACGTCAGGAACACATGCTTAAGCTATGTACTATAAATTCCAAAAGTGGTGTTCCAGTTTGCGATCCGAATCGTTTATGCCGGACGTTGCTGTTTTCGTCAGCCCCGCCCCCCCCCCCCCCCCATAAACGATGTGATTTTTCCTTAAAAGAACATGATTATTTATCTATTTTGCTGCCCTTTGTTTACAAGTGCAAGGGTAATAATAGGTATATGGTAACACGTTTGTTGTCATTCAATTAAAATCGTTTAGATCCGCCTTCAAAACTTTAATTGGCGGACAGTTGCTAAGGTTTTTTTTACCTCAGAATGTAATTTTAAGCGGAATTGAACCGTAAAGTGTAACAGGAATTTTGGCGCTGATAGTACATCCTATTGCGGGACATCCTATATATAAAATGACATAAAAGGTTGCTCCATTTCTTTGCCAGACTGATCTTTTTTTTAAGCCAACTTTCTCTTTTTAATTCTCAATAATTATGGAGTCACCTACATAATAATCTCTACACAATCCACAAAAATGTTCAGATGTTAATTAGATAATAATATTATCTAATTAACATCTGAACATAATAATATATTATATTATATTACTCGGAAAACACTGTTCAGTATCTCCTGAATTCATGAAATAAGTATATCACGAAAGAAGTCTCCGGTACAAACGTAGCCTGGACGTATGCTTCTAAATATAAATATCATAACTTACGACTATGAGCAAGTGAAAGTGCCCACAAACGCAGATAGGACGCAGTGTGTGAAACGGTACTAAGAAAATATTCTATAGTGTGAATAGCTTGATGAATAAATATTTCACTAATTTCTTCCTCCTCTTCATCTAAATGACCATGCTGAAATGGATACAGTTATTATTTTCAGAACATATTAACTGAATTCTAACACATTCTCGTATTCAGAAAAGAATATAAAGTTCGTTGTCAAAAGCAAAACAACGATAAACAGTGAAGATAAATTATGGAAGATCTACACTTGGGTAACACGGTCAGGCGACACTGCCTCGTCACTTTGAATCAGTGATATGACTATGTTTCCTATTGTCTTTGCACGAAAAGCTGCATAGTGATCGCTTATGTATACGGTTAGCATATTTACGATTATTTATCTATGTCCGCGATTGCTAGCGTCTTATATGGGAATATGAGCAGCACGATCTCTACCCAAATAAGTGAGTGAAGTGTACATTGACAGAACGCATTTTGGAAACAGACCACTTAACCGACGGAGATCTAACACACGCATTTTTCGTAAAAAAAGGTTAATGTAAAAACTCAAGAAAAAAATCACCTCTTCGGGAGTCGACCCCACCCACTCTAAGGACATCAGACTACCAGCTCTATGGGATACCTACCCACCCGTCGACGCTGCTGACACCATCAGCGACTTACAAGGTACTTAAACGATAGTATAACATATACTCAATGGTGTAGTTTTTCAAATGTAGTTTTTCAAATGCTCACAGAATATAGTGAGCAATCGCAGACAGATAGAAGTAATCGTAAATATGCATACGGTTAGCCATCCAAGCGGGGACAGAGAATTTTAATGCTTAACTTATAACATCGAACTTCTTTAAAGAATGAAGACTTTTTGAAAAAGAGAAAATAATATTTCTTGTTTACTTACGCGTCTTTTATATTTCCTGGTTTGCATAGCGTATAAAGGTTTTCCCAACAACATAACTGGAATGCAAATCAAACCAATAACAACTAGAACTATTTGTAGAATTTTTTGTTGGTCAAACATATATGCGCGACAGTTGGGTTTTACTTCTTCTTCAGAAAACAGCATCATGTTGATAAAATAGATAAGTATGGACGGAGCACATCCAGGCCGTAACGCAATATCTAGAGAAAATATTTTGTAGGCAATATAATTCAAATGGATGCGTAATTTACCTTCAGACGCCGGATTGTAAATTATCCATTTTAGGAACATCATCGTCACTAACCAGAAGAAAAGAGCCATTAAGAATACCAACTGTGGCAAAAATTCAAGGACGATGCTTGCGTACTTTCGGAAATGTCTAGAAATATAGGTAACTTTCAAATTGCACATTCAAAATATCTTAAAATATTAAAAATAAAATGTGATCAATGATTACATCTACGTTGCCTGTAAGAGAAAAAATGGAGTTTGGACAGTAGCGACATTCCATCACATGCTTTTGCCACCAGGGAACCTAGACAACAGCTGTCACTGACAAAGTTATTTAGTTCATTCGCCGAAGAAGAACCAACAGTAGATGATGTCACCAATGGAAAAATTAATTACACAAGTCAATAATTATTTTATATTGTGCTTATGACTCATGTTTTAACTGTACGTTCTGTATAAACACATCGATCAACTTTCATGACAATAGGGTTGAACCCTTGCAGAATTATTGACATTTTTAAATGTTGTAAATCCATTTATATATATAAAAATGCTCTTCACGGAATCAGTCCATTTGATTAAAAGTATAGTTTAGTCTTTGTGTATTTTTATGGATTATCCAGTGAATTATGTTTAGTACGCTAAATTGAAGTCATAAACTCCATGTCATAAATTTCCTACTCCACTTACATATGGTTTACAACGCCCATGCACACTCCAAAAATCATATGAACTACCCCAAGAATAATGGAAAGCTTCATTTTAAATGAATTTTGAAAAATAATCTTGTTTTGAGCTAACTGAAACAAACAACCGAAATAAAAAAGATTGTGTCTGTAATAAACAATAAACAACTTACCTGCCAGACAGGATCCAGTCCCATAAAGTAGGGCGTTTGATCATAATCAACACCGGGATCAAGATCAAGATATTCGTTCGTCAAGACAGTAGATTCGTTATAATAGATGGTCCACTTCGATCCAAACATATTCATAGATTTTGAAAATACGTCATTGTAAACAAATCCGGTGTACATGGAAAACAAGCCCATCAGAAGAATTATGTATCGGCCAGAAAAGAAAATATTTGCAAATTCACTGCGAGACTTGGCTGCAATGATTTTTTCTTCGTTGCGGACCATATACCAGCCGAACAAGGACAATATTATCCCATGTCCCATGTCTCCAAACATCACGGCAAATAAGAACGGGAACGTGATAATCGTATAAAGAGCTGAAAACGAAATTCCGTAAAATTGATTTGTTGCAAATTCTGTATTCAAATGACCGAGTGGTGGAAAAGTTTAAAGCTGGAAATTGACATAAATTCTAAACTAATAAACAAAAAGAAATAAGAATTTGTTCATCAGTATTTTACTGTAACTTTTTCGTTTGAAATAAATGAAATAAACGAGTCTCCTATAATATGCAAAATAATAATTGAAGTTGTTGAACATAGCAGGAGGGTGATGAATGAAAAAAATTTCCTATGAGCATGTGTTCGAAAATGTACAGCTAAAATGTTAAAGCAATTTCACTACTTGTACAACAAATAATTATCTGATGCTTATTTTTCCATGGCAACTAAGTGACAGTCAGCAACACAAAAGTAATCCAATTAAGTTTTAAAAGTCATGAATTACACTAATGAAGAAATGGCCGACATACATTTCATGTATGGACGGGCAAACTTGGTTCGACGGATTCATGTCGACACGTAGATGTCCTGCTATGGCTTCTTCTGCGCCAGTTCATCATCGCCTTCATAAGAGAGAATCTTTCGTATGCAATATTGCTGACTGTGGGGTTCAGTGAGACTCCTGAATACCGGCATTAGAAGAAGATGTCACCATCATCATCATCATCATAACCAGCCTCCCAACGTCTCTTCCCGAGCTCTCGTCCGACTGGCGATGGCAGGCGTGCCCATCCATTGTATACCTTCCTGATGTTGTTATTCTATTTAGTTCTGGGTCTACCACGTATTCTTTTCCCCGGTCTGGGCCTCCATTCCGTAGTTTTTCTGCTCCAACTTTCATCCGTTTTTCGCGCCAGGTGACCTATCCATTGCCACTTAACCTAACCACGCGTTCTGCCACATCCATAACACTTGTGCGATTTCTTATCCAATCGTTCGCCTGCCCAGCAGCCTTATACCCAACATCACTCTCTCCATCAACTTTTCCGGCATAGTGAGATGGTGATACTAGATGTCTGCTGTGAACTGTGTTGATTATCTGATTTTTCATAAATGTATCTTTCAAGAACACAATACATTTTGCCCTTCAGTGTAAAATGATAATTAAATATTGTGTTTTTAGACAAAAATTATCTCCTAATTACGTTACATTGTATTCAGAATCAAACAGAAGCTCATCCATTCATCCATTAGAAAAATTGGAGTTGATAATCCAAAAACAAACAGGAGCGACCTCGTAAAATGATAATGACATAACAAGCGAATGTAAATTATCAAATAGATTATCTTAAAGCAACAACAGTTAATGCCAAACGAAGAAATTTCAGCTGAATACCGAAGGAAAGAATGTACTTCTAAAATACCTTTTCAGGATACCTATCAATAATTCATATGAAACTAGATAATAATGCTTATTAGATAACTTTTCCAAAAGAACGTATCAAATTTCAGACTAGTACCTACTTCGTACTTCGTACTTCATACTAGGACCCGCAATTTATTACAAAGGCAATTTCTGAATTATACTGAGAGTGATACAATGCATACCTGGATTTACTTCTCGATACGAGGCAACCCCATAGGAATCTATCAAATTCTGGAAAACTTGAGTAAACTTGTTAGTTCGGTTAAATGTGGGAGGGTTATCAGTAGTATTAATGACATTCACGAAAGATGAGATGGAACTACCCGAAGCGCCCTAAAATTTTTCATTATTTAACCCTAAAATGCGTTAAAAATAAAAACACTCACAGATCCGAAGCTAAGAGTCGTCCGAACAGTTTCTACGTCGCTAACGGGCAGCCATCCTTCCCCGATAAGGCAATTCTCAGAAACATCCATACTGAATAAGTTCAAAGTATAGTAAATTGATTTCATCTTTTTAACCATTATAATCCAGTTTTCAATTTCTTTGGCAACTCCATATAGTACACGTCTTTTATGTTCTTCTGTTTGGTTTAACACCAAAGTTAGGTCCTCGAGTTTTGTTTTCAACTGCGAGATCATCTCCTTGCGTTGTTCCACAGAGTCTGGGAATGAGTATAATGAAGCATGGAATCCTTCACAAACTTTTTTCACGCGATTCTTAAGTAATTCGCCTTGGAAAAATGCACCGAATACAATTTTCTGAATAGGATTACCCTGAAATTTTACGTAAGTAATATATACAGTGTAAAACCTGATGAGTCGTCAATCAAGAAATTTTATTCTGCAGAAATATGAAAGCTACATGAACGAAGGGACAAGTGGATTGCAAGGAGGGGGCTATTCTGTACTGTATATAAAATATTTGGGTACCCAAATTCCATATCGGTCAAAAATAAACTGAATTCCTCCTATAAAGCTGCAACTGTGACAATATACGTACAGTGGAAGGATCTTCAAGTTGGTTCTCGATTTCAACCTGCCTCAAGAATACATTTCCTCTAGAAATACGCCATAACATGCGTTCAAACGCTGGCACTCTATCACGATTAATAATTCCAGCAATAAAACCCAACTGTCCCTCTTCGGTATAATCATCTTCAGCGGCATGAGATGTTTTAAGAGGATCGCCTCTGTAGGAGATGAATGAATCGATTTTCTCAAGGACGTACAGAAACTGCTGTAATTCTTGGAAGTTTGTTTTCAAACTAATAGAATTTTCTGTGAGTACCTTGATATCACCCTCAGACTTTTCAATGTGGGCCTAAAAGAAAATAAAATTAGGACAAAATTCCGTTCTCATCAAGCAGCATCAAATGCTTATTTTTGTAAGAAGAAAGTATCGGCAGTAACACGAAACGTGAATTTTAACTCTAAAATTACCCCTTGCATCACATGATTACAGAGATCGACATCACATAATAAAAAGTTACATTACTAAATTGATACCTCAGATTAAGGGTAATGGAGGAGAACAATGAATTATTTTCACAAGAAGCCCCCCACTGACTATGAATACAACAAGACTAGATCCTGCGATCACTGAACCTTTGACGCTGGAAGCCTCTTTCTTACCTCCAAATTGATGATTTCTCTGGGAGTGGGTGCTTTCGGCAGTTCAAGAACTTCAACGATTAGAAGTTCATCTTTCTTTACCTCAGCTTTCATGGTTCTGAGTTTACGTTCCATTTCGTTACACCTTTTGACCTCCGCCGCAAATTTTCTTTGGAATGCACTAACTTCATCATTTAGCTACAACACACGTATTTACTAAAATATTGCTTAGAGGAAAAATAAGCCTGTTATACACTGTGTCGGATTTGGCCAGCAGGCAACCGGGTAAATGCCCGGTGGACCAAGGTGGACCAAGGACCAACTCGGTAAATGGATAAGCAAAGAAGAATATTTCCTTACTAAGGAGATTGATATTAATTTTTTTATATTTTCATTGTGCATTTAGATAGAATGCCAAAATTTGTCCCCCTTGATCGCCTTCTCATTTCATGCGTCACTTTCAATGAAGTTCTGCCCGATGGGCCATACTGACCAAGACGGAAACTGGTTGTACATAGGTGTTCCATTTTTATTGTAGGGAATATCAGAGAAAAATAGAACACTAGAAAATAATAATAATAATAGTTTTCAAAGATTTAGGTTATTGAAATTTCATATTTATTTTTTGTTCTGTCAATATAAGGGCTGCCAAAATGTCATTTTCTGAATGAAACCTTCCCAAATAACGATTTTTATACGAAAAAATCGAGTGATTCGAAGTGATATTGACATTTACCTATCATGATGACAGGTAAAAGTCGTTTGTTGTACGTACACCTACACGGTGAATATTTTTATTATCATGATGACAATAAAAATATTCACCGTGTAGGTGTACGTACAACAAACGACTTTTATCTTAACAATTTCAATACATAAAAAATAAAACATGTATTTTTAGTCTTGCCCGAACAATTTCACCAGAGAAGATTCACAACGCTGAATAAATATGAAACTTCAGTAACCTGTATCTTGGAAACGAATGCATTTTAGACGGAAACACTAACGGTATGTACAGACCGACCAACAAATTGTTGGCAACTGTTGGCAACATGTTGACGGCTGTTGGCAACATATTTGTTGGACGCAGCAACTTGTATCTGGAAACATGTGGTCAACAGTGTTGCACATCCAAACCAAAACCAGTTGCGCGTCCAAACTAAACGCTGTGTTGACATTTAACTGTCTACAGCTGCTGGTGTTAGTGCTGCTTTCTAAGTTATGGTGACAACTTAATGGCGGAGTTGCTTTTGAACGATGGTAGTTCGTTCCGCAATTTCGTCAGACTAACAAAATCTGATTTCGAAGAAGTTCTCTGTTTGGTCACCCCTAAAATCATCAAAAGGAATACGAACTACCGTGCCACGATTCCACCACAAATAAGATTGATGGTTGCTCTGCGATATATAGTTACAGGCGATTCGTTTACGAGTCTAATGTACCTGTTTCTAAACGGTGAAAACTGAAGTGTTGAATTTTGGACAGTTTATAAACGAAACTATTTTATGTTTCTATAGAAAGAAAAGTTAAAAATTTTATCTTAGGAAGTGTCAGTTCACTCATGAAATTGGCCAACTTCACGCGTGCATAGCGAAAAGAGATTTACAGTTTTCGAAAAATTGTTTCAATAGAGACATAAAATATACCTTCTTCTACTATAATGAGGCATTCGTGTTGCTAAATTTACTAGGATGAAGGTTTAATCGTGGTAGAGCGAAAGCACTGCAAACGCAAAATATGCCATGGTATGTGCTGCCGCCCCGTGCCGACTGAGCGTAAACTCAGAGCGGAATTGTCTCATTTACTAGGTACCGAAAGCGTGGGCTTTTAATGTGCGTTGTTCTTGTGTCCATAAATCTGTTTAGCGCGACGGTGTTGCAACAAAGCTGATAGTTTCTCCGATTTCTAACGGATACCACGCCGACCCGATGCCCCGCAGGTGTAACTTTTGACCTGCTTCGCCGGACTCTTAAGGTAGGTACCTATTAGCCACTTGTTGACAACACCGTCCAGACAGAGCGATGTTATCCACTTGAAATGGAAAACACGTATACAAGCAACAGGCAACAATTTTCTTTGATGTCATGCCGCCCGCTCTTGACGAGTATCCATTACCTTGTTGCTAGTTGACGGGATAGATGCAGACAACACCAATATCAACATGTTAGCAACATGTTGGCAACAATTTGTTGGCCGGTCTGTACTTACCTTAACACACTATTATTATTTTGACGTGTTCTACCACTTCCTGAAACTTCCTACAGTAACAAACAAGCGTCTTCCATAACAAGTCTTTAACACTAAAGGCATCTTGCATTACTTACGTCCCTAAATTGAACGATTCCTTTTTCTCCTAGTTCTGATATTGTCAAATATGCTGCCTCTGGCTGTATGAAAAACTGGGCCAGGGCCATTTCTTCACTACGAAACATTGAACCCATATCCTCTAAATCGTAACAAAATTATCATCATGAACACCTATCGTCAAGATATCAAACTTCAAGACATGAATTACAAGGACGATGATGTCTTCATTATTAACGTTATTAATATTATTATTATTAATATTGTTATTATTTGTATTATCACTACTATTATTTATGAATTCTGCCGCATTTTGATTTTCGATGCCGAATCCTAACCTAATTTATTATATTATAGTCCGACTGGCGTATGAGATTACGCTCTTACTTTAGTGAGGCTATTAAGAGATAAAAAAGTAAATATGAAGATATTTTTGGTAAAGATACTACAAAATATTGCCGGTATCAATTTAACAATATGTTGCCATCAAATTTTGCGTCTGACACCCGAATTTCATTCTGTTAGTAAACACTTTTTCCTAAAAACTGTTTTCCATATTTTATCAGTTAAATCCATTTCCCGCGACTTCACATCAAAAGATTTTTCCGCCAAACTAGTGATCGTGTTACACATATTTTAGAATCAGTTTTTCAGTTATCCGAAATGTTTGAACGATTGTCAAAATATTCCTTCAGAATTTAAAAAAATCACACATGATTGGAAAGTTTATGGCTCGCACTGAAAAAATGTTCTCTGATAACTCTTAACTGGAATTACGAGGAAAACCTGAGAAACAGAGGATCTGACTCATAAATATCTAATCGAATTAAAAACTAAAATTATCTCTTATCTCAGTTGAATTACATAATAAAGACATGATTTTATCTCTTTAATAGTATATCTCGTAGTATGTTATTCAACAAGCGCAAGATATGATGGAAAAATCGTTGTCATAGTAACGCAATAATATACACGGTTACTAGAATGTAAATTCAAAGTTTTTCACCTTGACAAAAGTAGAAAACATTATTAACGAGCGAGTTATGATGGCAGTTTATAGCGATATGGAGTATGATGTGCTAAATTTTGTGAAGGAGCACCAAAATTTAATAATTGTAGATTTTAATGCAGTTGTAGGTACAGTGAGAGAAGATGGAATAATCAGTCGCTATGGATTAGGCAATAGGAACGAAAAGGGAGCTATACATGGAAAACGCCAGTAGTCATAGGGAGATATCAAATAGATTACATTCTTGTTAGGCAAAGATTTAGAAATCAAGTTAGGGACTGCAGAAGCTATCCAGGAACAGATATAGATAATGATCACAACATAGTGGTTATATGAAGGCTAATCTTAAATTTGAGACTGGGAAAAACGAAACAGTAGAAGACAACTTATACGGTGATTCGTAGCACCGTTCTTCCTTCCACAAGAAATTAAAGACAGACGGAAAATGAAAAGATTTTCCAAGTAGTTCGTAGGGAGATGGGAATGCTTCCTTACGAAGAAACGGCATCGTAAACTAGAAATTATTTTTCTCGTCATATTTCAACTTCTAAATTTAACCAAAAATAATTAAAAGGTAACGATATAAAATAGTCACTAACTTATCCAAAAAATGTATAGTTTTTAACTCAATAAGTCAATAAGTCAATCACGTGCCAGCCACTCCTTGTTAGGGTCCCATAAAAGTGCAACAAAGATACGCAACAATTTACAAAAACAAAGAGTACCTACCTGATGTAATTCTAGAACCTCCTGATAACAATGTAGCTGTCAATTCTATACTTCACTTACAAATTATCTAAGGGTTGCTGATTGCCGATGAAGAAATATTGGGAAATATGGGAAGTATGCAGTTTTTACATTATTCAACAACACTCGCAAAGTATACAGGAAAATAAACCTTTTTATAGCAAAAAATGGGTATACCTCCACTGAAGATGGGCCTGTTGTCATATTATGATAGTTACAAGATAAGATTATCATTTCAAAATTTGGTTATAAAATCACTAACAACAATTGATTATAAACAATGACGAACAACCTGAGAATGTGTCCTTTTACCGGAGACGAATAAATTGTCCTCTGATTTTGAATGACTAATACATCTTGTTATCAGTATATCAAATGCACAGGAAAAAATGTGCTGCAACTCTCGATAGGTATCAAATATCTTCCGGACTGCTCTGATAGCCCGAGCTTTGAAAAGCAAGCGTTCACAAACTTATCTTTATTTCCTCCATTGATCAATGGCTTTTCCATTAAATAAACTGCCTTCGAGAGTGAAGGGACTTACGATCTAATGTAATGAGTGAATGTTTTTAAAAATATCTGGTAGGAGACACAGTCTTCTTTCGTTATTCGTTATCCGATAAAAAAGCGCGGCTGGCAAAAATCTTTTGGGCGTAATTTTGCGGCAATTTCCTAGACTTTTGAAGAGCACCTTATTTGCTTCTCCGATACGTAGAAGACTATTAGTACTTTTAGTACAGCCTCCAGATCATTGTCATAAGGCAAGAAAACAACCTACTCCTTTGGCGAATGTAACTTTGCAATGTCATCATTAACCAATGTTTAGGAAAAGTTTTATGTACCTGTGACGACTCTATACCACTGGAACACTGCTGTCCCAATTTAGCACTTAGCTGGAACGACTTGAAGAAGAAACAAACTCAGCGAATTCCTTTCGTGTGTACATACTGTAAATACTATATTTGTAACCTTCGAGGAGGAAAAGGAGAAGGAGAATGTCGAGTTTGTAATAGGTCAGCTAATATCAAAAAATTCATTCCACAGATTTTCTGATTTCTTGGCTGTAAGTTAGAAGCGGAAGCATCTGTATACTTTTCAGGGAAAATTGTTGTCTAAAAACATGACGGAAGGACAAACTGGTTATATAAGGACTGTTCTTCTCAAGTAAGGACAGATGCCAAATTTAATTGTTATCTCGTGTCGCCTCATCTGTGATACGCCACTACTTTCAACAATTTACTCTTTAATTTATTTCTCCCTATGAACAGCAAACGCGAGATTAAAAAAGTCACACATGCCGGCAGAACTGAATATAAAGGTGTATTTGAGGTGCCCGCTATTAAGAAACTAAAACGGCCCATTTCCATTTGCGGCTCTACCAAATTTATTTTATAAACTAGCTAACCCTGAAAATGACTTCATAAGTTAATATGGTAGGCTGGTACAACAATTTGGAAAACTGATAAAATTTTAAATGCAAAATTAATTTTTGAATAAATTCAGCCAGCAAAATCATTACATTTTAAATTTAAACACATTAAACAACTAACACTCGAAAGGGACACAAGTATTACCTAGGTTAAATTAGGTCAAAAACGTTAGAGAAGCACCCTTGTCGGAAGCTCCCTTATTTTAAACTACGCGGTCGAGACTCATTTTATTTTTATTAAAGTGGCTGTATTGCTAGTGCAGAGACTTTCAAATCCCTCGAACTCATAATCGACGCTTGTGGCGATCTTTAAATATATTTTTTAAACCAAAAATCCGTAAGGCATGAGGCCGGAGCGAGCCTAAATCATTCTATACAATTAATTGTTATTTTATGTATCAGTACCGAATACAATTGCGAAATCAAAGTAGAATTTGCCTCCTATTGGTAATTTGTTAGATAAGGTTTGTGCAGTCATGTACAGTTGCCTGCGTTATCAAACAAATAAAACTGTATTTGGGGCCTTTTAAAATGCATTCGAATACTGTTGGTGTATCCGGATACTTTATTTGGATCTTTTCGGTATCAGAATATTTGGTAATATCTATTCGAATACAACCGATTTTGTATCGAATACGTATAACGGATATAAAATTGGAAAAGTATTCGAATACATCCTGAGAATTAGGGGCGAGCGGTATTTGAAAAATATTGATATGATCAATATAAAAAATTCGATATTATCGATATAATCGATATATCGCATATTCGATATATGGAATTTATGGATATGTCTAGCACATTATCAGTTCAATATACCTATTTGATAGAATCTACTAGGTATGTATGTACCAACCGGGGGCCAAATGGAAGCAAAAGTGAAGCCTCTCAAGGTTTAGACAACCACAATACTTACGTATCTCCTTCTCTTTTTAAGTCAGTCTATTCTTTGCCCTCTCATACAAACAGCCATTTGACTTGATTAAGCGGGTAGCAGAAGAGTCGATACTTCTAAATTTTAATACTTACACTTGCTTCTTTCGGACTATTCATTGCAGAAATCAATAAATATAAATAAAACTCTTCAACAGTAAATGTATTTTCAAGTAGATTATTTATTTAGCATGTTATTTTACACGTTGATTTACAACTTACGAGAGCATAGCACTGAATCATGGAAATAAATATACAGGCCGCAGCCGTTGAATTTCAGAGGAACAATAAAAAATTGAGCAGTATTAAATAACAACTAAGGTTTTGGTTAGGCAGTATTTTAAATACCTACTAGGAAAAAAAATATTAAATGCTCCGTAAATTTCAGTTTAGTTTTGTATTTTGTACGAAACCTAAAAATATTAGCTAAGTTAGGGCAGACCGAGGGTCAAGCATAAAAAAATACAAAAACATAGTGCAACGAAAGGCAAATAGCAAAATATTGAGCTTAGAATTATTTACTATGTAATTAGTATTTTCTTACTGTGTGGCAATTGATATAGGTATAGGTACTATTATTTTAAAATGAGAATCAGTCCGAAGACTGGTTGGACGAGCCCCTCCAACTTCTCCTATCCAGAGCTAGCCTACGCATTTCCCTAAAAGTAGAACATCCTGAATCCCCAACTATTTGAGAGCAATAGTGTAATCTGGGCCTATTTCTAGTATGCCGCGAACTATTCCTTTGTGTCTCAGAAGGTGACCTACCACCCTATTTATCCTATTCTTTATTTATTTATTCTTTATTTTTATGAGAACATGGCATAAGTTTCTAGACTGGGTAAACAAGTTGTAAGTATAACAAAAGCACTAAATATAACAGAAACGGTAACATGTAGTTATACATTACACAGTAAACATGGGCGTCGCCAAGGGGGGGCAGAGGGAGGCTTCCGCCCTCCCCCCCCCCCCTGGCTTTTGGTACGTAATGAAATATGGTAGGTACTATATTACTATAACGAAAACCAATCAATTATATGCTAAGAAAATTTTGCTTTGCCCCCCCCCCCTGGAAATTTTGGAGGCGAAGCCCATGACAGTAAAATAGTTTTCGTTTCTGGAGCAAAGTGGCGTTTTCACGTTGTATTTTCTCAGCAACTTTCTTTGCATAACTATTAAGTCTAATTTTCAAGTACGTTTCAGCCATTTTTTAATCAGTTACACTTCATGTAAATCCTCAACCAAATTTGTTGCTTACCCATGAAACAAAAATTTATAACAGGGCTGCTGAACGCTTTTACAGTCGTGAGCAAAGCAAAATATCACAATGGTAAACAAAAAACTGCTACCTGGGGAAAAACACCTGATAATCTCTTCGCGTTAGAAAAGGATGGAGATACGTAAGTAGTACGGGTTGCATACACAACTGATATGCTTCACAAAGCTTTTACTGCGTAAACGGCAATGGGCCTATCCAGTAGGGTTACACATCATTTGTATGTACTTGATAAAGTTTGCTGTTTTCAAAGAATTACCGCTAACAGCGCAGCCTCGGATAAGATTATAAAATGGAATTGATTTATTAACAATCAAAAACTGAAATCGTTAATAGAATGTGCCATGTGAGTCAGTGGCGGCTCCTGACTTTAGAAATTGGCAGTGCTCTGGAATGAAATCACTGCTCAGGGGTTGGGGGGGGTTCTGGCGGCTTTTCGCCCGTATTTTTTTTAATGAAGTGCTTTAGAAGCCATTTTAAAACATTTTCAAACAAGAAATTTCACTCACCGGAATATTTAACGAAAATCCCAAATACAAAAGGTTAAACTTTCGTACACAACTTTTTCCGCGACCTTTCGAAAAGCATTTGATACTTCGCACAGGCTTACACAGTAAAAAATTGGTCCGTGTTAAATGAGTAGTGTTCGGTGTTAATAAATTAGTGTTAAATTTTAGTGTTGGCAAACACTGTACTTTAGCACTACAGGAAATTATGTTTACACTGCAGTTTAAAGCACTAGTAGTGTATAAGCAGTGTGCACTATATTTACGACACACTATTAGTGTTGTACGAATGCGAGCGGGTAAATAAGATATGATACGCATGCGCCATATTCAATCTGTTTTTGGATTCTAGTGCTAATAAACTCTACAACTGCACTAGCAGGTACAGTAAAAAGTGCCGCGAACGTTTTTTAGTGTTATTTAACACTATAGAACGTTACGCATGCGTTAAACACACGTGTTTTCTGCTGAGGCCAGCCATTGCTGCATGTTTGTTCGGTCGTTGGTGTGGTTTGTGGTATAAATCGAAATACGAATAGGAAGGTGCCGGGTTGCAGTTTAAAGTGAAGATTGTGTATTTATATAAAAGTGTAAGCTTTTATTTTTTGTTATATATTTACTAGCCAATATGCTCTTACTTCCGGATAATAAAAATTGACACTGTAAAATTTTGCAAGAGCAAGTTTCGGAAAGTGTACTTATACTACAGTGTACTGTACTGTACTTATATTTCCATACATCTACCTATATACATTATATAAATATATGTATGTCCCATTTATTTTAAATAATGTACTTTGCACACTTTTTAAATAAAATGTATGCTTATTTCTCTATATAATATTGTTTTCATTGTAACAAGAAATATCCTATCCTGCCTAACCACTACGTAGTAAACTGCAAACACTACTAGTGATAATTATAACACTGTGTATTTCTGATAAGAACACTATTAGTGAATATTAACTCTGTTTATTAACACTGCTGTGCCTTAAGTTACTGTTAATATAGTGAAAATTGTCACTTCTTTAGTGTAAAATGTGCACTGCATGTGGCACTCTTCCAGTGATTACTTGCACTACTATAGTGTACAATGTACACTACATGTAACACTATTCTAGTGCTTATTCTAGTGTTAATATGTGACACTATTAGTGGGTCGCAAATAGACTTTAGGTAGTGTTGATTAGTGTTTATTTTTAACACTACATTTTTTACTGTGTAGGACGTCCATTTAATTTTATTTCAAGTTTTTCGTCAAAAGTCTATATTTACTTAGATTTTTAACTGAATGGAGTATTACAACCCAATAATAATTTTGAAAAACGCAAAAATTAGACGACCACTTTGTTAAAGTTCACTCCACAATGTTTAAATGTTCACTTGAACCAAACCACTACCACTAGCTATGCTATTGGAAATTTCAATATTGAAAAATAATAAACACGATAATACAGCTAATTACTCACGTTATAAGCAAGGCAACGAGCCAATCTCAGACCTAACCTAAATATGGTAAACAAAAACAATAAACAACGCCTAAGAAGTACCAACTCCCGTGTATATGCTTCGCCCAACTGTAGTTTTAAATTTTAAGTTACCGAGTGTGTACTCAAACAGCGCTCCAAGTTCACCTAAAAGCACATACGAAGAAATTTTCCAGAGTCGCCCCGTTTCTTGCATATGCTGGATGCATCACAATTCGCGGTACACATGGTTTCCTAGGGACACGACACCGGTAGTAACACCCCAAGCGCATGATAAATGTAATTACTGTGTTTACATTGACTTTATATTAAGCGTGAACTTAGTCTAGACATACATTCAAAATGCAAATTGCAGATTTAAATGTTATATTGATAATAGACTACTACAGGTATTTTAATAAAGGTGTTACTCTTTATTTTCTTCTTCTTTCTCAAAAATGGCCGTAAAACAGAACGGCTCAAATAAGTATCCCAGACCAATATAAAATTTGCTCATAAACTCCACCCTGTAAATAAAAAATGTTACACAAAAAATTCCGTTCAGTAACATACGGTTTCCTCACCAATGTAACCTGAGTGTGTGCAAAAATGCAGAAAGACCTTCCATCATCACTAGTATGCCAACTGTGAACGATCCCCACACAGCAAAGATGATGAATATAAATATAGACCCGACATAACCCTCTCTTGACAAACCAATATGGAGAACCATGCTCCATAAAACCTCGGATAACTCTGGAATGTATCGCAGCATTATAACTTAATGTTCATTAATGGAACGCACAAGATTCACTAATTCTGTTGCTGAGAAAAGATATAATTTGTTCCCCAGTTCCGCAAACCCTTGAGTAATATTAGAAAATGGGAGTAAGTTGTTGCTTCCCCAGCGTGACATGTCTGGTTCAACTTCGGATAGAGTTACCATCTTTTATTAAATTTAAATAAATAAAACGCAAGTATGGTCAAGGAGGTCCGGCTAAGAAAGGTCGGATCAGATCACTCAAGAGTTTCGGAACATGTAATAATATAATACTCCAGCGTGGAACATGCGGAACTGTTTATCTACATGGTAGGCATTGTAACTTACGAGCATGAGCAAGTGAGAGCGCCCACAAACGCAGATAAGAGGCAGTGTGCGAAACGGTACTAAGAACATATTCTATGGTGTGAATAGCTTGATGAATAAATATTTCACTAATTTCTTCCTCATCTTCATCTACATGGCCATGCTGAAACGACAAAAATTATAATTTTCGTGGCACATTAACTGAATCTAACTAGCCATAGTAAATTTAAAAAATAACTGAAGATTTAACCTCCACCAATGACAGTCAGGAAAGCGACATAAATTAAAAAGGTTTTTCGGTCCTAATTGCTAGGGTACAAATTCAAAGTGAATTCATGTATAGTTTCCTTACGCGTCTTTTGGTTTTCCTAGTTTGCATAACGTACAAAGGTTTTCCCAGAAGCATAACCGGAATGCAAATCAAAGCAGCAAAAACCAGCACTCTTTGAAGAATTTTTTGCTCGTCGAACATATATATGTGACAGTCTTCCTTATCTTCTTCTTCGGAGAATAACATCATATTAATGAAATATATAAGTACGGATGGAGCACACCCAGGACGCAATGCGACATCTGAAAATAGACAACACTTTGTGAACACATACTGACAATACCAATAGTCACATCTAATTTACCATCAGATGCGGGATTGAAAATTATCCATTTCAAGAACATCAAAATTACCAGCCAGAGGAAAAGAGCGATTAAAAATACCAGTTGTGGCAAAAATTCAAGGATAATGCTTGAGTATCTGCGGAAATGCCTATAAATCGAAACAACATTTAAGACAAAATCGTTTTTATACTCGTACTGGCGTGGAAGAAATACAGGAGAAATCATCATTTTCCTAAAAAAACTAACCAAAACCTAAATTATTTACAACCATTTCATAAATAAATAATTTAAAACAAACTAGCTTCATTCAAAGAAAACGTGATATACCTATTATAATAATATACTCACATGTAGTTTACAACACCCATACACACTCCAAAAATCATGTGAACTACTCCAAAAATAATGGAAAGTTTCATTTTGAAGGAATTTTGAAAAATAATTTTGTTATCTGCTAACTAAAAAAAACGCAGAACTAAAGATAAATTCATCAAAACACAAGAAATTATGAACCACATCTTACCTGCCAGACAGGATCCAGACCTATAAAGTACGGGGTTTGGTCATAATCAACACCAGGATCGAGATTAAGAAAATCATTCGTCATAACAGTAGATTCATTGTAATAGATAGTCCACTTAGTACCAAATATATTCATGGATTTTGAAAATACGTCATTATAAACAAAACCGGTATACATGGAAAACAAACCCATCAAAAGAATTATGTATCGACCCGCAAAGAAAATGTTGGCAATTTCATTATCAGATTTCGCTGCAATTATTTTTCGTTCGTTGAGGACCATGTACAAGCCAAACAAGGCTAATATTATTCCATGTCCCAAGTCTCCAAACATAACGGCAAATAAGAACGGAAATGTGATAATCGTGTAAAGAGCTGAAAAAGAAATTGTATAAACTAGTCAAATAAACAAATACTGAAAAAGTTTTATGTCAAGCTACCGAATATTAGAGTCACTAAATATTCGGTAATTTGGCTCATCGAGTGAACGGTTACATACACAACGGTTGTAATAAAATAGTTAAATCCAAAAACTAAAAAGATATTTTTCTTCTGTAGCTATAAGTAGTTTCTAGAACACAAGTAAAACCCTAAAAAGTTCAAACTTTCACATTTTGCAACGCTTTTTCAAATTTTTTAGTTGTTGGCCCTAGTTACTATGGCCAAAGTTGCGATATTTAGCATCCGGTGAAGCAGAATTAGAAGTATAACTCGTTTCATAGGAAAACGGAAAATTTCCTCAAAACTACGGAAAAGTAAAGACGTCATGCATCAGCTGCGGTACGTGGGATTTCACTTCCAAGTAACAAAGTGTTAAGGGTGTATAGATAGGCCACTTTCATTTCTCCCCGCTTTAATAAACTGTAAATTTGTAATTTCGTGAAATCCTGGCAAAATAATAATAATAAACACTGTTTTAAGGGAGTGCTTCCGTAGCCGGCGCCGGCCTTGCGGATAGTTGCCGGCGCGCTTCTATTTGGGAACGAAAAAGTGATAAAGCGCATACGCATTTTAAACAGACCCCTTAGCTGCCCTCTCGCACCAGATACACGCAGGCTCCGGCAACAATACACATATAAAACTGTAGCCGGCGCCGGCTACGGCAGGAGTTTCAACTCCCATTGCGGCGTTTGCCAAGATTATTTCTCTTTAACTAATTATTTCTTAAGCAAATATGATAGTTGTGATCACGCTGATAGTAGATAAAACGTTATCGCTACTTCAGATTATGATGCACGGATAGGTTACCAAACTCGGCCGTGTATCTTAAATTACTATTATGTATAAGGTAACTGGGTATGTAGTTATGAAAACATGAATTAACTATAATTTAGCACTTTAAATAACCACGGGGTTCTTTAAAACAGAAAGAAATATTATGATCGTTATTTTTCATATGTTTACTTATGGCTGTATTACTATTTTTGCATCCGTGTTGCTTTAATCTCATATCTAAATGATTTTTGGATTAGCCAGTATATGCTTTCACAGTCTTTACATTTAATTTTGTATTATTATTATTATTACTTGTATTGTAGAATTGATAGATTCTATTTTTTATAATTTTCGTAATGGAATTTTTAGGATAGTAATTTTTTATCAAACAATTTAAAACGTTTTCGATATCATATGTTCTAAATAAATTGTGGGCTGGAAAATTTAATTGCTCGGTCAGCTAGACACTTAACAATACTCCTTTTGTGACATGCGTACAAAATTAAAATGTAAAGAGTGTGAAAAACATATAGATATTGGTCAATTCAAAAATCATTTAGAGACCAGAATAAAGCAACACAAATACAAAAATGGTAATTCAGCCATAAGTAAACATACGAAAAACAACGTTCGTAATTTTGACTTCAATGACACCACAATTTTAGAACAAGAAAAAAATTTAAAATCTCGCCTATTTTTAGAAATGCTACATGAATAAAAAAAGAGAAAAACTCTATGGGTAAATGATAGAACTGACATTTGGGTCAAATTTATAGTAAGATAATAAGAAGGTCTGCTCTCTGCTACTTGCTTATTATTAATATTATTGTTAAAATTAATATACAGTCATATTTCTTTATACACGGTGTCCCAAGGAAAACTTGTACCCCCGTAAAACTCGGCAAAATAAACGTTTTCACAAAAATCCAAAAACACGTCTATTTTTATATCAAAGGGGACCAATTTTTATGCAATAAGCATTCTTGCAACTCTAGCCCTGTGCGGGGGGTAGCGACCTCCCAAAATTTTAAATGGGACGGGGGGTCAAATGATCCCTACTTTGGAAGGGTTTTTCATTACTTACACAACCGTATTTGTTTTATTCAATTCGATCAATTTGTTACCGAGAAATTGCTTCTTTTTGTGCTTTTATGAATTTTTTAACTTGGAAACTTCAAGAAGCAATTTCTCGGTTACAAATTGATCGAATTGATAAAACAAATACGGTTGTGTAAGTAATGAAAAATCCTTCCAAAGTAGGGATCATTTGCCCCCCCCCGTCCCATTTAAAAATTTTTGAGGGGTGGTTACCCCCCGCACAGGGCTAGAGTTGCAAGAATGATTATTGGATAAAAATTGGTCCAATTTGATATAAAAATCGACGCGTTTTTGGATTTTTGTCAAAACGTTTATTTTGCCGAGTTTTACGGAGGTACAAGTTTTCGTTGGAACACCGTGTATGTATTTTAAAGAATCCAGTTATTCAAAATCAAAAGTGCTAAATTATAATTCATATTTTCATATCTACATAGGTACCTAGTTACCTTATAAATATATTTTTTTAATTTTATTAGACAAATAATTTGTCAATTTGTTATATGGTATTTTACCTTAATTTACAAATAAATCTTGACAAAGGCCCCAAGCGGGGCCGAAACGTCGATAACATAGTGTTTATTATTGCTTTGCCAGCAATTCACGAAATTACAAATTAATAAAAAAACTGGCACAAATTAGGAAACAATTTTAATAAACTATTAAACTGGTATCGGAAAACTTCTAGCGTGGCTCAGTGTGAAAATAGATCGGTGTCTTTTACTCGATTCCCAGCTAATTCTTTTTTCTTCTAAAGTTTAATTGTAATTTACAGAATTTTGCTTTCGATGCGTTGCTTCCGTTTTCCCGTCAGGAAAGGTATTTTTTAAAGAAAATACGGAATTGGTAGTGAAAAGGGAGAGGCCTGCTTGTACCCCGATTACACTTTGTTACTAGGAACTAAAATCTCGCCTGCGGTACCAGTGGCGCATGCGTACATGATTTAAGTTTAGAATTATTGTTAAAATCGCGGCAGGGAAAGGAAAATGGACGGTCACGTCTTTGTCGCCTAGCAACCGCGGAGGGTCCAGGAAAACTAGTTTTTCGCAAAATGCCAAAATTTTGGTATGTACAAGCGAAGCGGTTTCTGCTATTTGGAAAGTAGAAACGGTAAATTTATAATCCCGGGGGAAGCTCTTGCAGAGAGGTAAAATTACAAGCGTTTGTAGTTCTACAAACGCATGATGAGAAGTTAGAAATAAAGACGTATTAGAAAGAGTTGACGAAAGGAGAAAAAATGTATGTGAATCAGTAAAGAACAACAGAGATAAGCCAGTATGATACTTTCTCAGACAAGAATGATTAGGTACCAAAAGCGGAGGTAGATGTAAAAGTAGAAGTAGGCCCAGATTAGATCAGTTGGCTAATGTCTGGGGACGTAGGATGTTCTCATTCCAGAGAAACGCGTTGGGTAAGCTCAGGATAAGAAGACATGGATGTGCTCGCTCAACCAATCTTCCAACTGGGAACTGAGGACCTTGTGAAAAAGCGAATATTATCCATCACACAAATCAATAATACTCACGCCTACACGACGTATGTAACACCCTGTAAAAATCATATCAATCTAACTTTCAGCGCCAAACAAATCATTTACTAAATCTCGATGAATATGTCTACACTGAACAGTCAGTCTGCAACGTGCTAGACGATAAGATCAATGATTATTGTGCTTATGGTATATGCAATTTCTTACTTAACTTTGAGTATTATTACATTGCATACCTGGATTAGCTTCACGATACGAGGCAACACCATAGGAATCAATCAGATTCTGGAAGCCTTGAGTGAATTTGTTAGTTCTGTTAAATGTTGGCGGATTCTCAGTAGTATTAATGACATTCATAAAAGATGGAATCGAACTGCCAGAAGCGCCCTAAAATTTATATTTGTGCAACTTTAAAAATGCATTAAAATTAACAACTTACAGACCCGAAGGTAAGAACCCTTCGAACAGTTTCTATATCGTTGACTGGTATCCAACCTTCCCCAATGAGGCATTTCTTAGAAACATCCATGTTGAATAAATTCAAAGTGTGGTAAATAGCCTTCATCTTCCTAACCATTATAATCCAATTTTGAATTTCCTTGGCGACTCCGATTAGCACTCGTCGTTTGTGGTCTTCTGTTTGGTTTAACACCAAAGTTAGATCTTCAAGTCTTGTCTTCAGCTGCGAGAGCATCTTGTTGCGCTCTTCTACAGAGTCGGGACATGAGTACAATGAAGCATGGAATCCTTCGCAAACTTTTTTCACGCGATTCTTAAGCGATTCCCCTTGGAAAAATGCAGCAAATACAGTTTTGTGAACAGAATTACCCTGAAATTTTAGATATTCACGTCAACATTATTTATTTGTCTGAAGCGGAGTATTTGATTTTATTTCTTGTAATCGATTAAAGCGTAAATTCTATTAAATTCGAATTTGCGTTAGAAAATTATTAAAATCTTGTCTGCCATTTTTATTCTACACAACCACACTATACTATACTATACTGATGACCTGAAGAGTCATAAGAGGACGAAACCAATGATCTGCGGTTGTAGTGTATATTTACACCACGCAAATTATTTATTTTTGCAACTTTTAATAAGATAAATGTTATACATATAGTTTGTATAGATGAAATATGGACATCTCTGAACGTTTTCTTTTCTAAAATAGCTTAATTATCCGTTAATTTAACAAACCTACGTTGCTCATATTACAAGACATGTCTTGTAGTTAATGTACAACCTTAGCATTTTTGTCGTCAACGTTTATGTATGTATTATTTGTTTTTACTCAATAATAAAAGATCTTCACCTAATAAAGCCCTGTGTTGTAAACGCTGGCATGATTTACACTATCTCTATCTGCATTTCTCTGGAGTAGGTACCTCTCTTTTATACCGCGAACACAACCAACTATGATTATAAAAAATACGTACCGTAGCAGGATCTTCAAGTGGTTTTCCGATTTCAGCCTGCCTCAAGAATACATTTCCTCTCGATATGCGCCATAACATGCGTTCAAATGCTGGCAACCTTTCACGATTGATAACTCCAGCAATAAAACCCAGCTGCCCGCCATGGGCATGACCATCTTCGGCAACATGGACTCTATGAGACGTGTCAAGAGGTTCTCCTCGGTTGGAGAAAAATGAATCGGTTTTCTCAAGGACATACAAAAACTGAGTTAACTCTTGAAAGTTTGTTTTCAGACTAACGGCATTTTCTGTAAGCTCCTTAATGTCACCCTCGGTCTTTTCAATGTGTGCCTAAAAACAAGAAACTTTAAAGACTCAACATCATGAGATAAAGAAATGTGAATTTCAACTCTAAAATGTGCAATAGTCAAATCCACCGTAGCACAAGTTTAGATGAAATAACAGAGCATGATCTGGGAAGAACAGAAATAATAGTGAGAGAAAGGCTGAAAGTAGACGCCATCTATGGAAAAAACAGGAAAATAGTAGGGAATGGGAAGAATGGGTGATAAGAGATTGCATAGGAAAGCTCCAAAATACCGGACCAGTGGAGCTTGGATATACAGGAACAGATTTACCAAAACCTATTCCTTGGAAGAAGAATAAGAAAAAGATATGCTTGGTAGATCTGGGAGAACAAAAATAGTTTAGCGGCAGAAAGTAACTAAACACGTTTTTCTTAACAAGTACCCCACTGTATCTACTATTTTTACAACAGAACTAGAGTCTGCATAAATGATTTTTGAGAACAAAAAACGTTCCAATCTTGGCGTTAAAAGTTTCATCTTACCTCTAAATCAATTATTTCTCTGGGATTGGGAGCTCTCGGCAATTCAAAAGCATCAATAATTATTAGGCGCTTGTCTTTCTTTACTTCAGACTCTATAAATCGAAGCTTGCGTTCCATTTCATTGCATCTTTTAACCTCCGCCACAAATTTCCTCTGGAATGCACTAACTTCTTCATTTAGCTACAACATAACTTATTTATCCACCAGAAGACTTTATATAAGAAGATGTGGGTAAGCCCTTAAGACAGTTCTTTCTGTTTTATTTTACTTACGTCCCTAAACTGAACGATTCCTTTTTCTCCCAATTCAGAAATTGTCAGATATGCAGCCTCTGGCTGTATGAACAGCTGAGCCAGGGCCATTTCTTCACTACGAAACATCGACCCCATTGTCGACGCTTAAACCAACTGAAACATAAACGTTCATTATTGCATGCGCAATCAGTTAAACTTTTAACCGAATTCCTAGTTTAAGTACCTAATATACGTAAACTGGAAAATACAGGAAAAGAAACGAAAGTTTGGCAAAAAGTTTCGATAAAACGGGCAATACTGCATTGTTGAATTAGTTTTAATCAAAAAGATCGCATCCACTAAGAGGTGTAGCCAAATTTTCAAAAGAAATATATCTCCTGTGGTTTTCTAAGAAGACCACTCGCAGTGGCGCCCCCTGAAAAGGGGGCACATGCACAATCCATGTAAATTGTCAATATAATGCTACCATCCAATATGTCAACTTATTTTGGGTTACTTTTCATTAAAAAAAGACATATTGGCACAATTTTACTGTCAATAAATACTGGTCATGTATGGGCTTATTTAGGCAATTGAATACTCAAGAAATAGTAATTGCCTGCCATTGTTTCAGTGCATTACTTTGATTATTTCATACTTACATCAGACGCAGCACTAGAACCTAGAACACCATGACATTTCTTTCATAAAAGTGAATAGAAGTGCCGCCCAATTTTTTGTTATATAAACCAGAATTTCCCATAAAAATCTAACTGGTGATAAAGAAAACTGGTGTTCTTATCTTGATGTAAGCAAATATTTGTAAATATTACGTCAAAACTAATTGGGCCTGGGCCTGTAATGCACAGAATTATTTACTTTGTTAAAATATTTTGTACCCACACATCTTATTCCTCAGGAAGCAATAATTATGTTAATCTATGTTTCTTCTAAAATGCTTATTTCACATCATTTTTTCAAAGGATATTAAAGAGATCAATTTAATTGTTTATAATATGTATATCTACGAAAGCGTAGAAGGGTCGTGGGTAAAAAAATATTTCTCTAAGAATTGTCAATTTTTTCTGGCAACTGACAGTTTTTTCTGGCAATTTTCAAATATTTTTCCAGTTGACAGATTTTTCTGGCAATTGACACTTTATTCTATTAAGGGACAAATATTTTTTCAGTTGACAGGTTTTTCTGACAATTGACTCTTTATTCTGACAATTGACACTTCATTCTGACAATTGACATATTCTTTTGTCAATTGACACTTTACTCTGTCCATTGAGAGATTCTTTTGTCAATTGACACTTTATGCTGTCAATCGACACTTTATTCTGACAATTGACACTTTATTCTGACAATTGACACTTTATTCTGTCAATTGACACTTTATTTTGTCAATTGACACTTTATTCTGTCAATTGACAGATTTTTTTGGCAATTGACAATTTAAGTAATATCGCAGTGACCCACCAAACTTGACCTTCGTAGTTCGTATGCAGATGTGTGCATGGAGTAGGGCCAAGGCAGCTGTTCGCTACTCTGGATAAGGTATAGTACCTAAAGTGTCAATTGTCAGAATAAAGTGTCAACTGAAAAAATATTTGTCCCTTAATAGAATAAAGTGTCAATTGCCAGAAAAATCTGTCAACTGGAAAAATATTTGTCAATTGCCAGAAAAAACTGTCAATTGCCAGAAAAAATTGACAATTCTTAGAGAAATATTTTTTTTTACCCACGACCCTTCTACGCTTTCGTATATATCAGATATGCTCAAGAAAATTGACTGTTGTTTCCTAACCACATTGCTAGGCAATATTCGAAATTTTTCATAAAGGGAGTTTGTCAATTCAATATTCCAGGAGTTCATAAATTTTTGTATCGAAAAGAAGCAAACCTTTTTTACTCTTACTACCGAACAAACTACTTTTATGGTTATCCCAATATAATTTTTAATTCGCTACCTAGGTACTAAAATGAAGTGCTGTTATGCGCAGTGCTTTTCTGCGAAGAAAAGGAAGAAAAGCACTGACACTATTATTGCTAAAACAAAACAAATACAACCACAAAAGTTGCACTGGTGTCAAATGGCAAGCATTCAGACATCTCCATATGTCAACCGTAGAACAGAATCCAAGGAAGTAAGAAAAGAAGAGTAAGGCAAGGAGATGAAGAGAAGTAAGAAGAAGAAAAGGAAGGAGGACACAGCCGCATAAAGTCCACGCAATGCAAGTCAAAAATGGGCAAAAAGGATCTGTACAAAAGGCTACTGCTAGTCAAAGAAAATTTTGAATAGTTTATATTTGTACCTCAGAAGTTGAAATGAGAAAGAACAAGTGAGTCACATAGTCCTCTTAGTATTCAGATTGAGATAATGCCTTTGTTCATACATGAGTGTCAGTGCGAGAAGCACAAGTTCGAATATATGATCAGTTCAAAATTCCTGACGCAACTCTTAAAAGGTAAGATCGTATCGTCTATTTTTAAAACTACGTTGTTTGTTATGATATTCCTGAATGCTTCATCATCAAACACAATCGCACAAGACTTTTTGGGATTTATCTTCAGTAAGTGTTGATTGGATTTAGTAAGTAAGTAACATTTCAAGATCTCCATTTATAAAGGAGAAAGCATGAGGAGCATTTGCAGCTTCGGAAGAATGGTAAAGTTGAGTATCGTCAGCATAAAAGTGATAGTTACAGTGAAGAAACGATTTGTGAAACATAGATGTAAAAATAGTATACAAGATTGGGTCTAGAATACTACCCTGAGGCACACCGAGTGTAAGACTGCTCGGCAAAGATAAGCAATTGTTATAGGCAACACGTTGACTTCTCTCCAACATGAATGATACAATCAGGCCTCGGGCCCACAGAAAAGGAATGTGTGCACGCTTCCAAGCTCTCGGAAAATATAAGCCATGTATGCATTCGTTGAAAATATGAGTGAGGAATGAAACAATAAACGGACAAGCAGAAGAATAAGTGAAATATCGTCACTACCATACGTCCTAGACTTGAACAACAGGAGGAGATCGTTGAAGCACTTTTCATCTACTAGTTGGAAAGACAGGGTATCCGAAATATCGGACATCAAGGAAGAAGAATAGAAGGAGATCAATTCTGGAGTACCAAGGAAAAAATTGATGTATTCGTTTCTTCAAAAAAGGCATCCCCTCTGTCCCTTGAAATTATTTTATCAGCTCTGTGCCCAAAATAAATATTGATTATAAGAAGGTTAATTGTTTACACTCTCTAATACTTTCATTGTTGCATTAGGCCAACGCTCTGCTAATTAAGATTGATTTACTTACAAATTAATCAATCAATCATTTCTACTATGCTAAAGTAATATTTTGACTCTTTAATTCAGTAACGTAACGTATAATAATCGTTTAATCAAGACGTATTCATTTCTTCAAATTCATCGTTTCATCTTAAATACTTATTATGTACAATACCAATAATCAGAAATAAACTGAAATGCATAGTACATACTTACTACATCTAAGATTTTATCTGTCATGTGTTACGGTTTTGCCAAAAAATGATGAATTTCTATTTTATCTAAAGTCTGCACCATTTCACATATTTTGTCATTAAACTCATGCTATTTTTATGTTTAAAGCACCTTGTATTCGCTAACGAATGAACACATTGAGTACAAAGTTATTTTGGATATTTTGGGGCCAAAATTTGGGAAACTTCTTTTCGAGAAATTGTACTAAAAGTTTTTAGACATCTCCTTAATTATCTACAATTTTTGTTACTGCGATTTTTGAATTTGACCAACCCTGGAAAGAAATGACCCAAATTTTGTTGCAATACTGATAACATTGTTCAGTTTGTCTTTGCGAGTCTGGTATGTTCCTAAAGAATATAATACCTATTTAGTGTTATGACAATGGACTGTACTGCCTCGCTGCGTATGGCTATGCCAGAACTCATTGCTGCCAAGTACGTTACCATTTTAACCTTTAAACTGAAACATCACTGCATTTGACGGGAATTAATGACTGCTGAATTAGTCAATTACAAAAAATTGTAATGACAAAACGTGTAGATGGTTACCAATTATTTTTTTTTCTTGTAAAATAGGGGATTTTCAAAACGCAGACTTTTAAGCACAATTTTTTGTGGTGAATAATTCATGTCATTTTATCAGAAGATTAGAGTGACTATATAGATATAAATACCTACATAAATGTTTCTTTTTTAATTTGCCAACCTTTAACTGACCTAATATGAATTAAATAAGGGTGAAAAAATCCTTTTCAAATAAAAATCACCGTCAAACATGGGTTTCATATAAAAAACTGATGTTCATAGATTGGAAATTTTTCGTACTGATGACTACATTTTCAATCCCTGTAGACGGTTTTGTTTTCTAAAAATAGCTTCTCTTACTATCATTTTGAAGCCCAAATATCTTTTGTTTTGTCATGCCATAATGTTAGAAATGCCACAATTGTCAAATTTCACAAAGAAATAAGTCTTTCAAAAACCACTTTCAAAATGCAATAATTTAAAAATGTCAACATTCAAAATAATTTTTAACTGGAGCCCTATTTACGTCTCGGATTAACAGCACTTTTTAGAATATTTCACAGTTCGAGTTCTATAGTGCACTGTGTTGAGAGTGTCACCCCGAATAAAAACAGGCCAAACAATCATTTTTAACTAATGGAAAACTTAAGAAGCAGACTATCTAATTCACAAATAAGGTACCTATCAAATTTTATAGATGATTGAAAATAAAAATTGCCTTTTATCGACTAAATTAATTATTAATGTAGCCATTATCTTATCTTTATAAAAATTACTATCCAAGTCAAACATAACTGCAAATATAATGAGGCTGTGAAGCACGTGTCGTAAACAATTTTTGGAGTTTGCTCCTTAAGAATCGATTTTCAGTTATAGCCCGCGGTACGAAAATTTTATGAGTAGTAAAATCAAGCATTACATTTTGCGTTAACTAAAAGTAACGCGTTACGTTACCTGTAACATTGAAATTATGTAGGTACGTATCTATGGATACGGCTGTTTATGTCTGACTGCATAGAGCATGGAAAAAGTGAAAATAGAGGGGCATAGAGTAGATATGACAGTTGGCGTTGTACAGTCAGCATATGCAGTGTTTGTTCGTTCCTAAATTTGTTGAATCTTTTGATTTAATATGGAAAAACCTAATATTAAATACTCCAAATATTGCTTAGCGCCGAAATGTGAATCAACGCCTATTCGAACCCAGGAAAAGTATTTATTTCATTGCCAGTGGGATCGACGTTTAGCAGATTGTCACTTAATTATATACTGAATTTATAAACAATTTATATTTTGATGTAGTTGGACATTTTCGAACAGAAACCATCTGATAAATAGACATTTGGGTATAAAACTGACATTCGCGTGTACCCTATTTTCAAGTGATTGAAGTTAAAATAATCGTTCGTAAGGAGCCAACTCCAGTCGTGCGTCGGAGCTGACACACACAAGTTTTTTCTTGTATAACTCTGAAAAGCGAAGACTGCTAAATGGAAAAACTATAAAAAAATTGAGCACTAAAATATAAGTTTGCGGATAAGCATGGAAACAGTTTATTAAACAAACTAAAGAAATGCTCTGTGCTATACGAGAATGTGCTGAATAATCGCGCGTTTGTACCGGGCAATGATGGTGGATCTTTCCCATTTGACAGGATGACTGAGTATAGTATTTAGCAGAGCTAAAGTAACAGAAATACCAAAATGATAAGGATTAAGTAAACGGTAAATAAGTAACTTCACGTGATGATGATGAAAGTGAAGTTAAAGAGGTTTTAGCAAACTTATTATGCTCAAAAACAATAAATTTATAGAACATGTTATTTTTTACGTTCTCATGTTGTCTACAAACACAGATCTGAAACTACCCTGAAAAGGAATTTATTATAGATGAAAGTACTACCTTCTGCATCAAAAACCGAAAAAATGCTCCGTTTGGGCGTTTCTACGTACTTCGAAATTTATCCGAAATTTAAGGAAAATTGACTGGCAGTACGGAATTTTCATATATTTGCACAAAAGAAATTGAAATTTCAGTTGTTCTGTTAATATAACTTTGTCACGTGCAGATCACTCCTTTTTGAAGTCCCGTGATTCTACCACGGTACCACAAAGTAGATATCCACAAGCAAAAACGAATTTAGTTTTGCTATCCCTAAAAAGACATCGGAATACACATTTATTATTCTCTTTTACTATTTTACTATTGCTGATTGTCGACGAAGAAATGAATTCGAAAATAGCTAGCCAACTAACAAAAGTAGTAATTATATTATTTGTACCTACCCGCTCAAAATTCGACGGCATTTAAAAATATCAGGAAGGAAAGAAAATACTTACAAAGTATATTGAAAAACAGGAAAACAAACCTTTTTGTAGCGAAAAAACGGAGCACAGTCACTGAAGATGGGTCTATTGTCATATGATAAAGTTGCCTACAAGATAAGATTCCAGTAATTTGGTTAAAATTTCACTAATAACAATTGTAGATAAGGATTTTATTACCGATAAAAAAGTTATATTTACACTTAAACGATAAAGTAGAGCACCTTGTTTAAAGCTATTCCATGTATTTTGCTTGAGTCAATTATGATCTATGAAGATCTAATGGAATTACTGGGTAATACTTTTTTAAATCTGATGCTTTCTCAACTACTTTTTCAACAGACATGTAAGCTAGAATAATAAGCCGTGATTTAGTTTGTTATCACCCATTTTTAAACCTTGTCTGGCAAAATGATCCGTGTTGTTCTATGCTGTACAACGCTTACTCATACACAGCTTACTTTGCTTCTTAAAAATTACGAACACTGACGAAAAATTTGAAACTGCCATTTCCACCAGAGAAGAATCATCACGTATAATATCGAATGTGTTTCTAATGTACCGAATGATTAGGAATAAGCGTACTCGCAGAGGTATGTTGCTAACCCCGGTATAAGTACTTACCTACAATATATCTTCCAATCAAACTCCAAGGATCATAATAAGGCACCTCAAAGAAAATAAAATCATGGAAAGTATTAAGATCCATTTAGCAGTTGGTAAGTCTCGGCGTAGGTATCTTAAAAATTTCACTTTGCATGGAGTAATGAATTTTATTGTTTCAGAACATATTTTCTAACAGATTTTAGAAGACGAAAAAAATATGACAGCAAAGTAACACTTAACGTCTGAGCAGAAGACACTAAAGTACAGGCAAAATTTAGAGAATAAAAAATTGATAGCAAAAAGCCAAACGAGGCAATAACGTCATCCAAGCAAGGAAGAGGACAGAAGAGGTTAATACAATAATGGGAAAGAATTTTTAGTAGTACCTACAGAGAGCAGAGGAGATAAGGGAAAGGAAGGGTGTGAAAAAAGAAGTATAATCATAGAAAAAGGAAAGGTGGGAGCAAGAAGGGACAATTAAGGTAGAATATTATCTTAATGGAATAGAAGAATAATTTTCCTGGAATGACTGGAAGAATAGACAACCCCGTCAAGTTCAGAAATGAAAGAAATGGAAATGAGAAATAGGGACTATACAAGCAAGAGAAGTACAGAGAAGAGAAGAGACCAAACAGCGTTTTGTGAAGGAACGGATTGCTGAAGAAATGGAAAGATGGGGTAGAGAGAAAATAAAACACTATTTAGGGATAACGCTACTGAAAACAGCAAGAAATGGAAGAGATGAGCAGGCAGGTTTTAGAAGAGGTACAGCATTTATATTCTGAATCACCCAGTATACAGAAAAACGACAAAATCAAATGTAAGTTAGAGTTAGAGTTAGAAAAACTAGACTTTGGATTGAAGAGACAGGCACGTAACTAAGAGTGGACTAGGGTGGACACAGATCCACCCAAAAAATGTCGGTGCCCACTCTAGTGCCCACCCAGGAAAAACTAAACCTTGACTCCTAATCTAATGTTAAGTACAAAATTTCAATTCAAATGATATTGCACTGGTTAAAAGAAATGGAAGGGATTGCAGATTGCTCTATTTAAATAAACAAACTTTTAAGAATCAGTATCATTAATGAAACGTGTGTCGGCACTGGGCACAATACCTACCCCGTTATTCTAAACAGTTTAATTTTAAATTTTAGTTACTCCACGTTTTGCCACGTCACCTGGTCCTATTTATTAGGCATTCTTGCATAGCATATTGCCAGAATTGTTGGAAGACGATTCATGAATGGATTTGCCAGCACACTTTTCGCTCGCTATTCGAGATCAGATCAACCAAGAAAGTATTCGATGATAGATGGATTATCCGAGGGGGCCGCAGTAGTGTGACCACTATATTCCCCAAACATAACCCAGCTTGTTTTTTTGTAGGGCCATATAAAGAACTTGGTTGTCCAGTCAGATCTGTTAGCCTATGAAATTCAAACACCGCCTGGCATTTATAAAAGAGTTTACCAAAATATGAAATATCCTTCGGGAGTGCAATGATTGCATCGAAGTTGGTGGTAATCATTTTCAGCAATTATTGTACATAGTACTTATGTATTAGGTATTTGAAAAATTATTTTTTTTATTAGTACGTATTAGTATCATCATCTTAGCTCAAAAACTAACAGTTGGTTGGTTTATTTTGGATCCCCTACAAACTATAAATGTGTAACTACTTACCTTGAATTGGCAGGTGCCCACCCTGTGCCCCCCCCCCCCAAATTTATGTCTGGTTACGTGCCTGTGAAGAGGTTTACAAGGACAGAGACATAAATTTTGCTATGATGTATTCGGATGTTCTAGTGCAGAGCAATTAAAACATACAATGAGGCCGTCAGGAAATTACTTGTAAAAAGGGTTACCGCTGAATATAACTAGAGAGAGCAAAAGGTTGTGATATTCTGAAGAGACAGGAGATGAATCAAAGAAAAAAACTGTCTGTGAAGATTTGCTAGTATACCGTGTGTAACAGGAGCATGGTACACCCCCCTTTTTGTCTTTATTTTTGAAGATAAATTTTTGCAACTTGGCACATCGTATGTACTGAGTAAACGTCAAATTTTGACACAAACAAGGAAATTTTCACACTTCCGGTTTTAGCGGAAGTGGTGCCAACTTTTGAATTTCAAATGGGACAACCTGTATATTATTGAATTTTTGAACTCTACATAATTTTCTGAATGCATTGGTACCATGTTTTATTTGTTTTCAAATTTTCAAAGCCCCCTTGCAGGTTCTAAGCATTTGACGAAAACAAAATTAAATGCCTATTTTTAATTTTTGATGGACTGTAATTTCAGTTGTTCTTGTCCTAGATGCAAACTGGCCATATCAGAAGATTCCTTATTAATAGTAGCCTTGGTACCAATATGGTTCCATTTGAAAAAAATGAGTTTTGCCCAAAAAATTATTTGGAGAACTTTGTTTAAGCACGAATCACATTATTTAGCATTTCCAACGCAATTCCGTTTTTTATGGCATTGCCTGGGTCTATTAGAGTAAATTGGAACAGTGATGGCACACTTAAATAATAAAATTAAAATTAGATTTTAAAAAAGTCTAAGACTTGAAATGTCGCAAATGTGGTACCATTGCATTCAGAAAATTATGTAGAGTTGAAAAAGTCAATAGATTACAGGTTGTCCCATTTGAAAATCAAAAGTTGGCACCACTTCCGCTGAAACAGGAAGTGTGAAAATTTCCTTGTTTATTTCAAAACTTGACGTTTACTCAGTACATACGATGTGCCAAGTTTCAAAAATTTATCTTCAAAAATAAAGAAAAAAAGGGGGGTGTACCATACTCCTGTTACATATGGTAGATGCTGAATAATAATGACCCTAGAATTGAACCCTGAGAAACCCCCACCCTAACGGTTCCAGGCTGCGACAGTTTCACATGCTACGTCCTATTTGTCAGGTACGAACTCAGTAAGTCGCAAACTCTTGCACAGACATCAATGTACGTAAAATACATATATACCGGGTGGGGATTTAGTGTGTAATCGGCTCATATCTCTGGAACTATATATCAAAATGAAATTTTACGCGAATGTGGGGAACCACATGGAGCATTTCCCAAAATTATTTAGGTATATACAGGTTGTTCACATTCTAAGTACCAGACCAAAGTTCTATTTCTTTAAATGGAAACCCTACGTGTCCTTGCATAATATGGATTCCCTATAAAATTCCATGAAAATTGATATACTACATGATGTGGTTTTGACTAAGGAATGTTGAGATATTGACATTTTTGTGCCATTATGGACCCATATTTATGACGCTACTGACGCATACTAACCAAAGCCACCTAAAATTTCTTTATTGAAATAGGTTCACACACTGCTGTATTTTTGAAATCTATAAATAATTTTATCATAATACTTGAGATAATACAGGGTGGTTAAGTTATGCGATACATAATTTTTCTCAAAAATTTCAAATGGAACACCATGTATATTATTTGTACAATTGATGGTCATTTTACTAAGCTTTTTATTGATGTGGATATTGTCAAGTCTACCAGTAAAAATTTCGACAAAATGTACAGTTGAATTATAAAAATGTAGAGTTTCGTTAGTATTTTCCATTATTTTTGACGACCTCTCCTATTTTGTCACCCAAAACTCCAAAAATGGTCTGCATTTTGTTTCTATAAAATATTTAGCAAATGAAGTTTACATTAACACAAGAAATCCCATTGCAAGATTATTTCTTAAAGATAATATTTTCTTCCATGGCACTCCTTGTTTGAACATTATACCCGACTTTAAAAAGACATTATACATTTAAGAATATAACCATCAGGGAACAATTTTACAATCAGATTTATTGTCTTTATATTGATACCAATTTGCAAATACAAAATATAAACATTTTTGTGGGTTTTGAGAAACAGAATAGGGGGAATTCGCCAAAAAGAGTATAAACTAATAATGAAATTCAAAAATTTTGATGTTCAATCGTAATATCTGCCGAAACTATCAGTAGTAGACCTGGCAATATCTACATCAATTAAAAGCTTAGTTAACTGACTGTCAGATGTGCAAATAATATACATGGTATTTTATTTGAAATTTTTGAGAAAAATTCCCTTTTCCGTAACTTAACCACCTTGTCTAATCCTAAGTATTATGGTGAAAGTATTTATAGATTTCACAAATACAGCAGTGTGTAAACCCCTTTCAATAAAAAATAATTAGGTGGCTTAGGTCAGTAGACGGCAGTAGCGTCATAAATTTGGGACCATAATGACACAAAAATGTCAATATCTTAACAGTCCTTACTCAAAACCACATCATGTATTATATCAATTTTCATGAAATTTTATGGGGAATCGAAATCAAGCAAATACTTGTGGGGTTTCCATTTAAAGAAATAAAACTTTGGTCTGGTACTCAGAATGTGAACATCCTGTATATGCATAAATAATTTTACGAAATGCTCCATATGTCGTTCCCCACATACGTGTAAAATTTCATTTTGATATCTTAAACAGTACCAGAGGTATGAACCGATTACACACTAAATCGCCACCCGGTATATATGAGTATTATGAACTAGAGTAGGTATCACAGCAGATCAAACAGTTAGTAGTAACCAAGATCCAAACGTAATTATTAAATGTAAAAGTCAAGAGCAGACATAAATTGCAGTACAATATACAATAGACAATATAATGAAAAATATTTGAAAGTTATTTTAGAAACGAATTCGAGTCATCATGAAGTTCTCAGTCCTAAAACTGGTTGGACGTGTAACTCCATCTTTTCCTATCCTGAGCTAACCTACGCATTTCCCTAAAAGTAGAACATCTTGCATCCCCAACGATTTGAGAGCTGTAGTCTAAGCTGGGCCTACCCCGACCTTTTTTTATCTTTATTTCCAACTCTAGTATGTCGCGAACTGTTCCTTCGTGTCTAAGAAGGTGTCTACGTCTATGATCCTATCCCTCCTCTTCTTTATTACTTTCCATACCTTTAGCTTTTCCCGAACTCTTTCTAATACTAACCTTATCTATCCACGGTATCCTCGATCATCATGCATCTTATTACCACATTTCAAATGCTTCTATTCTTTTTCGATCCACTTCTCCTATTGTCCAAGCTTCGCACCCGTACAGTGCCGTACTCCATACATACATCTTTAAGAGTCTCTTCTGAGTTTCTACATTGACCGTTCTCAAGCATAACACTTGTTTCTTTTTATTAAACGCAACTCAGCCCTGCGCTATTTTTTGTCTTATATCTCTAGTGCTTCTACCATCGAGAGTTATTTAACTTCCTAAAGAGCAGAAATCCGTGACTTCCTCTATATTCTCATTTCCTATTTGCATTTCAGTTTTAGTTCTATTTTCACGCCCTCTACATAACAAAATTTTTGTTTCCTTTTTATTGATCTTCATGCCGTATCCCTCTATCAAAACTGCTTCCATTTCGTTCCTGGCTATTTCTAATTCGCCTTTGCTGGATGCTAAACGCTACTAAGTATATCATCCGCGAATCTGAGCATGTCAATAGTTTAATCTCTGGGGCTGTTCTGTCTTTCACCCGACACCAGGACATCACAAAAACACTTCGCTTAATTGCTTCTATTACTATATTTAAAAGTGTATTCCATTCACATTTCACAAAGAAAATTACAACAAATAATGTAAATTTATTTCATTTGTGTTACTTATAGTTTTGGTCCCATTTTTTCAATAAGATATGTTTAAAATGCAGTTACAAAAAATAAAATCGCTTATGTACAATAAGTACATATGTATAGTAAAATGTAAAAAGAATAAATTTATGTCATACAACAAAAATAACTTTTATGTATATAATATTCTAAGATGCATCTTCTTCTTCTAATATTGTTTTGAAACTGAATGGCTGGAATGGGTAACCTAGTCCTGCATAAAATTTGCTCATAAATTCCACCCTGTAAAAAAACAACCATAAAAAGAGGTCTCTTCCTCCTTCTACAAATATATTACCAATGCAAACGTAGGGTGTGCAAGAAGGCAGATAGCCCTTCCATCATTACGAGAATGCTAATGGTAAAGAAAGCCCAAAAGGCAAAAATTACGTACAATATAACACTTCCTGTGTAATTGTGTACTTTCAACCCTATTTGAAGTACCATAAGCCACAATACTTCTGATAATTCTATAAATTAATACAACAATTATTTATTTGGAATAGAAAAACTTGTATATTGTACATACGAGCATGTGCAAGCGATAAAGCCCACAACCGCAAATATGAAGCAGTGTGAGACACGGTACTCAATGTGTATTCTATTGTATGTATAGCTTGATGTATGAAAATTTCTGACATTTCCTCTTCTTCTTCTGCATGTGTTTCAGCTACTTTTGTTTCTTCTATATTTTCTGGTTGTAATTCCATTCCTTGATTTATATCCCCATTACTATATGCCTGCAACAATTTAGAATTAGAAGCAAATAATTTCAGTTCTTCAGTACCTAAACATAACCATGATACCAGTAAGAGGAAAAATAAATAAGGTCTTATTTTTCACATCTAACAACTAACCTTGGGTTTATGGGATTTTCTTGTGAAAAGAATGTATAAAGGTTTCCCTAAAAGCATAACAGGAATGCAGAGAAGTGCTCCCAAAACAAGTACTTTCTGCAAAATTGGCTGTTCGTCGAACATATATGGGTCACAACCTTTAACTTCTTCCTGGGTATTGAAAAGCATCATATTTATGAAGAAAATGAGAACAGATGGGGCACAATGGGAACGGAATTTTGGTTCTGTAACAGAAAATTGTATGAAATATATGAAACTTATAAATCATAATATTATTCCCAGACAGACCTTCTCGTGGACCATACATAATCCACTTCATGAACATCATGGCCACCATCCACATAAACAGGAAGACCAAGAATATAATTTGTGGAAGGAACTCCAATACTATACTCGAGTATTTTCGGAAATGTCTGCAACATTTTGTTTGTATAATAAGGAATTTATTTCTGAGTAGGAGTACTAATTAATAATTATGTTCAGAGCAGTGCACCAAAAATGGCCAAAGCTGTAGCGTCGTTATTTAACCCGATTTTGATATTTTATACATCAAAGGATTTTATACATTAAAGGATACTATCAATTTTAGTTTAGTTGAACGATAGTCAACTTTTCTTTCGAATGGCAACATATTCTTTCTCATTATTTTCTTCAGATTGGGTTCCATTTTACACCTTTGCGTTCAGAAAAGAAGCTCAATCAGAAACGAAAATAATATAACCACGTTACCATTTGAAAAAGTTAGCTATCATTTCTCAGAAGTTTTCTAATTTCAGGAAACTTTTTCGGTAATAAATTGGAAGAGGAACAAATGATGACATACACATACACCTAATAGAGAAGAAATAAAAAAAGGGAGAAGAACTATTCCTAACCCTCATAGACATACGAGCTGCCTTCGACTCAATTTGGAGGACAGTAATATGGGAATGTCTGGAACAACTAGGGGTGCCAAAGAAGCTCATAAGTCATAAGAGGTATTTATGATAAAGTTAAGGGTGTGGTCAAGATAAGTGGAAAAGAACTAAGAAACTTTAGTATGGACCTGGGAATAAAACAAGGAGATAGTTTGAGTCCACTGCTATCCATACCAGACTAAAACGGGACAATACCAGACAATAATAGGTTGCAATAGACTGATAGCAATAAAAATGAATTGTCTCATGTACGCCGATGATATAGTCCTGGTTGCTGACAAGCACAGAAAAATGGAACAGCTAATGAGAATATGGACTGAAGAAATTGGAAAATTTGAAATGGAGGTATACCCCAGCAAATGCAAAGCAATGATAATTAATAACAAAGCGAAAGAGGAAGAGGAAGTAAGGGAAATTGACATTGAAGGGAATAACTTGGAAAAAGTAACAGCATATGAATTAGGTACCCTGGGAGTGTAGTATCTGAAGATGGGAAACAGATCTAGATATAGCTAATAAATCTAATAAGAGTGTAAAGCTATATAACACACTGAATAAGACAATATTTGGAAAGACAGAGATAGATAAGAAAATTAAATTAAGGGTATATAATGCAATAGTGGTCCCAACACTGACTTGGGCAATGCAAGATAAACACAAAGGAAAAATCATAGCGGAAGAAATGAGGTACTTCAGAAAAATCACTGGGAAGACAAAGATGGATAGAGAAAGGAACGAACTGACAAGACAAATAGTCCAACAAGAGTCAATTACAGAAAGGATTGAGAGGAAGCAATTGAACTGGTACGGTCACATAATGCGAATGAATCGGGGGAAATTGGTGAGGAAGATATGGGTATAAAGATTCCAGAAGAAGAAGAAGAAGAACTTTCATTCATTATTATCTGCCCTTGGGACCGGCCACTTACTGCAGAGGCCGGTAATTTCCCTAATTTCAGAGACAGTTCTTCGAGTTACAACTTATACATTGCATGGAACTCAACAAATTGTATTTTCGAGTCACAGACATTCGAGTTAGGGAAAACAAAATACATGTGACTAGATGTAAAAGAATTAAGATTTCCACAAAAAAATCGAGTTGAGGAAGTTTTCGACCTACAGGAGTTCGAGTTTGACTGCATTTAAGGCTCTTAAAAAATGTTCTAAACATGAGAATCTGCAGTAAACTAAAAACCAAAATTTAAGAGACAATGGGCATGGCATGTCACCAGGCATCATCAAATCATCAAATGGAGATCGTGATGAAAGGGGCACAGAGTGAAGGCAGCAAAGAGATAAGGCAACATATTCGTTTTTTTTAACATGTCAATATCGCATCAAAATTGTCTGTGTAAAATGTTTGATTTATATAGGAAAATTGAAATAATTTAGAAGAAATATTTGAATGAAAATTAAGAAATGGATTGTTGAAGAGAAAAAGTCATAATTTTGGATGGGGGTGAGATTTTTCAAGAAAAATATATTTTTTGAAGAATTTTGAAGTTTTGACATTTAAAGTGTCAGATATTTTCGGATTCATCATGTGGGGCTTTAATTTTAAATTGTAACGTTAATCTGTAATAATGAGCCAAAGGCTCGCACGGATGTTACCTTGTAAATTAAATAAGCACTACCTAAATAAATAAATAAATATGTATAAAACAAGTTGCAGGATAAAAATTGCATCAAACTAATCAAAATAAAGAGGAATGAACCAGTATGAGAGATTATTAAGTTTTTTTTTAATTTCAATTCCATCTGCATACTTACACATAATTTACAACACTAACGCAGACTCCAAAAACCATATGTATAACTCCAAAAATTAGAGAAAGCTTCATTTTGAAAGAATTAAGGAATATAATTTTATTTTTCGCCAACTGAAACAAGACCAAAATAATTGTACCATTTTTAAAAATAAACTTCTTTCTAAACAACTTTATTACCTGCCAACCAGGATCAATTCCTATGAAATATGTTTCTTGTGAAAAGTCTGTTACTGGATTCAGTGTCAGCTGATTGTTGTGCTCAACAGTTGATCGATTGTAATTTATTGTCCACTGAGTTCCAAAAATATTCATGGACTTTGAAAATATATCATTATATACAAGACCTGTATACATCGAAAAGAATCCCATTAGCAGAATTATGTATCGACCAGCAAAGAATATGGTAAAAATTTCATTGTTAATCTTCTTTGCAATCAACTCCTTCTCATATAGTACCATATATCCTCCGAATATTGCCAAAATCATACCGTGTCCAGAGTCACCAAACATCACAGCAAACAAGAACGGGAATGTGATGATTGTATACAGCGCTAAAATAATTTTAAAATGTGTTTCACCAATTTCGCAAGAGAACATAAATCAATTTAGACAACAATGCAATATTGTTTAAAAAAGCATCGTCAATAAAAACATACCTGGGTTAGCTTCTCTGTAACTAGCAACACCATAAGCATCGATCAAATTCTGGAAGCCTTTAGTAAATTTGTTGGTTCGGTTGAACGTAGGAGGCGATTCACTCGTATTTATAACATTCAAAAATGAAGGAATTGAACTTCCGCAAGCACTCTATCAAATGAATTCTATTACTATCAATATCACCTTAGATTCTTTCACTTACAGAACCGTCAGATAAAGCTCTTTGGATTGTGGCTATATCTTTCACTGGTACCCAGCATTCGCCAATGAGACACTTTTTAGTAACATCCATATTAAAGAAGTTCAGTGTGTGGTAAATTGCTTTCATTTTCCTCACCATTACAATCCAATTTTGCAATTCCTTCGCGACACTTACCAATACTCTCTGTCGATGATCTTGTGTTTGGTTTAAAACCTATTAATAAAATTCGTTATGTACCATACACTGTACCATACACCCAGTTTAGTATAATAGAGAAAATTAGTTACCAGGTTTAGATCTTCGATTCGAGTTCTTACACCTTTAAGCATTTCATCACGTTCTTGAATAACACTTGGACATTGATATAAAGATGCGTGAAAACCAGCACACACTTTCTTGATACGAGTTTTAAGCTGTTCTCCTTGGAAAAAGGCCACAAAGACTGTTTTCTTAATTTCATTTCCCTGTAAAGTACACATACATACAGAGACATACATACATACAAATATGCATATTGAAACTGTTGATTAAACAGCGGAAGTGGAGGAAGAACAACAAAATCAGATCCGTGCAAAAAGCGAACATTGGAATATTCAAGAAATGTCCATGAATAATTAAACGCAGATTATCCCTGGTTTGTTTCAATATTCCATAAGAATGTTCCATAATTATTTCTGGTTTGTTTTTGTAGCCTGGACCATTTGGTTAATGCAAAGACATTCTTTTAGATGCACTTTAGTATCGCTGAAAACATGCATGCAACATGAAAATATTTTTCTCCTAGTTTGGAGCACGCAAAAATGGATTTTGCATCTATTTTAAGACAAAAAATCAACTGGGTAACCTTGGGCCGGGTTTTCAAAGAAACCAACACCGGATTAAGTCTGACACCGCCTTCGTTGCTATGATACAACCAATCAGAAAGACGGTATCATAGCAACGAAGCCGGTGTCAGACTTAATCCGGTGTTGGATTCTTTGAAAAACCGGGCCTGTGTTTTTATGATCAACGTATGTAGTAACAAATCTGATATTGTAGCAAAATGACCGAACGAAAATTTAGTAACTTGAAAGTTATGAACAAATCATGTTTTCCTAACTTCATTTGTATTTTTAGCTTCCTAGCTGAGCTAGGTAGCTATTGTGATAGTCGTTTTTTTGACCATGGTGCTTTTTCATCAAATGTGGACGTTTCAGGTCATTCTAAGACTTTTTGACAAGGGGGCACATTTCCGTCCGTATGTATGTGTGTGTGTGTGTGCGTGCGTGTGTATGTCTGTTGGCACTTTTGCAGGATAACGGCTCCACAGATTTTGCTGATTTTTTGCATACGTATATCAGAGATGGTCCATAGGAAACTGACGGGGCGATTTTTTTTTAAAACACTTTTGAGCCGAGATATGACATCATCGAACATTTTTTTCAATGGGACCATATATATTTTTGTATTGCATCAGATAGAGGGTATTTTTCGCTACACGATGTGCGAAAATCGTAATAGGTTGTATAAGGAAAAAATTGAGAAAAAAAAAATGGGAAAGGTAGGTAGCGTAATAAAATGTTTGTGGTAAATATGTGAGACCGGCAAGAATCTGTCCCCAACATCTCCTGGAACTGAGTGCATGCGCGCGCTGTTCTCCTTGGAAAAATGCCACAAAGACTGTTTTCTTAATTTCATTTCCCTGTAAAGTACATATACATACAGACATACATACATACAAATATGCATATTGAAACTGTTGATTAAATAGCGGAAGTGGAGGAAGAACAACAAAATCAGATCCGTGCAAAAAGGGAACATTGGAATATTCAAGAAATGTCCATGAATAATTAAACGCAGATTATACCTGGTTTGTTTCAATATTCTATAAGAATGTTCCATAATTATTTCTGGTTTGTTTTTGTAGCCTGGACCATTTGGTTAAAACAAAGACATTCTTTTAGATGCACTTTAATATCGCTGAAAACATGCATGCAACATGAAAATATTTTTCTCCTAGTTTGGAGTACGCAAAAATGGATTTTGCATCTATTTTAAGACAAAAAATCAACTAGGTAACCTTGGGCCGGGTTTTCAAAGAAACCAACACCGGATTAAGTCTGACACCGGCTTCGTTGCTATGATACAACCAATCAGAAAGATGGCATCATAGCAATGAAGCCAGGGTCAGACTTGATCCGGTGTTGGTTTCTTTGAAAAACCGAACCTTGATTTCACAAGTTTACGAGTTGTCAATGTTAGTTGTCAAATGAAATACAAAAAAATTAAATCTTTTAGGAAATTGAGTATCGAGTAGACAAGTGAAAATAATTTTGTGAATTGATTCTCTGTTACTTATAGCACAAATAATTTGTTCGGTTTCAGTAAAGTAGAGAAAGCGAAGTGAGTAGAGCATATTATCAGTCGTTGCGATTTGATTATATTTTTCTCTTGAAAATGGACAAACAAATGTTAATGAACGCGGGCTTTAAGAGGATGGTCCTGCTATTAGAGCTTTGTGAAAAATGTGTGTAAAGTACCTGAGCCGATTTGTAGGATTCTATATTACCACCTAGTGTCACTACAAAATACCATAATAAGCATAGACATCTCCAAGGACCAAAGTTTACATAAAACTTTTTGCTTTGGCTTATACGAACATTGGCTTCTTATACATCAATTATACGGCACCATTTAATTAACAAATTACAAAACTGTCTAAAATAGTTACCGTGGCAGGATCTTCCAGAGGCTTCTCAATTTCAGCTTGTCTTAAAAATACATTTCCTCTAGAAATGCGCCATAACATGCGTTCAAAAGCAGGAACTCTTTCACGATTAATGACACCAGCAACGAAACCAAGTCTACCTCTAATGCTTGCGGAATGCTGACTTTCATCTGATATAAGTGCTTTATGTGGAGTGTCCATTCCATTAACTTCTTCTTGTTCAGAAAAAAATGACTGGGTTTTTTCAAGAACATGGCGAAATTCAATAAGCTCCAAAAAATTTGATTTCAAGTTTACTGCACTCTCGCTGAGTTCTTTTATGTCACCTTCTGTTTTCTCAATATGAGCCTGGAACAAATGCTTACTATGAAGTCTGTGGTTGTTATATCTATAGTGTACACGAAAATGTTTCAAAAATCAGTTATCACCTCCAAGTCAATTATTTCTCTGGGATTTGGTGCATTGGGAAGTTCCTTTGAATCCGGGATTGTTACATTGTCTTTTCTGACTTCTCCTTCAATATATCTCAATTTTCTTTCCATTTCATCACATCTTCTAACTTCAGTGACGAATTTGCGTTGAAAAACATTAACTGCTTCATTTAACTAAAAGCAAAAAAAGTTTTGAGGTATTTTTAAATCAAGTATAGAAATCGTGTATTAAACAAAGGAGCATGTTCAAATTGTTGGATATACAAAAAGATAATGGAAAAATCTAAATACAAATGCAAGGAAAGTATAGAGACGTATAAAGATTAAAAGTTTTATTTGAAGCTTTTCAACTTTTCATTATTCATTTCATGAAAATTTCAAGGCATTGAAACTTTACAAGTTTTTGTGAAAAGTTTAACTCTGAGATCTATGACTCAAGAATGGGGTCGTTCACCATTATCTGGAAAGATTTTGTCACAAAAAAGATGCCGTGTTTTTCTTTTTTGCAGTTTCTCACGTTTAAGTCAAAAAAAATAATTAAAATATTTATTATTATTATTAATATCGTTTATGACGTAATATAGGGACAAAGATCTATTATCGTTTTTCTTATGGATATCGCGCGACTAGGAATCATTGAACGTACGTCTGAGCTATTTCCAATACAATCGGCGTTGCGGCATTCTTATAAGTACATATTTCCTTTTATTACTCCTTATTCAAAAAAATAATGAACGGGTTTTGACAAAAGCAGTACGTATAAAATTATTCATGTTGGGGTTCATCATATACCTATGTACCTTGTACCATTTTAAGAATATGAACTGATAAACATTTTGTTGGAATAGGTACCTCTATATCAATTGGTTATTTTCAGTAGGTACCTATTTCTTACAAAATACTGAAGGCAATACAAATTTTTCATACCGTCGACTGACGATAACCGCGAATGCCGGCAACGCTGTCGTGGAATAAATGTCAACATATTTATTAACCTAAACTGGGTTTGTGAATGTTTATACTTGTTTTTGGATTCAAGCTTTAAAGCAATATGTATTTTGTGGCTTAAACTGTTGTTTTCTTGTGTTCAGCTCTTAAACTTATTGTATTCCGTTTCATTTATTAGTTGTGTGTTGTTTGTGTTTTAAAGCTAGAATGGTGTTATACCTTTTAATTTATATTCAGAAAATAAGTTATGGAATCTTTTTAACTTTTAAAAGTCAAATAAACAAAGAGAAACACGAAAATCCCAATATTATAGCCTCAAAATTTGAGAAATAATTTCTGTGTGAACCAAGCAACTAACCAACGCACTAGTCGCGAGCATTTTGCTCCACCGATGGGTGTGGAGCATTGCATAGGCAAAGAAATTATTTTATTGGTAATTAGCACGTAATTAACAAGTCACAGACGAACTACATACATTTAAAATGTAAATACCCTAAAATTAATATTGTCGCCTAAATATCTGAAAATATTTTGATTTTATTGTGCAGATATACCTTAAATGCGATAAACTATAGGTTATACATGTAGGGTAACACTATGAAATTCTATAACACTGAACGACCACATTGTAATTTAAGGTTTCTCTAGGTAGGTACACTAAAACTACAAATTTCTAACTTTAACGCATTCATATTGAGTAATTAAAAAACAAACTCGGCCTGGTCATAGATGAAACGATTGTGGTATAAGCATGGGAAACAATATTCGAAATTGAAATGGAATACTCACATCTCTGAACTGAACTATCCCTTTTTCACCCAATTCAGATATGGAAAAGTAAGCAGCTTCTGGCTGAATGAAGAGCTGGGCCAAAGCCATCTCTTCACTTCTAAACATAGCCCCCATGGTGGCGGATTCGACTGTGTTACTTTATCCTATTCTGAAATTAAATGAAAAATATATTACAAAGTAGGTCACAACTACAATCGGAAATTTTAATGATATTGAATAGGATGAACTACAGAAGTTGAGATTTTAGGAGTAGGTAATTTTGATTAAGTAATAATAGGTGGTATTTTTGAAACTTTGATTTCCATTTATTTCTGAATATACAATTCCAAGACTGCAAACGTCTGTTGTGATGTGTCTGTTGTAATTCTCAATATACTGTTACAATCATAAGTATATATGGACGAGCAGAAAGAGGGTGTGTAGGTCGCCGATAGCTCAGTCGGGGAGCGCGAGGGCTTCGGAGCGCGGGGACCCGGGTTCGACTCCCGGTCGGCGGCGGAGTCTAACATTTCAGAAGTGGGATAGGCAACCTGCGTGCCAGAGGAGAGCACGGCGGGTGGAGTGCACAAGAGGTGCGTTGTGTGTAGCAGGTTCGCGTCGCGTGCGCTGAAAGTAGCCAGTTGCTGGGGTAGCCGAGGACGGCTAGCTTGTCAGGACGGGCCGAACTGTTACAATCATAAGTATATATGGACGAACAGAAAGAGGGTGTGTAGGTCGCCAATAGCTCAATCGGGGAGCGCGAGGGCTTCGGAGCGCGGGGACCCGGGTTCGACTCCCGGTCGGCGGCGGCAAGTTTTGCGGAGTCTAACAATACAAAAACTGGCTTATTCTATATTTATATAGCTTGTATCTACGTTGTTTCAAAATTCTTATGGCATTTATCTTTTAGTATTTTCCACAGAATTCGCGATTTCCCGAAGTGATATGCTTCGACACTTCCAAGAACTGCACTACTCCGTATTGCTTGTTGAGCTTTCTCATATGTTTTTGACCTTGGGCTTTTCAAAACTCCCATATTCTTTAAATTTTACTCAAATTTTTTAAAAATAATTGAGTTCGGTTGGCGCCGCTCAGGATATCTTTCAAAGTATAATTCACTGTTTGTCCCTACCACTTTTCAGGTAACCCTCCAACGTATCAAATCGCTCATAATTTTCGAACTTCACCATTATTAATAAGTATTAACATTAAAATCATTTAGAAACAATACCAACCTAATTAATAATCGAGAGCGACGCAATGTCAACAATGCTTATATAATTATGTGACAACTATCAGTAGATATTTTTAGTTAATATTGTTGAACTAGATATAATAAGCACAGGGTATTAAACTGAAAAAATGCGAATAATTTCGTCAATGTCGAAAATTATGTTAATAACTTTACATGTAGGTATATTCTTGTAAACTAACAGATAGATGTTGAGATACTACAGTATCATAACTTTCTACAGTTTCGACAAAAAATTGAAATTTAATTTTCTTTTTTAAAAAATAGATAGATCCCACCGGTGATACTTATTCAAATTTATTAAATTAATATTTATAGCAGTACCTATATGCACCTATAAAATATTTTCTGGTTAACCACATGCTTTGGAATATTTACCATGTAATAACGGCACAGAGTTGGAATATTTAGCCGTTCATGGCACACTAGATTTATACTAATTTACAGGATGAGAAAAATGCAGAATATTTCAGAATTTGTGAAAATAATGGTCACAAACCATATATTTTCGGAAAGATAGCCAATAGCTGAACTCGATGGTAGCCTATGAATCTTTGTTTGCTAGTGTTTGATTGAAAAATATTTGACATGTTGTCAGTTTGACCTTCCGTATTATTTAATTTTTGTTATAAAATGTTAACACCCACCATAAATCACTCCTTTTGGAGTCATGTTTCTAAAATGGCCTAAGGGCCGTCTGACACGAGACTGATTTTAGCACTAAATTCAGTACAATTTCAGCGAGCACAGAGTAGGTGCGAAATTTAGAGTGACAACAGGATTGTGTATGACAGATAAACACTAAAATAAGCATGTCGGCATGCGCATTGAACAAAATTAAGTTAAATGTCAAATATGTTCCCCAATGTTTGTCTTTATAATTCTTGTTTTCAATCGCCCAGCATTTATTTTAGTACTTACCTGCCATACACAATTCTGTTGTCACTCTAAATTTCAAACTTACTTTGTGCTCTCTGACATTGTACTAAATTTAGTACTGAAATTAGTCTCGTGTCAGACGGCCCTTAAACTAAAAAATGGAGAATGGCCTTATTGTGTGCAGGAAGTTCAGTTGGAAAATAGAAGTCAATTCTAAACATGAGTCGTATCATTTTTCAATGCGGCAAGCCTAACCAGTTGTCAAATAGATATTGAACATAAGGAACCATGGCAGAGATAAAATAACCGAACTGAACTTTGACGTATGACATTTTTATTTTCTACAACTATCACATAGGTCATAACCAATCAGAGTGCATCATATCAGAGGTACTCAGTAAGTTTTTCCACTTGCCCAGTTAAGTACGAAAATAGAACCGAGATAAAACTAACCATCTTTTATCTCAACCATTATAAGAAACTAACGAATATTAGCTCAAAATCAATTAATTGGAAAATGTTGATTTTTATTTTTTTTTTTTAATCTTGAAAATTATTGGAATCGTAGAACAGATATTGATGACACAAATTTTGTAAGCAACTTTCTTCGCGCTTCTTCAATATTTTCGGTAGGTATGTACAAAAATTAAAAAATTCCAAGAAGGAAATAACGTTATTAAATGCAAAGTAATAAGTAATTGCATGTATAGGAACTCTTTGTAAGTATATAGTTATAAGAAAATGCCGCGTAATCATATATTTTCATATCTCTAGACGTAGTTCCAGGTACTTTGCATTCCTTTTTTTTCACTTTTGTTGACAGCCAACTGCACGTAAGTAACTTATGAAAGTGATTACCTATACATGCTACTACCAAAACAGAGACAGTTATAAACTATTATGGCTAACATCCTGGATATTATTATATTATTCTCCGATGAATTAAAACATCCGCCTTTAAACTTTCATCCTCGTTAATGATAACCATGGGCCATGGGTAACTCGAGAGTGGAATACTTTACTTTATTTTAGTTTAGATATGCGTAATAATGAACCATTATTCAATGGGCTGTAATCAATAGTGAACCTTATTATGCGTTCGGAAACGAATAATTTTACGTTTGCAGATAAAATAACAAATTAGTTACAAAATAAAACAAAAATAAAAATAACCTCCACTGTCGAAGAAAACTTGACGAACCTTCGCGGTTATTGATGTTTTAGTTTTGGTATATCGCAAGTGTATAAGAACTTTTAGACCATCACATTATCCTTTTTGCATTCCTATTTCCAAGCAGCCTTTATTCTCATTCTTTAAATCGTAAGCAACATATTTTTTAAAACAAAATATAATAACCCGTGCCCGTTGATAAACCATGTGTATTTAACAATTATTGTCACTTCAAGGACTTGCTAAGGTCTGCGTAACGTATTTTTAATTTGTAATTATAAAGTAATATAGGTAACTAGCAGAATAATGAGTAGCTGTTTTTTTCAAGGCAAGTTTTGTACCGTTGCGCCCAAGGTGCTTAAATTAATCAATACGTTAGTCTGAACTACGAGAATCAATTCATGTTAAGAATTACACGAATCTCACCTGAAAGATGTTAGTTGATGTCACAGATCAAATACAAAAATGAAAAATAAATCACTGGCACTATACAAATAACAATTATTTTCCTTTTATATCGACCATAGATATTTGTGACTTATGCAAAATTTCGTTGGCCTTTATCTCGTATTGAGGTACGAAACCCTAAACAAATAACAAAGGAATAAAAAAATTGACTCTTTTATACCCTGACAAGTTAGCGGTACTTTAATATCCTAAATCGCATCTTATAATTTTGTGTAACAAACTACTTTGATACCTACTAGGTTGAGTAAATTATCCGCTACTCCCGGTATAGGGGCCACACACAACTAGCAATCTAATGTGCTGTTTCAGAAGCCGCACGTGAGAAACATACACACTGTTTATCTGTCCATCAAAAGTAACTCGAGTAAGTACCTACATTTTACAAAAATATTTTTAGATACATTTTCCTACAACTGCAATTACACTTCTTATTCTGAACATTTCCTTTACTTCGAAAAGTTCATAGGAAACAAAATATATTTTTCCTTAAAATCGATAAATCATTAAGTAGGTATTTCTTTCCCCATCATATCAACAGAAACAGGGCCGGCACTAGAGATAGGGCAAGTGGACAGCCATCCAGTACTAGTTAGGCATATTTTTGCATCTTCCTTTACAAGTCCTATTTTCAGTTTTATACAAATTATATTATGTATTGGCACCCAAGGAAATCGACAGTCTTTACTACTACCCACCAATACACCGAGCGAGTTAATTTCGCATTACTAGCATCTTCCGCGGATTACATACCAAATATAAAGTTTTTGTAAGGCTGTAATTCACCCTGACTACTTTTAGAGGTTTCATTAAAATTTAACAAGTTGGAAGAGAGTTAAGAAAGAGAGGATACTAAAGAACTTCAAAGTTCGTTTAAAACAATTTTTAAAAATCCCCTCCGCCGATCTTCAAAATGTAGTAACGGCGCTCGAAATTCCGAAAAATATTCCAGACGTCATTTGCCAGCGAAACTATAACAAATTTTCATCAACAATCAATTACTGTAATGCGATGTTATCTATGCATCAGTATTTAATAATACATTTATGATAAAGTAGTTACGCCTCTCCCACCTGCTACAATGAAATTTTGGCGCCAAAACCCTATCGTCAACCCTGGACAGAAATGTAGGTCGTTTAATTCACTGGCATAAACTGAATGAAAGAATCCATAACATGTCTGTCAGTTTACGGAATAAAATAAATGTAATTAACGAACAATCTACATTGAAAACCGGTGATTTCCGTTTAACAGCAGGAAATATCAACCAAGGCACATTATCTAATAAGCAATAACTTTATTTTTCTTTCCAGTTTATTTATTACGGAAATGTTTGCGATAAATTTAACAACTTTACGTTTTACTGTCTACTTTGATACACACGGTAAAAACCGACAATTTAAATTTATTAGAATACAATAAAGGTAACAGCATTATTGCATAAACAAATTCAAAATAACTCGAAACACAGATGGTCCCAACACCTTTAAAAATTTCCACCCACAGCATCTCGCGTAGTTTCTCACAAAAGAGATTAATGGTATTCGGCAATAAAACTATTAAATACGATCAAAAAGACTGGAGTAAAAAACATTTAATATAATTACTTATTCGATGTACTAATCAACTAACACCAATAATGTAAGAAAAACTTACTTGTTTAAGTTTAGATGCGCCTTTTACCTTTTAATTTTGCAACAAATCTGATTCACGAAACACCGCGCTTCGAACTGACTTGATTCGTATAGCTCTATAGCGAAAGATAGGTCACATGATTCCTATACAAATTTACTCAGGCGGATTGTTTTCTCAACTAAGTAAAATAATGAAAACAACACGCCAATTATTATAAAAATGCAGAAATTATTGCTCGTAAATTGTTATTGCATATTTGGATTTTGCAGTATAATTTATTTTTGGTTCAATTACTCGCAGCAATTTTCTAAACAGAGGGCAAATTCTAATTTTTATCGGTAATCAAACGAAAATATTCATAACAGAAATTTTTGGTAAACTATATAAATGCAAACCCTGAAAACGCAAATTCAAATATAACTTTTCTATAATTCGATATTATCTTGTCATCTCGTGCATTAGTTGCGTAACTCCCTGAAGACACGGGGTATAAATATGAATCTTACGAAACAAGCTCATGATGAAGCTAAAAAGAATTCCTTCAACTCAAAAGAAATAAAACCACTGAGCGATCGAGCGTTTCTAAAAAAGTTCAATATTGCAAATAGCATTAAAATTCCTTAAATTTCAATAAGGCCTTAAAATCATCATCAGCATAAAATTTTCCTATTGGAAATCACCATCAGTACTTTTTAGAAGAATACTACAAAATCAATACTTGGGGATATAAAATCTTGATCAGCGTATTGTCTTATTATTATGCAATAATAGTAATCATAATCAGCATAGTACACATTTATTTACCTATCCATTTCGAATATTTCAGTCCCAAGGTGGTATATTAATACGGTAAACAGTAGCACACGATCTTTCCCATTTAACATACAGTGAAACAAATATTAGATAAGTAAGGCCATACTGAATGACATCAATCCAGCATGATTATTTGCTCTGCATTTATCTTAATTCACACGATCATTAATATAATACAGAAATATTACATTTCAAGGTTAGAGTTTTTGTAAGGATGTAACATTTTTGCGAATCATTTATAAGCAACAGACACTAGTTGACCTATCTCGTAAGTTGTTAATAACAAGTGAACCATCAGTATTCAAGAATACTAAATTTGTTATTTTCGTGAAATTACATATTGGCAAAATAAAATGGGTAGGTACTGTATAACTATTGAAGTTTCGGCCCTGCTTAGGGCCTTTGTCAAGATTTATTATTTAAAAAGGAAAAGCATAAAAAATTAAAATAATTTTTCTAATAAAATTTGTAAACGTCGATAGTTTTATATACAGTATTTTATTTTTCCAATAATTTCACGCGCCTTTCCTTTTTGGCAAAGCGACTATGATGTTCCTTTTGTAATCTTCTGCAATCTCACCTGTCTCGAATATGCGGCGAACTAGACGCTAGACGCTCTCTTACATCTTGACTTGCACACTTTCAAATACAATCATTGTATTCAAAAATATCTGCTAGTATTCAAGGAATATTGCGAAGCTACCTCCTTAGAAATGATTAATACTCTGTTCCTATTGTAAAACATTTGTGTACCTCGTCATAAAAGCGATTACTTTTATACATCAAATTCATTTATTACGCAAATTCGTAATGTAAGCAATCTGTATTTAAAGGTAAGGTGCTAAATATAAGAAACAGCCATCTTTTCTGGACTAAGTATCTCACTTTATAAATTCAATGAGATCATTTAAGATGCACGCCTACACAGTGGAATAATTCATTGTATTAACCTTTGCCCTACTTCGTTCTCTTCATCACTCCGATGCATACAGGGTGGTCCAGTTTATATCATCAGGATTTCACCACACGAAAGTTTATCAAAAAATAAAGGTGGTTTATCTCATGGTCTAATTTTGCTTCCTTTTTGATGTACAGGGTGTTAAAGAAAATAAATTATTTGATATAATTTGCTGTAAATCAATAATAAAAAAGGGTAGCCTTCTGAAATTTTGCATTAATTCAATTGCGATTCTTGTTTAGTTGATATTTCAGCTAAGCTTAATGTTGTTTTTCCTTTAAGTAAATAAATTCAGTAATTGGTCACATGCTCACATGATGCTTTTTAATGTTTTTTTTGTTTTGAGTTGAGTTATCAAAAAATTGTAAGATACAAAAAAAGTTTCTAAATTGGATGGGAAATCGTCCCTTTATTTGGTGTTCTAAAAAAACCAGTGGCGTACATCATCATAAGGTTCTCAGTCCGAAGACTGGTTGGACGCGTACCTCCATTCTTTTCTATCCTGAGCTAACCTACGCATTTCCCTAAAACTAGAACATCCTACATCCCTAACTATTTGAGAGCAGTAGTCTAATCTAGGCCTACCCCTACCTCTTTTTATTCCTATCTCTGACTCTAGTATGTCACGAACTATTCCTTCGTGTCTTAGAAGGTGTCCTACCATCCTATCTCTCCTACTCTTTATTGTTTTCCATACCTTTCGCTTTTCCCCAACTCTTTCTAATACTTCCCTATTACTAACCTTATCTATCCACGGTATCTTCATCATGCGTCTGTAGCACCACATTTCAAACGCTTCTACTCTTTTTCTATCCGCTTCTCCTATTGTCCAAGTTTCGCACCCGTATAATGCCGTACTCCATACATACGACGTTAAGAGTCTCTTCCTAGTCTCTATATTAACCGTTCTCGAGCATAACAGTTGTTTCTTTTTGTTAAACGCAACTCGGCCCTGCGCCATTCTTTGTTTTATATCTTTAGTGCTCCTACCGTCTTGAGTTATTTTACTTCCTAAGTAGCAGAAATCCACGACCTCCTCTATCTTCTCATTTCCAATTTGTATTTCCATTTTAGTTCTATTTTCACATCCCCTACATACCAAAATTTTAGTTTTCTTTTTATTGATTTTCATGCCGAAGCCCTGTGTCAAAACTGCTTCCATTTCATTCAAAGCCGCTCCTAATTCTTCTTTGCTAGATGCTAACACTGCTATATCATCCGCAAATCTGAGCATGTTAATAGTTTGGCCCTGTACATTGATCCCTGAGGCTGTTCTTTCCTTAACAATATTAATCGCATCTTTGATATATAAGTTGAAAACTAGAGGTGACAATGCACATCCCTGTCTCACTCCCTTCCGGATATCTACTTCCCTTTGTTCCTGCTCACATTCTATAACTGCCTTTTGCTCTTTGTAGAGATTATGTATTATTCTTCTGTCCCTGTATTTCATCCCTACCTTTCTCAGCACTTCGAACATCTTCCCCCATTTTACGTTGTCGAAGGCTTTTTCTAAATCTACAAATCCTATATATAGACGCTCTTTCTCTTTTCTATCGTTTTTTCTATAATTACTCGTAAAGCTAGAATGGCCTCGCGCGTTCCTCTATTTCGTCTAAATCCGAACTGATCTTCTCCTAATATTTCTTCCGCCTTTTTCTCCATCCTTCTTTGCACAATTCTAGTTAAAATTTTTGACGCATGGGAAGTTAAACTGATAGTTCTAAAATTTTCGCATCTATCCGCGCCTTTTCTTTTTGGCAAAGCTACTATGATGTTCCGTTTGTAATCTTCTGGAATCTCGCCTGTCAGGTATATGGGACTAACTAGTTTAAATAAACGATCTATTACCTCTTGACCTGCGCACTTTAAGATTTCTGCCTGCAAGCCATCTATACCTGGTGCTTTATTATTCCTTAAACTTTTTAGTGCTATCTCAAACTCTTCTCTCATTATAGGACTCCCTAGGTTATCCCCCTCTACACTGCTTTCGCTTTCTAATATATCTTGCACTTCCTGTCCCGCATATAAGTTTCCTAAATATTCTTTCCACCTATCTGCCTTCTCCCCACTTCCGATTAGGATATCTCCTGCCTCATTTCTAATGTTTTTGGTACTAGATCCAATTTCTCTAAAATTTCTCCTAATTATTTTATATGCTTCATCATTCTTTCCTACTTCGAATTTATCTTCCACTTCTTTGCATTTATTATCGATCCATTGCTCTTTCGCTTTCCTACATTCCCGAATAATTTCCCACTTGATCGCCTTATATCTTTGTTTCCCTGTTTCATCTAACCTATTTTTATATTTTCGCCTTTCCTCTATTAGACTCACAATATGTTTTGTTATCCAGGGTTTCCTACTTTCATTCTGTTTATGACCCAAAATATCCCTAGCTGAGGAAACTAAACTATTTTTAATGCAATTCCATTCTGCCTCTATGTCCCTAACAATATTTCCACCCGTGCCCTTTAGTGCTTCGTTTGTCTTTTTCTCGAACTTATTGCGCATATCATCATCTTTTAGTTTCTCTGGGTCAAGATACCTTCTTCCGCTTCTTTTTTTCAAAATCTTAAATTTAAGATTGGCTTTCATAACGACTATGTTGTGATCACTATCTATATCTGCTCCTGGATAACTTCTACAATCCCTAACTTGATTTCTAAATCTTTGCCTAACGAGAATGTAATCTATTTGATATCTCCCTAAGTCTCCTGGCATCTTCCACGTATAGCATCTCCTAACATGATGGTGAAATAGAGTGTTCGCGACCGTTAAGTTATGATTATCGCAGAACTCTATCAGTCTAACTCCCCTATCGTTCCTATTGCCTAATCCAAAGGGGCCAACTATTCCGCCCTCTCGCCCTGTGCCTACGACTGCATTGAAATCTCCTGTAATTATTAAATTTTCGTGCCCTCTCACAAAATCTAGCACATATTCAATATCACTATAAACTGCCTCTACGGCCTCATCACTGTAGTTAGAAGTGGGCATATATACCTGTATTATTACTGTTTTTACAGGTTTCGAATCTAACCTAACCATAACTACCCTGTCACTTTGCTGTAAGAAATTTTCTACACTCTGTCCTACTTTTTTCCGCATAACAATTCCTACTCCCGAATTTCCTCCTACAGATCCTGTGTGTATTACTCTAAAATCTCCGCTCCAGAAGTCTCCAGCTTCTGGCCATCGCACTTCACTGATACCTACTACGTCTAATGCTAACCTATCCATCTCAATTTTCAAATTCTCTAACTTCCCTACTTGTTTCATGCTTCTAACATTCCACGCTCCGACTCGTGAGATGTTACACTTATCATTTCTGATGACTCCCCCCGAAGCAGTCCCCGCCCGGAGATCCGAATGTGGGACTATTTTACCTCCGGAATATTTTACTCCAGAAGGTGCCATCATCATAAATTAAAGTACGCTGTACTAGGGATAAAATAATGTGGTGGTTTCCCGTTGCCTTCCACATCGCAGTAGTGTGTATCACAGTGCCATACCAACCCTCACGATCTCTGCCACAATGATTACTGAAAGAGCTGCTGCCCCCTTCCAGGGACTTGATTTAGTCTGGCTTCTCAAATAAAAACCCCTCCAATATGGTTAAACCTATGGTTCGGCTCTTTATATCATTGAAGCGCGCAAGCCATCCCACCCGTCCCAGTATTACTAGAACTGCGTCAAGGTACAAGTCCTTTGGCGTACGGTTTATAAAAATAAAGTATTTTTGAGGAAACCCGTACGCACGCCTGTGTTTTAAATAAAATAATTACAACCACTATTTAATAGAGAAATGATCTATGAAAAATTTTCAGAAGGCTACCTTTTTTATTATTGATTTATAGCAGATTATTACCAAATAATTTATTTTCTTTAACGCCCTGTACATCAAAAAGGAAGTAAAGTTCAACCATGTTTTATTAGACAAACTACCTTTATTTTCTGATAAACTTTTGGCTGGTGAAATCCTGATGATATAAACTGGACCACCCTGTATAAGTACTTGTCAAAATGTAGTAGTTTGATAAGGGTCCTAAAAAATCTTCCCCTAATGTATCCGTTTATTTGCTAAAAGAGGACAAATAAATTTTACTATCTATTTTCTATCATAAACCAATTTATTGGAGTTTACTCCTTAAGAATCGATTTTCAGTTATAGCCCGCGGGACGGAAATTTTATGAGGAGTAAAATCAAGCGTTTACTAGTGAGCGTTACGTTACCTGTCACATTGAAATTATGTACGTATCTATGGATACGGCTGTTTATGTCTGACTGCATACAGCATGGAAATAGTGAAAATAGAGTGGCATCAGGGGCGGATGGGCCCCTGCGGGACACCGGGACAGATCCCGGTGGGCCGCTTTGTCAAATTGACCGTCTAGACTTACACGGCCCGAGTTCACTGGGCCGGTCCAAAAAATTGAATATATTCGTTGTTGTTCATTGATTAAAAATCGTCCGCAGCGAGCTGCATCTTTTAAGAGATTTTATTTTGACTGCATGCTGGAGGTTTGTTTTATAATAATTTTCAATTGATGTCTGTTCTTTTACAGAGCGCTAATTTTGGAAGTCAGTCGTTTGCAAGCCGTCTTAGAATATAATTGTATTTGACCCTATTTTATTTGTTGGGTTCTTTCCACAATAATTCGAACAGCTTCGGCCCAACTCGATCGCAAAACGTGCGCGCAAACAGACTGGAGACCATCACCAGTCTGTGTTGGGCTAAACCGTTCCTTCTGAGGAGTCGATTCATCAGAATCAATCCTTTTGTCGGAATCGATTCCTTCGATTCGTTCACGATTCTCGTTCCTTTTACCTTGCCCCGCAAATTTCAATGCCGGTTTCGGTTTCTTAATAATACCAAAGGGTAGAAACGCCCAAATTCAAGTAGCAATAAATATAAATAAATCTGGGAACCTTTATTGCATCGCAAACCAAATTCCGATCCGTTCACCTAGTGGCATCAAAAACAACTTTATTACCCTACTCTACATAAAGTTATGAAAAAAAGACTGTGTATAGTTGGAAGTTCAGTGCCCTGTAAGAGAATATTTTCTAAAAAAAACTGGAAATATTTCAACTCAAAGAAGGGCCAACTTGAAATCAAATAAACTGACTTTGCTGACGGAAACTTTTTAAAACAGACCCCAGAGTTAACAGTGTTGACACACGCATTTTAATCAAACCCCTTAGCTGTCCTCGCACTAGACAGACGCATTTTTTGCAAAAAAGATAATGTGAAAACGCGAGAAAAAAACTAACATCTACGGGAGTCGATCCCACCCGGCCCGAGAATACCAAACTATAGAAACTAATACCAGTTCTATGCGATAGCTACCTACCTACCGACGCTTCTAGTTACAGTTTCAACTAACGAAATACTTAAACGTAAGTATAACGTATAACTATGATAACGTTTCGCGTGTATTTATTCTTTTAGTTTCTCGTCCACGCTAGCGTGGAGGTAGACACTACCTTTAATGCATCGATGTTTTAGTTGGGTTTTTTACCTAATTAGTGGTACTGGACCGTTCGAACAACTACTCCTCGTCCAAGTACCCCGTCAGGCATTGAATTATAGACGTCGCAGAATACTACCCCACCTAAGGTGGCTTTGAAGCAATCATAATGGGTCTATGTACTATAAACGCCAAAATTGCTGTTCCACTTTACGGTTCAATTCCGTTCAATTACATTCTGAGGTAAGAAAACCTTAGCAACTGTCCGCCAATTAATAGTTTTGAAGGCGGATCTAAACGATTTTATTTGAATGACAACAAACATGTTAGCCTTGCAACAAAGGGCAGCAAATAGTACATAATCATGTTCTTTTAACGAAAAATCACATCGTCCAAGGGGTGGAGGGGGTTGGCAGCAACGTCCGGTATAAACGATTCGCGTCGCAAACTGGAATACCACTTTTGGAGTTTATAGTACGTATAGTATAGTGCTTTTAGCAGGTCTTCGTTTAAATATTGCATGTTTTGAATGTGTATGGAAAACCGGAAAACCGCAGACCAACTGGTTTCCATACACATTCAAAACATAGGTACAATATTTAAACAAGGTTCTTAAATTTTACAAAATTTATTAAAATTAACCAAGATAAATTTTTATTAGTACAAAACAGGTACTTTTGCCCCCATGAAGTATTTTTTTAGTATTCATAAACTGTCTGCCTGAACTGAACCTTTCTACAATCGGTAATGTAATGCATTTGGAATTTCCAATTCAGGACCGACCCTGCAGTTAATTGTGTGCAGTGTGTATCTCGTTGTTTTACTTTAGGTAAATACTTAATGGTTGGGGGGGAGGAGGGTTGTAAAAAAGTCAATGTGGGCCGCTTTTACAAAAACCAACCCGGGCCGTTTGAAACTTGCCCATCCGCCCCTGAGTGGCATAGAGTAGATATGACAGTTGGCGTTGTAAAGTCAGCATTTGCAGTGTTTGTTCGTTCCTAAATTTGTTGAATCTTTTGATTTAATATGGAAAAACCTAATATTAAATACTCCAAATATTGCTTAGTGCCGAAATGTGAATCAACGCCTATTCGAGCACCAGGAAAAGTATTTATTTCATTGCCAGTGGGATCGACGTTTAGCAGATTGTCACTTAATTACTGAATTTATAAACAATTTATATTTTAATGTAGTTGGACATTTTCGAACATAAACAATCTGATAAATACACATTTGGGCATAAAACTGACATTCGCGTGTACCCTATTATCAAGTGATTGAAGTTAAAATAATCGTAAGGAGCAAACCCCAGTCCTGCGTCGGAGCTGACACACACAAGTTTCTTATTTACGTTGTTGGAACTTGAACATTGTTAAGACACTTTTTGAAGATACGACTTCTAACTTCTGTTTTTCTTATGACGTCAATTGTTTTGTTTGTATTTTTCAAAAACGAATAAAACAAAAGAACGAAGAATAACATTTTATTTTCAAACAAAAGAACGTAACACGTATTAATTCACCATATATTTTTGTTTGAAAATAAATTTTTATTCTGTTCTTTTGTTTTAACCCATTTTTAAAAATTGGAAATTTTTGCGGGTTGTTATCATGTCGTTGGAAAGGTAATAAGAAGCACTATTTAAAACAAACAAACAAGCAAGCAAACAAAACAATTGACGCCCATAAAAAAATATTAAAGGAGACGAGAAAAAAACTGATAAAACCAGAAAACGTGTCTTCAAAAAGTGCCTTAACAATGGTCAAGTTCCAACAAAGAATGGTGAACAAAAAAAAGAAAATTGCAACTTCTGTTTTTTCAGATATCTCAGAAGCCAAAAAAGATTTTTAATATTTGCTTGTAGATTTGAAGTTGTCCTGAGATTCAGATAAACTTTCCCCACTTAACCATCCTTGTGTCTTCAATAATAACCAAGTTGCCCATATTGGCGACTCGAAATCGGGAAACTGGGTGTAATAGACAAAGGCACCAAACGAGGCCGAAACAGCGATTTTTTACAAAGAGTTTATTACACTGCTCAACAAAATTAGGGGAACACCTTTTTAGCCGTGCAGCATTTTTCAAATAAAAGACAACTGCAAGTATCAACTTCGGTATATTGTTCTTTTAACATTACTTAACAAAGTATGAATAACAAATATGCTCTACTTTAACAGTTTTCTTAAGCTACACCAAACAATTGAGAAGACTACCGTAATCGAAATGTGTATCACTTAAAATGTAATGGAAATTCTATTACTGCCGAGATTTAATAGCGCGTTTGCCCTCCTTTAGCATCACTTACAGCCTGGCATCGTCGAGGTATACTTCGAATAAGATGTCCTAACATGTCTTGTGGGAAATTTCTCCATTCTTCCAAAAGGACCTCAGCTAACTCCTGAATAGTCTGAGGCGCAGCAGGACGTTTCCTAATGCGCCTGTCAAGTGAATCCTAAACTTGCTCGATAGGGTTTAAGTCTGGACTCACCGCTGGCCACTCCATCACTTGAATTTGTTGTTCTTGAAGAAAACGTCTTGTTAAATTTGAAGTATGAATTCTACAGTTAGCCTGTTGCAGGATGGATCCATCTCCAAAATTGTTCGCAAACGGTACAACATGCTCTTGAAAGATTGTATCAATTAAAATTTCTGAGTTACGAGGTTGGGGAACAACAACCAAGTCGGTGCGACCGTTTATACTGATGCCGCCACAAATCATGACGGATCCAGCTCCAAATCTGTCCACTTCTTACACTGGGCAGTGCATCGCTCTCCAAGACGCCTGTACACTCGTACCCGGCCATCACAATGAGTTAGAGTAAACCGCAACTCGTCCGTAAAAAGCACACATCTCCAATGTCGAAGTTGCCATTGAACATGTTCGGGGGCAAAGTTTAGACGGATACGTTTGTGATCCCTGCTCAAGCGGGGAGCTCACACAGGCCTGCGAGAAATCAGATTGGCTTCTTTGAGTCTTCTTCTAACCGTCTGATCGGAAATGGTCACACCGGTGCATTCCGGAGTAGATTTTGTAACTCACGAGCAGTAGAAGTTCGACGGCGAAGACATCAATTAACAATATACCTGTCGTCCCAACGGATAGTTGTTTTCCTACGACCTTGTCCATTTCTTCTGGAATATCTACCTGTTTCTTGATACCATAAGGCCATAAGGGGCCATAAGGGTTTAGAAGGGGTCATAGGGGGTCATAAATGGTCCTAGTGGTCATAAGGGACCATAAGGGACCATAAACTGCCATAAGGGTCACAAGGGGTTCCAAGGGGTCACAAGGGGTCTCGAGGGGTCAAAGGGGCTCATAGTGGTCTGCAGATTACAGATGGACTCGATTGGAGCTGATTTGCCACATATCGCATAGATCGACCATCTTCAAGCAAAGCAACAAGCCCTCGCGACTCCAATCTCATTTAAAGCAGGCATTTTGGACTCGTCACAAAGACCGAAACAATCAAAACTGACATTTATTGTATCAATCAACTAATTTGATTAGCAACGGATGCTTCTTTTTTTGTCAAATAACAACAATCTAGATAAAAATATAGGAGAAAAAATTTGATGTCTATCATTTTCTGATAAAGTTATAGCATTCAAAAAAGTGTTCCCCTAATTTTGTTGAGCAGTGTATAACACAATACGCTAATATTCCACTAAAATATCAAAATACTACAAATTTGGATCTTGAAAAATCTCTGAAATGCCTCGGTACTACATACGTAAAATATCTGTACTTGGTATGGCAATATTCTGCTGGATCTTACTTGATGCCTAATACAAGCAGCTAACATAATTATTTAACCATTTACACGATTCGCAGAAGTCTTTAAAAGCGCCAGTTCTACCGCAATAATATTGATAGCAAGCCCGCTTCCAGTAAACTGACGTATTATTAACATTTTGCACGGAATGTTTTTAATTCGTTTGAAACGTTCCCATCAATTACATTACGAATATAGGTAGGGACCCGGGTAGGTACCTACTTTGCGAGCATACATAATTAATGGCCATACTTACATCGAGTGAAATTTTATGTTGAAAATTTTCAACACGACAGAAACCAGAAACTACTTAATTTAGGTAGGATACGTGAAGTTTATTTTGATAAGAACAAGGTACGGTAATTTCATTAATTTAGACTATAATGTGATATTCAATATATGTATGTATATAATAATAATAAATGACTATTGCACGCAGTATACCTACCACCAAATAAACAGTAGTTAGTTCACTATTCAATGGAAGGTTTGAATTTGTCAATCACGTAAACATGGAACTTTCCTAACCTCTACTCACAAACGTATTGATATCAGAAATTACCATGCGAGATATTCTTACTTCCCGGAAAATTATCACTGCGTTGTACAAGTAGGCACAAATTATGATTAGCACTGAAAACTGAAATATGTACCCACTCACAATTAGTGTAATGTTCTTGAGTTACCTACATACCCTTACTTTTGTTCCAATTCGTATTTCAAATCGATATGCTAACAAACTGATATTCATTAATCATTATAAAAGCGCATATAATAATGTACTCGTAATTTATGTGAGGAGCAGAGAAAAACAGAAACACCCGCAACAGTTTCAAAATACTTATACCGTTCATTGATTATAGCCAATCAACGTTTATACATAGCGAATACAATAATTTTCGAAATTTGTTCGAACTGTCCAGTACTACCCATTACTCCTGGATAATTACTAAAGTAATTGTTTGTTGGCTACTATCCGACCCACGAATGCCACGAAACCAGTGGTCTACGGCTTTCCATGCCCATTCAAAAACCTAAACCCAAGACTTAATTTGATTTAGTTCTATCATTCAATGCCTGGCAGGGTACTTGCCAGAGGAGTAGTTGTTCGAACTGTCCAGTACCACTCACTTTCATAAGTATAGTATGAAAATATTTTTATATGATGCCTGTCAATGCTGAATCGCAATTTTCAATATATTTTTTTTCGAAAACATGATTGAAACAACGTAGGTACCTACTGAATTAAGAATGAAGGGTTATATCGATTGACACCAATAAATTTTTGGGGTGCCATTAAAAAAAATCGATGACTTCATTTTCTCTAGCGAATGAACGAGTGGTCAAATCCTAGCAATTTTAATTTAAAAATCGAAGTTCCAGAGGATTTTGGTCAAAACTTTTAATTTCAGAGAGTACCTAATGAATTTATACTGTACTTTTGAAATACAGTGTATAAATAAGGAGGTAAAGAATTGTAATATAAAAATTATCAGTAAGAACACTAGGTATACAAATTAATTGTCATACCTATCAGCTATATTAGTAGGTACCTACTCAGTTCTTGTATTAAAATATTAATTGTAATCAGCTCAGACATTGACCGCGTTCTACAGTAGTTAACGAGTCAAGGTTGTTCGACCCGGTCACAATGCCTTTTATCTGAAGACAAACTTAAAATATTGATTACACACTGAAAATGAAAAAGAAATATTTCCCTTCATTCGTTTAGTCGGAAATAGGAACTGTTGAACGACGCAAATTCCATGAAATTTATTATTTTTTCACTGTTTCATTTCACACCACCCTTTGGTAAGTTTCCCATTTTAAGTATGAATTTCATTTTCATTCTTATTTTAAATAAACAATCAAGTACTAACTCCGTTTGAACATAAATGGTTCAATACCAGCATTAATCTCAGGAATGTCTGAGGCACTATCTCAGAAAACACACTGTACCCATCTTGATGAAATTTATATGTCGTTAATTATAATCGCGAAGTAGGAAATTTCATATTTCTACGTCAAATAGTTTCCAAGTGCAACAGGGGGACAAAATTTGGGCACTTTCCGTCAGTCCCCCGAGTCGCTAGAACTATAAAAAATTAAACAAATCATACTCTATTCGACGAGACCTCTACGACTATTTTCAAAAAAAAAACTGCCAAAACTGCAATTGATATTTGTAAGTAGGTACGGATTTGGGCCTTCAAATTAAATTATATCACATACAAAAAACAAATAACAGTTGTATTGTATTTTTTACTGGAATTATTGCTACCGTCTTTCCCCTGGTATCTTCCCGTTTCGTGCGTTCCCGTTTCGTGCGTTTTTGGGTTTCTACCCGTTTTCGTGCCGATTCGAGCGTCAAGAATTTACTGGGTAATTAAGTAGTGCCAGTTCATGCGTTTCACAACGATATCCTTTACTTTGAGCATGTTGTACCTGTTGCAATAAAAGCATACAAAACGTACTGCTTTGTTTTATAGTTGCCCGTCACTGAATACGGTCTGTGGGCAAGCGAAGCGACCGACGCGAGCGGAGCGTTTAAGTCTCCCCCCTCAAAACAAAAACATTAACATTTGAAAACAATAGGAGAGAAATCAACATACACTTCCGCATTGAAGTCTAGTTATTAACAGCGTTGTGTTGTAAAGATAAACTCGAATTAGTGGCTTACTGCATTAACAGCAGGTCAGCGCACGAAACGGCACTCAAACCAGGTAGAGGTTTGGGATGACGCACGAAACGGGAACGCACGAAATGGGACTAAACCCTTTCCCCTATATCACTATCGGTATCTCTTTTCATCGTTCGTCCTCTTGCCCACTACATGGTCGCCAATTATTAGATCAATGTATAAGGGATTATTAAAAACAAACTAATTTACAGCGCCAAACTTCTTATTTAATAAACAGGACAACCAATTTGTTAGAGTCGATCTTGTTAGAAAACTGTAGTAGGGAAAAATTTATGTTGATCATTGAATACAAAAATAATAAAATATACAACAACTAGTGCAACCCTGCACTCTTCAAAGGATTAATCATATATCTTAATAGGCTGTGTATCGAGCACCTGTTACATTTATTACTTTAGCAGATTGTCCGTTTCATTGTATTGTATTGTAACAAAAACACGAATTTTCAATTCGCCAGACACAAAGCAAAATTAGCTTAGCAATGGGGAAGCGGAGAAAGTAACATAAGGAAGTATAGATAGGCTCATATATTTAGACTACTGTTCGCAAACAGTTGGGGATGTAGGAGGCTCTACATTCTGGGACAAGTGTAGGTTAGTTGTTCTAGATAGGAAATGATAGACGTGCGCGTCCAACAGTCTTTTGGGCTGATTACTTAATAATAATATGATGAGTTGTGAGAAAATTATACTTGGGCCGCCCAACAGACGGAGTGATCACCCTGCAAGAAGGTGCTCTAGACGGGACCACTATCAATTTAGGACGACAGAACCGCAGTGATTCGCTTTCTTCAGACCCAACGAAGTTGCATCACTCCAATTCGGTCGTCATAAATTAATATTGGCCCCGCTAGAGCACGTTCTTGCAGGGTGATCACTCCGTCTGTTGGGCGGCCCAAGAATAGATAGATTAGTAACCACCTAACTCATACTCAACTTGCTGTAAAAGGACTACATATAGATACACAAGAAATTTGATCATTTTGTGTTCTATTGGAACATAAATTTAAAATCCGGCGCCATTTCCATAACATAAACAACTCCCTAATTGTACACCTTTGATTTCAATAACTCGCGTTATTCAGTTTAGTGTCTCCTCCTGTTTCAAAAACCCAATTTTCTATCCATCACCCAATTTCTACTCAGAAACTCTTAAAAAATTATTTTTGATTGCAGTTACCGCTATTATGTCTTATTACTCATTCCACAGTACACGTAGACAATCCATTAGGTTTAATGGAGGAAATGAAACTTATATAAGGCCTAACTAATAGAATACCGAACACATAAAATAAAAAATAAAGTAAGGCGATGATCATGACATTATTGACCATCACATTTAAAAATAAGTTGCAGTTAATGCCAAAATAACGAGAACTTATCGTGGCATTGACGATTGCAATTACTGCCAACCATGAAGTACAATAATAAAATTATATTTTTCCACCGACATTAAGGTCGAATTCTCGTATTGTTACAGGTGCATTCGACTAGAACACCATGGGATATTAAAATTACGTTATCATAACATGAAACGAAACAGCTATAACATTCTACATATTTTTTCAAATACCTAACTGAAAATAATTAATCATAATTTGAAATTGTACGCCTCAGAATCAGAAGTTTTTAGATTTTCAAGTATCGACACTATTCAAAGTATCGAGATACCGAAAGTATCGAGGTATTCCGACGTATCGAAAGTATTGAGAGTATCAAAAGTATCGAGGTATCGAAAGTATCGGAGTATGAAAAGTATAGAAGTATTGAGGTATCGAAATATCGCAGTATCGAGGTATCGAAAGTATCGAAGCATCGAAAGTACTGAGGTATCAAAAGTAGCGAGGTGTCAAAAGTATCTAGAATTCTGAATTATTAGAGGAATAGGTAAATTGGTATGGATGTATGTAATGTACACATAGTGCCAAAAGTTTTGCATCACCCCGGTTCTAGCTTCTTCGCTTGCCCTTCAGGGAAGAGGAAAGAAGGCCATGATTTTATGTTTAGTTTTTAAAAGCAGCAATGACAAAAAGAGGTTACAGTTGGCCCTGTAAACAAATTGGAATCATTTCATGTTTGACAGTGTGGTCAAGTAACGTTCAATTGGTGTTCAATTTGTTATTGATAGTATTGGCTATAAAGTCTTGAAAAATGGTCCAAAACGTGATTTCGCAAGTGGACAGATCCAGAATAGTGGCCCTGATAGAAACTGGTTATTCTCAAAAAGAAGTCGCCGCACACTTGGAAATTAACCAAAGTGATGTATCCCGAACCTGGAATCGGTTCGCAGAAACGAATTCAGTTATTGATCGTCCAAGAAGTGGCAGGCCCCGTGTTGGAAATTCAAATTCTGACAGATTCATGTCACTGGTGGCCCACCGGAACAGATTTTCATCTATCGGCAAAATTCAGAGAGAGGTTAGGCTTGGTACTGGTGTTGCACTATCGCTTATCACAGTACGGCGCCGATTAGCTGGCCTTGGATTACGGCGTAGAAGACCTACAAGAGTACCAAAATTAACATTGCCACACCGACAGACTCGACTGCAGTGGTGCCGTAGATACCAAGGGCGGGATATGGATTTCTGGCGACACGTGATGTTTTCGGATGAGACCCGTGTTTGCCTAACTTCCGATAACCGTAGAAGCCGTGTTTGGAGAGAGCCTGGCGATCAAAATCGACTCAGACATGCCATTGAAACAGTGCCATATCGTGGGGAAAGTGTAATGTTTTGGGCAGGTATCATGATTGGTGAACGAACGCCACTGGTATCCATTCCAGGTACGCTAAATGGACAAAATTACATCGAACACATTCTCCGGAATCATGTTGCAGCATGGAGAGGAGCCGTTGGAGAAACTTCTATTTTTATGGACGATAATGCCCCTCCTCACAGAACTAATGGTGTCCATAATTTCTTAGAGGAGGAAGGGATCGCTCATATGGAGTGGCCGCCTATGTCTCCAGACTTAAATCCCATTGAGCATGTCTGGGATGTGCTTAAGAGTGCAATTGCTCAACGTCCACAACCTCCAATGACCAGGCAGGAGCTGATAAGGGTTGCAGCAGAAGAGTGCGAAACATACCCATCCAGACAATCGATCGGTTACTTATGAGCATGGAGAGATATATTCAAGCTTGTATTAACGCGAGAAGTGGTAAAATACGTTGTATTAGTAATAATCAGTAATAATTGTTTAACAAAAAGATAATAAAATAAAACATACGATATATTCCTTTTTTTAAATAATCCTGTACATTGATCATCCTGTACATTCCTTGCAAAAAAATATTCTGCTCGTTCAGAAAAAGGGGTATTAAATCACATTACAACAGTTTAAATCACCCCGAAGTAGGATTACCTACTAGAACCGGATGTAGCAAAACTTTTGGCACTATATGTATGTATATTCCATGATAAATTTGTTACTACGTATATGTAAAGAAATTTATTAAACAAACAAAAACGTAACGCTCATTATATTATAAAAGTAATAAATAGTGCCTACTAGTACTACCTACTCGAATATAAAATTGGTACAAAAAACAAACTACCTATTTTGGTAGAAATTTTTTGTTCGGGGAAGTACCAAATTTTACATAAAATAGTTCAGTTGCCAAGGTAGGTAGGACATATTTATTAAATAAGGTTCAGCTGTTGCATTGCATGTTGCACTGCATGTTGCTACTACAACGTATACGAGGCTTTAGACTTGGTAGTTTCAAAGCGACTTTTGCTTAGGTAGGCTATACATATCTATTGACTATTAAAACTCTAAAACAAGTTTCATTTTTAAAGAACTTTCTACTCATTGCAAAGCCACTTGTTCGCCATTTGATAACGGAATTGAGTTACCTCAAATCCACCCCTGAAAGAGTATTTTTCACATTTTATCGAATGCCTACACAAGGAAGAGTTCATTTTACACGAAAATGCAGAACAAGAACAACAAGAGATGAAAATACTGTTTTTTTCGTGAGATGAGAATTTCTCCACGAGCGAAGCGAGTTGGCCCTCTCCCGAACGAAAAAAACGTATTTCATCTCGAGTAGTCACAGACGTTTCGGAAATCTTCTGAGGAAAAACTGTGCAGGCTTGGCCTTCTAGTTATAAGGAATCGGCCTCAATTCGTCCTTCCCCACAGCCCCACACGCGCTCAGTAAAACATTAATTCGTATTCAGTACGTCAGTAGTTACCCAAGTAAAATGGCATCATGAGACTATGCGAGAGACTATGTCCTGATTGTTATCGGGTTGCTGGCTATTTAGGTAGCCGAAGAAGTCAGATAATGAGATAGTCACACAGTCAGTTTCTCAACATTACTAATTTTCTATAGGAAAATGATTCAACATAAACTTATCTAAGTCGTGGTTTTCAGACACCTCTAATCCAATTAGGGTAATCAGGTATACAGGGTTAGAAGTTTCAGATTAAAATTTTGAACAAACCTGCGTGGCGGTTTTTACAAGACAAACACAGAAATAGGTCATGCATTTGGAAGTCTTGATTTTATTTATTTGGTTTGAAGTATTTTAACTAAAATAAACCTGTATCTTTCTAACGTGACATTAATTTAAAATGAAGTTTAAAAAAGGAAAATTTTGAAGTCATAATAATCAAATTAATATTACATGCAGGTAGCAAATTATTAGTTAGATGATGGAAGCATTTTAAAATAGATACTAGACGAGCAACTTTCCAAGAATGAATAAGAATTCAGTGGTAAATCAAGTTTGATAAGTTACAAATTACATATAAAAACAACATGAAAATAGCAATTTATTTATTTATTTCGTCCTATCATACAGATTGTGCATGTATTAGGCTTGCTCAAATGTGATTATAAATTGTGTTTTCATTTGTAAAATACACAATAATTATCGTTCATTATGACTCCCCACAATGATCCCCTAACACTGATAAGTAACAAATATGTAATTTTGTACAAACATTTTAACAATACGTGAAAATAAATGTTGATAAAACCTGATGTGCAAATTATCCTTAGTTGAACCATTTTCCGTTACAGTACATATTGCACTGCTCAGACTTCGCACGTAAAAGCATCAGGAAAGGAACCACTAAAAAAACTTAATAATTTTTAAGAAAAATTTCCGAAATCAATTTTAATTTTAGAAAACACTACACAACTGGATAAATTTGTGAAGATGTACCCAAAAATAAATATTGCCTTCTCTCAGATTCTAACCACCAAGTTGAAACTTCATTGCAAATTCTGTAGCACTATACTTAATTTGCATATTCTCCAAGTAAATCCTCTTAACGGGGAATTCATAACATTACTTACTTCATGAAGCACTACCCAAGTGAACTGAATTCGTTAAAAAATTTGGACAATTTTTTGCTCGGGGGTCGAAAATACTCTTTGTCAAAAATCCATCTTAAGATTGGGATTTATTAGCTGTTAGTCTATAAAGTGCTGACACCTATCGCCCAAAAGTGTGACTAGGATTATGCAAAATATAGTCAGAATCTATTATGATTGGTTTCTATCACAGCTGCAACCTCTTCAGACGGAACCTCTACACCTTGGAATTTTCAAGGTTTTTTGCTTTAGCGGCAACCGAATAAATCTGGGAGGATTAGTCGGCGGTCCTATCTTTAAATTATTATTTTCTATTTAGAAATAAGAGAATAAACTGAAGGGCCATCGCCTTCTGCATTGCAATGATCACACTACTACTACTGTTGTTAAATGTACAGTTTACTGTGCATCTCGGCTAAATAATATGTACAAGAAGGAGAGATTGCAATATAATTTTCATTCCAACACGGCCGTTCAACCAAGTAACATATCAAGACGTTCTTGGTCGAAAATGAATAACGAATAATTAACTTAGGCAACCCTACTCTAATTGATACCAACCAACATAAAGCAGAAACTTGATGCTGCATCTTTTAGTATAGCAGAATTTCACAAAAATAAATACCTACTGATACTGAAAAGCTGAAAAGTTCATTGCATGATACTAATAATAAATAATAAAATAATATATAAGTAGGTATACATGATTTTATAACAGTCGCTACATCCATCAAACAAGGCTTTCCACCTTGAACTACTTCGAAAATAAACCATTTCTCATATTCAGAAAACGACGTGTTACTAAAACACGAAATGCGCTACTGTCTCATAAAAATATAATCAAATAAAGCAGGCACACCTTCATTTACGTAGACGCGTGGAGTCAATAAATACATCTTTATTTCTACAAAGTGATCTACATCAAAACCAGCAAAACATACGAAAACTTTAGAAATTGTTTATGATCAGCTTAAGTTTAAAAATAATGGAAAAGTAATATACAGAGTGAGTCGCGCTAAACTTAAGCAAGAAAGACAATTTTCGTGTAGTTAGTTGATTGTCACGTAACGATTCTTAAAAAGAGCGATTAGGAGAACAGGTTCGTTCTCTAAAATTTTGAAAACTGTGATTCTAATAATTTACCTACATACTCGATTTAATTATATTGGTAACTCCAAAACAGGCACAATTTAATATACCTAAGTAAAACAATACAACAAGAGACGTTCAAAAGCTATACATCTATAACCATACCTATAGAAATATATTTCAATTTTTTGTGAAATGCTGGCATATAATTCAACTAAACACAGGATAAAATCGACGCTTCGCCCCCGTTCGGGTGCTTTGTCAAGATTCATTTGTATAAAATATAAAATATAAACTTGTCAGTAAAACTTTTGACAAGTTTATATTTTATATTTATATTTTATATTTTATACAAATAAATCTTGACAAAGCCCCCGAACGGGGACGAATCGTCGATTTTATCTTGTGTTTAGTTGAATTATATGCCAGCATTTCACAAAAAATTGAAATATCGAATTATAATAAACCAAAATTTCTATAGAAATATAACCATAGAAACAAATTAGCTGATATACCTAAATTATTTAATTTATGCAGTAGGTAATTCTTCAGCAGCGAGAAGGTTACGGGCAGAAAGTTTTCCTATACGGGTACACTTGCAGCAACTGATAGACATAAGCAGGGCCACAAGTATTCAGAAAAAATACCGATATTTCCGATATTATCGATAACATAGATATTATGGAAAATATCGATATCGGTTTTTCACAATATCACTTATCGATATTTCAAAAACATCTGGATCTGGTAGTCCTAGTCGTCATCATTGTTGATAAAAGTAACTAATTATTTTATCCAGATCACCATTGTTCATATCATAATGACATTATCTTGTAAACATGGATATCTCCGAAATATCAATTTTATTACATATCAAAAATATGAAAATATCGATATTATTGAAATATCGATTATCGAAATTATGGGACATATCGATATACCAATATCGATTTTCCCTTTATCGCTTATCGATATAAAACGATAATCGATAACATATGGCAGCCCTAAACATAAGGCAATATTTTGCCACACACAAGAGAACAAGGCCGTCCGCGGCGGGGTCCGCGGAGTGTGTTCAGGACTCTGTAAAAAAAATATTCTATGGACAAAAATTCGAATACAAGCGTTAGAAGGGCTATGAAGTAAAAAGTACTTATCTAAATCGATAATTCTTAAAATAAATGAGCGTAACTATACCTAACTACCCTTCAGTCGTTGGCCTCATTGTAGCTTTAAAAGATTAAAAAATATTAGAAATGAAGGTCTGAATTTAATACTTACGAGTATTAAATTTTCACAGGCTGGTTTGCGATATGCCAACAATCAAATCGAACGCTCACGCAGAACGGACGTCGAAAAACCAATGGGACAATCGTCCAGTCAGAAGAACACAGAGTCCTTGTGAAATTCCATCTAAACCGAAAACTTCTTCGAGTACTTCACCAACATATACCACTATGTCGCCAGTATTGGAATCGTCAATCGTGCAAGTTATTGTAACTTAATTCAAAATATTACAAGTAGACAGATTGTTTTGTAAATAAAGAAAGTACCTATGCATTGGGAAGACACCAACTTTGAAACTCAAAAAAATAAAACTTATTTCTAATTTCATCGTTAAGATTTTCTTTCAAATTTTATTATTGTTTAGAAAGTTCATATTTTTTAAAATTACATTTTTGTAATTCTTTTTTCCAAGGCTAACTAAATTGTAGTCCAAAATAATAGAATTTTATGTTCTAAGACTATTTGTGCTGGAATATTACCCATTTGTTATAGGTTGCTATTCTCAGCAAAAAATAAGATATTTAATGACATAAAAATCCAATATGGCGTCCATAAGAAAAAATAAACCTGATGATTACTGCAAGTGTATGAAACGTCGGAGACAATTTTAGAGTACTGTGAAATATGAGGGCTAAACAACCATTTAAACCTGTTTTTACAAATCATTAAAATGTTAATAAATAACGAGGTTATTAACAAAAAACAAAATTGCAATTTTTCTCTTTTTTTTAATATCTAGGAAACCAACCGAGCAAAGTCGATTTTTGTGAGGGCATATTAAAGAGTTCCAAATTGCAAAACTTTTTCTCCATTTAAACGTGTTTCTATCTTTAAAGATAAGTGAGATAGCAATGTTGTCGAGGCTTATCTGGGACACCCTGTATATATTTTCGGAATCTTTGAGAATCTTTTGGGAATCTCAGGGAATTCTTAAAGAATCCACAGAATCCCTCGGAATATTCAGATTATTCGGTATTCTTCAGGAATCCTATATATGTATATGTTGAATCCTTTGGAATCTTCAGATTATTCGGTTATATGTATATTTTTGTAATCTTTGAGAATCTTTTGGGAATCACAGTAATCTCCGGAATCTTCCGAATTCTTAAAGAATCCACAGAATCCCTCGGAATATTCAGATTATTCGGTATTCTTCAGGAATCCTATATATATGTTGAATCCTTTGGAATCTTCAGATTATTCGGTTATATGTATATTTTTGGAATCTTTGAGAATCTTTTGGGAATCACAGTAATCTCCGGAATCTTCAGGATCCTTAAAGAATCCACAGAATCCCTCGGAATATTCAGATTATTCGGTATTCTTCAGGAATCCTGTTCGGAATCTTTGATAATCTTTTGGGAATCTCAGGGAATCTTCAGAATCCTTAAAGAATCCACAGAATCCCTCGGAATATTCAAATTATTCGGTATTCTTCAGGAATCCTATGTATATATTTTGAATCCTTTGGAATCTTCAGATTATTCGGTTATATGTATATTTTAGGAATCTTTGAGAATCTTTTGGGAATCACAAGAATCTCCGGAATCCACGGAAGCAATAAGTTGACTAAGTTTTATCGCAATAGGATGAACGGTATGGCAGCGCATACAATACGAACAAATATTGATTTTTATATTATATAGCGGTACCCGGCACGCGTTGCTGTGCCAAAGAAAGAAGCGCAATGGCAAATATTTATATTTATTTATGCATTTATTTGTTTATTTATTTATTTATGTGTTAATTAATTTATTTTATTTATTTTATGTATATGGCACGTAACATGTGTTCATAGTACGCGCGTGACACAATCCGACTCCTAATTTCTACATTTTTTCAATTTCTACGCAGGAAACCTGAATATTTCCGAAATAAAATGTAGTCTAGATTAATCTCTGAAAAGTCCTTTACCTGATAACGAAAGTCTCATCAAATTCGGTTCAGCCATTTCCGAGATTAGCCCGGACAAACAAACAGACAGGCAGACAGACAGACAGACAGACAGACAGACAGACAGGCAGCCAGGCAGACAGACAGACAGACAGACAGACAGACAGACAGACAGACAGACAGACAGACAGACAGACAGACAGACAGACAGACAGACAGACAGACAGACAGACAGACAGACAGACAGACAGACAGACAGACAGACAGACAGACAGACAGACAGACAGACAGACAGACAGACAGACAGACAGACAGACAGACAGACAGACAGACAGACAGACAGACAGACAGACAGACAGACAGACAGACAGACAGACAGACAGACAGACAGACAGACAGACAGACAGACAGACAGACAGACAGACAGACAGACAGACAGACAGACAGACAGACAGACAGACAGACAGACAGACAGACAGACAGACAGACAGACAGACAGACAGACAGACAGACAGACAGACAGACAGACAGACAGACAGACAGACAGACAGACAGACAGACAGACAGACAGACAGACAGACAGACAGACAGACAGACAGACAGACAGACAGACAGACAGACAGACAGACAGACAGACAGACAGACAGACAGACAGACAGACAGACAGACAGACAGACAGACAGACAGACAGACAGACAGACAGACAGACAGACAGACAGACAGACAGACAGACAGACAGACAGACAGACAGACAGACAGACAGACAGACAGACAGACAGACAGACAGACAGACAGACAGACAGACAGACAGACAGACAGACAGACAGACAGACAGACAGACAGACAGACAGACAGACAGACAGACAGACAGACAGACAGACAGACAGACAGACAGACAGACAGACAGACAGACAGACAGACAGACAGACAGACAGACAGACAGACAGACAGACAGACAGACAGACAGACAGACAGACAGACAGACAGACAGACAGACAGACAGACAGACAGACAGACAGACAGACAGACAGACAGACAGACAGACAGACAGACAGACAGACAGACAGACAGACAGACAGACAGACAGACAGACAGACAGACAGACAGACAGACAGACAGACAGACAGACAGACAGACAGACAGACAGACAGACAGACAGACAGACAGACAGACAGACAGACAGACAGACAGACAGACAGACAGACAGACAGACAGACAGACAGACAGACAGACAGACAGACAGACAGACAGACAGACCGACAGACCGACAGACCGACAGACCGACAGACGGACAGACGGACGGACGGACGGACATACAGACAGACAGACAGACAGACAGACAAAAAATTGAAAATGGGATTTTATGTTTTGGTAACGTGCGAAGAATCATGAGTTTAGAAAAAGCATTTATTTCGAAATCACAGACAAACACTTCAATTTTATTTATATGTATAGATGTATAGATTTATTATTTCCTGGCCTGTATAAGACCCAACGGTACGTAAAGTAAAATGGTCACCATGTTCATACTATAGTTACATTTAATAATAGGTACAGGTAGGTACTAATAATAGGTACAGGTACAGGTAGGTACTAATATTAAGAAATTAATAAATAAGTCAAAATATTGAACGGAAGAAACGTGTAACCCTGCCAATAATTTTGCTCAGATAAGAATTTTAGTGTCATTCTTCATTTCTTTATAACATACCTATTCTAAAATTTTTAGGAAATTTAGGAAATATTAAAGTGCTGAAAATCTATTCACTAAAATTTTTAGTAGTTTTTTGCAATATTCCTCTGGATAAAACCCGCAAACACATGTAGTAGGTAAGTACCTCACATTTTATTTTACTAAGAAAAAGATCCTACCTTTTGGAAATACAGAGTGCGCAATAATTCGAACACAGCCCCAACGAAAATATAAACAAAACTTTTAATGCAAGCACGTGCACATTATGCACACGGACGTAATTGTGTACTTGGAATTTAAACGCGACCAACCACCTCCACTCATAAATTCTGGAGAATACTGAGCGCTGAGGCTGAGCTGTGAGCGGTGAGCGCATTGCGTTTGGTGGTGGACTTTATTAATCATCGGTCAGTTTCAGTTCTTCAATGTTGAAAGTACACACTACACAACTAAACCAACAAAGATACAGATACAAACACGAGACTGGTTCAAAGAAGAAAACATTCGATTGCGTAACGCATGCGTGCCGTTCAAAACAATACAACTTGCTGTAATTTTTCTGGATATACAAAAATACACGCATAACATAACCTACATACAGCGAATTTTTAGAAAATATGTAACATTTGAGAATATCGCATGCTGCAGTGTCACATTTTTGGAAGGTCAAATTACTTATCACAATTAGCGGAAAAGCTGGGGTCTAGCCTTGAATTTACAACAGCACTAAAATAGCCCTCCTAGAAGCCACACGCAATACGCAGCATTGTTTGGACTGTTGCCTATATCGAAGGCTTTCGTACGATCAAAGACTAAAGACTATGATTAGTCTATGCTACGGTGTGGCAAGTGGGCAAGTGGAAGACAGTAATCTATCTGAAATAGATTTAGATTTAGAACGATCTAGAATACTAGAATAGATTATAGATATGCCGAGGTCTGTGGTCTGTGTATGCAATCAAGCAAGTCGGTCCTATTTTGAATACTGACAGGTTGAAATTTCAGGATTTTACTGCTCGGGTGCGTTCAGATACTGCACAGTGCACACGGCACGCCTGGACGAATGAAAATCGTTCCTGAATCCTGTTGTTTTGTGACGTCACACACCAAGAGTTGTACCTTTCAAAATTTTCTTCGGTGTGACAACTTTTCGCCACAGACTTGGACTGGAAGCGGTGAGTTGAGTAGCAGGATTCTGAAACCGACGCGACGACAAATACTTTTTTGCTGTTAGCAACACTGCCCTCCATTTCATTATTATATACCACAGATTTAAAATATATATATATACAGTTATCTATTTAGCCTCAGAAAATTACTGGGTGACAGAGGCCGCCATACTAAGCCCGCTTTTGATTGGTTATCGTCGGCCAATGGAAAGTTATTCTGTGCAGCTTTAATTGGTCAACTGCTCAACCGATTCCTAACCTATTTCCTATATCTGCGTCTGAACAATATACGTAAATAGATTATTTATAAATATGTGCCCTGACCCTGAAATAAGTATTTTAACAGTAGTTTTTTATGCAATATAAAAATATAATAGCAAAAAACATATTAGCCTGTGCTTTCGGTGATTGCACATTACCTTAAAATTACTGCTATCAAAACTCAATACGTAATTTAAGAGCAGAATTATTATTTGTAACAACCAATTCTTCAGTTTATTCAAAGCAATAAAACAGAATTTTAAACTATTTCATTCTTTTGAATAGGATTATGCATGTCATGTTCCTGCACTCCAGCTTTTATAGTACGCTACCGAACAATTATGTGAACATTTCCCTAACCACTGTCTATGCCTTTTGTAATCAAATGAATCTTCCTAGCACCACGAATTGAATAAAATTAATAAATCGGGCATTAATTATATTTAATTTATTAAAATACGGTGAAATTTTAGAATATTTTCGGCCCGAAACAACATACGTCAAACAAATGACTAGCACGAATACCACAACAATTTAGCAATTCTCACTTGACACTAGACAAAAATCGCTAAAAATGAGCTTACTATGGTGGCCACTATACCCCAGTCACTTATCATATCCCCACTACCGCATAATTTATTATCCATTTCTTTTTCTTCAATCCGTGGTTTTGGTTGATATCTGATTTGATATTAGATGCAGATGTCACATGTCAATTATACATAACCTTTCTGTTATTGTACCTTGCAAAAGTTTCAAATTTTTAATTAAATGTGTATTTATTGCTATATGATTAATATTAAAATTAATTGAATACGCGTGTTTAATGGAAAAGTTAGTAAAAATTCTTCAAGTTGGGCAAATGGGGTACATGGAATCATTAAAACTACAGAAGCACATAGCATCTTTGCACCAGAAAAATTACCCAATATCAGATACTTTAATATTTATAGAACATCCCCCTGTATACACAACTGGTATACGTACAAAAGAATACTCAGAATTAGATGAAGAAAAGTTAAAGAGAACGGGTACGTTAGCATATATTTATTGCACTCTGAATTATTTGAATAATATATTAGTTGCAGTATACAGGGTAAATTCAATTATAGTCAATTAGAATTGCTTTCCTCATCACATCAGAATTTGTAAAAATAACTAATGTATTTCTTGTTAATGATATAAATTGTGTCAGTGTAAAATTGCCAGGGTATGATCCTGTTTACATGAATATGCAGATCAACATTCTAAGAATATTTTTGAAGTTTTGCTTTTTCATTATAAAAAGTTAGCCACTTTATATTCTCTCACAACTTCTATCGTGGTTGAATTTTTATTTTCTCTAGGAGCAGAATTTTATCGAACAAATAGGGGAGGTTTAATAACGTTCCATGGCCCTGGTCAGCTTGTAGTTTATCCAATACTAAATCTTAAAAACTTCAAAGCAAGCATGCGTTGGTATGTGGCGCAAATAGAGAACTCTGTTATAGATTTATGTAGAAAATTAGGATTAGATGCAAAAACCTCGCCTCACACAGGAGTATGGATAAAGGAAAATAAAGTACAGTAATATTTCTTATAAATAAATAAGAAATAAAATACTATATTTCAGGTGTGTGCAGTTGGCGTGCATGGGAGCCGCTTTATAACAACTCATGGTCTAGCTTTAAATTGTAACATTGACCTTAGGTGGTTTGAACATATAGTTCCTTGTGGAATTGAAGGAAAGGGTGTGACCAGTTTATCAAAAGAACTCGGTAAAATGACAACAATTGAGGAAGTTACACCAATTTTTATAGACAGCTTTTGTAATGTATTCAGTTGTAATTCAGTTGATTTTCCTAAAGAACAAGCTAATGATATTTTATCCGAAATAAAATGCAGCTGGAAATAAGCTAATTCCTTTATTTTGCGTTTTTCAAACATCTTATTCGTTAAAAAATCCAGATAAGCAAAGCCTGTCCAGGCATTGGTTCTCCTTGTTAATGATACGATGGTTGATAGCTGAGTCACTTGGTAAGACGGATGTCGGTACGCAACTTCTTGCCAGGTTCCAATCCAGGTTGTACCTAATGTGAAAGATTTGGTCCTGGTATGGATATTTCTTAAGTGTACCTATGCTGTTTTGCAATTCAGGGTAAACTGCTGTGGGTAATTGAGTTTAAAACCCTGCTGGGGAAATGTTAAAACCATAAATACATTTCACAACTTTTTCTCTTTTTCAACATTTATACTTCAAAAACTTTTTTTAGCTTCACTTTTGTAAAGAAAAAAACCTCCTTTCCTGGTTTCCTGTGCTGTAGTCATCATCATTGAAACTGAAATTCAACTCACAGTAAACAATGCATTAGAGTTACGACTTGGCATAAAAAAATCAAATAATATTCATTCCGATCACCATAGACTAAAATTATATATCTCAAAATAACAACTTTCTAGTAAAGCGACATATTTGCATAATAAACTTCGGAAAGTACTTTAAATTGGATATTAACAGAATAATCGATTTAAATATAAAGTTATAGGTAGTTACGTTAAATTCAAAGCCATTTTATATTTTTCTTCCTGTTAATCCTAAAGAATTATCTATAAAAATACCGATTACTTAGTTACCAGTATTTATTGAAGCTACAATAAAATTGAATTAATATAATATACACATTTTTATAAATATAAAATGGTTAACAACAGTCTCGCTAATTGCAATTTACCATTCTTGTTGCACAATAATTTGGGAGGTTTACCCCTTTCAGTAGGAACTGGCTTACACCCTGCAAATTTTTTAAGTAAATGGGTATTATACGACAAAAATTAGATAATTATTTCGTCTTACTGATAAACTTGCTAGGCAGGCTTGAAATGTAAATACTATAATGTAAAATGGTACACATAGAAAGGCAACCGGAAAGGACAAAATGATCAATATAACAAACCACACTACACACATACAACAATTTTTAGCCATTTCTATCGAGAATTTTGTATGTTTTGGTATTCAGTAATTAGATATTTTTCCTATATGACATGAATTCACTTATGTTCTATTTAAAATTGCTGTCAAGCTCTAGGCACTCTACATGAAAAACTAAAAATTCTTGAAAATCTAACATTCTAAAATGCAAAAACTGCAAAACAGGGAAAACTGAGAAGCACAAGTAGGTGGACTCTATGCATCAAAGTTATTGAGTTTCGTAGCAATTGGCTCAAAACTAACTTAAATATTGTGAAATAAAGTGGGTTAAGACGCTCAAATTGTGTTATTCCAACAAATCATTTCGTCTATCGTCTAAATGGAAATTTTTGCAACTAGCACAAAGCCAAAAACTCTGGACTGAGCAAAATCTGTAAGTAGTAAGTATGTACCTACTTGTTTGAAAAATAACAGGTAGGTGCAAATAACAAAACGTATAATCATTGTTTAAACAATGGTATAATGCAGTTCAAACTATGGTGGAATTGTGTTTTTGTATTTATTTTCTGTTAATATGTTGATTTTGTTCTGAATGAACTGAATTATATTTGACGTTAAAATCGATAATACGGTCCTGCCGAAAAATATTGTGAATCGCATTTATTTCGAGTCCAACCCAAAAATTTGGAACATCAAAATATTGGAACAAACCTCAAAAATCTGGCAAAAATTTCCAGCATGCGCTGTGAATATTCCTGCTGATCATCAAAAGTTAAAACAAAAACACTCAATATCAAAATGATCATGATCCGGCTGTTGTGTTTGCATTTTCTTAAGAAGTAAAATTATCGAAATGGAACAAGAATTTAGTTAAATGAGACACAGTCGTCAGATTAACTTGGGCTCCTACTGTTCAACATTCTGGAGAAAATTAAATCTCAAATCCCACAGTATGTACCCAGGAAAGACTCGTAAAAGGCTTACGTTTTGGGCGCAGTTTCTATTTCTATGTGACAGAGTCCACCGTATCATCAGTCTACCCCTTCGTGGATAATATCTGTGATTTACATGACCAATATCCCAACTAGGTTTTGCCAAGTAGGTAACTTCCATATTCATGCGGTTTAATAGACTGGTAAACCATGTAATTCGGGACCTAAGTGCCTCCGCCATACGTCAGATTTTCATTCCAAACAAAACAAAAGCACGTGCCATTTGACGTTTATCGATATTATTTACAACGTCTTAAACTAGTTTTTGCAATATAATTATAGACGTTTTGCAGTGAAAACAGTTTATTTCAATTTGTGTGTTGGGCTTACGCGTAAAAACTTGAAAACAACTATATGTAATTATAATTATATTTCAGAGGTTAGGTTAAAACGTCAGAAAGCACGTGGCTTTGTTTTGTTTGGAATGAAAATGTGACGTTTGTGACTTGCCACTTATCTCCCGAATGTAAGTGATGGTCGTGGTTCAGTACGAAATGGTCAGAGTTTTTGTTCGAATTCAAGCGGACCCTTTTTCTTCAAAAGTTTGTTGTAATTTACAAATTTAAAGAAATTTTGAATTCAATGTGTTGTGTCCGGTGTACCGTCATAGATATATTTTTTAAAGAAAATTCGCGATTACTAATAAAAATAAGGAAATAACAAGCTAAACGGTGGATACGTGTGCATTGCCAAAACCTAGTTGGGATTAAATGAAAACCACTAATCCCTGAGCCCAGAGGTCGTCGGCGTAGAGGTTGGCGTCACTGTTTGTCAGCTGGGATTGCCCACTGAAAATTATATCGGTGGTATTGCCTTGCACATTGCACTCAGTGTTGCCAACACTACCGAAATGATACATAATTCTACCGAAATTTCATTTTTTTAATTATGCAGTTAAGAAATAACCGGAAATTGCGCACAGATCATAATTCGTAACGCCTTTGCGTTTTTCCTTTTTTCTTTAGAAACTCGTATGGTATCATTTTAGTGCAGCGGTACAATTATAGTTATGTAAAAAAACCTAGAACCAAATCAAAACGAAGCCACCCTGCACCGCGATTCGGCGACACCTTTGCGGCGATGGTTTTATCAGGCGCACCGCCGCCGGTGTCAAAAAGACGCCGCGTCGCCAATGTTTTTGTTTCGGCTAGTGCCGTTCGCAATTATTCTAAAAACTACGTTGGTTACTTTCCGGAAGATTCCTACTCATTGTTTTCCTGTTTAAAACAGAATCTACCGAAATCTACCGAAATTTGGCAACCAAGCTTCCGAAATATTTACGACTGGGCAACACTGATAGCACATGTTCTGTTGTCTGTTCCTGTGTTCGTTTCCGTTGGCTTTTTGTGCTGACGTAAGAAAGTAATGGTGGATATTTTCTCAAATAATTATTTTTGTTTACGGGGTGTTATTGTTTAAAAAAATTGTAATTCTTTAAAACATTAATTCATTCAGAACCTACGTGGTGTGGATTAGATCATATTAAGTTCAAGAATTCTGTAGAACATGTCTCAATTTATGTGCAAACGTAAGTCATACGATTACGATTCCGAATCTTCATCTTCCGAAGAAAATGAGAATTTTGCGTCCGTGAACGTTCCTTCAGTAAAACGTTTTAAGTTAAGTACTGAATCGGAAAATAAAAATTCTAGTTTTTCATCCGCTTTGAATCAAAATTTTCAGAAAAATAAGTTGCATCATATTGAAATTGCACAGAGTAATGGAGGGCTGTCACAACGCAGGCCAAAGAGGATTCCAAAATGTTTTTCAAAGAATGCATTAATGGCAAGAGAAAACCGGCTGAAGAAGAAAATGTACATAGAAAGCTTGGAAAAGGAGGTAAACGTTCTTAAAAATGAGAACCAGAAGTTCAATACTGTTATCGAAAATCAGTCTTTTTTCATCACCGAGCTCAAAAATGAAATCAAATATCTGAAGAGTGTGCTTGCTAATAGTGCAGATATTAGCAAATTGGTTAAGAGCATACATCATAATACTGGTAGGTATCATATAAGTTCTTGAGTTAATTTTATTGACTTTACCATATCGTACACTGCTTACGCTACTTTTAAATAATGATTTTATTTAAGTAATGGCCCATTTAGACATAATTTTTGTTAGCAAGCCAAGTATTAACTGCTTTATAGAGCTAAAAAGGGAGGATGTAGAAACCTGGTATTTGTATGAATATGTTCCAAGGGGGGTATTGGTACTGCTCTCTTTTATTGCATTCACACACAACATATTAAAACACCTTTGAGGGTCCACGTTGGACGGGCTCACAATGTTTGAAATTCGTTGCCGATTGTTCAACGCCAAACCGCGATGTGTTTTATTTAACCTTCGTAATTGAAAATCTGTCAATGTACCGGCACAGTTAATGTCCATGAAGTATTTCTGGTATCAAGTTTTCAGAGTTTTCCCAACATGTGCATTAGAGAATAAAGTTGGTAGACTGAAGCCTTGCAAATTATGGTCTGAAGTATTATAAATTATATGAATAGACTCTTTAAATATAAATAGAGAGATGCTGCATATTCAATATGGCAAAACATCTTTTAGTATTTTACAATTTTACATAATACAGCTGTACTTTATATCGGGTTATTCTGGAATTTAGGGCAGACTTACATAAACCTCAGCAGCGCTATGTAGAATTTTTCTGTTGATTATTTAAATTTTTAACAATTGCGCATTAAAGAGGATGTGCTATTTGGTATATTGGTATCAATTATTAAAATTTGAATCGTGCAAACAGAAAAATTAAATAATCCCCAAAGGATAAAAGATGTTTTGTCGTGCTAGAATGACCCGACTGCGACAGGTGACCGTGGTAAATTCCACTCTTAAGTTAACACAATTTTTATCTTATATTACAACATCATTTTAAAAACCAACTTTTGTTTCAGGTATGCTAGCGTCCTCTTCTTTGGGTGATTCATCTACTTTAAAAAACAATTATGTTCCAAAGTTTAAACCTCCAGTGGCTCGAAAAACAGCACATCCTTGGGAAGAAAACACTGACTACCCTAACTTTCCTTCACCTATTTCAAATCCTAGTTCTGTTTGCAATTCAAATGACGAATTTCCATTGCCAGAACATGATGATAGCCTAGTTAATATGTCTGATTTTGCAAGCTTATCAGACATATTGGAAATTGATGAATTGAATGAATTACCGACATTCGATGAATATAAACTCAGTAACAGCATCCCTATTGAAGAACACTGTTACACCCAAAATAACGAAAGCGCAATTGGAAGTGTAAATGAAGATGATGTTGGAGTGTGCTTGCATGTTTCTAAGCACAGAGTATCCCTGGAATTCTGTTCTTCGTGCAGTGAATCGGCAACTGATACCTGGAAAAGGATGGACGGAACTAATATTGAGTAAAATGTCTGTATCAATTTTATGGTGTTTATTTTAAATTAAATTTATAATTTTGTTATTTAACTCTTTCCTTACAATTAGGGTAGTAAATGTAAATTGAGGATATAGTTAGACTTTCCGATTTTTGATTACAGTATTCTATTTTGTATTTTTACGTTTTCAGGAATTGGTGATCAGTGGAGAAAGGCTATTACCTATTACCTTCCAACTCTAGCATCTTAAAAAGGTGTGGTAATTCCCCATTTTAAGGGTCAACCTTTGAATGTAAATATAATCACGCAAACATTATTTTGCTGTTTTGAGGTCATCAAAATTTTGATGGTCTTAATATTCTAATAAGTAAGACACCAAATAATTCGTTAGAGAAAGGTGTATCACTCCATAGTTTTCCTCTGCAATTATTTAACTTTGCGGTTAAATTGTTCACTTGTAATGAATTTTTAAATAAGGGACACAGTGGCGTCTCCTGAACTCAAATGTAGGGTGTGCGGTGTGTAGGTCACAATGGCGGCTCATTTCTTTAGAGGATTCTTTTTGATAGTGTCGCACAGTTTTCCAAAACTGAAAATTTTCAGCGGCTCCTAAACCTAGCCTAAACCGGGGCCTAAACCTAACATAATAGAAAATAGAGTGTAGATTTACACATCACCTATTATAGTTAAGAGGTACTGCAGTGGCGCGACACATTTTATTTTGGTGTGTTGTTTGCCAATAGCCTTATTTCCCACGCATTAAATAAAAAAATAAAAGTAAATTATCAAAAAAATTACTTTAATGTTCTTTAAGGGACCCTCGTCTTAATGTATGTACATAAGTAACTAAATGAGAAACAGAATAACAAAACAAAATAAATTCTTCCGCATAAAATAATTAACAGGTAATTAAAATTTCAATATTTTTAAAATAATAGTATTCCTAAAAAAGGAAAATGAAAACGGAAAATAAAATTTCTTTTCAAATTCAACTCATAAATTTAAATCAAAAAAATGCTCCGACAATATGGGGACAGTAAAATTCTTTGTAAAAAAATTCTAAACGTCGATCAGTACTTAATGAAACCTACCCAGATACTAGACCAACTAGACAGAGAACAGCAAACAAGCAATGGCTTAAGTAAATTATTGCTGAGAGCGATTTTTTTACAGCTCACCGGGAACGCTGTGAAAGCTACTGCCGAGCGCACAAAGTAGTGTTGGGAATAATCGAGATGCAATAATCGAATTAATCGATTATTAAAATATCTCGAGATAATCGATTATTCATTTGGAAATTAGTAGTACTAATATTAGTAGTTGCCGTTGCCGATTATGATAGCAAATTTGCCAGCAACCAGCTTCATTTAATAATCGAGTACGGAAAATAATCGAACGGCATCACGAGAGTAGGTGGCTCGTTCTCGTTAGTAGTCAACTTCGATGAGACAAAAGACAATTCATAATCGAGCAGTTTTCTGACCCATTCAGGGACTGCTAGACGTTTAAAAGGATGGTTTTTGTTTTGTAGGTGGGCGAGCGGATTTCAACTTTAGGTATAGTGCCGTAGTAGGAAAATTACAAAATAGGTACATGCTATTTACCAACGCTTCATGCATTATCTACTGGATTGTCCATAATAAAACAGTATATACTTATTTAGAATTTTAATAATATTCAATAGACGCCGACGCCGGCAAATAACAAAGCCCTGATTTATAGCGTTTTTTCTGTATCAATATAAAGAACACTATAGATATAGCAAATGCCCGAGCAAATGTGAACATAAATTTTATTGGTAAATAAACAAGAAATAGAAAGTCTGAACCCTCAATCAGTGATTAGACTTAAAAACTACTCCTACTAATATTAGTAGTTACTAATATCTCGATTATTAAATTCTCTCGATTACTGATATCTCGATTATTAAAATATCTCGATTATTCCCATCACTAGCACAAAGTAGTGGGAATGGCTATCGTTTGACGCTTATTCTTTCGTGCATCTTTGACTGGCGGGCGTTCGGGATTTGGAAAGCACAACCTACCTCATTAGCAGTTACTTGTACCCGTGGAAGCGGTAGCAGCACTATGGTCTGCTACAGACTTCAGTCCAAATTACTATTTGACCGATATAAGTACAATGAATCGTAAATAAAAATTATATTTATTAAAGAATTATTTATTGAAGAATTATAATTTATTCAATTATTTTAGGGTGTGCGGTGCACAACTAGCTCATTAGGAGAAATCGCCACTGAAGGGACAGTTGAACATGCATTGAAAACAATAAATTACTGTCGCAGTGAGTTATACGAAACTGTCTGCTGTTGAAAGATTAATTGAAAAATTAATTCTTGCTTTAAAAAAATAGCCCTCGAGCCAGGGAAATAAAATATTCAACTTCAATTTTGAAACCCCTAGTGCATATTTTTAAAATGGTGTTAAATGGTTAAAAACATGAGGAATAATGAAATACGCCATTTACGCTTTTTAAATTAAATTTTTAGTAAGATAGAATGCAAATTCAAATTTTGCTTCCAAAGATTCTCTTGGTGCAATTTCGTACCTACGTTTTGTTCGCTGATTTATATTATTTACATTCACTGGAGTAGACCCTCTCAAATTACTCTGTTTCTGGACAAATATGATTCTCTTATAAGGTCAAATCATCGGCTTCTTTTCATTAACAACTTTAATTTGAAGTTCATATGTTTCATTTCCTTTTAAAGTTTTTACAGACTTCCAGAATTTGACCATGGAATTTTAAGGGCAAACTCCTTGACAGAAACTGACAAAATCATTGCCATCATCATCAGCAGAAGCCATTGTCTTTTAAACGTAAAGGAATGCAGAAAGTTTCTCTGCAATAATTTTTTGCTTGGTAAGATATGTCGATCAAATTTCTCTGGTTCATTAAGGTTGCCATACTATTTATTGGCAAGAAGAATAATTATGAATATCCGTTGCAGATCTCGATCAATCTTAAAGCTTTAACTACCAAATCTGGACCAGTGGTGGTTGACCTTTCGAGACACAAAGGAATAGTTTGCCACATACTAGAGTCAGAGATAGGAATAAAAAGAGGTAGGGGTAGGCCCAGATTAGACTACTGCTCTCAAATAGTTAGGGATGTAGGATATTCAACTTTTGGGGAAATGCGAAGGTTAACTCAGGATAGGAAAAGTTGAGGTATGCGTCCAACCAGTCTTCGGACTGAGAACTTGATGATAAACTACCATTTCTAGTGCTTGCCATTGTGCCTGCTTTAGTTCTTTGTTGAACTTGGTATTTCATTTTTTTCGCGAACAATTTTGTGATTTTTATCAATGGGGAATAATCTGCATCACATAATCTACCGTTTTGTCACAAAATGTCAAAAGCGCATGGTCTAAATGCATAGAAACTACATTGAAAGATTAAATACTTCAAGAGCTGCCGTCAGCGTCCTCTATCACCACCACAGAGTTGGTCCGACAATTTCATATGCTCTGTATGTGTGTATGTACCTACAAAATCGATTTTATTAACTTATAATACACTTTCTCAATAATTTATTGAACATTAAATGAGGAATGACCAAATTATACATTCAAAGGATCAATAATACTGGGGGCAGTGGTAATACCACTAAAAGATGTTATTTTGTCGTAACTAAAACTATCGATTAAATTAATTTAAATTGCCTGAGAAATTACATCTAGGATTAAAAAACTCAAAAAACGTATCACTATGTCAATGAAAAATTATATTCTAGTAACAATAAAACAATATTAAAGTGACGGGCCCAAGAAAACATTTCAATGCCTCCCTGTCATTCGTATTTTAACTGTACAGCGGACACTATTAGACTAGAGATAGGGTAACATGTACAGTCAAATAGTAGATTTTGATGTAAAATAAAAAAGCAGTGAAAAAACATACAGCTCTAAGTATTTAAAACAATGCGTTCTGGATGCTTATCTTTTATTTAACTTAAGTTGGTAGTATTAGTTGGCCTCTAAATTTTGAACACTCTGTAGGTAGGTAGAAATTGGACTACCACTAGTCAGAATTTGGTAGTTAAAGCCTTAAAATTGGTCGAAGTCTGCAATTTTAAACAGTTATGCAAGCACCAAAGTTTTCAAAAAATTCGAAGTGCCTCAAAAGCAGTTAACTTTTGAAATATTGACGTACTAACAAAGTTGCTTTAAAAACATACGCAGAACTCAAAAACTAAATTAAAAGTACAGTGCAAACTTTTCAGGGAACGAACTGTCGCTTATGGGGCTTTCTCTTTCTCTATTAAACGGACATCTCCCATAAACGGACACAAAATCGGTGACCATTGGTGTCCGCTTAAGAGAGGTTTCACTGTATACCATTCTATGGTGCTGCCCCCAGCACTCTTTGCCTGCATTTTGTTCGAGAACTGGACTTCGAAAAATTTTAGTAATTTTTTTTTTCAATTTAAAACCATCTAATAAATTGAAAATAGTTTAGCTTAATCAAATGGCACGAACAATACCAAAAAATGAAATTACGAGAGTCGTGAATTTCCAATTTTCCCGTAACTGATTTTTTTTATAAAACTGCAGATATGTTGTAGGATGGCAACATTACTTGTACCAGAGAAATTTGGTCACTATATGAAAGTTATTCGTATTGCTCTACAATCCTCCTTCTTGAAAAGACCATAATTGCTGTGATGGACAATTGAGTAGATGGTCATAGTGACTTTTTCATATTTGTAGTCAACGAATCTGCCCTCAAATTTCGGTGTTCGAATTCTGGGTCACCTGTATTAGTATTTTAATCCAGAAACATGGTAGCCTTTGTTAGTTTTTATATTACCAGATATTTTCACGAAACGATTTGATTTCAGTCTCTGGCTGAAGGACTGGTGCAGAATCGAGTTCATAACGGGTTGAGTATTAGTAATGACAATGTATCGTTCCTTTTATAAAAGTGTTTGGGTTTCCTTAGTTTTCCGAATTGGTTGTTGAAACTTGAATTTTGTACTAAACAATTTGTGTTTTGAGTTTCAGCAAGGGGCGATGCAGGTTGCGGCAGGGTTAGTTGCAGGTATGGTTAGGAAAGTGTAAGGAAAGAGTAATGTGTTGTATGTGTTATATGCTACTAATAGTTACATAATGGTATGTATTAATAAAGTTCATGATCTGTTATTTTTAGTAATTTTCCATTTTAAATAAAGACTGTTTATTTAGTGTATATGAATTTAATTCTAAATCGAAAAGCGAACTATTTAGTACATAATAATATGCAACTTTTGAAAATTGTTATATGTTTGTTAAACTTCAGCGTGTTGAAATTGATACAAAATATGAATTTAATACTGTTGCATAAAGCTATACATATTTACATCCAATGCGATACTAGCGCAATTCAAAATCCTATTGCCAATTCTGCTAGAAACTTCGAAGTCGAATTTGGTGTAATAGATATTGTTAACAATAGGGAGGTATTAGGAAGAGCTCGGGGAAAGTGAAAGGTATGGAAGACATTAAAGAATAGGAGACACGAACGAATAGTTCGCGACATACTGAAGTCAAAGATAGGAATAAAGAGGTAGGGGTAGGCCTAGATTAAATTACTGCTCTCAAATAGTTAGAGTTATAGGATGTTCTACTTTTAGGGAAATGCGTAGGTTGGCTCAGGATAGAAAATGATGGAGGTACGCGTCAAACCAGTCTTCGGACTGAAAACCTTATGATGGATAGGTTAGCTCAGGATAGGAAAGGATGGTGGTAGTACGCGTCCAACCAGACTGAACTGAGAACTTGATAACTTGAAAACGAGTAAAAATCGGATAACAATATTTGAGTTTTTTTAGGAGTAGAATAAACCGCCGGAATTTGCCAGACTTGCAGTAAAGAGTAAAGTTGTATTAAAATTAGGACGTGGCAATAAAAATGCCCAGTAGACAGATTTTACGGTGTTGTCAGATTAAGGGCGAATATAGCACCGAATTGTTTGTTATTGTTGGACTAAACGTACCTGTGATTTGCGAAACGAATCTCTGGATCAAATCGGCTGGGAGATATCCCGCGCAGCTTTAGCTCCTCCCCTGATCCCTTCCAGTTTTAATGCTACTCTACCTACTATATTATTTACACAGACTTGTATTCGGGACCTAAGTGCCTCCGTCATACGTCTAATTTTCTACTACTGTAGTAGGCCCTGATTCTAACCTATTTCCTATACTGTACGCCTGACCCTGAAGCAAGTATTTTAATGGTAGCTTTTAGGCAGTAAATAGCAAATAAAATATTAGGTATTACCTTCTTTAGGTTATGAATTAGTCTGTTTTCGGCAGATACTCTACTTTAAAATTAGTGCTGTTACAGGGTTGCCACTTTTCTGGAAAACCTGGAAATGTCAGGGAATTTAGAAATTTCAAAAATGTCAAGGAAACGTCAGGGAATTCTGTAAAGAGTCATGGAAATTTGCAATATTCTACTTAAAGTCATGGAATTGAATAAACTTCGTATTTTTCTGTTTTAAAATTCGCGCTACTAATGATGCATTAAAATAAATAATTTGTATTTTTAGTCAATATAATATAATGAATACGGTCCTGTTGCCCGATCTGTTGAATATAATAGGTATATGGTTGAATCACATTTCGGCTCTGTCCTCTATTGCGCCAACACCTATCACGCAGAAGAAGCGCGCATCACATCGCATGTCATGGAATATTACAAATTTGGTCAGGGAAAACCTGGAAAAGTCGGGGAATCCCAAATGAGAAATGTGGCGGCAACCCTGTGTTAATACTGTTATCCAATACGTATAATGTAATTTAAGAGCAGAATTATTATTTATAGCAACCAATTCTTCAATTTATTCAATGCAATAAAACAGAGTTTTGAACCATTTCATTCTTTTGGATATTGGATTGGATTATGCATTTCATGTTCCTGCACTGCAACTTTTTATAGGCCACTACTAAACAATTATGTGAATACCTCCCTAACTGCTGTCTATGCTCTTTGTAATTAAATGTATCTCCATCAGCACCACGAATTGAATAAAATTAATTAAACACGCATTAATTTATCAAAATACGATGGAATTTTAGAATATTTTCGGTCCCAAACATCATACCATCTGACCATCACACGTTAAACAAAGACAAACACGAACACCACAACAATTTAGCCTTTCTCACTAGACCTAGATAAAATCACTAAAAATGAGCTTAACATGGCGGCCCAGGTTTGTGGCGGCAATCAGTAGTAGAGTACCTACGTAACAAACACGTCACTGTCACAGAATATGTTGAATATTTGCAAGAGAAGAGGCAATCTTTCCCCTGCCCTCATTTTTATGCTAATCAATTTCGCACACTGGGACCAAAGTATTTTACCTACTGCAACCATTACAAATTACAAAACTATTTCGGGCTACACGAGCAGCGGTAGATAAATGAGTAGAAAGCTATTTATTAATTATTACGTAATAAATAATTTAAAATGAACGAAAGTAGGTATTAAGTTAAAGGTACAAGCTATAAGGTATAAAGTGTGTAACAAAATATTGGCAGAAATTAAAAACTATGGACGTTGTGTATATGCAGACAGGAATAAATATGAACCAAAAATATATGAAAACTTGGCAGACGTCCATTAATATTTAAGAAACAAACTGAACCTGCTAAAACTAAAAGTGCCGTGGTCAGTTCCCAGTTAGAACTCGTCCGCTCACACAAGAGCACGTTTTTTTAAATTTGACGGGCTCGAAAAGTGCGTGCGCAATGAACGAAGCTCCAGTTTCTTGTTTACCAAACAGTAGTAAAATGTCAAAGGCAAAGAGGGTTTTAGAAGAAGCTCGGGAAATTAAAAATCCTGAGCTTGATTTGGCTGATAAGGGTGTAGCCACTTTTGAGGAGATGCCCGGTTTGCGTAAGTAGCTAATTCATCTTTCTCGTTTATGCTATATTACCAAATTTGGTAAGTTGTTAAACGAGTGCATGTAAAAGTGGGCGGGGCGTTTCGCTGTCAGTATGTTTGGTTTTGATGTTCTCATGTATGACGAAAAGTACCTATTTTTCACAATAAAATACATTTTTTTTCGCTTATTAGGATGCTAAATTTATTATAATATAAGACAAGATTATTGACAGAATTAGTTTACCTACAGCAAAGATAATGCACCATACAAATTACTTATTACTTATTTTTTCGAAAACATAGGTACTAAATTCAATTATCACTCATACCTACGTATATGCTCTAAAATTCTACCATTAGTAGATCAGTGTGTAAATAAAATAAATATGTGCCCTTTTAGAAAGTACATAAATGAAACTGTTAATCGAAATCATCAAAAAGCAATTGAATAAAATAACTGGGACGCTGCTTGCTACATTAGTATTATTAAAATTTAAAAATCTGTCCTTGTATTAACAAAAAAATTTAATATATTATATTGCGTATACTACAATTTCTTTCAAGTACAGTATGCGCCAAAATGTACAGTACTGAAGTATATTACTTATTACTTATACATTATTATTATTATTATTTCTATAGAATACATGTTCAAAATGTGCGCCATTGTGCTGTAGGCACTGTTCATAACGGTCACGCAGATTTTCAAACATATTTATACATTATTATTATTATTATTTCTATAGAATACATGTTCAAAATGTGCGCCATTGCGCTGTAGGCACTGTTCATAACGGTCACGCAGATTTTCAAACATATTCGAGAACACAGGTTGCTGAATATTCCGTCACTAACTTGAAACTTTGCCATTTCCGTACGAGCGAAAATAATGTTCAACAATAAACACTTTTTCCTCAGTCGTGAGACCCATTCTCAACTATAACATCACACAACGACATTCTTTGCACTACTAAAAACACATAACACTGCTACAGTTAAACGTCAAAAAGCAGACATGCGCATAGCAGTGGCGCGCAATTCAGTACTGTATATTTTGGCGCATACCGTACTTGGTTAGTAGGCGACAGCTGCAGTGGTCTCGATGGGTAGGTAGGTAGGCTTATCGAGTTCCTAACCCTATGTGCTCGATGTAGGTGTTTTTACATTTTTCTTTTTTGATAAAGGGTATTCAATCTGGTAATCCCATCCGGTCAAGTTTGCAGGCATATGAAGTATCATTGCACTAAGTCAATTCCATATTACTCAACCCTCATATTTCGTCTTTCGCTGCTGTGGCTCATATTTTTTCTAAGACTAAATGAACTCATTCACAGCAAATCGTTGGGGTTTTATGCTCAACTATTAAGAGAACTCTAAAGAATATAGAACTATTAAATACACACTCGCGGCACGGATGTCTATAGAGGCGGTGCACTTAATAAACTTCATTCATAACATTATTTGGTTAAATGTTTGAATACAATATTTAACACATCATGTGTTCATAATAAATGTATATTGACAGTACTGAAATAGTGTACCGATGCACTAGCCACGGGGAAAATTTCAATAATACTGGCAAAAAGTAAAATTATAAATAACCATTAAATGCAATGGAAGCTTCCTTTAAATTTAAACGCTTCTGAAAAACTGAACGATATTTTAAACAAACCTGTCCAAAGGAAGCTGGACGTTGGCACGTTGGTAAAAAATATTAACCGCCATGAAATTATAGAGTGTAAGATTGATAAAGTAATTCTCATGCATTTTTTTCCAGTGAACATGTTTAACATAACACGCCTCACACTAAGTCACAATAAAATAAAAGGTATGTATAAATAAAAAAATTAATATAGGTACTCAAGTAAAGCAAAAATTAATTTTATAGTAATACCACCTGGCCTGGCAAACTTAACAAATCTGGAGATATTAAATTTTGCAAATAACCAAATTGAAGAACTTCCACAATCTTTGTCTTCTATGCCAAAACTTCGGATATTAAATTTATCCATCAACCGATTATATGGATTACCCAGAGGATTTGGCAGCTTTCCTGTTCTAGAAGTCCTAGATTTAACGTACAACAATTTAAATGAGAAAACATTGCCCGGAAATTTCTTCCTGATGGGTATGTGTAAGTTACAGACCGTAAACTTAAGAAGATGCGCATTTTAGCTGCTTTCGTTTTACTGCTTTTTCATTTACAGACTATTTGTTAAGCACACTATACTTGTAGGAGTATACATTTCCAGAAACGATGCTATAAATTTTCTTTGATTCATATATAATAATATTTCATTGTCAAATGTTTTTCTGAATCTTAACTTCCAACCATTTTTTTCAGAAACTCTTCGTGCCTTATATCTTGGAGACAATGATTTTGAGTATTTACCTGCAGATATAAAAAATCTAAAAAATTTACAAATAGTGCGTATAATAGGTAATATGTAATGAAAAATTATTTAAGTGTCATTGAATTTTAGTTAGCATTGCGAGAAAATGATTTGATAGAGTTGCCAAAAGAAATTGGAGAATTGAGTCGTCTACGAGAACTCCATGTTCAGGGCAACCGATTGACAATTTTACCTCCAGAAATTGGAAATCTAGATATGACGAGCAACAAGGCAGTATTTAAATTCGAAGGAAATGAGTGGGTAACGCCCATTGCAGATCAGTTGGAAGTTGGTATTGGACATCTAATGGAATATCTCAGAAGTGAAACTTATCGCATGTGAGTAAAATTCGTAAATAAGAGACTTAATATAAGTTTCTAAAAATTACTTGCAGTAGTGTGTACTGGTTGTCGACTTTCCAAAATAAATTTAATTTCTGTCATTTATATTTTGCTTTCGTGAGCTCGCACATCTCACCACTATAAGTTTCCTGTTGATGACATCTTAACCATTCCCTTTGGTAATGGACTATCCCTACCCTTATAAGTTTCTACCGGACTAACTACCCGTGGACTAATTAAATACATACGTGAAAGGCCATCAAATAACACTCTGAATAGTTTATTCAGTAAATAATGAAACTTAAATTAATGGTTTAACTAATTTATTTAAAAATGTATTGAAATTTTATATAAATGATTTTCCAATAGTACGCATCGGATTTTTAGGTTATGTTTGCCATGTGCTAAGTACTAACCTGATCGATGATTGGACTCCACATCTGTCATCCGTAGGCCATTCCAATTTTAGTCATGGAATGTGCATATCCTTCAAAGTTATAAATTCATGTTCTGTAAAAGACACATTTTGCAAAATTGATGATTGTATCAGTCCACAGAGAAAACAATTCCCATTACAGTGCATAAATTTGAAAGAGTTGGGTCTGTTAAAGATGTAAAGGCACCTGTGCATGCTCGTTCATGTCGTTCAGGTGAAAATATTGCCTCGGTTGGCGAAAGTGTTGCCGAAGAACCAAGAATGTTAATTTCACACCATTCGCAGCAATTGAGTATTACCAAGACCATCACATACTGAATTTTAAGAAAAGATTTGTCTCTGCACTCGTAGAAGATTAAGATTTTTTAATTTGTCTGTTTTATTCAAAAATTGAATTCGGTAGGTCAGGTCAGTTCTTATTGGAAAATCTTTAGATATCACTTTCAAGAGGAACCATTAACATCGGTCCAACATTTTTATTGTCGAACTGTTAAGTAGTTGACTTTACATTAAACAAATGGTTCCTGGTTTGGGGGTCTTTTAATGCCAGTTCACGATGGATGTAATTCCTAAAATGAACGTAAACATTCCAGTCTCGTTCGTTATCGGAATTAACCCGCAATCTTTTTAGATAAATTAAGTGTCAGCAGGCTCAAGCACTGTTGGTTTCTGTAAGAATTACTCGCACATTTTGTGTAAACACTAAATGTAAAAACTATGGTTTTGTAAAAATTACGTTTGCGAATGTGTTACTTACATTTTATGGTTGCATCCATTGTGATTTGGCACTTGAATTTTAATGTTAGTATAGTATTCAGGAAAGGCCTTTTTGACCGCTCTGTAGGTACGAAGAAACAATAAATAATTTGAAGCCAGTAGCTCGCCTCCAATTCATTCAAATTCAAAATTACGAAAAATGCGGACCTTTTTCATCCTTTCTGCGAGTGTGATGGTTTAAGTTTCAACATTGTAATACTACTATCTACACTTTGTTTTGGTTCCCAATGTTTTTTGTATTATTTCTTGTACCGGGTGTCCAAATAAGAAAGGATGCCGGCCATATCTAAGGAACCGTTCATGGTACAGCTATGGGAAAGGAAAAATAATAATAAAAGTGGCCAAGAGAAATCGCTGGAAATTATTTTCAAGTTTCTAAGTTTGCTGCTAGAGGGCGTAATAGTCATAGTCGACAAGAAAAACATGGTTTTCTCTAAAATATACCCATATAAAGTGGATCAAAAATACGAATATTGCAATCTTGAATATATTTTGCATAATTTTGGTTTACCACTTCTTGCTCTAACTCATCAAATAGCAGCGGAGGGGGAAGGGGAGCATCTGGTTGTGGAGATGCTTGTAACTTCGGTTTGATTTAACCGAATTTAGCAAACTTAGTCTCGTTGAAAAGAGCTATCTTCCTTTAATCAGATACTTATGTAATTTAAGTCATTTTTATTCTGTAGTGATCGCTAGAGGGCGTTGTTTGAAAGATCAGCAAACTTTTCAGATTTTTTTGAAAATTTTAAATGGAACGGTATAATAATCATAAATTAATTAAAAAGAGGACAAAATAACTAGAAAAACAGTGAAAACCACAAATTGATATCTTTTTTCTAACCGGAGATATGGACAAAAGAGTTTTAGAGGGGGAGGACGGGTTAATTACTAACCTTTATACGTGCTACTGAATTTAAAAGACATTTTGAAAATACATATCATAATCATTAAAATTATATGTTGCTTCTTCGTGGCCATTTTAAATGTGGAAATGACCAATTTTTAAAGCAAAAACCTAAAATACCTATGTGTTAGGTATCAAAATATACTCTTGTAAATTGCAATATTTATTATGAATTCTTAAGAAGATAACCCCACACGCCAAAAGACAGTGACACATATTTCGCTGACAAAGTCAGCGTCCTCAGGGGTGTACTGTGTAACTGTCTTTTGGCGTGTGAGGTTAACCTATTAAGAATTCATAGTAAATTTACGCCAAAGTTACTGATCCAACCACTGTGTGCTCAATATATTTATAAAACAAGTTGGCATTGAAACAAAAAAATTCAGCACAATGTCAAGTGTTTGATATCTTAAATTTTCAGAAGATGGGAGACTTTCTTCAAACTATAGTAAAAGCTATTTTATCATATTTGTATAATTTTTATATTGGCACCAAAGCATACACAAGTTTATCACTACTACATAATAAATGCAAATGTTGAACCGGGTGTTACCAACAATTTTTGCCCCCATTCTCCCAATCCTAACACTAATTTGTTTATTTATATCTCCGGTTAGAAAAAAGATATCAATGCGCGGTTTTCACTATTCCTTTCATCATTCTATCCTCTTTTTAACTAGGTTATAATTATTATATCATTCCATTTAAAATTTTCAAGAAATTTTGAAAAGTTTGCTGGCTTTTCAAACAGCGCCCCCTAGCGATCACTACAGAACTAAAGTAACTTAGCTCATAAAATCATATAATTAACCAATCAACGAGACCAAGTTTGCCAAATTATGTTGAACCAAACCGAAGTTACAAGCATATTCACAATCAATCGTTCCCCATCCCCCTCCGCTGCTATTTGATGAGCTAGAGCAAGAAGTGGTAAACCAAAATTATACAAAATATATTCAAGATTACAATATTCGTATTTTTGATCTACTTTATCTGGGTATATTTTAGAGAAAACCATGTTTTTCTTGTCGACTATGACTATTACGCCCTCTAGCAACAAACTTAGAAACTTGAAAATAATTTCCAACGATTTCTCTTGGCCCCTTTTATTATTATTTTTTTTTCCCATAACTCTACCATGAACGGTTCCTTAGATATGGCCGGCATCCTTTCTTATTTGGACACCCGGTACATTGTGAACAGAAAATTGTAGACATGCAATAATCCCAACTTCAATTTCTTTGATTTGTATTTCTTTTACAGATTGCATGCTCGATATTTGACAAATAAACCGCCTATTCCACCACCATGTGTTGATAAAGCAAAGAAAATATCACGGATTCGTTAACATTCATAGACATAACTGATTTTAAAATTGGTGCTTAAAACTGCCTTATTTTTCAAGTATTTTTTAATAATTTGTAAATAACAACCGTTATTAATTGAAGTATTTCAACTTATATGTAGATTTAGGTACATAGATATTTTATTATTTATATACTACATGACAACTTATTGTAATCTTTTATTTATTTTTTAATAAACAATAACAAGTCCATGGAATAATTATCTTACTTTGTTTACTGACATTTAAAATGTCAGAAACTGATGGTATGTTAAAGCAAATAAGCAACGAAAGTGTAGATCAACGCCAAAAAGATACCAAAGAATTTGTAATTACCGATTTGTTGCTAGAATTAACAAAAACACTTAATGAAAAAGCACAACTTGAATGTGAAAATACATTACTGAAGAATGAAATGTCTGAACTTAAACGGCAGTTAAAAGATTTAGAACATGCAACGAATAAAGAAAAGGTTGCGCTATTAAACGATTTCAATTGCTATCAACGAGAAGCAAACAATAAAGATGTTTGCTTATCAGAGGAAAAAGCTAATCTTCTGGATGAACAAAAGAAATATCTTTTAGAGGTAAATATTGCCTCAAATATGTACGAATTCAAAAAGAATAAAACGACGTTCACATAAAACTACATAGCCGCGAATAGAAGCAGCGCGTCGGTTAGTCATGTAAACACATTTTTCAGCAACTTGCAAGCTATATGTTATACAACATTGAATGTTGCGTTTAAAATGGATAACCAATCTTATCACTGTAGCTATACAACGTGTCCAAGATAAAGATGTCTATTATGGCGATTTCCACAATGGTAATAGATACAGATTTGATTAAATGGGGAAAAATTTGCGTAAGTGTAATTACATTATTTTGCAAGCGAAAAAATTTCAATAATTTTTTTGGTTTTCAAGAAATTCAAAAAACTGAATATTTCGATTTTCTATTACATTTTTTCTGATGTTATTGTCATAGCTAGAACGAAAAAAGAGCACTTCCTTACAGCAACTTTTTGCAGACTATCTCAAGGAAATATCAGTTTTGTCGCCCGACGTTTCGTTCTCAAAAAATCATCATCAACTTAATTTTTTTTAAATACCGTCCTGTTCTTCCGAATACCTATTTCTAAAGTATTTTTAAATCTACGTACACTGTTACATTGTAACAGTTTAATTCCGTTTATAACTAGTTTTGGCAGTCTAAATAATTGTTTTGTGAAAATTTTAAATACGGCCCTGAATTTGAAAGAAGCTAAAGAAAACTCATAATTAATTATAATAAGAAGTGTTTGAACAAATTTCCATTTCTTTCTAAACATAAGTAGCATCTTGCGTAGAACTTAAAACTACAATTATAAACAGAATTAAACTGTCACAAGTGATGTATCAGTGTATGTAGATTTAAAAATACTTTAAAAAAGGCATTCGGAAAAACTCGGCTGTATTTAAAAAAATTAAGTTGTTGATAGTTTTTTGAGAACGAAATGTCGGGCGGCAAAACTGATATTTCTTTGATAGTCTGTAAAAAGTTGCTGTGAGAAAGTCCTCTTCTTTTGTTCTACCCATGATAGTAACATCAGAAAAAATGTAATAGAAAAATATTCCGTTTTTTTTGAGATTTCTTGAAAACCAAAAAAATTATTGAAATTTTTTCTCTTGCAAAATAATGTCCTTTTACTTACGCAAATTTTTCCCCATTTAACCAAATCTGTATCTATTACCATTGTCGAAATCGCCATGATAGACATCTTTATCTTGGACACGTTATATATAGATTTGTTCTGTCTTCATCTACTATAAAATTTAAAAAGTTTCATTAATCGGTTTGAGAATTTAGAAATGAAAATTCCATGAAAACACGCACTGACAATATTGCCTTCAGACAAATTAAATTTATGAACTTGTCTAAATGCAATTTGTTATAGACTGAACAGATACATATAAAGTGCATAAGCGCGATTGATACAATGCCTAGCAGCTTTGATCGAATGCGACAGCGAGACCTTACCTTAACCGTTGACTGATTAATAGTCAATCAACGCCTTAACACTGTGTGATGTTATTTCAGATCAAGGATCTTCATTTTACCAACAGCAAATTAAATGAAACATTACTAAAGAGGGAACAGAAATATTTCAAAGAATTAAATTATCTAGATACTGCTATGACGAAAGCGCAATATGACTATGTAGAGCTAAAAAATGAACTAGGAGAATGTTACGAAAAAAGCAACAAATACAAAGAAAAGCTTAAAAATGCAATAAGAATTATTTATGAACAACAAAATTTTATAGATAAAGGAAAAGTACAGTCCAAAATGTGCGATGAAGAATGTCAGACTGATGTGAACAACTTGTAAGCAGTAACTACATCGTTGAATTCATCTATACTGATGAACAAAAAAAGTGGTGCACTTAGATTTTGCAATAAGTTTGAAGTTCAATAATTTTTGAAGGAAGCAACCGATTTTAATAATTATTTTTTTGCTCTAAAGGGCGACTTTTCTAGATTATTATGATGTATTTTGCTTTTCACTAAAAATTTTTGCTTCTATTGCCTTTAGAAGACCAGTATGTTTTTACGCAAATTTTGATTGACTATAGTGAAATTGTAAGTCTATTATTGAATTCTTACATTAGTCACGTGATACCCCATTTCCTTTTCAATAATCTTCCTTTTATTTCATCTTTTTAGTCCTTGTGTTACCGAAAATGCGACACTTTCGAAGTAACAGTGTAATTCAAGGGGTCAGGGAACTACAAAAGAAAAAACATCGTTATTGAAATGCGTTGAGAAAGAACAACAATTTCGTAAACAACTGTAATTAATAAAGAAAACAACAAATAACAACATGAAAAATAAACTTAAAAAATAAGGTGCAGAACAAGCTGGCTAATGAGTATTTCCTCCTCTGGCATTAATAAGTTTCATACATCTTGGCATGCTTCTAGTCAAATTTGTGATGTTGATTTGAGGAATATTTTCCCATTCTTCTATAAGAGTTGACCACTAACATGTCTCAATTCACCCCATAAATTTTCGATATGATTCATATATCAGGGCTTCTAGCGGGTCACAGCATCAATTAATCCTTTAAAAATTGAGTTACCATCGCTGCATATGTGGTTGTGCATTATCTTGCATCAAAAGGAACCTTCGCCAAGGTAAGGCGCAAATGGGACGTGTTCTTCCAAAATACCCAGTTGCATTATTTAAAGATTGTCATGGTGGTAAATCTACCCTATACCATTAGCGAACCGTCACTAAAACTTTCTCTTTCACAGAATAAACCTTCCCTGTATCTTTCTCCGCACCTTCTCCAAACTCTATGATGCCCATATATTGATCTCAATGAGTCTCAATTCATCAGTGATTAAAATTTGAGACCATTGCAACTCGTTCCAACCAGCATGAACTCTGGCAAAATTGAAACGAGCAACTCGATGGACATTGATGAAGTAATCGCTTGCTATGAAACCGAGGGACTTTATTGGAGTATAATGTAAAAATTAAATAAATAGACTTACAATTTCACTCCATAGTGTCAATCAAACACAAGACTTCTAAAGGCACAATAAGAGAAGCAAACATTTTTAGTGGAAAGCTAAATACATCATAGTCATCTAGAAAAGACGCCCTTTTCAGCAAAAAAATAATTATTAAAATCGATTTCCTGGTTCAAAAGTTATTGAACTTCAAACTTATGGCAAAATCCAGGTGCACCACTTTTTTTCGGTCAGTGTATTGCAGTAATTTCTTTTTTCCAGCTTTCGTCGTACTAATAGTAACACTTTTAACGCAGCCTATGAACTTCAAAAGGAAAGTAATCTGCTGTCCCAACTATACTTTTCAAATATGTTTAATGAGGTCGATTCTCTATTAACTGATGAGAGCAGCATCTAAAAGTAACGTACATACTTTAAAATTGTTTTATTGAAAAAATAATATTTTTTATAAACAATAAATAATACAGCGAAAAACAACCAAAAATTTTAATTCATTTACAAGTCTTTCAGTCCTAAATAAATTAATCTTCATCAGTTGATTCGTCATCTGTTAGATCTAGTTGAGCAAGAGATGATTCGTATTCAAGTATTTCATCGTCACTTAGATGGGAACTGCCTTCAATGAAAGATGCAAACCTGGAAAAGGAATTGCAAAGATGAAACGTGGCGTACTTAAATTATTATATACAGGGTGGCCCGAAATTAGCGTGCAATATTTTACCAGCGTGTTCTGTGGTCAAAAATAAGACAAAAAACTCCTATAAGCGTATACCGAAATATGCTTCGCAATGGAGCTATAGCTTTCTAAAAGAGAAGGCCTGAAGACGTTTCCTTCTAAATATCTTCGAAACAAGTCCAGTTAAAATTATGAAATTTTATGGAATGTGTAAGTACCAAATGCTGAATCTTTTGCTGTAAACATAATTTCTAAAATTTAACAGGGGAGTCCCAAATCTGGGGGTGGTGGAGGTAAGATTTACCCCAACTTTTTTTACAACACGTCGTTTTCAATTTTTCCATAAAAATTTGAAACTTCAGAGTTTTTTGCAAAAAAAATGTGCTCTTGTCTCGTTATGATAGGAGTCACCGTTATCGAGCACAATCGATTTAAAAATTTCGCTGCATGCCCAAAAAATTCCTACAAGAAGTGGAAAACTTCGTTTGTATACTTAAACGAGACAGGAGCACATTTTTTTGCAAAAAAATCTGAAGTTGCAAATTTTTATGGAAAAATTTCCGGAAAAATTGAAAACGACATGTTATGGAAAAAGTTGGGGTAAATCTTACCTCCACCGCCCCCAGATTTGAGACGCCCCTGTTAAATTTTAAAAATTTTGTTTACAGCAAAAGATTCAGCATTTGGTACTTACACATTCCATAAAATTTCATAATTTTAACTGGACTTGTTTCGAAGATATTTAGAAGGAAACGTCTGCAGGCCTTCTCTTTTAGAAAGCTATAGCTCCTTTGCGAAGCATATTTCGGTATACGCTTACAAGAGCTTTTTGTCTTATTATTGACCACAGAACATGCTGGTAAAATATTACACGCTAATTTCCGGCAAATACCCTGCCAGGCATTAATTATACAGGGTGTCCCGAAATTAGAGTGCAATATTTTACCAGCGTGTTCTGTGGTCAAAAATAAGACAAAAAGCTCTTGTAAGCGAATACCGAAATATGCTTCGCAAAGGAGCTATAGCTTTTTAAAAGAGAAGGCCTGAAGACGTTATCTTCTAAATATCTTCGAAACAAGCCCAGTTAAAATTATGAAATTTTATAGAATGTGTAAGTACCAAATACTGAATCTTTTGCTGTAAACATAATTTTTAAAATTTAACAGGGGCGTCTCAAATCTGGGGGCGGTGGAGGTAAGATTTACCCCAACTTTTTCCATAACATGTAGTTTTCAATTTTTCCTGAAATTTTTCCACAAAAATTTGCAACTTCAGAGTTTTTTGCAAAAAAATGTGCTCCTGTCTCGTTGTAAGTATACAAACGAAGTTTTCCACTTCTTGTAGGAATTTTTTGGGCATGCAGGGAAATTTTTAAATCGATTGTGCTCGATAACGGTGCCTCCTATCATAACGAGACAAGAGCACATTTTTTTGCAAAAAACTCTGAAGTTTCAAATTTTTATGAAAAAATTGAAAACGACATGTTGTAAAAAAAGTTGGGGTAAATCTTACCTCCACCACCCCCAGATTTGGGACGCCCCTGTTAAATTTTAGAAATTATGTTTACAGCAAAAGATTCAGTATTTGGTACTTACACATTTCATAAAATTTCATAATTTTAACTGGACTTGTTTCGAAGATATTTAGAAGGAAACGTCTTCAGGCCTTCTCTTTTAGAAAGCTATAGCTCCTTTGCGAAACATATTTCGGTATACGCTTATAAGAGCTTTTCGTCTTATTTTTGACCACAGAACACGCTGGTAAAATATTGCATGCTAATTTCGGGCCACCCTGTATGTGTAGAGTTTATACATAAAAAGCGAAACATCGTGTCAACTCATTAATCGGTCGTACGACACATTCCGTTTTTCATGGTTTGTAACTTTCGTCATGGAATGGATGTTTTGTATAAATAAGTACATATGTGCTGAAGTGATAATATTTAGACATTGTTCTGGGGATCATTGGTTTCCAAATTACAACGCTTTTGATTTTATTGACAATATTGAAGGTAAAACCTACAAAATAACAAAGGTGCCTCAAAAATAATTAGAAACCCTTAGAAGAAAAATTAAAGAAAAAATTAGATTTTTCGCAAATTGTTAAATTAATCAATTAAATTGGACTTAAAATTATGCGTTCAATCATCTTCACAAATACACAAAAATCACCTTGCACATGTACTTGTTGCGGCCAAAAATAAGAAATTAAGAAACCCCGTTTCGACAATTGCCTGATTTTGCCATCATGGCTGCCGTCCTTCAACGATGCAAAATGGTTGTTGTAATAAAGTTATGGAACATTACGTGTCTGCTACAAGGACGTCGCGCAGTTTCTGGTGTGGAAACAAAATTACGCAATTTGCGTGGCAAAGTTTCTAAAATCGTAACAAAGATACGAAACACGAAGCAAAGCTACACTTTTGTAGCTTTCGGTGTCGTAACCGTGACGAAACTGCACGACTTTGGTCACTTTCGTAACTTTGTTTCGCCTTTTGTAGTTTTGTTACTAAAGAGTAACACGACTTTGGTGACTTTCGTAGTTTTGTTACTAAAGAGTAACAAAGCTACAAAAGGCGAAACAAAGTTACGAAAGTCACCAAAGTCGTGCAGTTTCGTCACGGTTACGACACCGAAGTTCCTTTTGTGGCCAAGTCGTAACATCACATAGAAGATGTAACGCGGTTTTCTAGTTGTAACTTTGTTACGTAATTGTAACGACTCAAAATTACCTTTGTTACATAGTTATCGCGAATCGGTAAATTAGTGTTGAAGACATAACAAGTCACATCCATGAAACATTAATTCGTAGCAGTTATGGAACTATGCGTTATGTGTAAAGTTGTAATATTTTTCATCTCAGTTACGTAACGGCGACATCCATGTAATAAATGTTTATACATTGTTACAGAAATGCTAGTAGGGTAGAATATTTTCAGTTAATTACTAGCAATAAGATCCATATAATATATAAAGTACCCTTTCCGGTTTCGATTTTGTTAAATATTTTGTTTAATATACCTTTTACTTTCTGGAGGTGTCCAAACAGGATCAGGATTACATTTAGGATCAGGACTGCAAAAGGAGAGTGTAAGTCCTATTTCAGTGATAAAAATACATCAGGAGAGTGGTATTTGTATGCATAGAACATGGTAAATGTTGAAACATAATTGGAAGTCTTTTACAAATTTAAAATGCACACTCATTGACTTCAAAGTACCCATTTAATAACATATTATGTTACGATTTACATAAAATCCAGAGGAACTAAATGTCTGCCGGTGGTATCACACACACAATTCTGCCAGTCTGTGAAATCATAAGATGTGATTGAGATATTACTTCTATAAGGAAAACAAAAGTTTATTATCACCCTTCAGAAACTAGTAGGCTTGGGAAGATTATATGACCACTATTAGATGCAGAATATTTGCTTATGCAACGGTACCAAATTTCAGATCACTATCTCTAATAGCAAAAAATATATTTCAGATTAAAGAAATTGGCAAATTTCACATTTCTTGTTAGATCTAGTGATCCATGAAATATTTTCGAGATCTGTAAATGTGTGTGAGATGTTCCCATAATTACGCAACTTTTATTCCATTTGACCAACCTTGTATGTATTACGGTTTCAAATATTCCCATAGTGGCCCTTGAATTAGTTGTAACCCTGTATACAGGATGATCTCTAACGAGTACGGCTGTGCAAATCTGGACCGTTCGAACAACTACTCCTCGGGCAAATACCCCGCCAGGCATTGAATTATAGAACTAAATCCAGATTTTTTGTACTACGAGACGTTTCAGACTGCTACCCCATCTAAGATGGCTTTGAAACAATCCTAATTTGTCTCCATGTACGTACGTGCTTTTAAGCAGGTCTTTGTTCAAATATTGCATGTTTTGACTGTGTATGGAAAACCGCAGACCAACTGGTTTCGTCCTTCTGGGACTCATCAGTACGGTGCTTTCCCCCACACACTCAAACCATGCAATTTAATCTTGCTATATATGCTGCCGCGCTCTGGACAGATATCAGCAAGTGACAACTACTTTGAGTAATTATCTGGTATTAAATAGAGGTACTGGACCGTTCGAACAACTACTCCTCGGGCAAATACCCCGCCAGGCATTGAATTATAGAACTAAATCCAGTTGGTCTGCGGTTTTCCATACACATTCAAAACATGCAATATTTGAACATAGATTATATTGATTATATTTAATTATAGATTTTACAATATGATTAATCAAATAATCGATTAATCGAATAATAGATTACTCAAAAAACCAATTAATCGATTATCTGATTAATCGAATAATCAATAAATCAAATTATTGATTAATCGATTAATAGGCTGATCGATTATTTGATTAATCGATTATTTTATTAATCGTTTATTTGATCAATTGTTCACTTGATTAATCTATTATTTAATTAATTAAGCGATTAATTGAATATTTTGTTCCATCGATTAATTAAATGAGTACTTTCTTGTGGTAAGCTATTCTAGAGGTATTATTTTTATTAGGTACTGATTATAAATCATATTATATTGCACAATATGAAGTCTCTGCCTTTAATGCATTAAAGAAAGATTTTATATTGTGTATTATAATTAGTAGAAAGCATAGTAATTGTGAAAACCCAATATGTTCGACAGACTAGGTATTTGATGATTCGATTAACCAAATAATCGCTTAGTCGATTAATCAAACACTTAATCGATTAATTAAACAATCGATGAACTGATAGATCAAACAGTCGATTAATTGACAATCGACTAACTGATTAATCAAATACTCGATTAATCGATCAACCAGGTAATCGATTAGACTCGTAATCGATTAATCAAAAACTCGATCAGTCAATTAACCCTTTCGGGATGGCAGCGGTAAAACGATTGCTGGCTGGCTGGATGGCCGCGGACAGCGCGCAGACCCCGGTCGCTAGCCGTCTTGCGCGCCAAATTATTCGTTCAAAAAAATGTGAAATTTTGTTTTGTTTTCATTATTATTACTTGATCACGAAGCCATTTTCTGAGATCTGAGCAGAAGATACACTCCCAAACGCATAACACACTATACTGCATGATGGAACATGAATGCTGGGAGGAAGTGGAGGGAGATTAAATTAGCCAATAAGCGCCAATTACAGACGTTATTGGTTATCATAATGCCACCCCCACTATCAAACTGCGATCGTTTACAGTCCTAAACCTTCTCTCCAAGCTTCCAACTTTAGTCGTTTCCCGTCTGGTGGGTAAGAAAATTTTTTCAACTCCGGTCCTTCCCATCCCGAAAGGGTTAATCAAGTTATCGGATAATCAAATAATCGAAAAATCGATCAGTCGATTTATCAATTAATCGATTACTTTACAACAATCGATAATCGATTATGAAATGTAATAATCGCACAGGCCTACTAACGAGTGTAACAAACTTCGAGAGTATATAGAACACTTAAAAATATTGTGAAAATCCCTATGTCCAAAAATGGCAACCAAATGAAATTTCTTAAAAAAATGTAATATCTGCTTCTGTCGTTAGTTACTATTTTCAACTGTCTTGTTCTCTTCATGAGAATTTCACGCCAATTCGATATTAAAATCGCTTTGCTGGTACAAAGGATGACTGATAATTTCATTTTTAAAAACACGGACTACGCACCATGTTACACAAAATTATTTCTCTCTTAAATTGCTTTATATGGAAAAAATCAAAGAGATTTTTTTCTTGCAAATAAAACAAATATTCAGATATTTGCAACATATCCTCGACACTGTGTCGAGGATAATCGGACTTTCAATTACCCCTTTATCGTAATGACTCTGGCGGCTGGCAGAATTCTCGGATTGCTTATGTAATATCTTCGGCAGACATATAGCTACTTCGTATTGAATCAAGAAACAGTATTTACTGCTCAAAAGTGAACATTTAACAGTTACCATTTCATTACCATATCTCCCATTTTATTTTGACGGAAACTATAGTTTACCTTTTTACATCTTTTAATTTAAGTGCTGTCTTCCACTGATTGCATTCAGGACTTGAACAGAAAGTTTTAAGTTCTTGCAAAGCTTTTGCAGTTTCTCTTACACCTTGATGGTAATACTCGTCATTTGTTAACAATTTTACCTTAGGTGGGAACTTTCTTTTCCTGAAAAATAAATTAAAAAATTAGATAATAAATATCTTTTGTCTTATATGAAACAATACCAGTAAGTTTTGGTTTTTAATATCCAAGATTTCGGTAAATTGTAGATTAACAATAAAATAACCACTTGTCCCATAGCAGCTTCTTGAAAGTCACTACTACTAAACACAAGTCCTAAACCTACGGCTTGCAAGCTCCATTTAATCAAATTTCTTGTTCGTTCATTTGATACAGGACCCCAGCGATAGCATACTGTAAAAACATATGGCAATTAAAATAGTTTTCGGCGAAGGTATTTGAATACAAATATGTACTTACAAACGAAACTTATAAAACCTGATATGAGAGTATACCACATAACGTATGCTTGATAAGTGAGAAAAATTACTCGTAAATTTTCCCACAACATCTGCAGTATATAAACTCCTACTGTCCATCCAAACACAACAACTCCATACATTACTGGTTTCTGTAATTTATTAGACATGCCCTTTAAAAAACGCTCACAAATTTCAGCACGAAAAATCTGACAAAATGCAACTGAGGCTCAAATCCAGATTTTGTCACTTTCCGGGGGGGGGGGGGGGCAATTTTTGATATTATGTACTTACCCTGGGAAAGAGTTTGCTTATGAAATAGATAAGTATCAAAAAGGAAGCACATATTCCAAAAGTCACTCCAGTAATGTAATAAAACAAAGAATTTTTGCTCAATTTTGCTGCGGATACAAAAAGTAATATTCCAGTCAATAGCCTAAGAACTTTCCAATAATCAATTCCTGAAAAACACAATTTACAATGACAGCTATCTCCAATAAGATTGAATATTTTATCTTACTTATCACATTTAAGTACAAACTGTATGGTTCATAACTTTTTAAACCAATGCAACTTTGATTGAAAGGATTAAGCTTGAAATATCTTTGTTTCCAAGAAAATATATCAAATGACCAACTGGATTTGTGCTCATTATACAATGCCTGTACTTCTTCAGGTGTTGCACCGTCATACTGAAGATAATTTTCCGATTTAGAATAAATCTGTAACTAACATAAAAATGTCAATAACAAAATAAAAATAAAATAAAGTTAAACACTAAATCCAATGACATTCTTTTATTATATTAATATAATATATTACTGCATACTTGAACATTTACAGTAGTTGTGGTTGTTAGCAAGATGGACACGTTAGGCTTAACTCTGACTGTGGCTGGACTGTCAGGTTAAGTTGGAAGGCTCGGTTTGATTCCCAACAGAGATTGAATGACTTTAATCTTCACTAGATATAATATTTGTCACTGACGGGTATATGAGTGTTTACGTAACTGTGGACAGCCCGTACACAAGCAAAAGGCGAACAAAATAATACCTACCGAAACACACTGCCAAATATGCACTATATATTTAGGTCTTCCAACGTAACAAAAAATTTGTAATTTTCCATAATCTTGTGGTGAAGTGCAATTAAATGTTTGTCCATGATCCAAATAAACTAAAATTAGAACAAGCTAACCTATAAATATTTAAGAATTTATCAAAACTACTCACCAGGATCTATTCGTACAGGACCCGATTCACACATGGAAAAACAAAATGCAAACAAGAACAAACACTTAAGCGGTACATCCATATTAACTAAAATAATTTCACATTTAAGGGAGTGAAAAAATTTATGGTGTTTGATTCTTTCGGGATAAACATAATACATAAACGATAAACACAGGCGAAATTCGCGCCTCTTCCCATAGCAGTCAAGCCTACAAACCAATGAAATAGTTGCTGCAAACAAAATCCCCCAAATGGGTGAACGTGTGAAGAATCTATGATTATGGATTATATAGTTATCCGTAGAAGAATCATAACACAAGGGCACAAAGCCTTCTCTAATGAAAAAATAAACTTATAGAACATTACTCATCTACCGAACTAGAGTTATCGCAGATGTTTTTGTTAAACAAATTACATTCCTCAATGATACAGCCAATCAGAAAGCCGGTATCATAGCAACGAAGCCGGTGTCAGACTTAACCTGGTGTTAGTTTCTTTGAAACACCGGGCATATATCTGATATATTTTATAACTGACAGCTGTCACTTCGATATTTTTGTCGCAATAGGGGACCTAAGTGCCTCCGTCATACGTTAGATTTTCATTCCAAACAAAACAAAAGCACGTGCCATTTGACGTTTACCGATATTATTTACAACGCCTTAAACTAGTTTTTGCAATATAATTATAGACGTTTTGCAGTGAAAACAGTTTATTTTCAATTTGTGTGTTGGGCGTACGCATGCCGTGCTACGCTGCCGACCGGAATCCGTCTCGCACTGCGCATGACGTCACATCGAGGCGAAATTGGCGCGAAGTCTCCGAAAGATCCGGTTGGCGGATGTGTTTTTGATTTATCGACGCGAACGTTAAGTGAGAAGCGTCAAAATGCCAAGTTGTGCGGTGGCTAAAAAGGGAACAAGTCTGACTTAATATAGAAATTGTCAGTGAAAATTTTTTGATTCAAATAGGAAAATTACAGTCTTTGAGAAAAGTTTTTGTATGGAGATTAAGAAATGGTTTGTTGGAGATGAAGATGAGTAATTTTGGATGGGGGTGAGCTTATTCAAGAAAATGATTACCTAATTGAGAAGAGTTTGACAGCTACAATTTTTTGAAGTGACAATTAAAATCTTGCATTCGCGCTATTTGTTTGTCACATCATGATGATCTACATAAGTAGGTATATGGTTGGTGTCTCTCGAACGCCACCTCGATTTTACGTCATCGAAGTGGGAGGAGCAAGGAGCCATATGCGCCGTAGCATACCATAGTGTTTATATTATGGGCTTACGTATAAAAACTTGAAAACAACTATATTTATATTTCAGAGGTTAGGTTAAAACTACGTCAGAAAGCACGTGGCTTTGTTTTGTTTGGAATGAAAATCTGACGTTTGTGACGCGCCACTTATCTCCCCCATTTGCAAACACCCAATTCGAATTCGAATTCGGGAGATAACTGGCGCGTCACAAACATCAGATTTTCATTCCAAACAAAACAAAGCCACGTGCTTTCTGACGTTTTAACCTAACCTGTGAAATATATAGTTGTTTTCAAGTTTTTACGCGTAAGCCCAACACACAAATTGAAAATAAACTGTTTTCACTGCAAAACGTCTATATTATATTGCAAAAACTAGTTTAAGACGTTGTAAATAATATCGATAAACGTCAAATGGCACATGCTTTTGTTTTGTTTGGAATGAAAATCTGACGTATGACGGAGGCACTTAGGTCCCGAATTCCAACACGAAACAACCGTGCCGAATTCAAAATGCTGTTGTAAAACGCAAGTAGGTACATAAATGCAAAATGCGTGTCAAATATCCACTTCCCAATCAGATTTCGAATTGTGCCGATATCATAGACAACGGATATACAGGTTGTTACAAAAGAGTAGGTCACACCGTTAATCACAGATTATCTGACCGAAAATAATGGGACTTTCCTTACGCCAATTTTCATTTAGGCTTGTTTCTTTGAAGATATAGGCTGTTAAAATTAGAATTTAAAAAACGTTTTTTTAATAATAACTCCTTTGTTTTTTACGTTATTCAGTTGAAATCTTGTACAATTTCATATACCGGCGCAATGTATTTGTAATTTTCATCAAAAAAATCGATTCGCGAACGGAGGAAAGGGGGGTTTTAATACGCATTGACTCCCCAATTGGTATATGAAAAAATGCTGTACAACATTTCAATGAAATATGATAAAAGACAAAGAAGTTATTAATAAAAATAATTTCCTAATTCCTATATTTTAACTAACACTCTGTATCTTGAAAGAAAGAAGCCTAAATGAAAAATGGCACGAGAAAAGTCTTTTTGACCAGATAATCTGTGGCTAACAGCTTGATCCACTCTTTTGTAACACTTTGTATGTAAATTGTAATAATGTCTACTCTGTCCAAGAAAAATACGGTATTATTGCGCATGCGCTGCGAGAGGGTCGCGCTCCTTTGGAGAGGGTCTTCTCTGTGGCCAAGGCCATATAATAACCATGCCAAGGCCAAGGAAGAGACCAACATAAACATAACCTTCAAGATCACATGTCTTTGTTTTTCCTGTTTTGGTTTGAGTTTTGAATTCAAGAGCTGTGACTTCAACCAATAAGTGTATTTAAAAGAAACCATTCTTTAGAACGAACAATGGGGATAAATTTTCATGTAAGAACTTTTTTATTAGGTTTATTTTAAAAGTTGCGTTTTAAGAGCTTACAATACAGAACATTGTGCTTAGTTAAAAAAGAAGAGTGTGTGCTGCACAGTCCAGACGGTTAGCCATTACCTACAAGAAAATAGGGGTATGGTCTAAAGTCTCTACGGTCTCGTAATAGCATAAATACAGTAGCGCTCGCAGTAGTACTACCCCCATTGACCTCATAGTTTGCGTTGTCTATCCATTCCTAGAGCCATTAAAGAGATCTAGATGCGCTAGGCAGTACATAATGATTTAGTCAATATTATGAACACCGTCTTAATTTTATGGAGTAAGAACTCATTTAACCAAACATTTATTAAGTAGGTACCTATTAAAAAGCGCATTATTTAAAAAGCCTTTTTAATTATTAAAATAAGTTGCGTAAACCAAACAAACTAGAAGTAACAAACATTGAATCTTTAAAAAATATATGAAATACCTCGTGAAATACAAGAATATATGCAAATAAAATGTCTAACTGACTGTATAATTCAAGTGCTACTCACATGGTGGATTAAGCTCCATAGGTTGCAACTTGAACATTCCAACGGTACGAAAGTGTCACTGCTTTATAATTTTTATGTTTTGGTCTCGTGTACTTTAGTCTGCTGACAATTCAGCAGTTGTCAATTTTTAAGGCCCACGTCTCAAACCAAATGATAAATCTGATTCATGGGATTGACTAACATTAGTCCTGGCGTAAGCGAGGGCGTAAATGCCTATTTTGGAATAAAGTATTATCGTCGTTTAAACAATGGTATTATATGATTTAGCGCCTAAATTGCCTTTATATGGCTTTTATTTGGTTTGTTACAGTTTAATAATTGTGCCTCCAATTTAGCATTTTTATTGTTCTCGTTGATAAAAATGTTGTTCGTCAAGTAATTCTTAATATTATGGTGTAGTTAGTTTAGTTTTGTTATTTTAGTTTTTTTATTTTTATGCAATGCTGGTGCTACCTGATAAAGTTTCTGGCCTAAACTGTATATTTCCATGTTTCTAAGGCCTAAATTGAGGTTTCTTGCCGCCAATGTTTATCATAGTTTCATTTTTGCGGCATAAGGGGTTCCACCATAGGAAACAATCTACCAACAAACATTCACGAATCATGATTGCCATTTGCTCATGGCTTTGCCAACTTAATGGTCTAGACCGTGCACATATTCTTTTGAAGGTAATGGTATGAATCTCGGTATGAATGGTACAGCGTACAGGACACTTTTAAAAAAAATTAAATAAAGAACAAAATAATAAAGTAGAAAATTAAACTTTTGTATTCTAAAATGCAGATATTTTTTGCATTTCAGCACAAAATTAAGTCATTATTTATTGTTTCTGCAAGTGGGTTTGCTATGTTCACTGCAGTTAGCATTTATAAAGGAAACGAAAAGTTTTATAGAGAAGTAATAATGCCTGTGGTTCATTTATTAGAACCAGAAAAGGCCCACAGATTTGCCGTCCTTGCGAGTAAATACCGTTTAGTTCCTAAAAGTTATTTTGAGGATCCTGACATTTTGGTAAATTATTTTTGTTTCTAATTTCATCAGGCTGTAATTTGTTTAATTTGTTATTTAGAAGATCAAGATATTTAATAAGGAGTTTTCAAATCCTGTAGGTATAGCAGCAGGTTTTGACAAACATGCTGAGGCAATAATTGGTTTAAAAGATATAGGATTTGGGTTCATAGAAGTTGGATCTGTGACCCCAGAGCCCCAGCCTGGGAACGAAGCACCTCGTGTGTTCAGATTAAGTGAAGACAAAGCAATTATTAATAGATATGGCTTCAATAGTGAAGGCCATGAAGTTGTGTGTCAAAGGTTGCAGTTAGTAAGGCATGAAGGACATAAAGCTGTGATTGGTGTAAACTTAGGGAAAAATAAGAACTCGAAAGATGTCATCAGAGATTATGTCCAAGGGGTTACAAAATTTGGGCCTCTTGCAGATTATTTAGTTATTAATGTAAGCAGGTAAGATTTCTACATTTAATTGTAATATTTTGATTATCCATTACCTATTGTACTTGACTATCTGACAAGAGCGGTGCCAGTTGGAATCATTTGAGTAGTGATGTATGTTAATAAGTGGGTCCAAAAAAGATTATAATAATAAATATTATTTATTTGCTTGTGAGCATAGTTTGTGATTTGTGTATTGTATTACGTTTCTTCTGGTACCTGCCAATATTATTAAAAGTCTGTTACAGTCCAAATACTCCCGGTTTGCGAAATTTACAAAACAAGAAGATACTAAAGGAACTGTTAACTGCTTTGGTTAAAGCCCGTGATGATCTTCCAGTTGATGAGAAACCACCTTTATTGCTTAAACTAGCTCCTGACCTGACTGACCAAGACAAGAGAGATATTGCAGAAGTCGTAACGCAAGATAAATGTAAAGTAGATGGACTTATTATTTGTAATACAACCGTTACAAGACCAGAGCATTTACATAAATCAAATTATGTAAAAGAAATAGGTGGTTTAAGTGGTGATCCCCTTAAAGATATGTCTACCCAGATGATATCGGATATGTACAAATTGACTAAGGGAATGACTATTATAGGTAAGTTATAAATATCAAGTATTTAATCGGACTAATATAGATTGTAAGCAGTAGCACTTATCCAGAGCTGTGCCTATAAGTATGTAAATAAATACATTACTGTAATTGATTATTAAGGGTAAAGTATACGAAAATGTGCTTGTTCCTACAAAATTTGGTATCTTGCTCAAGTGGCCGTTTTATAGAAGTGGTTGCTTTTAGAATTTTTACTGTGTATACTGATTGTAACTGTAATTGAATACTTTGCTAAAGCAAGTTATTGGGTTAAGTACAATTGAAACTAATTTCCTTTTTTGTATTTGACAAAGTTTTACACATAACTATTTTAGTTTCTTCATCATCTTTGATAATTTTATATGAATATTAGTACCAGCGTATCGGGTATGTTACATCGAAGTTAATACGTATTTTCTTGTAACAGGTGTTGGCGGGATATCATCTGGTGAAGATGCTTATAACAAAATAAAGGCTGGTGCTAGTATGGTTCAGTTATATACAGCTCTAGTATATGAAGGACCTCCTGTTGTAAGTAAAATCAAGAGGGAATTGGTAGAGTTATTGGTTAAAGATGGTTACCATAATGTTGCGGAGGCTGTCGGCAAGGGTGTGATATAACTTGTTTTGTTTAATTTTCTGTGATAGATTTTAGTATTTGCATATTTTTATATAATAAATTTCTTTCAAATATTTTACATAAATTATTAGAGTATAAAAGTCAACGAGTAGTGGATGGGACTGAAACTTGTAGGTAATTTGCAATAAAATGAAACATGTATGCTAACACGATCTTTTTAATTTTTTATCTATTATCATAACATAATATCAAACTTTACGACAATCATTTTAATGTTATAATAACATACTTTACTGCATTTATACAAAAACAGTTATTTACGATACAAGTATCTTAACGGATGGGAAAATTATCAAACGAGGCCAAAAGCTAAGTTTGATTACCTATTGTGCATCGTAATATGAAGTTATGATAGGAGTATCATACAACGTTTTATCTACTATCAGCGTGATCACGACTATCATATTAGCTTAAGAAATAATTAGTACTTAAACGAGAAATAATAATTATGCGCAAAAAAGTAGCAGGCAGGATACGTTTATGTTTACTTCCGTCAGTACTCTTGACAACTCTGTGAATGGGAAATTTTTCCTCGGACATCGAGACAGCAGCAATGTGGCTGTCAAATGCTTTTTTTCAACATCTCCTGGGGCTGAGTTAATATATCAAATTGTACAAAAATTTTGTAATTAACGTTTACAACAAGTAAGTTTCATTTGATTTTATTTTAGTGTTAGTTTTTAGTTTTTCCACGCAAGTCGTTTCACAAAATGCAGGCACTAGATGGATAGATAGATAATTGGATTTTATTGTTTCCCATCTGGGACTTCAATATGACTCACCATTACAACACCATTACACCTCGCAATATATACAATATACATATGTATATGTACAAAAAATAAAACAAAATAAACAAAATAAAACTACGATCCTTCTTTTTCTTTCATTTCTCTTCCTCTGCAAATGCTTCATCCACTCCAACCCTCCTCCGCTCTCCTCCAGGATCTTCTCCATTCTATTCCATATGGTGTTCTCCCACCACCCACACCTTTCCAACACATGTTCCCATGTCTCTTCCTCTGCCTCACATATCCTACACTTTCTTTTGTCTTCACTTTCCCAATATCTTCCTCCTCTCATTTCATTCCCCAATCTGAACCTTGCCACTGTTATCATATTCTCTTCCTTCCCTCTCCTCTGTAAGTATCTGGGCAGCCCTATTGCTCTTATCCCCCTGTATTGGCTGTTGTATTTCGAATTTCTAATCTTCTCATCCTTGTCTTGTTCTTGTATCTGCTTATCTCTTTCCTCTATTTCACTCCTCATGTTCCACCCCATTATTCTTCTGTTCTCCACTTCCATAGTCGCATAACCTCTTTCCTGGTAAAATTTTTCCCGCTTTTCTTCCCACCTTGATTTCCTAGTCCCTCCCTTCCTTATTTCTTCCCAACACTGTCTTGCCAACTCGTTACCGCCTCCGCCTCTCAGCTTTTCTTCAAATTTCATCGCTCTTTTTCCTGCTGCTGTTCTCAATTTATATCTTTTTGTTTCCTCCCGTACCATATATCCCGGGGTTGTCCAGTCTAGACCTAGCGTCCACCTTATAAATTTTTCCTGTAGCCTCTCCACCTTGGCTCTCTCTTCCCACCCCCAGATCTCGGCTCCATACATCGCTATGCTACTTAACAATGCATCAAACAATTTCATTCTCCTTTTCCACTCTCCCCTAAAGTTCCTCTTCCCTATTCCCCATACTTGCTTCATGGCTATTGTCGCCCTTTTCATTATCTCATTAATGTGTTTCTCCTGCCCCCCATTCTTCTGTAGCGTGAAACCCAAGTACTTGAACTCTTCTACCTCTTCTATCCTCTCCCCTTTCCATTCCCAGCGTTCTTCTCGTTTTCTTCCACCTCCTTTTCGAAATCTCATTATTTTTGTTTTGTCTACGTTCAAAATCAATTCTTTCCTGTCTAAATAACGTTCTAACCTTTTCAACATCTCCTTTAGGTCTTTTCCTTCCTTTGCCAGTAGCACCACATCATCTGCATATGCCATTGTCCAGTACTTCTTCCTTCCTATCACCACTCCTCCTGTCTGCCCCTTTCTCATGACCTCTTCCACATCTGATATAAAGATGTTAAAAAGGTACGGGCTCAGCGGACACCCCTGTCTAACTCCCCTTTCAGTCCAGAATACCTCACTCGTTCCTTCTCCCACCTTAACTCTATTTTTCGTTGTACTGTATATTTCTTGTATTCTGTTTCTCAGGTTCTCACTTATTTGACTTTTTTATAACATTTTCATTTGTCCTTCTCTGTTCACTGCATCAAACGCTGCCCTGAGGTCCACAAAACATGCCATTATCTTTCCTCCCTTTTCTCTCACCTCTCTTCCGATTACATGATTCAGCGTATATACATATGTTCTCTATTGTGCCTCGTCCTTTTCTGAATCCTGTTTGTCCTTCAGGAATAATTTGTTCCTCCTCTATCTCTTCCTCCAGTCTCTTTGCTAAGACGGATGCGTATATCTTATATGCCGATGGCATCAGCGTTATTCCTCTATAATCGCTCACCTCTTTCCCTTCTCCTTTCTTTCTTATTGGTACAATTAATCCCTCTCTCCATCTTCTTGGAAAACCTTTACCTTTCCATATGTTATTACATACTTCTTTTATCATTCTTAGTGATTCATCCCCTCCATGAATCCAAACTTCATGCAGGCACTAAAGATGCCAATTTGGCATCTTTGAAGCATAAGGGCGCTAAAGTATGTCATTGTAACATTCAAATGAATGTTGTAAAAATGTATATTATGTATTGACAGTAAATAGATATATATAGGCTTCTTTACAGCAATTTAATATAAACTCAACTCCGGGAGATACTTATTGAAGGAATAGATAATAGTCACATTGTTGCTGTCTTGATGTCTGCGGTAAAACTTTCTCGTACAAAATTCTCGCGGTGCCGTTAACAGAGTGCATGACTGAAGTAAAAAATATATACGGCCTACTATTTTTTTGTGTATCAGTATTATTTCTCATTTACTAATTATTTCTTAAAATAATTAATAGACAGAGCCAATGTTCATAGTAGAAAAAACGTCGTAACTTCCATATTACTATACTCGATATTATTTCATAATATAATACTTTCATGATAAATTCCTATTACAAGCTCGAAAATAAAAAAAAAACTAGGTCATTATTGTCCGACACTTAGTAACTAACAACTCAGGTAATACGATTTTATTAATATTACAGCTCGGGAGGTATTTATTTTTAATTAAATAACACATCTAAACAACGTTAAAAATCGAAAATTAATAATTCTGTATAAAAGAAAAATAATGCATTCATGGTAAGTCACAGAAACTGTTGATTATAAATGTTTTCCGGTATAAGGCAGCTATCTGAAAATTTTGGACCTACGATCTTTTCAATTAAAATTATTGAAAATGGCTACCTAATTCTTTATAAGTATATTGAGAATCTACTTGTTTATATAAAGAGACTTTTGCAATATAACCATAAACATATTTTTTAAGTAAATGTTTTTTCAGAAGTTTTCATTTTGACATAGTTTTTAAGTTACATCTACAGGTTGGGCCAATTAATAGTGCGTAGTTGGTCCATATCTCTGATTCTATTCCAGATATCAACATGAAATTTTACATATATGTGGAGAACCCCACGAAGCTTCTGTTAAAATTATTTTGATGTATACAGAATGTTCACGTGCTACATACCAAACCAAAGTTATGTTTTCTTAAATGGAATGCCCGACATTTGTTTACATATTTGGATTCCCCACAAAATTTCATGAAAGTTGATATGCTACACGGTGCGGTTTAGAGTAAGCGATGTTAAGATATAACCATTTTAGTACCAGTGTGAACCCAAATTTGTGGTGCTACTGACGTCTGCTGGTCAAAGCCAACTATAATTTTTTTATTGGACTAGGTTCAGAGAATACTCTATTTGTAAAATCCATTAACAATTTTTTCAAAATAATTTATATTGTACAGAGTTGCTAACTTGGACAAAATGGAGCTTTTCTCAAAAATGTTAAATGGAACACCCGTATATTATTTGCAGGTTTGATAGCCAGTTTATTAAGCTTTTGACTGATGCAGATATTGGCACGTCTGCGACTGATAGTTTAGGTAGAAATAAAGATTGAACCTTAAGAATTGAGATTTTTGCCATAATTTTGTACCATTTTTGGGGAATTTCCCCCATTTTGCCACCCAAAACTCAGAAAAATGCTTACACTTTGTTTTTACAGAAAATTTAGCGAACAGAGTTTACACCGGCACAAGAAATCTCATTGCAAGATTACTTCTTGAAAGAACTGTTTTCTTCCTTGGCACTCCTTGTTTCAATTTATACCCAAGTTTAATAAGTTACCATTTATTTAAGAATATGACCATGAAGAAGCAATCTGGCGATGAAATTTTTTTCTCAATGTGAAATCAACTCCCAGAAACAAAATGGAAATCATATTTTGTGTTTTGGGCACTAAAATATAGGAGAAACGAATAAACTACGAATCAAATTACTACATTTTAAAGTTCAATTTTCAATTCTACCGAAACCGTCAGCCGCAGATCTAACAATATCTACATCAACCAAAAGCTTAGTAAAGTGACTATCAAATGTGGAAATAATATATGGGGTGTTCCATTTGAAATTTTTAAGAAAAAATGCATATTGCATAAGCTGTCCACTCTGTATGATATTAAGTTTTGTGACAAAAGGACTCAAGAATTTTACTAAAAAGAGCAGTCTGTGAAACTAGTCCAATAAACACGGGCACTAAAATGGTAATATCTTAAAATCGCTCACTCTAAACCCCCCATCTTTCATAAAATTTTATTGGGAATACAAATGTGGGGAGTTTCATTTAAAAAACATAACTTTGGTTTGGTGCTCAGAGTGTGAACACCCTGTATACACCAAAATAATTTTATCAGATGCTACATGGGGTTCTCCACATACGTGTACAGTTTTATTTTGATACCTTGAATAGAACCAGAGATATGGGCTGACTACACACTACGATTTTATAAATTATTTTTGTCTACAACCAGTTTTTTAAAAATGAAAATGACACTATTTTAAATCGTTTCTGTTCTGCTCATTTTTTTATTTTCGTTAGGTGACACTTTTCTAAACAAAAAGCAGGCTTGGAAAAACAATTCAACGATCTGAAAATATTAAAAAGCAAGCAGTTTATTTTCTTAGACCCTGTAACTTGCATATAATTTAGGCCATTTCAAGCAGAACGGCAGTCTACATCAATAAATATAAAACCAAGGATCGGGTCGATTACTTATGATATCATTTATATCCCTGAATAACCAGAAGTATGAGAAAATATTTTCCTTGTAAAAAGATCTTTACTGCTTGCATCCGATCTTCAATTTTCAAAATCGTAACTGTAATTGAGAAATATTTATAGTAAACAGTTTTCGTGAATCACTAAAAAATAATCTCACTAAATCTCAAATTTGAGACTAGTACCATTTACTTCTTGTGGCCTAATTCTACTGCTTTTTTGGTGGTAGCCTCGACGGCATCCATGATTGCTGCTCTGAACAAATAAAAGAAACTTTTCACGTATACATGTATATATTCACAGATCTTTAAAGTTTACCTAACACCTCCTCGTTCAAGAGCATGAATACCAGTTATTGTAGTACCACCAGCTGAACAAACTTCATCCTTAAGTATTCCGGTGTGTTTTCCTGAGTCTAATACCATCTTGGCAGCTCCTAATACTGCTTGGGCAGCAAAACTTGTAGCCATTGTTCTGGGTATACCCATTTTCACACCTCCATCAGATAAAGCTTCTATTATTAAATAGACCTAAGGAAGGTGAAGTATTTGCATTAATTTGCATTTGAAACTAGGGAGAAATAAAAGTTCCGAACATTCGGAACCCTTAAACCAAGTTCAGGGTTTTTAACAGTAGGCAAGGATTTCAGGTTGTTTGGCACTGCTGTATTTAGTTAAAGAGTTCTGAATATTCATTCAGAACTTTACACTACTCCTGAAGTGGCTAAACTTAAAAATAAGTAAACTGACAATGCAATATTAATGGGAATATTTAAAAATTATATTCTTTTCAAACACATACAAACGCAGGGCTACTGCCAGCAAGAGAACCAATAGCATTAATCATTGATTCGGGTACTAGCTGGCAAATGCCGCATACTTCTAATATTCTTTTAATAAGTTCTATATCAATTTGAGTTGCATGCTGTCCAGGGCAGTACACACTACAACCTTCTCCAACCATCATTGGTGTGTTAGGCATCACACGTATAACTCGGCTTCCTTCAATGCCACACAAAATCTAATAAATTGAAAACTTAATCTTTAGGTAACAGAAAAATTTTCTACTCACGTTTTCTAGCGCTTCCAACGTAACGCCAGCTAAAATGGATACAAATAATTTGTTGTGTACATTAGGCGAATCTCCAACAGTGTCGTATATATTTGCGACAGCTGTCGCTAAGATATGGGGCTTAATCGACAAGAAAATAACGTCTGCTTGTTCTACAACTTTCCCGTTATCAATAGTAATATTAGCTCCAGCTTTTCTCCATGATTCCAAATTTTCAATATGTGGCCCTGACACATATATTTGCGAATATTTTATTAGCCCTGTGTACATAAATTTCAGTTCACTAATCACTCTTAAGAAGAAGTTTATTGCACACCTTTCCGAACTACTGCTTCAGATATTGCTTTTGCCATATTTCCTCCACCTATAAATCCTAATTTGCATTTGATAAAATTCTCTGATTCGATTTCCATGTTTAGTTTCAATAAGTACTAAAAATTGAGAGTTCAAACTCCAAAATGCTCCAAAAACCGAATTGCAAATTTTTTGTGTTAGGTTATGTACCTCCGGGGACTACCAAGTACCAACGTAAGTGATGTAAGTGCACTAGATAAATAACCCAAATACACCACGTAAGTGGCGCGTCACAAACGTCAGATTTTCATTCCAAACAAAACAAAGCCACGTGGTATCTGACGTTTTAATCTAACATATGCAATATAATTATAGTCGTTTTCAAGTTTTTATACGTAAGCGTAACACACAAATAGAAAATAAATTGTTTTCACTCCAAAAACTTCTAGAATTATATTGCAAAAATTAACTTAAGACGTTGTAAATAATACTGATAAACGTCAAATGACACGTGCATTTGTTTAGAATGAAAATCTGACGTATGACGGAAGCACTTATGCGGTGTATTTCCTCCTTTACGGTTAAAGCATTTTGTAAACTAGAAGTTGGTACAGCCGAATTGTCTTGTCTGCTGTCATGTTCTCCAGCTGTCAATGTCAACTGTCATTCGCAAGTGTGGGTGTAGTGGTTAATTGATTAGAGGTACGAAAATGGAAATTGATAAGGAATTAGGAGATAAAAAGTCTTATGCAGGCATACCAGAAGCCGAATTTGTGGTATGTATCTATTTTAATAAAAATCAACCACACTTGTTTTATAGGAAATATTTTAGTATCTCCTAACCTTAGTAATAAGTGTGCCTCATTATTATTTTTTGCAGGACGATGTAGATGCATATATGGCAAGGACAGAAAATACTGGAGGTGTTGACAAAGTATTAAAAAGATTAGATGACCAACATGGTAAATACAAATTCATGGAATATAATTTATTATCGAAAAAAAGAAGGTTACGATCTCAAATACCTGACCTAAAACGATCATTAACCATGATTGAAAAATTAGAGACACAGAAAGAAGAATTCGAAACCCAGTTCTTATTGAGTGAGCAGGTGTTTGCTAAAGCTGTCGTTCCTCCCACGGACAATGTGTGTTTATGGTTAGGAGCAAATGTTATGCTAGAGTACAGTTTAAATGATGCAAAAGATCTGTTACAACAGAATATTGCAGCTGCCAAAAGAAACTTAGGTTATGTGGAACATGATCTTGATTTCTTAAGGTAAGTTCATTATAAATGTTTTGATCTAAGGGACAACTACTTTAGTACATTAAAAGCACCTGGTGCATATTATGCTACTGACTAATCCCACCGGCGATGCTGTTGAAGCAAGCATTGCATAGTCAGAATAATTCCATAATGCAAGTTTTTAATTTTATTTTTGTGTCAAACTTTTTTTGTTTTTAACTGTGAGTGAGGAAAGTGAGAATAAACATCAAATGCCTTATATTCAAGGTTTTGCCCAGATTGTTTTTGACCCAAGCCCATGCTGCTACCCAATTAAATTCACCTGCAATGCTGATAATACACCATATGTGCACATCAAAAGTTAATTGTACTATTGTACATAAAAATGTAAATAATCCAGGGTCATGTGCAATTTTCTATATGTAGTGAATATATTAATAGGTTTATTTATTATTAAAAACTGTAATCTTACATTTTATTATTTTTACTTTAGTACTAGTATGCTATCGTTTTACATTGAAATTTATTATTCCAGGGATCAGTTTACTACCACAGAAGTAACAATGGCTCGAGTATTCAATTGGGATATTAAAAGGCGTCAAGTTGCTAAAGCTGCAGGAAAATGATTAATTGCATCTCATATTCGTTGTTCATCTTTTTCATTTTCAGTGCACACATTTTATATTGTAACACTTGCTTACAGGTTCGTTAATTTTACGTAATGTAAATAAGCTTCAATTTTTTTCACGAAAAATTCTCGTAAAAATTTTAGTGATCAATAAATTATACTTTTCAACTAATAAACATTTATTTAATGTTTCATTTACAATTTTAAATACACTCGGTTTTTCACATAATAAAAGGCACAAGAAACTATGTCCACCCTCAAACACAATAAGTGAGTCTCTAGAATTTCTAACTAGCTTGTTGCATATTATCTGTCTTTTAATTTTATGAGGATTTTTTGACGTAAACAAGTTGCAATAATTTTAATATGTAATATCGCAAGAGTTGCCAGCTAAAATCTAAACTCCAGTGATATTCGCCAGGACCATTTCAAGAAAGAGACCACAAACCTCAACTTGAATTGAGAAGAATGCAATTGAAATTTTTATTAACAATGTCACATGTTTACTTCTTTTATACTTGAATTGAGTGGCTAAGTAGCAGCCTGGCAACCCAGGGAACTTAAAAATGTTTTTGCTGTAAAACCATGTAGATTGCTGAATCCTAACATTCCATTGACTTGATACACCTGATATAATTTTTAACAGGTACTTTTTCCGATGGAATACGCCAATTTATTCAGAAATGGCGAGATTTGATTGGTTTAAAATTTGATAAGTGGAATAGTCATTAAACTACATACTATGCGAAATTTTAATGATACAGTCAAATCTCTCATAGAGGACATCTTTATGTGGATGCATCTTGCCAGTTCCAAATTTACCTCTAGCACTTAAACATTGTGTCCATTGGACTAAACTGCACATCAAACGTGTCTGGACACTATCGGTACAAAAAGGCTTCTTTTTTCTTTTCTACAATCCCTGCATGCATGGAGAGCATTCGCAGTTGACACTATTGCCCGTTATGTGCTCGAGAGTCTTTGGTATGAAGTGACGACATATACAGTTTGCATATATAAACAAAAATTACATCAAAAGAGTGTCGAGCAACAGTTCAGAACAGTTTTCAAAGGGCCAGTTTTCTGACGCATAAAATTTAATTTTGATATTTTGAATGATCTCAGAGACATGGACCAACAATACACTATTATCCCACTCTGTAAATTATAAAAAAACAAGGCGAAGATTTGCATTTGGTAATGTCCTTCAATCCCGTTTGAAACTTGAATCTGACTCGGCTTGCATTAACTGGCCCAAGATAAAAATTTCATGCCCTAAATGGTTCGAATTATACAAAAGTCTGACAAAATACTAAAAAACAGTTTTGGTACAAATAGACGAAACATAAATAGGAAGATCTTAGCTTAACCTGGAGGGACCATCCTAATTCTGCATAAGAGTTGGTACCTATTGCACGCTTAATTTGCAGACTATTTTGAGTTGACATTTGAAAACCGTATACAAATATCAATAAATATACAAAAATTGTTATTTACATTATGTAGGTGTATTAACATGCACAATTAAAGACTGAAGAAATGTACACATTATAATTCTAAATTGAAAAAAAAACATAATTTCAGACACTACAGAACTTGCGTGCAAAAAATAAATAATGTTGAATTGAAACTGCCAGTTACTTAAATTACTGTTGAAGTAAGTACACCTGCTCAAAGAAAGGCGTCAAAGAGATAAGATGGTATAGTTTCGTTGAAGGCAAATATCGACTTTGTCTCGAAGCAGATTTTTTTTTTGTTTTGAGGGCTATAGTTTTATGTTATAGGTATATTTGTATCCAAACATCTTCGAACTCTTTCAGATGCGGATACTGTATGCAAGATATGTGTAACTTAGATAAAGCTTTAACATACATTTAAACAAAGCTATTCATACTGTCGCAGGCGACAGTATCGCGATACTAAATTTCGGCATCCTCTCTCGACAGTATCTGGCATAATGATTTGCCATTAGGTCTAATTTGATACTTTCCTGCAGCAGCAGCAACTGTTATCAATTTTTGAGATTCCTTTTACACCAAAGTTTCAATATTTCTGATTTCTAGGAAATGCTTGCAGACGCTACGTGGAAGTTTTTTTTTCGGGGTCCATTCTTCAGTTCTGCTCACTTATTCATCGACTTTTCTATGTATGACTTGATGATGGTCGAAACGTTTGATGATTTTTAATCCTGTCGTTGCACAATGCTCAGGGGCAATATGTAACGGTAAGAATGGTTCGTGTAACTTTCAACAGTTCGATGGGTATCCCAATGCTTCCAAGAAACTGGCAGGCTAACGGAAGGACCAGGATCAGGACCATCACGCCAAGGGATTTTCTTGTGTCCACGGTTTTACGGAATCAGATCGCTATGGCACTTTTGCCTAGAACTCACCTCCTAGTCAAAAAATTTTAACATACGCGAATGGACAATTACGAGACGACTTCGTTTTTCTGGATTATCTTGTCGGAGAATGCCTATGGGTCCTCTACCTTTCTATTGGAATTGAGTTGCAAGACTGATTTTGCTTGAGATCACTTGGCATGGAATAATGATGATTGGAAGAAGGTATTATTCTCGAACGAGTCTAGTTTCTGAAGGCAGGTGTGGCGAAGACCCGGAGAAAAATGTGCCCAGGCATGTATTGGTGAGCTTTGATGGCTTAGTTAATTAATGGGCAGGAATTTCTTCAGACACTGTTAGTATTTACTGAAAATGGATCCCCATCTGCACACAGGTACATAGGGAAGTTTTAGAAAATCATGGCATTCCATTTATTATTGTTCTGAGAGAAAATACAACCATTATTGTAGCATTGAAGGATTATTAGCAATTATTTAGATGAGGTTCAAATTATGTGACTTGATTGGTCAGCACGGAGTCCAGGTTTGAACTCCATGTACGGAATGAGCTAGGACGAGGTGTACAACCCTTACACCTTCTCCCACAAATGCACAGAAACTTAGGGAGCTGCTAATCCAAGAGTGGAATAACAGACCCCAATATTTAAACCGGCCATTTTTGTTTTCCATTTCATTTTTAAATATCAAAAATCCTATTAATAATAATAAGTGTCAAGATATAGGGAATTAAAATGTTGATATGTATATCAAACTACATCGAATAAGCCAATCCACACTTTTTACCTTCAAATCAGATGGGGGGGGGGGGGGGGGGAATTTATACTATATGCAAAACATGACATTTTCTGATAATGGTCTTTGAAAATACTGAACGGATTTAGTTGCACTGCCCCTGAGGGAGTTGGTTTGCATTTTATTCCGCCACGCAACCCTCATATTGGTGGTCTCAGGGAAGCTGGAGTAAAATCGTTGAAATTTCATTTATAAGAACTGTTCATAGTATTTTAGATAATTTTAATGCAAAAATAATCTAATTTAGCAAAGTTTTCAGGGGTCTGCAAAACAAGTTGTAGTTGTAGAAGAATCACTGCTGTCTTCTATTTCAATTTTGCTTGCTAGTAGCTAGTACAAAATATTTCCTCTCAGATATAAGCGAATTTGAAACGCCACACGATTATTGGTTGGCCTGATTTGTACAATAAACTTATAATGATTCAAGAAAGGCACCATTATAACGCAAAATCACAGGGCCCCTATCACAAAATAAAGTTTGGGCCTCTTAACATCTTGTCAGTTTTGGACATTATTGCATGTAAGCTTTCTTGGTACTTAGGGTGGCTGGTTGAGCACATGGGGTCTGTGGAGGCGTATCATGTTAATTTGATTGCCATAATTCGGTAAGTAAAGATAAAATACTGTGTGCTTGACATGAACAATTGAAAGACACTAATCCCTTGGGCGTATCATGTTAATTTGATTGCCATAATTCGGTAAGTAAAGATAAAATACTGTGTGCTTGACATGAACAATTGAAAGACACTAATCCCTTGGACGAAGTTAATTCCATTAAAATAAATAAGTTGGCAAAAACAAGTTTTTTGTATCTTTTTCAAGTATCTTCTTTCTTAGTACCGCCCTTGTTAATAACCTCTATGAACAATGGTTTTGCTGAAGCAATCTATTATAGAATCTACTCTCACATGTAGAACGGTAGAAACTAAAATTCTACGAAAATCCACTAAAATTTGTGATAAAATAAAATCCGTAATAACAAAACTTACATGTATAATTAGCAAATAAATTTGTAATGCGTCTCAACATTTTAAAAAACAAAAACAAAAGTTAAAAACCAAAAATAAAAATTATACAATAAGGAACTCAAAACATGTGCGACTTCTAGCAATTATAGTAACAAATTTGACAAAATACTTATTATATTTTAAGAGAAATATTAAATCAGTCCACGGGCTCTTCTGGAATCGGGGCTGCATCAGGAGCGCCTTCTACTTCTAGATTTTCCTCAGGGGCAGGAGCAGGAGCAGCATCTTCCTCTAGAGCTGGTTCAGTTGGTTCAGCTGCATCTCCACCTACTCCTTTCAAGGCCGCGTTTTCACTTTCTAATTCTTCTATTTTAGTACGAGCTTCAGTTAGTTGAGCTTTTAGTGAATCTGCTGTTTCTGAACCAGACTGAATGGCAAGCTTATCTTGAATGTACCTTCAGATATGGTTTTAATTAGAAATAGATTAATAATTAAGCAGATAATTTTCTTAACAAATTAATCTCTTACTTTATGTACACAGTCAACTATTTTAGGTGAACAATAGAGGTAGAAAACTGGCATAACATAAATTCATTTTTTGAAAATAATCTTGGTAAATATGTCAAATTTAATACAAAAAAATTAATTAAATCACTAAGCACTGGTAGATAGGTTGGGTTTTTCTCTATTCTCTATTGTATTTGTTTTTCCCCTTATTTTTATAAACTATACAGTGTCCCAAGGTAGCGTATTTCCTCCATGACTCCACTACTCTTAGAAATACAAAAAAACTGCTAAGTACAAAAGTTGCCCTAATTTGGAAGCTGCATTATTATTATTTTCAGAGATGGCGGACTTCCGATTATAATGATATTTCGTAACTAAATTAGACAGGAAGTTGCAGTTTTAACTCTTGCGTTAAATACAGAAGGTAGCTGATGCTACGTTGAAAATTTTACTTTAGAGAATTGGGGGACTGCATGATGTGGACCATTAAATTTGAGATTTTTCGAACACTGATATCTCGACTTTTTAAACGAAATGGTACATTAATTTTTAAACCATCAGGTGCAGATCTTTATCCTTTTTCAATCTTATTAAAACCATTTTGGTCTGTGTCTGCTAGTTTTTGAAATATTCAGAATTTTCTGATTTTTTAAAATGCATTTTCACATTTTCAGCCGGTACCAAGGTGACATTGTTTTGCACGTAACAACAAATTTGTGTCATTTTTTGTTCTTAAGAAATTATTTGAAGAAATGTGCAATTACTAGTTAAAGATAAACAAGAAAGTTGTTGGCGGGGCGTTTAATCAGGCTTATTATTAAACGATCGGAAATGAGCTATGAAACAGAATAAAACCAATTATAATGACAATTCTTAATAAAAGTAAGACAATTAGTACTATTTGTAATCAAGAAGTCCTAAATATTTCAAAAACTAACAGAGATAGAACAAAATTGTTTTTATAAAATTGAAAGAAGATAAAAATTTGCGTCTGATGGTGCAAAAATTAATATACTGTTCCATTTTAAAACGTCAAGATATAAATGTTTAAAAAATCTCGAATGGAACGGTCCATATCATGAACTTTCCCAATTCTCTAGAAGCAGATATCTCCTTTTGTGTTTACCACAACAGTCAAAACTGCAACTTTCTATTTCAGTTTCCAAGATATCATTAATTTTTTAAATCACTGCAGACGTCAAATTTCTCAAAAAACCGTCAAATTATGACCAAACGATACGTCCTAGCTCCAAATAGCAAAGTGACCCTAAAATTCAAGCAGATTTCTCGTTTTTATAACGGTAGTGGAGTTAACGAAGGAAATACGCTAGCACGGGGAACTCTGCATGTATGCAACTTTTATTATTTGATATAAATAGCATTTCAGATTAATTCATAGATGGCAAATTAACATAGACAATAGTCAAATGCATTCTAGTAGTGCATAGCAACCTAAATTGTCTTATAAGAAAATCTTCATAAACTTTCGAGCGCTATATTTGTAAAATTTGAAGTCTCTAAACTGGATTTTTTTAAGAATGTAGTTTTTTCTTTGGGAAGTTGGGCTTCGATTTTCAAAGCCACGTTTAGGAAAGCCAATATAGTAGAACTGTGACCTTAAGCAACAAAAACAGAAAGCACAGGAAAACTTCGAACGAAGTAATGCAAGAGGCGAGGTCAGTAACAATTTCTGATATAGCAAAAGTATACTGGGGACTGGGGAGCAATCATCTCCAAAAAGGACTGTCGAAATCTGAAAAGAATAGGCAGCCTTCTTACTGCTTACAACATTCGCAAACATTTACCTAATTACCTCGTGAAATTTCAAGAGGCATTATGGGACATAAAAATACCTGTTTTGTTCTACAGTAAGGGACTACAACATGAAACAAAGTTTCTGATAAATATGATGCAACTGAAATTTTCGGTATGTGCTAATAAAATCCTTACGTTAAAGCATCTTCTGGTTTTTCTGGCTCTTCGTATAAACTTACTAAGACCTTAGTAAGGGCATCCATAACACCGGTTTTTTCTAAATATTTTCTAAACTCTTCGCGTTTTCCTTCGGTCGGCTGTGGCAAGAACGTTTTATAGGTTAGGTTACTCCATCAATACTATCAAATTTAATAATTACCTTATAGTTCGTATTAGAATTCATTTTGGTTAAAGACTAAATTCTGCCAAGAAAACAAAGGGGAACTAAACTGAAAAATTAATAGAAATTTTCTGTTACCACTTCAATGCAAAAATCTTAAATTGATAACTGACAACTTGCATTCAAAGATAACTTCGATCTATAATGTATTAAGCAATTAAAATATTATCTACAATAATTCACTTGCACAAGTAGTATCTAAAACACTTACATGTGAGAAGTCGTGGAGCAAAATTTTCGAAATTGAAAAAAACCTATTTTACACTTTTTCAGATTTCACATCTCAAAGCTCAAACACACAATTCCATGCGCTTGCGTGTTTGTAAAAAGGCGCATAGTTGGCACATTTCGAATCTGTAACTGAAACACAACACTAAACAACCAGAAGGGCAACTCAACTACTACAAATGCCCATCTGGAAATATTTCAAATCCGAACATTTGAAAGTTGAAGTGGTATTTAAAGTTCTATTTATTTTAACTTTAAAACGTACCCTTCAGCGTACATGTACTTGCTTGCTTTGCTCTTGTTACTGCTTATGCAAATATTTCTGATCCGCATTAAGTTTAGAACCGAAAATGTTTCAAAGAAGTAATGACTCTAAAGTCTAAACAGCTAAAAACGATTTTGCTAAAATCTTCTAGCATTACCTAGATGTCGTAAAAAGCTTTAATTTTCATTGCAAATATTTTTTATTAAAATGTAATAAAAGCTTTCATAGGAACAAAAACATTATTTAAACTATTCCACGGAACATTATGATGTATTTAGGAACACATCCGTATTTCTTCGCCAACATCATCTATTTGGATCATGATTTGGATTCACAATGGCGTTTATTTATATCTCAACTAGGTTTTGCCAACACAACAAGGTATTTTTCGCGACATACCAAGTATGTTGCGGTATGTGCGGTATGTGTAACCGATTCATTTTCGCGAGAAATGGTATGAGAGGGGAGTACAAATGACATCACCGCGGTATGTTCTTCCAACATACCGCACCTTACCGAGCTTTAAGCACGGTTTGTTCCGGTTGGTATGCTATGGCGGATGACAGCCGCGAAGAGACATTACGATATTATCATTATCAAAGAAATGTTCGCATTTTCTTTTTCTTACTGTATATACAGTTGCTCCGTCCATCATCAATTCGTGGTACATGAAAATCAACAAATTTTTATTTTCACCTTCCATAATATTGTGAGGTTAGATTGCAACAAAAACAATTTCTCCATACCACACATATTTTCGCGGCAGTCACAGAAATCGACTACATTTCAACGGGGGGGATGACTTTGTGCTAACCAAAGTCATACCGGGCGGTTACTTGGGGTTAGTCGCGAAAAATACCTTAACGTTTTAGCATTGTATTTATATATAAATATAAATACAATGGTTTTAGTGTGCTATTATTACCTTGTTTTCATTAGTAATCGCGGATTTTCTTTAAACAAATACGTTTCGTGATGGTCCACAAGACACAACAGATAAAATGCAAAATTCTGTAAATTACAAAAAACTTTAGAAGAAAAAAAGAAAAAGGTTTCGCTTGGATTCGAAAAGAAACTACCAGCGCGTTTCGATGCTGAGCCAAGCTCTTCACTAATTTCGCATGTAGCTGAAGTGGCCAACTTGGCAAAACTTCGTTAGGATATAAATAAATTCTGACAAGTGACATATGACATTGTAACCTTAAAATATATAGGCATAAAAGGTAAATTTAACTCATGTAAATAGTAAATGTTTGGAAATAATGGATATATTAAAGGCAGAAATTGCTAGAAAAAGAAAGCAGTTGGAAGAAAAAGATCTACTGGTAGTAGTAACTCATGATTTTTAAAAACAACTTGTAGTGAATAACTGAATTTGCAGGCTTCCGGAAAGAAATATTTTAAAAGAGCTGATTTAGTTGCGAAAGAGATTGAAGAGTATCAACAAAAATATGGACAAAGAGCAAATGATGATTCAGAAAACAAAAACAGTAAAGCAGAAGGTTATCTTCATCTAAATTCTACTCTGACAGTTTAAATTACATACATGGTTTTTAGATGGTAATAGTCGTTCTGCATCTAAAGACGCCGAGCATTTGGTGTTGCCCAGAAATGAAGTAATCTCAAGATTAAGAGATCGTGGTGCTCCAATTCTATTGTTCGGCGAGTCAGAAATCGATGCATTTAAGCGATTGCGGAAATGTGAAATATCTGAACCGGAAATTAATAGGGTAAGAAGTTAGCTGTGTGTTGTTATACTTCCATTAAGTGTCTTTAATTTAAAGGGATTTAGGAATGACTTTCAAGAAGCTATGGAACAAGTCGATCAAGATTATCTGGATGAACTTTTATCTTCCGCTGGACAGACCAAAGATGAATCAAAACCAGACAATAAGCAGCAAGAAGCTGTAATTACTTACGAGCAAATACAAGAAATGGCGAAGAAAATGGGCAGAGGTGATAGAGACCATGATATGACAGTCATTGTTCATTTTATTCAGGTAGGCAAATCTCATGAAAAAGCTACTTAAAAATGCATTATTTTTACAAAATGCAAGTATATTGAAAGAATTTATTAAAGGAAAGGTATATATAATTCTAAATTTATTCATAATTATTCTACACAAATATTAAACGACAAGTTTCTTAAATATATAATAATTGCAGTACATTTATTGGGAATGTAATAATTCTGCACATGTATTATCAGACATCATGTTAAGTTTCTGAAATATACAATAAGTTAAAGAACTCACTTTCTGTATGGTGGAGGAGCTGGTAAACCTAAAATTATGAATAAGTGATTAACTTCTATACGTAAAATATAGATATAATGCATACCTGAAGGAGATCTGATTTCTTGAGGCTGAATTATTTGTTGTACTGAAATGCATGCCGGGACTATTGGAACTAACTGACCTATAAACAACACAATTTTCTTATTAAGCGAGAAGAATATATTGCTCTGTATTCTTTTAATGATACACTATGGTCGATTGAAATTGAAAACTTTCTGATTAGGTATCTATTTTTCTGTAGTGCAGCATTCTAGGATAAGGGTAGAAACCCAAACGAAGCAGGTTACCTGCTTACTGGCTGCCAGTGCTGAAAACAAGTGCCTATGTCCGAGCTATGAACATCAGCCCGTTTGAGACAGGAACTTGCTTTGCTTATGTGCAGCCACATTTATTAATTTGGTGTCGCCCATCGGTGCTAGCAACCAGTAAGCAGGTATCCTGTTTTCTTTATATTTCTACCCTTAGATCAAGCTAATTGCCATCAGAGGATAACTTCTACTATCACATCTACACATGGCCAACAAATAAATTAACTGACTGTAATTTAGTTTTCGTAGACCCTTTCAAATAATAATCGAAAGGTACTAAGTTCAACGGTAGTAAATTTATCACACCCTTTCATTTCTTCATGTATTTGTTTATAAAAATATAATCAAATGGAAGATAACAAATAATGCAGATACAAACTGATAATGGCATTACAAACATGCTTTAGCACTCTGCACTTTTATTCAGATTTTCATTTAATAATAGAAAATTTGGTGCTCGATTTATTATGCTATAAAATGTTTTGTGGCACTCTGTATAAATAGTATTATCTGACCAGTTGATGAATGCCTACAGAAAGAATACTCATAATGTATTGCAGTCTTAGAAAGGGGAATCCATTATTGATTTTGTTAATAAATTAATATAGCTGCTCGCTTGATAGGGTGCTGAAACTAAATGTACAGATATTTATTGGTGATGACGATAAGCAATCTGCAACTGGGCGAATGCATTTTCCCTTTCTTGCATTTTATGTGCTCTTGAATTTTTGCCAGTAGCAGTCATGGGCAGTGGCGTGCAAATTGTGTATTAGTCGTTTCATATGAGAACGGACTATGACGTAGCGTGCGTACAAACAAGTTTTCCTGGACGTACCGCAGTTGATAGGCAATATTATTTACAAGTCTAGAGTAACCCATTACATTACATTCACTGCCTTATGGCGCACAGCAAATCAAAATTATTTTTCCCTGACTAAACTATGGCAGACAGTAAAATTGAACAAGAGGCAAAAAGTGATTGAAAACAGAATGTTTCTTTACTGAGAAAGCTTTAAATAATTATATTACCCCAAACTGTTAAAAATATGAGCTTCCTTGCGCGTGGTTGATCAACTTTTGACCACTGACATCCCTGATCAAAAAACTTATGTGAAATAAACACTTTTTCTCACGTGTTTTCCAGTATAAATTCACAACCCACATTTGATGTTCGATAGCATCTTAACAAAGCATTTTTAAACACAGGTAAATTAGGTTAAATTGTTTTATTTTGGTCTCAGAAATATGTGATAGCTTTCTGTACAGAGACACCCTGAATATTTGTTTCAGTTACTTGAATTCTATAATTAAATTCTTCAAAACTTGGCAGTTATTTACCTGCAATCAGCAATTCAGGTTTATATGCTCCTTCACTAGTAAATAGAGGTTTGAGTAATAGAAGTTCTACTATGTTTTCTGGAAAGCATACACGAAACAATACAAAACCTAAAGTGTGTGTGACCTGTATTAATTATCCTGGTAGCAACGTACAATCTGGAAACTATGAGTAGCCAAGAAGAAAAAATGGAAAGATCCAAATTTTGCTGACGTAGAAGGAAGATTAGAATTAACTGAAATTATTAATAGCTAATAAAATTGAAATGGAAGTGGGTAGTCGATGGCCAAAAACCCCGAAGTACAGCATTGGTAGACTAAAAATGAAATCGTTAAATCCAGCACAATAAGACGGGAGGTTAAGAAAGAAAACATTAACTTAAAAATTTGCATGACCAGTTTTTTGGCAAAGAAAATTATACAAGGAGACAAACGATAAATTAAATTCCGATTTTTAAACTTTATGTAAGATGGGTGGGTCATTACAAATACACTGCCCGACAAAAAAAACCGGACACTTGTTTTTATTTTTATTTTGAGGCCCTACAATATTTTCATGTTACTTAACTTACACAAATAATTAACGATTGCCCTACTAGTGAGGAAAAAGAAAGTTTTAGCTGAATATTGCACCTCTCGTAAGCATAAACAGCCAAATCAGCATTTTGACTCTTCATGCATCTTTATTGAAACATCAAAATCTTTTACCTTATTGGGCTGCTGTCTATTTTCTATTGGTTTTTTGATGAAATTTCATTTGTAAATTAACATTTTCCATACAATGCACTCCGAAATTTGTTCATAAATTGTTGCTTTAAGCCACGATGGCTGAAGAGTGCGGTATATTGCTCAAGTGCTGAATATACTCCGTAACACAGTGCAAAATGTACTCTTGCGATTTTGTGAAACTCATGGGTTTGTAAAGAAGGTCGGTTCTGGTCGTCCACGAACTGCGAACCATCAAGATGTCCGTTTTCTCCATGTTGCTGCGCTGCCCGATCGAGCATTGCCATCACCTATTCTTGCTGGACGGTTAGCCGAAGTTCGAGGAGTGGCAGTTTCAGCCAGAACAGTTCGGAAAAGGCTAAACGAATATGTTTTGACTTCAAGAAAGCCAGCTACGGGTCCCCTGTAGACCGTAGAACATCGCAGAGCATGACTTGCATTTGCTTAGCAATACGTAAATTGGGACGAACATCAATCGAGGGACGGGCTCTTCTCGGACGAGTCAAGATTTAGTGTCAGGTCACCAGATGGACGTGAAAAGGTGTGGCGAAGACCAGGGGAGCGGTACAGTCAATGTTGTATATCCCAGGGTCAGTTTCAATGGTGGTAGCATTACGGTGTCATCATCATAAGGTTCTCAGTCCGAAGACTGGTTGGACGCGTACCTCCACTCTTTTCTATCCTGAGCTAACCTACGCATTTCCCTAAAAGTAGAACATCCTACATCCCTAACTATTTGAGAGCAGTAGTCTAATCTAGGCCTACCCCTACCTCTTTTTATTCCTATCTCTGACTCTAGTATGTCACGAACTATTCCCTCGTGTCTTAGAAGGTGTCCTACCATCCTATCTCTTCTACTCTTTATTGTTTTCCATACCTTTCGCTTTTCCCCAACTCTTTCTAATACTTCCCTATTGCTAACCTTATCTATCCACGGTATCTTCATCATGCGTCTGTAGCACCACATTTCAAACGCTTCTACTCTTTTTCTATCCGCTTCTCCTATTGTCCAAGTTTCGCACCCGTATAATGCCGTACTCCATACATACGACGTTAAGAGTCTCTTCCTAGTCTCTATATTAACCGTTCTCGAGCATAACAGTTGTTTCTTTTTGTTAAACGCAACTCGGCCCTGCGCCATTCTTTGTTTTATATCTTTAGTGCTCCTACCGTCTTGAGTTATTTTACTTCCTAAGTAGCAGAAATCCGCGACCTCCTCTATCTTCTCATTTCCAATTTGTATTGGGCCGGAATATTTCTGAGGGCTCACACAGAATTGATTTTCATTTAGAATGGAACAATGACTGCACTCCGATACATTGTTGAGTGCCTGGAACCCCAAGTCACACCATATATGCCATTTATAGCGGACAATTTAGTGTTTATGGATGACAACGCCCACCCACACACAGCAAGAATTGTTACCGAGTACCGTGAAGAGGTTGGTATTGGATGTCTCCCATGGTCAGCCAATAGTCCAGACCTGAATCCCATTGAACATCTGTGGGATCAGCGTGGAAAAAGCATTAGACGTCACCAACCCCTACCAGAAACATTAAATGACGCTTCAAGAAGAATGTGAACAAATACCCCAAGAATCTATTGATAGCCTCATTTAGGGCATGCCACAACGTTTAAGGGAAGTAATAAGAGTTCGTGGTGGTAACACCCATTATTAATTTGGTTCTACTAGTGTGCTTTTCCTTTTAATATTTTTTTTTGTTCGTCTTTTCAAGTTCTTAAGTAACAGTTGATCTCTAAAAAATACTTTTGTTAGGTTTTTGTTGACGAATCATTTTGTTTCTTGTTTTTTATTTATTGCTAAGATGAAAAGAATATAGTTAAATATCATTTCAAACCGTCCGTTGTTTTTTATTCATTAAAATAGTAATTCTTTGTCTGGCAGTGTATAAATAGAAATGCAGATGCAGATGCATAGACAAGATGTGTAAGTTGGTATTTTAGTGTGTGCTCTGCTTATTCAGAAAGATACATCTTTTCAATTTGTATTTACTGTATTAAATTTGTTTTGGTTCTTGACCGTTATTCCGTCATCATATAAAAAACTTACCACTCTCGGCCATCCTTCTTGTCAGTTGTCGTTGTTTAATAATCATATAAGCAATTACACATAGTGCAAAAATTGCAGTTATTGGTGCTAGTATGTAAACGATAACAATATCGTCATCATCGTCATGTCTTTGGTGTCCCATGAAACCCATCGTGGTGTTTTGTTGTTCTATGCTCACAATATACGTACTTCAAAATATAACTAGCGTTTGGCTTGTCATCATAAATTTTATCTTATCCGCTATCTTGTTTTGTTATCAAAAATTCTTGAGTGAATAATACATTGTTTTTAAGAAAATCCATTGAATGATCTATATTTAAAATTGCCATATGATTTAATAATAACTCAAAAACAGCGTTACTTAATATATTAATTATCATATTGTAATAAAATATTAGTTAAAGCATAATTTGTACTATAAAATATTAAATCTCCAAATGGTACTTTGTCAGTACCTGATAGGAATAGGCACGAATGTTGTAGACATATCTGGAATTAAAGATTTGTGTACACTTTTTATATTTGTGATAAAGTAATTGCAACTTACTGTTTTGTTGATTTGGTGGTATTATTGAAATTATCCTCGTGTGACCCACTCCCATGACACCAAATATATATCCTACAATTTTACGAAATTTCTAACTTAGTAATATGTATTCGTAAAGACAATAGTTTTATTTTGTCATCATTTCATAAAATATATAAATTAAACCGCGTACATTATATGCTTACCTTCATCAAGCATTCTAATGAGTCTTCTTCTTCTTACTTCAAAGAACAGCAAGGTAATTGAGAATATAACGAAGAAGCCAATAAATGGCACATAATACTGCGGTGACACCATTTTTTTTTTTACAAATCTGTGCGTCTTGTCAACATTGTTGAAGATTATACAGCATTAATTTATAATTTTCCATTCTTATCTCACATTGATATTTGTTGATAATGACTCAGTTGGTAATGTCAATTTATGTTACAGTTAATACTGAAGCTTTGGAATGAGCAGTTACAGAACAGAATCACAGAAGAGAAAATGGGAACCCGCGGTAAGTTAGCGGGTGCAACTTACACCCAAACGCAGGTATACTTAAAACCTCTTCTAAGGAAGTTAAAAACATTTACATTACCTGAAGATATATCGGATAGCCTTACAGAAATTGTAGTGCATCTGTTGAATAGAAATTACTTAAAGGTGTGATTGTAACGAAACTGGTGAGTGCAGCAAGTTTCTTACGTATATCAACTGTTTCTTTTAGGCTAGCGATGCTTATTTACAAATGGCTATTGGTAATGCACCATGGCCTATCGGGGTCACTATGGTTGGTATCCATGCACGTACAGGTCGCGAAAAGATTTTTTCCAAAAATGTTGCTCATGTAATGAATGATGAGACACAGAGGAAATACATTCAAGCATTGAAAAGACTAATGACCAAGTGTCAAGAGTATTACCCTACAGATCCATCTCGATGTGTTGAATATGCCGCGTTTAATCCTGGACAAAGTACTTCCGCAAGTTAACTCTTTTTTAAAGATTTATTTGTGTAAGGTAATTTTACAATACTGTATAAAATAAAATAATTTGTTTAGTACTAATTTAAAGTCTCTTTACTTATTCGAATGGCTTTCTTTGCTGCTGCTTCAACGGCATCCATAAAAGCTCCGCTAGAATAAATTTTGTTAACACGATTAACTCGTAGATTAGATGACACAGAACTAAACACATTCGACAGATTAGTAATAGCTTCTAACCTTGTTTTATCACGCTGTGAATATCCTCTTAAGTTATAACAGGGCAGTAATAACAAATTATTATCTTACCGAACACCCTTTCTTTCCAAGGCATGCATACCAGTAATTGTTATGCCACCTGCTGAGCAGACTTCATCTTTTAGAGCCCCCGTATGTTTTCCTGATTCTAAAACCATTTTGGCTGCTCCTAGAACGGTTTGTGCTGCAAATTTTGTCGCCATGTCTCTGTGGATACCCATTCTCACTCCTCCATCAGATAAAGCTTCGATCATAAGGTATACCTATAAGGTTTTCTAGATACACTTAATACATACAGGTTGTCCGATTTATCTGAAAAAGTTGCATTATCTTTTTGATAATGGTAATATTACTGAAAAGGTCTTGTCAAAAGTTGCTTGTACATGATGCTCTAAAAATATTTTGCCATTAAGACCCGGCTGTTTGAAAAAGGCATGTAATTAATTTTGATACTGTGTTAGTTGCTGTGACATTGCCTTTTTAACAGTTGCATTATAGCAAACGACCCAGGATCTAGGGCGCCCATAGGCAGGGGCAAGGGGGGCACTTGTCCCCCCCCTCTGGATTGCTGGATTATTTAACCTACGTACCTGATACTTTATTTTGTAAGTTGCAAATCACATCCTGACCTTGAAAATTCAACATTTTCGCCTGTGGCGCACTGACAATTTTTGCATACATACCACATATTTTTGCTTTGCCCCCTCCCAGAAAATTCTCTATGGGCGCCCTTGCCAAGGATCAAGTTATGATGTTAGTAGAAGTATAAATGAAACATAATTATTCGAAAGGGACACCTATTGGGACACCTGTATATTAATATCTTTAGCTGACCGCACACGATCAATATTATTGACAATAATATTGACAATATCGTGATTTGGTCAATAAAACCGTGTTTTGATTGGTCAAATAATGATATTGTCAATAATATTGATCGTGTGCGGTCAGCTTTTGAATGCCAATTAAATAGCTGACACAAAATTGTTTAGACAGAAAATTATAAATAATGAGTTATTGACAATCTAAAACAACTCTCATTTTCAGAACATTGCTATAGGTGAATTAAAAGAGATAGGGATCTCAAATTTTAAGTAGAATATCAGTATTTCTTCTTAACAGTGTACATATTAAATTTTTTCAGAAACTGAACCTTTTGTAAAATGCTCATTTATTTGGTTTTTCAAGTGCAAGATATTGTAACTCTTTAATGGCCCCTATGTGGCATTTATCTCAAATGTTTTTTATCACATTTCATCTGTTTCTTTAGTTTTCTACTATCTGTTCATCTGCAAAACATTGAGAAAGTAAAACCCTTATTTTCATCAACTAACCCTCATCTTTGCCACTGAAGAAGATATTTTTTAAAATTAATGCATTTCTAGAGTGTTAGATATTTTACGTTTCATACTGTTAGATATTTCAAAGCACGGACAAAATTTGCAGTGTATTTGACTTTTTAATTTAGAAATATTTACTAAACTGTTCTGAATCTGAAATTTTTAATAATTGTGACATTCTGCAAATATTATCGTGACACAAATTTCCACAAAATTTTTCATTTAAATTTATGAATATTTTGGTTCTATTAAAATCAAATTTAAATGTCTGTTAAAGATTGCTTTATCCTATTAACAAAGTAAGTGTGTTTGAAAGATGATTTTTGTGATCTTTATACCGTTTTTCATCGTTTTTCAATGGCTACATCGGCTGAAAAGTTTTTCAGCAAGTTAGAAATTATTAAAAATTACTTACGTAACAAAGACTTAGGATCGATTAAACTTTTTGACTCTTGCAGTAGTTACTGTGAATTCTTTATAAGTTTATCCCACACGCTAAAACAGTGAGACAGTAATAATGGAACTTGCCGCCTGTTTCGCTGATAATGTCAGCATCCTCAGGCGCACAAGACTGGTGTATTTGTCATTATTTGCTGAAAAATACTATAGAGAAGTAAACACACTCAACGATATAGCAAAGTGTAACTTAGATCCAGAAATGGTAAATAAATTAATTAGGAAATGGAAGTTTAAAGCCTTATTATGTGGCTGTCAAAGCACCCGAAACAGTAGATATTAGTTTGTGGCAAACCAAGGGCGGAGGAAGGAATAAAAAGCAAATAGTTTGAAATGTGTAAGCTAGCTCAAGATAAGAAAGAGTGGAGTGTGGATTCAACCAGTCTTCAGACTCAAAACTTTCTGATGACATTACTAATCTCCAATTTTTTATTCTTTAGCTCAGTAGTATTCAAACTGGAGGACGTGACCCCAATTAGGGTCGTGAAAAGATGTGGTGTGGCTGCAGGGCATTTGAAACAAAATGGCGAATGTTTAATTTAATTTTGAAAATAAAGTAAAGTAGGTTTCTATTAGATAGGTACTTAGCATGTAACTTTATACCTGAAACTCCAATAATGGGGTTGCCATAAGCTTTAGTCACCAATGTGTGGCTGCACTACCAAAAAATTTGAATACCACTGCTTTAGATAGTTCGCATTCACACTTGTAATAAAATCAAATTTGAAACAATTGATTAAGTTTTACATGACTTTCAACTTTTAACATTGGAAATGTTAATGTTCGTATATGGGGCCAGAGTTACGATTTTTGCCCAAGGCCACCGACTCGAAAGTGTCGAGGTTATATGACGTATACTGAGATAACGCAGCACTCGAGTGGTGAGAGCCGGGAGCCTACTTTAGTGTGATGTGTGCACAGTATGAGTATGCCCGGAGAACATTACGTAAAATAGTATATTCCGCAATGAGCATAGAAAGTAACAAATTTCAAACGAGCGTGAGATTTTATGCACGAGGCGTAGCCAAGTGCAGAAAAGAAATCACACGAGTTTATAGGAAATACACTTTTCATCAAGTTATGTACACTATTTTTCTCACGATAAAAAGTTAATTATGTTTTATGGTGTTATCATTTCCAATGCCCCGATGGTTACAAGGATTGCGAAATCTGTGATTTTTTTTTAGAAAAAACGATTATTTAACAAAAAACAATTTTCGCTCTATTTAGAGTTTTAACAGAGTTTTAAAAAGACGAAACATATTTTAACTTTATTATAAATTGCTTTAATTGTTAATAATGCAGTATTGTGTTGTTATGTTCACTAACTAATATTTTGAAGTGCTTTTCTTATTCCTCGTTTTTAAAACTAAGTGCTCCTCTATAACTGGTGGTTTTGAAATTAATTGAAAATAATTTGGAAATAATTTCATGACACCACTTATAGCAATATGTAATTTCAAATTTGGTACCATCAATGTCCCATTAAAGGCCTTCAGTTTAGAGAAATTATTTTAAGTTTCTCCAAATTTAGTGCACCATTCATTCATAAACTGTATTAAGAAGAAATACTCTGATTGAAATTTGAGAACTGCATACATCTCTTTTGGTATGACTGCATTAATCAGGTGGTTAATTTAGAGATTTCGTAGTTTGCGCCTCTCAAATCAGTCAAAATATAACAAAGAACTTTTAATTAAAGTCACAATGTAATTTTTTCAGATAAATTAGACAGCTTTTATAGCATCTTCTTACAAAGGCTGGTCCAGCACCAGAGAGAGCACTAGCTGCGTTTATCATGTGCTCGGGAATACTCTCAAAAATACCACATGACTCTAGAATAGTTTTTACTATAGTTAAGTCTTCATCAGTTACATTTTGTCCTGGGCAGTAAACGGTGCAACCTTCACCAATCATCATAGGGATATTTGGCATAATACGTATGGCTCTGGATCCTTCAAATTTCAATATGAACTAAAAATTGTATACAAAATTGGAAGTGACTAGAGTCCCGACTCGGAACCCAGGTTCAGTCCCGAATAACGCCAAAATTATCTAATATATTAAGCTTTCAATTGATTTATACACATGGATAAATATGCAACTGATAGATTCGACAAAAATGAAGTTTGAAACCTGGATTTTTCGAATTTTGTTGTTACAAACTTTTCAGTTTTCCTCCATTTTATCACCCATAACACAGAAATTTGTAATATACATAGTATATTACAAATAGGCGCTTCGTGCAGCCCCTTTAAGCTTTGAGTAAATGATAATAATATTATGCTAGGGGCTTAAAAGGGTTGAACTCCATGGTTGAAAACCCTAAGGTACAAAATCTCAGACACCAATTCAATCTCAAGTATCGAAAAAGAATGGAAGAATTTGAAATGTGGTGCTACACACGCATTATGAAGATGCCGTGGATAGATAAGAAAAACAACAAAAAATAAGCGAGATAGGATGGGAGGGCACCTTCTGAGACATACTAGTCGGAGATAGGAATAAAGAGGTGGAAGTAGGTCCAGATCAGACTACTGCTCTCAAATAGTTGGGGATGTAGGATGTTCTACTTTTAGGGAAATGCAAAGGTTAGCTCAGGATAGGAAAGGATGGAGGTACACGTTCAACCAGTCTTCGAACTTAGAACTTTATAATGAAAGAAATCTTAGCTAACTTTGGCTAGTAGGCATCAATAAGGCCACAGTTGATGAAGTCTGCTCTGATGATGAACAGCAATTATAAACTTTGTTTTGATATTTTGAATGAAGCGTACCTATAAGTTATGGGACTGAATACACACTTTGGTCCGTATTGTAAGATATTTGTATTATACATACCTTTTCCACTTCTATCAAAGGGACACCTGCTAAAATTGATACAAATAATTTGTTTTTTACATTATCAAAGTCTGGATTTTCACACAGTTTAGTCATGACTGTTTTAAATATTACTGGTTTGATTGCTAAAAATATAATGTCGGATTTTTCGGCTACTTTAAAATTATCTGTTGATACGTTGGCACCCAAATTTTTCCACGTATCCAGGTTTTTTATATAAGGACTGCTCACATAGACATTTGCATATGAAATTAAACCTGCAAATATTTAATTGCAATTAAATATTTATAACAAGTTTGCATAAACCTTTTCGTTCTATTGCTCCGCAAATAGCCTTTGCCATGTTACCGTCACCAATAAACCCAACTTTCTTGGTAATTTTGGCAACATTTGTGCTAAAATATCTACGAAGATTTGAAAATATTGGTCATAAAAATGCATTACAATTTTGAAAATGTATTGCATAATATTTCATTGTGTGATAATTACATATTATATTTTACATAAACATTGAACATTTTTTTCAATCTAAACATAAACTCATTTGAGCTCACCTATTTAGATTATCTATCTTAAAACGAACCAAGGTAGAAACCATACTTATTTTATTGTATTTAAAAATAACATTGGTGAACATTTCGGCCTGTATTTAAAAATAAGGCGAAAGGCGCCGACGCTATAACAGTGTTGCCAGCTGTTTCTTATTGATTCGCGTACTGTTGGTAAATGGGGTTCCTTAATTCACCAATCCACCAATGAATTGACCAGATGGCAGTAGGAGTAGTAGAACTATTTCATTTGTGGTAGTATTCTCTGGTTGGCAGCAAGCCATTGCTTTGTGCTCCTGACACTGACAGCTTTCAAGAAATCCTAACCTAGATAACTTAAATTTAAATTCGTCTGTGCTAGAACGTAGGTTGTAGTTTTAAATTTAAAGTACAAAAGATAAATTTCAGTTTTAGGATGTTGTTTTCTGCTGAAATAACTGATTATAAAATAGTACACAATGTTTTAAAAGCCGTAGCATTCAAAGAAGTAAGATGTACTGGGCACTGCTATGTGAGAATATGTTAAAACAAATTTAATTTTAGTTTGCAATACTGAGATCGATGGAAGAAGGTGTTAAAGTTACCGTTGAAGAAATGAAATGTGTAGAAACTACAGTGTATATTCCCCGCGAAATGTTTTGTTCGTATAAGATTAATTCAAATGATGATATTAAATTTAAAATAAGTCTCAAAGCGTTAACTGAATGTTTACAAATATTTGGAGATGATGCACATCCAAGTCTTAAATTGTCATACAGAAGCAAAGGGTCTCCATTATGCCTAGTGTATGTCACATAAACGGTGTAGCATCACTTTCCTGACTTGCACCTGAAACAACACTTACCTGTATTGTCACTTACCAAAACCTCCAACATAACAGCATGTAGGATTAAACCCGAGCATTGAGAAATAAACCGTAGCTCTCAGTCTGTGCTGTTACTTGCTAAGGGTTCTGAAAGGAGCTTTAACAGGTTAGGTTTATTTTCATTTATGTCGACATGTCGGGTGAGTGTCATTTCAGATAAATGTAATTTTGGGCAAAAGTGACTCGACCACATACCACATTGATCATGTGTAGATTCTGATGGATTAAAATTACAGAATGAAGCACAGTGAAGAAAATATAACTGCTGACTGTGAATTACGAACAATGGATGTAGAAGACTTTTCTGAATTAAGTTTAGCTGACGAGTGTAATGTGAATAAAGTTGTTATGAATGCAGCACCATTCGTTGAAGTTCTGCAAGATTTAGATCATGCTGCAGATGAATTAGAATTACTTTTAAGTCTGGAACCTCCGTATTTTAGAATTACCACTACCAGTGTTATGGTAATTAGCAAAATATGTTTAAGTTATTTTTTATCTATGTGACGAGACAAATTTATTTGTTGACTACCAAACACATTTTCACTATTTTGCTGGTTGCAGAATTGTCAATTTGTTCCCAGAGGCCATTAATAATTATCAGACTGGCATACATGTACCATGTGTTATGTTTGTCAATGGGCAATCAGTCACTAACGAAAATTTTAGAAAATTTTGTTCTTAAATCAAAGATCAAAACCCCACATAAACGTAAAATTTTAACACTTAATTTTAGGGTAGCACTTGCCTTTGCATTGCAGGATTAATTCAGCGGCAAGCAACAAGTGATATCACGCCCGTCTCAGTTGCTTGTCCCCCCAACACATAGAACGTTAGCCGCATGAAAGGAAATTTTTATTAATTTTTTCTCGGTAAATGTGTGCCCTAGGCGAAAATGGAAAAAACTTGGGTCAAATATTTTTACAAGATCTTTCTACATAATTATGAAATAAAAAGAAAGTTGCCCATTAAGTCAGTTAAATGTGTCATGCAATCAGCGTGTATTATTATGTATATTACATACATTCTACAAAAAATACTGTAATATTTTATATTTTGATCAGTCCTCAAAGTTAGAGCAGTACAGAAATATTAATAGTAATCTGAAGAACAGCTGAAATGATAATTACTAAATTAATTATTCGCTAATAAGGATTTTTTTCTAGGGCGAATGTGTTGTAAATATACCAAAGCATTCGGAAATGGTTGCCTTGTTTCAGTGTAAGAAAACAACAATATCGAAGTACACATTCTGTTATATACGACAAATACTTAAAGTTATGCATTATGCTATAAAAATATCAATTACTACAGGGGAATCAGAATTATTAGGATTTCAGTTATTTATTAATTCTGCCGATAAACAAATGTATGTTGAGTATTATGTTACAGCACAGTTTGCAGATTGAAATAAATACGTTTTCCAGCAAACTGTTCCGTTTATGTGCTTCAAAATGACCCTGTTGCAACTACATTACAACAGTCATTTTCTCATCTCATTGAGAAATCGCTGCTGCAATTTTTCATTCCTACATTTAATTTCTAAAATTCCTTTCACCATAGTTTTCAGTCTGGAGACTGGTTGGATGCATGCTTCCATCCTTCCCAAACCTGAGCTAACTCTCTACAACTGCCAAAATTTGCAATAACTGCGAGTTGAGCTTAATTGACATGTACATATGTATTTCGTCATATAATTTTTCTCTCAGTGGTAGATGGAAGCATTTTTATCAATGAGAACACTTTCGCACAAAAATTATACGACATAGGGGATGCACGTGAATTAAACTAAACTCAAAAAATTCACAATTTAAACAAAAATTATGAAAACCACCTAGCAGTGAAATCAATTAACGAATCCAAAATTAGAATAGGTACGGTAGCATAATAAATAACGCTATTTACAAACACAGGTATATCCTGCAAAATAAATGGAAAATATTGGTAGGAGTGGATGAAAATAATTTTACTATGGACTATGGAGAACTAAGTGACTTGATGTTTGGATTTGATTATCCTCGCTTAAACACAGCTTAAAATGATACCTAATTTGTAGTTTGTTAGTAAGTAGGTTAGCAGAAAGCAGTCTGCCCGCCCTAGCCTCAGGCTCATTTAACTTTGCCTTGCCTGAGTATCCTAAAATTTTGATTGGTTAGGCAATCAGCAACAGGCGCAGGCGCAGGATGGCGGCACTGAAATAAAACATATTATCAGTGGATGGCGGCACCAATGATGTATATCTCTACTGGATAGGCCCATTGCCGTTTACCCCGTGAAAACTTTTTGATGCATTTCTGTTGTGTATGCAACCCGTACTACTTACGAATCTCCATCCTTTTCTAACGCGAAGAGCTTAACAGGTGTTTTTGCACAGGTAACAGTTTTTTGTGCACCATGGTTATATATTGCGCTGCTTACGGCTGTAAAAGCGTTCAGCAGCCAGGTAACAACTTATAGTTTCATGGGTAAATATTACATGCTAATGTGAAATGTGATCCTATTCATTTTTGCCCTCTAAATTAAATAATCTGCGTCTAACCTAAAATTTTAGATTCCCGTTTCATATGAATACCCCGGAAATTAAGTTTCTTGAGTTTCAATCTTTTGTTTTATGATTGATAATTCTTTATCACTGACCTAGGTCAATAATGACTTCATCATTAACCTATTACAAGAGGTGGGAAAAATAATTTCACGGCGCAAATGTCGGTCAATAATGAAGTGTTTTAAGGTTAGTAGTGAAAAAACAATTTTTTTACTCGGCTTAGATAGGATTTTATTTAAATGTTAAAATGGGTATTTTAGTATGGAGAACCCTATACTTACAACTTCGTTTATGCTGTTATTTTAAAATAAAATAATAGGTAAGTACTTATAACATAATTTGCATAGGTACAGTAAGAAAATACTAAATGCACAGTAAATAATACTAAGCTCTGTATTTTTCAATTTGCTTATCCTTCACTGTTTTTACATGCGAAACTAAACTGGAATTTACCCAGCATTTAATATTTTTTTCGGAGTATTTAAAATACTACCTAACCAAAACTTTAGTTGCTGAATTTTTTGTTGTTCCCTCTGAAACTCAGACTGCTGCGACTTGTTGACTTGTAGGGTATAATTATTTACTTCCATGATACAGGAGTATGCTCATAAGTTGTAAATCAACGTGTAAAATAACATGCTAAATAAATAATGTACTTGAAAATACATTTACCTGAGATGAGTTTTATTTATATTTTATTGATTTCTCAAATGAAGAGTCCGAAAAAGCAAGTGTAAGTATTAAAATTTAGAAATATCAACTTGTCTGTTACCCGCTTAATCAAGTCATACGGCTGTTTGAATGAGAGGGCAAAGAAGAGACTGACTTAAAAAGAGAAGGAGATTCGTAAGTATTGTGGGTTGTCTACATCTTGAGTGGCTTCACTTTTACTTCCATTTAGCCCCCGGTTGGGCGGCACTATATATATACATATATCAGTGGCCGGGGCATCTACATCCCAACTAGATTTTCCCAAATAGGCCACTTTTAGTAATTGTAAGGCGCTTAACTAAGTTGTTAAATTCATCGTGTATTAACAATCTCGGAAGGAATGTGGTCCATTTTCTTTCCAAATGCACAGAGTAACAAGCATCTAAGAACCTTATGATTCCAGTTTACTTATTTCATAGTTGGCGCACATGCAACGTGCAGGGTAATCTGAAATCTACATTGGTAACAATGATTAGGAACTGTCAATTTGAAATTCTAACCAAAAAACCAAAATCATTTCTCCAAAATCCTAGCTAAAAATGAAATATGGACATATTAACAGGATTGTTTGTCGTTGCTGTGTTATACGGCGTCCTGTATTTCTTTGATACATTTTTCAAGGTATTTTAATATTCACAACTAGGTAACTGCGTTGGTTTATTTTAAATTATGCTTATTTTTAGACTTGTGCACATTATCCGTACATACAATTTTTAAGAGGCACTGGCTTTGAAATAAAGTTATGCCAGATTCGGTGGACAACCACAGCATTTAATCGCCTTCTGGTTCGATGGGGCAGTAATTCTTCAAAATTTTTTGGCCTTTGGTTTAATTTTGGTTTACTTATAACATTAATTTTATTACCGATATCAATAATATTATTGTTGATGGCGTTTGTACAGAATTTTACTTCTAAAGATGATGAATCACCAAGAAATTTTGTAATCGAACCTGTACTACCAGGTGTAAACTTACCGTTTTCTGAATTAGGATATTACAGTTTTTCAATAGTGGTGTGCAGCGTGGTTCATGAACTAGGACACGCCTTAGCTTCCGTTCAAGAAGATGTTCATCTAGTTAGTGTAGGAGTCCATATTTTTCTAATTTTACCCGTTGCATTTGTGGAAATTAGTACAGAAAAATTAAATGCCTTAAACAGGTGGAAAGCATTAAAAATTATGTGCGCAGGTGTGTGGCACAATTTAGTGCTTTCATTTGTAACATATTTGTTGCTTTGTAGTTTACCTCGTATATTTTCTTTAACTTTTTATACAAGTAATGGGGTTACCGTTGCTGGTTTTATTAAAAATTCGCCTCTGTTAGGGCCTAAGGGTTTACATACAGGAGATAATATAATAAACATCAATAATTGTAATGTACGCGATGATGTTTCTTGGCTGGAGTGTTTGCAGGAGATGCAGTCTTCCAAACCAGCATTTTGTACCAGTTCAGATTTGGTTCATAGTTTAGATGAGAGTGTTCCTTTGAGGCATTTACCTAATGGCTTTTATGATTGTTGCAGTGCTGAAAAAAGTGACCGCACATGCTTTGAGTACTTAGATAATAAAGATGGAGTAATAGAAATGCCACCTCATGTATGCTTGCCTGTCCGAATTATTGTAGAAAGTTCTCCAATGTTCTGCAACGTCAAATTGCAAAATTGTCCCGATAGCCTATACTGCATACGTCCAATACTTAATAACGTTACAAATTTATTTAAAATTAAAGTAGTTGATAAACCAGATGTTATTTATATTGGTACTGTTGGTGATGTGCTTCAAACTGTGCAAATTTCTAGGTATGTTCCGAAGTACGTTTTCAAAAGCACCGCAGTGCCAGATATAATTGGAAAGTTTTTAATGTACATAATTGTACTTTCTTTTGGTTTTGCAGTTGTGAACGTAATACCTTGTGCTTTTATGGATGGGAAGCATATTTCTACTTATATAACTCAGATTGTTTTAAAGGATAGTCCAGAGCATGTAAATTTAGTTTCTGCTGTAATTTCATTAACTGGCACTGCTCTCCTAGTTTTACATGCCTTATTTTCTGTTTATTATATGCTCTTTTCGTGATTAATAAGTAGTAAAATGTGAGTAGAAAGGGAAATTTTTCGGTAGATTCAAATTCTGCTCATTAAAGATGGAGTCATGATTAGAAAGTTTGAGCCTAGTATTTAAATTATTTATATTTTATATAATATAGTTGATCCTATCCACAGAAAATTACTTGATCCAAATCCTAAAGTACGATTATAGCTGAGTAACGATAAATTGGAAGGGAGAGGGAAAGAGAAACAACGCTGTTTTACTCTACCAATTAACATCTTCGATAACTGTTCCCTGAGACATAATAAAGATGGAATTCCTATCAAAAATAAAATAAATATATTGACATTTTCAATGTTTCGAATCTTAAAAACGAAGGATATGTTTATAGTAGTTTTCTTGCTTGAAAACTACACGAGACATAAGTAATAATTTTCACGATATGTACTTAGACTTTCACAAAAACTATAAAATTTGATAGCTATATTTATACTTACATTTTAAACGCACTCTTGAGCAAAAGTATGACATTTTTAACACTTTACAATGTGATAATAAAGTATATCTACAATATTTACATATGTATTTCTTTTGCGCTATCCAAGAACTATTTCGATAAATTCAGTGAGGTCTGCAATTCTTTCAAGCATCGTTCTCCATAGTTCATTAACATTTTTATCGTAATTTCGTCGGTGTGATGGGCGTTACTTCTAAAATCTCTACGAGCCCACTCTTTCAGCTCTTCTCGATGACTGTTATCATCGATGTTTCTGATAGTTTTGAAAATACGCCTGTACAATTTTTTTACTTCCTGTTTAAGCATAAACTACAAAATATATTAAAAAAACTTACAGGTTATATTTACAAAAAATGTATCAACATAAACTACCTGTTTCAGTGTTAATACCGGCTTTGTTGTGGTCATTTTGTGTAGAATTATTATGTAGTGTTAATTTTTGCATTACTTTTTTATTTTTACGATTTTCACTAGGAGACTATAAATTAAGCGCATGCGCAGTTACGAAATTGTTGTGGCGGGAATATCTCCCCACCAATTTTGATACCAAAATAATACCCAACACCGCATTGTAAAGTAAATTTATTGTAGCAGAGCACGACGCGACCGAGTGCGATTTTCGGGAAGCCCAAAATAAATTTTAGTTTTACACAAAAGTATATAAGATATTTTGACTCGAACTATATGCATTGCTATACCGTTTATAGCAATTTTTTATTTCATGGATGCTAGTGTTAATGACGACTTTCCTGTTGCGAACTGTGTAATCAAGAAAGAAAAAATAAATGAAGATTTAAAGGTAAGAATACAATTTTGTAGCCGCACTTCGTAGTAGGTATTAATTTGTTGGATCAAAGTGATTTTATGGAGCATATTAATTTAAGCTCACGTCTATCCCCAGTTGAATAGTAAATTGACGGAGCGCAAATTTAATTTCATTGGCATTCCGAAATATTTTTAATTATGTTTCCCAAAACAACCTTTAATATTGGCAATACATTTAACGAGTAACTGATACGGTATTTTTGTAATGTTATAATTTTAGTACAAATGTCTGTATACTGTATGGTATTTGTTAGCACGGGCCGAACATGGAGTTTGTAACATGATATGGACATTTGATATGCTGTATCAGATCGCAGATGGCGTGGAACTGATATCCATCAACCAGACATTGTAAATACAAGTTATTTTATACTTTATGCGTCTCCGTTTTCATGGTCCGACTTACAAATATGTTTAATGTTGTTGTTTATGTAAATTTTTTAAAGATGGCACTTCTGATTCTTGCATGACCGGAACTAGGATTTTTCAGCATGAAAGAATAGGTACCTAATTTTTTTCAAATAAATTTATAAACAGCTTCTTTGTTAGGTATTAGAAACATGTAAAAAGTATAGTAGGTATTTTTTATCAGTAGGTATTTCTACCTACTGAAAAATATTTATCCAAATTACCTGTTGTTAAAGTGCATGTTTATACCTAGGTATCTTTTCAAAATGCAAGGGAGTTTATTTTTTATTAATTTTTTCGTATACCTTCATTTTCTTAAAATGAAGCTGCTTTAATTTATTTAGTTAAAGAAGAAATAAGCCACAAAAACCCATCCAACTTTTGAGAAAAATTATTTTTCATTGCCTATAGTCTGTCCACCTAGAGTAGTAGTTCGGAACTAAAAAAGTATGGAGCATCCAAACATTGTACTTTTGGTGACTGCAATGGGGATAGCAGAGTGGGTAGGCGAAGTTATCGCTTGGGATTACGATTTTATCCATTTCCCCAACCCTGCCTGATACTGGGGAAAATCGAAGTTAATAACTGATGGGTCGGTGACCATGTGAGGACTTGTTCCACCTATATAAATTGTGTTGCGTGGATGAAAATGTGTAAGAGGCAGAAATGGAAAAGTATTGAAAGTTTCCAGGTTACGTCATTACGTATTTGTTAGGTCTTTAAAATATGAATTATTTGTAGTTACTTACATAATTGTTGGTTAACATTCCCGCATTTAAAGTAAGAACCAGGCACGCCTTCGGGATTCTGCCTCACAATGTTATGAGGGATATCACTGGGAACTAACATTTGTAATTTTTCGTCTTTCAAACACCCTCCTTATTTGGTATTCTACTATTTACTTACGAATATTCTATACGAAGTTCAAGGCCTGACAGTGACATTCGTCCAAAAAACTAAGAACAGCTGATTGTCAGTGTACTTCTGCACATGCGCACTAACGAAATGAAAAGGTCTATTAAAATTTTTCGCAGTACCTTTGACTTCTTACGACTGCCAACCTCGTCAGCCTTTCGCTTACAGTGCTCATCGCTACTTACATTTGGATGGATAGCTGTATTCATTCAATGTTACAAGTCACATGAGTTCAACGTTCAACTACCCTTACCAACTCGCTTAGCCATTGTGGCATTGTAAAATCTCATCTTATCCTCATTAGAAGAGGTCGAGCACATATTTACATATATGAAAATTGCAGCTTTCGACTAACTATGGTTTGTTATTGACGTTATTCTATAATCGGGGAATCATTGTGACACAGATAAAATTAACTGTCATAATAAATGAGGTTGGTCTAGCTGTAAAATCGTTTGGTTTGATGAAATACTTGAATCGATGCAATTGCCAAGATCTCTCGTGTCCATAAAAACCGATATTTTCCGTGAAAACCCGATATCAATAACTCAAATAGTTTGGCAATTACAGGCGTTTGAAATGGGTAACTTTTTGCACTTAACTCCCTCTAGCCTCTAGCGGGAGAACGGTTAAAATAGCCTCACAAGATTATACAATTTAATCAACACGGATGTGACTTCCCAAAAATGCCATAATATACTGGGCGTTCCATTTAAAAAAATATATGTTTAGTGCGGCACTCCTGTATGTGGACACCTGTACTTATAAAAGAAAATAATTTTAAAATGTGCATTCAGGGGGTATCTACTGTCTCGCGAAAACATAATCTAATATATTGCCTGTGAGGAGCTATACTTCGTTCACACACCGATGGGACATCCTGAAAAGTTTTTGAAATGGAACACCCTGGTTATTTTTGTTTTGTTTTTCGAATTCTCCACTTAATTACAAATATAAACATCATGCTCGAGAACGTTGAGTTTTTGAGTTATTCAAGTTTTACGAAATTTTTGAAGTTTGCACACCTTCAGTTAGAATTCAGCATAGCCAAAACAGAAACATGAATCGAGCTGATTTTTTGAGAATGTTTAGATACTGGACCAGTGAATCAGTGCTTGTACTAGAAAACTTAATTTACTGTACAGTGTGTTTAAAATTATCCGATTCTTTTATCTAACTTCAATTAAGTATGAATTCTTAATAAGTTAACCCCACACGCCAAAAGACAGTGACACAGTAATTAAACTCGACACGTGTTTTGCTGACAACGTCAGCATCTTCAGGAGCGCTGAGGTTTCGCCTTCGCGCTCTTACTGGCCGTCAGTTTTATTCGTCAAATTGCCTGGCAACAAAATTTCGTTCAAAACAGAAATTTATCCGCAAACTAAAAAGTACTCGTCAAATTACTGTTGAAAATTTTGAGATTTTGTCATAGCACACTGCAACAAAATAATCCTTTGACGATAAATCTTGCTGCCTGTATAATTAGAGACGTTTTGAAAATAGATGCCACATATCTGTTTACATCTGAAACACTGTACCTGCGGACGCCCAATTTTCCTCCCTTCGGTTGTATATTTCAAAGGGTTTACGTACAAAACAAATATATACTCGTGTTTTGTTAGGTGGTGGTAAGTAATATTTGTAGTATAGAGTTTTAGGTGTCATATTACAGTATCCAGCAGGTACATAATTAACTGCATGGACTTTTTGGTCTGAGAAAATGCTCACAGGGTTTCGACAAGAATTTGCTCGTTGATTATGCCCCTTTATAAAACAGAGGCCCTAATCTTGCTTACTTCATTGCTTAATGGAAGTTTTCTTTGTTTCGTTTTTATATAATATCTGGGATTCTTAGGTTTTAACGCCTAGGAAGAATATGTGCTTTATGGTTATTTTCGCACGGTTTATAAGAGAATCATTTCGTTTTGTGCCCAATAGTGACCAAAACTGTCAGGAAGTACCTGTATGATGTCGACACTGGGGCACACTGTATATAAGCAACATATTTTTCCTACGACCCCCCTAAGAAAGCGACACGTTGCATACAATCAAGTAGGCGCGAAAGTTGACAATAGCGTCCACCCGTGTGGTATAAATAAAAGTCGGACGGATATATTAAAATATTGAAGGCAGCTTTGAAATTTTGACGTTTACTGAATAAATATTGTGTATCTTTGATATTCTCTGCATCGATACTTCCATCGAGTGTTCGCCACCAGCAGTTGTTAAAGCGGCCCAGAAAACATTAAGTAGGTATGTACTTAATTTTTTACGGAAAAAATCTTTTATTTCTATGGTTCATTAATTCGATAGTTAATGTTTTCCTCAGCCTTCTCTCTAATTTGATAAGTATAATTAGTAGATATGGTTCAATTATACCTAAATCAGTTTGGGGTAAAGTAGAATAAAAATTTCAATATTTTTGTAAAGTTTTAGACCCTTCTTGGGTTTCTCAGTTTAACTGTTTGGGTAAATACTACCTCCTACATATTCGTAATTCAAATAAAATTACAAGTACAACGTAAATAAGAAGCAGGCGGGTTTCTATGCGAGGCTGTTCAGTTTTACGGAATGGGGTGCGGGACGTGTAGCAAAAAGCCCGATTATTAATAGGGTGGGATACGTGAGACGTACTTACACAGCGTAATACGATATGATACGATCAAGTATCCTATATTTTAATATCAAACTGGATCTGCAGTGTGTATGTAATGTGGTATTTCCAGCTCGCTTTTCATGTTGTGCAGTTTTTGTAATTGATAGCCAGTGTCAGAATCTAAAGCTCATTCGCGTTTCGCAAAACACTTTTATAAGAAACACTAGATGTATTTCAATAAGTATACCAATGTGATATCCCCATGATGATCTTATGATGAACTTTTTCATCTTTATGGAGGAGTTCCCATGTTCTGATTTAAAATGTGAAAATTTAGGAGCTTCTCTTTTTTAGAAGTCTATTTTGGCATAGTTGTATCCATCAGCAATACCCTGGAATTACCGGCGTACAGTTTTCAGAGCAGTTTTTAGTTTAATAAGAGCTCATCTTTATCTAACACTTAATAATTTATTTGGTTTTATGTGCTTTCTACTTCTAGAAGCAGCCGCGTCTAGGTGCAGCCGTTTAATGCGTTTTGTTCCTGGTTATTTATGCACGTTTCAAATTGCATGATGGTATGTGGTGATACAAGAAAGTTGTGAATTTAATTAACGAAATGGTATTTTTGAAGTTTTCAAAAGATACCCGACACCGGCTATCAATTTAGCTCGTTTTCTGAGAAACCGAGTCTAAGTACTTTCTAGAATCCTGCTTCTTAGTAAAATGTCGTTACTGGCAGCGGAAGGACAATAACATTTTTTTGATCTCGTACTGATTAAACGTTAAATTATTAATTGAGAATAGGTGCATAATATGTACTTACTGAAGTTCTTAGAAAATGCTATCCGAAACAGATTGTGTCTATCTACGAACCTACTACCTACGTAATAAGTATAACAATAATTTGAAAACAAATCTACTATTTAAATACTCCATAGAACAGAAAGTCACATATTTTCATTTTTTGGAATGTCTACAGTTTGTCCATCTTAGCAGGGATTTTCTTCCTCATATCTATATTAGGCTTCGTACTGCCCTCGTTCTTCTAAGTACCTTGCTGTATTTTTTTAATTTACACAACCTGTTTTGGGTGTGTATTTGGAATCTCAAAAAAACTACAGTTTTGTGATGCTTAGGATGACTAAGTGCTTTTACGTACTCAAGTACTTCTGCGAGTCCCAAGTACTGGAGTACTGCCCAGCACTGTTTTCCAGTTTCTTCAGTTTTTCACGGTCTCGGACTAGGTGCTGCTTTTTACTATCTACTTATATTTTATGTCATTTATTAGTCACCCTTGTTGTTCATTAGTAATCCTTCTAAATTTCATTATTATAGATGTTTATAAACTTTGTGATAATTATTCTAACAGGTGCTGAAAGAGTCTAGAGTCTAAACAGAGTGGTATTCGTGGATTTCATATCTCCAAGTTTTTATCTTCGAAAATAATGGTTTTAAGTCATATAAATATTATACTTGCTATACATTTGGGTATAAATGTTTGGTTTCAGAACTATAGCAGTAGTTTTTCGGGAGCTTGTGCCAATAAATTTGTAACCATGATACACTATCGACCTGTTGCAAAGGTAATTATTGCTAGTACTTTTCTTTAACAAATTTGTTCTATATGTATATTTGAAAAATTCCATTAATTTTTATGCGCGTTAAAGATTTTAAGCCTTAGGGTAGATTTTACCTACTTACTGCTTACTTAGCTTCTTTTTCTACCAACCTGCAGTACCTGCAAAATGATTTTTCACCCGTGGTTAACGAATTTCTTGCGATCCGTTGCAAATAATATAATAATAATGTTTTTGGGTAATTTTTGGTTCAAAGAGTTGTACAAACGAGAGATTCCATCCTGAATAATAGTGCCTCTCAAATTTGTGTACAAGTGATCTGGTAGATTATTTGTTAATTCTCTATCATCCTTAACATAACCTCTGAGGAAGCGCTAGAAGGTACCTAATGCCTCTCGTCCTCACACTCCATCTCTGTCTTCTCCTCTTCTTGGTGTTGATCATCTTCCAGTTCCTTCTGTTAACTCCTCGAAATATTATTTCCATATTTCCATTACATCTTCCTCCTCTCTCGGAATATTCCCTTCTTTACCTTTAATATTCCTTAGTACCGGTGGTTTCTTTTGTCTCAGTTTCTTTAATGGTTGTCAACGAGGTTCTCAAGGTAACTTTGCTTCTTTCTAAGTCCGAATTCCTCCCATATTTCTTGTTTTGTATTTTTAATTGCTTATTTCACCTCCGCTCTGGCAGCTTTGTAGGCTTCCTGGGCCCTGGCTTGTAGATATCTTCGCCATTTACACTTTTTATCTTTGACTTTTGTTCAATATCAATCATCCACCATCTGCTGTGCTGAATGAATTGTACTTTTTGTAAACCCACGACACTTCGTAGCAACAAGCAACTCCAGTATACTTTCTTTAAATCGCCTCCATTTTTTTTCTATTCCTGCATCTCTATTTATCGCCTGTTCAAATAGTTTCTCAAAATTTTCTTAATAAATCATTCCAATTTCGGTCTCTTTCAGCTTATAGCTTTTAAGCTTTCCTTTATTTGTTATTTTCTTCCTTTTCTCTTGTATTTAGTACCATTTCCATCTGGACTAGGAAATGGTCGCTACTTATTTCTGCCTATCTTTTGACTTTAACATCCTTTATCATTCTCCAATTTTCCGTGGATAGATACTATGAAATAATCGATGGTAGATTTTTCATTTTTGGAATGTACTTGTGAGCTTGGATATCTTTGTGCATGAATTTGGTGTTGGCCATAATAAGTTCAATTAATCTCTTTTTGTTATAATTTTTCGTTTGCTCTCCACTGGTTCCCATGTATCTTTCAATTCCTCTATTGTCACTTCCCACCCTCCCATACATATCTCCCATTAATAAAACATTTCTTAACTCAGAGTCAAGTTCTACTTTCAATATTCTGAATAATATGTCTTTTTCTTCTTTTACTGCATTATGATTTGATACGTAAACTATCATGACTTTCCAAAAATTTTTCTGATCCATTTTTGGAGTTTATTGGAGTTTACTTCTTAAGAATCGATTTTCAGTTATAGCCCACGGTACGGAAATTTTATGAGTAGTAAAATCAAGCGTTACGTTGTCTGTCACATTGAAATTATGTTCGTATCTATGGATACGGCTGTTTATGTCTGACTGCATAGAGCATGGAAATAGAGTGGCATAGAGTAGATATGACAGTTGGCGTTGTAAAGTCAGCATATGCAGTGTTTGTTCGTTCCTAAATTTGTTGAATCTTTTGATTTAATATGGAAAAACCTAATATTAAATACTCCAAATATTGCGTAGTGCCGAAATGTGAATCAACGCCTATTCGAACACCAGGAAAAGTATTTATTTCATTGCCAGTGGGATCGACGTTTAGCAGATTGTCACTTAATTACTGAATTTATAAACAATTTATATTGTGATGTAGTTGGACATTTTCGAACATAAAGCATCTGATAAATACACATTTGGGTATAAAACTGATATTCGCGTGTACCCTATCATCAAGTGATTGAAGTTAAAATAATCGTTCGTAAGGAGTAAACTCCAGTCGTGCGTCGGAGCTGACACAAGTTTTTATTTTCATCACCAATTTATTTATGTGTGTTTCTTTTGTTACGTTTTTGTCATTTTCCGGTTTTACTATTAGCCCAATATAGCCAGTATCCCTCTTTTAGTTCCTCCATTTGCCGACCTTCCTTTTTGTTTCGGTTTTTTTATTATTTTATTTATTGTATAGATACATTTTTGGTTCAAATGTTATAAAAAGAATATAAAGAAAATATACCATTATTCTGTATGTAAACTGGACTCGGACCGATTTCCACATTACAATTGCAGATCTAAAATTATTTGAATATGTCCGGCGGGAAGATAACGTCAGGTCAGGAAAAGCCTATTTAATAAAAATGTCGAAAATAGTGTTCAAAAAGGGCTCACAGCACAATACTGGGCGATTTAAAATTATTTACTGTGCATCTAGTATCTTTTATATTGTGCACATTGTGTTTGAGATGGAAATATTTATCAAAATCATAACGCGCGTGGTGTGTAAGCTGAGCAAATTTTTTACTTTACAGTATTTTTTCTGAAAGCATCCCTTCACGCTACCAAATTATATTCGAACACTTATCTATTTAGCGCGTTTACTTGAACAGGTTTCCAGAAAAAACATATTTACTACTACCACATAATTTTCCCTATTTTCCTCAAGGTTGGTGAAATGTTTCTGTGGCCCTGTTTTGAAGCTGAGGTAGTTTGTATAATTTTCAGACTCTTGCTTAAATCAAAAGTCAAAAATATCTGCAGTCTAGAATAATCTCCTACCTACTTCTTATCTCTTTAGAACGATTTTTTCGACCAAGAAACTGCATAACACTCACATAATAATAATTAACCCAAAGAGAGCATAGTTAACATTTTTATTGATTGTTCAGTACACAACTTCACTAGAACGAAACCATCTTTTGCACAGACGACAGTTGTTACTCTTTGGATACATTGTTGCTCTACCAGTGCACATTGAAGCTCCACTTACGGCTCCGTATAACATAGCCAGATATATAATCAGTAATAAAGTCAACAACAGCAGAAAGAAATGTCTAATCTTCCATAAACGTTGCCAAGTAGTTTTGGGCCCAAGGCAGTCCTGCACAATTTTATTGCCATAATGTTCCAGATTGAACATTTGTCTTTTTACCAGCTTGACGACTTTACATTTACAGTGGCACAAACTAACTGATGGTAAATCTCTATCAGAAATCGTCAGGGTTCCTGTTCGCGATAGAGAACTGGTGTAGGACCGCATAATATTCCATAAAATTTGTAAATTTCTGTCAAAACTGTCATACTTGCTATAAACAAAAATGTTTTACGTTACGCCTAGCAAGTTGATTTTGTATGTGCATTTTTGTCTTCCTGTAATATTTCGAGTTTGTATATTCTCGTTATTCTTTCGTTACCATTGATTCTGTTTTCATTCATGAATTCCGTTTTTATTAGTTTGCAAACGTAATTTCTCAATGATGAGTTGAAAAATTACTACGCGTACTACCAATATATTGAATTTCTACCAAATAGTAAGATCAGAAAACATTAACTACGTAATTTCTCAAGTTGTAATTTCGCATAATTTTGTTTTAGGAATTTGCTGAGACTGCCATGAACGAATTACTGGGTTGGTATGGGTACGGAAACCCAAGGGATGACACCGAAAGGTTGTGCCGATCTCGTTCTGGAAGTAATAGTTCAGGGTCCGAATCTCCAAAATATGCAGGTGTGTACCGCAGGGTGTAGCTAATTCATTGGACGCATAATTCCGAGAACTCCACCCTCGATTCATTTAGACACCAATGGCGGGTGCATTTTAATTCACGTAAAATTAAAGCGTGGAATTTGTATTTGAGAAAGCCCAAATGCCACTAATGAAATTTCCTGGAATTATGTGTCACATGTGAATACTAGTTAGTTTAGTTCCGTGTACGAGGGCATTTTTATAATGATGAAGAATGAAAATGCAAACAGAGTTTTGGGAAAACTGTAGTGTCTAGGCAATGCATTTTCTTAGGAGGCCACGTCTATTTTCAAAACAATATAACTTTGCATTTGATAGTTGTCCAAAATAGACGTGTTAAGTGTTTTTGAAAGTTGTGATCAAAACTGAAATTCGCGTCGCAATACAATATTATTTTTTGAGAAAAAACACAACTGACCAAGAACGAAATTAGATAAATTGTTCAATGTGGCGTCAAACGTGATTAGACGAGGTATAGCATGCTGGATCTATTACTGGATGCACAAATGAAGCTATAAATTCATAAAATAGCGAAATAATCCATAAACTGCTTATGAAGGACCGTCGGTTGAACGTTGCTGAAAAAACTTTGTGCCAGTTGGACGCTGCGATTGCTAACCAAAAGCACCAACGCGAATGCTCGACCCGTTTTAGACTTGATCGGAAGGGTTTCCTGAAATGATTTGTGGGTATCGACGAAACCAGGCTTCATCACTATACACCGCAGAGCAAGAAGAAATGGATTATGCGTCGCGAACCAAATACCGAAGAAAACCAAAGTGATCCCCTTGACCTTAGCATTTTCTGGGATGCACATGGAACTATTTACATGGCCTTCTTGGAAAGAGAATAACAAATAGTGAACACTATTCTGGCTTGTTGTAGCGGTTCAATTAGGAATTGCGAAAGCAACACCGTAATTTGTCTAAAAAGAAAACTCTTTCACTGTTTGACTTGTAGTCCAAAGAAAGGTGGAAGCAGCCAAGTCACGTAGAAGTGACCAGGTAAATCTCAGATAAGAAATATGACCTTGATGATAAAGTGCTCAAATGGCATGCCACCAATCAATGTGTTGTGTACGAAATGAAACAAACACTCAAGCAAATGGTCAATTTTGGAGGTACTATACTTGATGGAGTGGGTACATCAAACCAGGAATTAGGCCAGTGGGCCGAATAATAGGTATTAATATTCAATAATCTCCACCAAAGTGACATAGAGCAACTTGAAAGAATGGATTTAGGGGAAGCATCTAATTGAATATTGGACTAAAAAGGAACATTTCTAGAACCAATATAATGTTAAGCATGGACGACGCTGTGCTAATATCAGTTAATGAGTAGAAGCACACCATTGAAGTTGTTGAAAAAACTACAAATATTTTGGTCAAACTACCTCATTCTGCAGAAAGCATATACTGATGACATTTCGGAAGGAATCGAGATAGGGTAGGTGGATTTTACCTCCAGCTGTCCTTAGCAGTTGATAACTAGAGTAGATCAGTGTGCATCTTTCCCGTTATGACGTATGCGTAGCAAGATTACACAAATGAAGATGTAATGCTGTGTATAAGACTACAGGACAGGAAAATGATGGAATGGACCACGAATCGGATTAAGGTGATAGACGCTTTGGAAGTTTGGAAGGTGGAGCAGAATGGAGGGGTAAATCACAGGGGAAATCAGGTGTACACGCTAAAGGAAATCAGGGGAAATCAAGGGGAAATTGGAGGCAATTAAGAGGAAATCAGGGGAAATCAGGGAAAATCAGAGGAAGTCAAGAGGAAATCAGGTGAAATCAAGGGGAAATCAGAGGAAATCAAGAGGAAATCAGGGGAAATCAAGGAGAAATCAGAGTAAATCACAGGAAATCAATGGCAGTCAAGGGGAAATCAAGGAGAAATCAGAGGAAATCAAAGGGAAATCACAGGAAATCATAAAAAAGGGGAAATCAGGTGTACAGATTTTAAGCCGCGGTTTACCCCTCGAGCAGAATAGTCACGGAATGGAGACCGAGACTGGGAGGACCACGTGGTAAACGCAGAACTAGATGGAATAACGATATGCAACATCGCTGTCAAGAGAGTTCGTGGTTACGCTGATGATGAAGGAATGGAGACTTCCAATTTTGACCCCAAGAATGCGCCCAAGCATTCATTAAATTAAATGCCGGAGAGCTGGAGTAATCTATTTTCGATAAAATTAGGTTTCTAGTACCAAGCTTGTAATTCATTCACAAAATGCGGAAATAAAAACAGAACTCACATTAATAGCAGCCTTGGCTCAACTTTTTATTTACAATTGCCAGAAGATAATTTACAGTTTTGGCCAAAAAGAAATTCGTATGACCGAAATTTTCACAAAGGAAAATTTGTTTTACCGAATGTAAACGAGGAGTCTAAAATTAGAACAAATGTGGCACGTGAAAGTCTAAAATTATAAAAGTCTGTCGAAATAAATCGGAAAACTACGCACGCTGTTTTTCTATCAAATAAGTGTCATGATCGAAACGAACGGGGATGGAGGAAGAGAGAAAGAACTATTCAGGGGATGTATTAATTTCCGTAATGGCAAACCTCATTATTGCGAATTAATTGTTGCAACTGGATTATTTTTAATAGTATCGCTGTTGGAGCAACAGAATACATATTCATGATTTTCGATAATTTTGCTCATTTGTTTATGTATTCAAATTTCATTTCAGTCATTAATATTGGGGATATAATCTACGAGGTGGGGTTTTACGCGATACAAGAAAGATCCAAAGATCTGATTGAATTTATCGGGGATACCTACCTGTATACTTGTAAAATGAGTTAGTCATGGACTTATCTCATATAATAGTTATACTACTGTTAACAACACAGCTTTGGCCTGTTTTCTTCCGTCTGTTTCGAAACATTCAGGATTCAGCATACGATTCTGCTTTGTCACGGTACGTGGAATCAGGGGTAAACATGATAACTTCCGATACTTAGAAATTCTGTTCTAATTGAAGGGTGCAGCGTTATTGCAGCCGCTTTATCAATTAACAAAAGTACATAATTATTAGCGTGCTTTTCACAGGAATGTAATTAATATCTAAAATTCTAGATTATCGGATATTGAATTTTGTTTTGAAAAACTAGACAAAATATTGACTAGACTCTAGACGTCGTTTCACTGGAGAACGGAGTGTGACGTAGCGTGCCCACAAACAAGTTTTCTTCTTCGACAAACACAAGCATTAAGTCATGTTAACTTGATTTTAGGTTAGTTGCTACAATGCAACAATTAAGACCAATAAAAACGTATATCTGAAACAAGTAGCTAACCAAATTTGAAACTTCCTGTACAAAACTATTTTAGGTCATTTCAAAAAACTTATCTTTCTTTCTGACTTTGATACAGACTAGGCGAAAGTCCATAGAAGTTTCCATTTTGGCGGCCTCCTAATGTTAGCCATTTTTCGACAAGGCGGCTCTGTGAATGACACTTATGTTTAGACCAAACCAGCAACTAATTTAATTCCTTGACTAAACATTGGCAAAATTTCATTAGCAAAAATAAAAGACAAAGTAATAAAAAATTTAAAAAAATCGTCGTATAACCGAGTTTGGGTGGTTATTAATAGAAACTTTTCTGGGTCCAAACAAAACCCTACTATTATTGATTACGATGGGGGGCGAGAGTTCAGCAAATCTTCTTCATCCATCTTCGAAGTCAGGAGCCGCTACTGTTGTTGTGTTGTTGAATATCCTTCGTTTTGTTAAAACCGTCTATAAAACTCATTCCTCAGTCTCGCGTTTCAGATATTACCATGACATATGCATAGAGGTTTTAATGTTGCTGATATAATAAAGAGGTCTGCATAATTTACGGAATCGGCATAATTTACGAAATTGGCACTTGGGATCGCGTAATATGAATATCATGACGCGTTTCATACTTTTTTTTGACACACAGAGTTCGTTTTTAGCCGTTTCTGGTTACTATACACGGTTCCGTAAATTTCATAGAGTTCCGCGGAACCGACAGGTTTATTTTATCTTTTCGCAAGTTTAAGATAGTACTTCGTGTATGGTGTACCAATACTTTTCTGTCAGATTTTTTTAGTATTGAAAATACTTCTGGGCTCGTGTATATGGGACTCATTTTACGAAAAATGTATCGACATTCGACACGCGACAGATTCTGTTGGCGGCGCGCGCAGTCGAGGCCGCTAATAAATTGGATGGAGAGCGCTAGCCAGATGTAAACTAAGGTACGGCGAGCGCGAGTACCGCGAGTATCGCGTTGCAATAAAAGTCCAAACTGTACAAAACGGATGCGTTAACATTTTGTTACGTATTGCGTCAGTTTGCCTATGTGCCTTGTGCTTGTCACAAATCATTTCTTTTATTTTATTGTATCAATAATATACCAACTTGAAACGGCACGGATCACTTTTGTTGGACATCTTAGAAACCGAGCAGTTGTGTCGGTATTTTCAATACGCCTATGATACTTGCGTAAGATGCGAGGTCTGTGAATTTTTGGTACGACTATGCTATTACATCCTACGGTTAGAGGTAACCGTAGGACGACATCCTTATGAACAAAGATCACTTTTTCTGGAGTTGGAGACGAACGTGCACAACGCGTGGAAACTATACTTAGACATGAATAAAATAGAAGGCGAATAGTGATTTTTCATGAAAAATCAGACATTTTTACAAACCACAAAATAAATAAACCCTGTAAACATTAGAGTGATGCCATTTTTGTCATTGTGTCATTCCAAGAATGTAAAACTGGAATGTTATAGGTATGCAAGTCGAATTATCTATATAACTTTCCGGAGATAACCACAAATTTTATCTAAGATGAGATAAAGATAATGATGAAATGACATCATCTAGATGAGATGATAGATTATATATTATTATCTATATTATTTATCTAGTTAAAAATATCTAGATAGTCCACAACACTGGTAATATTATAATATGAATCCTTCGCACTTTTCATGTGTCATGCTATTTATGTGAATATGACATAGTACGTTATTTGAAAGTCAAAGAATAGATGATGGTGCGTTTTTGTGTAGGGTGGTTAAGTTACTTATATCATTTATATATAAATCGATGGTGAACAAAGCAAAAGTAAAATAAAGTAAAGTAAAATAACCCAAGACGGTAGGAGCACTAAAGATATAAAACAAAGAATGGCGCAGGGACGAGTTGCGTTTAACAAAAAGAAACAACTGTTATGTTCGAGAACGGTTAATATAGAGACTAGGAAGAGACTCTTAAAGTCGTATGTATGGAGTACGGCATTATACGGGTGCGAAACTTGGACAATAGGAGAAGCGGATAGAAAAAGAGTAGAAGCGTTTGAACTGTGGTGTTACAGACGCATGATGAAGATACCGTGGATAGATAAGGTTAGCAATAGGGAAGTATTAGAAAGAGTTGGGGAAAGGCGAAAATTATGGAAAACAATAAAGAGTAGGAGAGATAGGATGGTAGGACACCTTCTAAGACACGAAGGAATAGTTCGCAACATACTAGAGTCAGAGATAGGAATAAAAAGAGGTAGGGGTAGGCCTAGATTAGACTACTGCTCTCAAATAGTTAGGGATGTAGGATGTTCTACTTTTAGGGAAATGCGTAGGTTAGCTCAGGATAGAAAAGAATGGAGGTACGCGTCCAACCAGTCTTCGGACTGAGAACCTTATGATGATGAACAAAGCAAAATGCCAGTTTTCAAAAATTCTACCAATGGTCGCAAGTAAAACCATACCATAGCATAAAAACCCACAGCAGTGCAACCCTGTGTCGGCATTTTGATCTCCGTTACTCATAGTCTTAGTCTTTGACAACTTCAAACCCAGTGATTTTCTAATTAGAAAATCACGCCCGGAGACGGGTTTAGGCACAGTGGACATAAATATTTTAGGAACTGACAAAGGATCTAGGTATAGCGTTTTGTTGACACGATTAATTACTTCAATGGGACCATTATTAAATATTAAAAATAAGGTTATTTAGAAGCTTATTTATTTAATTATTAAAATGGAATACATAAATTAAACAAATTAGAAATAGCAAATATCTAAACATTGGTTAAGGATAGGAGTATAATACAAAATACCTGGAGAAATACAAGAATGTGCCGAATAAAATGCCCGAGAGCGGCGCTGTTTTTCAACACGCGCTGCCCAGACTTAATGGGACTACTTATTATGTTATTATGTGTATCAGAATACTTTTACATTAAGATATCTGATAAAAATTTCAGTAATAATTGGGGATGTAAATTCCGGCTGTATTGTATATTTATTTTTAGTACCTTGTGCTCTTATTAACAGACTATTATTGTTTCCAGAAAATTGCGGATGGTGTGGAAAGCAAGTAGATGAAAACGTTGGTCTGTCTTCAGGGACGTCGGTATTTTGTTCTGAGTCATGTTTTTCACAGTCGAGAAGAGCTAGTTTCAAGAAAAACAAGACATGCGATTGGTGTAGACATGTTCGACATACAGTCTCTTACGTAGATTTTCAAGTAAATGTCTAGAATCAAAAGGGAATTTATCGAGTTTAACGATTTTTATTGTAGGATGGTGCGTCTCAACTCCAGTTCTGTTCAGACAAATGTCTTAACCAGTACAAAATGCATTTATTCTGTCGAGAAACAGAGGCCCATTTAGAGCTTCATCCCCATCTTCATGGTGATAGTAAATCCAGTGCTGGTTTAATTACTCCGGAATTATGGTTAAAAAATTGCAAATCTCCAGATTCTCAAACACCGCCATCACCTAGGTGCTCACCTAAATTAGCAGAAAATCCACCACAAACTTCACCATTACCTCTTATTACCGTTGCACATCCATCGAAGCTGATGGAAAATAATTTAGAAAAGAAGCACAAAAAGATGCAGAAAAAGCAAAGGAAGAGAATTGCTGATTCTTTTTCTCCATTTAGGCCTATGATGGATGTTGAAGGACCTCAAGATCTAAGGATTCGGCATTCCCCTTTAGAGAAAAGTTATGGAATACCACATGCACATAGAGATGCAATGGGCCCATTGCATGTTACCACCAATGATTGTTTGAGGAATAGGTTTCAAAATTATCCAAGGATGTTTCTGCCTGATCCAAGGTTGCTTCATAGTGAGCATGTCAATAACCAGACAATAAAGAAGTCACCACTGGATTTACCTCCTGTGACAGTACTTGTCCCTTATCCAATTATACTGCCACTTCCGCTCCCTATTCCAATTCCTTTGCCACTTTCGAGTTTTTTAACAAAAGAAGAAAAACAGGTTAATGGGATTACAAATTCTAGTCATAATATAAATGAAAACCTGGAGGCGGAAAACAAGGCGACCTCCCATCTACAAATTCCTCAACCGTTTTCCACTCAAACTGTAGCTCCTGAACCCAGTAGTGCTCAAGTGGAAAATGGACATGTAGAAGATGCTAAAGTTGAGAAAAGTATTCCAACCAGACCTTTGAGGAAAAGAAAGAAAGTAGTTGATGCCAAGAATAGAGTTACTAATAAGAAGAAGCCAGTTTCAGTGTGATTTTAGCAGAATTTTATATTTAATGGATTTTATTATTTATTTTCTTATATTTCATACTGTCCCAATTTTTATAAGTATTGTTTCAATTTAATTTAAACTCTTGTGTTTACAATGCAACAGAAAAATAAACGATGGTTGTAAGCCTTTTGTCTTATTGCAATAAAATTTGCGAGCGAGAAAATCAAATGACAATAAGGAAACTGTCATATTTTTTAAGAAATTAAACGACCACAATATAATACGAGGTAGCAAATACCCCGCCAGGCATTGAATTATAGAATTAATCCAGATTTTATTGCACTTCGAGATCTCGCATAATGTTACTCCAGCTAGCTGGTATTGAAACATTCATAACTCGTTTTAGAGGTTATATGTTGCGATCAAAATGATTACAGAAAACTGACGTTTCACTGAACCACTCTCTATAAACAATGACTCTGCTTTCCAGTCGAGGTATCTTCCAGAACAACTATTGATCAATAACGTAAGTTAAGTTGGTTGCGGTACTGCATTCCTAGATGGCGAAGCGCCGATCTAACTGAAAATGTTAGCCAATTTGCTGAACAAGTATGTTGTTTAAATTCAAGCCCATCTTTTTAAATAAAAACATTTGGCAACTATAAAAAATATATTGCACAATAACAATAGTAAACTACAGTTAGAGGAGACACATTTCAGTAAATTTACAGGCCGTTCCGAGAGGTGCTTACTGATACGGCTTCCTGGAAATAGATGGTGCCAATAGCGACAATGATTAATTCATTTCATTCATGGATTCATTCTTATACTTATACCACGGACCTGTCTAGAATAAAACAGTCTGCAATTTTGGTGATTTTAGCTCCAAATCTAGTGGGTTTTGATGTTTGAGGTTGTTTAACCTGGCGCGTCTTTACTTCAAATGGTATTTCATTTGTAATAGTCTACCCTTACGCCCAGCAGTCCATTTATGTAGGTTCGTTCTTTGGATGCAAAGGAGATCAAGAATGTTAATGCCAGAGGGTGCAACTACAAGAATGATCCTCGCGGGAAACTTCTACAATTCTGCGTATTTACAAATTTATTAAGAAAAACTTATTGCTTTAAATATTTTACTGCAAATTTGGATTATTTACGATTTTGCATTGCGAGGACTTCTTTGCAGAATTAAATTTTTTTATCAAAATCGTGTTGACACAGAAAATCGTGTTCACACAGAAAACTTATTCGCGGTAAGTACCTTTTGCACTAAATGAAAAATTGGGTGCTTTTTTGAAACGGATGCATCGGCATAAATAGCAAAATGACCAAGAACACATACTTGTGGTTTCGTTTGTTGATTATTAATACCTAAATTGAGTATATACCGGGTGGGGATTTAGTGTTTAATTGGTACATATCTCTTATGTTATTCAAGATATCAGAATGGAATTTTATGTGTATGTGGGGGATCTCATGGTTCATTTCGTAAAATTATTTTGGTATACCTATACAGGGTACTCACATACTGAGTTCCTACCAAACCAAAGTTATATTTTTTTGAATGGGAACCCCAGATGTCTGAATGATTTGCATTCCCCACAAAATTTCATTAAAATTGATATATCACAAGATGGACGTTTGACTAAGGATTGATAAGATATTGACATTTTACTGCCATTTTAGACCCAATTTTGTGATGCTCCAAAGCCACCCAAGATTTATTTTTCTCAAAAATTTCAAATGGAACACCATGTATATTATTTGCACAATTGATAGCCAGTTTACTAAGCTTTTTATTGGTATAGAGAGACATTGCTAAGTCTGCTGCTGATAGTTTCGGCAGATATTACGATTGAACTTTAAAAACCTAACTGAATTGATAATAAAAACACAAACTTGCCTAGATTGTCACAATTTATTTCCAATAACATAACAATTGTGAAAATTTAGACAAGTTTGTCTTTTTATTATCAGTTCAGTTAATTATGGATTTTCATCAAGTAAAGGCAGAAACTATCAACTATTTAAAAACCTAGAATATCGCCACTTTTTGATACTATTTTTGACCATTCTCTTCGAAATTTCAACTGCAATATTATTCATCATCTGGTGCCACAATAAATTTATGCTCTTTCTAAAGATGTACGATTTCGTCGTTTCCACGATAACTCAAGTTCTGAAATTCTGTGAAATTTTCAAAACAAATGGCTGGAAAGATAGTTATGGACATAAAGTATCTGAAAAAATGAAGTAACAAAAGCGACAAAGAAACTAAATAAATTTCTAATACAAACCAATTTTATTGTAAAGGTTCTTTGGGCTTTATTGAAAGAAATTTAGTAAAAATAAACAAATTAGCAAATCGATTATCACCATTAGAAATAACAAATTTTGGCTAGGTATGAAAAAACTAGTTTATTAGATGCTCAAAAATATTCGCTCCCATTTTCCTAACCTTTCCAAAATTGCCCTTTTTACGTTAAGTAACATTTCGGGAGTAATTTTCTCAAATGCTCGTCTTATTCGTAGCATGTCTTTCCTTATAGTCGGCGGGATTCTATAGACTATTTCTTTTAGGTATGGCTAGAGAAAATAATCGCAGTTGGTCAGATCTGGAGAACGTGGTGGCCAAGCAACTGGCCCATTTCTTCCGATTCATCTACCACCAAACCTTTCGTTCAAGTATTCCCTCACTTGTCTTCCATAATGGCGAGGAGCCCTATCGTGTTGGAACCTCGTCGGGTACATTTTGTTATAAAAGGTTTAAATTATTTTGAAGGAAGTCTAAATGTTTTTAAAGTTCAATCGTAACTATCAGCAGCAGACCTAGCAATGTCTATATCAATAAAAAGCTTAGTAAACTGGCTATCAATTGTGCAAAGAATATGCATGGTGTTCCGTTTGAAATTTTTGAGACAAATGATGCAGACATCTTAGGTTCCCATTAAAAAAATTTAACTTTGGTTTGGCACTCAGTATATACCAAAAACCAAAATAATTTAACGAAATGCACTATGAGGTCCCCCACATACGCGTAAAATTCCATTTTGATATCTTGTATAACATAAGAGATATGTACCGATTACACACTACAACCCCAACCGGTATACTGGTGTGTGAAATTTTTATATCAGTTTCGTGTGAATAACGATTTTAAGAAAAAGTAATATCGATTTTATCCAATAACAAATAAACCATTGTCGAACATTGATTATTGTGTAAATTACTAGGTACTGTTAACGCCACGGATAAACAAAATCAGCTAACTCTGGTCTCCAAATTTAATTCTGAGTGTATCCTAGGACGGGATGAACCAATTTCAATTCCTTTGCAGTAAAAATTTATTTTCTTCCCAACATTTTTATTGAACTGCATTCTAAAAATTTTCTTAAGAATATCTTATTCTTTTTCTGAGCTATAATTTAAAATTATACAGACCGTCACAGTTCTTCTACACAGCACTTATTATCTTTTTAAATCGAACAACAGTCGCTTCCTATGCCAAACTTCCTTTTGGTTATTTATAAATTGGAATTATTCATAAAAATCGTTTTTTAAATTTTAACTTAACACCCTCTGTATCTTGAAAGAAGGAAGCTAAATGAAAAATAGCGTAAGGAAAGTCCCGCATTATTTTCGGACAGATAATCTGTGGTTAACGGCTTGACCTACTTTTTGTAGCACCCTGTATATTATATATTATATATTATATATGCATTGATATAGATTCAAATCATTTAAGAATCATAGAAACGTTTCTAAAATAGCAATATATTTTTATTGCTTTTCGGAAAAATTATGGCATATATTAGTTTATTAGCTGTGAAAATTTGTTTAGGAATTAAAGACTTTTCAACTTTCAACACTTAAACTATTTTTAGTATCCAGTATTATGCCATTTTGAAAATGTGCCAAAATATCAATGATATCTTTATGTGAATTACAGGTGCTTGATGGGATATTTTAGGACGATTATCTGAAAATCTAAATGAAATTCAACAGTTATTAGATATTGTTTCATTTTACCAAAATATCACTGGTATTGATTTTCAAAACGCTGCACAATTGTGAGTTTTAAAAGAATGTTTTAAAATTTAATATACAAATTCTGAGCATTGAATAATAATTAAGTTATTAAAAGAATTCATTTAAACTTAGAAAATAAGGCAAGTAAATAGCTAAATGGTAAATAGGTGTCTGACGCAATCTGCTTTCTTTTTCGAGACAATCTGAGTTAGTTGTCGTTAAAAGGGACGGGAGAAATGAAGACTGAGAACAATTTTAAGACCAATTTATTGGCTGAGGCATTTATTGTACATTTATAATCATTTTACTGTTAATAATATAGGTTTTGGATAGATAGTTACCCCATACTTTCAGAGACAGTTGGACTCGGGCCTTCGGACCCCAGGCCAACTACTCTCTTGCTCTTGTTCGCACCATCGATCACTTTAATACACCGTATTATAATAGAACTATAGTAAAATATACTCATTTACATTTAGGTTGAGAGCTGGATTGGTACGGCAAACAGGCGATAGTACTGCTATCAGCTTAACGCCAGCAGTCAACCACCGGCCAGTTTTGGGAAACTATAACAGACATTTTAATCAGTCAACAAATCTAATTATAAAAATAGTTTAGGCCGTCAGTTTTCTATTTTTCTTAGGCGAATGTCGCCTGTCTGCCGTTCACATCACGGCGGGCCAGCGGAAAAGGGGAAATGGGACGGGATCGGGAAATTTGGTTGCGACAGTTTTCGCTAAACTAAGTGCGATTTTGGCGGGAATTCCGTTCGCAACTACGCGCCCTGTGAACATCAACTGGAAGTTTGGTTAAAGAGTGCATCGGTGCGGCCGGTACCTCCGCCATTTGTGCGTTAGTGCTGAGTGAACATTAATAATGAAAACACATGTACCAAAGTTAAGAGACCAGTGCTTTTTTCAGTAAACATTCATTATGGACAGTGACTACTTCGTAACTAAACACATAAAAATAAATATCTATAGTTATTACTTTATGTGCAGATGTGTTTCTTGTTCTTATTTTAGGTCGGTCCTCCTTAAACATACCACGAACATGAAAAATTTAGCATTCAAAAATTACGTTTTAAAATTTTCTTTTTAATCTTTTAGTGATTGTGCCTCTTTCGATAAATCTAGATTTCAAAAAGTAACTTTTAAACTTTTTACACAATACTCTGACATTTTGTACAAATTTATTGCAAATTTCAGATGATATTCATTCATTATTACTTTACGTTCACCTTTATTTTTGGTTTCAGACTAGGTATTGACTAGAGATTGTATTTCAAAAAAATAAGGCTTCTCTGCCGGCAACCACGATAAGCGGTGGCCAGCATTGTCCAGACAAAACATCAGGGAGTAACAAGTCTTTTAACTGACAACAGTGTTAGCAGATTAGTGGACTGTGATCAAAAAGACGGTAGATGAAGTTTCGAATATAAATGCTCCTTGAAGTGAAGTCTGGATGTGCTATTGACATAATATAGGAACACAAACACAAAATAGTCTCAAACACAAGAATAATACTGCTGAAAGTCTTGAATCACATAGGCATTTATAAGATAATAACATTGTATTGAAAATATGTCGACTCTTTATACGAATATAATATATATGTAACTATATTTTCATGTTAAGGAGTCCCCCCACCGTGTGACAAAGGTTACACATGGTAAACTAGGAAAACGCACTGTAAGTCTAGTGACAGGAGTTAATAATAATAAGAATAATTTATCACATTAAAATCGCTGCTGTACTCCACCAGCGAATGAAATTTCATCACTGTATAGACACTTTTCAAAACACGGAAAACGAAAATAAAAATCAGACATCGATACATATACACAATAGTAATTACTTTTGAAAAATCGTGTGCATTAGTGCTCGTGCAGTGAGTGCTGTTCTTAATTAACATGGTTACAAGGAGGGAATGTTCTGTTTATGCTTGGAATGGTGTGTTGTATGGAATACGCCGCCATTTTGACCCCGAGAAAAAAAATTGAAACACTAACTTCCATCTTGCCGTCGCAAAAAGTAATTAGAACATGGATCAGATTTTCATTAAGTTCTGTAATCGAACTACCTTCCTTCACTAATTTGAGCAGAACATTGACTAGAAGACTCTTCTTGTACTCTGCAGCCTGTTCCGTGAGAGATAAGACCCCCTTCAACGCTGTACATTATAGGAAGCTATACCCCGAAAGCGATGTGTTAGAAATTCTTACCTGTCTGTCCGGAATAACGGAATGTATTTTTTCACTGATATTGACGTACTTATTAGGGAAGTATTTCAGGCCAGACACGCTTCAAGAATATCCTAACCACGACATAATGATAAAGTTAGAGATAAACTTTCTTTCAACGAGAAAATTTCGGATTTGCAATCAGGCCATGAGAATTCGCGTTTCGTTTCTACTTTGCCAGCTGGATGTCAGAAAAGATAGATTTAAAGATTCTTCAGAGCAATAAAATTCCGCAGAGGGCAACTTAATTGTATAACCTTCTTTTGTGTAGGTGAATTCTTAATAGGAACAAAGAAATTGCATTTATTTGTGAATGTAAAGAGAAACGCAGAGGAAATTGCTAATTACAAAGAATGTAATTTAATTTCTTTTCTTTGTGGCGATATTAACTGTACCTACCAATTAAATTACTCGATGCAAAGAGAGAATTTAAAATGAACGAAGTTTAAATTTGCGACTAAAACTTTCTGCACATTACGATGCGCTCTATTAAACAGAATTTGCGTCAGGGATACACGACAAGAAGTGGGTCTGCTAAGAACCATAAGAAAATTTAGTTACGGAAATTTGGAGTAAACAACTAAAATAACGCGTCATGCTAGACGAGCATTGCAATGTGATTAATATGAATTCGAATCTCAGGTTATTGACTTTTGAACCGATTCAACGGAGACCCGCCTGTTGTGGAGTCTGTCTGGCAAATCGATGAAGGTGGCTATGAGTTTCTGTAAACACGTGTGATTTTAAAATCGAATATAGGTAGGTACCTAGATTATCGAATACTCCAGCTACGTTCTAGTTTGTAAGCCCAAAATTAATCAACTCAAAGGAAAGTCAAATCATGTTTTATTCATTCGTATTTTGGCATTAATTTTTGTGGTGTTTTCTTAGTGTCGTAGCTCCAATCAAGCTGTTTGTCGATCAATCTGGTTTACAGTGAAAATGACAAAGCAACTGAAACGATTTTATCTCGACTCGAATGCTCAAATAATGTTTCTTTTCATTCAATGACGCGCTTGCAGTATGGGGAAAAGTTATTAAAACCGTCGTTTAAAAGCTATCTTGTTATCGGTGCATGCACGTCAACGGATTTCGGTGGCTCAGGATGACTTCTTAATCATCGCCCGATACCGTTAACGGCATGATCGTTTTGCTGTTTTGCTTAACAAATTTGTTTTCAGTCAACGGTCCAGCCTCCGTCTCTTTTCCGCACCGCAAGGAGTCGGTAAAATATCTCGCCTGCTGCCAAGTCTTAAATAATGTGCATTACTGGAACATCAAAAGCATGATTCCTCGATAAATATTAGACAATGCCACATATAGTTTATGTTAACTACAGCTACATTTTTTTCTTCTCTAATAACTAAGGTGCTGTGATTGGGTTCAGATGAGATACTTTTCGGGTAAATTTATCTCAAACTTTTTGTTTTCGAGTCGAGATACACGAAAATGCCTTTAAACAATTTTCAACAATGTAACAGTGATAAACGTCTTAACAAACAGGCTTTAACGCATTATAAATTTATCCTAAGGAGCTAAGTATTGATTGGGACCCCGCTCATATTTAAAAAACCACGCTACCGAGCACCAACGCTGTCAAAAATAAATAATAAAAGCTGTTGGGAACGAATCACGTGTTTAAAAATAGCCTCTTTTCGTGCCTATGTACGTATTCCGTACCTCCGCGTCTCACTTACAATTCACATCTTGCCATGGAATGCACTAATTTGGAATGATTACTTATTAATTACGCAGAACGCGGGAGCTATCGCAAGCCATCTTTCCTGGATTTGGAGAATTCTCTTAATGCAACTTTGTACATCAGTCAGTTTTTAAGGTGGCTTCGGCTGCTATGTTGAAATTGGGACGGTGTCTGCGTCGGCATCCGCGTCTAGCTGCGTCGCGTTTGTTTACTTGAAGTCTTATTACTCTCTGAAGTATACAAGTCAGTGGCGGGTCGGAATTTTGTGGGTGTTGGTGGTAGGGTCGCCGCAAGGGCGCGCGGACCTGACTATCGGACGCTCCAGAGGCGACCCTGCAGGAACATGATGCGTCGATTAACGGCCGCGCGCCCACCGAAGGAGAGCGTCTGCCAGAACGTCCAGGTGCGCCTTCGTCTGAAAACAAAAATTATATACCGTTAAAATACTCACACAACGAAGTTCTTTATAGAATGAATGTGTCAGCATTTTGTAAAAAATTACAAATTTGCTTCTTACACCTTTAGGTATTATTCAAGAAAATAAATAAATCTAAAACAAAACTTGCATTTCACGAAAAGAAGACAGGTAGCTGTCACTGAATAATATTATATTTATAATTCCGTGTTTCTTCCAATGTTATTTTCATTCAGAATCTTAATTAAGTAGAAGATCAAACTCCCTCACTTTCAACTTTCAGGAAGCACCTTGGAATAATTTTAGCGGTCGCAAAATTTAAGAAAAAAAGCACGTGCTACGACAGTAAACAAGAGGCTGGTTGGTGGAACTGGAACCCTTTTTATTAACATTGTACTTTTCCAAGAAGTTGAGCCAACACAGCAACAAAAGTTAAGCCTACTACAGTGGAGGTTTTAATTTTTTCTTGTGAAAGGTCATCGCAGATAGCTACACCGTCAAATACTGATTAATTGGTTTGCCCGCTTCTTCTAATAAAAACGAACAGATTCATTGTGCAGATTGAATCCCCAAAACGATCATTAATTGAAACGAAATCTTCGGCTTAACAAGGAAAATAGAATCTGCAGGAAACTGATTAAATTTTTATTTTCTCTTGTGTTTTTACAAGAAGCAATTGAACGGGAAATGACGGTTTTAAGTTTTTATTCGTTTACATAAAACCGACACTGGAATGAATAGTCTTCATCAATGAATTTAAATAGTTTTCTTTCCAATCAGATTTGCACTTCAGTTCATACTGCTAGATGGAGTTTAATAGAAACCTGATATCATTAAAAGGCAGAAGTGCAAAGCTGCGAAAATAGAACACAAAGACCTGGCGGCTTAAAACATTTTAGATTTACCAGGAAACACGGAATTCAATAACAGGATTTAAATAGTGATAAGAGTAAGAGGATAAATATGGCGATGATACTTTTAACATCAAAGTGTCGTCTTTTTTGTCTTACGTACTTGCACATTGATTATATTACCCAAAATAATTTTTGAAAAAAATCCGTCTTTCCTAAGATGATAATGTGTATAATGACAATAATGCTATATCAGGGTATTTAAATTCAGTTCCAGAAAGATACTATATTTCGTCATGTTTTGTAATAATATAGAGGATGTTCAGATTGAAAAAAAAATAAGGACACTTTAATTTGGTTGAAAGTATTTCAGTATTTTAAGCATGCTGAATAGTTTAGTAAGAATCTAAGCATTCATATTTTAGTCCTTCACCAATACACCCCTTTGTAGCATCGGGCGTCTTCGATATTTAAGACGAAAAGGTCGTAGCGCAAAAATTAATTATCTGTTTGTAATAGGCCATTGCCGTGATTCACCACGTATAATACGGGTACATTTTAAATATTTGATATAGGTAACATTGGACCATACGGTTCTAATTTCAAAATCGGAGACCTACACCTGCGAGACTCTCCGAGGCACAATATTAGAAAACTTTTTAAATTCCCAAGATGTTAATTAAATCCGTCTAAACAAAACCAGCATTAAAGAGGGGTGAGTAGAATTATTCACCTTTCTTCTTATTCCACGGCCTTCTTGATGGAAATATTCCTACTTGTAGTTAATTACATCAGCGAAAATGAAACCTGTTCATTAAATTTCTTTTAAACTGTTTTCTTTGTAAACAAATCTTACAGAACCCTCTTTCCCAATATTTACTGAGTCCAGCAGTAGTAGGTACACATGTCTTGATTGATATTGTATTTACATATTTAAGGATATTTGTTTTAATATTCAAAATATGTACCTATAGGTATAAAAACAATCTACATTTCTCGATACCCTCAGCTTTTCTTTATTTTTGAAACGGATACCGATAAATTGAAAATGATATCCGTTCTGATATGAATTTCGTGTTACAAATGAACAAACGGCAAATTACATGAAACTCTATAGGGAAGATTAACAGAAAAGAAGAGATTAAATTTCGAGTTAATTACTTAGAATATCTTCCTTCCTTTCTCCAAATTCCTTCTAACATGCTCATCTAATGCACCTCCCTTGTAGTTTCCTAATTCATAGATTAAATGTATATGTTACCGGTAAAACCCGAATTCCGTGAAAACCCGTTTTAACTAGTTAGAACTAGAATTAACAAAGAGCCTTTGTGAAAACTAGTTTTCACTAGTCGAAACGCGAACTGACGGGACGTATTTGTAAAAACCCGAACAAATAATAATTTTCAATGGGTTTCGGGTTCTAACTGCGATTTTTAGTCAAAACTAGTTTTACCGAGTCGTTCGCTTGAGGGAACTAGTTTCAACTCATAGAATCAGTAAAAACCCGAAATACTCCATTCTTCGTAAGACAAGACGGTGTCACCAAGAAGTGCTGCTTCTTTAGCTAGTGGATCTGTGCAGGGCTAGGTATTTGCACAAGCAACATGTGCAAGTGTAAAAAAGCAAAGGTATTATGCAACTCGAAATGCCACAATAGCGAGCCATGCCGTGTGTCCCGGGAATTCTGAAGCATCCTGTTTAACATATGGAAAATTTGAAAATTGCGATTTCTATGCCCCCAAAGTGTTTTAAGGATATTTCGAGTATCAGAACACATACAATGTGCACCAGAGAAAGTTTTTGCATAATAACTTTCAAAGTTTAAACAAATATGAAAAATATTTCCAAAAATGTATCTCGTGTGGGAATCAACTCAGTTTAAATGCAAGAGCACAACAAATTAAAATGAACAAACATAATTTTAATACATTTAAGAAAATACATTTTTCTTAAACATTTCTAATGATGGGATCGTTTGTAGATCTTGAAACCGGTTAAATAAAATAATTTGTTATACATATTGGTAGTACGCGAAGTAATTTTTTTATTTAATTATTTAATTAATAAAGAACTAATTTTTTAGGTATTGTTGCAATGATACTGCCTTTAATAACGTGAATAATTTTCTAATAAATCCATTTCCAGTTTAATTAAAAATTATAAAACGTTTAATTATTCATCTTTACTCATAGAAATCAATCGCTGTTCATTCAAAATAACAATACAGGTAAAAAATAACCACCGTTGGATTCGAACCTCCGTATGCTAGATGCCATGTCGGCCGCTCTGCGATTGAACTCACTAACCCATTGCGCAGATGGCTGTCGTGCTCTTTACACTAAGATGATTCCCTCGCGATACATTATTGAAAATATTTTGTTAAACTTTGAAAATTGTTACGCAGAAACTTTCTCTGGTGTACATTGTATGTGTTCTGATACTCGGAATATCTTTAAAATACTTCGGGGACATAAAAATCGCAATTTTCAAATTTCCCATGTTAAACAGGATGCTTCAGAATTCCCGGGACACACGGTATTATGAATATATTTTGTGTTTTTTAGAGTTTAATAAAACCTAAATTCAACTGAGTTTTTAATATTATGCAAAAGAATGCAAATTTCGGGTTTTTACTGATTCTATGAGTTGAAACTAGTTCCCTCAAACGAACGACTCGGTAAAACTAGTTTAGACTAAAAATCACAGTTAGAACCCAAAGCCCATTGAAAATTTTTAATTTTTTCTGGTTTTTACAAATGCGTCCCGTCAGTTCGCGTTTCGACTAGTTAAAACTAGTTTTCACAAAGGCTCTTTGTTATTTCTAGTTCTAACTAGTTAAAACGGGTTTTCACGGAATTCTGGTTTTACGGTAACATATACATCGTTCCAATATGTGCTTCCTTCCCACACACTTCTCTGGCTTTACCCCCGCCTTTCCTAAACTCCAGAACCTTAGTTCTTGATGCATTTACAATTATTTTTCTCCTGCGTAGATATTTCTCAAATGTCTATAACATTTGCTTTAACTCTTGTGCTGCCAATTCTAATGACAATGCCAAATCAAAATTTTTTCTTTACCAAGTATAATTCCCCCTCCCTGACCTCTCTAAACTACTTTCTCCAAATCCCCAAATAAATACAACTTAAAAATTGTCGGAGTAAATCGACATCATTGCCTGACACTCTACTCCGTCCAAAAATAAGTATTTGTTATTTTTCCCATTAAACTTCATAAAATATTTTTGGTAACTCTCCATGTCTACCTTATCCGTTAGAGCTCTGTAACTGTCTTATCTTGATTTATTTATCTACAGTCTTGCTCCATACCTCATCTACGTTCTCGTTATGGCCGCCACTTCCTTTCATTGCACTATTTTCCTTGCACTTTTCTCTCGATTCCACCTTCTTTCCCCAAACAATTCGAGTATTAATGGATGATGGTCAGTAAAAGCTGATCGGGTCATGCATGACTGCAAAAAGTCAGAGAGGCATTAACTGGAAGTGAGTGAGGAAAAAGGGCAAGAAAGGCCACACGAAAAAAATGGCTAGAAGCTAGAAATTTAGCAAAAGAGGAAACTGGCGGAAAATAGGAAGAACTGATGCATGATTATTAAGAAAATTGTACCCCATGGACCAGAATATTCCATATTTGCATGACACACTGGGTCATTCTGCCTCATTTGTACTGTTTGTCTTCTTTTATTGGCTTCAGTGATCTAAATTATCCGAATTTGATATGAAAACAGAATTAAAAGCAGATTGTCGTCTGAGCGGTCGAAAACCGATAAAGAAAAAAATAGGCAGAAAAACTTTCTTGGAATTTGCATTCCAGTTGGTGAAGAGAATATCCGCCTGGAATAAATTTCTTGCTGCCGGTATGATTTACTGTATATTTTTTCGAATAAACATGTCGTTCACGACTGATGCAAAACGAACTAGACGACTGTTTCAGGAATTATTGGTGTTTGGTGGATGACCGAGAAAGACGTCGGAGGAATTTACATAAAATTATGATAGAAGTTTTCAAAGAGTTTTATGCATAGCAGGAAAATATCGAGTTTGTAAAAAGAACATGCAGTTTTAGAACCGCCGAGCGCAATTTGCAGCACTTAAGCGAGGAGAAGAGGTTTTCTGTTTCAACTTGATCTATCATAAATCATACTGTCCAGTTACATTTTCTCGAGCAGGAATTCTCACGGCGCTGCGAGAAGTATTTAATTTTTAAGCGTAGATGTTGGGAAAAATGGGGTTCTCACGTAGCATCGTGAATTATTAATTTCCGAAATTTCATAAGCCTTATCGGATCACAACCTGGTTGTAACAAACACTCCCGTTACTATTAGCACTCAACAAAAAATTTGTGTGCGTCAGCTCCGACGCACGACTGGAGTTTACGAACGATTATTTTAACTTCAATCACTTGATAATAGGGTACACGCGAATGTCAGTTTTATACCCAGATGTGTATTTATCAGATGGTTTATGTTCGAAAATGTCCAACTGCATCAAAATATAAATTGTTTATATATTTAGTAATTAAGTGACAATCTGCTAAACGTCGATCCCACTGGCAATGAAATAAATACTTTTCCTGGTGTTCGAATAGGCGTTGATTCACATTTCGGCACTAACCAATATTTTGAGAATTTAATATGCCGTTTTTTCATATTAAATCAAAACATTCAACAAATTTAGGAACGAACAAACACTGCAAATGCTGACTTTACAACGCCAACTGTCATATTATCTACTCTATGCCACTCTATTTTTTACTATTTTCATGCTCTATGCAGTCAGACATAAACAGCCGTATCCATAGATACATACCTACATCATTTCAATGTACGTAACGCGTTACTTTTAGTTAACGCGAAATGTAACGCTTGATTTTACTACTCGTAAAATTTCCGTACCACGGGCTATAACTGAAAATCGATTCTTAAGGAGTAAACTCTAAAAAAATCAATTCACTAATAATTTTACCTAAACCCATACTAGAAAAATCGGCCGGAACTTGCTAAACAACTACTCCCCGATCAAATTATACGTTGGGCATAACGCATAATAAGGTTCCTGCTTTCGTCAAATCATACGTTCATTGCATGAGCATGTTCACTAACGCTTAATGAGGTGCATTATCCAATTGCCATTGAATAATGAATCCATTATTCAACTGGCTGTGGCCAATGAAAACATTCTTGTCGTAGTATATCGAAGTTGCTGTGACGCGGAAAACGTCAAATATTATTTACTTTGTCCAAAAAATTCAAGAATTTTATGGATTACTAGCGGGCCCGGCAGACGTTGTCCTGCCCGACATTAAAAAAATTTCCGTAAAAAAATCCTAGAACCTGAATGCAGCGCCATTTACCGGGTCTAATTTTGAATGTGAACCATTCAGGGACCCACTCAAACACACACAAAAAATTTCATCAAAATCGGTCCAGCCGTTTTTAAAAAAAATCCTAGAACCCGATTGCAGCGCCACCTACCGGGTCCAACTGTGAATGTAAACCATCCAGGGACCCACTCCAACACACACAAAATATTTAATGAAAATCGGTCCAGCCGTTTAGGAGGAGTTCAGTAACACCCGATTGCATCGCCACCTACCGGGTCCAATTGTGAATGTAAACCATCCAGGTACCCACTCCAACAAACACAAAAAAAAATTCATCAAAATCGGTCCAGCCGTTCAAAAAAACTCCTGGAACCCGATTGCAGCGCCATCTACCGGGTCCAATTGTGAATGTAAACCATTCAGGGACCCACTCCAACACACACAAAAAATTTCTTCAAAATCGGTCCAGCCGTTCAAAAAAATTCCTAGAACCCGATTGCAGAGCCACCTACCGAGTCCAATTGTGAATGTAAACCATCCAGGGACCCACTCCAACACACACAAAAAATTTCATCAAAATCGGTCTAGCCGTTTAGGAGGAATTCGGTGACATACACACGTACAGACTGTCAAACGCGCGAAGTTAAAATAGTCGTTACGTTTTCTCAAATTTTCCAATTTTCTGCGCAATTTTCTTAATTTTCCGTTCCGTAAGAACCTTCTACAGAGTATTAGAAACCATAAAAAAAAGATGAATGAAATCGGTTAAGTCGTTCTCAAGTTATGGCGTGACCAAGGGAAATAGGGATTCATTTTTATATACATATATATGTAGATTGTTCATACAAAAATACTAATATCGCGATTAATAAATGTGGTGTGGGGGTAGGAGGGTGAAAAATACTTTACGACCTATTCTCATACCTACTAAATGTACAAAAAAATTCAATTATTTGGATATTGTTAATACAAAAATACTAAAATCTCGATTAATAAATGGGGGGTGGGGGTAGGAGGGTGAAAAATACTTTACGACCTATTCTCATACCTATCAAATGTACAAAAAATTCAATTATTTGGATATTGTTCATACAAAAATACTAAAATCGCGATTAATAAATAGGGGTTGGGGGTAGGAGGGTAAAAAATACTTTACGACCTATTCTCATACCTACCAAATGTATAAAAAAAATTTCATAAAAATCGGTCCACCCCGTTTCGGAGGAGTGCGACCACAAACACCGTGACACGAGATTATATGTATATTAGATAGTGTACTCTGTCAATGTTCCTTCAAGGAGTAGTTATTTTGCACATTTATCTTCACTAAGATTTTTATGGTATTTTTGAACTTAACAGCTTACTACTTACTACACACAATGATAAGATCGGGAACTACGGCGTAAATTCACAGTCACTCAGTAATTTATTAAACTCGGCGAGTTTTTTTGCTGACAATGTCAGAATCCTCCAAAGTATAATGATAACCTTTCGTACACGAGGATGCAGACGTTGTCAGTGAAACATGAAACACTTTGTTTCTCTTTTGGCCTGGTGGTAAATTTGTAAAGAATTTATAATCAATTTCTCATTGTTAAATAATTAAAAATAATAATGAAATGGGGACAAAATTAATCAACGTTGAAAATTAAATTAAAAGCTGTAAAATAGGTCATTCTTCAATTTAAAATGACCTTTAAAACGACGCAGAGAATACCTGGAGTAATTAATTCTATTTATGTAGGTGTTGTGACACGTGTCCTTTATCTAATATTAACGCCGTTTTCGAAAATATTGTTTTCATTAAAATTTGCAAAAGAGATTATCTCTTTCCACTTAATTTAAGGGGTAATAACCTTAGGTAAAATGGTCGACCTTTGCTCACAAATCGTTTTACAAGCTGCAGGCATTTCTGTGATTTGAGAGTAATTGGCCGAATACTCATTTTAATCTGTTGCTCGGATATGGTGTTTTAATTTTAGCAATGACGAACAAAGCAACAGCCGCCTGCCCTTTAAAGTTTGAGTTCAAGTGCTTCAGCATACACAGTTATATTATTCAGTTAATTAATAATGGAGATATATTCTCCCGAAATTTGAATATAGGACTCATTGTTTTAATAACCCGCATGTTGAGCAAATATACTGAAGGGCATTTTTGGTATGAGCGGACAGTAGATGAGCAAATTGGGGGAGAATTCCATATGGAACACCAATTTAATAGGTACTTAAATTAACAAGACTCTTCTTTCTACGTACATGATTCACTAACTTTAATATTGTAGGTTCGTCTTATATTTTTGTTATATTTTATCACTCGCGATCATTCAACTATCAAATTGACCTTCATTGTTACTAAAAGATTCTTTCGTAAAATTGAAGACAATACCAGATTGTATTGCTACTTACTATTGACAATGTATTGTATTGATCGCGTGTGTTTAAAGTATACTTTTTCATCACACGTGCCTCCTGTAATCCAAACTTTTACTGCTCAAACATTTTGCAACGAACAAATTAATTATATGTTAGTAACAGGTGGGTATGTGATATGTGAGAACATAATTGCTTCAGTTTAACAAAAAACGGTCTACAAAGTTGCTTTATTATTAAAAACACGTATTTTATTGTATGAAAATTTTAAACAGCAGAGCGATAAGGTGTGTTCTAAGGTCTTCCTCTACACAGTTCTTCTTTTGGATAAGTCCAGCTACTGTTTTCCTTTTTCGGGCGGCGAACGCCAAATCCACAATTCACAGCTTGTAGTCTGCTGTAAACCTTAATGCCAACTATTTAAAGGTCAAGATCAGGGATAACTTTATGTTTTCCCTTTATTCTCGTAATAGTCCCACTAATGTGTAGAATTATTTGAGAAAATAAAGCTTCGGATATTTAAATCTGAAATTGCATACCGGCCGAGTTCTCCAAGCTTCTAATGAAACCTATAGTTAATCTTTTTAAATCGCCCGTTGTGTTTTTATATTTATCGCTTAATTATCTTCAATTCTTGATATTTAAAAAAGTAAGCCATTATTTCCATATAACTTAGAAGTTGCTCAAAACATAGACATATACATATGTACGTATATGAGATTTTGGTATAAAATCAGAAGTAGGTCAACTAACAGAGCTTTTCTAATAACTTCCAAACTAAAAATTGCACTAGCAAAACCGGAAATGCGGCTCCGGGGGTGCATCGCAATTTCTCAATCGCCGTCAGCATGTATTCGCAATTTCGGTTACGTGATTCCAGTTTTAGCTCCCACGCTGGGCCGATCTACTCCCACGATCCTTTCCTGCATTGGCCCATCGACAGCTTTAAAGGCGTCGGCTTGTCTACTGTGTGTGGGAGTCTTCATTCAATGCACATTTTGGCAAACAGATTCCCCCGTCATACGCACTGGTTATCATTTCGTTCCTACTATTACGTAAGGTATACGAAATGCCCATTTCTCTTTTGAATAATGCAAATGTGACTGACAGTGCCTTTGACGTTCTGCTGCATTTTCAGTACTACTTGGAAAATATGTATTGCTATTGGTACCTAAGTTGCCTTAAGTAATATCGAGTTGACCTAGACAACACACAATAATTTATTTCGAAGAAATTTTTTTGCTTTAGATCAGGTAAAACTCGCATTAAATTCGATAAGTCTGCCAAGCGTATACCCATAAAATTTAGTTCACGCACCACAAAAGTGCCCGCGGTGTCTCATTAGCCCGATAAAACGTTACATTTCCACAACATGTAAGTAATGAATATGGAATATTATTATAAGCGAATAAAATAACATCGGTAGGCATGAAACTTTATTTAGAAAGTGGATGATCATACTACTTATCTTGTATCGCCAAACAATTATTATGAAATGGAAAGTTCTTGTTGTACCTTTCTATATTTAAATTATAGAACGTTATAATGTGGATAATAATGATAGTTTGACTTTAGAGTTTGCTTATGAATTCTAGTAAAGCTAACGAAGGAACAGAATGATATTTATAGCACTCTTTGTCAATGTCTTCATTTCATTATAAGATTTGTGTTTTAACGTGAAGTTGTAAATTCAAATTTTAGAATATAAAATTAAACATAAATCTTTCGAAAATAGAGAATTTTCAGATATGAATCAATTTTTAAAAAACTCAAGAAAATTGTAAAAGGGAATGGATTTGACACACACGTACCGAAAACAGAGCGCTCGAAAAATGCACCCTGTTATTTATTTATGATGTACGGAGAAACATTTTTCTAGCTCCGAAAAGTATTAAAAACTTCTGAACGAGTACTTTGTTGTTTAAATATGTTACGTGGGCAAAAATAAATATGACGTGTAACTCGTAAAATCTTTAGCGAGATAGATACTGTCACCAGGCGAGATCGGAAATTAAACTTATTGCCTGTCGGCTCCCATTGATATCAAGAAATACCAGAAATGCAGCAGCGGCTTCCTTTATATTATTGTAAAAACAATTTTCCTAAGTCAGAAACTATAGTGTTCAAACTTAGGTATAATGAATATCTTTATGTAAAGAATGTACAACGACGTATCGATAATTTATAAACCTACAATAAAAACAACTATTTGAAACTCAAAATATTTTATTATTCGACATGTTTTCATCTTGATTATATAATATGTACATTTATTGCAGTCATTCGACGCATATAAACCTTTTGCAACAAATATTTCTTTCTGTTCTCCATGGTTTACACATTATACATCTTCGAATTCTACTAATAGAAAATACAAATCTTTCGCAAATAGAGAATTTCAAAATTTAAATCAATTTGACAAAAGTTTAAATAAACTAAATTGTATTAAATCAACTTGGGCATTAACTAAGTTACAATTTTTATGTTTATAAATTTCTATATTGACTCTAATATATCTAATTGATAACTCTTTACAAAATTAAACACTAATTTAGTATTTTGTAGAGGAGGAAACTGATGATTGTTATCAAAGAAATTATTAGCAAAACTTGGATGACCATTTTTTAAACGAAATTATCTTAAATGTTCATTATAATATGTATAGATCTGCCAGTTTGTTACAGTCTATGCAATTTAGTTGATAAATACCTGTGTGGTCAAGTTTATGTGTTCTGTCTTTACTGTTAAATAAAATGTGTGATAATATATTTGAAGGTTTAAATGTGACTTGAATGTTGTTTTTCTTAAAATAATGGCAATCTTTTCAGAAATATTTCCAAAATAAGTAATTTTGCAAACTTTGGAAACTTTTTTATTAGATAATTTTGGGTATGTGCTGTTACAAGAAATTTTACGTTTTTTATTGTAAATGAATCTATTGATGATTTCAATCTTAATTCTATTATTTATAGCAATTGCTCTAATTATGTTTAGTTCTTTATTCAATGTTTCCAAAGATAGCGGTACTGTAAAGGCCCTGTGTACCATAGAATTGTAAGCAGAAATTTTTTGACAAAGGGATGAAATGAATTTGATGAAAGAGTAATATCTGTATATGTTGGTTTTCTAAAAATATCGAAATTTATTTTATTATATTCATTTACATATTAAAGTTAAATCTAAGAAATTAATTTTGTGTTCAGTTTCTATTTCTTTCGCAAATTTTATTTTTGGTTGAATACTGTTAAAAAATTTTTGAAAATTGTGTAAGAGGTAATAAACAAAACGAAAGAAGTGAACCTTGTATAACAGAAGATATTGTGAGTGTAATAGAGGAAAGGCGAGAATATAAATGGTATGAGACGGTAACGTGAGAAGTTAGTCTGAAACTAGGAAAAAGTATATTTGGAAGGAATTTTGGCGATGTACTAGAAAATTAAATTTGTGTAGTGTAACGACCTAGTATATCCTGTGATGAGGGAAGGGGTATAGATGGATTATAGGCAGAAACCTTAAAATTTATAGGTCATGAGGTGATAGATCGTTTATTTACATCATATAGTTTTCGGAATACAAATTTAAAAAAAATGTTGCTCGTTGCTCCATTCAGAAATTTTAAGTTGCTTGTAACTACCGGATAAACTGTAATATGCATTACAATACTGACATTTTTGTTAGATTCAGAACACCCAATGACATATAAGTGCCAAATTTCATGGCGACATATTATTTTCAACAATAATCCGAGATGTTCAAGTTATCCATCCTTTTGAATACCTATGTACTTTCAGGAAACTTGTTCTGTGAGAACCAACCCCAGACAGCATTTTGATTTGTTTGTTATGCTTTTACTATTGCTTACGCTGAAAATCAGACACATCCAAAGAGGAAAAGTGAGAGCCCGAAACACTTTCACGGAAGGAGCGAAGTAAGATTTTACTCCCGGCAGAGCTACATAACGAAGACCATTCCAGAACATTGTTTTTACAATTAACATATATTTTAAGCTTTATTTCCATTTATAACGTCCGTTGTATTTATATTTACGACGTTGTTTCATTTTGCGCTAGTTGGAGAGAAGCCAATTTAAAACAAGTTTTCTCACTGGTGACAAAGATATTTGTACTATAACCTAAGGAAAAATTGCCGATAACAGATTTCTATATACAGAGTCTTACAGTTATTTTAATTTCTTGGCAGAAAAGGTCGCGGTCTTTTATTTAGAAGAAGTAAGATAGATAATTGAAACGATAGTAAAGTAAACTAGATACCAGATCAGTGGACGGGATTCGTAACCAATAAGTTTAACTCCGCCGTACGGCGTTATTTGTGCTTTGGACGGCTGCGCAAGGACCCTGTATAGCTCACAATAATAGCAGGTATTACATCAGTTGCTTCGTTTTATTCTAACAGCCACTAACCTTAATTATTCTCAAAAGAATTGAAACTTTGAAGTTTATTATTTCTCTTTAGCTGAACAGAAATAATTTGTCACTTTTCATTTGTTCTCTATGCCTCTAATTAAACTTCTGTTAGAAATGATCCTGAAGGCTCAGGACAATTTCAATCACCGATGTTTGCATAGTTACAACAAATTTACATTTTGGTGAAGAAGAAACATAGATATCAGGCGTAATAATATTTGCTGACTAAATATCGTTAAATTATAGATGTTTGTTGAGAATCTAAATAATGTTTATTTTAATTTGAAGCTCGGAATAAACATTGTGCAGGCTCCAAGAAAATATGGGTGATTTGGGTCAACATGGGAATTCCTATGCAAATGCGGTTCGTATAATAATAGGGGTAGATATGTCTTGCCAAACAAAAAACACGGACTTTTATATTCACACGCCTCAAGTGGGCGGCGAACCGCAGATTTTCTTGTTTATTCAGCCGGTTTATTGCCGAAAATTGAATGCAGGAACAGAAAAAGATACATTAATTTTTCAGTACCGCCTGCGATTCTTGGACGTATAGATTCATATAAAAAAGCCGAAAATCCCGGGATTTCAACGAAGGGGACTAGAAAGGACTCCGGCAATACATTACTTGTCGGATCTTAAATGAATAGCAGACCGTAAAAAACAAGATATAAATAAATTGGATAATTTAAATTGTCGTCGAATTATACAACAAGCTACTGCTTGATATGCATTATTTCCTGATATGTGGAATGTGGTATTCTCATCATTATAAAGTTCTCAGTTCGATGAATGTTTTCTTAGAACTGAACCAATGATTTCTTGACGCAAGTCAGCAAGGCATCTTCTATACTCTTTGGCATCCGCCCACAAATTTAGGTTGATCGTTTGTAAACTTGAATAACGTAGAGACCAAAAATATCCATCTGTTGGCCGATATAAGTTATTGATGACGATTTTCTAAGTAGGAATCGAAGTTATGCGTGGACGAATGAGGTCTTCCGACTGGCACTGATGGTTGGTGGCGTTATAGACTGAGCACAAGTCCACGAGCACGACATTAATAATTTAGTCTTGTTCTTACGACGGACCTGGAATTTTAGCAACGAATTATTAATCGCTTTCTTAGAATCACTACAGTACGGTAATGGCAAAGAAGTTTTTTGAATTGTCCTTATATCGTCTTCCAAATCATCAGCAGCAAAGATTCTACTACTTGAAGGTTTCGGGAACGTACTCCCACTCTTTGGTTGTTCCTTGTGTTCTGTTGCAATTGCTGTTCAGAATCAACGGGTGTGCGCCTTCTGTATTTCCTGATGGTTTTTGGGTCCGTCATTTAATATCCTCATTGTCTTCTCTTGCTTAGTTTCTCAATAACTTTTCTCGGATTTTCAGCAATTACTGAAGTTAGCCTAACAAAGCAGTTTCTTCGGAAAAGGAATTTTTTGAAAATATTTCAGGATAGTCTTCGTATACTTCTTTATGTTATCTGCTAAAATCTGGTATATATTTCAACTGACACCCTCTGGGGAAATGTTTGGCATAAATAACAGTTTCGCTTGTTCTATAAATACGTTATATTTGTGCTGCCTCACCTGAATGTTTTCTATACTAAGGATACAACTCGCTTCTAAAACAATTTCAGTTGGCCTTTCTCGAACCGAAGGGACGTCTGCAAACGATTCTCCTCGACATGGATACAGCACCTAATTGGTCTATGCTAGCTCTTGGGTACTGAACTCAGAAATGTCTTTGTACAATTACCTCTCAAATGGTTGTTCAGAAAGGTAAGGTAGAGGTTGGATCCTCTCCGTCAGTAGCAGCAAGTTGTTGAATAAACTCATCAAAGAATTTGTCATTAAAGTATAGTATGTCCGCGACTTTGGGATGAATTTGACTTATTTTGAATAAGCTCAAGGTACAGTTTCATGGGTTCTGTGCTCCTTTGTTTCTTTACTTTTGCGTTTTTTGTAGAACCATTTAGGTGGAACAAAAGTTCTTAATTGAAATGCTTCTGCATTATTAACTTTTGTTTGTGTCTAAAGAATTTTCACCTTAACCTGTGTTTGCTACTGACAAATCTGAAGAGGACGGTTGTATTAAATATCCCCATGGGAAATTATCCTTTCGAATTAGTTACAGGAAGAAAAATTCTCAGCAGTATCTTTCGAGTCCCAGTGGCCCTTGAAAGTACAAGTTTGATTTAGGATCTTTTATGGTTAATTCCTTTCAGAAATAATTCTCTGTGGCTGACGTACATAGTCTCCATTTCATGTTACCAGGCTCGAAAGGAAAATATAAACTACAATGTAAATATTCAAACAGTCAGATTAGAAACTGCATTTCAGCGGGTGTCCAAGTCATTGATATTGTATTTTTCGGTTCGTCGATTCGTCTTTTGATAGGAAAAAGAATTTGGCAACTGGATGCTGGGATAATAGAATTTTATTGATAAAGTGCTGCTGTTGGCTGGAAAATGCTCGGGGGACTGAAATTATAATATACCTTGCCAGAAACAAATGGTGAGAGAGGATATAGTTTACGTAGCGCCGTATTCTAGTGCGCTTCGTCTACAAAGTTTTAAATTTACTACACATTGGTACGTTTCTTTTACATCTATACAGGCAAGAGAGTTTAATCTTAACAAATCGTGGCGCGCAGGGTGTAAGTTCGTTTTATGTGCATGGTTATCTTTCGTATGCCGTATTACTGTTATTTGAAGTCAATATTAAATCCTTTTTATCTACCTAGAGTTCCTTTGTTTAAACACTCTGTTAATACAGGTACATAGGTAGCACAAAAACTGTAGAATATGATAAGTGAAAATGGCGATATCCAGAAACCTCTGGGAAATACGTGAAACTTTAGAATCGTATAACACCAACAAATTAATCATAGGTAATTATGTACATTTTCTCTGTCTCTACTAAGAGATTCTGAAGGAAAGGAAAAAAGAAATAAGGAACGAAAGAAGATTTACTTCCCAGATTATAATGTGGCGGTATTAATAACATAACAAGAATTTAGTTCAACAATTTGATTCTGTACCAATAATTAGCAACCCATATTTTATTTTACTTTATTTATTAGCGCCAAACCAGACACAAACATTCACACAAAACAAACGAATGGTCCGAATTAAGGAATGTAAATTTACCTCACCGATAACAGCATTAATCTCATCAGCAAAAACTGTGAAGAAATACCGAGGAAAGCTAGCAGACAAGTCATTTATGGAAATGGAAAGAGTAAAGGTCTAGAACGGAACCTTGTGGGACTCCATGCTCAAAATTACACTGGACCTAACCTCACTATTCACACCATCAATCGTCACTAACAATCGTCACAACCTGCCTGCGACCACTCATGTAATTAATAGATAAGGGATAACTCTGAAACCAGTCATAGGCCACACCATAGCAAGTACAAATCGCCGTGAGATAATTTGGGTAATTAGAAACTGCAGCGGAAAGTTTAAAATCCAGGTTCGAGTCGTCTCAGTTGCGTGCCGTGGAATTTTTCTTGCAGTTTCTTATTAGGAAATCATTGTACCGGGTGTACAAATAAGAAAGGTTGGCGGCCGTATATCCGTAACTGTTTGCCCTAGAACTTTCGGAAAAAAATATTTAAGATAAAATTGGCAACGGGAAATTGCTGGAAATTATTTTTAAGTTCGTAGATTGGTCGCTAGGGGGCGTAAGGGCTACACCAAAGGAGAAAAATAATTTTTTCCCTGAAAAATCACCAATAAAGGGTTATCAAAAATAATTTTGTTCAATTCTACTGAAAATTCTGAATAACTTTCGTTTAGGATTTTTTGCTCTAGCTCGTCAAATAGAGATGGCATTGGCGGACAAACATTGAGATGAAAGAATGCTTCTAACTCCGGTTTGGCTCAACGGAGTTGGACAAACTTGAGCTTCTTCAGAAGAGCTTTCCTTGTTCTATCAAACGAAAGTTAAATAAAGTCATTTCGAATTTCGTGGTCACCGGTAGGGGGCTCGATTTTACATTCAAAGCTACTTTCGCGTTTATCTTGAAACATTCAAATGGAATAATATAGTTTTTTTAATACTGCTAAAAAGATGTGAAAATTATAAGAAAAATGGCGCAAGCCTACTAATTATTTTTTTCAACTTGTGTATTATAATAAAGAAACATTTTAATATTTTTCTTTATTATTTTTAATAACAAAGTAATAATATTTTTCTCATAGTTTTATATTGTTCGAAATGAAAATGGGTCATACCGAAGCCTACTTGATTTTTGCACTCAAAATTTCTGTTCAAGTTAATGGAACAGCCATTCTCAATATTCCTTCATTTATATCTTCGGTTCTAAAAAAGATATCACCATGCGGCTTGCGCCATTTTTCTTATAATTTTCACCTCTTTTTAGCAGTATTAAAAAACTATATTATTCCATTTGCATTTTTCAAGATAAACGCGAAAATAGCTTTGAATGAAAAATCGCGCCCTCTACCGGTGGCCACGAAATTCGAAATGACTTTATTTAATTTTCGTTTGATAGAACAAGGAAAGCTCTTCCGAAGAAGCTCAAGTTTGTCCAATTCCGTTGAGCCAAACCGGAGTTAGAAGCATTCTTTCATCTCAATGTTTGTCCGCCCATGCCATCTCTGTTTGACGAGCTAGAGCAAAAAATCCTAAACGAAAGTTATTCAGAATTTTCAGTAGAATTCAACAAAATTATTTTTGATAACTCTTTATTGGTGATTTTCAAGGGAACAATTATTTTTCTCCTTTGTTGTAGCCCTTACGCCCCCTAGCGGCCAATCTTCGAACTTAAAAATAATTTCCAGTAATTTCTCGAGGCCAATTTTATCTTAAATATTTTTTTCCGAAAGTTCTAGGGCAAACGGCTACGGATATACGGCCGCCGACCTTTCTTATTTGTACACCCGGTACAGTTCACACCGCTTCATTTGAATTTTTCTTTCGCTAGAGAAGGAAAGTTCTACGTTACTGGCCCGAGTATATTTTTTTTTCTAAATATAGATTCAGCTATTTTCGTCGCTCTGTCACATAGCCTTTAAAGATGGCGAAGAAGTGTTAAATGGGGAGGTCCAATATTCATTTCATAAGTAAAATTGACGGGTTCAAGCGTTTTTGAAAAAGGACTTAATTCTGACACCAGCTGAGTTGACTACAATCTTCAAAATGAAAGGCTATATGTTGAGAGTATCTTCCATTCTTGAGATAGATTGCGTCAGATTGGTGTATCGCGTTGACGGCTTTGATGTTGGACAAATAAAAATAGGATTCAAGTAAAGCACACGTACCGAAGACAGAGCGTTTCCAAAGACACGATTTAGTGTGTAATCAATCGGTTCATATCTCATACACTAACTATGTATGTGTATGTGGGGAATCTTAAGGTGTATCTCGCAATTTTTTTGATATATATACCGGGTGGGGATTTAGTGTGTAATCGGTTCATATCTCTGGAACTATTTAAGATATCAAAATGAAATTTTGCACGAATGTGGGGAACCACATGGAGCATTTCCCAAAATTATTTAGGTATATTCAGGATGTTCACATTCTAAGTACCAGACCAAAGTTCTATTTCTTTAAATGGAAACCCTACGTGTTCTTGCATAATATGGATTCCCCATAAAATTCCATAAAAATTGATATACTACATGATGTGGTTTTGACTAAGGAATTTTGAGATATTGACATTTTTGTGCCATTATGGACCCACATTTGTGACGTTACTGACGCATACTAACCAAAGCCACCTAAAATTTCTTTATTGAAATAGGTTCACACACTGCTGTATTTTTGAAATCTATAAATAATTTTATCATAATACTTGAGATAATACAGGGTGGTTAAGTTATGTGAAACATAATTTTTCTCAAAAATTTCAAATGGAACACCCTGTATATTATTTGTACAATTGATGGTCATTTTACTAAGCTTTTTATTGATGTGGATATTGTCAAATCTACCAGTAAAAGTTTCGACAGAATGTACAATTGAAATATAAAAATGTAGAGTTTCGTTAGTATTTTACATTATTTTTGACGATCTCCCCTATTTTGTCACCCCAAACTCCAAAAAAGGTCTGCATTTTATTTCTATAAAATATTAGCAAATGAAGTTTACATTAACACAAGAAATCCCATTGCAAGATTATTTCTTAAAGATAATATTTTCTTCCATGGCACTCCTTGTTTGAACATTATACCCAAATTTAAAAATACATTATTCATTTAAGAATATAACCATCAATGAACAATTTTACAATAAGATTTCTTGTCTTTATATTGATACCAATTTGCAAATACAAAATATAAACATTATTGTGAGTTTTGAGCAACAGAATAGAAGGGGAATTCGCCAAAAAGAGTATAAACTAATAATGAAATTCTAAAATTTTGATATTCAATCGTAATATATGTCGAAACTATCAGTAGTAGGACCTGGCAATATCTACATCAATTAACAGCTTAGTTAACTGACTATCAGTTGTGCAAATAATATACATGGTATTCTATTTGAAATTTTTGAGAAAAATTCCCTTTTGTATAGCTTAACCACCTTGTATAATCCTAAGTATTATGGTGAAAGTATTTATAGATTTCACAAATACATCAGTGTGTAAACCACGTTCAATAAAAAATAATTAGGTGGCTTTGGTCAGTAGACGTCAGTAGCGTCATAAATTTGGGACCATAATGACACAAAAATGTCAATATCAGTCCTTACTCAAAACCACATCATGTAGTATATCAATTTTCATGAAATTTTATGGGGAATCGAAACCACGCAAATACTTGTGGGGTTTCCATTTAAAGAAATAGAACTTTGGTCTGGTACTCAGAATGTGAACAACCTGTATATACATAAACAATTTTACGAAATGCTCCATGTCGTTCCCCACATACGTGTAAAATTTCATTTTGATATCTTAAGCAGTACCAGAGATATGAACCGATTACACACTAAATCCCCACCCGGTATACATGGTATTCACATGCTAAGTACCAAACCAAAGTAATTTTTTAATGGGAACCCCACATGGTGTTGTATGATTTGGATTCCTAATAAAATTTGATGAATACGTCACGATGGCGTTTTGACTAAGGATTGTTAAGATACCAGTATTTACATTTTAGTGCCATTGCAGACCCAATTTTGTGACGCTATCGCAGTCTGCTGATCAACTACCTCGTATTATACAGGGCAGTTAACTTACGCAAAATGAAATTTGTCTCAAGAATTTCAAATGGAACATCATTTGCGTATTTGGTAGATAGTTTACTATGCTTTTTAACCTGCTACTGATAGTTACGGCAAAAATCATGATTTTAAAATTCAGAAACTCATTATTGTTTTCTACTACTTTACTTTTGACGGAATTTCTATATTTTGTCACCCAAAACACGAAAAATCCGTACATTTTGTTTCTGCAATTTGATATCATAATGAAACAATAAATGTCATTGCCAGAATGTTTCGCGATGGTTTTATTTTTATAGGCCTAATAACTTATCAGAGTCTACAATCATTTAAAGCAAGGAGTACCATGGAAGGAAATAGCATCTTCAAGAAGTAATCTTGTAATGGGATTTCTTGTGTCAGTGTTAACTTTATTAGATACACATTTTGTAGAAACCAATTGTATATATTTCCATTTAAAAAATATAACTTTGAAATGGTACTCAGTATGCGAATAGGCTGTATAATATCAAAATATTTTACGTTTCTCACATACACGTAAAATTTAATTTTAATATCTTGAGCAGTATAAGAAATATGAACCCAACACAGTAAATCCCCACCCGGTATATTGACAATACGTCAATAATATTGCTGAACTTTTTATGCATATTGATGGATTCACAATATTTTGCTAATCGTGGTTTGTCGAAAACAAAATGTTTTATTACTGTCAAAACTTTTAATAGTGCGCCTTTTACTGTGTTGTCCAGCTGACGTTTGAAATAATTTCATCCAGCAATTTGATTTGTATTTTTTAGGTAAATTAAATTGGCGAACTTGGAAAATACCTTATTTTTTATAACGTTATTTTGTTTGAATATTCATAGGAGCATACCGGCCATGACTTGGACTAAACAGAAACAACTGGAACTATATTTCCAATATAATGTATTGATGGTGAATTATGGGTAACGTTTTTATTGTCAATAATCTGAATATTGTCAATATTTATATTGACAATATGATAGTCTATCGGTACCTTAACGACCGGCAATATTTTGTAAAGGTACCTCATACGCGATCAATACACATATATTGTCAATATGAATATTGGCAACATTCAGTTTATTGACAGAAAAATTGCCCATAGAAGATCAATATTTACTGTAAATATAACTCGTTTGTTCGCGTTTAGCCATGAATATTCAAACAAAATACTGATATAAGTAAAGTATTGCACACCTCCGCCAATTTCATTTAGAAAAATGTAAATGAAATTGCTGACGTGTGAGAGAGTGCAGTAGTTCGACGAAAGTTAGATAAGGAAAGAATAAGAGCAGCATGTAGAGTTTATTGTAAAAATCGGGTTCACCTTCAAAATATTTGAATTTTTCACAATGTAAATATGTCTTTTTGACTTTTGCACGTCTTATTTTACAAGAGCGAATTAAAATGTAGAAAATCTGTTTTTCTGCATTAAATTGTAAATCTTTATGCTTGCTGAAACAAATTCACTTTGGCATTGACATATTAATAATAACAAAATTTGCAACCAATCTCTGTCCTGTGTGTGTATCTGCCTTTTAACCAATAGAATCGCAGTTGTCGCTCACCCTGTCACCCTACTACTACATTCTTTCGTATAACAGACTGTAAAGTATGTTACTGAAAAGAATTAAATTACATATTATTTGAAACGCCATGCGTCAGTGGGACTCATATTAAAGGGCACAATATTAAAAGATGGGACAATAATGGGAAAAAATGTTCTCGTCAAACCACGATCAGCAAAACATTGTCAATTCATAAATGTTATTGATATATTAACAAGATACATTGATCGTGTCTGGGTATCAGGAGATCAGGATTTATAAAAAAGAAAAACTTAACACTTCTTGCGAAGGAACGTGCAATGTATCTTTTACGTTCGAATAGGTAAATGGCAGGAAGTAGACTGAAATATTTAATGCTGTCAAGTTGAAACGTTCAAGAACTATTAAAGTTTTCCTCAGTTGTGTACCAAGTTTGTATACCACTATCTGGAGGAGTTCCTCTATTTAAAATGGGGAATTTCTAAGAAAGACCGACATAACTCAAAATAATTTTGCTGTGCACGGTATACAGTAAATTTCAAGCAGAAAGAATCGATAGTATAAAAATAGAAGGAGGCCCAGAACATTTGTCTACGATTACTTATTACATTTAAGGAAAGTTGTTGAATACGTTTAATTTTACAGTTTATAGCTTTTGGTTCTTATCATAACTGTGTCAGTAGGTTTTCTTTGAAGTGACAATTTCAGTATAGCGATACTGACACTGAAAATTAATCATAAACTATTCGAATGAAAATAACTGGAGGGAATGACTGAGATTTAATCCGACAAACGAGACACAAAAATATGCTTTGTAAGAATAAAATACATAATGCGAATATCCTTCAGGGAACGTCTTGAATACCATCTAGAAAGCAATGCTTAACATAATCTTGTATTATTTAAACTTGAATCGTAGCATGGCTTTTCTCTGAAGTACGTACGCTAGAAATTATTTCTTCATATTTATTGTTGGGCAACTTTAATATTAGCAAAGAGTTGTTTATGCATATTATTAAATTAGGCACTTAAAGTTTTTAAAGAGTTCTTACCGTTTTATAAAACATACAAGCTTGTCTGTTTTCGTCATCCCCAGCGGGGCAGTCTATAAAACCATCGCAAAGAGCGTGGTCGTCTATACAATGATACCGGCCTTGAAGGTCGGGGACGGGACAGGCAAACCTCTCCATGCCGTCTTCTGCGGGGGGACACTCTGCAAATAAAGAGATAAGCCATAAGTTAAACTAAAATCGATAATACTGAGAAATTAATTCTCAAATATAGAGCAAGTCGGCAACTATTCTTGATTAATCATTTTGATATCCCAAAACTAAATGCCCTATTTCTGGTTACAGTGGTCTTAAGACATTCCTGGGACGAGGTGAGAGTTTTTTAACAGTGATCAAGCAAGCAGGATTCGTTTCCAAATAAATATTTAGCATCTGGTTCATACCTAGTAACCTTTTGTAAATCAAAAAACGTTTTAGAAGATTGCATACGATGACGCATATGGTGTGCTAAAACGAAAATTGGACTATACATAGCCATAATAACTAACGAAATAAGCTCAATAATTTTTTCGAATATGAAATAAAATAACAACCTAAACAAATTGTATAGATTTATTCGATTGGTTCATGTCTTGAAAGCCCAATGGTTCTGGGTGTTAACCTTGGCAATCGTAAATGACGACGTTGAAAACGTCTCTGACGTTGAAATTTGTGTTATATTTTTGTAACGGTTTTTTTCTTCTCCGTGCTATAAATAAGAATACCTTGCCCGTATCCAATTACCGAAGTGGATTGAGATGGAGAACATTAACTTCTTATGAAATATTTATTTTGTAATATTTTAGCTCATATTTTATTAACTGAAAGTCGCCACCAGTAATTTGTTCATTATTTTGTAATTTCACGATCGAAGAATAAATGGGGAAAGCCAATAAATCAATTCGAACAAAGTTATAGTAGAATTATGAAATAACATTTATGACGGTAATTATTTTATTCACATTGATGTTGAAAGCATTTTTATTGACACCCGATACTCCTTAATTTGGAACAGCGTGTACGACGCTGGAGACGGCAATAACTTCTTTTGTGCTTAAAAAGGTATAAAAGCAGTTCGAAAGATTGGTGTAAAGGAGAACGAAAGGAATATCGGAATTTTCTTTTGCTCGCAGGAATTGAAGAAAAATGATATATTTAATTTAACGGATCTTTGGCTGAAAGCTGAAAATTCTGCAGATTTATTTTCTTATTTTCATGTACCGTCAATACTGCTTGTTGTTACGGAGACTATATTAAGAAGTCCCTGTACATTTATTTAACTTTAGAATTATTAATTCAGAATACGTACTTTATTAGGTATTATAGATATTACAATTATGTAATTATTACATAACCTGTTTTATTCAAAGAATTTGATTTTTGATTTCCTTGTTAAAGGTTTTTAAAATAGTCATTTATGTTGGTCACAGATGAGCAGTTTCCATCGTTAGCCAATTCAACTGTCTCAAAGAATCCGACACATGATCATATTTGCGCAAACCACAGACGAATCGACAACATGCATTTCTCACTTTTTGAAGGCGGGACCTCGATGCTGAGTCAAGGCAAGGATAATACATAGCAATGTCATACTGTAAGATTGGCAGGACAAGTACCTCACACAATTTCTTTCTAAGAGACTTATTTAAGAATTCTCTATGGGCATAAAGTGTCCTAAGTCTGTGAAAAGATCTTTGAAGCAGCCGAGAAACATGCACCTTAAATCTCAATGAGTTGTCATTTACTATCCCTAAATTTCTAGCAGTTTCGCTAAATTCCAGGGTCACACCACCCAAGCGTACATCAAAATTCGCCACCAAATGATTATATTTAGCTTTTGAAGCAAACAGCAATACTTTTGTTTTATCTTGATTGAGCCTCAGATTATGCGATTCACATAAAGAATGCAGACGATCCAATTCGTCATTCAGCCACCGACTCACAAGACGCAGATCACCTCCAGAGTCGAAATTAAACAGAAGTTGTATTGGGCGTGAATATCAGAACACAGTACATTGGCATGAACGTCTGAAACGTAAACAAGAAACAATAGAGGCCCCAATATGGATCCCTGTGGGACTCCAGACGTACCATCACTAACAGAAGACATTCCAAATGAACACCGAACATATTATTGAAGACGCCCAGTTAAGAGTCCGGCAAACCCCTTTAAAATGAACCCGAAAACTGACTTCGTAGTGCTATGCTCATTTCTAAACGGTGAAAATTGAAGTGTTGAATTTTTGACAGTTTATAAACGAAACTTTATTTTATGTTTCCATTGAAAGAAAATTTAAAAATTATATCTTAGAAAGTGTCAGTTCACTCATGAAATTGACCAACTTCGCGCGTGCATAGCGCCAAGAGATTTACAGTTTTCGAAAAATTGTTTCAATGGCGACATAAAGTATACCTTCTTCTACCATAATCAGGCTTTCGTGTTGCTAAATTTACTAGGATGAAGGTGTAATCATGGTAGAGCGAGAGCGCTGCAAACGCAAAATATGGCTTGGTATGTGCTGCCGCCTCGTAGCGACTGAGCGTAAACTCAGAGCGCCGTTGTCTCATTTACTAGGTACCGAACGCGCGGGCTTTGAATGTGCGTTGTTCCTGTGTCCATAAACGTGTTTAGCGCGACGGTGTTGCAACACAGCTGATAGTTTGCTCCGATTTCTAACGGATTCCTCACCGACCCGATGCCCCGCAGGTGTAACTTTTGATCTGCTTTGCCGGACTCTTAAATATGACTTAATGAGACATAATGAGTGATTATCCAACCCGCACGAATACAACTTGGCACAGAGAGTTCATGATTAACTGTGTCGAACGCCTTCGACAAATCCAACAAGACCAGGATCGAAGCAGAATTATTATCCAGGCTTCTAACAATGTTGTCAGTGACACTCATCAAGGTAGCGCTCGCGCTATACCCAGACCTAAAACCAGACTGCTTCGTAGGAAACATACCATTCATCTCCATGAACTCAGTCAGTTGAAGACACAAGATTTTCTCTAGGATTTTACTTAGAACCGGCAACAAACTAATAGGTCATTGTAACTACTGGGATTGCCACCCTTTGGGACTGGACACACGGCAGCAATTTTCCACGCATCACGAAAGTAACCTATCTCAATAGAGCAATTATTAATCAGGTGGAGCAAGTTAGTATTTCATTATTATGGGGAAGCATAACTTTATCATTCGAATAGACAAACTATCAATTGGATGATATATGGGAAACCACAGAACTCATTTGTCCAAAAGTAGCTAGCTGAAAAGAAAAGGTCCCGCCCGTCACACAAGTCTGAGATACGTAACGAACAAGCAACTCTGGGTCAGCAGCATCAGAAGCACTGTAATTCAACAGGGATATCAGTTTTACACCCAGACTGAATATTCATAAGTTTAAGTTTTCGCCACAAGGCAGATTTATCAACATTTGCTTCATACTCTTTCCCAATTTATGATTTTACATAATTTCGCAGGCCAATGTAACTTTTCCAGTTATCGTCTGAATTACATATTATTTTGCTTAAATGTTCGTAGTGCTTTATCTCTTTCTTTCATCAACAACCTAATTGTATCAGTCAACCAAGGAGCATACGGCTTACTCAGGCGCACCGTACGCATAGGCGTGTGTTTTTCGAACAAAGAAATTACCTATGTTATTAGTGAAAAATTGAACTTTCAAATCTATATCATTAATGTAAAATACTTCATCCCAATAAACATCACCTAAATCTCTTAAGAACAAGTCATATTCGAAATATTTGAAATCTCTGTGGGTGTAAAATGTGTGTGGGGCAATCTTAATTTTAATATCCAAATCACAATATACTAGCTGATGATCCGAAATGTTGTCCGCATTAATTATGCCACTGATAAGAGTCTCTGAAAATTGAGTAACGCGAGTAGGATCCGTAATATGCATTGAGAAAAACCGTACGCCTCAAAACAAATTGAAAGGGGATTGTTGGTATTTAACAAATTGACATTCGCATCACCCAGTATAACAATGTTATCAAATAATGGGAGAATGAAAGACAATATATCATCAAAAACAGTCATATGATTAGCCAAATTAGAACTCGGCGGTCTGTAAACCACCCCCACTAACATATATACCTTGTTTAACCGAATCTTCAGCAAAAGTCCGCAACTCCAATTGTATCTATTTCAAATGTATTACAATAAACACTAGACCTTACATACACCCCAACACCGCCACCTCTGGCTGCAATACGATCACGTCTATACAAATTGTATCCCGGAAAAGCCAGAGTATCAGAAGAGACAGACTCAGAAAGCCACGTCTCAGTTAAGTACAGTAAATATATCAAAATATACCCTTCATTTCTAAAAATATTATTTGTACGTTTGCAAACATTCTTACCTACTGCAGCTAGCTTATCTTCAGCTGGCTTATCTTCAGCTTGCTTTGAAAATGCAATTTGATATAAAACTAGGCAGATAAATAATAGGATGTGCCCCAGAAACATTTTTAATGGCGGTTGCTTGTACTTGAGTCAACTGTTGGCTGACTGGAAAAAAAGTTTCTTATTTATATTTTTCAACAAAATTTAAGTGCTAAACAAGAATTGTTAAAAATAATCTCGGTGTGAAAATCAATTATTTCTTCGAATTTAATGTGAATATAAACTGGAACTTATAATTAACTAAATTTTTTTCGCTTTGTACAGGAAGTTTATATAGGGAATGGGAGGTTTACGAAAAAATGTTTCCGACAAAAGTTATTAGGTTATATTATCTACTCTATAATTGCAAGGTAAACAATCGGTCTATTTTGATTTCGGAAATATTTAATTTTATTCAAATACGAAGAGAACTTAAATCGTGTTTTTCAATTAAGACTTTCCTATTATTTTGCGCCCTTCCCCACCTGAGCCCCATTTTTCGCAAAAGAACTCACAGTGTTTCATTGGATAAATTCCATTCCAGCTCGGTCCGTATTTTTTGTTTCAATTTTGCAAGGGTAACACGACAATTTTCAATCTTGTGAAATTCGTGTACGATGTGATGTATATATCAGTCGTCTTATGCTCAGGTAAATCAGTCGTTAAGGAACTTTTCCTTGTACTCTCCTTTCCTGGTGCTAAAGATCGCTTTGCCGTTATTTTCCGACGCGCTAGTGTTGCCTTCACTAACTATTCTCTCTGTAGATCTAATAGACACGCCTGTTACAACAGACTCTTGATTTTTACACTTTCCGATGTTTCTGTTTCAGCTGGTTTATTGTCTCCAATGCAATATATTTTGTCCACGACTATCTTATAATATACTCTTTATACTTGTGTTTCTTCAATCATAATTAGATACATTATTCACTGCAGTGATTAATGAATATTATTCACTACACCAATAGGAACATCTCTTTGACCCTTTTTTACATTTATTTAGTAGGCCGCGATCGCGATGTGTCAGTTCAAATTGAAACGTCAAATCAGCATGGTTTGCTTTTAATTTGAAATGCACCAGCACCAGCACCAGCAATAAAAGAAGCTGCAGAACTTGCCTCATTAGATTCATTGCCCAAAAAACCAAGAAAATTATACCTGAGAGCGTATGTATGAATCTTTCTTACACTGGAGAAGGGAAATGAAGGTAAATTCTTTCTGGGAATCTGTTTTGATAGTCGTGGACAAAGTATAGAATACAACTCGTTATAATGATGCTATTATTACTTCGGATGATTACAAAACTCGCTCGTTTCACTCGCTCGTGTTGTAAACTTCATCCTCGGTAATAATAGCATTCATTATAAACTCGTGTATAATATACTATTGTCCACGACTATCTTATAATATACTCTTTATACTTGTGTTTCTTCAATCATAATTAGATACATTAATCACTGCAGTGATTAATGAATATTATTCACTACACCAATAGGAACATCGCTTTGACCCTTTTTTACATTATTTAGTAGGCCGCGATCGCGATGCGTCAGTTCAAATTGAAACGTCAAATCAGCATGGTTTGCTTTTAATTTGAAATGCATATTCTAAAAAAGAAGATATAATGAGTAGTGAGAGTGAAAACGAGGTTTCTTTAACAGCACCAGCAATAAAAGAAGCTGCAGAACTTGCCTCATTAGTTTCATTGCCCAAAAAACCAAGAAAATTATACTTGAGAGCGTATGTATGAATCTTTTTTACACTGGAGAAGGGAAATGAAGGTAAATTCTTTCTGGGAATCTGTTTTGATAGTCGTGGACAAAGTATAGTATACAACTCGTTATAATGATGCTATTATTACCTCGGATGATTACAAAACTCGCTCGTTTCACTCGCTCGTGTTGTAAACTTCATCCTCGGTTATAATAGCATTCATTATAAACTCGTGTATAATATACTATTACTCTAATTTAGCATTAAAATAACAATCAAGAACATAACGCGACACGTAGCACTTTAGTTTAATTCTGAACACTTCTTCCTAATAACTTTTTCAATGTCTATCTTATAAAATGAGCCTATTTCTCCTTACTTGATTTCGATTTTTTCGATTTTATCATCAAACAGCGGCCACGTGTTAAAATAAATTTATTCAGTTTTTGGAGATGCCTGATGATCGACTGCGAATATAATGTTTTTCAAAATCTTAATAACAATCTTTTTCATATGTTGCAAACTTTATGGCACGCACTGGTAACTGACAGAAACGGTATTTCATTCTTTAAATAAATCCTGCTCTATGCTTAATTATTATACTAATGACCTCAACCTGATCTAAGTATATTACATAGCCACAAACACTAGTAATATGCAAATAAGTATTAAAGGAAGATTGGATTTAATGTTAGTTACCGCCGAATAAGTGGCAATGTTTAGTGCTTCCTAAAATTAAGTTTTAAAATTTTAATCATTTTTACGTTTATCATCATCATAAAGTTTTCAGTCCGAAGACTGGTTGGACGCGTACCTCCATCCTTTCCTATCCTGAGCTAACCTATGCATTTCCCCAAACGTTGAACATCCTACATCCATACCTATTTGAGAGCAGTAGTCTAATCTGGGCCTACCCCTACCTCTTTTTATACCTACATATCTCTGACTCTAGTACGTCGCGAACTAAGCCTTCGTGCCTCAGAAAGTGTCCTACCATCCTATCTCTCCTATTTTTTACGGTCTTCCATAAATTTCGCTTTTCTCCGACTCTTTCTAATACCTCACTGTTGCTAACCTTAAACCCTATCCATAATTTAACCCTGTATATTAATTCCAGCAGCTATTCTGCCTTTAACAATATTAATCGCATCTTCGATATATAAATTGAAAACTATAGGCGATAACGCACATCCCTGCCTAATTTCGAAATTTCTATAAAAATTTTGGATAACAGCAATAAAACAATAAAATGTACCATGAATTAGAAGAAATAATTGTTTTTCACACTCGAACGATTTTAATAATAATTCTTGATAATTTCTAGTTTATATGGGCTTCTTTATTTCTGATCAGCCATTCAACATTAAAAATGTTTGTACGGCACATCGTATTCGTTTGTCTAGTTTTATATCAAGTTGGGGTTTCAAGGCAAATCCGGCCTACGGATAAAACAAGTAAGAATATTTGCAAAGACCAAGTTGCCCTGCACCCTCATGTAAGTGACGATAAGTTATGTCAGCAATGCGTTGTGTATTAATTGCATCAGTTGTAAAAATAAAGTCAGGGGGCAATTTTAAAGAATATTCAAAAGTACTGTGACTTTAGATTAAGTATCATACAGAGGGTCTCAAGGTCTAGTAAGCTATTACTTAGATGGAGATACTTGGAAACCCACAGAAATATGTTCTTGAGAATTTGGTTACGACTTTGAATTTATGTGATCTTTTCCATGAAGATAAATTCAAAGATGCAGTGTCGCCATTTTTGCGCGTCCATTTCGGGCTGTCAGTCAATTGTCAGGAATATCTACTAGATCATTCACCGTGGGCCTAGCTGTAGGTTTCAGGAGAATTTTTCATAATTCTTCATCATCATAAGGTTCTCAGTCCGAAGACTGGTTGGACGCGTACCTCCATTCTTTTCTATCCTGAGCTAACCTACGCATTTCCCTAAAAGTAGAACATCCTACATCCCTAACTATTTGAGAGCAGTAGTCTAATCTAGGCCTACCCCTACCTCTTTTTATTCCTATCTCTGACTCTAGTATGTCACGAACTATTCCTTCGTGTCTTAGAAGGTGTCCTACCATCCTATCTCTCCTACTCTTTATTGTTTTCCATACCTTTCGCTTTTCCCCAACTCTTTCTAATACTTCCCTATTGCTAACCTTATCTATCCACGGTATCTTCATCATGCGTCTGTAGCACCACATTTCAAACACTTCTACTCTTTTTCTATCCGCTTCTCCTATTGTCCAAGTTTCGCACCCGTATAATGCCGTACTCCATACATACGACGTTAAGAGTCTCTTCCTAGTCTCTATATTAACCGTTCTCGAGCATAACAGTTGTTTCTTTTTGTTAAACGCAACTCGGCCCTGCGCCATTCTTTGTTTTATATCTTTAGTGCTCCTACCGTCTTGAGTTATTTTACTTCCTAAGTAGCAGAAATCCGCGACCTCCTCTATCTTCTCATTTCCAATTTGTATTTCCATTTTAGTTCTATTTTCACATCCCCTACATACCAAAATTTTAGTTTTCTTTTTATTGATTTTCATGCCGAAGCCCTGTGTCAAAACTGCTTCCATTTCATTCAAAGCCGCTCCTAATTCTTCTTCGCTAGATGCTAACACTGCTATATCATCCGCAAATCTGAGCATGTTAATAGTTTGGCCCTGTACATTGATCCCTGAGGCTGTTCTTTCCTTAACAATATTAATCGCATCTTCGATATATAAGTTGAAAACTAGAGGTGACAATGCACATCCCTGTCTCACTCCCTTCCTGATATCTACTTCCCTTTGTTCCTGCTCACATTCTATAACTGCCTTTTGCTCTTTGTAGAGATTATGTATTATTCTTCTGTCCCTGTATTTCATCCCTACCTTTCTCAGCACTTCGAACATCTTCCCCCATTTTACGTTGTCGAAGGCTTTTTCTAAATCTACAAATCCTATATAGACGCTCTTTCTCTTTTCTATCGTTTTTTCTATAATTACTCGTAAAGCTAGAATGGCCTCGCGCGTTCCTCTATTTCGTCTAAATCCGAACTGATCTTCTCCTAATATTTCTTCCGCCTTTTTCTCCATCCTTCTTTGCACAATTCTAGTTAAAATTTTTGACGCATGGGAAGTTAAACTGATAGTTCTAAAATTTTCGCATCTATCCGCGCCTTTCCTTTTTGGCAAAGCTACTATGATGTTCCGTTTGTAATCTTCTGGAATCTCGCCTGTCAGGTATATGCGACTAACTAGTTTAAATAAACGATCTATTACCTCTTGACCTGCGCACTTTAAGATTTCTGCCTGCAAGCCATCTATACCTGGTGCTTTATTATTCCTTAAACTTTTTAGTGCTATCTCAAACTCTTCTCTCATTATAGGACTCCCTAGGTTATCCCCCTCTACACTGCTTTCGCTTTCTAATATATCTTGCACTTCCTGTCCCGCATATAAGTTTCCTAAATATTCTTTCCACCTATCTGCCTTCTCCCCACTTCCGATTAGGATATCTCCTGCCTCATTTCTAATGTTTTTGGTACTAGATCCAATTTCTCTAAAATTTCTCCTAATTATTTTATATGCTTCATCAGTCTTTCCTACTTCGAATTTATCTTCCACTTCTTTGCATTTATTATCGATCCATTGCTGTTTCGCTTTCCTACATTCCCGAATAATTTCCCACTTGATCGCCTTATATCTTTGTTTCCCTGTTTCATCTAACCTATTTTTATATTTTCGCCTTTCCTCTATTAGACTCACAATATGTTTTGTTATCCAGGGTTTCCTACTTTCATTCTGTTTATGACCCAAAATATCCCTAGCTGAGGAAACTAAACTATTTTTAATGCAATTCCATTCTGCCTCTATGTCCCTAACAATATTTCCACCCGTGCCCTTTAGTGCTTTGTTTGTCTTTTTCTCGAACTTATTGCGCATATCATCATCTTTTAGTTTCTCTGGGTCAAGATACCTTCTTCCGCTTCTTTTTTTCAAAATCTTAAATTTAAGATTGGCTTTCATAACGACTATGTTGTGATCACTATCTATATCTGCTCCTGGATAACTTCTACAATCCCTAACTTGATTTCTAAATCTTTGCCTAACGAGAATGTAATCTATTTGATATCTCCCTAAGTCTCCTGGCATCTTCCACGTATAGCATCTCCTAACATGATGGTGAAATAGAGTGTTCGCGACCGTTAAGTTATGTTTATCGCAGAACTCTATCAGTCTAACTCCCCTATCGTTCCTATTGCCTAATCCAAAGGGGCCAACTATTCCGCCCTCTCGCCCTGTGCCTACGACTGCATTGAAATCTCCCGTAATTATTAAATTTTCGTGCCCTCTCACAAAATCTAGCACATATTCAATATCACTATAAACTGCCTCTACGGCCTCATCACTGTAGTTAGAAGTGGGCATATATACCTGTATTATTACTGTTTTTACAGGTTTCGAATCTAACCTAACCATAACTACCCTGTCACTTTGCTGTAAGAAATTTTCTACACTCTGTCCTACTTTTTTCCGCATAACAATTCCTACTCCCGAATTTCCTCCTACAGATCCTGTGTGTATTACTCTAAAATCTCCGCTCCAGAAGTCTCCAGCTTCTGGCCATCGCACTTCACTGATACCTACTACGTCTAATGCTAACCTATCCATCTCAATTTTCAAATTCTCTAACTTCCCTACTTGTTTCATGCTTCTAACATTCCACGCTCCGACTCGTGAGATGTTACACTTATCATTTCTGATGACTCCCCCCGAAGCAGTCCCCGCCCGGAGATCCGAATGTGGGACTATTTTACCTCCGGAATATTTTACTCCAGAAGGTGCCATCATCATAAATTAAAGTACGCTGTACTAGGGATAAAATAATGTGGTGGTTTCCCGTTGCCTTCCACATCGCAGTAGTGTGTATCACAGTGCCATACCAACCCTCACGATCTCTGCCACTATGATTACTGAAAGAGCTGCTGCCCCCTTCCAGGGACTTGATTTAGTCCGGCTTCTCAAATAAAAACCCCTCCAATATGGTTAAACCTATGGTTCGGCTCTTTAGATCATTGAAGCGCGCAAGCCATCCCACCCGTCCCAGTATTACTAGAACTGCGTCAAGGTACAAGTCCTTTGGGATAATTCTTAAAATGCCCAAAAAGTTTTATATTTTGCCGAAGGCATAAGTGACGAACGTGGTTATTTTCTTCACAGGTACCGGCAAAGATTTATTGGATAAAACTCCTGGTTCAGTCGTAGTTCCCAGATTCAGTTTTCCTTGTCCACCTGGTTATTTTGAGAGGAATCAATTCAATAATTGTATCAAGATGCCAGAAAAACGTTTATAAAAGAAGAAATACGGGGTGTAAAATGTTATATTAAATAATATGAGAAGTAAACTAGCGTTTCTGGCTTGTGCCTACATGGTTTAAAATACCTACCTATTTATACTATTAAATCTACCGTCATCTACGTGTTTTCTCTTCGAAATACCTCGTCCTAGAATTCTTCAAAAGGCAAAGGAAACTTATCAAGTTTTCTTTGAATTTTTGAGAGGTTTAGTACCTATGGTTCATACTATTTCTGAATGTAACTTTTTAAATATATGCTTAGTGGAGCTTTTCATTTAAATATTTGACTTTGTTGTTTATGAGACCAAAATAAAATACATGGTATAAGTGCAAGGAGTGCAGATCGTTTTTAAATGATACAAAATCAAATCTACTGTAGCAGCCGTAAGTGAGGAGAAGTGGCTAAAAACTGGACTTATTTACATACAGGACACTATCTCATGATCCTCAAGATCAACACTATCAACACCGAAGAACACAGAGGAAATGTAATTACCAGCGGAAGACAATCTTCGGTTAAACGCATCCTCTTATTATCACCTGTTGAAGATAAAAGATAAGTAGGTACTGGAAAAACAGTGCAAATACTCCAAAGCTGGATTATATCTCCAAGGCAATATATTTTACTCATAATGGAGAAATACGGCATTAAACTGTCCTCCAAAATATCAATAAAATATTTGTAATTTGTATTGACTGTTATGGAACTGTTTAAGTTTTTATTAACTCTATACAATAACAATCACCAGTACTATAACCCTTTATACTAATTATGCCATCTTCCCACTGGCGAGTCGAGCTAAGCTTCAAATAAAGCTAAGATGTCTACTCTTATTAATCTTTCATGCATCTGCGGAGATCAGGGACTTTTGGTAGCTGTGAGGGAATGTTCAACAGCTTCAATTTTACCAACATGACGCATATTCTATAGTTTGGAAATGTCAAAACGTAGATGCATTGAAAGGAATCGCAGTCTACTCAACTGGTGTATGTTTGGTTGCATAAGCAAGCTTTAGGAATGCACTTTGGATTGCCTAGTTCGTTTCGTTAAATAGATGGCCAAAAGCGAATAAAGGGTTAGGTTCTTTGACACTGATGACTTCACTCGAAGGTTTTCTCCTAATAAAGATAAATGGGTTTTTCTCAAGAGGTGTTCCCAAAATATAAGAGAAATGCAAGAGGTTTTCCCTTGAAAATTCCAAGCTTTAAAGGTTCCGTCTGAATAGTTTGCAGCTGTGATAGAAACCAATCATAATAGATTGTGACTATATTTTGCATAATCCTGATCACACTTTTGGGCGATAGGTGGCAGCACTTTATAGACTAATAGGTGATAAATCCCGGCCTTAATAATTGAGAGCACAAAATTTTATTTTGTAAACCCTTGCAAAATGTCGTCAGCACCCTAAATACATCGGTAGCATGGGGCACCAATTCGACAAATCGCCCGCAGTATAACCTCTCAAATTTTTCTTTTTGAATCACTCAGTATGTGAACAACCTAGAATAGGAGGAAATCATTTACGAAGTGAAAACATATTTCACTTTTTTAATGTGACCAATCAACATGATGCAATAATTACTAGTACCTAATTAATGTTAGAAGAAAGCATTGTTATTCAGTTCTGCGCCCTGCTAACAAATAAATCTCCTGGTTACAATCAGCTGTAATTGTAGAGTTTGAAATTCATTTTACTCGACATACAGACATACATCGCCATTCATATACATGTACTCACGTGTAGGCGTTCCTTTAAAGGATTTTACGATCTAATCTTGGTTGCGCTAACTGCTACAACTTTTTCATTGAGTTTATCTTATACATCAACCGCGACGCAGAAGCAATTACAGTTTATGTATTAGCATAAATTTAATTAAAAGAGGTGTTGACGTTAAATTACTTCATCTGGTTTTAATCCTTACGCGTGACACAATACACTGTTGACATTTTGCCTGTCTAATGCCCAAAATAACGTCTTGTATCCAAAAATACATCCCTGTTATCCCCGTAAATAGTATTATGTTTTACTTTGGGTATATTAGTCTATGGCAAAGGAAAATGAGTTTTATTATTACATTTACAATAACAATATTCATTTCAGTGAAACGTGGCTTAAATATTACATTTACCTGAATTACAATTTTGGAAAATTTATTAGGCAAGTAAAAATCTTCGGTAGAAACTCCTAGAAATTAGTATTTTATTTTATAAGGAGCTAAAGTGATACTTTTTGTTGGGAACCTGTAGACGTTTGACGGACGAACGAGGTGATACATACAAAATTTTTCCTTCGACTGCTAAATAATAAGATTAAGAACACAGTACCTACTCAAATACCGAAAAATCTCAAATAAAATCATAGACCCCTTACCATTGTGTTGTAAGGGGTCTGATTGATTCTTGAATTAATTATTTAACCACAGTCTCTAACATCTTAATCCTTAAAATAATAGAGAATGACATTTCTCAAAAATTCTACTACCATAATTATTGTTTCGTTGCTAGGCAACGTTAGTCGTGCTTCCTGTTATTTCAGATAGGTTTATAACAACTACTGTCAAGGACTATATTAAAAATTGATGAACTTTGTTATGTATAGTTTTCAGGATTATATACCTATCGTTGCCATGACACAGAATTAACTGAATTAAAATTATTAATTTTTAACGTGAACGGAGTGCAAAGCACACTTGTAAGTGGAAGAAGTCGTGGGGAATAGTTATTTACGAAACGAGTGCGAGAAGACATTTTTCGCGCATGAGCGCAATGTTTGAAGCACGAGCGACGAAGGAGCGAGTGCTTCATTTGCGCGAATGTGCCGGAGACGGCTTCGCGCATCGAGGTTCGTACAATATTTTTTGAAACGAACATTATAATTGTTTAATTATTATCTAATACGTTTCCAATTTAAAATTTCAAAAAATCAAGTGGTTACATTGACAGATTTCCATTTGACAATTGTAGAAAATGACATTTGGTTTAATTTATTGAATTGAGTTGTCAATGTGTCAATCGAATTAATAGCGATTTATCTTTATTCTTTCACTATTTTCAACATCCAAATTGGAGAAATGGCGTTTTGTTAACCAAACTTTATTACTATCAAGTCAAATTATTTCTAGAAAGCCTGAATGGGCCAGTGCTTTCTGCTTTCTCGCACTAGTGCGCGAACACTATGTTTGAGTTTGTCTGTCGGGTTCGCGAAATGTAATTTTGAGAGCGGTGAGTTCAAAAAATAAATTTATAATTTTTTAGTTTCATGTTCCGAAGTACCTATAATAATTATTGTATTACCGACAAAAATTCATGTCCGAGATAAGGTCAGATTCGCATTGCACTAACTTCAAAACTTCGAGAAAATGTTTTTTGTGTCTATGCGTGCGCGCGAGCGTGTGTGTCCGGATTTCTTTGGCGTTCGTTAACTGCGGTAAAAACTAACATATTTTAATTATTTGTTTTTGAAAAGTGCGTTTCAACGAGGACCCATTGATTTTGGTAATAATTAAATTAGGCGTTCAAGAAATATGAAAAAAGAGTTGAAATAAAAAATGTTGCATATTTTACAATCTTTCGTGTGACATGCCCAGTTCCAACGATGAGTTACTATTGGGTACCTACTTTTAAAATTGTCCCTATGTATTTAAAATTAGGAATATTTGTTATTTTCGTGAAATATTGGCAAATAAAAAGTATTGTATAATATTTAATCGACGTTAGGAGTCTTTGTCAAGATTTTATTGAATAAGTATAAAAAAATGACATGTTTTTTCTTAATAAAATGTAAATAAATACAATACTTTTTATTTGCCAATATTTCACGAAAATAACAAATATTATTAAGAAATTGGCACTAACAACTATAAAAATATTAAAATTAGGAGTGAGAGAATTGCGAGATGTCAAGACCACGTTATTCTTTCGATATGCTTGCTATAGTATAAACATTTTACGGTAAGTACGCTATATTTTAGACATTTGGAATATTTTAGGGTTTCATAAAAGAATTCAAAATGGCTTTGGTCAAAGCTAAGAACCATAAAAAGGTTAAACCGCTACAGTTTATGAAAACATTAAACGGCATTTTGAATTTTATGGATTCGTAAAAAATATTCTTTACCCAACAAGAGATGCTACCGCTACAATGAATTCTGGATTAGCCTTTTCCGTGTCGTTCAATTTAAAAATGCCTTGAATTTATGAAAAAATACAACGGGTGAGGAACCCTCGAAAATCATTAACATGTTGAAAATTACTTGTACTATTGCCACTTACATGCCAACTGAATAAGATTGACTAGCAATTCTTGTCAAAATATCTACAGGGTGCTTGAACGTTCTATAGTTCAATAAATAATAAGGAATACGTCAGTTAAGGACTACTTTCCTGTGATCTATTTTTTTAAATTTTTCTAATATCGTGAACTTCCTGAAATAATACAAAGGTAACATGGATGGCAGGAAACTCGAGTTTATAGTTACATTGAAGGAACTGTGGTACAAGATACTTTTTAATATTTCTGGAAATACTTAGATCGATATTCTACACATGTGGGTGTAGTAGAAAGTCTACGCTACGTTTTATTTTAGAAAGGAGGTGAGCGAAGTGCGCAAATATAATATTGTACTATCGAATTCCTAAGTGATTTTCTGCAGTCAGCAAACTGTCCGGTTCGATTATAAATAGCTGAAATGACGTGCAAGCAAGTTTTCGAACGACGAAGGAAACAATTATTGTGCATTAGTACCTGATGCAGAAATAGAACGTAGAGACAATCACTCTTAGTGGTGCATTTATAAAAGCGGGTTTTCTAAAGAAAAATTGGAGTATTCGTGCACGCGATCCAACAAATTCAGGCAAAACGTTGCATATTCGTAACTGTGACCACTTTCTAAGAAAGACTCTGCCCAAGCTATTAGATTATTGACGTCAGAACTTCGTGATTCTCGATATTAAAACGATACCTCTTTAAAATAATTGGTATTAAGTAATGCACATCGAACAAAAAGCGTCACAAAGTATTTTTAATACACCACAGTAAGAGAAGCATGGTGAAATATGATAAGGTGTGCCCGATTGAGATTTCATTTTCGACTGCTTCTGCGCAAGACTACTTGCGGTACATACGTCAAAATATTCTTATTTATTTAATTTGTTTCTGTAACTGCTGATTATCAGTTATAGAGGTGGAAGAATGCTGTTATTTCCATATCTACTGGTCAGTAAGAAATATCGATATAATCGATATGAAACTTAAAAAATGCTATTTTTAAACAATGTCTTAATCAATGAAAAATACACTAAAGATACGGTATAAGTACGTAGTGTGTGAAATTCCACCACGCCATGATGTACGTATGGATATTTGTTAATATATCGATAATTCGATTGCTTTTTACAGAATATCTTTGTTGCGAAATTAGCTATCACCTCTAACTGTCATTAAGGCTGTCATTAAGGCTTGAAAGTTTCGTACACGCACTGACAATAATTTATTGTAGAGTCGCGCTAGTAGGTAAAATATATTTTAAGTGTATGTATTTCCTAGGTTTCAGTTGTATATAATGCTTCAACCATAATATATATTATTATGTCGTAATAATATTAGGACGTAATATTATATTATGAAGTTTCTTTAAGTTGGGAAAGATGTGTTCGAGACGTTATAAAACGTCAAAAATAGACAGCAAAAATGTCAAAAGTAGACCCCAACATGCGCATAGGCACACCATGTTATTTCCATTATGAGTAGACGTAAATCATTTATATTTCTAGATCTAGTGTTCTTAATTTCTCCACGTTTCAAATGTAATTTTTACCGCAGAGAAAAAATGTTAAATACGCCGTCAATCTGTGCAGTCACAGGAAACGCAAGAATATTTGTCTGGTTTATTGGATTAGTGAATTTTCCGGCTGGGTAATCTGACCGTAGGTATTTTCTGTAATAGATAATGGATCCCGGCCAGCCCCAACAGAGTTTACAAGGGTTGTTAGTCAGCTCCTGCAAACCACAAAGATGATGAGTTAACCAATTTAATGCTGTATCTTGCGAAACACGACTGCTGTTGGCATCGTTCCACATGAACGCAAATATGCAAAACGCATTTCATGTTCATTTGAAGTTGAAATACCTATATTTATAATACGATTCAGCTGACCTATTACGGTAACCTTTTTAATCGCAGACACCAGACGTCTGGTAATTTGCTAGTGATAGGAATTTTATATGAAATATGTTTAATGATTTTCCGCTTCCATGCGTTTTACATAACTGTCTGAAAAGTGTTCCTAAAAGGTAGAATTTCTAAGTGAACTGTATACATGATTAGAGCTAGAAAATTCTAAACTTAGTAGATAACATATTTATAAGTCAAAGCATACCATTTGGGCATAAGACCGATACTGCACACGGAAAAAAATATCAAACAAAATGTTACTACAATATTGTAGTCTCTTTCTTGTACGAAGGGCTAACACAATTATAGCATTAGTTGTAGTACTGTGTATGTAAATTAGATAGTCAATATCGCAGAAAGTACTAAGAAATTATAGTTATCTGTTTGCGCCACTTACTACGATAATCGTTTCAGAAAGTGCAATCTTTGAATTCAAATATTGGTAAACTTTGTTGTAAAAAGTATGTAGTGTTTCACGAAGAAGTTTGTTTTACAGGATGCGACAATCTGCAAAAGAAGTTGAAATTTTTGGAACTTCTGTTACTACAAACCATCGGAGATTTTTGCTAACAATTTTTATATTAAATACAACGTTGAGTAGGACTTCTAGATATTATTTGTTCTATAATACAGAAAAAATGTTAAAAGATTTACTACTTATTTCGAACTACTATATATTTTTGAAGCAAATTTTACCACGCGCGATTTAAAAATTGTAACGTGTCAACCGCCAAGCGACAACTCTGCACGTCTGCACCTGCAGCAGCGAGCACTTGGTCAGCCTGCCAGCCAGCAGTTAGCAGTCATCGGCAAAAATAATATGAGGGGTAATCCTTTAGAAATTTTAAAGAAAAGTAAATTTTTCCCAAGTTTCTCGCTTTCTCAGATCTGCATCTGTCTCTACCCATCTTTTGGATCTAGAGATGGACGAATACGTGAAAAACAAGTTAAGTGCCTTCGGTTTACTAGAAAAAATAGGCGATACTTTCAATGGTAAGTGAAATATTTTTATCCAAATACCTATCTATACTATATTATCAATCTATATTAGGAATGCATGTTTCCCATTCTTGCTAGTGTACTTGGGGTAGCCACAATTCTGTTTTTGCATGTTTCAGTAAGTTGTATGTAGGTAATTTCCTCAAAACTCAAATTGCCTAGATAATGCTTATGTTCTCCAAATTACTTTCTTTATCATCTAATATAAATTTTGACAATTCATGTACATATTGAAATAATGCGATTAAATTTTCAGTAATTTAACTAAAACTGAAAACAAAATGGAGTTATTATATCATGCAATATCCTGTATTTTCAGCTCGCGCCATTTTTGCCATTTTGGTTTTATTAATAATTCAAACAGCACTACTTTCTGCTTTGTAATATTGTCAGATTCATTTTCTTTTGTAGTAGATACCAGTATACTGAATTTTAGCACTTAAATTATCTGCAATATTTCTAAAATATATTTTTTTGAATTATAGAACATGAAATAGAGGAGGAAGCCTTTTTAACAGTATAACTGAACAGGATAGATACAGCAGAATTAATTCTAACGCTGGGAGTGAGAAAAAAATTATAAACAAATTCACCAGGATCTTCTTATTTCAAAGGTTTGGATATTTTCAATATGCTTTATGCAATACCTACGAGTTTCAAAATTAAAACTATATAGGGTGAGTTTTTTACATTTTAATTTAATGGGCTGTCGTGTCGACAGGAATCTGTTCTCTATTTCAGATGTTGGGAGCTGATTACACTTTGCTACTTGTCGTTTTCTACTAATTTACTATTGTTAAAAAATGTGTATATATCTTTTGTACTTATCTAATTTATTTCTTATGTAACATATTGACTAATAAAAAATACTTTCGAAAGAAAATATTTCTTATTGGAAGACCTGTCTATTATTATAAATTGTACCAAAATTTATTGCGGTCATTTTATACAATGCCAATAAAATTTAGTAATATTTACTACAAAATTATCTTATTTTTGCAACATTTAAATGAAAATTTTAATTCATAAAATTTAAAATCTATCATAACAAACATCAAAAAATAATACACGGTTATTAGTTACTTCATATTCACTTTAGTTAAATTTACTACAAAATATAATAAATTTTTCCAATTCAGTGTAACAACGATTACAATCTATGTGGTGCATAGGGCGATAAACGTATTCTGCCGTGCTAAGACAAAAGGTCCTATCTGCAAAATTTTGATTTTTCGTTTTTGGCATGTATGGAATGTCGCAACTATTTTCTACCATTCTACTAAGTCTAAAAGTCCTAACTTCTATTCAAGAAGCTTATATTCACCTAAAATTATTGTCCTAACTGTAAAATTTAAGGATTTCCTAAATCAATATGTCCTATCTCGCCGGCCCTAGGCAAATTTGTCCTATCTACCTAATACATTGCTGTAGTTAGGACATATTCGTTTTGTAGCATATCAAGATTGTCATGATACGGTGAAGTAGTCAAATTCTGCAATAGTGCTGCTTTGTCCTATCTGACAGAAACCTAAAATTTTACCTTAGTTATAGAAACAAAAGTAAAATTAGCTGTCATTATGCACATACTTCGTGTAAGCATAGATACCGAGAAAAAAAATCGAAGAAAAGTGGTTAGGTCAATTTCTAACAATGAATATATAAAAAACCTTAATATCTCAAAACTGTTAAAATGCAGATAGGACCTCTTGTCTTAGGACGGCAGTATTACTACAAATATTTAGTAATTATTGCCACAAGCTATACTTAGTTCATATAGCACAATAAATTGTAGTAAAAAGTTCAACAATCGCAGCTATTTGTAATACATTTTTTTTTCGGTGCAGTGTTATATTATACTTCATAAGTTTTTAGGTCTGATAACTTTTCTTTTAAATCGCTTAAACTAAATCGGTGTACTATAAAGTGAACCATTTTGTCTCGGGAAACAATTAATGAACCAATTAATGTAATTGAAACCTATTTCACATTTTCCAATGGCTGTTCTATTCTAAACTTTTATTACGGAGAAAACCAATTATACATGAACTAACAGTAATAATTGAGTTGTAGTTAAGTATAATGCAAATTGCAGACGATATCGCAATGAATATGAAGCATAATTTTGAACAAAATGGCAAACTACTACGTTATTAGCGGATTTTTATTCATCATCATAAAGATCTCACGGACCTCCATCCTCTCCTATCGTGAGTTAACCTACGCATTTTCCTAAAAGTAGGTCATCCTACATCCCCAACTATTTGAGAGCAGTAATCTGATCTGGACCTACCACTACCTCTTTTTAGCCTTCTCACCGACTCTAGTATGTCGTGAACTATTCCTTCGGGTCTCAGAAGGTGTCCTATCATCCTATCATACTATCTCTCCTATTCTTTATCGTCTTCCATACATTTCGCTTTTCCCCAAGTCTTTCTAAAAGCTCCCTATTGCTAACCTTACCTACCCAGGGTATCTTCATCTTCAAACGCTTCTATTCTTTTTCGATTCGTTTCTTCTATTTTCCATGTTTCGCACCTGTACAATGCCGTACTCTATACACCCGTCTTTAAGAGTCTTCCGAGTTTCTACATTAACCGTTCCCGAGCATAACAGTTGCTTCTTTTTGTTAAACGTAACTCGACTCTGCGCTATTGTTTGCTTTATACCTCTAGTGTTCTTACCACCACGAGTTATTTGACTTCCTAAATAGCAGAAATCAGCGACTTTCTCTATTTTCTCATTTCCTATTTGGTTTTAGATTTAGTCCCATTTTCACACTCCCATTCATACCAAAATTTTGGTTTTCTTTTTAATGATCTTCATGCCGTAGCCGTGTTTGAAACTGCTTCCATTTCATTCAGAGCCATTCCCAATTCTTCTTTGCTGAATGCCAACACTGCTATATCATCTGTGAATTTGAATATGTGAATAATTTGGGGATTTATTGTGTAATCGGTTCATATATCTTGTACGACTCAAGATATCAAAATGAAATTTCACATGTTTGTGGGGAACCCCATGGAGCATTTCGTGAAATTATTTTGGCACCATCCCAGAGTTCTATTTCTTTAAATGGAAACCACACTTCTCGTTGCATAATTTGGATTCCCTATAAAGTTTCATGAAAATAATTACTATACTACATGATGGGATTTTGACTAAGGAATGTTAAGGATATTGACATTTTAGTACCATAAAGGAAAGTCCTGTATAAACTTCAAAGACATGCTTAATAGTTCTCTAAGCAGCCACCGCAGGAGCTGGTGTAGACGACATGGCAGGATTATTCAAATTTCAAGGAAATTTAAGTTCAGTTAGAAAATACAAGGAAGGGCACAATGGTACAACACCAAATTCAGTGAATTATAAGTTTATTGAGATATCACTTCTTTACATACAAATAAATAAGATGATCAATTATATAAGCATAAATAGGTAACATACAAAAGATGAAACATAGGTTACAGTACATATTTCACATAAGAATTACGAAAACAAAGTGTACCTGTTTGAGGATTAATACAAATATTTAATAACCCAAACCGTATTTTGGTACGTTTTGGTATGTATAGATCATTTTAGAATGTCGTCACACAATTGACAGCTGGTGGGCACACATTTGTTTGTTTAAAGCTTATTGGTGGAAGAAGGGGAGGAATAGCAAAGCAGATGTTTGTGTTACCATTTGGCACCAAAAAAGGGACGTAACTTAAACTTAGTCGCTTTACGCCGAGAATTGAACGAAAATTATTAAAATGATATCACTGGTTGCACTATTGCAAACGTTGTTTCATTATTTTGAGTTAAATTACATGAACTCTAAACATCACCACTTTGTTTGGCACCAAATCTGCTCAAATTTTGGTAACACTTACGTGCATAACGTTGTGTATCTATACTCTGCCCTCCAACAGAAAATGGCGGCCTGTCAAAATCAGGCCATTCTAAAACAGTCTATTGAAGAAACTTGCCTGTGAAATGAGAGGGTACCCTTTTTTGAGTTTGCACCGCAAACACAACAAGATGAAACCATTTTTTAAACTACCAGTTCGAAAAAACACAAAATAGAAACACTTAAACAACAAACAGAACAATAAACAGTAGACAGTAATAAACATTCCTTGGCAAAACTTGAGTATGTAGGGAAAATTGATGATTCTACTCCCGTACGCAAAATAAAAATTCAAATGACAAGGCGATTTGACTTTTGACGTTTAAATTTTATGCAATAGGTTTCCTATAAATAAATGAAATACGGAATTATCTCTATGGAATAACTATCAGCGCCCACAGTGGATGCTTAGATTACTATAAAGGCTACCCGATGCACTTTCCTTTATATCTGTGTGTGTTGTGTGCCATTGTGAACACAAATTTATTTACATATGACCAAAGCCACCCAAAATTTCTCTTTGGGATAGGCGCACAAAATACTGCATTTTTGAAGTCTATAAATATACTTTTGACGTAATATACGTACTTAAGATTATACATGGTGGATAACTTAAGCAAAATGGAATTTTTGTTAAAAATTTCAAATACTACACCATGTATAATATTTGCACAAGTGATGATCACTTCACTAAGCTTTTTGTTGATGTGAATATTGACAAGTCCACCACTGAAAGTTTCAGCAGATGTTATAATTGAATTTTAAAAATTTATAATTTCGTTATAATTTCGTTATTATTTTTTATTATTGTTGGCGATTTCCCCTATTTTGTCACCCAAACACAAAAACATTGCGATCTTTTTGTCTAAATATGATACCAATTTGCAGTAAGAAAATTTATTTATTATTTATTCTTGAGTTTTGTGTGACAAAATAGGGAAAATAGGTCAAAAAGAGTACTAATAACGAAATTCTAAACTTTTGATGTTCAATCGTAATACCTGCCGGAACTATCAGTAGCAATCTAAATTAAGACACCTGATGCATATCCCCAGATCTGGAGCAGAGTTTTGCCTTTAGAGTGCTCGACAAGTTAATTCAATATTCTTTTATACTAGTACCGTATAGAAGCAGGGGAAAGCTTTATGTGCATCAAATTTCATTAAATTATCCTTCAGGATTCTACAAGTAAATCAATTTTCGGCTGAGAAAATTGTTTGTGAACATTATTTGCATTTCTGTTGACGTTAATGACACAAAGTAACACAAGAAAGCTCGAATAAAGTAGAAACGATAAAACAGAGTAAGCCTATTTGTTGCTTGATCGACTGAAAGAAGATACTTTTGCACTGAATGCTTTGTGAGATTTTTTTTTGTTACAGATACATACATAATATGAACCGTCTAATGAATTTACATTTTGTGGTGCTTATTTTTTATTACTTAAATATTTAGTGGCATGTTATATAAATATGAAATATTTTCAAATGCAAAATGCTGAATTTTCCAAATCTAGCAAAAGAATTTCTTTAACAACATCGAATTATATTTCTACGTCTTACCATTTGAACTTTATTCATAAGTATGTAAAGCCTTTATGTTGTAACCTTTATTTGGTGTAGGTGGAATTCTAAACTGGAACAAAACGTGACTCGAGTACAGAATTTTGTTTAGGCAAGCAGAGAGGAGGTGACATTTTATGTTCAGGAATAACAGAATAAGTTTTTCAAAGAATTTCCGGCTTAGAAGCAAATGTTTCTCTGAAAATAGAAAACAATAATTGTCCCATCAAGTTATTTCAGACTACTTACAAATAATTTACTAAAAATTCGATATTACGGAGAAATGAAGTTGTAGACAAGTGGAGAGGACAAAATACTCTGTAGTTTTCCATTAGGCGATAGAGAAGTTAGACTTATACACACAATTTGACCGTCGCGCCGGTAACACTCTATTTCAACATCATCATACTTGGAAAATGTCAGGAAACAGTATGGCGATATCACATAATTCTAGTTAGGAATGATACTGTCTAGTAATTACAAAATTTTCAGAAAGAATTTAGGAAATAAGTTTTTTCATGACGGTTCAAATTTAAAACGGAAACAAATATAAATTTAACGAAGATGAAACTATTTCTATTTGATAGTAAATGGCGCCCTATTTTATTACTTAAAATCATGAAAATGTTTTTTTTTTGATTTAATAATATTTCGATAAAAAGTCCAAAAATGCATAAAAATTAGTAATAAATTTCGGCTGACAGTTGGAAAAAAATTATATGTAGGTACTATGGGAGTTTGGAAACAAGCAAGGTTCTTTATAAAGAGCGATTTTTTGAGAAGTTAAAAATAATCATATTTTGTCCTCTTTGTAACCCAATCCGCGGACATAGGTACTGCATATAGTGATCATATAGTGGTTACAAAAAGTGATCTGAAAATCAAGCTTTTGAACAGTGGTAAAGCCAGAAAGGTGGAAATCATTAACAATAAATGCAAAGTAGTCAAGAGGAAATAGATCTTTTATTTAATAAATTAGTTGGGCGAACACTATCAATTTAACTTCCCACGCATCAAAAATTTTAACTTTGTGCAAAGAAGGATGGAGAAAAGAACGGAAGAAATAATAAGTTCGGGTTTAGAGGAAATAGAGGAACGCGTGAGACCACGTAATTGCGTAATTGCGGAAAAAACAATAGAAAATGGAAAGAGCGCCTATACAGGATTTGTAGGCTTAGAAAAAGCACTCGTCAACGTAAACTAGGGGAAGATGTGCGAAGTGCTCAGAAAGGTAGGGATGAAATATAGGGACAGAAGAATAATATATGTATAATCTCTACAAAGAGCAAACGGCAAGTATAGAATTTGAGCAGAAACGAAGAAAAGTAGATATCCGGAAGGGAATGAGAGAGGGATGTGCGTTGCCCACCTCTATATGTATACCTATCGAAGACCCGATTAATATTTTTAAGAACAGAACAACCTCAGGGATTAATGTACATCAGAGACAAACTATTAACACGCTCAGATTCGCGGATGATTCGTGGTGTTAGCATCCAACAAAGATGAATTAGGATTGACTCTGAATGAAACGGAAGCAGTTTTGATAGATTGCTACGGCATGAAAAAAGGAAACTAAAATTTTGGTATGTAGAGGGCGTGATAATAGAACTAAAACTAAAATACAAATAGGAAATGAGAAGGTAGAGGAAGTCGCGGATTTCTGCTATTTAGGAAGTCAAATAACTTGAAATGGTAGGAGCACTAAAGATATAAAACAAAAAATAACTTGAAAGATATAAAACAAAGAATAGCGCAGGGTCGAGTTGCGTTTAACAAAAATAAACAACTGTTATGCTCGGGAACGGTTGAAAGGAGGCGCAAGTGCAGAGATTCTTGTGAATGGTCGAATTGAATGGTAAATTGGAATCCACTGGGAAAAAGAAAGCGAGGTAGATCCCAAGATACCTTGAAGAAGTAAGTGCAACAGAGTAAAAGATATTGAAGATTGACGTTTGGGATGTGAGATGTGACCAAAGCTGCAGAGCACTAGCTGAATATAAAATAATCTATTTATGTTGCTTTTGTACATCCACACTTACTTATTGAGCAATAAAAGCGCTTTCTTTCTGGGTTATTTCTAAATAGTAAGCTGGGAGCTATTTTTAAACTACCGTGATTAGATCGACTCGATTGTAGAACAGTTGAAAACAAAATAAGATATTTTTATATTTTGTTTAATGTCAGGCGATGACGATTCTTTCGATACTTATCAATTTTATTATCATCATCGAAGCCACCTAAAGTTTTCATAGTGTGTACCTAGCAGTTAATATCCTCCATTTATTTTTATGCGTACTTACTTCATATGCAGGTTCCGCTGTTATGGTGCAACCGCATGCAAGATCCAAATAATCAATAATAATGTAGCTTATATATTTTAGAAATACCTGATAGAAATATTCAGATGTTCTTAAAAGGCTGCATCTTACTTGAAGTTTTCAAAGATGTGCTGCCAGCAAGAAAATTAAAAACTATAAAACCTTTATGACAGCAGGATTACCTGCAGGCGCTCAAGAATATTATGAATTTAATATTTTCCTTTCATATATAAAACCTTAAAGAAGGAAAACAGGAAATTTTACTACCCACGGCCCTCGTTTTAATTACTTTGAACTTCGTCGTTTCTTAGAGAAGAGTTTTGAAGCCATTATTTACTAGCTTATTTATCAAAAGTAAGTATTCTTCACGTTTTCAAAATATGGTGTAAGCCTGTGTATGTGGTGTGTTAAACCAGGTATACACTAAAAGTCACTTTAATCCGAGTAACTGAATGTTAGTGAAGGTCATAGTTTTCAAGAACTAGTTAACTGCAAAAGGCATCATATGTAATTGGTGTTGGAGAGAAGTTCGTTACGATGCTTGCACTCTTGTCAGGCAAGCTGTAACTGTGTCTTTTGGTCTGTCAAAGTTTTTATCCACCAGAGCTTGCTGTGAACAGCTTCTTCGCAGGCGCCTAAAAATAACTCAATTATAACAACTTGGTCGTTATACGGCTTACGAGATATATCTTTCTTTCCATTCAGCCTCAAGGAAGGATGGGAAATCCTTATTCTTTACGGAGCACCTGCCTCTTGATGATTCCCTTCGCAAAATTTCTTGTGATTACGGGTTTGGCTGTGCAAGCATTCTACAGAGTCGGTTAACACCACACTGTTTGAAAGTTCACTCAAATAACTTGTTAGTACCCTGTTAATTAGTATGACCAAGGCCAAGGAAATCCCCTGCAGGGTGTTTACAACTCCTGGAAGCTCGTTCGCCGCTTGGAACACGCTCTCATTCCTGTTCTTATTCAAGAGAGCTTAAACCTGGTATTCTGCCGAATTTATAACCAAGGCAAGGAAGTCTTATTTACCACGCCGCTTTAAATCACCGGAAAAGTCTTTATAAATAATCCAGATAACAGTTATCTTTCACTTGCTTTTAATAGAACAACTAATAGACATGCTTAATAACTGTGTATGACTTTTCTTCTATCTATTCGCATTGATCTCTATAACTACACAAGCGGCAAGCGCCACCAAAGACTTGGAGAATGGACCCAGCGTTCTTATGCAACAGCTGATTTTGTTGTGAAGCCTACACGGTCGTAGGCCAGCGGGTCTCAAACATATTGGCGTGCTGTTTTAGGGATCAAAACGCATCAATCCAGAAGTTCGCTACGGTATAGACCAAGCCTCTTAACCAGCAGTGGCATAAGAGACTTGGCCAGTAAATTCAGTGTCGTCGGTAAATAGGGTATTGATAGTCAAATTTGGATGTTTAGCTTATTATCTTTAAAATATCAACCTGATGTTAATCAGGCTGACTGGGTACTTGAACCCGCTGGACGTAGTCAGGATGAAACAGCTGCTCCACTCACGTACATTGTTATTCTTCCAATGTGCCAGGGTCAACGATAGATTGTCACAAAGAGTCGGGACGAAGGAGAGGAGGAATTGGACGATCAGAATAAGTCTGAGCATAATAGACGACGATCTTCCAAGCCATTTTCATTAGCACAACCATACATAAAATTCATACTTGACATTTCCAATTTGGTGTAAAACAATCACTGTCCAAAAGATACATGCAAACAGATAACCGATTAATTTGCGACATTTTCAGAACTGTCATAATGAGGGCGTTACACAATTTTTAAAAGACATATTTTCCCGAAGGTTCTCGTAAAATATTTGACCCGTATTTTTTTATTTTTATCACAGCGAAAGTTTTAGGCATCTAAATCAGCATTAAAGGTAAGACGCTGGCACTTTAAGCCTTTTGAATGATGACGTATCCGGGGCAATGCCGAGAATTGTCGATATTATCCGGAAAGTACAACCGTTGTTTGTTTATGCTTGCTAGCGCAAACGTCATCTTGTGTCAAGTCAAACGTAAACTGAATTAATAAACAATCATGGCAGTCTAGCCGTTTGACAGATAGTGTCCAGTGTTGTTTTTCAGTTTGTCTAGTTCCCAAATAAACGAAGCACTCACCGTTTCGTTTTAATATTTTTAATTTCAGTACTGAAATAATCCAAATTGGATAAATAATAATTGTCATAAATAATAAATGGATAACAAAACATATTGTGAGTCTAATAGAGGAAAGGCGAAAATATAAAAATAGGTTAGATGAAACAGGGAAACAAAGATATAAGGCGATCAATTGGGAAATTATTCGGAAATGTAGGAAAGCGAAAGAGCAATGGATCGATAATAAATGCAAAGAAGTGGAAGATAAATTCGAAGTAGGAAAGACTGATGAAGCATATAAAATAATTAGGAGAAATTTTAGAGAAATTGGATCTAGTACCAAAAACATTAGAAATGAGGCAGGAGATATCCTAATCGGAAGTGGGGAGAAGGCAGATATGTGGAAAGAATATTTAGGAAACTTATATGCGGGACAGGAAGTGCAAGATATATTAGAAAGCGAAAGCAGTGTAGAGGGGGATAACCTAGGGAGTCCTATAATGAGAGAAGAGTTTGAGATAGCACTAAAAAGTTTAAGGAATAATAAAGCACCAGGTATAGATGGCTTGCAGGCAGAAATCTTAAAGTGCGCAGGTCAAGAGGTAATAGATCGTTTATTTAAATTAGTTAGTCGCATATACCTGACAGGCGAGATTCCAGAAGATTACAAACGGAACATCATAGTAGCTTTGCCAAAAAGAAAAGGCGCGGATAGATGCGAAAATTTTAGAACTATCAGTTTAACTTCCCATGCGTCAAAAATTTTAACTAGAATTGTGCAAAGAAGGATGGAGAAAAAGGCGGAAGAAATATTAGGAGAAGATCAGTTCGGATTTAGACGAAATAGAGGAACGCGCGAGGCCATTCTAGCTTTACGAGTAATTATAGAAAAAACGATAGAAAAGAGAAAGAGCGTCTATATAGGATTTGTAGATTTAGAAAAAGCCTTCGACAACGTAAAATGGGGGAAGATGTTCGAAGTGCTGAGAAAGGTAGGGATGAAATACAGGGACAGAAGAATAATACATAATCTCTACAAAGAGCAAAAGGCAGTTATAGAATGTGAGCAGGAACAAAGGGAAGTAGATATCCGGAAGGGAGTGAGACAGGGATGTGCATTGTCACCTCTAGTTTTCAACTTATATATCGAAGATGCGATTAATATTGTTAAGGAAAGAACAGCCTCAGGGATCAATGTACAGGGCCAAACTATTAACATGCTCAGATTTGCGGATGATATAGCAGTGTTAGCATCTAGCAAAGAAGAATTAGGAGCGGCTTTGAATGAAATGGAAGCAGTTTTGACACAGGGCTTCGGCATGAAAATCAATAAAAAGAAAACTAAAATTTTGGTATGTAGGGGATGTGAAAATAGAACTAAAATGGAAATACAAATTGGAAATGAGAAGATAGAGGAGGTCGCGGATTTCTGCTACTTAGGAAGTAAAATAACTCAAGACGGCAGGAGCACTAAAGATATAAAACAAAGAATGGCGCAGGGCCGAGTTGCGTTTAACAAAAAGAAACAACTGTTATGCTCGAGAACGGTTAATATAGAGACTAGGAAGAGACTCTTAACGTCGTATGTATGGAGTACGGCATTATACGGGTGCGAAACTTGGACAATAGGAGAAGCGGATAGAAAAAGAGTAGAAGCGTTTGAAATGTGGTGCTACAGACGCATGATGAAGATACCGTGGATAGATAAGGTTAGCAATAGGGAAGTATTAGAAAGAGTTGGGGAAAAGCGAAAGGTATGGAAAACAATAAAGAGTAGGAGAGATAGGATGGTAGGACACCTTCTAAGACACGAAGGAATAGTTCGTGACATACTAGAGTCAGAGATAGGAATAAAAAGAGGTAGGGGTAGGCCTAGATTAGACTACTGCTCTCAAATAGTTAGGGATGTAGGATGTTCTACTTTTAGGGAAATGCGTAGGTTAGCTCAGGATAGAAAAGAATGGAGGTACGCGTCCAACCAGTCTTCGGACTGAGAACCTTATGATGATGATGATGAAGTAAATTGTCTGAATCGGCTTTAACAAATCCTTGCTCTAGTTTCCGTACGCAAATATATTAATTGACATAATAAATAGAAATAAAAACACGTAAATAAACGACAGACAACTATTTATACACCCAATACAAATAAAAATAACCTCCAAATGTCAAATTCTGATTATTCGTAACATTATTGCTCCCTACTTTATCGACCCAAACTTCACGTAACTTTAGCTTTCCTGGGTATCAAAACATCAATTCAGATGACCAATCACAAGCACTTCTAAGGTAATGACGTAACGGGGGCAGCACATGTTTCTGTTTAATTCTCCGAAGGCGCGCTTCGTGCTAAAATCGCCATTGTTTAAATTTTGGGTTATTGGTGAGTAAATAAATGTAACCCATAGGGTCATTAAACACCTAGTTCTTTATTTATATCAAAATTATATCGATTTTCTATTTAGTGCAACGACCCCATTGAATGGTTTTAGGCTGCCAAACGAAAGTTTTGAGACCCGGTTCCTGTAACAGTCTAAGCTTTGTTTAAGTTACTTATAAGTAAACTGCAAGTTTCGAATTTCAAAAAGGTTACTGAAACAAGGAAATGAAAAGACTCTCAACTGCCTAACCTTTACGTTATCTAATACAAACGAGTACATTGCCCTGCGAATGGATAATAATAAAAAGACGAAATAAATGAAATGCGAACCGGTGTTGCATCTCTCTCACGCGTGATTCTAAAAGCCCGAAATTTCCATACCGAATTTAAATATCAGAAATGTTTATGATTTGGGTTAAAATGAAACGCTCACGATTTGAATGCGCTATCATCATTTGGAAATTTATTTAAAATTTTAGTTCTATAGTAAAAGTTGACCGGAATAAAATGCGGATATAACAGTCGGAAGAGTTTGTTTGTAGGTCAGTCAAGTTGGCCCCCCCCATGAATTATTTTGAAAAATGTTTATGATGGCTCGATTGCGCCGGTGTTGCGCCACCTTGCGCCGCTTATTTCGTAGCTTGCGTCCTTATGGGTCAGAAACTGTAGCCTATTTTCCTTGGGAGGGGCCAACTATACGATAGCCCCTCCCATTTACAATTCTTCCAAAATTATTATAGGGGTACATTCTAAAGGGCTTGCGCCTCCTTGCGCTACTAGAATTTTTGCTTGCGCCATAGTGGTATTGCATATACGCCACGTGACAGAAACTGCGCTGGCCCCCCAAATGAATTATTTCGAAAAATGCTTGTGATGGCTCGATTGCGCCGGGGTTGCGCCACCTTGCGCCGCTTATTTCATAGCTTGCGCCCTTATGGGTCAGAAACTGTAGCCCATTTCCCGGGGGGAGGTCAACTATATGGTAGACCCTCCCCATTTACAATTCTTCCAAAATTATTATACGTATACATTCTAAATGGCTTGCGCCACTAGAATTTTTGCTTGCGCCCTAGTGGTATTGCATATATGCCACGTGACAGAAACTGCGCTGGCCCCCCCCATGAATTATTTTGAAAAATGCTTATGGTGGCTCGATTGCGCCGGGGTTGCGCCACCTTGCGCCGCTTATTTCATAGCTTGCGCCCTTATGGGTCAGAAACTGTAGCCCATTTTCCGTGGGGAGGTCAACTATATGGTGGACCCTCCCCATTTACAATTCTTCCAAAATTATTATACGTATACATTCTAAATGGCTTGCGCCACCTTGCGCCACTAGAATTTTTGCTTGCGCCCTAGTGGTATTGCATATACGCCACGTGACAGAAACTGCGCTGCCCCCCCCATGAATTATTTTGAAAAATGCTTATGATGGCTCGATTGCGCCGGGGTTGCGCCACCTTGCGCCGCTTATTTCATAGCTTGCGCCCTTATGGGTCAGAAACTGTAGCCCATTCTCCGTGGGGAGGTCAACTATATGGTAGCCCCTCACCATTTACAATTCTTCCAAAATTATTATACGGATACATTCTAAATGGATTGCGCCACCTTGCGCCACTAGAATTTTTGCTTGCGCCCTAGTGGTATTGCATATATGCCACGTGACAGAAACGGCGCTGCCCCCGCCCATTATTCGAATTTGAAATTTTTTGTACACCTTTATTATACATTCCAGAGAAAAATTTTGTATGAGAGACACAAATGATTTTTCAATTTTCATTATTCAAAATTACTTTCTACTTATACAGGCTGTCCCATTTTTCTACATAACACTGAACTTTGTTTTTTTAGTGAAGCACTTGTATTTGATTGCATTTTTTGATTCCTTACTTGTTTGCTAGAGGTCGTATTAGATATTTTTTCCTTAAAGTACAATATTATTGGTGCTACCTACCTGCATTAATTTATAAAAGACTTTGGCGGATGTAGGAGAATTTCAAAAAATTAATGTATTCGGATTGATCCTGTGGCAGTGATATTTTATTAGGAAAAAGGAACGGTATGTATAAGTTTTGTATACCTGTAATGTTAATAGTACCTGCCAGCAGTATTATTCCTTGCATCTGAATAGTAATAGTGTGCAGGGTGTCAGTCTACTATAAATTTATTTTTGTCATATATTTTCGAGTCTACTACTATCCTTTTTTTCATAAAGTTCTTCTATGAGTTATTACTCAATATTATTAGAATCTAAGTTCTGATTTGCTCCCTGTTAAAGGTCTGTGACCAGTCAGCAAATTTATTTACCATTCTTGAGCTACACAATTGAAATTTTCGAATAATGTATAAACTACCTGTGCTAAAACACCTGATAAGCTCTTCGCGTTAGAAACGGATGGAGATCCGTAAGTAGTACGGGTTGCATACACAACAGATATGCATCAGAAAGTTTTCACGGGGTAAACGTCAATGGGCCTATCCAGTAGGGATATACATCATTGCAAGCAACCGTAGCCGATCGGTCGGCTACGAAGCAACAGGCTTAGCGCGCAGTACCGAGAGGCGCGGGCACTTTCAAGACGCGTGGGGGGTTTTTGTTCGAATCCAAGAGGAGCCTTTTTCTTTTAAAGATTCTTGTAATTTACAGAATTTTGCGTGCATTCCTTGTGTTGTGTCTGGTGGTCCTTCACTAAAGGTATTTGTTTAAAGAAAAGCCGCGATTACTAATGAAAACATGGGAATAATAGCATGCTAAAACATTGCATTAGCAAAATCTAGTTGAGATATACATAAACCCAAACTGGTTATGTATAGTTGCCGGTTCTTCTATATAATTGCAAGAATTATTGGTAAATGTGATAAATAAGTGCAAATGATTAACTTTTACCAGTGATTTTATAAAATTCCCAAAGTACTACGGGCAATTTATTAAATATCCTTGAATTAATTACATTTGCCGGTAATTATGAATAGGTTTCAAGGCGCGGTAGTAATAATACTAAATTATTTTCTTTTCTTCTACTTTCCGTTCAAATTATCAAGTTATGGACCTGTAGTAGTAGTACTAGAGTGGGTTTCGAGGCACTTGCGTGCGTGGCATTTGCGTACAAGGCACATTTTATGACATTTGCGTACATAAGGAAGTATTAGTCCAGCCGGCAAAGCGGGCAGCTCGAAGCAAGTGGGACTTGCGTACTATATAACAATCTGTCAGGTTAAGGTCAAGCGAAGCGAGCGGAGTGTTGTAAGTCTCGGTCGTTAGCGCTTATAACATAATTCTCTTCAAAGATCATTCAACAAACATTTTACAAAACAAATCAACGGGGGGATCAAGTTAACTTACCTCAATATTTAGCATAGTGTTCGAAATAAATATTTAAATTAGGAATCCAAATTTTATGTTGTACGCAAGTGCCACTTGCTTCGAGCTGCCCGCTTTGCCGACTGGACTCATATTTCCTTATGTACGCAAATGCCATAAAATGTGCCTTGTACGCAAATGCCATACGCACCTAAGAGCTTCGACACCAACTCTAGTACTACTACAGCTCCATAACTTGATAATTTGAACAGAAAGTAGAAGAAAAGAAAACAATTTATTATTATTACCACCGCGTCTTGGAACCTATTCAAAATTACCTGAAAATGTAATTAATTCAAGGATATTTAATAAATTGCCCGTTGTACTTTGGGAATTTTATAAAATCAACGGTAAAAGTGAATAATTTGCACTATTAATGACATTTACCTATAATTCTTGCAATTATGTATAGAAGAACCGGCAACTATTCATAACCAGTTTGCGTTTATGTATATCCCAACTAGGTCTTTCCAATGAAATGTTTTAGCGTGTCTTTATTAGTAATCGCGGCTTTTTTTAAACAAATACCTTTCGTGACGAGCCACCAGACACAACACATGGAATGCATGCAAAAATTCTCTAAATTAAAACAAGCTTTAAAAAAAGGCTCCGCTGGGAGTCGAACAAAAACTCCCCACGCGTCTTGAAAGTGCCCTCGCCTCTCGATACTGCGCCAAGCATGTTGCTTGTATGGCATGAAGTTTAACAGTCTGTTAAAGCGCGTGAAAGTGGAAGTGGCCTACTTGGCAAAACCTAGTTGGGATATAAATAAGCGCAACCAGTTTGTTACATTTACTATAATTTGCGCTTATTTATCACATTTACCTATAATTCTTGCAATTATATAGAAGAACCGGCAACTATACATAACCAGTTTATTACATTACTGTAATATATTTAACGTTATTATTATTATTATTATTATTATTATTATTATTATTATTATTATTATTATTATTATTATTATTATTACATATTATTACATATTATTATTATTATTATTATTATTATTATTATTAATATCGAAATGAATGTCAAACAAGTAACGGTTGAATCCATCAATAATTGAAAAGATATCAATACTTCTTACACTTTACGGCTGAGTCACTGAAACTTTGCAACACTTAAACAAAATTTCGCGGGAAACGCCCAAACGGAGACAGTGCTGGCAACCATTGAACCCTAGTTTTCGACATGTCATGTCAAAAAGCCGACAGATTTAAGGAATTTTTTAAAACGCACTTCAAAAATATTCAAAATACCATTACTCTTCAGATGCAAGGGATAATACTGCTGGCAGGAACCATTAACATTACAGGTATACAAAGCTTATACGTTCCTAATAATGGTATGTGTGACGTACATAAAAATGTATGATTCCACTTAAAAGAATAAAGTTATGAGGTTTGAAATTTCTAATTTCATCACGCAGTTGGTTATACCATGTATATTACATTCGGCTGGATATTCCTTTTTTCCCAATTATCACTGCCACAAAATCAATCCGAAAACATTAATTTTTTGAAATTCTCCTACATCCGCCATAGTCTTTTATAAATGCAGGTAGGTAGCACCAATAATATTGTACTTCAAGGAAAAAATATCTAATACGACCTCTAGCAAACAAGTAAGGAAATAAAAAATGCAATCAAATACAAGTGCTTCACTAAAAAAAACAAAGTTCAGTGTTATGCAGAAAAATGGGACAGCCTGTATAAGTAGAAAGTAATTTTGCATAATGAATAACGAAAAATCATTTTTCTCTGGAATGTATAATAAAGGCGCACAAAAAATTTCAAATTCGAATAATGGGCGGGGGCAGCGCACGTGGCATATATGCAATACCACTAGGGCGCAAGCAAAAATTCTAGTGGCGCAAGGTGGCGCAAGCCATTTAGAATGTATACGTATAATAATTTTGGAAGAATTGTAAATGGGGAGGGTCCACCATATAGTTGACCTCCCCCCGGAAAATGGGCTACAGTTTCTGACCCATAAGGGCGCAAGCTATGAAATAAGCGGCGCAAGGTGGCGCAACCCCGGCGCAATCGAGCCATCATAAGCATTTTTCAAAATAATTCATGGGGGGGGCCAGCGCAGTTTCTGTCACGTGGCGTATATGCAATACCACTAGGGCGCAAGCAAAAATTCTAGTGGCGCAATGTGGCGCAAGCCATTTAGAATGTATACGTATAATAATTTTGGAAGAATTGTAAATGGGGAGGGTCTACCATATAGTTGACCTCCCCCCGGAAAATGGGCTACAGTTTCTGACCCATAAGGGCGCAAGCTATGAAATAAGCGGCGCAAGGTGGCGCAACCCCGGCGCAATCGAGCCATCACAAGCATTTTTCAAAATAATTCATTTGGGGGGCCAGCGCAGTTTCTGTCACGTGGCGTATATGCAATACCACTATGGCGCAAGCAAAAATTCTAGTAGCGCAAGGTGGCGCAAGCCCTTTAGAATGTACCCCTATAACAATTTTGGAAGAATTGTAAATGGGAGGGGCTATCGTATAGTTGGCCCCTCCCAAGGAAAATAGGCTACAGTTTCTGACCCATAAGGGCGCAAGCTACGAAATAAGCGGCGCAAGGTGGCGCAACACCGGCGCAATCGAGCCATCATAAACATTTTTCAAAATAATTCATGGGGGGGGCCAACTTGACTGACCTTTTGTTTGTATGTCAAATAATAAAGTTGGGTTCCCCGACCCTTCTAGGTGATTTACTGCACAGAATTCTGGAGGAAAGCAAACTAGTTTTTCAGTAGCATACAGTACCATATCTTCATCGCTATCTTACAAACATTTCATAGTTCTGCGAAGTTTATTACATTATTATCATTATGATCTTCTTTTGCCCTGTTTGTTCAACGTAACTTTGCAGTTTAACTTGCGAAAGGAAACTCTTACAAGTAACAAGTATAATGCAGTTTAATTATAACGAAAAAAGTCATAAAAGAAGGTATATGAGGTTTAGTTAAAACATTTGTTGCCGGCAACAGGATTGAACAATTCTTGGCTGCTTGTTGTGAAGATATGAATAATGCATTTGGTGGAATTTTTCATGAAACTAAAAATACATTTTGGGAAATTGATTAAAAATCTATTCCTGGTCAAATACGACATCCATAAGATGTGCACCATCTGCTTGTATGCCTTACTGCAATCTGCTTCTGAAATTCAACACAACGCGTTGAAGTAAAGGTTCGTTTTCAAACTTACCCCTTCGGAGATCTTTTTTTTAATCATGCAATATCTCCAAATCTTGAAAAACGCGTATGAGTAAATTGGTGAATTCTTAATAAGTTAACCCCACAGTAAATAAAACTCGACACGTTTTTAATTCTTCAACTCCTGAGGATGCTGACGTTGTCAGCGAAACACGTGTCGAGTTTAATTAGTGTGTCACTGTCTTTTGGCGTGTGGGGTTAACTTATTAAGAATTCATGGTGAATTTACTGTGGATGTTTTCTGGTGTACAAATTGTACGAGTCCTACCTTTTGTTAAAATCTCTCATATTATTTACTAAGTTATTTTTCCTACGACCCCCTAGGAAAGCGGCACGTTGCATACAGAATAGTAGGCCGGAAACTTGACAATTGGGTACTTGCATGAATTTGGGATTTTGCGAAATTATAATCTTCGGGAGGTCATAAATACATTCCCAAAGCAATTTTTGTCTGAGCCCTGTAGAATTCAAATTATTGGAGAAAAAAAACATTTCCCGCTAAATTAGGGTCCCTATATTTAGAGAGTACCGCAATCTCCGCCATATTTACTCACAATAACAGCCGCCAAATTTGAATTGTGGCGGAACGTCAGAATGACATTTTGCTGCTGACACGGCAGTCCGCCATATTTACTCACAGTTCTGAAACATAGTGGAGCTATTGATTGCGGTACTCTCTAAATACAGGGACCCTACGCTAAATATGCTTATGGCGCCATGTGTGAATTATTGAAACTATACGGTGACGTCAGTATGACGCTTGGTTTAGTATAGATAATGGTTCGACACTCCGGGAACCGATTTTCGTCGCCTTCTGCGCATGTGGACAAACGTGTTGGGAGCCTCTGTAGTCAGGAGTGTCGGATTCTTTTCGATTTGTGACACTACCAATATGCCAATTTAGCAACGTCAGTTGATTGTCATTAAATAAATTTCAGGATTTAATCCCCAAGTTTTTCGTTAATATAAAGTGTTTGAACACAAAAGTGTTCTTGTATGACCTATTTTGGTTTTTACATAATGCCCAAATAGGTGCCAACTGCAAAACGGCTAATTTCCAGATCAGATTTCCAAATTTCTTGAAGTTTCTATTTTAAAGTTTATGATCTGGTCACAAATTATCAATTTCTATTCCAAATACAATTTATATTGTTATTTACGCTTTCAGGTATGTTATTCTTTTGATTTTCCCATAATTTTTTTTTCACATTGAAGCAAAACAACCTTGAAGTTCAACCAAAAATTTTTATCTTTTGACAGCAAATTCCTACTATGCCGTTGCTACGAGCAAATAATGCTCGTAGTGTCGTTGACGACTGACGGTAACCGGCGATTTTAGAAAAATACAGTAGTTCGCGACAAAACACCCCAGAGTTCCACACATACTGACGTCAGTATGTCCCAAACCAGTGGCCCCCAAAAGCTGCGTAATGGCCAACCAGGTTTTATACTAAACCAAGGTATGACGCACCTATGCATTCTTAAATCGAAATGGCCGCTTCCGGTTTAGTTGACAGCTGTCTCGTAAGTCTTGAAATTGTTTGGTGTGTACGTTAATAGTGTTTGCTGGGAGAATGGAACTATGGTGGAGCTCAGTAGCAATTTGTTGTTAAAAATCCATTATATTTTATAATTCCCAACTGTGAATAGGTACAACAAAACCACTTCTAACCTCTAAACTCTGCTACCTATCGTGAACACGGCTATTTTAAGATCGATTATGGGATTCTGCTTGCAAGAAGCTTCTGCGGGTATTTTACAGATGGATTTGTGATATTCGTACTAGTTGTGAAATAACAACAACGTGGACACAAATGAGTGAAACGAAAATTCTGTGCTTGGCTAACCTATAACTGTCACTGTATGACAGGGCTCAGGGCAGCCACGGTGAAAAATTGAAATGTACTAATGATCCTGAAATACACTAATAATTAGTTTATTCTTCTTCTTAACTTATTTCCAGTGTTTAACTACTGTGCATTAATAAAATATTGATACTGCTCAGTAAAGTAATAACATCAAATTGAAGCTAAGTGCGATGATAATAAGTGATACAGTTAGGCGAGTAGGGACAACAGACGCGAAATGTTGGCAATGGGTAAAAGTAGCACGTCAGGCTGTGACGACAGCTAGATTATGTGACGTCAATACGACTGCTCAAGGCCAAATGACCCACTAGCGCGTGCTCCGCGATTTGAAACTAAAAATGAAATTATATTCTTATTACTACACAAAAGAGTCTCATTTTATACGGTCACGATAAACTTAAACATATTTGCAAAATATGATAAAAAAAGTGCTAGTTTAAATTTATGCAAGTACCCAATTGCGTTGCCCGTGCGCTAAACTCAAAACTGTCCTGTAATTTTTGAAAATCGCACAGTTCATTCATATTTTGTAGTTAGCATTGAGACTTTGACGTTTACAGAATAAATATCTTGTCGCGTCTCTTTTTAAATCTAATAATTTTTTATCAGAAAAATCTCTTGAAAGGTGCGGCAGTTGAACATTTTAATGGCTACTCCGTGGAAGACCTAAATATTTTATATAGGTACGAACTGGTCATATTATGAATTGGCGGAAAAGAGAACAAATCAACGTGTCATTATGAGCTGGTCGGAATTATTATACTTAATATGAATATGCTCATAGTAAGATAGTAGGCTACTTGGAAATTTTGACATTGGTTAATATCGACAACAAATCCTTAAATAAAGTTACTGTTTTATGAATAAATTTATCTTCTTAAGGGGTCGTGGGAAAAATAGTGTACATAACTCGATGGAAAGTGTATTTCCTATAAACTCGCGTGATTTTCACGCTCGTATAAAATTTGTCACTTTCCATGCTCGTTACGTAAACTATTAAACCATTACAGTATGTTATCCAACGAGAGGGTTATAAACGTTGTCATAGAAACATATAATATACATAAATACGCTCTCTTGAACTTCTGGGACAAGTAAAATATAAATTTGACACTTCTGTGTCATAGCAACCTTGATGCTACAACCGAAATTTTCTGATTTACCTACCGTTGAATAATGAACATTCTTAGGCTTCAGGAAAAGCAGGATGCACATGTAATGATGATGGTATTTGACCAAAGCAAATAAAATTTATTTCAGTATTTTCGTATTTTAAGAAATTTTGCAAAAATGTTTCTTCTTTTAGATATATCGATATAGTTTATACTCTAGGGTTTATAATTATTGTAGACCTTTGGCAGTAACCTACAATAGTGTCAATTTGATAGATACTGGTGATTATTAAACCAATCTTTCGTAAAATTGCCGATAATAAACAGATAATTGTTTTAAGTGTTCTTTTGTTATACATGTACAATGAACATGGAAGTAATGTATGGTTCTCCATACCGATTTTTCAAATATTTGCATTTAAAAATCGTAGCCAAGTATGTCATGATTTATTTTGTTGTCATTGTATTGTCTTCCCTGAATTTGCATTTCCAATGAGATAAGTAACCAGTAGGTATATAGTGAGTTATTTAATCATCGTAAGTGAGAAAAGGCTAGCAAAATAAATCAAAAAAATACATAAATTGACTATACCATATAACAATATAGGATTTTTAAATGCAAAAAATATTTCATGTGAGCTATATCCTGTAATTATAATAAAACTGTCCTTCGGATGAGGCGATGATATGCAGGCAGTTCCATCTAAAAAAATTAAATTATGTTTGAAACATTGCAAATTTCATTTTCAATTCATAATTGTTTTTCTAGTGACATAGGTATTAAAAAACTTAACTAACAGAACTAAAACTGCCGTACTTAATTTAACTGAGATAATAGGGGTGCAATTAGTGTTGATGACTTTATTGTTACTGGATACTATAATGTAAGTTTTCAATACTAAATATAATTGCATTCCACTTACGAATTGCCCACCAGCAGGATCATGAACAAATATTTCAACTTAGTGCGCTGAAAAATCCCTCACTGGCTTATATTCAAATTGCTTTTTCGACCACCGTGTTTAAATTATTACACGTTGAATCGTATGTTCTTCTTTATTTAGGGTCTATGGTCTACTGACTCTTGTTTTCTCAATCGGAAAGTAAATTAAATGCTGTGTGCTTACCGCAATGTGTTTAAACGATAATTGTTTTTGTCTTTGATCAACCAGAAAGTGTATGTTTATAAACTCTCATAAATTGAGTAAACGTAATCATATTAAATGATAAACTAATACATATCTTTAAGAAGCGCTTGGCTGCTAAAATGCATGGCCCATAGATGTGGGTAGACAAGTTAGAACTAATGATGTCGTCGAGATACGCCGGATCAATTTAATAAAACGATAAGAATTTTATTTCCTGCAGCAAGAATTCAATACAAAGTTATTGTAGTATGATTCACGTGTTTACAGTAAAAACAGAGGAAAACCGATAAAAATTCATTGTTTTCTGAAGGTCCGGACTGCATCTTTGCTCAAATTCGTCTTTTTTCACGTCTGCGGAGTTTGCAACGAACTTGTTTGTAGAATTTTGCTCCTGAAATATTTACAAACCAACAAGCACGTAAACATAATGAAAGATTTCGAAAATTACTTAAGACATCTCAGCACAGACTGAGTAATTTGTTTCCATCAATATCTCCCTTAAAGAATTATTAGATTTAGGGGAAGAAATTAATTGAACCTTATGTATTTGATTTGAGAGAAATCCAATTTTTTGCGGGGTGGGTGCACATTATGTAGAGGAAAAATCGTGAAAATTTATTAGCACACCGAACGTAATGTGGGGTGCATCAATTGCTCTGAATTTCCAGTCACGAATGGCTAATTAGCCGTTCCGCATTAATTGGGGAATTAGTAAAGAACAGGCTAAAAATAAACTGAAAACGGAAAAGGCATAATTGCGATTTATTTTAAAATAATTACCGCTACAAATTCGTTTTGAATGCGTGCTTAATTATACATCTTTTAATCAGCCAGATAACAGTTGGGTAAGCAATCTATTCCTGGTTGCAGGAAGGAGCACCCACTTGTTTTTAAACGAACAACTTTTTCGTGCTTGCTTTCAAAAGATTGTCGCTAACTTCATAATTTGTTCGTTTAAAACAGTGACACAGCAATTAAACTCGACGCATGTTTCGCTGACAACGTCAACATCCTCATTAGTATGAAGTAAACTGTGCAAAAGTTCCAGCTCCAACCACTGCGTGTTGTAAAATGGCGATTACATTATTATATAAAAATGTTGATTTTTACGTTAACAATTTCATAAAATAATCTCAACATGTTCAAATGTATAAACAAATAGTAAATATTAAATCGACTGCAGTGTTGAATATAAAGTAATGAGAATTATTGGACATAGTAGTTATGTCCCCACGAAAAATGTGAAACAGGCGTCGACCGGGATTCGAACCCAGATCTTTCGCTTTCCGGGCGACTGCTATAACCAATTGACCTATCAGAAAGCGAAAGATTTGGGTTCGAATCCCGGTCGGCGCCTGTTTCACATTTTTCGTGGGGGAGGCCTTGTGTACTGTGTAGTCTTCCTTGACTGCTATGCCCGTGATAAGAAAAACAGAAACCTTATTTGAAAACTTTATAGGTACTCACATCACTTAAATTTTTCTGGAACAGAATTCTAAGCAAAATTTAGACACTCACGGCAACTTTGGTATTAGATAAAAATACTCTTCGCAAAATTTATAGAATCAGTCCAGAACAGAGGTGAAAGATCTGTTGAGTACTCAGGGTTGAGAAAGGGATGTTCTCAAGCACTATAATACAGAAAGAAAATTACGGGTCTATCCCTTTTATCACAGCCTCCATCGTGGGTGCTTGGATAAGATTTCTGCTCTTACACTTCCTACGCAGCATACCGAAGAACCGATCTTGTAGGTACTGAAGGCTAACAATCACACAAAATTGTTTCTCTGTCCTTTTGGAATGTTATTTCGTTTTAGTACGTTGAAAGTTCCACTCTCCTAAATACATTTCAAATAAAATGTCCCTAAATTATTAGCACTAACTTAGTCTTCGTTCGCGGGTTGTTGCAATATTTTGGAACAAATCATACAAATAAAAATTGGCTAATGGAGTAATAAAGAAAAATATAATATATAATTTTGGAGAGGGTGAAGTTTTCGGAGAAAATTAATAATTTTGAAGAATTTGACAGGATGGAAGTTTTGGCAGAAGATATTTTGGATTGAATAGGGCTTTTCATTATAAAAAAATGCTGAGGCGCATGTGCGATCGCGCAATGACAATTTCCGACAGGTCAAAGTCTTGTAATGTTTGAAAGCGTGTATTTTAAATTATTTAGTTTATACAGTAAAATTTTAGTGTAAACGTGCAAAATTAGTAACAGTTCGGAACTAAAACAGTATGGAGCATCCAACACTGAGAAAAATTTATTACAGCGAATATTAAAAAAATTATAATGCCTATAGGATTGTCTAATACGTATTTGGATAGTAAATCGTTATACTACCATTATAATGCATGTTTTATTAAGATGGTTTTATATCTGCAATAATCGTCACCAAGCTAAAATAGTTATAATGCTAACAAAACAGCCTTATAATAGGTAAAACAATTTTTATTCTGGTTATAAGATCATTATTAGAATGTATAGTAACCTTTATAAAACAACTAATAGTAGTATTAATAATTGAAATTTCCATCTAATTACCATTAAAAGATAGATTTATTCGGAATTTTAGAATTCTTGTTCGTATTATAATATACCCAAATATGATCTTATAGGACTTATAAATCTTATTATAAGCTTAATAAAACACTTTGAGTATATAATACCAAAATATTTTATTTTATCAATTTTACCAGTACAAGTAAAAAACGACTGTATGGAGCGGAGTTCCTCTTCTTTCTTCAGATGCTTCCTTCACTAAGTTTGTGGCACAAGTACATCGGGAAGGCATATATACAAACCTTGGCTGTAAAAAATGAAAAACTTTAGAACAAATTCTTTTAATGTAAATTCCAAAACCTTCTCTGAACATTAAGAGCATTCTCTTAGATACTTAATTAATTGTGCTAAATATATCTAATCTGTAAACACAAGCGTTATAATGTTATATCTAGTTAGGTATATTATACCTAATAACCTAAACAAATTATTTTATCTCATATTATGAAGGTTAACTTATAGAAAAGTAGAGTGCAACAATTTTGTTTAGAACTTTAAAACAAAACTCGAAAAATATAAATTATGTACCTATACTTACATACCTATTCTCAATTGCCTATCATAATAAGTGTTCAAATATAATTTAGGTACTTTATTTATATTAAATTGCCGTTTGTGACTTACCTTCTAATTAATTAACTGATGTAAGAATCACCACTATGGCCGAACTCACAATGTTAAAAAATGGCGTCAGTTGCACCAAGAGCGGGCAACAGTGCAATGCTAGATTATCTTGTTATTAAGCACTATTCAGTAGCCGACATAAAGAGTTCTTATAATCCTAATAATAAGGCTGACATCCCGTACTAAGAAGCATTATACTATCTCTTATTCACAGTATATCTTATGAATTTAATAATTTCTTATTATTGTGGGTATAAAATACTTGGTGTAAAATGGCCAAGTTATCGCTTGGGATTACGATTTTATCCGTTTCCCAAACCCTGCCTAACACTGGAGAAAATCAAAGTTAATAACTGAGTCGGTGACCATGGAGGACTTGTTCCTCCTATATAAATTGTGTTGCGTGGATAAAAATGTGTAAGAAGTAAGATTCGAAATGGAAACGTGTATTGAACGTTTCCAGGTTCTGCGTCGTTATTTGTTAAGTCTTTAAAATAATAATTATTTGTAGTTACATACATACATTGCATAAAAATAGATTGTTTTTCCCCGTTTTCTTTTAATAAATTGATTGATTTTCACCGCTACATATTAAAAACCTTCGTAATTGAAGTATGTTGGCTAACATTCCCGTATTTCAAGTACGAACCAGGCACGCCTTTGGAATCCAGCCTCACAATTTCATGAGGGATATCACTGGTAACTAACATTTGTAATTTGTCTTTCAAATACCCTTCTTATTTGGTATTCTACTATTTACTTACGAATATTCTACAGGTTCTGACAGTAACATTCGTCCGAAAAACTAAGAACAGTCGATTGTCAGTGTACTTCTGCGCATGCGCACTACCGAAATGAAAAGGTCTATTGGCGAAATTCTCTACTGAGACATTAGTCTGTTTGAGATTCTATAATATGTATAATTATATTGCACAATAAATAAATAAATAACAAACGTTTATTTTCGGAGTTTTTGTCTTAAATATTGCACACTTAAACTTCTTTTCATGTAAAAATGCACCACGATCTCAGTTTATCTGTAGTTTCAGAAAAATATGACTTTTCGAACTTAAAATTAGAAAAAATGTCAACTCTTAAAATAAACATTTTCTTTAAAATTTAAGAACTGAGATCGTAGCGCATTTCTGAGTATTAAGGAGCTTACGTGTGGGAAAAAGTTTAAGTTGGTTCAAATTTATGAAATATTAAAAGTTAAGTACATTACGATACTTTTTAGAGAGTGACTACTGCTCCGGCCGGTGGTACCCTGAAATTTTATTCCAATACTGTCGGACTTGCGCATTACTTAATGTCGGTAAAATGACGTTGAAGTATATCGTTATCGGCTAGTGACGCTATACTTGGGCCGCCCAACAGACGGAGTGATCGCCCTGCAAGAACGTGCTCTAGGCGGGACCACTATCAATTTAGGACAACCGAACCGCAGTGATGCGCTTTCTTTAGACCCAACGAAGTCACATCATTCCAATTCGGTCGTCATAAATTACTATTGGCCCCGCTAGAGCGCGTTCTTGCAGGGTGATCACTCCGTCTATTCGGCGGCCCAAGTATAACGGTCTCGGTGGGTGCGTGGATATCGTACAGAACTGCCATTTTGTTCTCCTACGGCTAGACGAGTTCTGACCCCGCAGCGGTTTGATATATTTTGCTTGTTTTTACATAATCTTTTTTCAAAAAAATGCGTGTGTCTGGTGCGAGAGGGCAACTAAGGGCTTTATTTAAAATGCGTTCTCTCAGCTTTAGTTTTTTACGCCACCAAAATGCAAATTGTGTTGACATTCTGTAATGCGCAAGCCCGACCGTGTTCAAACAAAATTTCAGGAGACCGTCGGCCGGAGCAGTAGTCACTTCCTAATTTTTATTCTGAATACTTGCATAAATTTCACCTTTTTTAGTTACGTTCTTACGTTAACTTACGTTACGTCAAGTGGATGAAAACCACACTTTAAACTCCTTGTCTTGCAGAAACTTGCTGTGATCTCAGTTTATTTGTAATTTCAGTAAAAATGCCTTATTTCGTACTTAAAATTTAAAAAATACCTATTTTTAAGCAAGCAAAAAATATTTTTTTCTAAAATGTAAAAAGGCTGAGATCATAACGCATCATAAATACCGACATAGTACATAGTACATAGTACATACTATGTACTTACGAATGTCTTATCGTCGGCCGCTCTCGATTTCGCCGACATAATTGAAGTAGTATGGTCAGTTCCATTTAATTAATTGTTGTCAAGTGAGGAATTTACAAGCTGCAAGAAACGTACTTCAGAACCCCCTTCTTGAAAATAAATCCGGGAAATTCTATCGAAATTTTTTTGTAAATCCTTCGGAAGCCTTTCGAAATCTTGCAAATTTTTCAAGAAATCCTAAGGATTCCTCACTATTTATGGCAAGTATGCAATCGGTTGCGATTGCCATTTGCTTTTAGCCAATATTAGTAGCCGTCTTCTATTCTACATATTCTAACACACGTATTTTATATCATTTATAAACAAAACTGGTAAACACCCTAGCTTGCTGCCTCTTGGCGTTCCCAAAACGAACTGCTAGCACTAATTCCAGAAACTTCTACGTGGACCGTTTAAGTATATATTATATTCAGTCATCGTCTGGGGTTTGCCTATACATTTCAATTTACATAATGAGAATATGGCATTTTAAGCTGTTTAATAAAGTGTCCATAACCTAAGGAAAGATTGAGCAATATCATGAGTCAACGTCAAAACTTACAAGATTATACAAATGCAGATCGTGACGTGCATACTTCTAAAGTTCATTACCATAGACATTACTTTTTCAAAGTTTAAAGCCTTTTCCGAGTAGATGAATATTTTTTCTTAAAGTTAAGTAGATGTTACTTGCACGTACAATTTTATCTATCTTTTGAAGATGTACAATACATATTTTAGTAATTTATATGAATTTTAGGTAATATAAGTATAATTACTTGCCCAGGCCCTGGACTAGTCCATTTAAATGCTATGAAAAGGTTGAAAGTAGTAAGATATTTCTTTTGACCTTAATAAAACTTTCAACATAAGAACTGCGTGGTACGGACTAGATTTTTTGTTAGTCTGAGCGATAGAAGGTAAGGAAAGATTTACTCGCCAATCATGCTCGTAAGAGGGTGGCTACAGAAAGAAGTATTCTCACCGTCTAGTAGACTTTTAACCACATGGGCTGAACGAAACTAGTGTATGTCGAGAAAGAACGCATTTATAGAAAGAGAAATTGTAATGTTTCAGAAACTTTAAATTTGTATTAGGAAATAAATTAAGACAAGTTTTGTTATCAAAATTAATTGATTAATATTTATTCGTAATCAAATAAACAATAATAATAATAAACTCGTATTTTTATTTTATGTACAGGGAGTTTAAAATAAGAAGTTTTCACCCGCAAAGAAAAAAAATTGTCCAACTACATCAAAATATAAATTGTGTTTATAAATTCAGTAATTAAGTGACAATCTGCTAAACGTCGATCCGGATCCGACTGGCAATGAAATAAATACTTTTCCTGGTGTTCGAATAGACGTTGATTCACATTTCGGCACTAAGCAATATTTGGAGTATTTAATATTAGGTTTTTCCATATTAAATCAAAAGATCAACATTTTTGCAAACTTTTTGTCCCATGTTTTTTGCTCCATCTCTTGAAATAAAAGGGCGGGGGGTGCCAATCGTTATTACATTCAAATTGTCGTAACTCCGGTTTGGTTCAATAGAATTTAGCAAACTTAGTTTCATTGCAAACGTATTTTTCAACTCTATCATTCACATTACAAACAATGCTTGGAATATGTTTTATCTGTCCGATAGAGGCCCCTATTTGTAAATTAAACAGATTTTATAAATTTTCGCGAAAATATTAAATGGAATGGTATACCTTTCTTCGCACATTTAAAAAGAACGAACATTTATCAATAAGTCAGTGAAAACCTCAACTTTATATCTTTTTCCGAACCGGAGATATTAACAGAAAACTAATTATGAAATAAAATAACCCTAAAAAAGCTACTAATTTTTATTAATATAGGTATCTAGCTAATAAGAGCATAATCACCCAACTTGGAATCAGTGCCGATTATATTCTGTTTACGTATATTCAAGAGGCCTCTACCGGACAGATAAAACACATTCCAAGTATTGTTTGTAATGTGAACGATAGAGTTGAAAAATATGTTTTCAATGAAACTAAGTTTGTTAAATTCTATTGAACCAAACCGGAGTTATGACAATTTGAATGTAACAACGATTGACGCCCACCCACCCTTTAATTTCTAGAGATGGAGCAAAAAACATGGGACACAAAGTTTGCAAAAATGTTGAGGTTTGAAATGCGGGCAACTGGAATATATATTGTATGGGAAAATATCTGAGAAAAAGCCATTTTTGTAATTGATGGTATATGATACGCCCCCTAGCGGTCGTTTTAGGAACTCAAAACTAATTTCCAGCGACTTTTCAGGACCATATTTACTGAAAATATTTTTTTCCCAAAGCTGTATGATTAACGGTTCGTGAGATATAGCCGGCGACCTCTCTTAATGGGACACCCGGTAGCATATACAGTAACAGCACCTGTGCTACAAACTTCGTTCGGCATCGGAAAGTCTTTAGCGGATACAAACAGTTTGCGAAAAGCATTCTGCTTATACAGTGTGTTTGATTTTATGTGTCACAGCAGATATCTCGGCTGTTGAAAGAATTTCAAATAAATGTTATATACGAAAGTTGTGAGATACTTTGTTTTCAATAACTTATGAAAATCAGAAAAACAATTGAGCATCAAATAATTCAGATATAGCAAATACATTCAAAATTTTAAATGGAACGTACCCAGTGTTTTTACGTAAGTATTCTAAAACTGTATAACATTTCCTTTATAACGATATATCACATGTCATAGTTATCTAATCAATTAAAGGCACAAATCGATAATTAAGTAAGAACTGCATGTCTACATGACTTAAGCTTAAGAGTTTTGATCGAAAGAGTAGGCTTTGACAAGAATTGCTATCGCGTGAACTGTCAAATTACTTGAGTAAATTCCAGCGTATTCTTAATTTTCATAACGGAGGTCACTTTGAAAAAAACTTTAATTTTATTAACTTAAATTTTAAACTTACTTAACTTGCCTACTAATTTATTGTTACTTTCTTGTTGTTGTTACTATGTTGTGTTTGTGTTGAATAGTTTTATGTTGTCAAGCTAGTCTTAAGTAACATTTATCATGTAGAAACGGACATCCGAGTTTCATTATTTTCACTTCCTACTCTTTCGGATAAAGCTGTAACTAGCGTAAGCGTTCAGTTGGTAGATAATTAATTATCGATTTATGTCTTTAATCGATTATAGATAAATATAACATGTGATACATCGTTGTAAAGGGAATTTCATACAGATTTAGAACATGCAAGATTACTGGGTATGTTACATTTAAAATTATGAATGTATTTGCTATATCTGAATTATCTGATGCTCAATTGTTTTTCTGATTTTAATAAATTATTGGAAATAAAGTGTCTAACAACTTTCATATATAACATTTGTTTGAAATTCTTACAATAGCCGAGATATCAGTCATGACACATCAAATCAAACACACTGTATAATATTTTCGTAAACGTTCTTGCCACTACACCTTCGTGGCTCAGTGGTCGATGTGTCATTCCCCCAAATCGCAACGCTGGGGGTTGGCACTTCGCCGCAGTTCTTTTTTGTTATGATGATTTAACTTTTTTCTTTTGAACAAAAAATCGGTCAGGTCAAAAAGGACAGAAGGGTGAATATTTCAAAACTGTCGATTTTCGCGACCGTTTTCGTGAACGCACAAAAAAGTAGCAAATTCTGTCAATTTTGCACTTTTAGGTCTTTTCCAATCATAACCGTAAACATAAACACGAAAAACGGATAATTTTTGTTTTTTTTTTTTTTTTCAAAAAATCGAACCCACGTTAATGATTTTCCTTATTCCCTCACTTGTAAAACCATAAGACGTCATTGTCGTGGACATATCGTCATTTGCGTGTCCACACAAGAACACGAAAATGACGAGAACGGTAATGACGATTCTGAAGTAATAGTCTCTTTAAATTTTTATTGACGAATTTAATAGAACTTTTTAGTTACCATTTACTTAACAGTCATACTTTGACATACTTTGTGATAATATAATATTTTTTATGTCTGAATACTTGAAATAATACTTAACCCGACAATGACGGAGCTGACGTAACAAGCCATGTTCGTCTGCTTTCAGAGCACGTAGTTACCCCTACATTGAACAAATGCTACTGACCGTTACACATGCATTGTATTTACATATTAGACGTTCGAAAACTGCCGGAATTTTTCGAATGTGCCGGATATTTAATAGTAAATTGTGCACATTTTGTGGGAGCACGGTAATGACGCTTATGGGCGTGAACAAACTTTGAGGCAATATTAAGGGAAAAATATACTTATTATATTCAATTTCTTGGTTGCATTGCATTATTCCATACTTTCTCTGCCTGTATTAATTAGACAGGATATTTCAAAATTTAATTGTTAAATGATTGTAAAAAAATAAAATGTCTGTGTACTTCGGATGTGAACAAGGCACGGTAATGATGATTGCTACACAAAATTCAAAATACTCTTTTGGCTATGCTTGTTTTAATTAAAATGAGTATGGAACCAAGTGAGAACAGTTAATTGAATTAAGCAGCAAGTACTTTTTTTAAAGTGGGATGTTAACTTTTGAAATAACAAACCTGAACAGGCGAATTGACACTTTTGAAATATTCACCCAGATAGGGGATCGCCATCAAAGTTAATATTTATTAATTTTGTCCAGGAGTTTATAACTCACTAACTTCTTAGTTCAGTTGCCGTTACGGTGAATCACACCGTAGCACGGGTGATCTTACTGTTCTCAACTTCGGCTAGCCCGATTGGTCTAGCACAGGTGCTGTTACTGTATATGCCACCCGGTACAGCTTGATATTGAAGTTGTTGAAACAGATATACCTAAATAATATGTACAACCCTTACAGGTTGTTTATTACAAGTTTTATAAAATATGTGAAAGATATAGTATTAATAATTATTAGTAGGTATGTTCTTCCTAAATTCCATTTTCGAAGTAGCAGGTTTAGAATGAAGCGTGCGATAGCAAAGAACGAAGTTGAGTTGTAACTTTGAGTGGCGCGGAGCGTTAACTTTAACGACAACTTCGTTGATGAGCTCCAGCCGTGGTTTCACAGTTGTGAATGAAGATGTAAATATCTTAAGATGAGCAAACGCACGAGCAGGTCTATAGCGGGTATTGTAGATGCGCACTGGTGTCGTATTGATCGGAAAATGTGTGGGTGCTCTCCTTGCGGGCGCCGCTGACGTAAGACCAGTCCTTCACTGAGAGGGACACCCCAAACACCACCACTTCACATCTTACTGTGGTGTATCAATCCCAACCTTGTTTGCCCTCTCAAGTTTATGTTCGAGTTGCTCAGCGATTTGGGGACATTTCAAGGAGTTGGCGGAAGGAAGCAATTACGGGACAGAAGCGGAGGACGTCTGAAGCCCTCGGGCTCGGCCGTTGATCGCGGTTGTTAAATTTCTGTCGTCAGGTTCTGTCGAGTTATTTCCATTTCGATTGGCTTCAGGCGCGAGGATTTTCGGCTTTTGTATTTAACGGTATTAAATAAATAGGCTTACGAAGAATTAACGGAAAACACCAGGTTTCGTGCTCATTTGTAAATTAAAGCTTAACTGCTTAGTTAATGGTAAGAATTCAAACGAATACGGAAACATGCAAAATCAATAAGTAGACTTAAAACCCCTATTTGAAGTCATTCTTAATAATAGCGGAAATTGTATTATACAAAGGTACCTAACAAACTAGGGGGAGTGGATAAAAGGGATCTTTCTGATTTTTTTTTGTAATACTCGTTTTAGGTTAATTATTGTTGGTTAGTTAATGGAATGATCTGCATCTGCATCATCAGTCGACTGAATTTGAGCCAACATTCTTCCCTTTTTTATTTCATCAATACTATAAATTCAATAACAAAGACACCAAAATTTTTCGAGTATAGGTATAATGCTGCAGCAATTTTCAAATAAGTATATTACGCAGAGCTTAGGAACTGCTGCCAGTAGTGGCAATGAGGTTTCGCAGTGGGATAATATTGGACTGAGATCATATGTGTATTGTTGACAGACCTGACTTGTGAACACTAGACGAATAGTTAAATTTATGAAAACTACCACAAATTCTCATGTTGAAATCTTCTTCTTCTACTGCCTTATCCGCTCCAGACATTGGCGACTATTATGACTATCCGCACTATCTGCGACACTACGGAATAATTCAGTAGAGTTGGCCTCAAACAACTTGCACTTGCTTGTCAGCCAAGAGATCCTTCTTCTTCCGGGTGCTCTATTAACTTCTATCTTGCCCAGGAAATGTTCTGAAACAGTCGATATTCTTGCTCGCTTCTCATCACATGACCCAGATATTTTAGTTTCTACATTTATTTGTCGACATGAGCTTTCGTCTTCGTCTTCGTAACGTGATCGGTTGAAAATATTCAATGCGCAGGTATATCTACACCTCAAAGGCCTGGGAGTTTCCTTTCTGTTGTCGTAGAAAACATCAACGTATAATTCATTTCTTGAGATCAAGGCTGAGGTCTCTGCACGAAAGAAGTGAACCTTTTCCAGAAATGAATAGAGCTGTCAAACGAGTCCTAACTTAACATTTGGGAATTAATTTGTAAAGTATTTTGGGAAAAGATATTATTGTAGTTGCCATGAAGGTTTCCGAAATCTTGCTGCCGTATGTTACGTCATTCCCCGATGGGCACAAGTACGTTTTTAAAACGTTAAAAAGTTGTTGAAAACCACACGTTGATTTTTGGTTATTTGTGACGTTACATAAACGGAAAAATGGCGCGATAAAAAACGTTTTTATTAATTAAAAGGTAAACGTTTATGTACCGTCATTTCACAACGTTTAAAAAACTAATATTTTTGTTCCCTGGATACGTTGCATAAACGAAAAATATCGTACAAAATAACCGGGTTTTAAACTATACTGCAACGTTTATTCAACGTAATTCAGTTGCTTAAGAGAGGCGTTTACTGCGATATTCTGTCACAGTCAGACACACTGAACATAGTAAACCATCATTTAGTGTATAGTATTTGTTACTTCAAAAAGTGGAACAATAGGTCGAATTTTGTATAGGTATAGGTACGAACTATCTACGCATTTCTGTTTAGGTTGATACTTATCTGGAAAGTGACATACATTTACATTTTATAATAATTAGTAATTAGTAATTAAAATATACATATTTAATATCAAATTAATTAATCTCTTAATAAAACATGCACTCCGAACGAAACGAAAATTCGTGTTATCAATTCACACCTGTATTGTCTGATATATAATGACTGAATTACCTTTATCGACATTGCATTAAGATAATATAATATTATTATGTATACGTCAGCTTTGCAAAAACACTGAACCGGGAGAATATAACGCTCCCATCGTGTTTGCAATAAAATTATAATTTTATTGGCTCAAAGATTACCCAGATGCGATATATAAATCACATTAACTTGTGTCAATATTCCGGGAGCTTACATTTAACTGGATTTCCAGATCACGTTTGCTTAAAAATATCATTTCAAGCGTTCGAATGCAGCGAAAATAAGATTTTATTTTTTCGTCGCTATTTTCATTGTATTTTTAGATACATGTTGGTGTGTTTCATTGTAGCTTTAGAATGACAGGAGCTTTCGTTACTTATGATAGAACGTACACTAGGTTTATTAGATTTCTAAATGCAAAATTTCTTAGGTAGGTATACAAGAAAGAAAAGAAAACAGCTCCTATTTGTAAAAACCTTTTTGTTATGTTGGGGAGCGCCAGTAAAAGTTTATTTTCGGAAGCAATGGGTCTCAAATTTAAGCTGACAGTAGAATACGTGTGGTCCCAGGATTACACAACTTCTAACGTTACAGAATACGTGATAAAAAGAATATACGGAGACTGCAAAATGACGTACACGTTTATTTAAAAGCAAGTCACAAACGCGTCGTAAAGCGTTTTGAAATATAACTACGTAGTTTCCGCTTCTTTTGTTGAATTCATCTCTTTGCTTTCGAGGACGGTATTCTATTATTTTGTAAATAAAATAAAATTCCGGTACAAGTTTAAATCAAAACGGTTTGATGCATAAAATTTGCAGAATGAATACGTTTTTCATTTTTAACCCCTTGTGCGACATATGTGAGAAGATTGCAAATATCGCGTTGAAACAAATATTTGATATAGGTACGAGTAATACATTTATTATTATTATTATGAGTAAAAATTACTGAACCTAGTTTTGCTCCTATGCCACAAACGAGTTATATATCATTTTCCTCACCATAGGTGAACTGCAAAGCTTGTTACATATATTTTAAAAACATGTTCACAATTACACATAATTTGAATTACCCTAGAAAATACAGATACATTGCCTTATGATATTGCTAAGCTTATTATTTCAACGTGGCTTTACACAAATAACTAAATTATGCTAACCCCCGTTCATAATTTGTGTTATAAATGTGTTTTAACACAATATTCCATATAATTTTTGTTATATCGAAACAACGATGAATCGAATGGATTAGGTATACGCTATAACGTTGTTGTCTGAAATGGTTTTTGTTTGGAACTTTCATTCATTAATCAGAAAATCGATGGGAAACTCCTGTAAAAACGCAGCGGACTGGTTAATGCAAACACCTGGCTAAAGTTTTATTTAGAAAAGCGTGAATACCACACCTATAGACTATCAAAATGCGACATTGTTTTTCCTCCTTACCTATTGGTTGTAAATAATGTAACACACGAAACCCTCAAATGTGTAGTTTAAACTCTAGCAGGGTGAAAATTATTGTGCTCCTTGTGATGTTTATGTATTGCTATAAAGACGATAGACACGGTATTAAAATTATGTGCATCATTCAGCACAAATATGGCTGCTACAGTTGATGCTTTATATTTACCTACTAGATGAATACAACTGTCACAGCTCAATACTAAGCAAATAATACACGTTCCAAATCAATGTGGCTGATGAGTGAATTACGAGTATTGTAGTCTATTTGATGACGCACGTACCTGCGATCTAAATTTTACAAGTACTTAAATGTGAGATTTCGTCGACGTTTGAAAATAATATACTGAATTTCCAAACTGGTGATGCCACCGATACTTCTCAGTACTATAACGATGGAATCTCGTTTTTCTCTCGGACGCCAATTTACAATGACGTTTCTCAATTTTCGGCGGTGCCTCTGGATTCTGACCCCTAAATATACAACTGTGTCCCGTTATAGACCGAAGTCACATGGGATTGCCAAATCGATCTAACCATCACCGGCAGACGCCTTTAATTCCTGCGGCATTTACTTCCTCGCTACGCATAAGATAGACCCAGCCCACTCGTGACTAGATAGTGTTTGTAAATATTTCAGCAATAATAATTGGTAGTCTTTACGCTTACAATTCTCACCCTAACCTCACTTTCAAAGTCTGCAGAAGTTGAAAAATTCAGTAGTAAATAGTACGCAACATCTGAAATGATGGACACATAATAGTGGGTTTGACAGCAAGCCCAATTATACGTAACAACGTGTCACGTTTCTTGAGTCATGAATCTCCCAATTTTACTTTTGTGGAATACAACATGCCCAGACTTGCCACTTGTTAAGTTACCAGCATATGCCATATCAATAGGCGTCTAATGATTTTTTCACCACTATGTCAAATAGTAGTAGGTTGAAATATTTCATTCTTTGGTTCCCACATTTGCTAAAAATTGAATTACGCAAGTTCAATTTGTTACTACTTTCGCCAAATCAGATAATGGCTGATCGAACTTAATTATAGATTGACTGCGTAATGCCGCTTCCAATTCGTCGAAGTTTACGTTTCTTTCCGCCGACTTATGCGAAGCTTGATAATTCCTTTGATCGTGTATCTAATTAATTAACCTTTCCGCTACACGAGTCCGTTACAAATTCAGTAATCTAGCCTTTTCTGCTGCGACAAAATCAGTCCTAATAAGAGTAAAAATTTATTACGGACTTTAATTATCTTGATTAAATGCGCGCCACGTTTCCCGAAATTCCGGTTCCGGAAACTGAGTATTTTACCATACAGGTGTGTTTTAATTATTCAGATTACCTTCCATATTCATGAGTTCCATGCATTTTTATGCAAGCGTTCAATTATGGTTGGTTAAACGTAATGGAGTGGTCCATTTATCATTTTCATTTGATGTCGTAAAACTGGAAATGACTCTCATTATGAGCATTTTCTGATCGACCTAAGCAGTTAGGAACATGAATACGTAGTCAACAACATATGATTAAGGATAATTTGACAGTAAAATGTGCTTTTATATGTAATTTTACCTAATTATATACACACCCCTCTTCTTCGAGCACTCTTAATTCTATTAAAAAGACATTATATTAATGATCTCTAGAAACACTGACGGTGATTTTTAAAATTTGTCTACTGGATAGATTTCTAAACAGAAAGATAACTCTATGATTCGTAAGGTGCTTTCTTGGGAAAAATAAAGATCGAAGTAGGCAGTGAAAGAAATACTGCACGGTTTCCAAAATATTGCTTCAGTTAACAACTATGATGGGTAGTAGTACGAACGCAACCATCGTGCCGACTAAGATTGTTGGGATAGTCAATGACATCGTTTCACTTTGCAAGAGATTGATCAGTTTCAATGGAAAATGATGGGATAACTTTCCGATATTTAAACCTGACCTTTAGGTGAATTCCTTGGAGATCTGCTCTAGCATTTGCAAAATTGTATTTGGAAGAGGTCATCCTGATTTGGCGATTGACGATTGATGATTTTTCGACTATAACCTTGGACTGATTTTAATATACATACTTCAGTGTTTCACCCGAGGTTTCACCATTATATCGTGAGTTTCTTAACTTTTGAAAAGCAGTTTAAATGTCAAAAATGATTGGTCTTATGACAAACTTGTAAAAAGTTTATGCCAAATCCATATTTCAGAATTATTACGATCGGAAATTACTGTCATGAAGAAGTTCCCCCTTTTGCGACCCTTTTTTACAGCGCTCGTGCAAACATCATAAATTTCAAATTAGATTCTGTGTGAAAAATGTCTTGGTTACCTTTGAAATTCTTAATTGATTAAAATGTTTTCCACATCAAACAGAATTCGTGTTGTGTGTCAGGACGGAAATTTCCATTATTATTTCTTAGAATTCAGCGCGTTAGTTCTTAAATGTAGCGTAGATTTTTTAGAACTATCAGTACAGGGAATTAAAGCAGGGTGTAGGTTGTTTCCAAGACATCACCATAAATTAAATGATGGTAGAACATTTAAAACTTTGAGATGCTATCAAATAAACTCTTAAGAAAGGAACAAACAGTAATTATTAAAAAGAAAATATAGCTTTGTTGAATACTAATAGGTATGGTATACTTTTTGTTAAGCAAAGTTTAATATTTTCAGTAAAGCTTTATATTCAAGACCGACATTGTTCTTGGTTACTTATTCTTTGCCAAGAGTTTGCTGTTTATAACTTGCTGGAATAAATTTGTAAATCTTTAAGTTCGAAGTACAACGGATACCAGTAACTTGAGAAACTTTTCCCGTAAATGTTTAAGAGTTTTGAGTCATATTTCCACATTGTATTTCACGGTATGACTCAAATTTTCGAACGTACATTTTAACCACACAACTACGAAATAATTGATCACGGTTGTATTTAGAAATTTCCGTGTTGTAATTTGAGAATGTGAAATATTTATATTTATGCTTCTGAAACAAAACAAATCCCAGCGTATCTTGTACGAGTACATGTGTTTTTATAGACCCTGGACTGAAGAACGACAAACACAAACTATAGGAACATTTATTCTCTTTCATGTTTGACGGCATTAATGTTGTCTATTAATATTATAATTTTGAGTAGGTAGGTTCGGAAACATTTGGATACTATACTTAATATTGATTCATTGATTAACAAATTTCTGCCAAATTTAAAGCATTTAACATATTATGGGCCATCATAATTAATTTTAGAACCGTTTTTAGGCATTTTATGAACTGTTTGATTATTTTCGTAAGTTCCTTTATGAATTTGCGATAATAATCAAATAAACTAAGGAACCCTTTAATATGTCTGGTAGTTTTAGGTAAAAGAAAAGTTTGGACAGCTATTGTTTTGTCTTTGCCAATGTGACCCAGATAATTCACTTCCTCCCTAAGGAACTCTGACATATCCCCTTGGATTTTCAACCTTTCAAACACTTCCCTATAAGCCTGTCAATATGCTCTTAGAGGTTTGTACTGAATAATATTGTGTCTTCCAGGTACACTAAGCTTCCTTCATTTTGGACACCCCTCAAAATGTTGTCCAAAACCCTCTGGAACGTCGCACTGGTGCTTTTCGGAGCCCACAGGATTTGCGAAAGACAATTTGGGATGTTCTATTCTGCCATTTCGATTTGATTGAATCCGGACGTTAGGTCGAGCGTCGAGAAGTACTGACAGCTTCCTAATTTATTCAGCAGGTCGGTAATGTTTGGTAACGGATATCGATCTTCAATAGTCTTCTCTTTGAGCTTGCGATAGTCCACCACGATTCGCCATTTTCTTTTTCCGGAAGGTCAATTTTTTGGAGACGACCCAGATCGGTGGATGAGAGTGTCTGACGAAATTTTGATCAACGTCTTCTGCATTTTTATGGATTTTAGGGTATCTGTAGTCTGTACGACTTAATGTAAACTGGTAATTCCTCAGAAGTTTTGATTTTATGTTTTTTACTTGTAAAATGTAGGGAGTTAAAAATTTTTAAATTGTGAATTCCTAGAAACGAAATTTAAGAGGTTCAATTTTTACTTTCAATAATTTGGAAGTTCCATGGACCATATCCTGAAAAAACTCATTTTCTTAGAACGGAAGTTAACTGTAGATTCGTCGATGTTATATAGTTCTTCCACAACAAAATTTGATGATAGTTTTGAAGATTACTAGACTGCCTAAAAGTATCTCTAGTTGAAAATACTCATTGGCGTCGGTTTATAGAAATTTTGACTTTGATTGGGCTTGGACATATTGTTCTGTTCATTTTGGCTATTAGAGGGACCATTAAATTGCCTTTGCACATTGAAAATTCATTCATTTCGTACTGAGTGTGAAAATATCCATCTTATCTGAATATGCATTCACTAAAGCATTATTTAATTCAAGCCAATTTTTCACAACACAAAATGAAATATTTGTTGCAGCTTCACTCTTAATTTTAGCTAAAATGCTACACATCGAATACTCATTCTGAAAGTCACTTTGATCAACTGCATTATAAACTTTTGTCACTAAATTTTCTCAAATTTCAACAAATAGGGAGTAACTCATTTGCCTGAGAAATTCGAGGATATTATATCCAGTAATATCGTTTGACCAATCCTACCGACTGCGCCACTTATATTATGGATTTGGGAAAGTATATTTAAAAAAATATATTTATTTCCGAAAACGTTCAAGTGTATATTATAATTTGTAATTCAAGAATAACTGTAATAAATGATGTTAACATGCAACAATACAGTATGATGTCATGCTGACTCAGTGTGATCATTTAAAAACGAACCACCTCAAATATCTAAGAAACGAATAGAATTATGAAAAACGCCGAGACACGTAAATTTATGACGGAAGGGGGACAGATTTTGACGTATAGTTGACGCATGTAAAATCTACCCCCTAGCCCCCAGTCACACTCACCTTAAAATCTCAAATGGCATCATATCACTTGTGATATCTCATTTTAAAGAAATCGAATGAGGAATACAGCAACGATATTTATTTTTTAATTATTCCTTATTTTGAGCTTTAAAAACTAAAATAAGGTAATTTCAACCTTTCAGTAAATAAGAAAAATAATGGGTTTAAGTTTGATACAAAATAAGGGTTAGACCTTGTAGATATCAGATAATAAACATTTAATTCAAAAAATAAGCTTTGGAATTTAAAACAGGAAAATATAACTCGTAGAATAATTTATGGAAAATCTATCTTAGATGCTCAAAATGGGCCCAGTTGTTTGCAAAACAATAATAAAGCCTATATTCTCTAATTGTCTTCTTACTTTCAGGAATGTTTGGGAGGGAATATTTCAGCATATTTCGGATAGTGTGCGCCTCAAATCAATTAAATTTTCAAGGTGGGTTTGACACAATTCTGATTTAAAATAGCCCCAAAAGAAAAACTGTAGCAGGCTGAGATAAGGAATAATTAAAAAATAAACATCACTGCTGTATTCCTCATTCGATTTCCTTTAAAATGAGGTGTCACAAGTAATATGGTGCCATTTAAGATTTTAAAGTGAGGGTGGCTGGAGGTTGGGGGGTTGGTTTCACCAACGTCAACTATACGTCAAAATGTGTCCCCCTCGATTCCTAAACTTATACGGCGATTTGGCGTATTTCCATTTGTTCTTAAGATAATTGAGGTGGCTGTATATAGAGCGGTCAACAGATAACGACCTTGTTAACTTTCCCAAGATATTCTCTCCATGCTAGTAATGATTTAATTATTTTGTGGATGTACAGTCAAGGATGTCTATTTAAAATAATCGCATATATACGGTCAGGGCAGAGTAGTCCCATTTCTGAATTAATTTAGGCAGGCTATTTTGTATGTCTGTTAGTTTTGTTAAACTCATTGTTGAGTGTTATTGTAAGTTTTGCATGTTGTCACTTACGCCTATTGTTCGTTCGCTGAGTCCCATGGCGCACGTGTACCTAATTAAGCTAAGTAATAATAAAACGTTATAAAATATTGTTTTATTTTAAATGTCTCACTCTGTCTCAAAAATTCGTAATTACTGTTTAATTTTGCGTTCAAAAGCTCTACATGAACAAAAACCCTCCAGAACAATTGCTGACATTTCAAGTGACAAAAATACCTTTTATAAAGTAAACATTCATTTGCGCAAATAGTTTACTTGAATTTGCTCGAGTTTATATAATCATAATTGGACAAAGTTGTCGCTGGAAAGCTAATGTATAATAAACTTAATAAAGGATCCTCATTAAAATAGAACTTGTTGATTTAGTTCAGATGTCGAATTCTTTTTGGCTCATCGTAAACTCTAAATTAGCAAATTTAAACTGGCAAATTTCCCACTTGAGAAACACAAAGCAATTACCCAAACATTTCGCTCTTGCAATGGTGAGTTATACTGAATATCGCATTATCCTCCATTCTTTAGTTTCACTTTGTTAGAGCATTCCGCAAGAGAAATCTTTTATAAAACAGAGGCTATTGTGCTTAATGTGGTAGATGAACTAGTTTTTTTTCCTTAATGTCTGACAACCAATAAAGTATGAACCGCCGAAGTTGAAGTGGAGTTGTGCTCTATACAATCAAAACTTGTTTTAAATCTAGGTATGCAAATTTTTTAGTTTCAATATTTCATCGAAGTATTCACGAAAATAAAAGGACGCCCATGTCTAAGATAGTCTGAAAAGGCTTTTACCATAAACCACGAAAATAGATGCAACAATAAAAACTTCTAGTCTAGTGCCTTTTTAAGACTGGCGTTATTTCTTTTTTTACAGCCGTGTTGAGCTTATTCGATAAAATAAGTTTAGCAGTCTTCGGACGTATCTAAATAAACATTTGGATGCATTAAGGTTTTGTTATAAAGTGCTTTTTCTGTTTGAAAAAGTTATAAAGAGCACGTAAAGTATTTGCGATATCTTTATTTAGAGCTTTACCTACTGCACAACCAATCCAATACAGAATCAATGCACACACGTCCATTTCACATATATAGGGGTGATTTAAAAATTTCCTTGTTTTTAGTTTTAGTAACAAATTGTAGACAAAAATTTTTGGCATCCTATACTTATGCGCATATTGTATTTTTCAAGGATTGGCTGTAGCCACATTGCAGTAATTGGAAAACTTTCAGTTTACTCGTAGGACTACAAAGGTTTCTTATTGGGAACTGTAGAAGAAAAGAGTAAAATAGTTTACCCATGCAAATTCCTACGCCGGATTGACGATATTTCTGGTCAATTGCTAGATAATAGAGGCTTTCAAAAAAAGACCGTAGAATAATTAATAATAATAAAACACAGAATAAGGGATCATTTCTGTTTCAGTGAGAGATTTTGGGGAGAAAGGGTGAGCGTTACATAATAATAAAAGGAGGTACTTTTCGGTAAAATATTACAAGTTCATTTGGCACCAGACAACTCAAATAGAGGCGTCTGTCCAAGGAATTTCTTGCCTTATTGGAATGCTTCTACTTCAGGAAGATAGTGCAAGGACATTGATGAATACTTGATGAGGGCTAATTATTTAAAATTATTATTTCAATTTCAAATTGATTAAAACTATGTACTTAGTTCTAAAGCACAATATAGCCCTTAGTAAACAGGAGTTACAGTGAAATAACAATAATTGCTTCTCTTTAAACCTCCATCGTTACTGCATTCACTATATTGATGCCTTTTTACGAAAGGACAAATGTGATATATTTCCAGTATACCACCAGTTAACTGTGAAATTCTGCAGTTGCAATGTTCGAAACAAGTTTAACATGCTCACTTTCGTGAGCAGAGCATCATACAAACCATTCAATAAAGTTTGAAATGTATGAACCACTAAAAGTAAACTCTAATTGTTTTGAGAGCAAATTGACTTTGTTCACGACTGTGGTAATAGCTGCAACGCAATTAATTGCCTTTTTTACTGAATTTTATGTTGTAATATTGATATGTTTATAAAGAGTTTCGACTTAATAGTTCAGCCTAGATATATAGATTTTATGTCTTAATATATGAATTTATGACCTAATAATTGCAGTTAATGAGTAGATTAAGGGTTATTGTCGAATAAAGAGACCTCTCAAGTATTTACGCACTCAAATTTATTATTCCTTCATCAATAAAGTTTTTTACTAAGTATTATATTTTACCCCTGACATTTGAAGCTTATTGGTTTCCTATAGAAGAGAACCAAAAACCTGTAAATTCTAAGTTTAAGGACTGCTATTTTTGTTTCAATATGGTTCTGCCCAGAATTTAATAGTTCATTCCTATTAGGCTTGTTAATACTACGCCTTGTGTAGAGTAAGCAGATTCAGGCCGACAGGGGAATATACTCCAACGTGTTTTATTAAATTACTACTAAATTCATTATAACTCATATTTACCCTTATTATAGTTCGTTTTAAATTTTTTGGTTAGTATCTAGTACACTACAATTCTTAATAATCTTCAGGGGTTGAAGATTATTCAACTCCTGAAGATGCTGACGTTGTCAGCGAAACACGTGTCGAGTTTAATTACTGTGTCAATGTCTTTTGACGTGTGGGGTAACTTCTTGATCCAACTACTGTGTGTAGTATCTCGTACGTAAAATTAGTCTCTCAAATTATATACGTATTTGAAAACAACGCCCATATTATTTTAAAATAATTTACACAAGCAGAATTTGTACTCAGGGCATAGCCTTTATTCGATTAAGGTTACATAATCCTGTTTAGGCTGTAGAACATGTTCTTTTACTAGAATACGAAATTCAGTCTAAACATTCCAAATCCCTTCTAACCGCGGTTTCGAAGAGAATTAAATTCAAGTTCAGAATTTTGAATAGGTAACAAACAGTATGTGCAGGAAGTGTGTTAAGTATTAGTTGCAGAAGCAAAGAAGAATAGTTAGGCGGGCTTCGGTAATAAAATTCAAAGGGGCAGCAAAATTAACATCAACTTATTTTACAGAATTCTGAGCTCAATGAGTGGAAGTTGTATTAAAAATGGTAAGGGAGAATTAATTTTCTACAGAAGAGGTGCTATTATGAAATCAGAGAAGGAATATTTATCAAATTTTGTTGGATGGTAAGGAGGAACTGAAAGAGAATTAAGGGTCAAGGGCTAACACAAGAATGGAGGACAGTGCGAGAGAAACGAAAATTAAAGAGGTAGAGCGCGCAACCAAGAAACAAGAAAAACGTAAAAGCACTAGGAGTGGACAGGATCACGACACAAATGTTGATGGGCATGAAGAATACTGGAAACATTTTTTCTAAATGATGGAAAAAAGAAAAGTTACCTAAAGACTGGGAAGTAGTTGTAGTATCCCCAATATACAAAATGGGAGATAACTATAATGTTTTAATTCCATTTATGGATAATTTTCCCACTTAAAACCTTCCAACGCGTAACTCTCTGATTGGTGGAGACAGGCCACGCGAACATAGTCTCAATTTGATGCCGGCATAAAGTTAGTAGAACTTCAGATTTTCCTTCATATTGTTAGAGACCTTGCTTAAATTGGTAACGTTGAAAATGGGTATATTGCGAAAAGCAAAGTCCTGTAACCATTAAATTGAGATTTGCAGTACGAAAGAAAATAGACTTTCCCAAGTGAGGGCATTTTGATTTCCCTTTCTAACCTCCTTTGCCCTTTTGTTAAAATATTGCATCTCATTGCATCATCTTCTTAATTTCACTTTCCTTGTATTTTTACTAATATATCTTTACTCCATTTTAGGGTCAACTGAGGTAGGGGATATGAAATCTAGTACCCTTACATTATGGAAGTGCGAGTACACACTACCAGTACTCAGTTTGAAAATTAAACATACCTAACGGAGTGTATCGCAAGAACATTCGTCTAACTGCGTAGTAGCGTCGGAATAGTTAAAAATTTACCATCAGAAAATTGGTAACCAAATAGACGACATCAGCATTACGTCATCGTGTGACGCCAACTTGATACGAACAGAATTTTAGATTCTTTATGTAATAATACAATAACAGGATCTCGTTTGATATCGTTTTTCATTTTTGTGTATAAATTCCGTGTTGTGAGATAAATAGTTGAATAGTTGCTTAGAACAAAACATTAACCCAGATTTTGATTTTACGTTTTGATGGCTTCAAGATAGTGAAATTTGTAAGTTAATTGTAATCAGTGGATTCGGATATTAGCGCACGTTTTTAGTCGACATCTTGACGGTCGCCTATTCGAGTGAGGCTTCCTCTTTGTAGCCTAAAACTGAGATAATAAGTGACTCCCCGAGACAAAGCAAAAAGTTAAACAGCCCTTGCAAGAACCCCAAAAGAACAGTTATCTCAGAAGGAGTTTTCGCAGACGGCGTTGTGTTAATAGCAAAAAACGAACAGAACACGCATGGAATTATACGAGTATGAAATGACAAAGTAAAGGAGCATGGAATGAAGTTGAACAAAAAAAGCTAAGTTTATGTCGACGGATGAAGACGGCTAGAAGGTACAATAATAAAACAAATCAGTGTATTTAAATATTTAGGGGTCGAGATAGAGAGCACAAGGAAGAAGAGAAGGTAGAGAACCTAATAAGAAACTACGAAAAGGTAAATATAGGTGGAAGGAGTATTTGGGTAATTTAGATTCGGGACAAGATGAAGCATCATTTTTAGGAAGAATTTAATAAGTTTTACCCAGAAAAATATCAGTCAAAACATTAGCGATAATCCTGTTTCGGTTTAATGTTAGAAATCTGTATCTCTTTCAGCTACGTCTTATACACGCTCCTGAAAAAGAATATCGTTTTATTTTCATTGTTTATCTGTCATGTCTTGTCAGTCTCCTAAATCTTTGTTAAAATAGAAATTTTATTACGCAAAAATTGAATACGGCTGTAATCCTGGAAAATTACCTGCCTCTGGCATTATTGCGTTCTAAGGATTAGAGTAAAGGTAATGTTTTTATAAAATAATGTTCCGACTCGGCGAGGAGTTGATGTTTACAAGGCACATGACGTAAACGTATTTTATTAAGATCGGCAAACAAAACTTTATTATAGCATAGATGCGGATAACAGTCATAGATATCACCGCTAATTATACCGTGTTTACTCAAAATAGCACACTATTACGCTATGGGAAATAGGGTCCCTATAATTATTAACATGATAATACTTTGAGAACACGCACTTATTGCGGGCTAAAAAACTTTTTTTCATTTTTTCTTATTACGGAGAACCGTAATCGGAGCTAAGTTTAGAAGCACGATTCAAAAAATTGATAGACATCGATGTAAGGGCGATAAAGGAGAAAAATAACTGTACTCATTCATTTCTATCACTATTACTGCTACCAACGGAATTTATGGCGGATGACCTATTATTTCTTGAACACTAAATGCACCAAAATTGTTGCTTGCCCATGTGAATCAATTATTGGGTAATTTTTCACTGTCATTTCATGCATCGCAGGGGTAGCAACATACGTAACAACTTTATTATACAGTATGTCCCCGTATTGGACTACAAAGAGGACAAAAATTTATTGTTTTTGACTTCTCAAAAATCCCACTTTATAAAAAACTGCTTGTTCCCAAACACCCATGGCATAGGAGAGGATAGAGGTACGCGCCCAACCAGTCTTCGAACTAAGAACTTTAAGAGGACCAGGAATCTCATCTGGGGACATATTGTATAGATAGATAGTAATTTATTTGCTGCCTTTCGGCCTATAAAGCATTTGGTTTCCCCATTTTTTAAAATAAACAAAATTAAGAAAAATATATATGTTTGCACAGCACCGATGATGACTACCGAATAAAGTATAGGTATGTATAGGTATATTAAATGATATCACCCACTCTCAATATGACTGCATGTCCGAAGAGAAGTTTGATAGCGATTTCCTCTTCACCGAGTACATAAATATGATAATTTTAAAGGGTTAAGAGTTCCGATTTTGCAATCGACATGAGGCCACTACTAAAGTTCAAACAATGAAGTAGTTTTCGTGTCTCTGTTAGCGACAAGAAATTCTTAAAATATCATTGTCTTTGGAACATTCACTTACTGACCAGTATAAATAACATTTTCTCATTTGCTGAACTCCATAATTGGAACTAAATTTAGAAACTCGATTCAAACAGTAAATATTGCGTTAAAGATCAACGAACGAACGAAACAAGAAAAGAAAATAATTCCATTCATTCAATTGGGTCCAAAATTGCTACGGTTATTTCCGAAAATACGCTTCATTTATTCGCTTCTAAAGAATATTTTTTCCTGCAATACATTGGAAGGAATGAAAGAAGTAAAAAAAACTTCTAATGTGATGAAGAATTCAAGTTTCAATTCAACGCTACTTCAAATAACCTAAATATCTCCCTTTCCTACTTGTTATGTATGAGATACACTCCTAAAGAAAAGTTCAGGCGGGTTCCTGGTCCATAAAGGTTTCTTGATGATGTCACAGAAAAATGTCTCTACTTATTTCGGCAGTTTAGTACCTTTTGTGGGAATGTCGACACGTTGAGAAAGGCTTTTTGTTAAATCAGTTGTTAAATAGTAGCGAATAAATTTTAGCAGCTAACAATTTTTTCATATCAGTTAGACTAATTATTGGTAGAGGTTTTAAGATTCAGTGTAGGGTGCTTTTGATGTAACATTAGAGAAATTTCAAACTGAAATTGCAGCTTAAAGTGAACGGGCTTACCACACCTACACTTTTTTCTCTAGGGAAATTAAAACAACACGTGTATTATTGAGTATACAATTTAAAATGAATATTCCCTGACTCCGGTAAAGTGGAAATTCTTGAACGTTAGTAATTTAAAAATAGATAAAAGACAATATTTTATATCGGCCAATAAAACTTTTTGCTTGGTTTGTATAAAAATTTTCTGTTTTCTATTTAATTCAGATTCCGCATTTTCAGACCTTTATTTTATTTTCACAGGAGAATATATGGTCAGATTTTTTCGAACGTTAGTTCGTTAAAAACTGGTAGATCACATTCAAATTCTCTTTAATTTACTATTATATCTTGTTTAGGCTTGTTTCATATGACTATGAGTGAGTGTTTAGTTATTGCAGTTCTGAGTGAAAATAAAAAAGAGGACTAGCGATAGACCGAACACTTAAAAAGGAATGCGTTTTGACTGCTGTTGTAGATGGTTGTACTTGAGTAGCGTGAACTGTTAAATTATTTTTTAGCTGGGTAATTCTCAGTAGTAGAAAATGCCTATACTTCCAACATATAATTGAGTTGGCCTTTGTCCTAATCAAGGAAATAGAAAGTCTCTGGTACCTAGAGGCGATAAAATAGGTTAGGTACATTTGAGGATCCTTGCCTCACACCAGACGGCGCGCATAACACGCAAGTTCCAATTTTATTATCGGATCTTATAGAAATACAAAACATCAATTAACGTTTCTACGAGAAAATCTTAAGATTATGGTGAATTTTTTTAATGAGTTGTCCAAAATGAGTTATTTTTTATTTAAACATAGCCACTTCGCTTCTTGAGCTACTTAAAGCCCTTGGTGAAGCTTATATGTATATGTTAAATGGAACATAGTGGTGAGCGGGAGTTGCCTCTCATGTTTAAACATCGTTCCAGTTTTAGTGCAGGATTCTTGTTACTGCTAGCAGCCAAGTTCCAGAAAGTTGAAAGCAGCTGTGTTAATTGTGACCCAACAATGTATGGCAGACCGAACCGGGTACCGATCTATCTGAAAAGCGCAAATGCTCTTCAGTAGATTCGAACCCGGGACTTCGCCAAACAATATCAATTTCAAGAATCAAGATTCTGCACCTGGTCTCTTAATTTTAAGAATCTGAATTACGCGCCATGTCACTAGTTTGAGATTTGAGTTGGGCAATCCTTTGTTTTAATTATTTATCAATATGTTCATTCGGTGTTTATTATTGCTTTTCAGGTAGTTTTTGAGATAGTTTTTTTCGTTTCTTCACGAAATAACGATCAGAGACGCCAAATAATTTGTAGCATCAAGAGACAAAATGTTTTATTAACATTGAATTCGTTTATAATGAACAGGTATTTAAGGTATCATACCAATTTTAATACAAAACAGAAAAGAGATCAGTCTAATACACCGACTAACAGTGTGATAAAAATCGAAGAGACTTATTATATCAGCCATAAAATGCAATTTTGTCAGCCGTCACGATCATCCCTAGTTGAAGTTCTGCAGTAGCGGGACCAACCACTTGTATTCTCAAAGTGTTTTCATATTTAGCTTACCTTTGATGCTTAAAACAAGATTTTATACGACTGCATTTGTAAACGACTCAAAGCTGTCCTTTTTCGCACAATATGTGCAAAAACAGGAAACACAGCCCTGCCATGTTTTTCACAAAGTATTTTCAAAAACAGAACTGACACCTGTTATTTGTATTTTTTGACTTATCTAGGGGCTAGCCTATTCAGTTTCATAGTAATAACCGACTTGTTTGACAACTACACATCATTTTTGAAGTCCTAAAAGAACATGTTCAAAGTTTCTTTAAGTTTATTAAAAATTGTTGATTATGCCGGAATTTCAAAAAAGCGACTCAAACATGAACAGATCTTTTACCCCAAAAGTCCAAAAAGAGGCATGAAATGAACTTGCCTTTGAACAATTCATGAAGTGGAAAGAATCAAGAAACACCCAGGCGTTTTTCGAAAATGTGATTTTGGTGTAATTTAATTTGAGAAATTATCTAAAAAATACAAATCTACATGGCCCACATTTTCCATGATAAAGAGTACATTGAAAATTAAGAATAACATTGATTTGGGCGAGTGTAATAAAGTGTAAGCATTTTTGAGGCGAAAATTTGAAAACCACGTACCGAATAAGTCTCGAATTCTAACCGAAGAGGATTTTAAGAAATTTGTAACAAGAGTACATGACGAATAATACTTACTTGGTTACATGTTAAGGCAAACAAAAATTAACACTTTTCTGGACTCTTTTGAAAATCGTTGAAAAAAGTGCTATGCTTAGAAAGTGCATAAGATTGTGTCAAATGCAGTTAAAAAATTAGCATGATTTGTTTACATTTTTACATTGTTTTAGGCGGTGGTAGCGGTTGGACTATCTGGAGCTTGCCGTCGGCGTCGGGAGGAAATTTGGAAACTTACAACTGATGACATGGAAGACTGGCGAAGCATTGCTGATTAAGACCAGAAATATCAAAACAAAAGTATCAAGATCTTTTACAGTCTCTGGATGTCTGTATGAAATCTTAAAAAAGTACGGTAGTCTTTGCCCTTCCACCGCGTGCGAAAAAATATTCTTTTTGAACTACCAAAAAGGAAAATGCACCAAGCAAGTGGTAGGAATCAATAAAATTGGCAATATGGCCAAAGAAATAGCAGTCTTTTAAAACTAGCCAATCCTGGCTAATAACAGGCCACTGTCTTCGTCGTTCGTCTGCTACCATTCTTATAAACACTGGAGCAGATTTGCTGTCACTAAAACGACTCGGAGGGCTGGAAATCTAGCTCGGTAGATTTTTATTGCCTTATAATCCGAATTATTAAATAAAACTCTTTGGAAAAATCGGGGCGCCCGTGATTCAATGACATCTATCGGTTTCATATTGACATAGCTAAGAACGATGCGACTCGATTTGCATTGTGGCATAGCGTCGATTGGCATCCTCTCCTCTGGTTATCCGTAGTTCTAATGAATGTGAAACATTTCTAAGCACACTCTGTTTGTAACATTAATATCCTGACTGACATGACTGTTTACCAACCTATTTCAGTTACTTTGATTTGACTACACATTGTAATTTTTTGATTATATCAGCGAATGTTAGTCGTATTACCTATTCAAATTGTCTCTGACTTTCATAAAATATTTTTACGATTTTGTTGTTCAAGCGGTAAATGCTTCAAATTTTTACGACGTAACCGCCAGTTCTATTCTCAAAACAAACGTTTTGTGTATCTTATTAGCATTTGGAGTCGAGCAGCAAACACAAGTAACAAAGCTTCGTTATTTACCCAATTAAGACAAAATCGATCTCTGATAAGAAATTTCTGCTAACACTAAGTAAAGGTTGTGTGTGTGCGGCTAATGAAACCCTTGACCTAACCTAGTTGTTCGTTGTCTGTCCAGCAGGGATGCTCTTAATTGAATCTATGTTAGATCTATACGCGTACCACTTACTAATGACTTTCTCAGTTCAGCCAGGGTTATAATTATACAACATTGCAATTTTACCTCGCGTGGAAGAGGAAATATAATATTTAGAACGTAATTAAACTACAAGTTAACTGATGGAATTCTGCATGCGTTCGCAGGCCCGCATTAAGTCTCATTTGCCTTAGTAGACGCCCCCAGTCAGTATTCTAATAATAATGTGTGCCTTTCGTTGTAAACTAAAAGTTTAGTGATACAGAACTTCATACTGAGCACTAAATGAGCGCGTGAATTAAATTAAAATAATATCTTTTAACAAATCTTTTTCTGAAAATTAAGTGTTATTAATCTTCCTTGGAATTGTCCCAATTTTATAAATTTAATCTCCCAATGGTCTTATTTCCTGAGAAAATCAAGCAGAAACTAACGTAACTTAGAAATATCCTTGGAATTCAAGTTCAGTAGAGTGTCGGTTCACTGAAACGTAACCCTTAATTGCATAGATTTGTAAATCATTTATGAAGCATTTTTTTAATTCACCATCAGTTTACCAATCCATATATCCTCATCGTTCCCATCGTTCCAGTCAAAAACTAATGACTAGCTAATAGCCTCTATGAATAATTTAGCATAGTGAAATGTTCTAATCTATTATGGTAGCGACAGTAATGTAATAATCCTTAATGTTATGCCTGAACTATTGTAGCTACTCCATAAAATCGAAATACTTTAAGAATTTTTTTGTTCTTATATTGTTAAAATATGAATCATTATGAATTATTTTCCGGTTAAAATATTTTTAGATACAAGGTCTCCTTATCAGTGGTCTTCAATGAATAAATGATGCAGTCCGGTTTCCGTGAATGATAAATCGATAACTGGTTTTTATTCTGTAATAAGCAATTTGGTTATTGTAAACTTCGCTTTATACGAAAGCAACCTAGGCTATTTGAGTTTTTCTGTATGTAAAATATTTCAGCCCTTTAATAAAAATATACCTTTTGTATTTTTGTCAATGTTAAGTGACCCATACGCGATCAATAATATTGTCAATATAAATGTTTCCGGAATGTCCTTTTAATAATTAAACGTCCCTAAACAACGGTTTTGAATATAAAAATTGAGGAATCTGAAATGAGATGGCTTATTTGTAACATCTATATGGACAATAATTTTGAGCTCTGTTTTCGGTACGTGCGATACGAGCATGTTAATTTACGCGCACGCACCGAAAACAGAGCGCAAAATTTGTACTTGAAGCCTTCCTTGGATTGCGAAGCCCCAAGCTAAATTATGAGAAAAAAATGCAAAAACACGAAATAATCTATTCTTAAATCCAAAAACATCGGCAGGCTCGCCAGCTAAAGTAGATGTATAACTGGCGTGCAGTGTGTTTTATTTGACATGGTGATTGTTAAGGGGTCCATACACGATCAATATAATTGTCAACAGTAATTTGACGAGTACTTTTTATTTTGCCGGAGACGACAGATCGACTCATGAAACTGACAGCCAAGAGCGCTCAGGCTCCGCCTTCGCGCTCTTACTGGCTGTCAGTTTTATTCGTCAAATTGTCTGGCAACAAAATTTCGTTCAAAACAAAAATAAAGCAAATTTCAAATATTTCTAACTTGAACCTGGATACAACCAATCAGAAAGTCGCTACAGAGCATATGCATAAGCTTTGTTATGATGTGTTATATAATTTAGAGGAAAACTGGGCATCGCAAAACAAATTTTGGGCCGCTACAGAAACCCTATTATTGTATTTTACAAGTGACAGGTTAAGGGGCTCGAGAGAGCTATTTCCCAAATAATCGTCGGAACATTAGTAAGAAACGCCCCCTGTCGCAATTAATTACCAGCGACACTTATGAATTACGCGTCGCACCGCGGTCGGTCGCCGATCATAGAAGGGAAAACTGCCAGATGCGTGCGTATTTTAAATTCCCCGCTCGTATCTAGCAGTCGATCTTTTAAAAACCGAAGAAAACCCGTAAAAGAAACTCGACAGAAAATCTGTGCACGTAACCCGAAGTAATTTTATTTGATGTGATTATCGCTACCGTTATATTTTTACCGCGCGTTTTCCGTTTTCTCAACTCGACCAATATTACCAAGACTAGCTGTGATCGCGTGTTCGCGCTTCTGTCCGTCAAGTTATGTAATCTGCAGGGGGTTAACAACTTTCTGTCTTTCATTAATGTGTTTAAGGTTAGGTTGGTTTGTGATTAAACTTCCTATAGTCTATTTTTACTTTGTCCATTGTTCATTTACCTGGAAATTATTTATGTTAGATGGGTACTTTGCACGACTGGATATAGAAACAATTTCTATTTCTGTTTAACATGAATCAAGAGAAGCCCTAAGGTCAAGCCAGGTTAAACCTGTACTTTTCTTTGATAGCATGTCTATTCGGTAATCACGTAATGTTATTGTTACGGTATACTGGAATGATATTGGTCTTGGGATTTTTTTTGTATTTCTTCATGAATCGTCCTTTTCTTTTCAGTACCATGTCTCTAGGGTACGTATGCTGATGTAAACTTACTTCATATATTTGTTTTTAGTATAATGTATGTATAATATACATAAGCGAAAATCATAATATTATACCATGATTTTTATAATATATGATAATAATAACACAGAATTTTCGAATGTCAACAACGCTACTAACTTGTAAATATTTTACAAGGCAGGTGTCAATTTTACAAGTTAGTAGCCTGCAAAGATGCATTTTCGAAGTTAATAAGCAGTTCTGATAAATGGTGTATTACATTGAGTAACAAATAAACGATTTAACAGTGCTTATCTAACAGTAATCTTAATTGCTTATACATAAAATTATCTTCTTGCACTGATTATTTTAATGAACAATTTAAATTAAGCCAAACCGCCAAAAAATATAAATGTAATATAATATATAAATATGATAGTCGTGGTCACGCTGATAGTAGATATTTTATGATACTCTTATCGTAACTTCATATTACGATGCACAATGGGTTATCAAACTCGGCCTTTGGACTCGTTTGCACATCTGATATCTTAATTTGAACTGTTACGATACTTGTGCCGTAAATAACTATAACTTGATTTGACTACGTTATGTAAAGTTGTAAAACCTTATTTTCTAACAATTAGCAAATTAAATTTCTTCGTAACTTTATGACGTCATAGATCCAAATTGACATTGCGAATATAGTAGGTATTATATCCTGCAGCATAAGCCCTACATTAAATAAGATCTTGCTATGTGTTTTGCATCTGCTATCTGTTTGGCTTAAGCGTCTGTCATCTTTTGGTTTTCATCCCTTGTTTCAGGCATTACAAATCAAAACAACCCCAAAATAGCGTGTCTTATAAATACCCGGGACTAAAATGGAATTAAAATATAATTTGAAGTCGAGTTAAACGCTTAGACGATTTATTGCTTTCGCAAGTTGAAAGTTTTGAATAACTTCAGATGCACAGGGCAACGCTGTTAAATATTCATGAAGCTCGGACTTACACAGCGCTTCCTGTGGACATCGCACCCGTTATTGAACGGATGCCGTTGGAGAGTTTAAAGCAGCCGCCCTATTAATAGATCAACTCCATATATCAAACTGATAGGAACATTTCTATGCACTTAACAACTGTAAACATGTTTAGCAGTTCCTACTGAAATTTTTAAAAGGCGGGCGCCAGGTCAGACCAAAGCAGCTTAGGCCAGGTCGGGTTAGGTTGGACCTGAAAAAGCACAATATTGAAAGTTTTAATATTGCATGTTTCCAATGTTCATAGAAAACTGTTTCGCCCTTGTGTGTGGGACTTATTAGAAGTATGACACGGCGGATTCAGGCTGTTATTCGAGCTAGAGGTGGCAACAACATTCGCACTAAAATAGTTTTATGTCTAGGTTTCTGAATGGTGAGATAATTTTGAACAGTAGTGTAAATTAATGTGCATATTGAATACGGTAAAAAAGTTACAGAGAAAACATGTTTTGCATTGTCGATTGCTGCGCCCGCTGTGGGAGAGTTTATACGATATTAATATGCAATATTAGCCATCCATACACAAGTGTCTATGCCGCTATGAATATTACACGTCAAAGCCTTCTGGATTTTCTATGTAACTTTCAAGAGGCTGGTAACTCAGTAGAGGTGCAAATTCTGTTAAAAAGTTGCAAGTGTATGCTTAATATGATAATGTATTCAACTTAAAATCGTTCTTCTTCACATCATCCCCTAATTCAGTTCCTATGGCTTGCTCCGAGACTGACGCTAGCAGTTAGCACATTGAACTCGATGATCACGAAGCGTGGATTATAAATTTTGCTTGGTACATTACTTCTTAACGTCCAATTAGACAGCAAATTACCCTAATGTTCTCTTTAAATTTCTCCAGGGAAATCACGTGAAATCTTCGTAGTCTCACGTATGGCAATTAAAAAAAAGGAGAAAATCCGTTTATATAAGAAGACTGAAATCTTAAATGGAGTGCAACGAACAAATCGGCGCTGAAACTGTAACCGACAAAACCACGTTCCGCGTTCTGTATTTCGCTGCCGTTAATCCATTTAAAGAATTGTTCTGAACACGCGAAATTGTTATTCACAAAGCGGTGCTTTTATTCTAGGATATAAAAAGATTAGAGTTTTATAGTTATTTATGTCCGTGTTGTTATTTATAAACAACGAAATCAGCAAGTAGTCACTTTTAGAAACTGTTGTGGAGAAGTTGGACTTTATTTTTCTGTGGACAATATAAGATGCGCCCCTGTTTATGTGGGCGTGATGTAGGCAGGACATATAAAAGCGTAAAAAGAAAACAGTTGTTGTTGTCCAAGTTATCTGATCAAATCTGCCACGCTAGACTTCTTGCAATTTAGATGATCTGTTGTGGATTGGAGCTAATCGAAAGTTGACCCGGGATATTATATTTATTTCCTCCCACTTAGACGTGTCATTTGGGACGCCAACACACTTGAATAGGATTTTTCGAGGGATTTTTATACAAGGTGAGCCATTAGAGGTCCGTCCATAATCTCTTTTGTACTATCTAAGATATCAATTCAAAACGACATTTTAATATTGTATGCAGGACTTCATGAGCGATCTCGTAAAATTATTTATACAGTGTGAGTAAAAAGTCTAGAACTAATTCTATGAAAAATTCAAGAATCATTTCTGGAAAAAACACTCGGACACGTCAACCTAATTTTTTTAAAGTACGTCCTTTTTGATAATTTATTGTCGTTTTTCGATAGTCTTTCGATTTCGTATTTTTCGTGATTTCTTTTAAATAGCTCCCCATACTTTTGAAGTCGCTTTTGGATAGTGACTGAAATTACGAATAATTCAATGATATGCCACAGTATGACACTGACGTTGATATTTTTCGAAATAATCAAGTTTAAAGTAAAAACAAAAACTCGCAAAGAAAATGAGTTAGCCATGGAATATTGACAGTTTAATATTGATTAGAAACGAAAAGAATTAAGTTTTCCATTGTTTTGAGGGTTTCCGTTTGTTATTTCATAATTTTGTTAATTATTTTGTAATATTAATACTTAGTTGATAACAGATTGAATACCAACTTTAACTGTTATTTTTAGTTAATGTTATTTTATCAAATTTACATCGTTTCCAATCAACTAACCTGTCAATATTCCATGGCTATCTCATTTTTCTGCGAGTCTTTGTTTTTACTTTAAACTTGATTATTTCGAAAAATATCAATGTGAATGTCATACTGTGGCATATCATTGAATTTGTAATTTCAACCACTATCCAATTATGACTTCAAAAGTCTGGGGAGAAATTTAAGAAAATGGACGATGACGTCACAGAACGAAATCAAAAGACTATCGAAAAACGACAATTATTAAAACAAATGCATTTAAAAAAAATCAGTTTGACGTGTCCGAGCGTTCTTTCCAGAAATTATTCCTGAATTTTTTATCGAATTAGTTCCAGACTTTTTACTCACACTGTATACAGGCTTGAATGGCAACCCCATATTTCTTACATGTTTAAATTGCTCTATCTGCAGAATCTTCTATTACTTTGCCACAATAATGGATGTTTGAATTTCCACTAGCATGTTATATTACTGTATAGGTATTATGTATGAGAATTATGTATAACGTAACTATGTATGTATATGCAATGAAAAATAGAAATTATAATTTAGCACATTTGATTTTGATTGAATTATGAAATAGGAAAAAATGTAGATCTGTATATTAATTTAAGAATAGTAATAATTAAGCAGCAGAGATCAAGATTTATGTTATTATAGTACTATAAATTTGATTTAAATTTTGAATATCTGTTTCATCGTTCACAGAATTTTTGTCTTTGATTATATGTAACATTTCTAAAAATAGCCCAGATTTAAAATTTTCTTCTGTATGATTTAAATCGAAATCGTGATTTGTATTTTTGATGTGTTTACTTATAGCTGAATTACTATTTTTGTATTTGCGCTGCTTTCATCTAATTATTAAATGGTTTTTGTTTTTGTTTTGCTACATTTCATTATATGTATATTGCATAGTTTTTCATCAATTTTGGGATGGGTGTTTTTAAATAAGATTATAAAAATTGCAAATTATTATGTTTTTTGTGTGCTACCTATTTGAAATTTGATGTATTTTTTATATACAGGGTATCCCACGACGACCTTACCCGATCTGTATATGGAAAAGTGGGTTTAGTAGAGTTACACAAATTTGCACAAATAGGTAATCGAGGATGCTCAATTCGACTAAAATATTTTTGACTTTCTGCAACTTCCGGTTATACCGGAAATAGACACCAACTTCCTTATTTTAAATGGAATGCCCACATTTTTATTACGGATTTAGGTTTTTGGTCGAATTTTAAGGTCACCTTATGCAAAACATCATATGTGTAAAGTGCACCCTCTTCGAGATATTAGACGTTAAAAATCGTCATTTTTCAAATTTCATCAATTATAACTTGGAAACGGTACGAGATAAAGAAAAATGACTTACATGTCCCTATCCTAGTTTTTAATTCTCTATCTATTGGGTGTGGAAAATACTGTCTCCTGATTGGTCAAAAAATGACAAAAAGTTGCCAATCGGGAAGCAGTATTTTCCAGACCCATTAGATAGAGAATTAAAAACTAGGATAGGGACATGTAAATCATTTTTCTTTATCTCGTACCGTTTCCAAGTTATAATTGATGAAATATGAAAAATTAAGATTTTTAACGTCTAATATCTCCAAGAGAGATGTTTTGCATAAAGTGACCTTAAAATTCGACCAAAAATCTAAATCCGTAATAAAAATGTGGGCATTCCATTTCAAATAAGGAAGTTGGTGTCTATTTCCGGTATAACCGGAAGTCGCAGAAAGTCAAAAATATTTTAGTCGAATTGAGCATCCTCGATTACCTATTTGTGCAAATTTGTGTAATTCTACTATATATACTTTTCTATATACAGATCGTGTAAGGTCGTCGTGGGATACCCTGTATAGTATTGACATATAATTTGTATCTTCTTTTGGTTTCTTGATAGTATTATTATTATAAAATTAATTTATTCTGTTATTTATAATTTTCATGATACTTCAGGATAGCTATTTTCTATTAAGGAATTTTCAATAGCAGATTTTCTAAATTGTGGGTTAGAAAGTTTAAATGAACGGTAAGCTAAACATATAACAATACTGTTTAAAACATGTGGGTTGTTCAGATTTAAAACAAATATAACGGCCAGACTAAATTGATTTAGTACTTATACCATTCAGTTTGTATAGAATTTTCAATTTTATGTGAAGTTAAACCTAATTTTTTTATTTTTATTTTTATTTGATCGTTTTTTGAAATTTCAATAGTAAATTATTGTAATTTGGGATGGTAGTTATTAAAATGATCAAAAATTTCATTATATTTGTCAGCAGTGACAGCAGCGAGACAATCTTCTAAAGATGTATATAACAAAAAATGATAAATGTTAAATGGTAAGAAAATAAATCAAAATTCCATAAATTTACTTTCTTAGAAATAACTTAATGAAGAAGAAAAGAAATGATTTGGTCCGTTCGCCCACAGCAACCGCATATCATGATTTCGCTCTTCTGGAGCTCATCAGTACGGTGCAGCCGTGTGCGAACAAACCAAACCAGCCTCTAGTCCTTAAAGGCGAGCGGGCCACATCAGTAAGTGAGCGTCAACTCCAAAGAGTTGGCTCTCGCTCACTGACCGTCCCCTCTAAGACATATCTAGTCAGTGTCGAAGAATGTAAATAAGAATTCGACTACTCCCCGGGCAAATACCCCGACAGGCATTGAATTACAGAGCAAGTCCTTGACAATGCGTGTACTAAACGGAAACACAACAACAGGAAACCCCCTACTATACGCATCGCCAAGGACTTGCTCTGTAATTCAATGCCTATCGGGGTATTTGCCCGGGGAGTAGTTGTTGGAGCAAGTTCTTGTCGAATTCTTATAGAAATAACTCGAAAACAAAAGATATTTTCTGAGATTTTTTAAGACTCTTTTAACTTCACAAGTTTTTCACCATTTTTAGTCTAATCCGTATATTATATTTTGCCATTTCTAATATCTCCATGCTGAGCTAATATACGCATTTCACCAAAAGTAGGACATCCTACATCCCCAACTATATGAGTGCAGTAATCTAAACTGGACCTACACCTTTTTATTCCTATCTTCCACTCTAGTATGTTGCGAACTAATCCCATCTTTCCTATTCTTTATTGTCTGTCCACGGTATCTTCATCATGCTTCTGCGGCACCACATTTTAAACGGTTCTATTTTTTTCGATCCGCTTCTCCTTTAGTTTTGCACTCGTGCAATGCCGTACTCCACACATATGGTCTCTTTCAGTTTCTATATTTGCCGCGATTATAAGTATATTTTAATAGTTTGGCCCTGAGGCTATTCTTCCTTAACAATATTAATTGCATCTTCGGTATTTAAGTTGAAAACTAGAGGTGACAACGCACATCCCTGCCTCACTGTCTTCCGGATATATAGTTCTCTTCGTTCCTGCTCAATTTCTATAACCACCGTTTGTTCTTTGGAGAGATTATGTATTATTCTTCTGTCCCTATATTTCATCCTCACCCTTCATTGAGCACTTCGAATATCTTTCTCCATTTAAATTATTGAGGGCTTTTTCGAAATCTGCAGATTCTATGTACGCTGAAAGGTAAAAATATTGCATGACCATGAAGACATGACACTTACGTGTGATACTGATCGTACAACAGGTTCTGTTTGATATTTTATTTATATTTCAACAGCGTTCGTTCTTTTTTATTAGATTTAAACTGTCCGCTACAAACTGACCTAGATCGTATTTTGTTCCCCCGGGATCTTCTTAACTGTCGCAAATTTGGACACCCCGCGTGCCAATGTAAATAAGGGGTCATCCCGACGAAGTATGCAGGTGCAGTGCTTTGGATCAATACAAGTGGGCGGCGGGAAAGCGGTCGGTCTGACTGGCGACACAGAAATGAGACATCCCGGCTGATCTGAGTAATCGTTCCCGATAGCCGCGGTATGTGCGACCGGCGTATCACTTCCGACTCGATGGGCCCAAACTGTTGAGTGGCCCCCTCATTATCGAAATTCTATTTCGATGAAACAACACTGGGTTAAATGGGATGGACGTTATGTGTTCTGAAGTCTGGCGATGACCGGGGATTCCTATTTTTTCTGGGGGTAATTCCTTGAATGAGAACTACCGAAGTGGCTCCTTTCGTAGATGATTGACGCCCATTTCGATTTGTAGAAAGTCAGCAAAACAGAGCACCAATTTTCTGTTTGTGTTAGCACTTATGAGCTTATTACTGGTAGTAAAATTTACGATCTCGAAATGCATTGTGAACAAGTGAGCCAGCGTTTATACTTTTATTTCCAACCCACATGTAATTTATGTCAGTGTCATTAGTGTCGCGTCACCTGAAATGTATCACAACGCAAGACGTTTGTTTTCCACGGAAAGTTAAATTTAATTAATATAAGTGTCGCTATCGTGTTTCCATTGTTTGTAGTGTGTAAAGGTCCTGCAACCTTATGTGAACATTACATCATTTTTGTATGACGACACCATTGCCGTTAGCTTGCAACAAAACTGGGTCATACAAAATGCGTATTGATTTTTGCCACTTATATATATGAACTTATTTTAACGAATACGTTTCGTTAAAAGTATTTATTTTTATTTAATTTAGATTTAATCATCTTTAGTTGCTCTGTGTTCCATATTCTTGATTCCAAATTTCTACAGCATCTGTTCTAAACAACTATTCTGAAATTTAATTCCTTTCGCTCTTGCCTTTTTCGTTTCGCATTCAAATTTACTCAGACATTCTTGTTGACACCTGCTAGCTATGGTGTAAAATTTCTGCAAATTATTTACATTGTTGTCGGCGTGCCGTAACGTTGACTTTACGCAAAATGAGAATCGCCCTTGGCTTGAAAAATAAGAATAGGAGCACAAGAGAGCCCCAAACAATTGATGCACCATTAACCTTTCCCCTGGGTTTTAGCGCTAAATGTTCAAATTTCTTCCAATTTTCCGCATGATACTCGACTTCCAGGAGAAACTTACCCATTTCTCACTTCCGCATCTAGACGTAGCTATTCTTTGTACTCCCTTACATTCTATTAAATATTTAGGCCCGTTATTCTCTTATATTCTAGGTTCTCGTCTCGACTCCCACATTACTTCCGGTTCCTGTACTTTGAAATATTTTTGTTTCAACAGTTCTTGACTTCCTCTTTACGCCCACTTAATTCCATATAAATTTCATCTCGTAGCATTGTCTTCTATATTTAGCTATTTTGCGCCCTTTTAGCGTTAATGCTAAGTCACTTTTAGAACAGTAAACGTTTTTGTACAACCGGGAGGTTTCCAGTTTTTCACACTCATCGTAAGACTACGCTAGAAATTCGTTAGTTCTTATGTTTTTAAGTTCTCTCGAGATTATAATAATTAAATATAAGCCAGATCGTTGTCACCCCAGGGACCTCTAGCCTACAATGTGATAAAAGTCTGGGATAAATTCGAAAATTTTCAGGAAATTTTTGACATTTCCTACTTTTCGAAATCATCTTTCGTGAATCTTCCATTCTGACCGTAAGGATGATATGGCGATAAGCGAGGCAAGAGAAGCTTTAAGGAGTAAGAGAAGAGAAAATCATTCAAAAATTACGGAAGGAAAGAAAAGGTGACAGAAAAGAAGAAGAGGGAGAAGAAAAAAGGCGCCATGAGCGATCACAACGATATTAAAAGTAAAAACAACAACTACTGCCGCAAATATAGATCACATAGGTGCACACCAAGTCATCTGAAAATCCGAAAATCATTGAAATAATATGCAATATTATAAGAAGACCTCTTATAGCTTTCTTTCCGATGTCTCGGTATCGTCAACATTATAGATTTACGGCTGGGTATCTTGGAGGTGAACTTTAGAATTAAATATCAGTTTAGTCAACAAATATGGATGTAATTCGACTCTAACGAATTTAAGGAAGAAACACGTCATGTGGAAACGTCGGAGGTTATACAATACATACTCAACCACCCGGCGTCCCTCACTTTATGAAAAATATGCGCACGCGCTCTAATTCCAAATAGGAAGAAGAATCATGACTTAGGAGACATGGCCTATGAACACTGTCACAGAAATTAAAATGAGACAGCACGAACGAATCACAGAGTAGTCTCTTTGTACATACATTAAAAAATGTCTCCGTAAATCGGTAAATGGTATGATTTCATTTCCAAGAACGATTGCACAAGACTTGCTGAGATTGATTTTTTAATAGATGTTGCTGAGATAATATATGTCATGTAGATTCTAAAATAGATTCGTCAAGTAGCCGGCATGTAAACATACCATCGATATAGAAAGAATGGTATAACTGTATATCTTCGGCATAGAAGTGAAATTTACACTGATGTAATGGAATATGGAAATAGGAAGTATGAACACTATACAGCGGAGGACCGAGTATGCTACCCTGTGGTACCCCAAGGGTGAGGAAACGCGACGCGGAAACTGCGCCATCATAAACAACACGCTGACTCCTGTTACTCAAATAAGAGGATGGTAGTTCCACCGCAATGTGGCTGAGAGCAATATAATGCAATATAGAACAAAGTAAAGCATGGTTAATTAAAGCGAATGCATCGTCTCTTCGCTATATAAACTAGTTATTTTCTTCCCTACCTTCTTACTCAAATTTTATAACCGCCGCTTACTCTTTCCGCAAAAATTTTGTATTACTCTTCTCCCCCTACACTTAAGTCGTACATTTTTAAACTCCTTCAACATATTTCCCCATTCTACGGTGTAAAATGCGTTTTCTAAATCCATAAATCCTATACAGACACTCTTTCCTTTTTCTATTCTCTATTTCTTGAAAGTTAGTATGGTCTTCCTCTAATATCTCTTCTCCCTTTTCTCCACCCTTCTTGGAATAATCGAGTTAAAGTTTCTGACGTTTGGGAAGTTAAACAAATTGTCGTTATGTTGTTAAATTTTCCTATCTACCCACGCTTATCTTCTTTGATAGAACTACTATGATATGCCATTTGTAATCTCCCAGAATCACGCCAAATTTAAATAAACCATTTCCCTCATTATAGAATAGTCTGCAAGGTTGTCCCTTCAATCATGATTTCCTATTCTAATGCATCTCCCAATTCTTCTACCTGTACGCGTTTTCCTAATTTCCGGTTAGGATATTTTCTTTCCTGCTTGTGGGTCATATTCTGCTGATAATCGTATAAATATGATCCGTCAGTCTTTTCTGGTATGAATATCTCGTATGACCTAATTGATCCAACCAATTTGCTTTTGTACATCACCTACCTACTATGACTTTTCGGTGAGTTACAATATCAAGTTTACAAGAACAAGCACAGCAGTAAATCTTTTTAACGTTATTTTAAATTTGTAGTTATGGAGCACTTCAAAAGGAACAGCGTCCGCTTGTTTCTAAAATAATAAACTGTGGTTGTACTATTTCCTACTTTCTCACGTTAAATGAACTTTGTAACAACTAAACTGGACGAAACCGAGTTGCTTTAGTACTTTGCTTTATGGACGGTCCGTTTCACAAGGAAATACTCCCACACAGACTTTTCTCGGCTTAAAACGTCCTCAATTTACCATTTAGCCTTAAATTTCACTCATGGTTACTTTTTCAAAAGTTTATAAAGCCCCGTTTAAAAGTTTTCTCTCTTGTGAGACACAACAAGTACGCAAAAATGCTGGAGCGAAGCAACATTTTTCATTAAGAATTTAGTGCCTTCGAGATTTATTATTTACCATTTTCGCTGGATGTTTCAGGAAAGTAATAATGTAAATTTTGCAACTTTTCCAACTCCAATAATTCATTTGCGTTTCATGAACACGAGTTATAATTTGCATCGCGACCTGGTCATGAAATAATCCACGAGAAGTATTAAAAGAAGTTTAAAATTGTCGAAAATATGTCACAAAAAACAGGTTGGCAAGGATTTGTTCGTTATCTCAAGACTAAATTTCATCGGAATATTTATGAAAAAGTAATAAACATTCATAAATAGAATCTACTTCAAAAATATCTTTAGGAAGATCTCCTATGTTTGACCAAAACGTAAAAGAGTAAATATGTGTAGTACTGGACCGTTCGAACAACTACTTCTGGGGCAATACCCCGCCAGGCATTAAATTATGGAACTAAATCCAGATTTGTGCTTGAAGCACCCCTGTATTTCTACGTACTTTCTTGCTTTATACTAACATTAAATAATGATTAAGTAATCATTAAGTATTCACATTATTTTAGAAATATTAATTAGTTTTCGAAATTTTTCATTTTATGCGAACACTAATACCAATGACTGATCATGGAATTGACAAGAACTCTAAAATTTAAATTACTATTGGTGGTACGTGTTTACTTTCTGTTTAAGACCGAGTTTTATAGATTCTGATAAAATACTGAAGTGTTATTTTCTGATAGTGGATACCTCTTTGCTTCGAATTTCTCGTAAAATTGTATTAGTTGATCTTCTGGCTATCGTACAACTTGGGCAATAGCTGTAAGTAGAGTTCAACGTTCGTTTTACGACATTGCTATTACTGTATTAGCATTATTTATTTGCAGCATTGGCATTGCATCGAGCTCTTATGGCATATGTTTGTGTGGCCTCTCCACCCACAATTGAATTGTGTCCGTCTTTTATGTAACTGAAATAGTGTTGACAATCCACTAGGATATTAAAGATGCGTTTTAACTGTATGTATATAAATCCTAAAAAGAGCTGAAAGATATTCGTTAAATATTTTCTGAAACATACCAAATCGCATTTTAAATGAAAATTTATATAATGGGATGACACCCTACCGAAGCAGGCGTCCAGGTTACCTACCTTGTTCTTGCGTATTCTAACATTGACCTTCCAAGATATAACTTTCACTCGTCTTAACTGTCATTTCCTTATAACGGTACTCAACTACTTCAATTTTAACTGACATACGATTACGAGAGTTTTCGAGAAGTTTAAACGTCATCTTTTAAATGAGTTTTATGGGCGGCTCATTGTAGAGGATATAATGTAAAACACCATGTCTTAATAGTTGGCCACGTAATCCAGATAAGAAGCTTTCACCTTGCTCTGTGCGTTTCTCTGAATCTATTAGACGACGGCGTTTATTTGAGGACCACTCCGCCACATAAACGCTATACTCGCGTTATCTTTCCATTGCTTGCTCTGCAATCGTAACATCTTTTATAGTAATTGATTACGTTCGTAGTCTGTTCTATAATTCATCTACAATCCGTTCCAGCAGAGAACAGTAAATGTAAAATGGCCGGTCGCGTCCTCGTTGCCCAGCAACAGCGGCTCAACAACCAAAATTTGTTTGCGCTCACGTGACGTTAACATTCTGTTCTCTCGTGGAACAATTTCTGTGTTTATAATTGAATTGTGTTACGTTATTTACGCTTGTATTAATTTTTCTATATTGTGATTTATACACGGTGTCCCAACGAAAACTTGTAGCCCCGTAAAACTCGGCAAAATAAACGTTTTGACAAAAATCCAAAGGGTTTTTCATCACTTACACAACCGGATTTGTTTTATTCAATTCGATCAATTTGTTACCGAGAAATTGCTTCTTGAAGTTTCCAAGTTAAAAAATTAATAAAGCACAAAAAGGTTTAAACTATGGAATGTATTAGAATGGAAAAGTAACAAAATCAAGTAAACTAATAAGAATAAAAAGTAAGAACAAAAGAACATCAGAATAAATGTCAAAATACACTTATTCGCCACAGTATCAAATCGTGTTTATTTACTAAATAAAAACGGTTTATTCAAAAAAGAATGCCGGCTAATAACTCCTGAGGTCTTGAGAAATGTAAGATCTGGATTTGAATCCAGAATGTATTATTGTATGACAATTGGTGGAGGTCATTTCGAGCAATACATTCGATAGTTTAAACCTTTTTGGGCTTTTATTAATTTTTTAATTTGGAAACTTCAAGAAGCAATTTCTCGGTAACAAATTGATCGAATTGAATAAAACAAATACGGTTGTGTAAGTAATGAAAAACCCTTAAAAAGTAGGGATCATTTGACCCCCCGTCCCATTTAAAAATTTTGGGGGGTCGCTATCCCCCGCACAGGGCTAGAGTTGCAAGATTGATTATTGCATAAAAATTGGTTCCCTTTGATATAAAAATCGACGTGTTTTTGGATTTTTGTCAAAACGTTTATTTTACCGAATTTTACGGGGGCACAAGTTTTCGTTGGGACACCGTGTATGTATGCTTGCTATAGGTTAAATAAATCGAGTACTACCTTTCTGAGATCTTAGACAAAGCGTTGCGTCATCTCAAAAGCTCAATACTTATACATTGAGCTTCTCGAAATACGGGGGGTACTCGGCAATCTCCCAGCAACGCCGAATCAATTCCTTTTCTAAAGTTGGAGGATTCCGTTGTGACCTTCAAGGTCACACTTTTCCGGCACTTTACCACCTGGTATTCTCGTTATTTACTTCCAATCAGTTCAAAATGTTCCTTCTATCCCTGTTTTTATCGGACCCATTACAACTTCTTAGTCACAAAATCAGAGTATACCAACATCACAAAGCAAAGTCTTGCTTCTTTAGACAATTTAAAGCTACTATATCTGGTTATCGGTTCGTATCTCGTAGCAATACAAAATTTATGGAATTAGGGGCCCTTTCGATTAATTACGCATTTTAAATAAAATACACTGTTAGCGAAAAGAATATTATAAGAAAAGAAACATGTTTAGAATTACTTCCTGAAAGGATAACCTAACTCAAATGGATTATTCTATTTTGGGCTGTGGAGTATGAACAGAATTATTCATAAGGGTAATCAATACTTCGTGGTAAAACAGGTCGTTCAGACATTTCAAGGCAGTGTTGTCACAACGTGAATGGGAGTCTTACTCGCGTCATTTTCTTCCTATAAATTATGTAACGCAAACGTCCTTGCTTATAATGTTATGCAACCTAAGTATGTATTCCTAAGTGGAAATTTATTTGCATCTCTTAGAACGTATAATCCAGTTTATTGATACTTCAGGAGAGCTCTCGTTATGGTGGTGTCGTGCTAGAGTTTGGATCAGTTTACAGCAAATGGAATACCATAATTGTATTACAGTTAGGAAACATGTCACTTATGTGAAACGTTTTATTATATCCTGACATTATATACAGAAAATGTATTGGATGGGTAATTCCTGAAAACGCATTTAAGATAGTGACTTTATATGTCATACTATTACTGGAAGAAAACATAAAAGTGATAAATTTCAGTTATGCAAATAGACTACCAAATAGTAAATAGTGATTGTGTTAACAACTTAAATCTTCCTATTAGTTACCTAATAAGTGAACTTCGAAAAATATGAGAGATCAGAAAAGCAAGGGCTCTATGATGTTTAGGTAAAAGGATCGGTTTAACCGACCATCACAATCTCACCATGGCATGTCCATTTTTGTTCATCATCATAAGGTTCTCAGTCCGAAGACTGGTTGGACGCGTACCTCCATTCTTTTCTATCCTGAGCTAACCTACGCATTTCCCTAAAAGTAGAACATCCTACATCCCTAACTATTTGAGAGCAGTAGTCTAATCTAGGCCTACCCCTACCTCTTTTTATTCCTATCTCTGACTCTAGTATGTCACGAACTATTCCTTCGTGTCTTAGAAGGTGTCCTACCATCCTATCTCTCCTACTCTTTATTGTTTTCCATACCTTTCGCTTTTCCCCAACTCTTTCTAATACTTCCCTATTGCTAACCTTATCTATCCACGGTATCTTCATCATGCGTCTGTAGCACCACATTTCAAACGCTTCTACTCTTTTTCTATCCGCTTCTCCTATTGTCCAAGTTTCGCACCCGTATAATGCCGTACTCCATACATATGACGTTAAGAGTCTCTTCCTAGTCTCTATATTAACCGTTCTCGAGCATAACAGTTGTTTCTTTTTGTTAAACGCAACTCGGCCCTGCGCCATTCTTTGTTTTATATCTTTAGTGCTCCTACCGTCTTGAGTTATTTTACTTCCTAAGTAGCAGAAATCCGCGACCTCCTCTATCTTCTCATTTCCAATTTGTATTTCCATTTTAGTTCTATTTTCACATCCCCTACATACCAAAATTTTAGTTTTCTTTTTATTGATTTTCATGCCGAAGCCCTGTGTCAAAACTGCTTCCATTTCATTCAAAGCCGCTCCTAATTCTTCTTCGCTAGATGCTAACACTGCTATATCATCCGCAAATCTGAGCATGTTAATAGTTTGGCCCTGTACATTGATCCCTGAGGCTGTTCTTTCCTTAACAATATTAATCGCATCTTCGATATATAAGTTGAAAACTAGAGGTGACAATGCACATCCCTGTCTCACTCCCTTCCGGATATCTACTTCCCTTTGTTCCTGCTCACATTCTATAACTGCCTTTTGCTCTTTGTAGAGATTATGTATTATTCTTCTGTCCCTGTATTTCATCCCTACCTTTCTCAGCACTTCGAACATCTTCCCCCATTTTACGTTGTCGAAGGCTTTTTCTAAATCTACAAATCCTATATAGACGCTCTTTCTCTTTTCTATCGTTTTTTCTATAATTACTCGTAAAGCTAGAATGGCCTCGCGCGTTCCTCTATTTCGTCTAAATCCGAACTGATCTTCTCCTAATATTTCTTCCGCCTTTTTCTCCATCCTTCTTTGCACAATTTTAGTTAAAATTTTTGACGCATGGGAAGTTAAACTGATAGTTCTAAAATTTTCGCATCTATCCGCGCCTTTCCTTTTTGGCAAAGCTACTATGATGTTCCGTTTGTAATCTTCTGGAATCTCGCCTGTCAGGTATATGCGACTAACTAGTTTAAATAAACGATCTATTACCTCTTGACCTGCGCACTTTAAGATTTCTGCCTGCAAGCCATCTATACCTGGTGCTTTATTATTCCTTAAACTTTTTAGTGCTATCTCAAACTCTTCTCTCATTATAGGACTCCCTAGGTTATCCCCCTCTACACTGCTTTCGCTTTCTAATATATCTTGCACTTCCTGTCCCGCATATAAGTTTCCTAAATATTCTTTCCACCTATCTGCCTTCTCCCCACTTCCGATTAGGATATCTCCTGCCTCATTTCTAATGTTTTTGGTACTAGATCCAATTTCTCTAAAATTTCTCCTAATTATTTTATATGCTTCATCAGTCTTTCCTACTTCGAATTTATCTTCCACTTCTTTGCATTTATTATCGATCCATTGCTGTTTCGCTTTCCTACATTCCCGAATAATTTCCCACTTGATCGCCTTATATCTTTGTTTCCCTGTTTCATCTAACCTATTTTTATATTTTCGCCTTTCCTCTATTAGACTCACAATATGTTTTGTTATCCAGGGTTTCCTACTTTCATTCTGTTTATGACCCAAAATATCCCTAGCTGAGGAAACTAAACTATTTTTAATGCAATTCCATTCTGCCTCTATGTCCCTAACAATATTTCCACCCGTGCCCTTTAGTGCTTTGTTTGTCTTTTTCTCGAACTTATTGCGCATATCATCATCTTTTAGTTTCTCTGGGTCAAGATACCTTCTTCCGCTTCTTTTTTTCAAAATCTTAAATTTAAGATTGGCTTTCATAACGACTATGTTGTGATCACTATCTATATCTGCTCCTGGATAACTTCTACAATCCCTAACTTGATTTCTAAATCTTTGCCTAACGAGAATGTAATCTATTTGATATCTCCCTAAGTCTCCTGGCATCTTCCACGTATAGCATCTCCTAACATGATGGTGAAATAGAGTGTTCGCGACCGTTAAGTTATGTTTATCGCAGAACTCTATCAGTCTAACTCCCCTATCGTTCCTATTGCCTAATCCAAAGGGGCCAACTATTCCGCCCTCTCGCCCTGTGCCTACGACTGCATTGAAATCTCCTGTAATTATTAAATTTTCGTGCCCTCTCACAAAATCTAGCACATATTCAATATCACTATAAACTGCCTCTACGGCCTCATCACTGTAGTTAGAAGTGGGCATATATACCTGTATTATTACTGTTTTTACAGGTTTCGAATCTAACCTAATCATAACTACTCTGTCACTTTGCTGTAAGAAATTTTCTACACTCTGTCCTACTTTTTTCCGCATAACAATTCCTACTCCCGAATTTCCTCCTACAGATCCTGTGTGTATTACTCTAAAATCTCCGCTCCAGAAGTCTCCAGCTTCTGGCCATCGCACTTCACTGATACCTACTACGTCTAATGCTAACCTATCCATCTCAATTTTCAGATTCTCTAACTTCCCTACTTGTTTCATGCTTCTAACATTCCACGCTCCGACTCGTGAGATGTTACACTTATCATTTCTGATGACTCCCCCCGAAGCAGTCCCCGCCCGGAGATCCGAATGTGGGACTATTTTACCTCCGGAATATTTTACTCCAGAAGGTGCCATCATCATAAATTAAAGTACGCTGTACTAGGGATAAAATAATGTGGTGGTTTCCCGTTGCCTTCCACATCGCAGTAGTGTGTATCACAGTGCCATACCAACCCTCACGATCTCTGCCACTATGAGCTGCTGCCCCCTTCCAGGGACTTGATTTAGTCTGGCTTCTCAAATAAAAACCCCTCCAATATGGTTAAACCTATGGTTCGGCTCTTTATATCATTGAAGCGCGCAAGCCATCCCACCCGTCCCAGTATTACTAGAACTGCGTCAAGGTACAAGTCCTTTTGTTACTAAATGAAATTCCAAATAGCTCTTCATAATCGCGCCGCCCGCGCCCTGGGAATTTTGTCATCGTACCCTCTAGTATCGCAACGTTTAATTATCAAGGGAAAACCATCTGAATTTATCATTTTGGCATAACCGCTTGTGAGGAAAAACTCATAATTAAGTGCTTTATTCGGGAAAACCTCTGAGTGACATCAGCGTCTAAAATGTGTTAGCTCGCTATCTTGGTTGTACAACCAAACATGCGTACAAACATACATTACAACATTTGGTTATGATTATTTAGATGGTCTTCATTTGAAAATTCCGCACGGTGCTTTTCAACAATACTCTTTCTAATATTAAAATGCGTCGAGTACTTGGACGTTCAAATGCTACACCAAAACAGCTCACTGAATTGTTGTCCTAGATTCTCATGTATCCTCCTGATTTATGATTCAAGTAGAACCGAGAGCGAGTTATACATAATTTGATGGGATTGTTTGCGATATCTTTGAATGTACGAATCGTTTTTTGGTTGATGTAAGTAATGGATATACGAGAAATATGATAGATATTTCTGTTGAAATGCTGTTACCTCCTCCAATTTTTGAGGTCTTTGTACTTGCTTGTTGGTTGCCAGCAAAACCCTCGCGACTAATAAACAATTAGCATTATCCTATATGAACCTGCTTTATAATAGTGTTAAGAGTACATACCCTCTTGTCGGCGCCAATGTAGCAACAGAATCGTGAAAGTGGAATTGGATAGGACAAGTCGCAAGGAAACCTGAGCAATTGGTACCAGTGTCTCCAGCAGCGGATATTTGAGGACTGAGAGAATAACCCGGATTAAAATATGGAAAATTGGTAAAATTAGGAAAACATACTGCGTGATATAGTTATTTGACACGGCAAACGTCAAACCAATGATACCGTTGGTCGAATATTCTTTTCTGCGTGATATGGTACTAAAGAAAATTATTTTTGTTATATTTTAGTTAGTAATTTTTAATAAAATGTTCAACATTATTTCCGAAAAAAGCAGCGAGTGTCATGACTTTGACAATCCTGTCCAGACACAGCAATAATTAGTATATTACGTAACGAGCATGGAAATTGACAAATTTCATACGAGCGTGAAATTGTATGCACGAGGCGTAGCTGAGTGCAGAAATCACGCGAGTTTATAGGAAATACACATTCCATCCAGTTATTAACATAATGGATTATTCAATTATAACGAATAATACTATAAATTATTGATTTGAGGAGAAAGTTTTTATGACAAAAATATTTTATGGAGGTTCAAGTTTACGCCGTGTACGAGATCCGTTTTCTATAGACTTATTTCATCCACATCAACGGTTCAAAATATTATTGCAAAATCTATCAAAACTACATTTTTTCAGTACCTACCATATCAGGCAGAAAAAAAATTATCCTAAAATGGGGAGCAGTAATTGTAAGAAAACAGAATTCCAACGTTAAATCACTATGTTCGGAGTTGAGCTATGTTACACGATATTGTCTGCATCACATTTTCCTCAAAGGTGAAGTACAGTCTAAGCGACTGTTATTACACTTAAATTTTACAATAAATGAAATAAAATAACAATATACTTATTGTAGAAATGATAGTAAAGAAGCTACAATGAAAAATGCGCGAGTATAACGAGAAAAAGTAGCAAAAAGATGAAAAAGAAGAAGAAGAAGTGAGAAAAGAAGAATGATAAGAAAAGGAAATTCGGAGCCATATGACCATTTAAGTAGTACCGGACTGGACGGTATTGAAGTATTTTTGTTAAAGTGTCGTGAAAACACCAAAAATACATATTTGAACCAATTTTAAATGAAGCTAAAAATGTACATTTGCGGACGTTTATTACGAAAATATTAGAACGCAAATACGACACCTCAAAAGATGTCCACCATCTGCTTCTACACATTGCTACAACCTTGTTCTGAAACTCAGCAAAACGCACTGAAATGCAAGGTTTGCCTCTTCGCGAATCATATCACTGAATTTTGGAATTGTTTGAGGTTCGTGAATGGTAAACTTTTGACTTCGCCGCTGGGTTTTAGATTTTGGATTCTTCCATGATAAAAATTGAAACATAACCTCATTAAGGGTGGGATTTATCAGCTGTTGAATAGTAATTCTGGACAAACGTCTATAAAATGCTGCCTCCTATCGCCCAAAAGTGTGATTAGGACTATGCCAAATATAGTCACAATCTATTATAATTGGTTTCTATCACAACTGAAACCTCATTAGACGGAACAATTATAGCTTGGAGTTTTCAAGGTTTTTTGCTTTGGCAGCAACCGAATAAATCTAGGAGGATAAGTCGGAGACCCTATCTTTGAATTATGATTTAGTATTTAGAAATAAGAGAATAAACTGAAAGGCCAGCGCCATCTGCATTGCAATGGCCACACTACTACTACTAATAAATGTCCAGTTTATTGTGCATCTCGGCTAAATGTAAACAAGATAGAGGAATTGCAACATGATTTTTATTCCAATACGCCGGTTCAACCAACTAACGTATGAAGACGTTCTTGGTCGAAAATGAATAACAAATAATCAACTTAGACAACCCTACTTTCTAATTACGATAAATGTGTACAAATAGTAAAAAAGGTGTCGAGTTTATGACTGATTTTTCAATAATTTGAGAGAGATTATTTAAGGCGAACGAAAAATATTACTATAAAAGTAGTGTGGTCTCTAAGTTGATCCTTTATTGATAAATCTTTTTTTATTTAACGCCCTATCTTTAATTTCAGAATGGCTTTGGAATAAAAATGTGTCAAATGTGCTCAAATTCCGCACCCTTAATAAAAGATTATTAACTAAGTATAATTTTTACAGTCGGCGGATTATTAAATTAAATTAAATTTTATAGAGAAATTATCTGTGAGGAAGTGCAATTATTTTAAAAGTAGAGAACAGTTTTTGAAATTTCTCGTTCTGATCTGACTTCCTAGATATATCAACTGTATTTTTTTCTGTAGCTAAAATCAGAGTTGTTGTACTTCTTTCTCACAGAACTAGTTCAGCTTTTCTTTAGACTATTGTGCACCAGATTATACGTCAAAAAATAGCATATAGAAGAATGTTCACCGAAGGACCGGTGTAGCACCTTGACGCTTGAGAGCAAGAGAATATTTTAATACTTTTCATGAACGCGAAATGTATGTTTTTCTGGAGGGAAAGGATACCTAATGAATAAATGCGAGCTTTAAGTGTTTTGGCCGTAATAATTTTCTCCCACAATCATATTAAAGAATCAAGAGAAACGTCACACATAAAACGCGATGTAATTCTCAAACACCACCCCTGCTCATAATTTACTGTTAAGTTTATAATTAGACATTAACGTGTTTCAATTCAATGAACTGTTCCTAAAATAGTCAACTCGACTTTTAGTAGGTAATCAATGAGGGTTATTTACAGAGTTCAGTTTCATTAATGAGACACAACTCTTATGTTTGCTATAACTTGACTGTATGCAAGATGGATAGTGTTGTATCGATTTTATTCATATTTTCGAAGTGTACCTTTTATATAATATTCATAACCACCTTAACCCCATTTGCCGTCCTCCAGTCTTATAACTACATGCATATTAATGTTTGATAATGGAATGGGAACATTTTACAAAAATAGATACCTTTCTTAATTAGGTATTCCTTTAATAATTAGTATTGCTTATAGTACCTATATATATATACTCGATATACAACGTTACTTACAATAATTGGTAGGACAACGTGATATACAATGTGACTTCTAGCACAGCACTCTTTATTTTATTGAGTGTTTAAAAATGAATGGGGTCGTTACACAATTTTTTAAAATCATATTTTCCCGAAGATTGTCGTAAAATATTTGACCCGTATTTTTTATTTTTCTTATAGTGAACGATTTAGGCATCTAAACCAGCCTCAAAGTTAAGACGCTGGCCCTTTAAGCCTTTTAAATGATGACGTATCCGGGGCAATGCCGAAAGTTGTCGATATTAGCCGGAAAGTACAACCGTTGCTTGTCAAATGTAAACTGAATTAATAAACAATCATGGCAGTCTAGTCGTTTGACAGATAGTGTCCAGTATTATTTTTAGTTTGTCTAGTTCCCAAATAAATGAAGCACTCACCGTTTCGTTTTAATATTTTTCATTTCAGCTCTGAAATAGTCCAAATTAGATAAATAATAATTGTCTATCATTTCACTACCCATAAAATTGTCTGAATCGGCTTTAACGAAACCTTGCTCTATTTTCCATACACAAATATACTAATTGACACAATAAATAGGAATAAAGACACATTAAATAAACGGCAGATAACTATTAATACACCCAGACCCAACACAAATAGAAATAAATTTCCAAATGTCAAATTCTGGAGGCCTATTCTAAATCATAATTTCGACTCGAATAATCTTTTCAAGTCGAAATAATCGCGTCGAAATGCGACGTTTTCCATCTATCGGATTCCTTCCGAAACGGTACATGACTTCATTACTTTTCGATTCGTCGAAATGCTGTTTCGAGTCAAACTGCGTGTCGAATTCAAAATTTCGAGTCGAATTATGTGCGTCTGTGTTGTAGGTTATGAAATTGCATTATTTATGAAGACAACACGGTTTATGTATGTATGCTAACAACCCATTTTTTTCGTCGTTCGCTTCAATTTACCTGCCTCCACCTTTACCCAAACAAACTCAAATAAATACTATATTTCTTCAAAATAATTACAATATGACATATGAATATGTGGAGATGACAGATGACCATAATTTAAATATCACCAAACGACCAAACCGGACTGTCATTACCAACACAGCAACCGTAACCCACTACGAAGTTTTGTCGCTATTTATGTATATATTTATGCATTTACGTACACAATAAACTTATATTATTATTATTATTATTATTAAAAGTACCAAATATTTCGATCAGTGTGGGCAGGAACAAAATGCGCTTTTCGACTCGAAATTATGTAACGTCGTTTCGATTACTTTTTGTCGAAATGAATTTGAATAGGTATCCTGATGATTTGCCTATGTTCCTAACACGTAACACTTGCCCGTAGTATCAGGAGGTCATAAATGATCATGATGCACACGCCGTTCTCCGTTTAGGTTCGGACCACTTTGCTGACGGCAACTTTTTAAAACAAACCCCAGAGTTGACACACGCATTTTAAACAGACCCCTTAAGCTGTCCTCGCACCAGACACACGCATTTTTTGCAAAAGAGTTATATGATCATTATGACTTCCTGCTAACAAGGGCAAATCATTATTGCTCCCTCCTTTACCGGCTCAAACTCCACGTAACGTTACGCTCAATTCAGACCAATCACAAGCGCTTCTAAGCTAATGACGTAACCGGGGCAGTACGTGTTTCTGTTTAATTCTCTGAAGGCGCGCTTCATGCTAAAATCGCCATTGTTTAAATTTTGAGCTACTGGTGAGTAAATAAATGTAACCCATAGGGCCAATAAACACATAGTTACTTATTTCTATCAAAATTATATCGTTTTTCTATTTAATGCAACGATCCCATTAACGCGAACTGTAATTTGCTTTACTGTTGAGCCTGTTGGCAAGAGTCAACATACTAAGTTGATATGGAGGAAATGCTGTAGTTAATTCTTCATTGTACAAGGCTGTCAAAATTTGCTTGTTTGTAAGGGGCAAATCTATAAGTGTAGGAGTTATAGAAAAATGGACCACAGAATCAGCCATGGATATTTGTGTTGTTTAGATATCGCACACAACTTGTTTCGTCCTGGTGTGACTCATCAGTATGATCTCTCCCTACATAATAAAAGCGTGCAATATAACTTGCGTTTGTTTCAGATATGAATAAAAACTTATTATTACAGTAATTATGTGAAAGCAATGAGTGGTACTGGACATTTCGAACAACTAATCGTCTGCAAATACTCCACCAGGCATTAAATTCGAAGTACATATGCTATATTTTAACTTCTAAACAAAACCCTGCTAGTAAGCAGGTAATACTTATACACATTGTGAGTGTTCCAAAATCACGATAAGAGATGGGATAGCATAATTCACCGACTGGTGGGATATTTGCCCGAGAAGTAGTTGTTCGGACGGTACTGTACCTTTCAAACGTTAACTCGGTTATTTGTAAAATTGTAAACAGTCATTAACACGCTCTTGAGGTACTTTGAGGAGAAATAAAAGAATTATACTTGAGGTTCGAACTAAACCAACAGGTGTACCGAATTGTGGGAAATCGAATGTATTACAGCTGAAAGCATTATGGCAGGTAGAGTAAACCTATATTACAGTACGTGGTTGGTTTACATTACCAAATTACCCTAAATCTCAACTAACTGATAGTAAACGACCACGTGCAATTAACTAATTCCTGAATTGCGAGTGGGATTCGCAGTTCAACGACAGTAGACGCAGCTCTAAATGTGTAATTCCATTACTGCAATGAACCATTACAATAGTCAATAGTGGACAGATTGCGGCAAGCTTTACGATTCATGACGCTCATAATTTTCACTTCCTTTATCGTAAAGAGCAACCAACTCCTGCAACAATTTTTCAATTTAAAAAATGTTGCGAAATCTGCTCCAAATTGCTGCATTTCTAAGTAAGCAGAGTAAGATTAGATTTAATCAATTTACGTGGGTACAAAAGCGTTTTAATTCAAACTGTAGGCGTTTGAAAGATTTTCGGAAAAGTAGCAACAAAATTTTAGTTACAATAACAATGTGTTTGTTCCAATATTATTTTATGCTAAACTGGGTAAGTTTCTGGTCCGGTACAAAATCAATACCTAATTTAGAAGATTTATTCTACTTGATCTACTTTATACATACTGTTATTTCAGTTGCGAAAATTAATGAAGAGTAACAAACAGATTATAATTAAAACAAAATATTGATAATACGCTATACAATTTATTCTTAAACGCACATTAATTTAGAAGCAAAAAATAACATTCAAATGTATACTAACCTCCAAACTGAAGAGTAAAACTTCTTCAATATTTTCTGAACGCAATAGAAATTAGACACAGATATGCGCATTTGTCAATAGGGAAGTAATTAGGGTTGCAGGAATTAAATCGTTTTTCTGCGTAGTTTCTTAATTGGTTGGTATCAATAAAACTTTTTGTTTGAATCTTAATTGTGTTTCTAGACGGTGAAGGTAAGTTTAATTCGGATAAAAATAATGTTGTATCAATAGACTAATCACATGTCCAGTGCAATTAGGTTTTGACTCGGACAAAATTTTTAACAAGCTGAAAATTTCTGGAAATTTTCAGAACAATGCCCTTATTGACATCCGAAAGTTCCCAAAAAGTCCGAGTTGGGGAAAAGTCGCAATCGTGAAGAAACAGCCGCCATCTTGAATTTTTCGGGTTTTGACTATATCCGTTGAACTAATCGCCCTATACTTGGGCCGCCCAACTGACGGAGTGATCACCCTGCAAGCATGAGCTCTAGATGGGACCACTATCAATTTAGGACGACCGAACCGCAGTGATGCGCTTTCTTTAGACCCAACGAAGTCGCATCACTCCAATTCGGTAGTCATAAATTAATATTGGCCCCGCTAGAGCACGTCCTTGCAGGGTGATCACTCCGTCTGTTGGGCGGCCATTCAAGTGTCAAATTAACTGGTTTCGACTGTGGAATTAAGGAAATATAAATTAAATGCATTATAGGCGTTTCTAGAGTACTTTTATTTGATTTATTAACACGAATATCGAAAAAAGAGGTTAAATTGCAATCTTGAGACCCTTCGTTACATGTTATCTCAAAAAAGGTTAATTATGATTTTAACTGAAAATAACATTCATTTACAAATTTTTCCAAATTCAGAAGGAGTCATGGCTTCTTCTATCTTTACCATTTGCTGCAGGTAAACATGAGCATATTTGGCGTAATTGAAATGTCCTCCCGTGTGCAAGTAAGGAATCATGCGCCGCACGCAATTGTTGGAAGAGTGCGCTCCTAAAGCAAGTTATGAATAAATTTAGACTATCTGAATTCTCGGAGTGCTTAAAATCTTTAATTGACGTTACTTGAGTCGTAGCTTTCAGTAATTAAGTACTTCAGAAGGATACCGAGGACCATGGATTCCGAGATATCCGGGGCAACATGAAGGTGAAGGTCCCAGTCCCCGGAACGTTCAGCTCTTATGAAAAGACCCATGATGGTGACAATTTTGAAGTATTCAGTCCATAAATTCGCTGTTCGGTCTAATGTTGCTACTTCCTCCAATTTCGCAGAAACCCGTCTGGTGGCGTCTTCGAGGCATTTATTTGTTGCAGCTGCTTTCAAGAGTTTTCTCCAAGAAATAACATCTCGTGAGCTGTTTGCATTTCTTCAGTCAAAGTTCTGTCTTCATTTACTTCATCGACGAGAAAAATGACCAGAGCAAGTTGGGTCAATAAATGGGCTCTGATTGCTCGGGCATAGGTGTGTCCGGAATTCTTCGCATAAATTGTCTCCCATAGATCTTCTAAACCACTCCCTGCCATTATATATCCTACGGCTCTCATACAGGACATCAAGAGGTGGAAACCTCCCAGCCGTAAAATGATTTTCGATAAGGGACTATTTTTTTCTGCCGAAAGGACGATGTCCAACGCTTTTGCATAGAGAGGTTGGTCAAAGGTGACTAGACAGTACTGGTTCTTCGCTTTGGAGGCGTTGAGTTGACAAAGGGTAATGGAATAACCGAAGACTTCTCAGCAAAACCCTGGTTGATGTGTCCAGTGGTTGCCGCATCCATAAATCCACTTCAACCTGGGCCTGGCTTTTCATTGACGTGGTAGTTGATGAGCCAAAGTGTATCGACGAGACGGGCAGATGCAGCACTTTCAGGTTTGGGAATGGCTAAGCTGACGTCTTCCACTACGAGAGATGTCCCTGATTTTAAAGGTCGCTGAAACGGTATTACTGGCAGCAGTCCTCGAGGTTGCAAGTCACCATCTTCTGATAATCGTGATGACCGAGGTATAGGAGCACTCGCGTTGGCGCTCTTTCCTGAGGTGATGTACTTAATTCCACCCATGGCGTGAAAAGTCCTGTGTCCGTCAAGCGTATTCACATTGTTGTCAGCATTATCGAATGCGAACTGCACGTACGCGGTTGTCTACAACCGGAGGTGAATTTTCAGCCACCTATGCCTCAAAATTGTTCGGTTTCTTGTATGTAGCACACGCACTCCACATCCAAAAGTAGCTTTGAGCCAAACCTCCTGTGCAGATGGACTCCTAGGCCGAGCTGCAACGGCGAGATGAACGAGCTTGGTCGGGTGGTGGCAATAATTATTGCATGAACGATATTGATTGCCTTCATCTTAGTAAATGTGTCGTCGTGGAATGGTTTTCTTGTCTTTACAATAGTCCGTATCATGGTTTGTAAAGTGTCTGGTACCAAATCTTCCCTTCCGGATGCAATATCTTCAGAGGTAGGATACACGGAGCAGTCGTATGCACGGGATCTAATGTCCCGTCGAATTATATTGGATGCAGTCTCGACTATGCGCATCCTTTCCTCTTCAGGGTTGCACTTTTTGGAGCTATACCAACTCGCAGTCAAAATCTTAGCTGCTGTATCTGTAAAGCGAAGAACGCTGGACCTGCCAACTTGTTCAGCAATGACGATTTGGTTTCCGTATTTACTTTGCAGCTTCCTTTTTAAATGTTTCTCGCTGTACGGCTCTTCTTCTGGGGAATTAAATAAAATTGCTCTAGAAACGCCCATAACTCATTTAATTTATATTTCGTTAATTCCGCAGTCGAAACCGGTTAATGATGACCTCGCTAGGGAGCTTAGTTCAAAAGATGTAGCCAAAACCCGAAAAATTCAAGATGGTGGCGGTTTTTTCAAGGTGGCTGCTTTTCGCCAACTCGGACTGTTTGAGAACTTTCGGATATTAATTAGGGCATTGTTCTGAATATTACAAGAAATTTTCAGCTTGTTAAAAATTTTGTCCGGGTCAGACGCCATTTTTGTCTAATTGCACTGCACTAATGGGGATATTTTACATATTAGTTGTTTCCTTGCAAATTGCTATATCCTGCACTGAAATATTTCAAGTAGTTTCCAGTGCGTCATAATTAATTATTATATTAATTAATTATTAATTAAATAAGTATGTCGTTTTGTCTGTAGAAGTTTTGCAAATTGGAAAATATTTTTAATTAACTTTTTTATTATTGGGTGGACAAAAATAAAAATAATTCATCATATTTTTTAACCTACTTTCAAATTCAAATGCAGCCAAAATTCGCGCCATTTTCGTATAGTTGTGACGTGATAACGTTATAATTTATATTTCTGACATTTCACATGTATAGCTTTCATTTCTTGCAATTACTTTTTTATGAATCAGAGTTTACGTGAAATACGCTGAATCAGCGATACCAGCGTAATCATGGGAAATATGTGGGGCTGTTAGGTTATTCTATCATGTATAGGGTAATAAACATTTCATTCATTAGCCAACTCGTGGTTTATTGCAATGAAAGATAAATAAATGAAATGAAAAGTAGTATAATTACGATAACTTGTCTTTGAAGGTAAAAATATGCCAGACTGGTAAGTACTTCGTTGTGACACTTATACCTACATTATTGTAAATCCATAGTGAAATTAATGTGATGAAGTGGACATAGTAAGTCGACCTTTGGAAAGTTAATTTATGAGATAGGTACCGCTTCAATGCTTGGCATGTTATATTAACAGTCGGTCTCAATTCACCACCACATTATTTAGAACACTTAGTCACTTGACAGTTGCGAAATCTGCCTCACCGTGTTCAGTCATTTTGCAGAATGATAGGCAGCTGCTGAATATCAGTCAATCAAAAATTTTCGATATAGCTATGTAATTTAGAAATTTGGCAACTACCCCTATTTCTACTCGAGAAAATTACTATAGTTTCAAATTATATACCACTTCTTAGTACTTAATACGAAAATAACTTGACGCACGAATATTTATGTTATATTGATTTCCCTGTTGAATGCCGCATACATCATCCATAATCAAAACGTATCGTGAATACCAAATTCAAACGTCGTTTAATGTTTGGTTAACAAGACTAAATTTTGCTACACGTCTTTCATCTGACACTAACACGCAACGATAACATCAATTCTCCTTTAATAGTCGATGAACCTTAGGACTCAGGAAATTTACAACACATTTGGAGAAGTCGCGGTGCAGTTGCGGTGAAACAAATGGTATAATCGATTTCTTTAAGTACTTTGTGTTTGTCTGTTGAACCCATAAAAGGTACGCCATTCGTCGGCATAAACCGAATAATGTTAGCAGACTCTGAGCTAAACTAATAAATGTAAAGCAAATCGAATTTTATTGTTCGCAAAGCTCAAAACATTTCTTAACAAAGTTTTTGGCGTCATTAAATTAATTCATCAGATGAGAGATTATGTCAAATTTTTCATTTTCCTTTTCCGGCGCTGCTTCACAAAAATTACTTTCTTCCTGTAAATATTCTGTACTCACCCAAATCAAATGATTATGGTCTTACTCGGAGAACAGCAAAATTGTGACTTACCTGTAAGAGATAAAATGGCAATTAGTCACATAAATAAAGCATCGAACACAATTTTAAGTTTTCTTCCTACTAGTCACATTTGTTACGACAGTTCAAACGATAAGCTCCAAAGAAAATCTCAAACTTACTTTATCTTTCGCGACTTCACTTATACTTTCCAAAACTTCCTAGCATTTATAAACCTACTCACTCATTATTTATTTGTTATCGTTAGCGCACCAGAATGTGATAAATGAAGTTAGAAAAGTATTATTAATAGATATGTATTCATAAAGTTCTATGGGACAATTTTAGAATTCTTGAATCATTCCAAATATAGACTTACCTACCAAATTATTAGTACGAAAAATCTTTCTAAAAGAAAATAAAAGAAAATATTTTTGTAATTCAGAATGAGGCGATTCGGAATTAAGTTGATGGTGTATGTTGGGCAGCCTAACCAAACTATCGATAAAATGGGGTTTAAGGAAACTTCCCCCTACAGTGGTGGCGCAGACAGAAGTTGTAGAATGAATCTTAAGACCACTTCTTTATTGTATATACCAAATTCAATAAAAAGAGTTCAAATAAATTTATACAACTTGATTAAGTACATTTATTACATTTTCATATACCATGTGTAACATGGTACACCCCCCTTTTTTTCTTTGTTTCTGAAAATACATTTTTGTAACTTGGCACATCGTATGTACTGAGTAAACGTCAAGTTTTGATACAAAAAGGAAATTTTCACACTTCCGGTTTCAGCGGAAGTGGTACCAATATTTGATTTTCAAATGGGTCAACCTGTATACTGTTGAATTTTTGAACTCTACATAATGTTCTGAATGCAATGGTACCACATAAGCGACTTTTTTAAAATCAAATTTTAATTTTGTCATTTAAGCGTGCCATGACTGTTCCAATTTATTCTAATAGACCCGGTAATGCCGTAGAAAACGGAATTGCGTCGGAAATGCTAAATAATGTGATTCGTGCTTAACAAACTTCTCCAAATGATTTCTCGGGCAAAACTCATTTTTTTCAAATGTGACCATATTGGTACCAAGGTACTATTCAAGGCTCCTATTAATAAGGAATCTTCTGATATGACCAGTTTGCATCTAGGATAAGAACAACTGAAATTACAGCCCATCGAAAATTAAAAATAGGTATAGGTAGGTACCTATTTTGTTTTCATCAAATGCTAAGAAGAACTTGCAAGGGGGCTTTGAAAATTTGAAAATAAATTAAACATGGTACCAGAAAATTATGTAGATTCCAAAAATTTCATAATATACAGCCTGTCCCATTTGAAAATCAAAAGTTGGCACCACTTCCGCCGAAACCGGAAGTGTGAAAATATCCTTGTTTATGCCAAAACTTGACGTTTGCTCAGTACACACTATGTGCCAAGTTGCAAAAACTTATCTTCAAAAATAAAGAAAAAAGGGGGATGTACCATGCTCCTATTACACCCGGTATAATATCAGAAGGGTTTATATTCTCCCGTCAAAATTTTTCGATTGTAAGGAGACGCTGCCCAGCAAATTTACGAGTGACATTGCATAGAAATTAGGAGACGTCAGTTGAGTAATTTTTCAACGTCACTAACAAAACTGGGCACCTGGAATCGATAAATTTTGGCCGGTAAAAACTAAAATCGAGTGAAATTGGCCATGACAAATAGATACACGAAAGAGACCACAAAACTCAATCATATACTTATTAAGTGAGAAATATGCAATTGGATTTTTTATTAACAGTGCCAGATGTTGACTTCTTTTATAAATGAATTGAGTTGCTAAGCAGCAGCCTGGTAACCAAGAACTTTAAAAATTCCCTGATAAAATTTCTACCACGTACTATTTTCGCTAGAATACTCCAATATATTAAGAAATGGTTTAAAATTCGAAGAGAGAAATAGTCAAATAAATTAATTAAACCTATTAGGTAAGCTAGGTATTTAAGTAGGCACCAGGTAATAATAATTTCATTCATTTAGTTAAAAGTTGATACGATCTTTTATGTTAAAGCTCTGCAATATGATTAACCTTTTCCACATGTCACTTTCTCCTATTAGAGAATCTGCTCACAGAATTCATATTGTTATGTTGAAAGTAAACTTTTATGTTTTGTTCAAACACTCTTGTGCAAAGAAGCTTTTACTGTCATTGGCGCCTCAGGATTATTGTGTATATTTTATAAAGTAAAACGTAAATTGAGATAGTATTTTCCTCTCGTACATGAGCCCCTATAACTTAATATAACAGAGCAACTTTCATATTTTAGAGATTCAGGGTTGGCAGACAGCAAATAAATCAAAAATTCTAGGTTGTGTTTCGGAGCAAATTTTTATTTGTGCAAGAAAATGGATGTAGAAAAAACGCAAAGGAGATGTCTTGCTGTCTTTTGAGTTTTGACACACGCCTTCTCAGAGCATGTTATCTGAGATAAAGAAATAAAACTGCTGAAAGTAATAAACCCCGTAGGTACAAAGAAAGAAATATTCATTTTGCTCATAAAATTATTCATTGGTACACATAGAAATTACACGGTTTTTGATTTAGAGCAATTTAAAAATTTATTTCTATACTACGAGTACAAGACCATGAAATAAATTCCAAAAATTTACCCGTGACATAGAAAGCCTTGATTTAAATATTTGTCACCAATGTCACTTAATAGACTGTTTTAGAATGGCCTGATTTTGACAGGGCGCCATTTTCTGTTGGAGGGGTGAGCATGGATAAACAACATTACACACGTGAGTGTTACCAAAATTTGAACAGATTTGGTGCCAAACAAAGTGGTGATGTTTAGAGTTCATGTAATTTAACTCAAAATAACGAAACAACGTTTGCAATAGTGCAACCAGTCATATCATTTTAAGAATTTTCATTCAATTCTCGGCGTAAAGCGACTAAGTTTAAGTTACGCCCCTTTTTTGGTGCCAAATGGTAACACAAACATCTGCTTTGTTATTCATCCTCTTCTTCCCTCCAATAAGCTTTAAAACAAACAAATGTGTGCCCTCCAGCTGTCAATTGTGTGACGTCATTCTAAAATGATCAATAGAGTCCATTAGTTAGGAGGTTATGTTACTCATTTCCCGCTCTATCCTACTTCAAAATTCTTATCATGGAGCTTTTACGGGACTTTGATTTTAAACACTGATTATTTAAAGACTGTGAAATTCATATCTCAGACTTGTGGCTTTTCAATAGACAGCGTTTAAACCATTTTACATGAAGAATTAGGTCTCAAAAGGTGGCTGCACGATGGGTACCGAAAATAGTGACGCCAAAACAAAAGCTCATTCAACAGGTCACTTCAGAGATGAACTTGGACACCATAAACGGAGATCCTGAAAATTTCCAGGCAAGATTGTACTGATCATCCTCGGCCTTGACTTCAGCTGATCTGTTACTCCGCACGAAAAATGGGAAACTACAGAAAATTCCAAACTGAAATGTTATGGAAATAGCAGAAAATAAATATCATCAGAATTATTAATAAGACAGAGAAAACGGTTGAAAAAAATAAATTGTGTTTCTCTTCTTACTGAATCAAACAACCCTCTAAAAGCATGTAATAATATTATTGTTATGCAGAACATATTTCCAATAAAATATTCTTCTCTTTCCTCTTACACGTTTCACGTACGCTACTTCAACGCAGATAATACGTAGATAATACGTAGATAATACGTAGGCAGCGTAAATAGGAGCAGAAATAAATTTAGATCGACATTTATGTACGACAAGATACGTTTTTATTCTCATAGGCAGTGTCACTCTATAAAAGCACTATGACATGCTTTCTAGAGTAACATTTTTATTGTTTTGGATTACACTGATTTTCTTTTATTAGCCACTGAATTAATTTAACATATTTAAATCTAATGCCAAAAAGTACCGTAAATTTCAGCATCATTATTTCCTGTAAAATTTATACAGTGAGTTTCCAATCTAAATATAATTTGAATATATCAGACCTCGTGGTTATGTCCCCTAAAATTTTTAAATTTACGTGATTAAATTAATTAGAAGTTTTGATGGTTTTCACAGTGAAACAATGGCAACAGGTAGACTTATTACACCCTGGGGAAACCACCAAAGTTAATTCGTAATAAAAAAGTAAAAATTGAATAATTTAGCAAAACTTGATATCCATTAAGCTTTAAATAAAGTGGGGGCTTTGCAACAAAACGGGATTGTCTAGAAATTCTACACTCGCCAGTAAAATACTTCAGCGATTTAGGAAAATTTATTTGTCTACTACCACGATCAGGTCGGGGTCACCAATTTGTAACGAAAGGTTACGCTGCAAAAGTAAGTTGAATTTGATAATTTAATCCGGATGATCTCTGTCGATTTCAACTTGCATTTGATATTTAAACATCATTCAGTCTTCCGTGTTTCGCACAGTAACTTGATATTTAAAGGAATAATGTTTCTAGACTCCTAATTATAGCACATATTACCGGATACGTTTTTTTTCAGAATATATTCTTTAATAATTAAAAAAAACACAAATACACTGAAGCTGAGCCGGCGATAACGGGACTGTTAATTTTCGTTAAAAATTGAAGCTAAATACGTCGTTACTTATATTTAGTTAATCTAAAAATAGTATAGTGGGACTGCACTGTCTGGAAAGCTTTTCCAGCTTGCAAAAACAAATAAGAATTAATTTACGTCGATCAAATATAAACAGAAACGTTCGATTCACCTGATGCTCTGCAGCAGGGAACGATGTTGGTGGATAGTTAGTTCGCTAGCGATGGCGTGTGGGGTAATGAATTCGCAAGTAATGAAGCCATTTCCGGGAATTAGTCGCAATTCTCCGGAGACGGTGTAGCTGCTACGAACCATTTCCACAACGACTTATAACGAGAGCATAAATTCTGACTGATAATAAATTACCAACTTTAGACTGGTAAAATAAAGAATTTATTCCCTTTGAAATTGCTATAACTTTATCCATCTACATCGATCTTTTATTGGAAACTTATCAAGGCACTTCAGGGCGGTAGAGCAGAGACGTTCCAGTTGTGACGTAACAAATGGTGTAAACGTCACAAACGCGAGCATCCGACTGCGACTGGGATATAGTCGAATAAAGGATTGGTGTTAACAGTGAAAGAAGTTCCAGAAAGTTATTGGCGGATGCCCCAGAGAAAGTATGTAAAACTCCAGAGACCACAGCTCCTACACGCATCTGTCAAGCAAGTGACAATATGATGCAGGAAAACACAGTTGCGCACAAAAATAAATTATTGAAAAGGTAGAAAAATATTTTTATAAACCTACAAGAATACTATTACAAGCTCTTTCCCTTTTTTTTTTCTATAATTACTTGTAAAGCTAGAATGGCATCGCGCGTTCCTCTGCTTCGTCTAGATGCGAACTCCATCCTTTGCACAATTCTAATCAAAATTTTTGACTGATTGTTCTAAAACAATCCGCGCCTTTCTTTTTTGGAAAAGCTGCTATGATATTCCTTTTGTAATCTTCTGGAATCTCATCTGTCTGGTATATACGGCAGGGACTCTGAGACCAGGGGGCGGAGGGGGCTTGAGCCCCCCTGGGGTAGCGCAGAGGGGGCTGAGCCCCCCCCCCCACCGCAAAATATATTGGATAGTGGTCAAAGATGCAAAGAAGAGCTGAGTTATTCAACTGTAAACTCTTCAAGCTCTGGGAATATTTTTTTAAATCCTCAGGAAATTAGTAGGTATGTCTAATGTCTAAGTATGTACCTATACAAGGAATAAGATTTTTGTCCGCCCTCACTAAATCAGCGCATTACGCAGAGTCAAGACATATCTATGACACACAATGACTCAGTCGAGAGTTTCCAATTTGGTTTTGTTGTACTGCCACAAAAATAAAACCATTGATATTGATAAAATCCTTTCAGAGTTTGTAAACAAAACCACAAAACGGCAAACTGTATTTGGGACCACCACCAACACGTCCCGAATACAGTTGGACGTTTTGAGGTTTTGATGAGGTTTATTTTTTGTATTTTTGTTCAAGGAATATGTACTGATGTGCAATATTGCTATTGGTTTATTTTCTGTTGTGTTCATGTTTATTTTATGAAAAATTTTATTCATATTATTAATGGTGCTATTACTGTTATTATTATTATTTTTATTACTTTCTACCTCGCTTTCTATTTTGAGCCCCTCCTGCTTTAAAAATAGTTCTGCAGTCCCTCATATACGGCTAACTAGTTTAAATAAGCGCTCTCTTACTTCTTGACCTGTAATAATTTATAACCTCAAAACCTAGTAAGTTTTTCTACTTTATTAATTGCTTTTTGACTACTATTTCATTTTTATCTATTATCATTATTATTATTATTATTATTATTATTTGTATTATTAATGTTATTATTATTATTATTATTGCAGACTCCTGATGACTCAATGAATAAATTACGAAAGCTTGGGTGCCGGTACAAAAGTTTTATTTTACTCTGCACTGGCGAATATTCCCATTTATTTTCTGAAATCGTTTCTTTTTTTAGCATATTCTCAACAAAATTATTGCTGAGCACTCATTCCTTTCAAACAAACGTTTGAAACAAATCATGAGGTTTGTACTAGTCCCATTGTAATGCTTGGGGCATTCTTCTTTGGATCTGTTTATGCTGCAAAAGATACGTGCCAGGGTGCTACAAATATTTTCATCTGGATGCCAGGGTTAAGTTAAACTTTAACCTTTCCGCTCAATGTAATGAATTAATTAAATTTTTATAAACAGAAAGCTTGTGCAAGGTAAACATAAATATCCCTGAAACTTCAAGGATAATACACTTTTGTTCACCAAGGGTTGATGTAGGTGAAGTAATAAAAATCACAGTAATTGGTTACCCCTCCTCTATCTGAACTGTTTTATTTTTAGGCATTTGTTATAATGAAACTGCATTACTATAGCAATTTTACGTTCTCACTGTTCGCGATTATTTTCATCTGAAAGAATCTCCTTTCTCATTTTCTCGTTTCCAACTATAATACAAGGTGGCTTATAAATCACCATGAACAAATGAAGACCTCATTCAATATTAGTTTCGTTTTGGAAACCTTACATTTTGCGAGTTAACCTTGTTCTGGAGAGTATCAGGGTGACCCATAAACGTCCACTCGAAGGCGTTCGTGTTAATTGGGACTATCGAGGATTTTAGGCAAAGATTTGCATTAACACCCTTACAAAGTTCAACTGGAGTATAAAGTGAAAGTTCCAATAACATCTCACTTATGCCAACACCATTAGTGTCTTCGAGCCTTAGCAAAAAAGCAGGAAAAGCAATAATACAATACCACAAGAACTGTTACGAACGGTCATGGGAAGTGAAATAACAAAAACTCATCTTTGTAAGGGAAAAATGGATGACATTTGAAAAATGATAATAGATTCCAACATAATTGCACATTGTCAACTTTCTATAACAACTATACTTTATATACCGTGTGACAAACTTCCATGTGTACATGGGGAAATAACATGGGCAATTACATTTTTGGGGATTCCTGCTCCTCATGTGTAGTTACAGTGGTGGTAAAGGTAGCAATCGAAAGATTATTTTTTCCTGCGTATGAGGATATCAAAAACTCTACAACTTTCCAGTTTATTAAAGCATTAAAAGCAAAAATTACATTAATAATTTTCTAACTAAAACACAGAAATTTATCAGATTATCCATGACAACTTAATTTATTCTAATCACGGACGTCTTTGATTTTTATGGATTTTCTGAACTGTCAACATTTAAAAATGAACAAAAATATTTATTCAGTTCAAGAAAAGGTTTTCATTGTGAAAATATTTTACGGCGGCAATAGTTTGCGCGTAGTCCTTGAATTATTTTCTGTAAAATTCAATAACGGTCCTATTCCTTCGGTATAACAACAAATAATTTAGTAAGAAATTTGAAGGCTGGGAATCTTTCATGGAAAGAAGTAAATTTTTACTAATACATAAACTTGTTTTTTTTATTTAGATAATTCTCATTCACATTATTATTGTCATTACCTATAATTGACAATTAATTGATTACTGGTATGGATGTTTCGTTGGCGAATGCTGGTCCTTAGTTTAGGGTAAATTGTAGGTATCGCCTAACTTATTAAAAAGTTTTTGGGAAAATGTTAAAGCAGTAAAATGAAATAATAAAAATTAAATTACTTTAATTTTACTGCAATTATGAATTTTGTAATCTGGCAATTTAATACTTATTTATTTCATATCTAGGTAAGGACAAAAACTTATTAATATACAATGAAATTAAAGTAACATAAAAAAAGAAAAATAACTATAACAAATATTCAAATAAACGCCCAATCTGTATCAGACAGTATCCCAGCCTATTATAGAAAGAATTTCTCACATTCGCAAGTAGCCGATCGTTTATTAAGTTGCATTCCGCAAAAATAGCATTCCTTAAAGAATCAATATTTGGGTGACGAGTTTTATAAATCTTATTTTTAAATGACCCCACAAGAAAAAGTCACACGGTGCCAAATCGGAAGATCTAGCTGGCCAGTTTATAGCACCACCTCGACCAATTTCCCTGTATTTCAAATGGTCCTATATTGCGATTATTAAAAATGCCTGCCCAAATATTGATTTTTTGAGGGTATTGCGTTGTAGTGGCTAGATTTATTCTGGGATTTTCCTGGGCCCAATGCCTAACGTTTTGTGAATTTGGCTCTTGATTTAAAGTGAAGGTACACTCATCGGTAAAACAAATTGATGAGAGGAAGCTGCGATCCCGATTAGCCCGTTCTTGCATTTTTTCACAGAAAGTTTGCCTTGATTCTTCGTCAAAAGGAAGTAACTCTTGGTGACATTGGAATTTAAAGGGATGATATTTGTTTTTTTTAATATGTTACGGACAGTTTCTCTTGAAACATTACATTCTAGGGCAATAGACCTTAAACTAGATGTTGGACTAGCAGTTATCAGTCCTATTACCATTTCCTCTACCTCAACATTTAGATTTCTTGGAAAAAAATAAATGATAAGATTAATTTTAGTTTTGTTTCACTCCACGTTATCACTTGTAAAATTTCTCATAATCCCAGTAAAATTTAAGTTAGCGAACAATAAGGAATTAGCAACTAGGTAATAATAATAAGCGAATCAGAATTATCTAAATAAAAACCAAGTAAATTTATTAGTAAAAAATACCTTCTTTCAATGAAAGATTCCCAGTATCTTCAAATTTCTTAACTAAATTTTTTATTGTTGTTACCGAAGGAATAGGACTGTTATTGAATTTTACAGAAAATAAGTCACGGACTACCCGCAGACTATTGCCGCCTTAAAATGTTTTCACGATGAAAACCTTTTCTTCAACTGAATAAATATTTTTGTTCATTTTGAAACCCAAATTTTAAATTGTCGATAAAAATAATGTTGACAGTTCAGACGAATTAGAAATTAGAATCGAGGGAGTCTTTGATTAGAATAAATTAAATTGTCATAGGTAATCTGATGAATATCCGTTTTATAGTTTGAAAATTATTAGTGTAATTTTTGCTTTTAATGCTTTAATAAATTGGAAAATTGCAGAGTTTTTGATATCCTCATATGCAGAAAAAAATAGTCTTTCGATTGCTACCTTTACCACCACTGTAACTACACATGGGGAGCAGGAATCCCCAAAAATGTAATTGCCCATGTTATTTCCCCATGAACACATGGAAGTTTGTCACACGGTATATAATATAAATATAATAAATAAACGGTAAGTGCATAATTACCGGAGCCGCCGATACTACCCAATTAGTTTAAATTGGTTGAAAATGTGAAATGTCAGTTTTCTCATTAGACCCGTAAAGTCAATGACTTTATGCGATCTTATTATTTTGGCGTTCATGTCACGTGCCTTGTTTTTCTCGTTATATTTTGTGCATATTAAAAATAGTATTTCCGTAAAATTGCCTGAAAATTCTCCATAGAAGAACGCGTAGGCAGTTGCGAAGTGTTGCAAGGGAAGCAAATCGAAAATAAATTGGTTCATTTTATGTAGGTACTATACTTCTGTAAAAGCAAAGAATCTCGTTATAAAAGTTGATGCGAAAATTTCACCTTAAAAATAATCTTGGACTTTAAATAAAAGAGAGTCTGATTCAATTTATTTTGACACTGCGCAATTAACAGTCCAATGACAAAGGAAATTAATTCCTTCAAGGTTCTAAACGAATTGAGGCTGTTAGTTTTCTGATGCGCTGTTTCTGCCTATCCAGATTCCATTTAACTTTGAAATATGCCTACGGGGTGCAATATGTTAACAGGAAGGTTTTAATCAAATACCGGATTTAAGCGGCCTTGGCTCCAACGAAACTTTCAAAAAGATATTCGCCTTAAAAACAGCAAATTAAGCCTGGAAATATCTTTCATCAATATATTTCCGGTTAATCGTAACATCAGAAATTGTATCGTTTATACCAACCTAATGAAACAAGTTTGCTTCATTGTTAGTATAAATAATATTTTCTATGTATTTATAGGAACGTACTATACACAGTGTCCCAATTTAGAGAGTCATAAGTCGGGGCAACTTGATGGTTAATATTGCAAATGCAAAGATTGTTAAATGGGGATAGTATCAAGATCCTGTGACTACTTCAAATCTACAAGCAAATTTTAAAATTCTTTTTTGGTTTCTAATATAACTGAAGAAAACCGAAAGTTGACATTTTCATCTTTATCGATATTTTTTTATTATTCATTTTACATCTCTCGGACTTGGTCATTTTAAGGACACTTACTGAAGATTCGTTTAATGGTCTTATCAGTCTTTTTCGGATACGACCACTAACTTTTGTTTTTCTTATGAACACCAATAGTTTTGTTTGCATTTTTGAATAGAGCTCTTTATTATATTTTCAACAACATATTGCAACCCGCCAAAATTTCCAATTTTTCAAAAATCAATTGGAACAAAATAAAAACTTATTTTCAAGCAAAACAATGTTGTGGTTCATTAATATAAATTGCGTTTTTTTGTTTTATTCTTTTGTAAAAAATAAAAATTGTTTACAAGATTGTAGCACATCGTTGAAAAGGTAATAGAAACTCCTACTGAAAAGTACAAATAGAACAACTGACGTCCATAAGAAAAACAAAAGTTAGTAGTCTTATTTCGGAAATAAAAATTGATAGGAAAAAATTGATAAGACCACCAAACGTACTTTAACAATGTTTAAGTTCCAACAATGTAAAATAAATAACAAAAAGAATATCGATAAAAACGAAAACACATAATTTTTGTTTTTTTCGGATATATCAAAAATCGAAAAATTTGTTCAAAATTTGAATGTAGATTTGGGGTGGTCTTGAAATTGTGAGAAGGTAGGGTTGTTTTCTATATTCTGGTTAGTATAGATACTTCCGAGAGTGCTGACATTGTCACATACCTACATATATGTGTAGGTATGTGGTAAAGTTTAAATTTCTTTTGCAAAGAAAAATGATACGATTATGAAATAAAATTCCCATAGGTTTCTCAGTCCTATTTACCCACTTCCGACAACGGTTATTATAAAATATGTACTGCTAGATGAGTTGGAAAGTTCAGGTCCAATTTATTCAAGTGGGCCTTGTATTCTTTGCACCAGTATTCTATTTCTCCTGTCTCATATTTTGCAGAATTGCGAGAAAGGCAACATAATAACATTTCTAAATAACTTATGCGAAGAGCGGCGAATAAATCCCCAAGAGGCGAACCAATTTCATGTTTTGCTACTGCTGACAAATGATCTCCAATGTTTTTCATTGTTAAAGTTGCGCTGGTTATTTTCGGATTGTAATAAAATGTTTTCCTAAACAATGATGACACGAATTACTGTAATACTCGAATTGTGTAAATCGTCGATAGTCCGACACAAAGGAATAATGTACTTTAGGAATGAAAACAAATTCACAGCTTTTGTGTGATATATCAAATATGAATAATTGCTGCGAATTCTGTATTCGAATCGATGCTTTTATTGCGATTGCACTCTTTCGAACCACGTATACACGTGCGCGTGTGATGTGCCTCTATTATACTGGCATTCACTTCTACATGAATTGTTTTATTTCGGTAAATCCGCCACGCTGTTCATTTAACAGATTTGCATGCATATACATAGATTTATAAACTAATACTTTTATGAAATATTTATTTGCCTGTGTTGTAAATTAACCCGGGCTTATGAAAATATAATATTCTCATTAAGAACAAATTTCTACAGGAAGAACAGAATTTTCTTCTAGGAAAGAAGTTTAAATAATGCAGAATTACGTGGGAAACCGTGAATAAAAAGATATAGTGGGGGAAGCGCTAATATATACTTAATATATATGTTACGGTTAAAGTACTTACGTGGCTAGTGTATAAACTAGCTGGATGGTATATAAAGTAACCAAGCGGCTGGTTATTTTAGTAGAAATTCATCTTTCCACTAGAATAACTGCGAATCTTAGATAGTTCATATACTATCCAGCCAGTTTATAAACTAGCCAAGAATGATGGCTAAAGTATAAACCACAAAGAAAGTAAATAAAACAACCATTGTTCTTAGTTAGTTTGTAAACTATCCATAACTATTTGGATAAAGTGTGGATAAAGGTTTTCAGCAACTTCTCTGGCTGTTTTCGTTTTTAGTGCCCTCAACCTAACGTACTTAGTTAGGTGGTCTTGGTACACGAAAATAAACTTGTAGTCACCATCCGGCCTAGTTTGAAAGTCGATTAAATCGACTTGGCAGCGAGAATTAAGATGGTTTGAAACAAGTGGTTGAACAACAATTCCTTTTTTTGTTTTGTTTCTTTTGAGCTGACAGTTTTCACATGTTTCAATAAACAAACTTACTATTTCTTGCGTTATGTTGTACTACTTTTCATTTAATAATTTAGTTGTTGCCTGACGTCCCCCGTGCCCAGTTCCCCGGTGGGCAATTTTAATGGCATCGTAATATTCACCTAAACGTAAAATAATCCTTCCAGATCTTTTATGTATAATTACATATGATGATTCAATTTTCTGCAATTCGTAGGTATTGATTAAGTAATAATCACTTTTGTTACTTATTCTTTTTATTCGTAGTAAAAGTTCATTATATTCATTTTCATTCATTAACTTTGAATTTGCTGCTTTTTTCCCGTGTAGTTTGGATATTAAGTCTTCAAACTGTCGTTGCTGATTCATTTTTAATATTGAGGTATTAACTGACTTGGTATTATGCTACACCACACCACACAACAAAGCACTGCCACAAAACTGCACATAAACATAACCTCACTTTTTCTATTAAATTAACAAGAAAAAATTCTGCTTAGTTTATATACTAACCAACGAATTAGCTATTTTGTATTACTAGAACTGAAGTTCACACTTTATCCAAATAGTTATGGATAGTTTACAAACTATCTAAGAACAATGGTTGTTTTATTTACTTTCCTTGTGGTTTATACTTTAGCCATCATTCTTGGCTAGTTTATAAACTGGCTGGATAGTATATGAACTATCTAAAATTCGCAGTTATTATAGTGGAAGAATGAATTTCTACTAAAATAACCAGCCGTTTGGTTACTTTATATACCATCCAGCTAGTTTATACACTAGCCACGTAAGTACTTTAACCGTAACATATACATACTTAGTATTAATAATGATCATAGATGCAAATGGTACTACCTAAATAATTAGCCCAAGTAAACCACCGCTTGATATGCTCTGTTTTCGGTACGTGCACAAAGTTCAGTTGCTGCATAAGGTACATTGTTAAAAAAACAAAAATACCAATATTGACAGTCTCAAAGTGGGGGAATAAACAATACCAACTAATATTTTCAATATGTCAGTAACATTTTTAACGATAAACTTGTAAATGTATAAATTAGACTTTAAACTGGGCATCGCAGTCAAATTAATGCAACAGGAGGTCACGCTCGCGAAAAATGTGAACAATGTGAGCGTGACCTCCTGTTGTTACATTAAGAGTCCGGCAAACCCCTTTAAAATGAACCCGAAAACTGACTTCGTAGTGCTATGCTCATTTCTAAACGGTGAAAATTGAAGTGTTGAATTTTTGACAGTTTATAAACGAAACTTTATTTTATGTTTCCATTGAAAGAAAATTTAAAAATTATATCTTAGAAAGTGTCAGTTCACTCATGAAATTGACCAACTTCGCGCGTGCATAGCGCCAAGAGATTTACAGTTTTCGAAAAATTGTTTCAATGGCGACATAAAGTATACCTTCTTCTACCATAATCAGGCTTTCGTGTTGCTAAATTTACTAGGATGAAGGTGTAATCATGGTAGAGCGAGAGCGCTGCAAACGCAAAATATGGCTTGGTATGTGCTGCCGCCTCGTAGCGACTGAGCGTAAACTCAGAGCGCCGTTGTCTCATTTACTAGGTACCGAACGCGCGGGCTTTGAATGTGCGTTGTTCCTGTGTCCATAAACGTGTTTAGCGCGACGGTGTTGCAACACAGCTGATAGTTTGCTCCGATTTCTAACGGATTCCTCACCGACCCAATGCCCCGCAGGTGTAACTTTTGATCTGCTTTGCCGGACTCTTAATTTGATTGCGATGCCCAGTTTAAAATATAATTAATAACATTTTTATGCATATTTACGAATTGAAAATATTTTTTTAATTTTGGTATGGCGAAAACATCGTACCTTTTTCGTTCGTCTTTAATGATAAAAGTAACTCAAGATCATTTTTCATTTGTCGATATGGTATGGTATTAAATAAGTTTACGAACGACGAACGAAAATAATAATGAGGAAAATGTTTTATTACAAGTATTAAGTATTAATGGAGAGCGCAACAGCGCAGGAGAACTTTCCGCAACCATTCACGTCATCTTCCAAATTATTGGAAAAATAATGCACCCGCCAATTTTCGAAATCTTTGAACTTCCGAAAAATTTTCTAATTTTCCGTAGCCAGCTGCTGTTATGGCGTTCTCGTTTTAGTATTTCGGGGGGGGGGGGGGGTGACCCCTCTAACCCCCCCCCTGGGTACTGCCCTGATGAAAACTGAAGATAATTTAACGACTATGAAGAATGAAGTTCATGGTTTTAATTCATTTTGAGGGTAAAGTGTATTAAAATAAAGGAGGTTATATTGAGAAATATTCCCTTAATTTAAGAGATTGCGCTAGTGTATCTCCAATTTAATGGCCCGTGTATAATGTCGGTTACCAGCACCTTGAATAAGGAAACATTTATAGATTAAAGAAATACGCATTTAGTACAATATATTCCACTACGCTACAAAGCTTGGCCTCAGAAAGCAAGATAGAATTTACTAGAACTAGATAACGATTGACGTAGAGAACGTATTTCGAATGCTCGATTGTTGTTTCTCAGGTTATTATGAGAAGGTCACAAGATAACCAACAATCGTGAAAGATGGCATGTAGAATGTAATCAGAATAATTTATTATTACCCATTAAATAGGTCACAAACAATAATGAACAACCATTTATTAGTACATCTAATTATTTACTTATAATTTATCAGTCAAATAACTGAATAAACTTGTGATTAAATTTGTAATTTTAGTTAAATTTTTTGTTGGTGAAATTTAAACGACTATACTCAACTAAACAACTAATATTGATTGGACGAATTACACTGCACTTTTTTTGTAAATATGAATATAGTTTTTGCTTCATTTTGGAGTCGAAAATAGGGACTATAATACCGGTTTACCGGCTTATCTGTAAATCGGCCAGAAATACTTTTCAAAAGTTACTGGCAAACCGATAACTTTTGATAAAAAACATAGGGAGTTTTGTTAAAATTTATTTTTATATTATGGATTTTAGAAAAAAATGGGAAATTTTTGGGACAATTTAAACAAAAATAAAATTACCGTTGCCACTAAATGATTGATATTAAATATTGAATAAGCGGTGTCTTATCGTCATAAATAAATGGTACACTGCTCTATTGTAAAAGTAATAAATTAATAATAAGAAGATAAAGACATTCTTAGAAAACTAAAATGCTAAAGTCAAATTTTTCAATGTTTCGTGCACTTTTAGAAATTGCGCTGGCGGTATTAACACACTGTTTATGATAATATGGGATAACTAACCATCACAAGTTGGCCTGTGTAACAGTTTCGATCTCCAAGGAAACCGCGATTGACAATTTTACTGCCAAATTTAGGAAATCAATGAAAATATCTTAAAACTATTGATAATAGGTAAAGCAAACTTTGAGGAGAACTGATCTTATACATTCAAAGATATAATAATATATAGCGCATTCTATTTAAAAATAGGGTTTAAATGCATGTTTTTGTTATTTATCGAAATTTTATGCTAAATGAGAAAAACCGGTAAGTGTCGGTAAACCAGTAATCTTTTAAATAATTGCGGATGATTTCAAAATTTAAAATAAATTTGTAGTCCCTGGTATAGTATAGTCGCAAGATGTCCTTTCCAGTGAATATTTCCTATGACTAAATGTTTCCATGTGCTCCGTTTTCGGTCAGCGCATATTATTCGGGGGTCCAATTCTCTTGTAAACATAATAACTTTAGATGGAGAATTAATACAGATGGCTAACTTGACTACTTAAACCACTTTTTCCTGAAGTAGCAGATACCACCGCGTATTGGCGCTATAAGCAATTAGGCGATTTTTAGTGGACACACTACCAAAAACTATTAGACGAACTACCAAGACCATATCAACATTAAACAATAATTATTGCTTTAAATTGCAGTAGTATTAGTCAAATAATACAAAAATATTTTTATGAATATTTATTACTTTAGGACATATAAACAGAAATTTAAGCTTTTAGCAAGTGCAGCGCCATATGGCGGTGGGATCCACAACTGGTAAATAAATTTGTGTAGTGATAAAAAAGGCGAAACCGACATTAGTACTCTTTATAAATAATGGATTTAATGATTATCGACAACTTCTAGGTACTACAATATTCTTTTTGATTGTATAAATTTTTTTAGGCAATTTTTTTAGAAAATTCTTTAGATTTCGTAAAAATTCTACTTAGAAATGATACAAAAGAGGCAGAAGTAAATAAAAGCCCGCCCTTCTCTATTGTAATCACAAGTACATACATAACTTTACATTCCAGAACTTCTAAACACGAGTTTTCCGTGAGAAAATGCTTTTTCCACAAATTGACTTAACAGTTTCGAGCTGTGTTGGCGTTGTTTTTAACCGTGTTTTATGTTCCATTTAATATTACAGTGTAATTCTGCCCCCTATACTTTACGTCATAAAATGGCTTTTTTTAATGCCAGCAGCGCACATTTCGGATTTTTCCGCTAGTGGGTCATTGCCATTTGACTGGCTATATTGGCTTCACTCTTATGAATAAATGGTACTTAGATATTTATTATCGCATCGTAAAGTTTCTCCATGCCGGCTATAGATTCGTTCACCTAACATTAGGTAGATACTAAATTATTACTTTAAGGCGACTGTTGATGCTCTAGTTAGGTATATGAAAAATCTTACTAATATGCAACGGTTGGGTATAGAATTTAATACAGAATTTCCGACGGAAGTCATAAATATATTAATCAGAGGTTTCTTAATTTAAAGAAAAATGAAAGTTTTGAATAGCAGTTACAAATAATCAATAACGGCTACAAACTAAAAGTATTGTATCAAGAAAATGTAGAAGTAGACGAATATAATATAAAATAGCAAATGGCTTTTACAGAAACTAAATATAGCATTTCAGCCACTTGGCAATTTTTATAGTCAGACACTAAAAAACTTTGTCTGCGAATGGCAGAAAACAATAATAATCATAAGTATAATTTAAAAACTAGTAAACAGTCGCCTAAACTACTTTGTTTACACTTTATTTGAGAATTTATTTTAAATGCCCCTGATATATTATTTTAGAAGGAAAAGACTTTCTTAATCTTCTTCTCCCAACAAAAAATTGAATTTTTGGGAATTATAAACTTTTCCTTAATCATAGGATAAATTAAAAGACTGCACAATATCAAAAAAATATTTGGAAAAATACTAATTTGAGGACTATAGTTATAGTGTGCGTAACCAAAGATTAATAAATTAAAAAGTATGTGACCTCAAATAGGGCAGTTGTTGGTGTGATGCAGCAAATTACGCCTGACACCTGACTGTCTACAAAAGAAATGTTAGGCTCAGCAAGAGATTTTGCTTTTAACGTATTTAACGTATTTTTTCTTCTTGTTTATTTCGTACCACAATATCTTAAAAGTTACGCCATTTTTAGGCAAGTTTTTCTTCTTGGCTTTAGCAAATTACAACATTTGTGTAATTCTCGTTTCTCAAACTTTATCTGTTACAGGCCCAGCAAAATTGTAAAGATACTTGACTTTCAACTCCACCGTCCACCGTCAGCATTCGCGGATGCAGACTTCCTATTACTTTTGGTCCCGAGCAATATCAGGCTCCCAACTCAACCTAGCCCAAAATGAACTCCGTCGAACATAGCGAAAATCTCCAAATTCTGGCAACGAAATCACGGACTTCTTGGTTACTAAAAATCGACCGGTATCCCGGAAATGAATTCGCTGTTTGCGAATGATATTCATCAAAGTCATATTTTCCAAGACCGAGTCGAAAAGATTGACGAGACCACAGAAAAGAATCTTTCAACCGTCAACGATCGAAACTTGTAAAAATTCACAGGAAAATTGAAGTACCATAGTGTATTGTTAGTACTGCATCGTGGAGTTTTATTTGATGTCCCTATTAATCATGTGTATACCTCAGTCGCCCAGTCTACAAGTAAACAAAGATTAATATGAATAACGAAGCCGGAACGGTCGTCTCTACTTGTCTGAGAGAAGACGTCGATAGAAAGGCGTAGAAACGATAGTCAGATCAATAAAAATATATGGTTCAAAAGCTCAGCAATCAATAGGATAGGGAGTGTTAGAAATTCCGAACAAGTTAATCTGGATCACGGTACTCTGAGCCACATTGGTGGCTATTCTTATTCACAACGCTGCTGGTTGTCAGTGGACCGTGTTTGTAGCCGATCGCGGTAATAATCCTGCAATTATTTTCGTCTAGTCGACAGTTTACATTCCAAGCAATGCTCAAGTTATTTTTTCCCGATAATCGCTTTAGTGTTCTCTAGTGTATTATTTTCGTCCATGCCAGACAAAAAAATACTGCTTTTTTAATTCCTATTTTTCTTTTTCCGGAAATTTTATGGGTATTTCCTGCACACACAGAAAGATTCAATGAGCTGTGCTAATCTAGTGGGCTTTTCAATCTTCTACATCTAGTTTAAAATAACTTTCCGGTAAAATGCTATTACTTAGCAAAATTTGCAATAGGTAGGTAAGTAGACTGGTGTGAATACGACCCAGCAAACCCAGACTACCGTTGCATTCTTAACGCGACAACGTTTAACATAACACGAAAATGTCGGTTAAATGAGAAAACACTCTAAACATTCAGACTGTGATATCTCCGAGCGTAGGACGAATTTTATGGTGTTTGCTTTTAGTTTATCTACCCAAACTGTAATGCTACTTAAACTCGGTGATGCGATCGAAGTCGTAAAATTTTACGAATCCTTTGCGTACGAATTGTAATGTTGATTCTGCGCTTGGCACAAAACGATTATATGTTTCTCCGTACTTATATGTGTTCCTATCTTATACTGAAAAAGTTTTAAGTCTTTTTATACTGGCAAAGTTAATTGTGTCTTTCGCGAAGTTACTCTTTGAGATGAATGATCGGATATGAATTTATGGGGTTAGGAAAATAGCGAATGACTTAGCAAGTTTCGCCTGTTTTCGTATTTTTGTATTTTTCTCTTTTATGTTCTTACAAATAATAGTGAATGGATGGGTGAATTTAGCTCGCCCACTAAAGACATTTCATTTTCGTTTGAAGTAGAAAGGTTCCGCAGCATAGTAAATATACAATCACGTAATTGTCCATTACACCGCTTACTGGTAATGTATGTAGGTCCAATACAAAGCAATTGAACCTCATACTTGGTTCAATCTTCGCGCACTAGTCGTGATCAACATTTTAGATTTCAACGTCGGCGTCGTAGTTTATTCAAAAGGAACTCGTTTAATCTGTCTTAATTTTACACTACGTACTTTTTGTTACGTTCATTCATACTAAAGCATTCATAACTATTTTCAGACAGTTTTCAGTTCCAATTGTTGCATTTCTTGTAAACTTTGAAAAATCATCTTTACTTTAGATCTAGTGTTTGGTAGACGAACAATAGCCACTAATTATGGGAAACATATAAAGAAGAAAATAGCGAAAATGCAAGAATGTTATGTAAAAAACATCACCTGAGTGCAGTCTTCCCGATTTTTATACCTATCTCCGACTCCAGTATGTCCCGAACTATTCCTTCGTATCTCAGAAGATGTCCTACCATCCTATCTCTCATATTTTTTATTGCCTTCCATACCTTTCGCTTTTCCCCAACTCTTTCTAATATCTCCCGATTGCTAACCTTATCTATCCATGATATCTTCATCATGCGTCAGTAACACCACATTTCAAACGCTTCTATTATTTTTTCGATCCACTTCTCCTATTGTCCAAGTTTCGCAACCGTACAAAGCCGTACCCCATACATACGTCTTTAAGGTCCGGTTTTTCAAAGAAACCAACACCAGATTAAGTCTGACACCGGCTTCGTTGCTATGATACAACCAATCAGAAAGCCGGTATCATATATCAACGAAGCCAATGTCATACTTAATCCGGTGTTGGTTTATTTGAAATACCGGACCTAAGAGTATCTTCCGAGTTTCTACATTACCGGTTCCCGAGCATAACAGTAGTTGTTTCTTTTTGTCAAATGCAACTCGACCCTGCGCCATTCTTTATTTTATAGCTTTAGTGCTCCTACCATCTCGAGTTATTTGACTTCCCAAATGGCAAAAAACTGCAACTTCCTCTTCTCTTTTCCAATTAATATTTTATTTTTAGTCTTATTCTCACGTCCCCTAAGTACATACCAAAATTTTTGTTTTCTTTTTATTGATTTTCATGCCGTAACCCTATGTTCAGAGCTATTCCTAATTCTACTTTGCTGGATGCTAACACTGCTATATCATCCACGAATCCGAGCATGTTAATTATAGTTTGACCCTGTACATGTGTACATTAATCCCGGAGGCTGTTCTGCACATATCAATATTAATCGCATCTTCGATATATAAGTTGAAAACTAGAGGTCACAACGCACATTGAGAGCAGGGGGGAAGAAAGAATTTCCATACTCAAAGAATGCGATATCTCTGAATTGCTTGAACTAATATTGATGAATTTGGTTTCGCTAGAAAGAGAATTAATAGCCTAAGATAAATCTGTATTTACGCTTAAATTTTACTTCACTTAGAAACTGTCAGAACTTATGAATTTTATAAATTTTCTTAAAAATTGTAAATGGAATGATACACTTTTTATACCGTGGTATAACATATTAGCCATAAAGTAAAGAATGCCGAAAACTGGAAGTTGCTATATTTTTCCAAACAGAAGTTATAACCAAAATATGGTTGAATCATAGGATATAGGTACCCAATTTTCCAAAAAAGTCTTAAATTGAATGGTACATTTTTATAACATGTTATTTCATTTAAAATGAAGAACTGAATGCCGCAAATCGAAAATTGGTTTCTTTTTACCAACGGAAGTTATGGTCAAAAAGATGGTGTTAAGCGTATCCAAGAGCTAGATATAAGAAAAGTAAAGAACAGTTTGCTATGAGAAATATCTCGTCAAACAGAATTATGGCTTTATTAGGGTACATCAGGGAATCGACTTCGAATTTACGGAATTATTTCCTGCATTTTATAGAAAATATGCCACTGTATTTAATATTCTTGAGAAAATTTGGCAAATTCATAAGTTTTAAAACAACTGCATCTGACGGCTTCCATGTAAAATAAAATCTAAGCGTAAATGCAGGATTCCATTATGCGCGATAAAGTCGCTTGAAAATGAGGCCAAATTCATTAAAATTGGCTCTAGCAATCCGAAGATATCGTATTTATTGAGTAAGGGAATTCTTTCCTCCGCTACCCCTTATTTGGAAATCTACATTATTATTAACCAAATTTTAAAAGTATTATGAGAAGATTTTGAAAAATCCAAGGGATGACTACCTTTCCATTTGAATTTTCGAAGAATCAAATAATGCAGACCTAGTCTTTAGTAAACTCCATTTAGACTTTATTAAAGTGTAGCTTGTGAGGACTGTCTTCAGCAGCTTAACGTTTTGTGTTTCTCTGCTTACTCTTTCAAATTATAAGAGTGTGCAATAATACATCTTGTCTCATTTCTTCCCCTTTAGCACTATAAGGAACTTCCGGGACTAATTCAGCTAAAAGTTAACAACTGCACCTCATTGTGGTGTTAATAAATTACAGTAACGAATGGCGTGACAGATATACTTATAGAAATATCACAATATAATTACAATATAATTATAATTACAATATAATTACAATATAATTACAATTACAATTACAATTACAATTACAATTACAATATAATTACAATGACTGATTGTGCAACAACTTGATAATTATCTATTCATTTTTAGATAGAAATGTTAAATTTTAACTTACTGGACAAAAAAATATAAGTCTTGCATTATGGAAATGTCAAACAGTAAAAATTGTTTAATAGTAACAGTCCCGACCAACTTTCGCTTTTATAGTCGAAGCATAACTTTATCTTTCCTGCAGGATAATAAACCGCACTTCTTTCAAATTTTGACTAACTTTAATTGCTAATATAAGTTACTATCAAGCTCATTTTCTGTCATAAAAACAGATAAAGCGATTCAGTTAACATTGATACCGACCCTAAACGGACTGAAAATTAGCTGCTAGACTTTTATTGCCAAGTTTCACTGGTAACTAGACATAACATCATTTAGTACCGGCTTTTAATGCGATCGTATATTTGTGTATGTGTAGGTTGCACAACAGCTGAAATGAAACATGTAGTTGCAATGCATTCTTCGACGGCGCCTCCGCCATGCTATCGATTGCGTTATACTCTTACCGAAAAATACATAAACCGCACACCTACAATTTATTCGTGTTTTACATATCTCAAAGCATAATACCAGATCAAAATAGGATTACTTCCTTAAATTGAGTAACTGATTTATATTTCAATATTTTATTCAGTGTATAATATGAGGTGATTACAGTAAGAATGTTTGCAGTCTTTTCTTATAACGTTCCAACATGGAGAGGGTCATGTCGGTCTGAACAACTTGTTTTTCTATCTTCTAACAATCAATCACAATCACTTGGTGGGCGGTTGTTCTGAGCACTGAGCGACGGCCAGCCGACGATTTCCCCACACTAAACTGGTATATTTAAAGGTTCTTATCTTTCTTACATGTTATAAGACGTCTCATTCGTGATGCTTCTAGTGTTCCTATAAGCTTTCTGTTTTCACTTACATACGAGGCACGTTCAGAAAGTATAAAAGGAAATAATTTTAAAGCATGGGGAACTAAAAATAAGTACCAGTCTTTCACATAAAATTTTTTCCCTAAAGTGCATAATAAAGGCGCAAAACTCAGTCGTGGTACTATTGGGATACCATGTATATTATGCAATGTGCAAAATTTAATTTGGCACACCGTTGCCATACCGGTTATTGTAAAACATAGAACAACGCTTAAAAGGGAAGAAATGGGGCATTCTTCATACTACTATACGATTTGTCAAATCTTATCCAGTCTGAATATAGATTTTGAAATATTCCGAGAAAAACTGAAATATATAATGCACTTTTTTATTTTTATTAATAATATTCTTCATTAGAGTTATAGAGTTATTTCCTACTTCTCATGCTGGGCACCATGTAAATTCCTTTAGCTTTCTATATTAGGTACTTGTTTAAAAAACACCGTTAATGTTGATATGGTAAGAAAACAGTTAATTTCTAATTTTACTGAAGTCCTAAAGTCGCTTTTTAGAATAAATTGAATAGCCTGCTATAAGCTCATAAAGATTTTCAAAATAAAGTAGCAATGAGGAAAGTGTCAGTGGTTTACCTCACATTCTGTCAGTTCTGCAAAACACTAGAGTTTCCCTGATTTTGATAAACAATTGCTGTTCTGTTCTCCGCCAACAAAAACTTTTCTTAATCCAACAAACATGTTACAATTTCAATAATTGCTTCAAATCCATGTGGCAGTGTTAAATTTTTGCCCAGGGTTTGCTACATCTATTGTTAAGTTAGAGTATGTCTATTTATACATATATAGTGAAATTATTTCTCAAATGATCCTTGTAATTCGAGAAACGCCTTGAGGTATTAAGATAGAGATGGGATTTCTAATTAATTATTTATTTGTAGTAGCTTCGAATCTCTGGAGATAGCACTTGTATATTGTTTTGTAGTTTACAGGCAAATTCAGGGAGATTATGTCGGATTAAAGAGATTTAAATGATAAAGCAGTCATTCGTGATTATTATTAGAGACGCAGATATCAGGGTTTCACCAATTACGGTTTAATTGCATAATATTTCCCATATTCTTAGCCTTTCTCAGCACGGTAACAAATACTAGGATACCTAACTTAATAACTGATGTCAGGATTTACATGCAAAAAAACCAAAATAGTTGACAACGTCTAAGTGTCCCATACACGCTAAAACATGCTCGGCTTCGAGCCTCTCAGAACTAAGCATATTCGTCGGTCTCCATACACGTACGAACTGAACTTGGCCAACGTCATTTGACAGGTATACGGTATACCTCATATCGAAACGACTATGATGATGATTGTGGGTGATTTTTAGACGACCCTGTAATAGAAATTAGAGAGCGGAGTCGTATCTGGAGGAAGAAATGGCTTCAAGAACGCAATAAATTTAGTCATACGGACCTTTTTAAAAAGATAGTTGTTAGCAAGCTTCAGGATTCTTAAAACTATGAATTTACGAATGAAGGAATAATATTTTCAAGAACTCCTGCAACTTGTCTCTGACAAAATTTAAAGACAAAATTATAACCAAAGGCTGATATGCTTGCCAAATTTGTTATACAGGTACCGACGTGATTAAAATGTGGTAGAAAATGATCTTTATGAAACTAAAAATAGGGTTCAAAAACCAATAACGACCTTAACCAGTAATTTCTTCGTCTTATTCTACCTACTTGCTGCCACCTCTGTAAAAGCATACCTACTCAAGATCATCTGTTTCTATTTTATATGAACGTAGTGTGTAGAACTAATGATTAAAACAGAACTGACCACAATTAATAGCTCAGAACCACAATAACGGACGCTTTTGAAGTTTCTAACCTCAACGTGTCAGCTGTTTTCAATGTCTACATATTTTCTACATTGCATAAATTCTCTACACCAGATTTATTTTCTACGCATTATATACCTACGCGACAACGCAACGTAGACAATAATTATACTTCGTGTATCTTCCCAACACTGACTTTTTTCTACTAGCTCCCTATCTTGGTTGCACAAGTGAATACGGCAACGTTTGGTTATGCAACCAATCCTGTACCTAGATTATTCAATAATTCTTCTTCAACTGAAGGAGGGAAACCGGAAACGGTAGATGAAAACGCAACAAACGCAATGAGTATGAAATAATTGGAGGCGTGATAATAGGGAAAAAGAAATATTGGACACCAGCATATGCGGATGATGTAGTGCTCTTGGCAAAGGAAGAGAAAGAACTAAAGGAGATGCTGAGAAGAATGGAAAGATATTTGGAGAGGAAAGAGTTAATAGTGAACACATAGAAGACCAAGATTATGAGATTCAGGAAAGGGGGGGGGAGATAGAAGTAGCATAGAGAAGTGGGAGTGGAAGGGGGAAGAGTTGAAGGAGGTGGGGGAATTTAAATATCTAGGATTCATCTTACAAAATAATGGGGGCCAAGAGAAGCACATGAGAGAGAGAGAGTAAGAAAGGCAACAATAGCAATGACGCAGGTATGGGGAATAGGGAAGAGAAATTTTGGGGGCGGGGCGACTGGAAAAGAAGAGTAAAGTTGTTTGACGCATTAGTGAGCAGCGTAGCCATGTATGAAGCGGAAATTTGGAGGTGGGAAGAGAGAGAGAAGATAGAGGGGATCCAGGAAAAGTACATAAGGTGGACACTGGGCCTAGACTGGGTAACGCCAGGGTACATGGTAAGAGACGAAACACACAGAGAAAAACTATGAACTAGGGCAGGAAAGAGAGCCATGAAATATGAGGAAAAGTTAGGAGGTGGGGGCGGCAATGAGTTAGCCAGGCAGTGTTGGGAAGAGGTACGGAAGGGAGGAAGAGAAAAATCGAAATGGGAGGAGAACCGAGAGAAATTTTATCAGGAGCGAGGATATGCAGCAAAAGAAGTGGAGAACTTGAGAACGACAGGATGGAACATGATGAGGGAGGTAGAGGAGAGAGACAGACAAATACAAGTGCAGGATAAAGAAGAGAAGATAAGACAGTCAAGATACAACAGCAAATATAAAGAAATAAGGGCAGCGGGACTACCGAGATATCTACGAAGTAGGGGAAGGGAAGAGAAGATAATAAGGGTGGCAAGGTTTAGACTGGGAAATGAGATGAGAGGGGGGAGGTATTGGGAAAGCGAAAACAGAAGAATGTGTAGGGTATTTGGGGCGGAGGAGGAGACAGGGAACATGTGTTAGAGAGATGCTTGTGGAGAGAGAACACAGAACAAGTCGGGGTGGGGATGATACTGGAAGAAATTGGAAGAGGGGAGAAGTGGATGGAATTGATTCAGAGGGAAAGAAAAGAGAGGGAGGGTTAATTGTACTTAAATGGGAATTAGATAGGTGGAAGTTAATTGTGAAAAGGAGTTTATTTATGTATTATTTTGTTTGTCCCATTCATTTATTTGTTTATTTGGTGAGTTGTAATCCCAAATGGGAAACAATAAAACCATTATCTATATCTATCTAATTGGAGGCGTCTAGCAAATGATTTTTGACAATAACGTTAAATAAAAAAGCAGTAAATTTCAGTGACTTATATTAGCAGGAGACACCCACTTGCAACGAAACCAAAAAACCCACCATAAAATTATTATCTACAATTCTGTGAAGGACCACCTTTTTGGACTTTGGATCCTTTAGGGTGATTCGTTCAAAACGAAAATCAATTTCCGCGAAATAAAACACGTATTCCTTTTGATTGATATCTAATAATTTCGTGTGATCGGATACTAACCGAAGCACGCATAAAAAGCGCGATTCCGCTAATTCATATTTTAACTTATGATTAATATGTATAAAACATTTCTACATTTCCTTTTCCAAGAACTGTCACCAGCAACACGCAAACCTGTTTGAGAACCTTGCAGTAAAGGTTGGGTCTTCCACGTTTCCACGCGCGCACAAATAAATCATCAGACTAATGTAATTAATTCGCGTAAGCTCGGCTTTTTCCGTTAATTATTTATCACTTATGTATCACTTGTATTGGAAAGCCAGTGTAAGGAATTCAAGTTTTATAGCACATTTTCTTTATTACTTGGCGGAATGACTCAAAGGTAAAGATAATACAGCGTCGAAGTATACACTCCATACGTCGCGTCGCTCTATCTACACTCTGGGAGGGCATGATAGACGTGCTCATAATTTTCTCTCATGGCGCGGCAAACTCAAATTAAATATTTTTTCTTTCCAAGAACTACACCAAAACCACTAGTTTCGTCTTTTCTGGGATTCCTCAGCCTTTTCATACTTGTAGAACGAAGCTAATTTATTCTTAAACCAACTTGCTAGGGTTAGATATCAACAAGAGTTTGTTAATTACTTCGGAAATTATCGAGATATGATCGCACTAAGGTGTCTCAGATAGGACGAAACCAACGATCTGCAGTTTCTGTGTAAATTATAAAGGCAGTGACTATTGCTCCGGCCGACGATTACTTTAAATTTTGTTTGAACACGGTCGGACGTGCGCATTACACAATATAAGTAAAATGACGTTTAAGTACTTCGTTATTGGAAAGCACGGCCAACAGTCTCGGTGGGTGTTCGGGTATCGTACAAACCTGCAGTGTTGGTCTCCCAGGGCTAGGAGAGTTGTGCTCCCGTACAGGTTTCATTTATTTTACTGGTCTCTACATCATCTTTTTTTACAAAAAATTCATGTGTCTGGTGCGAGGACAGCTAAATGGCCTGTTTCAAAATTGCGTTATCTCAGCTTTAGTTTTTTTACACTTCCAAAACGCAAAATGTGTTGACATTCCGTAATGCGCATGCCCGACCGTGTTCGAACAAAATTTAAAGTAATCGTCGGTCGGAACAGTAGTCACTCCCAATTATAAAACGAAAAGATATTTTAATTTGATTTCATCTTTGTGAACCGTGCTCACTTCATATAGGCACATTTTGAATATTTCATTACCACTGTGTGAATAAGCATTTTGTGAAGTCTCGTAGTACAAAAAAATCTGAATCCAGTCTCTGGAATCATTATCGTGGTTATTACGCATACTGCAAGAAGTCTAAACTTCTAAATGACATTGTCATAATATCGGCTATAACCATAAAGGTTGATTCAATTAAAATTTGTTTCAACTGATTTCAAAATAAATTTCCCATTGAAGCTGCCTTAATTTTCAATGCGATTGTTGACATTCTTTTAGTATCACTCCCTATAAAAGCCAGTTTAGAGAGTCCAATTACTGACTTGGGATTTTGTTTACCGTTTGATTGATGAAAATTCACGGAAGCTGAAGCAAATTAGTCAGTGAACGATGGCGCGTGTGGGATCAAACAAATAATAATTTAGGGTTATATTTAGAATTTATTCAGTTAATTAATGCGGCGCACACAAAGGGGTATTTTAGGAAAATGTGAAAAAGGTCAGAAAATGTGACACCCGAAAATTATTAAAACAAGTGTCGCATGCAGACCGCCGCTGTTGCATTCTCAAATTTGCTATTTAACAGAGTGTGCAAAAGCTTCGTGAAATATTAAAAAACCCGACGGAAAAGAGTATTTTGTTGTTAGATGGTTGAAATGAATCATTAACTGACGTGTTTCTTTAACAGAGGGGAGCAACTAATTATACCGTACATTGCATTTACTTAATTTGTTATATTTTTAGAGCATTTTCATCACGTAGTAATATGGGTCAAAATTTTAATTCCTCCTACGCATTCTGTTCTAATTATTGGTCCCCCAATGTACGCAAATAATTAATTGAGATAGCTGAGTTTAATTAAGGTTCATTATAACTGAATAAAATACAGTTCAAATATTTACAATGGATACTTAAATATTTAAATATGCAAATTAAATAGACATATCAAACAATGCGCCTAGTGGAAAAGAATAAGAGAAAAACGGGAGGATGAAGGATGGGCGAAATAAACACAAGTAAAGTGTTTGTGATAAATAGAAGGAGTGATTAAATTCTTGACCAAGGAAGATGATCATATTACTGAAGTAGCTAAAAGGTTGAAAGTAGTCTATCGGGAAGCTTTCCCATCAGAATCCATCGTCCGCCAATGGACAAATTAGTTTAAGTGTGGCAGAGATAACCTCAAAACCGACGCAAATAATAGAGGACCACAACGGCACATAATTTTTGAAGTGGTGGCCAAAGTGAAGTTAGTTATAAACGATAATCGAATTACTGACAAAATGGCAGTCAAGACTGTAGATGTTGAACAGAAATCAATATTACATGACATTTTTCATACGAATATTGACTCAATCCGATGGGCGTCTAGAATGTTGACAAATTTGGACAAATAGGATAGAGCAAATAACTGTCATTAAGTTTGGCCCGTGCCAATGCAGATTCTGCAACATTTTTGAGAGAACTGGCACTATGAACGAAAGTTGCGTCTATCACTACGAAGTGCAAAACGAAACGGTCGGCAAGTAAAGTGATTCTCTCAATTTTTTGGAATTCACAAGTTGTTTTGATTATTAGTTATCTTCACATGGGCCCTCTACCAACACCCTGTCTCTGTGCTAAGGTGTGAAACAGGTGCTTTGTCTAAAAAGTATGACTGGTCTGTGATTCGTATTGCATAAGTAAATGCTTCACTAGAACCCAACCTAGATTTTATGTACAGACATGGTATAAAACAGTGGAATATGAGATGAGATGGGAGAGATTACCTGGTGTACTTAATAGCATCAGGGGTAATCTGCCTTTGGGCTTATATCCTGTATGGACTATTTCGGAATTGAAGGAATGTGATTATGATGATTTGTGGATACATGACTTTCTCCGACCAAGAGGATCAATCAAGGTTAGTTAGAAAATGCATTACAAATTTGATTGTCCTCGAATTGAGGACAGGTGAGGACCCTATGCGCTGGTGCATCCGGCTCGCCACAAATTGGCAATTTGGAGTGGGCTACTTGCCGATATGGTGTTCGTCCCATCGGAAATTGCCAAGGCTCCTCAATGATTGAACGGTTCTGAAAGCACAGGTTGGCATTTGAAACTAGTTCCATCCAGCCCGGAATTACTGGTAAGATCTGATGGCAAAGTCTTCCATTGGAAGAGTGAACCCATCTACGCTGCCACTCCATAACGGTCCAGGACAAATGGGCCTTGAAGAAGGTCCAGCTCTAAGGCGGAGGCGAAATGTATGTATCTTTGACCCTTTCGAACCGAAATGAACGAGTAGAATTCCTGCGATCACACACAAGGTGTCAAATGGTGTAAATCTGCATGCCCTCAAAAGTGTTCTCAGGCATAGCACCGAAACATGCGACAGACGTCGCCTTATTCTTGAGTGCCACAGACGGTGGCCCCAAAGCTCAATCGCATATGACAAGTGGGGTTAACGGCATGAGGGATATTGTTTTGAAGGCCCCGAACATAAACACCTGAAAGGTGTAAAAGATAGCAATGCATCTGCTCGAAATCGAGTCAACATGGCCAACGTACTGGAGCCTATCGTCCAAGTGCATACCAAGGCCGTGCTCTGACTATCTATTTGCCATTCAATCTAACTGTCGGGTTTCATGACAGAGTGTTACGCAAAGGAAGGAACTTGGACTTTCGTTCAGACACACAAGCTTGTTTTCAGATGCCCAGCCCTCAAGTATCCCCAACGCCACACCCAGTCTTAGTCTCAAGGACCGATCGAGTGTCAGCCGCAACATCGTCCCCATAAGCCACCGAGGTGAAGACGTCTGGCATGGGAATGCGGAGCAGATCGTCAACTACCAGGTTAAACAAGGTAGGATACAAAACCGAGTCCTAAGGAGAGTCCTACAGGACACCATGCAGGAGAAGAGAGGTAGCTTTTAACACTTGCACCACAGCGCACCGTCCGAGTGGTGCGATGATCGACGGTCACCACAAATTATCAAATGCTTCTGATACGTGGACAAATATTGCAAGGTTGGCCGTATATATGCACTGAAAATGTGGTAGAATAAATATCCGAAGAGTGGCATGATAATGCTCTTCAACACGGAGCCGAGAACTTCATCTGGGCCGGGCGCTTTTCTCGGTCGAATGGCCTGAGTGGCTAGTATTACGTCGTCTGGGGAGACCATCCAAGCAACAGATGGGTCACCCAATACCCGGCGCAAACCGCCTAGTCTCCGCTTGAGAGAGTTCAGCACAGACTCGATTTTATTCTTCACAGCGGACTTACCATAAATGCTCCGTATGTGGTCCAATCTAATGCAGCCGCCCACTGATCACAAGAACTTCATTTCTGCTGTTTGTATCTCTCCGGTCTCCATCCCTGATGACTTATGTTTCCCTGTCTTAGATTAATGAAGTGATGAAGGCATTGCAATGGTTTTATAAAGTTTTCTTTCCGCATTGTCTGCCTATCGTCCATTTAATTACTCAACACATTTTCGAAAACATTTCCAGTTTGTTGAAATGAAATGAAAGGTCATTGTTTTAGCCTTTATTTTGGAAATTTCACAATTGTATTCTTTGGCCATATATGTTGAGGTGCACAGCTCGCTGCAGACCGTCTTATGAGGATGCAATTACTGCTTGATAATCGGCAAAGAATAAAGTGTAGCTAAATAATGACGACAGACAACATACTTAGTTGCAGTGAAATTTTATCTCTTCAAAAAGCAACGTATTATTAAAGCGTTAAATTTCAAGAAAGAAATTAAGATGTCAATTTCAAGAGAAAGCGTGAAAGAAATATTCGAATTATTTGTCATTGAAAACTTCTAGCTTATTCAGGAATGAAGACGACAATACAAAATTGGAAACAATTAACAATCTACTGGTGCGCCTAAAAGTTTGTTCATAATTTCTATTGTATAAGTTTGCGTGTAAAGTCCAAAGAACTCTTCCAATCAATTGATAATTGATTACACGAAAGTTGGGGTGAGCAACAAGTTAATTAAAACTCCCAACCAGTAGCAGCAATGAGCTAATTGCCAATTACCTATTCAATAAAGCTGAGATGCTATTTTTGAAACGTGCCGTTCAACGAGCTTACAATGCTTTGAGTATATATAGTTGCGGTTACGAGATGTTTACTAAAATGGTCAAATTCCGAAGTCAACTGATGAGTAACATGATATTGCTTTTTGTAATACCTGGGCTTAACTAAATTGTATTTTATTACGAGGAATAGATACAAAAGTTTCTGTGAGAGAGGAAAGCACACGAACAGACTTTCGTAATATAAAAATAAGACAGTTTTTATTTATTTATCGCTATTCAGTTTCTGCCCTAGTAGGCAAGCTTACCAATTTAATCTCTGCATCGCATTCAAATTTACGGGCTTTATCTTCAAATGTTAATAAGATATAAAATTCAATTCTTATGTTTCCACTTTCGGGTGTATTCGTTTCTTACTCCCAAAACGGGTATTACAAAACTAGCCCATAACTTGTATAGCTTCCTCAAAATAATAGTTGCAGCACATCAAAAATAAACAACTTTATTTGGTCTTAGTTAACTTGGTAACTCCTATCCTAGCCACAATTTCGACCTCTTGGAGGTAGGTAGATATTGTATGAGTATACTTAGCTAGTACCTCCATACTTTTCAGTCCTGAGCTAACCTACACATTTCCCTAAAAGTAGAACATCCTACATCCCTCACTATTTAAGAGCAGTAGGCTGGGTCTACCCCTTCCTCTCTTTATTCCTATCTCCGACTTTAGTAAGTCGTGCACTATTCCTTCGTGCCTCAGAAGGAGTCCTACCATCCTATCTCTCCTATTCTTTATTGTCTTCCATACCGTTCGCTTTCCCCAACTCTTTCAAATAACTCCCTATTGCTAACCTTATATATCCACGGTATCTTCATCAAGCGTCTGCAGCACCACATTTCAAGCGCTTCTATTCTATTCCAATCCGTTTCTTCTATTGTCCAAATTTCGCACTCGTACATTGCCGTGCTCCATACATACGCCTTGAAGGGTCTCTTCCGAGTTTCTTTATATCAATTGGAACCGATCTTAATTCCACATATCTCCACGTGAGTTTGCTGTGGTTTTGTAATAAACTGGGTTATATTGTTTTTGCTTTATACGCGTTTGCTATCTTAGAGTATTATTTCTCACCGCAAGATCATAGAATATTGTACTAAAGTGAGTTTTCCCATCACCTAAATAAGTACTGCAAGCTGAGATGATATTAAATAAATCAGGTTTCTCATTTGAGAGAGAAGTTACCTATTCATTTATATGGAACTGAATCTATCGATTTTTGTGCTGTCAGTTTCTTATTTACAGTATAACTTCGAAACTCCCAGCAACTAAATAAGACGAATGTGGAAACTAAATGTGAAATACGACTGCATTTCGAAAGAGTACACCTAAAACCAAATGGAACAAACTTTCTGGATAGAAACGCACATGTGCCCGAGACAAAACGAAGCATCACAAACAAAATGCCATATCGTAAATTCCAGAGATATTCTGCTAGAGAACTCTGGGCCTCGAGCTACTCCTTAACTTCAAAAGACCGCATCATAAACACGAGTACCTTACAGAGCTCCTTGTAAACAGCCCTAGGAACTTTGTCGCATCCCGTGAATATACGAGCAGCATCATGTTGTTAATTTCATTCCGTTAATATCAGAACTTATTGAGCTTATTTTGTCAAGTATACTGACTGTGATTCAGTCACTGCTTCTAACGCCCGTGCAAAGGGTTTCATTTTACAGATTTATCACACATTTAGCTTTAGCAAATTAAGTCAAGCAATCAGGATTAATCTTGTGATTATGTAAGATGGGTATGCTCGTATTTCCCATAAGCAGTTTTCGTGCTACTATAGTCAAAGACAGTAACAACCAAAATCAGTTTATACAGAGACAACAATATTACTTTTTTAATAAGGCTTTAGATTAACTTTACTTACTAACACGGAAAATACTGCTGTTACGTATTAGAAATACTCTGAGATCATTGTTATTAATCTTTTAGGTATAAATATAAGTAATATGCAAAAACACTTTTGTAACAGGCCCAAGACAAAAAAAATGCAAACTTTCCGAAGAAGTATGCAAAAATAAGTATTTTTAAATAATGTAAGGGAAAATAAAAATGTATTCCCAAACTACCAGAAATCAGGTTTGTAAACTCATCAATCACTCCCTGAAATTCACAAACATTATGAATAACTGAAACGTATGTTAAAGTTGGAACGGATGTAAAGGCTAGTGGTTATTAAAAGGGACAATTTAACAAGCGATATTGATTTAGAGGAGAAACCGCACCAAACCACCTGATGCGATTTGCCGATAGGTTGGTAGCGCAGTAGCCAAAATGAACTAGAAGTGCTTACCTTGAGAATCACCCTTGTGTTTCAAATACATCATTATTTTTTTAGAATACCATTTTATTATGATTTAAGTGTCTTACTTGAAATTATTTCGGTAATCCCACTCATGAACAAAAAGAATGGTAAGATGCTATAATATTGTCTCTGTTAAAAGTGGTAAAAAGAGCATAATGTGATATTGTCACTGGGAATATCGTATTTTTGGTAATAATTTTGATAATAAAAGTTACGAATGAAGCCCATGATAGTGCTCATTTGAAAAAGTGGTTATTTGCAAGTGCTTTAAACAATTATTATTTGTCATACAGTGTTAATAGAAAAATTCCCACATTTTTCATTAGTGTCCAGTTGCCCATTGCCAACAATTCCAGACCATACTAACTTGCTTGCTTTACTATACAGATAATAATCTTTTCTGGAAATTATTTACCTTGTGCTCTAGTTAATGAGCTTTTCCAAGTAAATATCTTAGTAACACAACATAAATTTTCATCAAAAAGTGACGAATCAAGTTAGTAGTTACCACGATATATTTTCTGAGTACTGCCACTCAATAATGTTATACGACGGTGGGAACGTACTGCGTTAAACGAATGACTAATTTACAAACGTTCGAAACGGATCTTCAATGTATAGCAAATTAGGGCCCGTCGACAGATGAGAGAAATACTTACCATGAAACCGTACAGGAAATTTAGTTATGCTTGTATGGGGCAATGTCAAGCGTGCTGTTGTAGGGAATTTATACCTATAAGTCTATATTGCTGGATACAAGTACATTTTTATTTTGTTGTGGGACATACTCGTAATATTTTATGAATTGAGGGCAAGAAAAAATACTTAGTTATGCGATTATGACAATAACAACTGTATTAAATCTTTTGCCATTTAAAATCTTATAAATTAATCTTCCAATATTTTCAAAAATTGTCTATAGCTCAACAATTTTAAGTACAAGAAATTTTAGAGGAAAACGCTTTTATAGCCTCATAATAAAACCAACCAAAGAATTCAAAAATGCACTCCTAAATGCGAAAATAGCTGCCTTATAAGCCTTTGAACACTTCAATTTTCTACTATGAAGAACTCTGAGGTATCATCACATTAATCCCAACATCTAGGAGTACTGTACTTTATCTGCAGAAACTCATATAGGAAGTTGCTCTTTTTTAGGCTAGATTAAATAAATGGTTACAGAAAGTAGAACTTGGAACGAACGTTGCTATAGAAACTTACAAATATAAATTAGGCATTTTCTGCGTCACGCCAACCTCGATACACTCTACAAGGGCAATTTTTTGATTGACTACAGGCCATTGGTAATGGTTCATTATTCAATGTGAACCTCCAGAATGAGGAATATACTGAATGGTAATAACTACCGGTATACATAAAGCCAAATTCTAAGTGAAAAAAGTGCGAGTGAGAAACAAATTTGTCTTTATTTACAGAAGTTGAAAAGAAGTCCTGCTGGATTTATCCAATTCCAAATTGGTTAAAAGTTTTTTCGTTTATATAAGTTTATTGGAGATCTTTTGGAAAGACTCCATAAGTAGTATATAAAGTTCTCCCTAGCTTTATAAGTACGTTTGTTCTGTCCGTGACTTCTTCTTAACTTTTGTTTTTCTTTGGGTTGTTGTTCTCATTTCTTATTCTCAAGGTTAATCACACGTGTTTTATCGAGTTAAAGTTGATGGAACTCGCCATTTTCTATGGACTGACATTAGATTTCTGCTTACATCCATTTCTCTTTCCAACTTGCATCATTCTATGCAAGAATTTGGGATCGAAAATTTTGTTCTCATAGTTCTTCAAGTAGTTACCTAAATATATAGTCTTCATTGAATTGGCTCTTCGTGTTACATGAAAATCTACCAATCACGAGAAGCACGATTGCAGTCTTGAATTTTCCCCAAAGTTAAGCGGCGTAGTCATGGTCTTGGTAAATACCAGGTATTCTCGTTTGAAGAAGTCACTAAATTGGAGACATTGGAGGTGGTCGTTTTGAAAGTGTTGGTGTAACAATTCAGCAGTAAGTGCTTCTAAGTAAGTACTATTTACTTGAAATGCCCACTCATGCAGTTTCCGAGGCGATCGTGTCTCCAATAAAAAACTTAATAAGTAAAATATTGATACGAAGTTTGGCCCACAAGCGACGTTCATGTTTATCTGTGCGAGTATGAGTCACGCTGTTTTGCCAACAAGCCGCAACTCTTTATTATAGCGTTGACCTTGTTTTTTATGAGTCTATAAAGGTCAAATTCTGAAACCATTCTATCTCTCGTAGCTTTCCATTACTCGCTCGATTACAAGCAAGAGGCTGGGATGACAGTCAGTAGTTTTCGTTTTCGATATGGGACAAGATGAGAAGAAAGAGCGAGTATACGTGTTAAGTGTTTACAGTACATGCGTATAGTGTATTTAGCGTTCTGGTGACGGTACGTGCATAATTTGTTTTTGCGTTTTAGTGTATACCGGTGCGTTTTTGGACGTGATCACGTGATAAACTACTGTATTGTAAAGTGAATAGAATAATTTTAACTGTTAATTTGTGTATTCGCGGATTGTTTAGGTTAGTTGTTAATTGTTTGCTGGTAGTTGTTTAATTGTTATTGCTTGTTGTTGTTTGTTTGTTGCTTGTATATTTCGCTATTTATTATTAATTTTAAATTTTATGTTGTCAAATCATTTTTAATTGTAAATATTTGTGGTGAATTTAGAAGGAAATGGGCATCTTTGAATTTTTTCGTAAGCTGCTTAGTTTTTGAGTAAAACACCTTTTTGTGATATCGTTCATAATCTGAATTTTCGGTGAAAAGTGAAAAGGAAATAATCAACAATCTATTGTTCTAAAACGACTTGCGATGTCATTTGCCAGTAAAAAATATTATTTTTTAAAGAATAGAGGTCTACAAAGGACAGTCGCCCTAAAAATTTTAATTCAACGGCATTCATGGTTTAGGACCTTTAGGATATAAGCATTCTTTTTCCAGAAACTTCAACACCCTGTATCTTTGTTAATTGTAACTTTTCGTCATATGTTCATAGGAACTTTTCTGCTTATTTTGAGTTCTTCCATAATCTCCTGGAGGTTGGCGTACACGTTCCGAAGCACTCTGTGATAATTACACATTTGTTAAATTACTGGTATCGATTTATGATTCCACCCTGTATGTCGGTTCTAAGGTTCTGATATACCTACATGACTTATTTTTCCTTGGTGGCACCACATTAAAAACAAACATAAACAAGCCTCATTTAAAACTAATTTTTTCTTGAACCATGAACCCCGTTCACACACGAAAAATCTGGCTGTCGATGCCTGTATAACGGTACAACATCAAAAATTATAATTTTAAATATTCTTGTACTATCATTATATCCTTAAAGAAGAACACTGACTGTGTGGTGAACACAACATTTTGTAGTAAAACTTTGTGGGTAGTAAAGTTTATTATTTAAGCTCATAAATAATAATCGTCCTTCTGGAATCTTAAGTGAAACAAATTTATTATGACATAATAATTCTTTATAATACCTACAGACGTTTGTTAAGATGTTACAGAATTTTTCTAGGGTATTGTTAATTGTAGTAGCCTATTTCCTATACCACCGATGATGCAGCCTCACTGCTTTGAAATATGATACAAAATTTTAATCTTATTTCCTCGTACGTATTAAATAATTTATTTTATAGCTTTTTATAACAGGTATAGTTAAGTAGGTTAACGGAAGTATTTATTGTAGACATCATTTCATTAGCTTTGCACTACCAACAATTTTCACTATGGAGTTCCAAAACAGTTTTTCACGATTAAAATGGCTCGCAGCTTTGCGAATGTCCCTTAAGTTAAAAGTCATGTTCCGTTCCATAAAATATTCCCCTCTTTATTTTTAGTCGGCGTATATAAACACATTAGTGACGTCACATTAAAATACAGTCTACTCTTTCGTTTCAGTGCAAGGAAACAAGGAAACATAGAACTGAACATTCAGGTATCTCTCTGTTTAGTGAACAGAACGAAAGAATCAGTAATTCTCTTTGACTTTTGCGGCTGATGGTTTACACTGAAGAAATTTGGCCGAATATAATAAATTTGTCAACAATTTCAGGAATTAACATTACAGGCAATACCATACACAAAAGTTCACCAGTTAGGACGATTTCAAGAGACAGAATTCCAGTAGAATCCAGACAAACCAAGAATGCCTACAAATTGTAATCCAGAAGGACTGCAAAAAATTTTATTAGTGACTTTTAACAGACATCTTAGGAAACCTTAAAAATCAAAATTACCAGACTAAATAATTTACAATTCTTGTTTGATTTGTGCCAGTTTAAATTTTTAATATTTTTATATAAATTTTGTATAAGTATACCGTGTGACAAACTTCCATGTGTACATGGGGAAATAACATGGGCAATTACATTTTTGGGGATTCCTGCTCCCCATGTGTAGTTACAGTGGTGGTAAAGGTAGCAATCGAAAGACTATTTTTTTCTGCTTATGAGGATATCAAAAACTCTGCAATTTTCCAATTTATTAAAGCATTAAAAGCAAAAATTACACTAATAATTTTCACATTAAAACACGGATATTCATCAGATTACCTATGACAATTTAATTTATTCTAATCAAAGACTCCTTTGATTCTAATTTCTAATTCGTCTGAACTGTCAACATTATTTATCGACAATTTAAAATTTGGGTTTCAAAATGAACAAAAATATTTATTCAGTTGAAGAAAAGGTTTTCATTGTGAAAACATTTTACGGCGGCAATAGTCTGCGGGTAGTCCGTGACTTATTTTCTGTAAAATTCAATAACAGTCCTATTCCTTCAGTAACAACAATAAAAAATTGAGTTAAGAAATTTGAAGATACTGAGAATCTTTCATTGAAAGAAGGTAATTTTTACTAATAAATTTACTTGGTTTTTATTTAGATATTCTGATTCGCTTATTATTATTACCTAGTTGCTAATTCCTTATTGTTCGCTAACTTAAATTTTACTGGGATTATGAGAAATTTAACAAGTGATAACGTGGAGTGAAACAAAACTAAAATTAATCTTATCATTTATTTTTTTAGTCGTTCTAAGAAATCTAAATGTTGAGGTAGAGGAAATGGTAATAGGCCTGATAAGTGCTAGTCCAACATCTAGTTTAAGGTCTATTGTCCTAGAATGTAATGTTTCAAGAGAAACTATCCGTAACATATTAAAAAACAAATATCATCCCTTTAAATTCCAATGTCACCAAGAGTTACTTCCTTTTGACGAAGAATCAAGGCAAACTTTCTGTGAAGAAATGCAAGAACGGGCTAATCGGGATCGCAGCTTCCTCTCATCAATTTGTTTTACCGATGAGTGTACCTTCACTTTAAATCAAGAGCCAAATTCACAAAACTTTAGGCATTGGGCCCAGGAAAATCCCAGAATAAATCTGGCCACTACAACGCAATACCCTCAATATTTGGGCAGGCATTTCTAATAATAATCGCATTATAGGACCATTTGAAATACAGGGAAATTTAAATTCAGAAGCTTATTTAGATCTTTTAATTAACCATATTGGCCCTGCATTAGAAGAAGTTGCACATGCGAATCGGGAGGTCTGGTTTCAGCATGACGGATGCCCAGCACATTTTGGAGCACAAGTGAGGGAATTATTAAATGAAATATTTCCAGAGAGCTGGATTGGTCGAGGTGGTGCTATAAACTGGCCAGCTAGATCTCCTGATTTAGCACCGTGTGACTTTTTCTTGTGGGGTCATTTAAAAAATAAGATTTATAAAACTCGTCACCCAAATATTGATTCTTTAAGTAATGCTATTTTTGCGGAATGCAACTTAATAAACGATCGGCAACTTGGGAATGTGAGAAATTCTTTCATAATAGGCTGGGATACTGTCTGATACAGAATGGGGGTTTATTTGAATATTTGTTATAGTTATGTTTCTTTTTTATGTTACTTTAATTTCATTGTATATTAATAAGTTTTTGTCCTTACCTAGATATGAAATAAATAAGTATTAAATTGCCAGATTACAAAATTCATTAGAGCAAAATAAACAAATGTTGCCGCTTGTTAAATTTTTCATAATTGCAGGAAAATTAAAGTAATTTAATTTTTATTATTTCATTTTACTGCTTTAACATTTTCCCAAAAACTTTTTAATAGGTTAGACGACACCTACAATTTACACTAAACTATGGACCAGCATTCACCAACGAAACATCCACACCAGTAATCAATTAATTGTCAACTATAGGTAATGACAATAATAATGTGAATGAGAAATATCTAAATAAAAAAACAAGTTTATGTATTAGTAAAAATTAACTTCTTTTGATGAAACATTCCCAGCCTTCAAATTTCTTACTAAATTATTTGTTGTTATACCGAAGGAACAGGATCGTTATTGAATTTTACAGAAAATATGGCACGGACTACGCCCAAACTATTGCCGCCGTAAAATATTTTCACAATGAAAACCTTTTCTTGAACTAAATAAATATTTTTGTTCATTTTTAAATGTTGACAGTTCAGAAAATCCATAAAAATCAAAGACGTCCGTGATTAGAATAAATTAAGTTGTCATGGATAATCTGATAAATTTCTGTGTTTTAGTTAGAAAATTATTAATGTAATTTTTGCTTTTTAATACTTTAATAAATTGGAAAGTTGTAGAGTTTTTGATATCCTCATACGCAGAAAAAAATAATCTTTGGATTGCTACCTTTACCACCACTGTAACTACACATGGGGAGCAGGAATCCCCAAAAATGTAATTGCCCATGTTATTTCCCCATGTACACATGGAAGTTCGTCACACGGTATAATATATCGACGTTTCGCCCCCGTTCGGGGGCTTTGTCAAGATTTATTGAAAAGAAACGTGTAAACAGATATAAAATATTTGAAAGAAAAAATTTGTCAAATATTTTATATCTGTTTACACGTTTCTTTTCACTAAATCGTGGCAAAGTCCCCCGAACGGGGGCGAAACGTTGATATATTATATCCTTATACAGTTATTTATTGCCAGAAATTCTCAAAATGTATATAAAAATATTAAATAATTTACAATAATAAATTTAAAAAGATTATATTGTTTATGGCTATACATTTATATAGATTCCAAAATATCTAATTGATAACCTTTTTCCAATGTGTACAGTAATTTCTTCAAGAATAGGAAATTTGTGATTATTTTCATAAACACGGTTTGCAAAATTTTAATCGTTATTTATTTTCAATAATTTTCTGATGATTGAGAGAAATTTTCCGAAAATGTTTTAAAGAAACTGTCATATCAGACAGATGGGATTCCGGAAAATTACAAAGAATGGAACATCGTAGTGGCTCTGTCAAAAATAAAATGCGCAACTTCTCAAGCGTGAAAAATTTTAATAGGAATTGTGCAAAGAGAAATGGAGAGAAGAGAGGGAGAAATACTATCGGAAGGCCAAATCGGGTTTAGAATAAAAAATATGGGAAATCGCGAAAACGACAGAAAAAAGGGGAAAGCCCCCATAGAGGATTAGTAAGCCCTAAACTAGAGGCATAAATATAAATAAAAATTAATAGATGTAGTCCTATTATGTTAGACCTTAGACTACCTTTACCAGATAATTACTGAGAATACTGAGAATGTCGGATGTTGTGTTTTCGGGGAAATTTGGAGATGGTTCACTAGGAAAGTTTGCAAACTGAAAACCTTACGACGATGATGAGGCAACTTACACGAAAGTTTACAAGTAGTCAAATTAACGTGAACTTTACCCACATTTCCCTTTTCTGTGCCTAAGAAATTAGGACATAATAACAGAGAACATCATTATTAGAAATTAGGGCCCGTCTAGAGTAAAATCTCACCTTTTCAAACTCGAACTTAACGCCCGAGAGAATCTAGATTACAAACAGAATTGATAATATTATAACTTACGAACCGAGGGTGAAAATTGATAATTGGGTATCGAGTGGAAATTTAATTTATTAAGTTTGCAGTGTTAGAGTTGCTCTTACGCAGCGGTTAAATAAAAATACATCTGTAGGGATTTCTACATGGATTTTACTTCGGCATACCAGTGGATCAATTTTATGCTGTTTTAGCAGCAACTGATGTGGAAATTCCCATAGGCAAGGGTATCAGCTTTCCTCTCCGAAACGGTTATTTAGCATTTTATATTTCTATTTTACTCCACAGCTGAAGAAAATTACCTGTCACTTATTATTATTTTAAAAAAACGTTCACTTGGGAACCATTTTTTACCTAATTCTCAAAAATTGCTAATTTTAGAGGCGTAGAAGTCTATAAACTTCCACGAAAAGAAATTCAACACATAAAACAACCGCGACATCGAAATTTTTTTAATATACCGTATACTCCCGGACAGGGTTACAAAGAGGGAAAAAATTATTTATTTCTATGAAAAAAATCACTCTTCATAAAAAATTCTGCTTGTCCTCGAACTCCCATTGCACATATTATTTTTTATTCAACTGTTCGAGGAAACATTTTATTAAATTTTTACGCGTCTCTCAATATAGAAAATTTTCAATAAAGTTGACACTGCAGTAAAAATTTATTTAATTCAGTACCGTATGGTGCTGGAGAAGGGAATGCTACAGTCTCATAATTACAACATTTTCTGAAAAATTAGTGTTTTCATGTCGGCACGAAAATTAGCTATAGTTATGTTCAAATTTAAAAAATAAACAAAAATATGCTAACGAAGATGAAATTATTTGAAAATTAATAACAAATTTCCGTTGAATGAAAAATTTTGTGCCATGGGAACAAGCAGGGTTTTCCATTTTTTGAGAAGTTAAAAGTTATGATTTTTTGTCCTCTTTGTAATCTAACCCAGGGACATTCTATTTAAAGATACAAAGTAACTCACGAAGCTGTAATTTTTTCCCAAACTCTGATGAAATCGATGAAGGAACTTGGAAACTTGTTAGTGAATTTATTGATATAGTAGCTTACATGAAATGTGCTGGAACGGTGATTTAATCGAAACGAAATCATCTTTCAGGTCAAGCGCCAAATCTATATAAATGTCACACTAACAGAACGTTATCTGGTGTGAAAAACTTTATCATCATTAGATTTTTCACCAACTTTCTCGAACGAGTATGACAAGCTCGTGTAGCACAGAGCGAGACAAAAGTATTCGTTGGCTGTAACCATAGCAACTGATGACTGAAATTATTATCTTTCTGCCCCTTTAAAGTTATTATGCGGTTGACATGATAAAGTTCAATTTCCTTTAAATTCCGAAGCACTAAGCTGAAGCTGTGGAAATTGTCGAAAATACACCTCTGCTTAGGTCAAAAATAAATTACTCTTTTGATGTGTTGCTCTCGTGCTCTAATTATAAAAACCACCTGCTGTTCTTCCATTAACTCTATATTACTTATAATCTTTTTTGGAGTACGACCAAATTATTAATGTAGCAGTACCTAATTATTCGAAGCATTAAATGGGACATACCATAAGATATTTATTTAAGCAATAATAGTTTTGCCCCACCACATCAACATTGCATTGGTTGTCGGATAATTTTCCCTAATGGTTACGGTCTAACTGACATATTGGACATATTGTTCACAAATTTAAATACCAAATGTCTGTTTCTTTCCTTTTGGAAGATCAGGTTCACACTCGCATAGAAGAATTCACGTTCATCAAAATTTCGCATCCGTACAATGTCGTTCTCCATACATACGTCTTTAAGAGTCTCTCCAGAGTTTCTACATTGCCTTTCCCAAGCATAAAAGTTCTTTCGTTTTGTTAAACGCAACTCGACCCTGCGCCATTCTTTGTTTTATATCTCTAGTGCTCCTACTATCGCAAGTTTCTCTTCTCCTTTCTTATTTGTATTTTAGTGCCAAATTATAGTTTAATTTTTTATGATCTTCCTGCCGCAACCCTCTGTCAGGACTGTTTCCATTTCGTTCAGATTCATTCCTAATTCTGGATGCTAACACTGCTATATGATCCGCGAATCTGAGCATGTTAATAGTTTGGACCTCTATATTGATCCCTGAAGCTGTTCTGTCCTTAACAATATTAATCCCATCTTCGAAATAATATAAGTTGAAAACTAGAGGTGACATCGCACATCCCTGCCTCACTCTCTTCCAGATATCTACTTCGCTTCGTCCTGCTCAAATTCTATAACTGCCGTTTGCTCTTTGGTAGAGATTATTTATTATTCTTATGTCCCTATATTTCATCCCTACCTTTCTGAGCACTTCGAACATCTTCCTCCATTTTACATTGTCGAAGAGGCTTTTTCTAAATCTGTAAATTCTATAAGGCACTCTTTCCCTTTTCTATTGTTTTTTGTGTAACTGCTAGTAAAGCTAGAATGGCCTTGCGCGTTCCTCTACTTCGCCTAAATCCAAACTGATGTCCCTATATTTTTTCCGCCCTACCTTCCTGCGCGTTCAATTTTTGGCAAAGCGACTATGATGTTCCGTTTGTAATGTCACCTGCCTATTATATACAGCTAACTAGCTTAAATAAATGCTCTCTTACTGTCCCGCATATAAGATTCTCAAATATTCCTTCATCCTATCTGCCTTTTCCTCTCTTCCAATTAGGATGCATCCCGCCTCATTTTTAATATTTTTGCTGCTAGATCAATTTCTCTGAAATTTCTCCTAATTATTTTATACGCTTCGTTAGTTTTTCCTATACTACTTCGAACTTAGCTTCCACTTCTTTGCATTTATTATCAATTCTTTCGCTTTCCTACATTTCTGGACAATTTCTCACATGACCACCTTATATCTTATAACTCCTTCATCTAGTCTATTTTTATGTTTACACCTTTCGTCTATTAGTCACAATATTCTTTGTTATCTATGGTTTTCTACTTCCATAGCTCCCTACGTCTCCTGACGTCTCCTGGCATCTTTCATGTTTGGCGTCTCCTAATGTGCTGTTGACATATAGCGTTCGCGACGGTTAGTTAGTTTGTTTATCGCAAAAATCTATCAGTCTAAAATCTCTATCGTTCCTATTACCTAATTCCAAAGGGAATAATTTTTCCAAATTCTCTACCTGTATCTACAATTGCATTAAAATCTCCTACAATAATTATTAAATTTTCGTGTCCCTTCACAAAGTCTAGCACATATTCGAGATTCCTATAAACTGCCTCTACAGCCTCATCACTATAGTTAGATGTGGGCATATACAGGGTGTAAGTACCAAATGCTGAATCTTTTGGTGTAATGTAAACATAATTTTTAAAATTTAACAGGCGTGTCTCAAATCTGTGGGTGGCGGAGGTAAGATTTACCCCAACTTTTTTCAGAGCATGTCATTTTCAATTTTTCCATAAAAATTTGCAACTTCAGTTTTTTGCAAAAAAAATTTGCTCCTGTTTCGTTTTGATAGGAGGCACCGTTATTCAGCACAATCGATTCAAAAATTTCGCTGCATGCCCAAAAAATTCCTACAGGAAGTGGAGAACTTCGTTTGTATACTTAAACGAGACAGGAGCATATTTTTTGCAAAAAAAAAAGTTGTAAATTTTTACGAAAAAATTGAAACCGACATGCTCTAAAAAAAGTTGGGGTAAATCTTACCTCCGCCACCCCCAGCTTATAGACGCCCCTGTTAAATTTTAAAAAGTATGTTTACAGCAAAAGATTCAGCATTTGGTACTTACATATTCCATTAAATTTCATGATTTTAACTGAGCTTGTTTCGAAGGCATTTAGAAGAAAACGTCCTCAGGTTTTCTCTTTTAAAAAAAGCTAATAGCTCCCTTGCGAAGCATATTTCGGTATACGCTTATAGGATCATTTTGTCTTATTAGATAGAACACGCTGGTAAAATATTGCACGCTAATATCGGGCCACCTTGTATAGTATGTACCTCTATTATTACCATCTTTACTGGTTTCGAATTTAACCTAACCAGGTACCACCCTGTCACTTTTCTGTAATAAATTTTCTACACTCCGTCCTATTTTCTTCTTCATAATCATAACAATTCCTTCTGCAGAATTTCCTCCTACCAACCCTGAGTGTATTACTCTCAAATCTCCTCTCCGAAAGTCTCCAGCTTCTGGCCGTCGCACCTCACTGATACCTACTATATGCCTAATGCTAACCTATCCATCTCAATTTTCAGATTCTCTAATTCCTTACTACTTGTTTCATGCTTCTAACATTCCACCCTGCGACTCGTGAAACGTTACACTTATTATTGCTGATGACTCCCACTGAGGCAGTCCGCGCCCAGAGATCCGAATGTGGGACTTTTTTACCTCCGGAATATTTTACTCCAGAAGGTGCCATCATCATAAAATTTTAGTACGCTGCAGCTCCAAGATATCTAAGATATCTACATATTAATGAGTATGAAATTTTGTAAAAGTACCCACTGTAAGCCTACCCTATATATTTTTAAATAAGATAGAACTCAATGGCTACCGTCCAAATTGAATTAGTCTGTGAATGTTTACGCCTCTAAAGTTCCAAATATTACTATTATTATGAGCGAGAAATGTTGCCCCATCTACTGGATACGTTCCTGTCATTTATCAATAATGGATGGTTATTATTTTTATTTTCTGTTTCAGCATTGTAACACGCACTTGAATTGATTGATTTCTTCTATTTTCTGTTCTTCATGAAACAGTATTGACAAATATGAATATAAAAGCCGGGGCGAAACTTTCAGCGTCGATTCAATTCGTCGTAATCAATTAAGATAACATTTCAAGATAACAATTTTCCGTCTATTATTTTTATTGTGTCCATCGTTAACATTTCAATAAATCCTGGGGAACACAAACATGCTACTTTCAAATTTTATGCGAAAACTTTCTGGAGTTTAGAAACGAAAGGGATGACGGTGAATTTATTTACGGTCGGCCCACATGGTAATGCGATAGGTATCGTAAGGAAACTCTAGTGGAGGGAAATTTCCTAATGAATTTCCGGTAGTAAAACACTTTTTGTTGGATAACTTGGCTCGTGTAGGTGTCGGGGTCTATTCCTTTGGCATGCCCGTTTACACAAGAACCACTCAATTTAGTAAACACTATAGGTACGATTGATTCACTCTCAGTAAACGCCTCTGCTTTCGTTTGTATTATCTCTGCAACTGAGTCAAAACATGCTTTACCGAGAGATTATGTGACAAGATATGTTAGCACCTTAGCACTTTATGAAGAGTCTGGACACTTCATAAAGTGCTAACAAATTAGAGCATAAGGAATATTGTTCAGTGATCATAGAATTATCCTTGCACGCTGAATGCTACACTCTCTACGACTATTGCAGCTTTTTACAAGAAAAGTCATTCTCTCATGTCAATTATGTTTGTAAAGGATATATCTTTCAAATAAACTTTAAATACCTATGTTCAATTCAATTTTCTCAAATAAAAGAACCTGTAGATTATTTCGCATACCCTGATAATGTCTCCCATAAACCATCATTATGAGAGTTCATTATTCTTCATTCAACTAATAAGCAAGTACCAAGTACAAACTTTAATATAATTAAATCCTTTTCTGCCGTAATTTAATTAATAAAATTTCACGTTTTCCAGGTATTGTCTTCATTTTCTTACCTCTTACCAAGAAGATCAGTTAATGTCAATTATCGACTGCTGACATTCAGAAATTTATGAAATACGTTGACTAAACTCCGGATAAATTGCTGGCCTGCGTCTGATAAATTGCTAAGATTATTTTTTTCATCGTCAAATTGACCAATAGGAACAGTTCATTTGGGTCTAGAAGCGTGTATTATTTCGGTTATTTTTTGCCGTTTCTATTTTCCAATAAATGAACAGTATTTTTGATCACGCGTTTAATTCTGACCAATTAAATCATTATTATAGTGAGAATTTTTTACCTAACTTATCCCAGCGGGAATTTTTTTTAGTATTTTGTTTTTGTTGATAAAACGACTTGTTTTCTGGTTTTGACATATTGTCTTATATGTTTTAATCGCAAATTGTGACATTGAAAGAATAATATTGACAGTTGTTTCATATTTGAACGTCAAAAAATAACCTTTCGAATACCACACGACAGTAAGAATAACTTGGAAAATAATTCTCCACATTTTACTCAAACTTGTCGCCATTCGGCAATAGCCACTCGAGCCCTACGGGCTCTCGTGTCTACTGCCTGGCGACAAGTTTTCGAAAATCTGTCGAATTATTTTCAAGTAATTCTCACTCTCTTGTGATATTACATACGGCAATTTTTTCGATAATTTTGCTTGTTGTTTCGAATTTGTATGTGCATTTATAATGTATAATCTAGTTACTTTAGTACCTGCCAAACGTCAAATTTTCCCAACACATTTCTTTGTATGTGAATTAATTGAAATAAAATTTCGTTTTGAACTACCTTGCTTCAATTCAAAAAATAGTCTTGTCAAATACAATTCGTGGTCTGGAATTTTTAGGTAATTTTACTCAAGCTGTTGCTTTTACTAACCACTCGTGTAAATTTGATAGAAGATCACTCGCGCAAGCGCTAGTGATCTTTTAACTGTCAAATTTACACTCGTGGCTACCAAGCAACGCAACAGCTTACGTAAAATTTCCGACAATTCCAGACCACTTATTGTATTACTACAGAAAATAATTGAAAGGCAAATACAATTTATTTTGGACGTTCTGCTGTGAATATTATTAAATATTAAGCCAATTTTTACGAAAAATGCAAGAATAAAGTACCCTTAATTTGGGGCTTGGAGGGTGGATGATGATGTTAGTAGTTGTGCAAATTTGACAGAAGATCACGAGCGCGAGCGCTTGCGCTTGCTCGTGATCTTTTAACTGTCAAATTTACACTCGTGGCTACCAAGCAACGCAACAGCTTTCGTAAAATTTCCAATTCCAGACCACTTATTGTATTACTACAGAAAATTTTTTACCTATACAATAATCCAATAGAATTTGTGTATCTACAGTCACGTGTGCAAAGACAGCCAATCAGGAGAACATTTAACTGAAGAGTGCTTATGGTCTATTTTCACTTATGTCATCTGGATTACTGTAGCAACGGAAAAATGTTTATTTTGCACTGCTGTCGAATTTTTTGCACAAAATGTCATTTCTTTTCAATTTTAATTTCTTTTTAACAAATTGTTCTTTTTGGTCAAAACATTTTCTTACCGAATAGCCCTCGAGTCTTGACAAATCCTCATAATTGATAAATTTCCTCAAGCGGGTTTCTCTGTGGCAACATACCTCCGCCTTCGGCGTCGGGATGTTGCCGAGCAACCCGCTTTCGAAAATGTATCAAGTTATTTAAAATTATCAAGACCCTTGGGCTATTATAAGTGATAAGACATTTACAAATTTAATCTTTTTTCAAAAAAAAACTCATATTATAAACATCCTGTGTGCCGTACGTCCAAAACGAAAATTATTAGGTACCTAGTAAATGGATTTTTAAAGAGTCAAAGATTTTATTATGTCGGTCCCTCAATGAATGGGAGAAGAATTTTAGAATTCCTGCAACCGTTTCTGAAATATCCTGGAAAAAGAATGTTTCTAATTTTTTACTACAGTTCATAATAAAATCCAGTTTTACGCTTTGCGCAATATGGCTGCCATAGGTATAAGGAAGTGAACTATCGCATCTCAGAGTAGGCCTAGGAAATGTAATATTCCTCTTAGTTGAATTATGTAAAATTACCTATTAATAAATTAGTTTTGTTTAAACAATTGTTTCGCCTACACAGCGGCTTCTTCAGATGGGTACAAAAAATCAACTAATACTAATCAACAACAAAATTGACAAAATTATTTTTTGTCATAATATAAATAAAATTATATAAGGAAAGTTAAAATCTTAGACAAAACAAATTAAGCAAATAAGAATCATTATTATCTGTTTGATCAATGAGTAACAAATTACAATGTTTAAATTTATTAATTTCCACGAATTCTAAATTATTAAGTTTTTTTACCTTTATTTTCAATACGTAAAATTTTAAATCGATCATTGTTATAAACACATCGTGTTATTTCAAATATTTTTAAATATTTCAAAAATTCTAAAGATTTCAAACCCCGGTTTAAAAGGGGGTTATATTTTGCACTTTTTCTTTCATTCTCTAACGGATTCCAAAATTCTCATGTACGTCATATTATTTTGGATAGGTATCCAGAATATATTAAGCAAATTTGATTACTTAATCATAGGAAAGCTAAAAAATGAAAAGCTACAATCTGTATACCGATCTTATATGCCATAAAGTGATATACGTATTTAAATTAGACAGCATGAATCAAAAACGAAAAATTTTGAAAAAAAAAATTATTTCGAAAAAAGGCAGACTCGTAAAAACAAATAATATCGGAATAATGCTATCAAAAATATACCGTTCTCTTCAAAATTGTTGTTGAATAGCTATTTCCGGTACCTATAACCAGAATACAAATGAAGTGAGACATGAAAATGGTTTAAAGGTCAGTTCTAATCGAATTAAATGCAAGTTGACAGGGCAATATGCCACAATTATGAATATTGTGCATTTCCACAGTAATACTTCAAGTTAGCAAAAAGTGTAATGTTGAGAAGAATTATTCAGGTTCACGAACATTTATTTATAGATTCCGTCATTCTGCTGTGTATAGACTCGAGGTGTATCACTAAAAGTCAATAAAATATAACAACATCCAACTGCATACGTAGATACGTGATATTCTCGTAAACATCTCGTCAACTCGGATCCTGAAGCTAAGAATAGGGAAAACAAATTGGATTTCGAATTTAACAAGAGCAAATACTTCTTTTCCTGAAAGGAACAAATTGGTCTTGTGCGATCTCATTCGTGTCTAGATTTGCACCAACACATAAAACAAACTTCGGAGAATGATAGGAAAAATCAAGCCCACAACAATCAGACTCCGGCACTACGACGAAACTTAAACAGATATGTTGAAAACTTTCCGAAAGAAATAAAAGCATCAAATTCTCATATAGCGCAAAAGGCGTTGTCGGTGTATTGTTGATGTGAAACAAAATTTGCCTTCATTGGAGCTTTTACTAATAAACTTTCTTGATATATATTTATCATTTGCAAGTAAAATGAATATCCTGTTTTGTTTTGAAATTTACTGCCTTTCTGGATGCAAAACTTCCACATATTAATGATCTTTAACTTACACATTGCACATAAATGACTGATTGAAGAATATTCGTAGATTACGTGCTCTACAGATTTTAGAAGAAAAACAAAACTTCAAGTATACACTGAACTGGGGACGCAACGTAAAATCTTCATGTTTTTCAGCAGGATCAAAAGAAACTCCTGTTGGTGACTGTCAATAAAACGTTAGAGTTTAGAGACTCATTTCTTGTTTGAGACATTTACTTCGGAAATTTGAGTGTCTATATTATGTCATTGGAAGATTAAGAGATTACTTACGTATTTGGGGGACGTCGTACTGTCGACTACCTCTGGGCGATCGCAGCATGAGTTGCGAAGAAGTTGTTTGGGGAAGTTGTGAGTAGCTCTGGTCGCGTTTTTGCCAGGAAGAGGAATCTAAATGAATTGGTAACGAAGAGTCGGGTCGCGGACGCCGAAAGGAGTCCCGCTCCAGGTGCAGCGGCTGCGGGGTGGCCAGCGCGCACACCCAGACCGCGGCCGCTAGCACGGCCCACATAGCCGCATGCACTCTCACGCCCTCAGGTGATCATCGCCTCCAACCATCGGTTACCCGTACCCAGTTCCTAAAATAACTACTGCGCGATACCTAACTTCCACTTGTTGCCGGTTCTGAGACAACTCTTATTTACCGCCGCTGGTACGCGTCTCGACGCCTAACTGCACCTTAATCAACTGTTCTGAACGAAGATGGTTCACTTGAAGCTTTAGGGAAATTTGCGCGGGTTTTTGAGAAAATAATTTGTTGCGGTGTCGCTGTTTTTGTATGTGGTGGATGTTCTGAAGCCGTGTGTTCGACGCTGGCGACGGCTCGCGACTGCCGGGTCCGGCGCCCGTCGTCGTCGTCTCGACCGGGTCCGCCTACGTACTCTTCTCCCACTACTACACCGTCCCCAACCGCCGCTCCCCATTCAACTCGCCCAATTGTTAATAAGATTACATTCTGCAATATGCAAATGCTCTTCCAAAATCTAAATCTGTACTAGAGAGTATACATTTATTACAGGGCAAATTGACAGGTTCGCTCGTTAAGTTACAACAGAAACAACTTACAATCATTATTATAAAAGGACACTTTCGGATTTTATGTTTTTATTCTGCAGTTTGAATAATTAGAACTAGGTTCCTTTGAAACTGCTTCGTCAAAATAATTTTAAATGCTGAGATATGAAAACTGAGTAGATAAATAATTATATATATAAGTGATACAATGCAGGAATTCTGACAGAAGAAAAATTTTACTTTGAACTATGTGTTAATCAAAGAGAACATTTTATTTTACTGATGCCACCTATGAATATTTAAAATACGCTGAATAAACAGAACGGCAAATGAAAGAATTCTCAGAAAAATAGACGAAGTCGTACCCTTTGCAACAAGAAAACTGTGTTTAGAAAGGGAATATTCTCTGCTTTTTATTTATTTAAAGCCACTTTAATGCATTTTCTGGAAACTGCTTCCCATCTTCGGAAGAAAGTCATTTCTATTCTTAAAAAAATATAAACAGAACCAAACAACGTCAAAATTAATCCCGAAAGACTGCAACAAATAAATTAGTATTGACAAATATCATAGGAAACCTCAAAAAATCAAAATCTAAAAAAAGTTCAAGGCGCATAACTTAAAATCAAGTAAACTCAAAATCTTGTATCAAACATAGGATGGACTCTCATCAAAAAATACAAATCGACCTCCTTCTACTTACCTATTTCCTGAAAATCGTTCGTTTTCAATTTACATTCCATATTCCGGACTTTATTCATGTGCTCACTGCATTTACTTTTGAGTTCCAAAAGATGCTCCGTATTGTGCCTAACCAGAATCCTTGGATTCTACTATGATGAACAACCTATAAACGCGGCATTCGAATGAGGTGCAATGCTTCTTCCATGCATAAGTATAGGCCGTAACGTAAAGTAACGTAACTTAACTTAACGTAACGTTACGTAACGTAACCACACTTGGAGCATCAAGCCGCAGCTATGTTCGAAGCCGAAGATGGGTGTGGACAGAAGCAGTAAAAGGTCGCCAAGGAGTTGTTTATTGATGGTTCCTAATGCGTAAAATGCAAATAACGCGCAGTTAAAAATAGTTATGTAACATGTAATGCAAGAAGAATCAATGAGGTAACATAGATGTGAATTTGCAATATCAAAAAAACTGGTATATCCAAAAACAGTTATTAATGAAAATCTATAACGTCGTAATGAAAAAACCCTAAGTGAAATTTGGACACCCGGTACTAGCGTTGCGTCAAAAAAAAAAGGATGGCCAAATAGGCGCAAATGACGCGGTAAATTCACTGCACTGTCGGAGCTGCGCTCGCTCAGGGAACCGACGCGCGACGAGTCAATCGCTAGACAATTAGACGCAAACGGGAGTAACGACTGTTACTAAATCCCAACAAAAAATGGATACTATAAGTCAGAGTTGAATTACAAAAAAACTGAGCAAAAATTATTGAGTGACTATTATAACTAAATACATTATGAAACTCTTAATGCAAAAAATTAACAAAATGAACAGACTATGTATAAAAATTATAAGCAAAACTAAAGTAACTACGTGGCAAAATAACAAGCTGAATCTAATGAACAATACCTAATACAAGTTTTAAATGTTCGTCAAAACTGGCAGGACGACATGAAAAGAAATGAAGGAAAGCTCAAGATGGTGGTCACGTTAAGCCGTGCAGGACGCTACTTATTCGTTGGATGCAGCTTTCCAAAATCGCACCTGGAAAAATGGCGTCCGGAAAAAAACCCGAAGATATCATAAGGACAAATTAGAAAAGAAAATATGAAAAAGGAAAGCAAGATTAAGCAAGATTAAAATAAATGACGAAAAGCAACTCGTTTTTCTCGTAAAAACTGGCAGGACAACATGAAAAGAAATGAAGAAAAGCTCAAGGTGGTGGTCACGTTAAGCCGTGCCGGGCCCTAATTAAAAATTCGTTGGATGCAGCATTCCAAAATCGCCCCGGGAAAAATGGCGTCCGGAAAAAAACCCTGAGATATCATAAGGGCAGATTAGAAAAGAAAATATGATAAAGGAAAGCAAGCAACAACGAGGACTAAAGATTAAAATAAATTACGAAAAGCAACACGTTTTCCTCGTTTTATCTTAAAAAAAGTAAAATTAATAAGACTGAGGAAACACGACTTTTACCTTTTGACAAAAATAAAAGGCACTGAATATATCTATAAAGTTTGACAAGCAGATGTGAATAATACCAACAAAACAAAAATACAGTAATATTTATCAAAAAGCGGGTGGAAACTAGCTTAGAGGCGCTTGTGATTGGTCACCTGAATTCATGTCTTGATATCCAGAAAGCTAACGTTACGTGGAGTTTGAGCCGGTAAAGTAGGGAGCAATTATAGTTTGGAATAATCAGAATTTGACATTTGGAAATTTGTTATTTTTTTGTATTGGGTGTATAAATAGTTCTCTGCCGTTTATTTATGTGTTTTTATTCCTATTTATTGTGTCAATTAGTAAATTTGTCTACGGAAAATAGAGCAAGGTTTCGTTAAAGCAGATTCAGACAATTTACCGGTAGTTAGTAGTGAAATGATTGACAATTATTATTTATTCAATTTGGACTATTTCAGCGCTGAAATGAAAAATATTAAAACGAAACGGTACCTAAGTGCTTCATTTATTTGGGAACTAGACAAACTGAAAAACAACACTGGACACTATCTGTCAAACGGCTAGACTGCCATGATTGTTTATTAATTCAGTTTTCATTTGACGTGTTTGACAAACAACGGTTGTACTTTCCGGCTAATATCGACAATTCTCGGCATTGCCCTAGATACGCCATAATTTAAAAGGCTTAAAGGGCCAGCGTCTTAACTTTGATGCTGGTTTAGATGCCTAAAACGTCCGCTGTGAGAAAAATAAAAAAATACGAGTACGACAATCTTACGACAATCTTCGGGAAAATATAATTTTTTAAAATTGTGTAACGACCCCCTTGCAAAGATTTCCAAAACTTTCAATTTCGTTGACCATAAACTGAAAAATATTTTATTAGGTAAAAACTACGAGAAAAGATAAATATTGTAAGACGAAACGAAATGCGCCACTGGCTAAACCATACTTTTTCTCTGTAACATGTCCCATTAATTTTAATAATTGGTTCACTTGTACCTGAATCCCCGGAGGTTATGCTCAACTTTCCTTTGGGAGCTCTCTCGAATCTTGCTCAAATATTTTAATAGTCATTTCATAATATTCTAGTAGGATAACAAAAGTAACTATTTCTGCCAAGACTATAAACATTACTTTCGACAAAGCGATTGCGTTACTTGAATTTATCAATTCAACGAAGAACATTTGATGCCAAATAATAAATACAAAAATGTAATGAAGAATGTAATGAAGAATTTCTTTCACTCTTTGTAAATGAAAAAGTCTGCCCTCAGCCCCAAAATAGCAGAGGAACGTTCCTCCTTTTCGGCATAAATTATTAACGAAGCTAATTAACTTCCAAAGTTCTGTAATTAACATAATATTCTGTCTCTAACGAGTACTGATCAATTAATTTCATACCAATCATTAATTTTTCTAAAATGTGAAGTTTATGACTTTGATATCGTTATTAGATTTCGATTTTTTAAAATCATAATTATGTTTCTATCCAGACAATGCAAACCGCGTAAAGTGTTCTTGTTATTTTAGATTTATAAGTATTCCTGGAAATTTGTACCAACTTATTTCGTCATTGATTTCTGTTTAAACCCTTTCTTATAATACTTTTAAACGAATTTCAATAGGGTCGGCTTAAAATAGCTTGAAACTTAATATTTGAAGAATCGCTTAACACGAGCATCTAAAATTTAATACGCCATTTAGATACTACCCTCCGCCATTATGCAAACACAATTATTTAAATCGCAAAGATGCCTCAAGCAATTTTGGCTTTAAATAAGGTTCCACTTTATAAGAAACGATAAATGACTTAATGTTTAACTTTTGTGCCTCCTAGATTTCTACTTTATTCAGTATTTAATTATTTTTCTATTTAATGATCGGCAGTGGTACATAACAGGATATAATGTCTGAAGAGCAAAAGCCGTTGTTAACACTCTCTCTCTTTCTCCGTCAGCTCATTCCACCCATCGTCGAGTGAAAGTATCCCTTAATTCTTGCCATTCTTCCCTATTAATTGTTCTTCTCGTCCTGCTAATCTTCTTATGTCATCCGACCATCCTGTTTGCGGTCTTCCTCCACTTCTGTGGACAAGAGTGTCTAAGAAAGGAACGCTACAATTTGTTTCATGTTCGACAGTAAACTGTATTTTATTATGAACGGAGTTTAAGCGATATAGTACGTGATCTACCCTGTCTGCAGGAAGTGACACAAAGATGTCGTCAACATATTTATTCAGAACAGGAATATCAAAATCCAACGAAGACAGAGCGGAGTCCAACACATCGTCCATCACATATTGGGCGATGATGAGGGATATTTGAGCACCCATAGGTGAACCAGTGAGTTGTTTGTAGTATCTATTAGTATAAGCAAAGAAAGTGTTGTTGAAAAGCAACGATATGCCGTCGAGGACATCAACCAGGTGGAGATTGGTATGACGTCTCAAGGAGGTACAACGTCTGGTGATGGAGTCCAGAGCTAGGTCCAGAGGAATATTTGTGAAAAGGGACACAACGTCAAAACTCAAGATCACGTACCCTTGGGGAAAGAGTAAATCATTGACAACAGAAGCAAACTGGAAAGAATCCTTAGCAAAATAGGTATTGTCACTTCTGTAACTGATCGTGAGTATTTCAGTTAATATTTTTTGAATCCCCGAAGTAGGAGAGGAAATGGACGAGATGATAGGCCTCAAAGAGAGTTGAGGTTTGTGGATCTTCGGCAGGCCATAGTAACGGGGAAGAACGCCGTTATGTACGAGACAAAGTTTGCCCAGATGGGACTCTATCTTGTCCACAGAGAGAAGGTCCTTGACAAATTTATTGCACCTATTCTGTAGGGAGGTAGTAGGATCTAAGGGGACCACCGAATATTGAAATGGGTCACCAAGGAGGTAAAGAGAGAGACGATCATATTCCGTCCTAAGCAAGACGACAGTGACGTTGCCCTTATCAGAACGAAGGATAATCAAGTCAGGATGGTCTTTCATAAAAAGGGAGGTCTTCTTGTAGAGAGAATGTATGAAGGATGTGTTCATAGAAGAACCATGTAACCAGTTAGTGAAAATGTTGGTGGTTTGAGCATGGTAGAGGTCCTTGTCACCGTTCTTTGAGAGTTGAATGACGTCTTCAACATTGGAAATAAACCTATAAAGATTAACGTCCCTTCTATTAGGATCGATGGCTAACTTAGGGCCCAGGGAGAGGAACGCCTGAATGTCCACAGGAAAGACAGTGTCGGTAAGATTTTTAAACCAGGAGGGTTGGGACGAGATATTCCTAACCTCAGCAAGTATGAGTATATTAAACTTGTCGTCTATAGTACGATTATGAGTGGAAAGAATTTTACTGAAAGACAGCCTCTGTCTCCCGTTAAATTCTAAATAAGTGTGATAAGGAACAGAATGGAGAAGCTCTGTCTTAGTGGAATGGAGGGACTTGAAAAGTACATCAATATTATGAAAAGCTACATCTAGCTCAAAAGAAATTAGTTTATTTATCAACCTGTTATTAAATCCCAGGATTCTACTTCTTAACTTCGCCGAGGATGTTCTCAGTAGCGAGTCCAGATTCTTGATTCCGTGTGTGACGTGTGGAGGAGGGATGCCAGCCCTCTCTTGCACTTGGAAAGAAGCCATTTTCTTGACAAAGCTGCAGCTATCTTGGGATTCAGCGAGGCCCATCTCTTAAATTTGTTGCAAATATTTGCTTATATTGGATTTTCTCTGTCACTTGTCATATTTCGACCGTTTTTTCGGTTTTCCGGAATAAAAGTTAGGTTAGATTAATTTTAAAATTTGACGTGCGTGCGTCTTGATCTACTTTCTCAAAAGTTTTATTTATACATTTTGTCATGCTGTTTGTTTAATATAGTGTCTATTGCATTGTCTTAGTTGACTAGTTTACAGTGGATTATTTATAAAGTTATATTAGTTTGCCACCTGTTTGATGTTAGTGGATTATAAGTTCTGCGTCCATGTTTTCATCTGGACGTTTTTGTTGTCCTTTCTGGATGAGCTTAGCTCGTCTTGCGTTTTGTGTGTAAGATCTTCCACATCACTGTAAGTCTTTTTCAATTTTTTATGTTAGTTCCTATTTTGACTTTTGCGCATTGTTTATATTTGCTAGATTTCCTGAGGAAGGATTTAAATAAATCCTAAAGCTTGAATAAGTGATAAAGGGAGTTTCATTTCCTCAATCCTTTGGCTGCATCCCCGTGTGCTCTTAGTTATTTATCAACCAGACAGCCGTGTCTATCGTCAACTTTATTTTATAATTTTACGACAGACAAGTGTAAGATGCTAATTTTGCTGAAACGTGAAACGATTGAAATACTTCTTTAGTTTCTTTCGCTTGGATAGAAGAGTTTGTTTAAAACAAATTTTATGTAGAAGCACTCCTTCCAGCTTTATGGCGGGGTTTTCTTGTTTCATCCTTTTCACTAATCTGCTGTCGTCCATTAATACGACATGCCTTGATTCCGTACTTTATCATCTGTCGTACAAACTTTGTAAACTTTGATACGAGTAACAATTTTCTGTCTCTCAGTGTTCTTCCCTCCATCATTCCCAGCGTTTTCATCTCCACAGTTCTCGTCACTTGCGTGGTGTCCGTTGTATCAGTAACCCGGAAATCATAACACGGGTTCAGAAATGTGTGATCATTTTTATTTCCTCTTTGATTTCCTGAACTTACTTAAAGGTCTCTTGATTGTTTCGTAATCGTTCCTGATCTCTTTCGATTCCCAACTTGCTCTGATTTCCTTGAATATTTACTATTAGTCCCACACCCGAATTTCTCTGTGGCTTCTACAAGTGCCTTCTATTCTAATAAAAAATAGCTCGCTGCAACATAGTCAAAAAAACTAAAAACCACGATCCTGCTATTCATTCTCCTTGTTGGCATTTAATTCATGCCCCCAAAGCACAAAGAAACGTAATTGAATACGTGGGCAGGTATTTTCCTTGTGTAAACATAACATGTTGATTAGATTGCTTTTTTGCTTTATATATATTTTCCTACTATGCGGTCACCTCTTTGATTATTTATTAATGAACTTCAGCATTTCCATTCTTATTTGCTAAATATTATAGGTAAATAGGGTTACCACTTTCTAGATCGAAACAGCGGGAACTTTATGCAAGTTAAAATATTAAATCTATTCATCCCAACTATAACAATTAATTACTCGGTAGTTTTAAACATAAGCGTAGTAATGAGTATATGCTGAAATCTGAACATATATCAAAGAGTTTGGTTGCATATACCCGTACCTACAATGTCACACACTGTTGATACGATTTTTTCCACTTAAGATGATTTATATCCAGTTTCAAAACGTTTGGATAATGCAAAAACTACTGCAGATTTCAGTTTGAAATATTTCAAAACTATGCTATTTGACGGGAAGAAGGGAGTAGTGCATTTTTTTAGTTTTTGTAAATCTACAAATCCTAAATATGCGCCTTTTTCTATTTTCTATTAATTTTTCTATAATTACTCGTAAAGCTAGAACGGCCCAGTGTGTTCCTCTACTTCGTCTAAATACGAACTGATCTTCTAATATTTCTTCTGCTCTTTCTTCCATACTTCTTCGCCCAATTCTAGTTAAAGTTTTTGACTGATTGTTATAAAATTTTCTCATCTATCCACGCTTTTCGTTTTTGACAAAGCAACTATGATGTTGCATTCGTAATCTTCTGGAATCTCAGCCGTCTGATATTTGTAAACAGCTAAGTAGATTCAATACACGATCTCCTACCGCTTGACCTACACATTTTAAGATTTATGCCTGCAATCCGTCTACACCTGCTGCTTTATTGTTTCTTGGACTTCCCCCTCACTATAGGACAGTCTAGGTTATCCCCCTCTACACTGATTTCCTTTTCTGATGTATCTCCTAGTTCTTGTACCGCATGTAAGATTCCCAAATATTCCTTCCACCTTCTCCTCTCTTCCGGTTAAATGTCTTCTGACTTGTTTCTAATGTTCTTGCTACTAGATTCAATTTCTCTGAAATATCCTTTGTTATTCAGGGTTTTCTACTTTCATTCTGTTTAGTTTCAATGCAATTCAATTTATTTTAAATGCTAAAAAAATTGTATCAGTTTTTCGTTTTATGCTTGAAATGCATTAAAAATTCTCTGGATTGTATGAAAGCCTCCATCAGATGAATCATCAACGCTTCAGTCGTCCGTTCTTCGAGAAACAAACGTATTGTTAATTGATTAATTGTGGCGATCTGACAACTATGTGTCAGTTACAAATTATTGTTGCGATTGTGCAGGGCCCCAAAGTTCCTCGCCCACTATACTTTGCGGCGTACGATGCGGCCTTCACGTTTAGAATCTCTGCTAATTATTCACAAATTTTCAGGCTAATTGGATGCCGCGCTACACCAGATACACGCCTGTTGGTTTTCCTAGTTACAACCCTTGCAATTACTGTTCATGTATACGATGCATTGTGAAATATATTTGAGCGAACTAACAAGTAGAATTCTTAATTAACTGATTTTCAGAAATTGATTGGTAATGAAACCCGATGTAGGTCGCTCAATAAATTTTGAGGTATGAAAACAAGTAAACGATTTTTGAGCTTAAAATTGACAATAAGTCACTTGTTTGAGTGTCTATATTATTTATACTTGGTGAGTTTTACATTAAATGGTTTAGACTAATTAAAAAGCTTGATATAGTTCTACTTCCCTATATTTAATACTCCCATTACCCTCGTTTGTTTTTATATAGTTGCAATTTTAGTTTGAGTGGCCATTATTCCATACGTCAATAATACTTATTCACATTTTTGGTGGTGTTCGGGGCTAGAAAAATATGGAACAAAGTAAGTACAGTCCGTTCAGAATAAGAATAAGGGCCAGACACGTCACGGTCACCCAATACTTAGGTCTTGACCTTGACAGAACAGTTGCTTTCATTTCCAAATAAAAGGGGTTGTGCTACCGCGTGCACATGCGATTAATCGATTAGATAATATAAACCAGTGTCACAGTACTTTTTGGTTATTTGGTGATTACACAGTAAAAAATATTTTGTCAAAATTTACTAACTCACTAAATGTTAATAGTTTTTTGTTATTATTAACAGGGATTCTTAGTTACTTTAACTTAATTAGATTTTACCTGAAATTGTTAAAATAAACTTTTGTCATATTTAGAATATTTTTTGTAAACTTTACCACTGTACATATCAATAAACTTCGTTGTTAATTCAATGGCCAAATAACTTATTTTAACAACATTTATTTGTATTACGTCACTAATTCTTTCTGTAAATTCAGAAAAATTAAGTATACGTAATTGTATTTTTTACTGAAATTCATGGCAATATATAACATGTCAATTTATAAAATTAATTAAATTTTTGAGTAGGTAATACTAACGGCAATGAAAGCAGGTATTACAATATTGTATATCAATTTGACAACTGCTTCAAAGTTAACTGGGAATCTTTGTAAGATTTACAAAAATATTCGATGTAGTGGTCAATTCTCCCCCAAAGTTTTCTATCGTATTCATTTTATTGGGCCGTGTGCAAATCGGGAAGCGGGAACATCTTATTCTTCGATGATCGTCGATCGCGGGTGCATAGCGGTTGTGCGAAGTTATAAGTTTATCAAGGAAGAAACACCACAAATGGTGAGTTTTACAGAACTTCCATATTTTTCTCTTCTTTTGTGTTGCTTCCTATATATTAACACGCATTTGTTATTTAACCATCTAATGAAATCGCTTCTATTTTTTTACTAACATGCTTACAAAGGAACGAAATGGGTATTAGGGATAAGAAACTATATTGGTTCAGTTAGTTAGTAGACTATACATTTCTATTGCGATACATAGACATGAGCAGAGGTTGTTTTATCATTCCTATTACCCACTTCAGCAATATCTACATTTAATTTAGTCCCAATCTTTATGACTGTATCAAGAAAAAAATGCGGGACAGCTGTATCAGAAACAGTGGCGTAGCGCGGCTTTTGGGGCCAGTGTTTAATTTCTCTTGTCATATAATAACTGTAAAATAATAATATCAATATCATATACTTACTTATTATTAGGCACATTTTATTTTATAGTCGGATATGTAGGGTGTCCCATGATGAACTACTCTTCACCTCCCCCTTTGGCGAGGCTGGATTTAGGCGCATATGTTTATATAAAAGACCCCTTATCTTTCAAAAAGGAATCATCTAAAGTTTTTCAGTTATATTTTTTAACAAACACCCTGTTTTGTTCCATTTTCAAATTATGTGAGGATATATTTTTATGTTTCAATGAAAGTTTGAATAAAGAATTTATTACATAATTTTATTGATTTTTATTACCTCCCTGACCCTTGAAGCGCCATTAGAGGTGTACCTACTAATTGCACACTCAAGAATTTAAAATAAGAAACACAAATTTTGTGTGATTTATTTAAGTGGCTACTACCTAACGTTATAACAAAAAAGGTAAGTGTACTTTAAATGGCATTAATGATATACCTAAATACATATTAACAATATTATTATTTTGGTTTGTAGGCTTCCGTGGCCGATGTCTGAAACAGAAATATTATTACATGTTCCGGGCTGGCTGCCACGTCGTCTAATAGATACACTAAAAGGCATACTTGACGTTTCGATACTCATCTCGGTGTCTTCTTCAGAAGATGCTCTGAAACTGGTAAGTGCTGGCCCATGTCCTCCATCAGGAGGATGTATAAATAAGGACATGGAGCTAGCTTTTACCAGTTTCAGAGCATCTTCTGAAGAAGACACCGGGACGAGTGTCGAAACGTCAAGTATGCCTTTTAGTGTATCTATTAGTCGACGTGGCAGCCAGCCCGGAACATTTAATAATATTTCTGTTTCAGTATTATTATTTTTTATAAAACAAGTTGTCAAAATAACAACTGTAATAGTGACATTAACAAAAAAACCTAGTTCAAACCATACTAATTTAATATTAAAATAACAACAATGTTTGTTAAAAAATCGAATTATTTTGTTATGGATACATAAAAAGTCTTAAACTGACAAAAATAAAATAGTAAAAGTAGCATTTATTTTTAGTTAAAAAGGATTAAAAGCGACGTGAGAAATATATTTGGGCAAATAATAACAAAAATTACTGGTTAAATATACTTTATTCAAGCTTATGTTTAATAAACCAATTTTGTCAAATGTACATTCCATTATGTTAAAGTTGCACTGAACCCTGGTTAGTCTGACGCATATTTAAAGTAAAAGCTGAGTACTCGCTGGAGTTATTTTTACATCTAAACAACCAGTAATTTGAGTTACATTTAGTCATGTTGCGGTTGTAAAAAATAACTCCGACAAGGTTAGTTAATGTTACTAAATTTCGTAGTGGACCTGTGGGAACTAAAATTCCTTGTTGGTTTGACTAAATATTTTTTACTGTGTAACTAAGGATTTTTGTCAAGTTTGTAATAAATGAAAATTAGGAACAAGTGTTGTCATTTGCAAATGCAAATTTTTATTGTATGCTACATTAATAGAGCAGTGAATTCTGAATAAAATAACACCTAAACACTTCCTCTTGACTTCAAGTTCAAATAAACACGAGAAATTTTTTTGAAATAAACTAAACGCTATAATTGAGTACATAGACTACCAAAGAGTAAATCATTTATTTTGCTAACAGCTTAAACTAAAAACTGACCGGCTGGTCTTTTTTACTATTTTGTAACGTCAGCGATCTGATCTGATCCAACCAGACCTGACCCAACCTGGTTATGCTGTATTATTTTGTTTGTTTAATAAAAAAATAAATGCAATAAAAGAGTTCTGACACTACCGTTGCACCATAGAACATGACACAACGCTACTAATTCGCATTGGTTAAGATAATTATTGATTAATCTCCGATGAAATGTAGGAACAACTGGCCCTAAATCTTGATCTCGATAACGCACTGTTCTGTGTCAGGTAACTTATAAATGGCCTTCAATATCGCCATTCTGAGCTTTTCAAAAATATTTTATTCCACCCACATTTTAACAAGAACTTTTTTCTCGCCGACGAAAACTAGAAAAATTGACGCGATTATCATTGAAAACGACCTTTTTAAAACTAAAACCGGAAAATTGGTGCCTATGCTTGCGACATTTTTGTTAGAAATTTTTGTTGTACATAGAATGTCAAGAAATGTGCCAGAAATCGAGGTAAACTAAACTAAACTTCAATTGTAAGTCTAATTGTATGATTACCTAAAGGAGAGGTTTGTGTACGACAGCCATTTAAGTGCATCACGTTTTCCAGCTGTATTTGAAGTTCCTCGCCTCACACCAGATGGCGCGCATAACAGGAATGTCCCGATTTTATTATACGCTCATAGGGAAGCATCAAATATAAATTAACATTTCTACGAGAAAATCAAAAGATTAGATGGAAATTTTTTAGTGAGTTGTCTAAGATGAGTTAGTCAAAGAAGGTCGATTTCAAGAATCAAGATTTTTAAGAATAAAGCAAGTGATATTGTTACAAATTTGAATTACGCGCTGTCACTAGTTTGAGTTGCCAATCCGGTGTTTCCTATTGCTTTTGAGGTAGTTTAAGGTAGTTTCAGGTAGTTTAAGGTTTAAATTTTTGTATTTTTTGCGTTTCATTCATAAAATCAAGAACAGACTTATCAAATAGTTTGTGGCTCAAGGGACAAAATGTTTTATTAATATTGAATTCGTTTATACGGAACAGGTATTTTAAAAAATACAAACTTATTACCTATACCAATTTTAATACCAAATAGAAAACAGATCAAATAGATACACCCACCCATAGTGCGGTAAAATTCGAAGTGCCTCATCATCAGCGATAAAATGCAACTTGGACACACTTGATTATAATTTTGTCAGCCGTCATCCATAGTTCAAGTTAATCTGAGTTGTGCCATGATGGTATCAACTTGCATTTTCAAAGTGTTCTCATTACCTTTGCGACTTAAACAAGTTTATGCTACTTGAACTACTAAAGAATTAATATTTAATATTTAACACCCGAGCATAACCTAAAATATTATTTTACTTTTTGTGAGATTTCAACACTAAATAGAAATAGACTGAACAAATTAATTGTATGGCTTTTGTACGAAGGCTCCCTGGTGTCACCCAATCTTTTCTTTTGACTAGTCATTATATTGAGTTACAACTCATTATATTGAGTTTCTCCATCTCAATAAATTGAGTTTTTATATCTCAAAATAATGAGTTGGTAACTCAATATAATGAGTTACTGGAAGTCAATATATTGAGTTGTTTTAAAAAATACGTTATCTAACTGTTCCAGAACGGCTTTATGCAGAGATTTGGAAAATGACGTCCAAAGGAAGAGGCATATAGTTTTATGAGCTCATTTCAGGGTTATTCATTGATTCAGAGATTAGAGGTCAATTCAGATCGGTATTATGCGATTACTGAATTCCACAGCTGTTATGCATAGGAACAGGCATACAACTGTATGAGTTCATTTCAAGGTTATTCAAGTTCGGGGGTCAGAGGTCATTAAACTGTTCCAGAAGGGCATATAGCTTGATGCAATGATTATTGAACAGTTTAAAAAGGTATTCTTTTTTAAACAACTCAATATATTGATTTGCAGTAACTCAATATAATAAGTCGGTTCGACTGGCTCGGACCGGCGGCCGGTCACCGGCCGGATCCTCTCGGCAACGGCAAAGAATACTAAAAGAGGCAAAAATTGCCGAACGTTCTTACGGCCGCTGAATATTATTTCTCATTTTCAGTAAATTGTAGGTTTTTGCAAGAGCATCATGTCTGTCGAACATTTACTTGAAAGTGTACGAGAATATGTGGTACCGTATGATCCCCAAATATAGGTACTACCACGACAACATTCGCAAAGAGAACGCTTGGAGTGAGAAAAGCAAAAAAAGTAAATCAGGAAACAAGGGATAAAACTCTCCATAAGTTTATCTTTTAATATTAATGTTATGAATTCAGAATCTTGGTTTCTTTCTTTCCATATCTTCGCATGCTAAGGCAATTGTAACATCTTCGTTAGATTCTGATGAATTGGAGCTCATTTTTTATTTTATGTAGGTATTTAAAATTGTTTTAACTTCTCTATCTGCTGAAGGCGAACTACGTACACCGATTTAGTGCGCGGTTTACGCTGACGTTCCGATCGTACCGTTCCGAGTCGACCGATCCGAGTCGATTCAGTGCGCGTCCTCCTTATAAGACATCTGTCGGTTTCAGATTTACATAGCTAAGAACGATACCACGCGACTGTCATTGTGGAATAGCGCAGATTGGCATCCTGTCCTCTAGTTATCCGTAGTCTAAAGTGGTTTTGTTTTTTTTTGTAAAATTATTCTTATAAATTTCATTTTTCTTTACGGGGTAATTTTCTACGTAAGTTTATTGCGAACACTATGGTGAATCGGTCCTGTTAATGTTTCTTTCGGCCCAGTATTCATTCAACGCATAATTAGTACATTTTTGATCCACATAATAACGTTGAAGCACTTAGCTGCTGCTGAATTGGAAGAAGTTATGCATTTGTCTACCCACCTAGTCTTACCCTTTCCTGTTCTTCCCATCTCCCTCCTCTATTTCGTCATATTCGCACCCCCGTGTTTGGAATTCATATTCAATAGAAGTTTCTTTAAAGTGTTCCAATTCCCAGGCGTTTAACAAACATGTTGTTTTAAAACTATAGCAGCGTACAGTGTTCAGGAATTGTCTCGTACCATTCCAACTGAAAAGTATGTACTTTCACAGTGAACCTTTCTGTAAAATGAGAAGCTGTAAACATCGACTGATATATTAACGACACGTCCTCGTACTAGTATATTTCCGCTCTATCAATCTACGTGTGAAGGAAATGACGCAATGTCAGTAGCTTTGTTTATGGATATTCATAAAGATTTTACGTGTCTATTCGGCGGGCGTTCATATGATGTTAAATTGTCATTAGTTTTACGACGATCTCTTGCTGAGTTTCTGAAAGCGACTCCCCCAGTTCTCCGTGGCAATTCGCGGAACGAAATATACCTTCCAGCATCAAACACCCACTTGCGCGAACATACAAAAGATGAAGTCTGATCTAGTTCTCTGAAAACGTAATCGTATTTAAATTCAAAGGCTGTACTCCCATGTCTTGTCGTTACCGTTAAGGAAGCGATAGTTTTAGGCGCAACACCGGCGCGTAGGGAATTTTTAAAATTGTTGGGAAAACTTTTCTCTTTTAGTTCCGAACTTCTGGGTTGAAAGACTCTGTTAAGGTGTTTTATTTCCATTGCTCATATTAAATTACTGTTCAGAATGGACAAAGTTTAGATAGAGATATGAGGTCTTTTCATGCGTGGTGGTTTTATACTTTTTATTTAATAATAGTTGTAAATAAATGCATGGCATGCGTTTTAAATTTAAGTCATGATGAAAAAAGTTCATAAGCCCTAATATGAGTCTGTTATCGAAATATTGAGATGCATTCAAGGACTGGCAAAAATTACGATTAAAAATAAAATGTTATAGAGTTGTAACCGTTATAACGTTTCAGGATAATTTCGAGGGTTAGTCACGCTTACAGTTTGTACTCTTACTGAGCGCATGCGAGTATGTAGCATCGCATCATTCTGGACACTCCGTAGATAACCTACTTTCATAAAAATTGACAATTTCATTATTATTATTGTATTGTATTATTTTTGTTATTATAAATACTTATGTTTTTTATGATCCAGCTATTTCGCATACATAATTTTTTCCACTTTTCTGCTGACACTCATTATTTATACCCAACAATAGTAATCTACATATTTATGTATAAGTATACAGGGTGTGTCACGACGAGTTCCTATTAGAAGTATACACAGTGTCCCACTTAACTTGTTTAGTATGGGGAACTTTTAAACCGCGGTAGTTACAAGGGTTCTCAAATGAGGAAAAATGTTGCTTATTATAATTGTAATTTAGTAGTACCAAGAGAACTTCGGAAACTATTTATGTTTCTGAGAAAATCGGGAAAAAGTGAAAATGGCCGAAATATTGTTTTTGTTCTAGAGCCCTTATTTGTTGATATTTTGATACGAAATTTTAAAGCAAGTTATGCTTGAAAATTCTCAATAGGCCGGTGGTATCAATTTTTATACAGGGTGTTTAATTTAGGCGTACCAGAGGTTAAGTTTATTTTTTCTTATGGCCGCCATATTGCTATTAGTCATATTCGAGTAGACGGTTTCAAGAGCTTTTCAACCATGTATAATAGTCCGCATAAAAACCTTTAGTTAACAATGAAAATCGAAAAATTTGCCTTTAAGATTAGCAGTCCATTAAGAACGCCACATTTCTCTTCTCTACCAAGCTATGGAAAACAAAGCATTATGTTTATTATGACAACAATTAAATAAGACAACTTAATTATCGCAGGTAAATGTAGTTCAGGACGTTTGGTTGCAACAGGATGATGGTGCATCTCCTCACAATACACATAGGGTTCGTCAGTATCTAAACAATTTATTTGGTGAGAAATGGATAAGTATGTTTCACATTTATGATAGTAATAAGTTCCACCCTACGTATATTTAATATACAGGGAATACAGGATCAATACACTGGCCAACTCGCTTCCCGGACTTAACACCCCTAGATTTTTTCTTGTTGGTTTACATAAAAATCACGTATACAGTCAAGAATATGAAAATCAGCATGCTCTTCGGGCAGCTGTAGTGACCGCTCTTAGAGAACTTCCTCGTCAATTTTTGATAAATTCGATCAACTCGGTGGAAACTCGATGCAGAAACTGTTTAGGTGCTGACGGAGGACTTTTTGAACAATTATTGAACTAGATAAGAGAAGTTGTTACATCTTAGGGACAAATTTTTCGATTTCCATTGTTAACTAAAGGTTTTTATGCTGACTATTATACATGGTTGAAGAGCTCTTGAAACCGTCTACTCGAATATGACCAGTACTAATATGGCGGCCATAAGAAAAAACAAACTTAACCTCTGGTACGCTTAAATTAAACACCCTGTATAAAATTTGATACCACCGGCCCGTTGAGAATTTTCAACCATAACTTGCTTTAAAATTTCATATCAAAATATCAACAAATAAGGGCTCCAGAACAAAAACAATATTTCGGCCATTTTCATTTTTTCTCGATTTTCTCAAAAACAGAAATAGTTTCGGAAGTTCTCTTGGTACTGCTAAATTACAATTATAATAAGCGACATTTTTCCCCATTTGAGCACCCTTGTAACTACCGCGGTTTAAAAGTTCCCCATACTAAATAAGTTAAGTGGGACACTGTGTATAGAGTACTAAATAAGATATTAAGATGAAATCTTGCATAAGGGCCTAGCTGCATGACATGTATCGAATAAAAATATTTTCAAGATGGAAGTGGCAATTAACTTTGTTATTTTAAATGGAACACCCTATATCTGATTACATTTTCGAATTCCTTGTTGAATTTGAGAGCCACATTGTTAACCATACATTGAGTCTAACTCCAACTGTTTCAGCGTTATTTGACGTTAAAAATCGTAATTTTTCAAAGTTTTTAAATTATAACTTGGATACGGCAAGAGACACTGATGAACGGCTTACATGTCCCTATCCTAGTTTTTTAATCCTTGATCTAATGGGGCTGGAAAATGCTGTTTCCCGATTGGTCACCTTTTGTCATTTTTGACCAATCATTAAGTAGTATTTTCCAACCCCATTAGATCAAGGATTAAAAACTAGGATAGGGACATGTAAGCCGTTTATCAGTATCTCTTGCCGTATCCAAGTTATAATTTAAAACTTTGAAAAATTACGATGTTAAACGTCAAATAACGCTGAAACCGTTGGAGTTAGACTCAATGTATGGTTAACAATGTGGCTCTCAAATTCAACAAGGAATTCTAAAATGTAATCAGATACAGGGTGTTCCATTTAAAATAACAAAGTTAATGGCCACTTCCGATAGAACCGGAAGTGCCGCCACCTTGAAAATATTTTTATTCGATAGATGTCATGCAGCTACGCCCTTATGCAAGATTCCATCTTAATATCTTATTTAGTTCTCTAAATACTTCTAATAAGAACACGTCGTGACACACCCTGTATAAGTATCATGTTTGCTTAATAAAATATCGCATAACGGCACCGCCCCCCTCCCCCCAAACGTTGGTGACCCCGAGATAGAGGTCACCCTGAACGCAACGCAATCAATCAGGTGAACAACGCAGCATTTTCTGACGTCCGGCGCTAGCATAACATTTTATGTTTACCATGAAACTGTCGCCGTCGTTTTATTTTAAACGCTTGCTACAAATCAATTTCAACGCATCGCAAACTCAAGTAAGTAAAATCCTGCATTCTAAAATCCAGTCCAAGCACCAAAAATCCAAGCATCGACATTCACCGTTCGATATATGGTTTCGACAATAAACGATCACCTACGATTACGAGTATATAGTGTTACGCCTGGTCGTTTGTTGACAAATACTGCCGATTCACTGGTAACGCCAAAAACAGTGAGGCAGTAATTAAACTCGACATGTGTTTCGCTGACAACGTCAGCTTCCTTAAGAGTTGAAGATTTTCTAAAGCTGAAACTTACACTGCGTTGCCTTCCTACCCGAAATACACGAATAAAATGAATCATAAACCTTAGGTTTCTTAGAACTCTTAGAACACAGAGGCAATAACATTTTGGTTTCTTAGAACTGAAGGGAAGCCATGCAAGTATTTATTGCTGGTCTTAAATAATTATATCTACCTGATAAAGCTGTACAGTGTCGAATTTGGAATCGGGCCGAAATTACTCGTAAAAGACAACTCATTTTATTTTTATATGTCGCTATACTTTCTAAGACATTTAAATCAAATTTATTATTCCCTGGCTTTAAGTGTTTCAAATTATTTATATTGAATTTATTACCCGCATCCAACGCGTGCAAGGCCATAACTAGACTTATCTGTACCTGTATAGTCCTATTTATAATGAACTTGGTCCTCTTCTCTGAATAAGACACCGAGATAAGTGTCGAATCGTGAAGTATGCCTTCTAGTGTATCTATTAGACGCCGTTTCAGACATCGGCCACAGAAGCCTACAAACCATATACGAAGCCGTCAGACGGTATAAAAGCGGGACAATTGTACTACTATTGTACTACTATTGTACTAACCCTTGGTGTTGCTGACTTTGCTAATATACGAAAATGAATTCTACCACTTGCTCTTGGCAATGTCTTTATCTTCTATGTGACAGCGAGAGCGAGGTCATGCACCGGAGCTTCTACCACATTCTTGGTTGGTGGAGTTTGGAGACCCAGGAATTGGGTCACCTACCACAAAGATGGAAACAACCACATCAAGCAACGCAGGCTTTCGTACAGTTGCAGAATATTGTTTTCAGAACATTAGACCGACTATATTCTAAGCGAAGGTCCAAAGACACCACCACCATCTCATATTCCCCTCCATCCACAATTCTTCATATCAAAATCTCAGTTCTTTTATCATCGACCAAATATTTCTTGCCCTTTCATGCAGAAGGTGTGTATATAGCATTCCTTGTTCTTGTGGTCTGTTTATATTGTTGAGACTGGCAGGTGCATGAGTACTCGTGTGGCTCATTATATACATACGAGTACGTATAAAATGCACCAAATTTCTCAGTTCACCTAGTCCAACACTAGCGAAGCACCGACTTGGCACTAAAAGGTTTAGGAAATCTGTTCAAATCGTCCAACATCAGTTCCGTGTCAATCGTGGCAACGACGTGTTCGTATTCAAACACACGAAACTGCGAGAATATTCTTTCACAAAAATTGTGAAAATATTAATTCTGGAAAATTGACCTTAAACTACTTAATATCTATTGTGCGATTCTGTTAACCTTGCTCCCACTTCAATTTAAAACTTGTTATTTTGAGTGCCCGAAGTGAAAAGTACTTAATTAAGAATTCCTGTAACAAGTTGTTAATATTTTATAGGGCACTCCTACAAGAGTAAATGCGTATAATTAACGAGCGATTCATCATAAAGATTCTATCATTTAATTATTCATATTCAAATAAAACGGCAACGAGGCACCCTAAAAAGCTCCGACGTTTTCATTTCAAATTGTGAGTAGGTCGAGTTGAAATAATGTAGAAATAATACTGATATAAATAAGAGTCTGCATTATATTATCTACGAATTTTGCGAGTAAAAGAACCGCCGTCTTGGCGTTCTGTAACGACCCACACACGCGGGAGAGAAACCATTTGGCGATGGAACTCCACTGTAACAGTAAATCACTGTTCAAACAACGAAACAATCTCGGCGCAAACAGAACGCCTCCTCAGAAGATGACTAAGAAATTTCGCAGATGAACCACTCATAATTTCATTAATAGACAAATGAATGCGAGAAGCCAGCAGCGGACTTTAAAATAATATACGCGTTCTTAAAGAGTTTTCAGTAACAATCGTAACTATCGATTTGGAAAATAATGACGCAGACGTTGAAACAAAAATTTCTTTTACATCAGCTCCGCTTGATTCAAATTTATTACCTAGTTTTGGCAGTAAGACACTAGAATAGATGCAAATTTGTCGGTGTTGAAATTATTCTATACAGGTGTCCCACTAGTAGGTATTTCTTCAATTGCTTTTATTGTTTTAAGCAAATGAGTTTGATAAAAGACCCATTAACATTTTGGTTCTCCATCGGTGAAAATAAACTCCATTCATGCAGTATATACCTACGGCGATACATTGGCAGACTTTCGATCACAAAAGATAAGCATCGCTCGTCGCGGTTTGCGCACGGATGGGTGACGGTATCAATCCAATCAATTCAATATGGCACGCTGCTGTGAATTTAACTCCCCTCTCTAACCTGACGGGCGTCTCTCCATTAGGAGAGACCGAGTATCCAGCTACGCCGTTTCTTTTTCACTGTGTTTTTTCAAATGGATCATCCCGTATGTCATTGCATTTTCGGATTCACTAATCGGCTGATCAGTAAGCATCAGCAGGCAACTGGTAAGCAGGCAGTCTTTGTATTTCTATCTTTACCTATAGTCATTTCCTTAAAAATTTTAACAGAAGAACTAAAGATAATTTTGAAAATTGAATATATGATTCTCGATTGACGCCAGTCAGTACAGTGGCAATTTTATGCGCCAGAAACAATATTTCGGAATAAATATTGCAGCGATTAGAAGCTGAAAATATTTCGTATTGAGAAATAATATTGGAATAAAGCTTGGAACAAACGGCTATCGTAGTCAAGCAATGTGATAAGCCAGTTTAAACTTGAATGCTGTCGAATTACCATTTTATTATACTATTGAGTCAACTGTTGAAATATTCAATATGGCCGAACATACTTAATTAGAAGCAGCACGAAGAATGCGGCGGTAGGCAACTGCGACTCGATCTCATGTTTCCCAGTTTCCGGGAGGCAATTTTACTATTTGTACCTACTTAACAGCAGCATAGGATCCGCCTACATTTCTACGTCATCATAGAGTGTTGGAATCGTGCGCGGTGTCAGGGCGCTCTCCTAAATGTACTGCATGCCAACACGTTTTCGTTTTCCAGTGCTAATTCGCAATTTACTATCAGTTTGGAATTCATGCTTTCGCTTTGTTCGGCAGTTTATAAAACACGACCGCATTTTCATCAAACTGAAACATATGTTTTCCAAGAAAAATATGTTACTGTAAATGCTTACGACTGGCACTGATAACACTCCGCTCGCTTCGCTTTACTCCGCTTGGCAAGAAACTGGACAACGTTTCCTATAAAAAGTGTAAAATGGAAATAGTACAAAAATAGTGCTATACGCAGCATTCGATCTAGCGTTCATCTGATCATCAGGCCGACACACTACTCATGCTGTTATAGGAGCTGCTGGTGAGTAGCTTGGGAACTTAGCATAAGAGGTGTAAGTATTGTGCTGCGATGCAGTACTCTTGGTGAGACGTACTTCTATCTCATATGGTTCCCCGTTTCGCAGTGACGTATGAATCAAGACGAATAGTAAAATTGCTTCCGGGCGGGCGTTCTGACCACCTACCGCATTACCGCATCTTCACGATTTACATTTTGCATTATTTATTTGCGTTTATCAATGGACACTACTGACTTCAAACAATTTTACTTCCTACTTTTCTATAAGTATTGTGTAAACTAAAAGTTATGAAAATTCGCAGTAGAAGAAATTGTTGAGTGTACGAGTATAAGACGAATAAAAAAAGCTCAAGACGGCCCAAGTTCAACTTTTCAAATGTATTTATAGTTGACCCCAGAATGCGCGGAATTATATTGTTGGGCTAGAAGCTAACATTAAACACGTAAAAGTAGAAGTTTCGAATATGGCTCCCAAATGGCCGGTAAAAGTTTGGGAAATGCCAAATAAAAGGTGCGCGAGAATATGCCGTAGGAGTTTTCTGGGATTAAATAGTCTCTTAATATTTATAGGCTATGGCGAGTTAATCAAATATTATAAATCGATTGCTTTATTATTTCTTGAATAATGGAAATTCGGAATAGGCAATTAGAAATTAAATTTAAAACCAACGAAACAGAAATATTTATAGAATATACAAATATACAAAAATATACAAAAATGTGTTAATTTACATTTAATCGGTTCATTTTAACACCGACGTTGATTGGCGACGCTTGATACTAGGTCAGTTTTTTAAGATGTTATTATTTTAGTGGTAATTCTGAAACTTTCAAGTATTTTCAGTATGGCATATGTCTACGGTGACGTAGGGTTGATGGACATGGTTTTAATTTATAGTGATGTAAGACAAAATGCAAAATGCATTAGCAGCTTTACGTTTATATACACAACGATTTCTAGATAAGCACGGTCTAATCATGCAACATTTACAGCAGTCGTTCAGCGCTGACGCGATAATGAAAAATATTACGCGATGCCCAATTGTACCCCTATCATGTCCAATGCGTTCAAGTGCTACCTTCAGATTACCAGATACGAGTTAGATTTTGGGAATGGTATTTACAGCAGCTGTACCTGGTCTGGTACAACTATTGAATTTTTCCGACAATTTTTATTGCCTGCTACAAATGGCGACGATTCTCTCATTAACTAAATAGAACGAGAGTAAATTTGATTTTTTCTGTTTTTGTCTGCGTCAGTGAGATGGTATCCATCTGATACGTATACGTAATTGTTTCAAGTTCGCCCACGCTCATTTTACTCCTCGATTTGTCAGAATGAAGCTACAAATTTATTGGAGGTTTTCTGTAATATAATGGATATTGTAAACACTTTCCAACCGCATTTTTTCTTTAAAATCCATCTTCCAGTCCCAAAATTGAAATTATATCAGTGCTTTTTTAGAATTTCTATAATCTACTACTTACAATAAAAAAACATTCTGCGAAACTGAAAAACATTTTCTAGTCGGTTCGTAATTTTAAAAACAAAAATGTAAAAAGCTTACACATCCCTACTCTAAATTATAATGCAAACGTCAAACTTAATAGCTAGCTAGTGTTTGTTAAGTTCTTTTGTTTTTCATGAATAGCTTACATTTTTTTCATCATTTTAAACGGGAAAGATGCTTGTAACTCATGTACTTTTAAAAATAATAGGAATGGACAATATTTTTAAATCTCACAGAATTCGTTTTTTTGCTGTCTAGTAGAACAAGGAAATTTTCAAAAATTTGAATTTACCTATTTATTAAGCTCGAGAAACTGCACTTTTTTCTCCACCTTGTGAGTATTAATTATGTTTATTAACACTGCTGTGCAAATTGTCGCTACTTTAGTGTAAAATTTACACTGCAGGTAACACTCTCTAGTGTTTACTTGCACTACTATAGAGTACAATGTTCAGTACATATAACACTATTCTGGCGTTAATATGTGACACTATTCGTGGTTCGCAAATAGACATTAGGTAGTGTTGAGTAGTGTTTATTTTTAACGCTACATTTTTTACTGTGCATCTAGCAAAATCGTATTGATGCGGTGGAATAAAGTAGGAAGTCGTCGTCGTCGTATAACATCAAGCCTATGCCGAAGGAAAGAAGATTATATAATTTAATACAGCTTTGAACTTGTAAACCAATAAATAAATACAAATTAATATGCTGTGTAATTTATTTACTATCAGCCTTAAAACTGTAGAAACAATTTCAGCATGTTTAAAGACTCTTAGCATGGCAAGAAATTGTGATTAAATCATGGGATACTCTGTTTACTAGTAATTCAGAACGGGCACGTCAAACTTCTGGTGGAAATAGAGAATAACAAAATAATAAGAAAAGTATCCATGAATAAGTCCAAAAACGACTATTAGCAAAGATAGAAGTGGTGAAATTTACTTTAAAAATCATTTTTTTACTTGGTTTGCTTACTTTTAGATATTTTTTTAGGTACTAAGAATCGATTTTAATACCGCAGCAACTTCTTCGTTTACGGTCTGGTGTAATTCGACACTTGCCTGCTGAAATTCGACACCTGTCCGTGTAATTCGACACCTGTCTGTTAAAATTCGACACCTACCTGGTGCAATTCAACACCCGCCCCCTGAAATTCGATACCTGCCGGTGTAATATGACACTCTCCTGCTGAAATTCGATACCTGCTCGATGTACGCCTGCTTGTTGAAATTCGACACCTGCCTGGTGTAGTTCGACACTCGCCTGCTGAAATTCGATACCTGCTCGATGTACGCCTGTTTGTTGAAATTCGACACCTGCTTGGTGTAATTCGATACCCACTTGACTACAGAACCCATGCTTGCTAACAGTCTTTAAACACTCTGAAATTTTTCGTTTCTATGCTTCTATGATTTTAGGGAAGATAATAAAAATTACATTAACACGTTCATTGCTTTATAGTAAAATATAATATATGTACATTAAAATTTTAATGCTTCATTAATCAAATTAACTAATTAATTAATTTAAAATTTACACTGCAGGTAACACTCTTCTAGTGCTTATTCTAGTGTTAATATGTGACATTATTAGTGGTTCGCAAATAGACATTAGGTAGTCTTGAGTAGTGTTTAATTGTAATTCTACATTTTTTACTGTGAATCTAGCAAAATCGAACAAAAAATATGTGCCCTCCAACAACAATGGTATGGGCAGTCAAAATTAGGTGTCCTAGAATATCCAGTATCCTACTCAACGCTTGGCGTTATATCGCAGAGCATTCAAAAAAATTTATTTGCTAGAGAAAGGAGATATGCCGGTGTTGCTATATCTCCTTTAAGGATAACCGAAAGAATTTGAAATTGTGAATATAGGGTGCATTATTAACAAATAAAATCGACTTGTCCGATGGTTTCCTCGAAAAATCTACTTCCAAGCTATATTTCGTTGCCAGCGAAACACGTGTCGAGGTTAATTACTGTCACTGCCTTGCATGCATTGTATTCCTGACGGTGTACCTAATCTTCAACCCTTAGCTGACAATTTTATAGCCATAAATCAGAACGACATTTAGCAACTGTCTTGCTGTCATCCGTTAATCTCAATAGGTAAAGACAATATCTTTCATTTCAGGAACTGGGAATAGGAATAGAATTGAAATATTTGTTAATTGGCAACAAATATCCAACTCCTTTGAATTCAATGAGCACGACATCTTTTAAACTTTAGAAGTGAATTGGTAATTCCAAAATTTTATGTCTTACGTTCTAGATGAATTGAATGCTTTAAATTTTCAATTTCATTATAGGGTTTGCAAGTAAGACTGAATTTCCTTGTTACCGATGTAAATTCAGAACAAATACTATTTCATTTCACCTCTAAAAACAATCCCTGATGAAATCCTGGTAATCTACTAAATATCTGTATCTTTGTCTGGCATATTTTGACTTTAAATCACCTCTTGAATATTAATACTAACGTCGAAATTAAACAGAAATGCCTGATAGTTCACAGGGTCTGTTTTATTTCAATTTAACCTAATTAACGTCTTGTGCTGTCTTTACACTCTGTTAAATCCAGGTTTGTCATTTAATTTGTGGCCGGCGCACCGGAACCTTTTTTGTTACACAAACAATGTCATTTTAAGGTGTCTGCACTTGAATCAATTACGAGCAAAATGTTAAAATCAGGTTTAGCCGTGTACACCACGTGTTGCCGCACTCTGCTCTTTGTAATATTTAGTACCAGAGTAATACTGTTTCTTTGTCGAAACGAAATATTTTCGTTCTTTTCAAATTAAGTAAAATTGAATGAGCTCGTTTTGGTTTTCACACCCACAGATTTACCTTTTGTTCCAAATTTGTTTTCGCTTTTAATCCCGTGCGTCAGCAGCAAGCTAAAATCTTTCACAAATTAAAACATCCCACAGTATGTTTGTATACATTTATACAGGGAACCCAACGGTGAGAAAGGTGTTAAAAGTAAAAGCTTCATACTGCAAAATAAGGCATTTTACCACCTTTTCCTCCTCAAGTCAATCATTTGTGTTCCGCGATTATACATGTGAAAATACGACGCAAGACTTCTACCCTTGTCTATATACTCATGGTCGAACAATCTCAAAAATTTATGTTTTCTTCAATAAATGATACATTTCGATTATTGTTATTTATTTATGTTTCCTTTAATATTTTTCTCGTGCATTGTTCGCTACTGTGACTGCTTGGCACCAAATGCAGCATTGATTTGATACCGATCTGCTTTTGTTGCCGTGATCAAAGATCAGTTGATCACATGTATGTATACATGTATGTATACAGACAAGGCTTCTAAGTTTATATCTAAACGTTATATTCATACATTAAATGCTTTAGTCACAATCGCACGGGGAACCGTGCACTACAAAGCTGCCAAGTGCCGACGATCGAACGATATTACGCTATTGCTACAATGTTACAGTTTGATCTCTAAACACTTCTTGTTTGTAGTCAAAGGAAATTGAATAAAAGGGACTCTTGATTTAATTTTGGTGACAAGAGCAGATTCTTCCTTAATCCGGTAAATACCCAGTTATTTATCCTTTTACGTAAGTTCATGTTAAAATGATCAAGTGCAAGCAAGAGAAGTTACTAAAGATAAGTACTGTCCGATCACGTTAATTTGGCGAGCCTAAGGAATATAACTGATCTATTTTAATAAGGCAGAGCACAATTAGAATAATAGTTTTACCTAAATATTAAATATTGCCAGTTTTGCTGCATTGTGTGTGGCGAAACTATTATTCTAATTGTGCGCTGCCTTATTAAAATAGATTTGACACATTCCTTAGACTCGCCAAGTGAACGTGGTCGGACTATACCTAGAAAGTCCGAAGTCATAATTATTATTTTTGTAATTATAACTAGTTTTCACTTACGATCATTGATAAGTCCTTCAAGATGCCCACTCTGTATTGTCTGAAATGAAATTTACAAGATGATGCGAGATCTTTCGAAAACATCATAAGCTCTCCAGCAAATGTCATTAAACTTTCAACGAAAAAAATGTGGAAAGAAAGAAAGAAAAGAATAAATGGTGTCTGCGTAGTTGTATTCATCTTACATTCGGACAGTTCGTCTTATTAAACCTTATTTTGGTAAGAGTTAGAATAAATATTATTTCTATAATAACTGTCCTAATCCCACATCTCTGAAATTACTAAGTAAAAAGAACTGCTGAGTGGGTGTCTTTCAAATCAACATATACGCTGTACAACTTTGGACAAAAGTGAAATATGTTCCGATCTATAAATTTTAAATGTCAGGGTTCGAGAAAATAATAAACCAGAAATCTGTTGTCAGGGATAGACAAACAACCCCATGCATGACATAAATGTAGTAGCCCTTAATAAGATGACTCAGCATAACTCTGCGTACATGTTCGGGACGGAATTCTGGATCATGAGGCTATTATTTCTCGTCTAACGATTGCAAGATTCCCAAATATTTCCAGGATATCAGTAGTAATTTTATTTTTAATAGCACCTGCTTTAATGAAATACTTTTGTGTATTTCTCTTAAGAAAAGATCGTTGAAAATAATTAGATTCTTGCAGTATTGTAGTTATTGAACGCATAGTTTTTACTACATAAATAAACAATAAATTTACAAGTTATGTTTTTACGAATGCCTTAGAAGTCCGCACAGATACCCTCAAGTTTGCTACCTTGAAGAGATCATGCCTTCCTCGTCCCGATTTGGTCTAGCAAAAAATATAATGCACATGGCGGGTGAAGTTAATGAAAAATATTTTGCAAATAAAGTAGCTATAAAAGTTTTCATTTCAATAAACTGTATGCTATTTACTTATAATAGAAACAGTCATTTGAATAGTCGATAATTACCTCTTACGAAATAATCCTGCAAGGTTAGCTGCCTTTCACTGAAAAACATCCTACGCGGGTCTGACCTTTTCAGTTCAAAAATACTACGCACTTCCGTTTATATAACAGTCTAGCCGCTTCGAGAGAAATCAACTACGCTAATTACGATTGTCTGCATATAGGAAAGACAACAATACTTTTACTTTTTCAGAAATAAATGAAGAGTTAGATTCACTCTCGAATAAGTACGAACAGAAAAGTTATACCAACATTTATACATTTTGTTTTTGAAGGTAGCAACATTCGAAAAACAGTTTATAAACACCCATCTTCATACAATGGATTGCTTTGTGACGTGGAACGTAACAGAGTTGACTCTTATGCAAGTTAAAATTTACTAGTTTACAAATAACATAAAAAAGAGTAACAGAAATTAAAAAATCTGCCAGATTTTGGTATCACGCAATACACACACTGTATTAATGTAATTAAGTACCAAGAAATTTTAAGTTTTACATGCAAGCGATATGAAGGCTCGAGCACGTCTGTCTTTGCCTAGCCCTAACTTTCACTTATTCAAACATCTATTACATCCCCCCCGGCGTACATTTCTGTACTTAACCCAGCGTTCCTTTATCGCAGGGTACAGTAGCACTCCCTAATCTATGGTAGCAAATGCTATCCGTATAGGATGCCTGGAATTTGCCTGGAAGATATTGGAAAATAATTTACTTAATAAGACGAACAGAGAATGCAGTTTCTGCAGTCTCGCAACTTGAAGCAAAAACCCCTCAAATGAATCTTCTTTTTGGGAAAACCTCTCGTGTGTAAAATCGTATTTAAGGTTTTTGGGAAAACTTTCCGTAGCAAGCATCATAACGTCTGGTTATGCAACCAAACCTACACCTATAAAGAGATTGGTTACTGAAAGTTTCTTCAATGCTCTAAAAATTTGATGCACTTTTGGTATCAACCACAGCGGTTCCCAAATGACAAAATCGAGGTCAACAAAAAACCTAAAAGCGTTCCTTTCAGAGGTAAGATCACCTAAGTGGGTCCCATACACCATGAACACATGGAAAGTTGGCAGAAAGAAACAACTCTAAATTCAGGTTTCCAAAAGTTCACCACAACTTTTTTATTTATCGAGATATTTGCAAATTTTTCTTAATCGTTTGACGAAAACAAAATAATTTTTTTACCCCAAAATCATATTTGAATAGTACGGTGCCCAGTTGACGTATGAAACAATTTCAACTAGCAATTTTATTTGTATTTTTGGTTCCACGCACCAACAGTAGATAAGCTATGAGACTTCTAGGACAGAATGGCGGCTTCCCATTGGTCTATTGAAATTTTTACTTCCGGTCTGGGACGTAACAGGTAGAAGCCCTCAAGTGACAGGTAGAAGAGCTCAAGTGACAGGTAGAAGCGATCTAGTGACAGGTTTAGAAGCGATCAAGGGCTTGACCACTTCTAAACCTGTCACTTGATCGCTTCTACCTGTCACTTGAGCGCTTCTACTTGTCACTTGAGGGCTTCTACCTGTTACGTCCCAGACCGGAAGTAAAAATTTCAATGGACCAATGGGAAGCCGCCATTCTGTCCTAGAAGTCTCATAGCTTATCTACTACCAACAATTTTACAACTGATATCCACATGAGTGTTATTTCGCCACATAATGTAATTTTTAGGTCATTTAAGATTTATGCACTTTCTTCATTATCATAAGGTAGTAATTTTTCAGTTTTTATGTGTTGCGAGCACAGCGTGTTCTGTGAAAACATCTGTATGAAATAATTACAAAAATTCTTGGAGATTTTGAGGAAGATAAGAAAAAAACATTCCTTAAGTTTCCAAATGGTTGGAAATGACTATTTCATTGAACTTTTCTTCTCACTACCGGCAAATAAAGGAAAGAGCATTTAGCTCAACCCATAATGGGTTGAGCTAAATGTTCTTATATTTACCTGAACGTAAAACCATTTTGTATTTTTAATAAATAGATGCTTGAAATATTTTGCCATAAAAGATGCCGTGTCATAAAAATTAGTATAAGAAAAAATATATTTCTGTTATAGTATCTTCAATTTAAAGTCATAAGCATTAGAAATTAGCATACCATTAACATTTTATCTTTGAGAAGTGCAGTTGAATTTCTGTGAATTGGGGTCAGATTCTAAATGGAACATCTTAAATTTAAAGTAGGTCAAAGTCTTAATTCCTTCCCATTTACATTACGTTCGGTACACTCAATACGAAATTTTCAAAGACGCTACACATACTTCGCGTTCTCCTTCGTAAGCTCTTTGACTTACAAAACATTTCGAATAAGTCAACAATTCAGCTGCAAAACGATGTTTGTTTCAATAAGCACCGACGCTATACACAAAGCTTGCATGCTTTTGCATATACAAATTTAATAACATTTGTAAATGTCAGGGAAAAAGAGTTTTACCTTTTGTCACGCACAAAAGTTAACAAAACGTAACTGTCAGCAACCAAAACAACGAAAAATTCGACTACAGTCGGGAGAGTGAGTAATACACAATCCAAATAAAGAAAGAAATTTAATTTTATAGGACATTCTCATTCAAACTTTAAATCGTGAAAAAGTTTATCTGCATTTAAAAGATATTTCAATTGCGAAAACATTAAACCTCGTTTTTGGCCGTATTTTATAACCGGAATTTTATTAGTTTTCCATGCCCTACCTATTTGTAAAATGAACATTTTTATACTCATCCAAAGAGTAAATTTTTTCGTATAATGGATATTGTATAATGGATTATTGAAGAAAAATGTATAAAATTTTGGAGAGGGTGAAATTTTTGGAGAAAATTAATGATTTTAGGGAATTTGACGGTAGGCAAGTTTTGATAGAAGAAATTTTGGAACGAATAGGCGAAATTTATGGAAATTATCTAGAGTGAGACAAGAGTCTCTTTGAGATTCCATAACATGTATTATTATATTGCACATAATAAATAAATAAATATTTATAGTCCAGAAGACGATACGAAAATTTTTAAATTTCATCGAGAACCGCGGTGCCCGACATAACTCTGTCACTTTCTTTTGCGCATGATTAACCAATAATAACGTTCTTTCAGCATTGATCGAGTCTGTGAAAATCTCCTTAACTCAGAAATATTGAACTCATGACCAGCGGCTAACAAGTAGACCCGCTGCCAGGTTTACATTTCCGTAAATGAAAGTGACGTATAATTTGAGGAGGGAAAGCACCAGCTTATTACACAACTTCAGAGAAAAGTTCCGCGAACAATTAAAACTTTATTAAAGATCTAAATGTCGTCCCGCAATATGCCCTAATAATTTACCGACTGTGCTAAATAGCAACTCTCATGAACAACAACTGAAACAAGGAAAAGCAAGTACCTAAATATGTAACCAAAATTGCCCTGGGTTAGAGTGCTCTGTCTTCGGTACGTGCAATGTTAAAAGTTGCGGTGAAAAGTAAAAATAATTACTTTCTCAAGGTCAGTCAAGTTGCCCCCCCCATGAATTATTTTGAAAAATGTTTATGATGGCTCGATTGCGCCGGTGTTGCGCCACCTTGCGCCGCTTATTTCGTAGCTTGCGCCCTTATGGGTCAGAAACTGTAGCCTATTTTCCTTGGGAGGGGCCAACTATACGATAGCCCCTCCCATTTACAATTCTTCCAAAATTATTATAGGGGTACATTCTAAAGGGCTTGCGCCACCTTGCGCTACTAGAATTTTTGCTTGCGCCATAGTGGTATTGCATATACGCCACGTGACAGAAACTGCGCTGGCCCCCCAAATGAATTATTTTGAAAAATGCTTGTGATGGCTCGATTGCGCCGGGGTTGCGCCACCTTGCGCCGCTTATTTCATAGCTTGCGCCCTTATGGGTCAGAAACTGTAGCCCATTTTCCGGGGGGAGGTCAACTATATGGTAGACCCTCCCCATTTACAATTCTTCCAAAATTATTATACGTATACATTCTAAATGGCTTGCGCCACCTTGCGCCACTAGAATTTTTGCTTGCGCCCTAGTGATATTGCATATATGCCACGTGACAGAAACTGCGCTGGCCCCCCCCATGATTTATTTTGAAAAATGCTTATGATGGCTCGATTGCGCCGGGGTTGCGCCACCTTGCGCCGCTTATTTCATAGCTTGCGCCCTTATGGGTCAGAAACTGTAGCCCATTTTCCGTGGGGAGGTCAACTATATGGTGGACCCTCCCCATTTACAATTCTTCCAAAATTATTATACGTATACATTCTAAATGGCTTGCGCCACCTTGCGCCACTAGAATTTTTGCTTGCGCCCTAGTGATATTGCATATATGCCACGTGACAGAAACTGCGCTGGCCCCCCCCATGATTTATTTTGAAAAATGCTTATGATGGCTCGATTGCGCCGGGGTTGCGCCACCTTGCGCCGCTTATTTCATAGCTTGCGCCCTTATGGGTCAGAAACTGTAGCCCATTCTCCGTGGGGAGGTCAACTATATGGTAGCCCCTCACCATTTACAATTCTTCCAAAATTATTATACGGATACATTCTAAATGGATTGCGCCACCTTGCGCCACTAGAATTTTTGCTTGCGCCCTAGTGGTATTGCATATATGCCACGTGACAGAAACGGCGCTGCCCCCGCCCATTATTCGAATTTGAAATTTTTTGTACACCTTTATTATACATTCCAGAGAAAAATTTTGTATGAGAGACACAAATGATTTTTCATTTTTCATTATTCAAAATTACTTTCTACTTATACAGGCTGTCCCATTTTTCTACATAACACTGAGCTTTGTTTTTTTAGTGAAGCACTTGTATTTGATTGCATTTTTTGATTCCTTACTTGTTTGCTAGAGGTCGTATTAGATATTTTTTCCTTAAAGTACAATATTATTGGTGCTACCTACCTGCATTAATTTATAAAAGACTTTGGCGGATGTAAGAGAATTTCAAAAAATTAATGTATTCGGATTGATCCTGTGGCAGTGATATTTTATTAGGAAAAAGGAATATCCAGCCGAATATAATATACAGGGTATGAGGAACTGCGTGATGAAATTAGAAATTTCAAACCTCATAATTTTATTCTTTTAAGTGGAATCATACATTTTTATGTACGTCACACATACTATTATTAGGTACGTATAAGTTTTGTATACCTGTAATGTTAATAGTACCTGCCAGCAGTATTATTCCTTGCATCTGAATAGTAATAGTGTACAGGGCGTCAGTCTACTATAAATTTATTTTTGTCATATATTTTCGAGTCTACTACTATCCTTTTTTCATAAAGTTCTTCTATGACTTATTACTCAATATTATTAGAATCTAAGTTCTGATTTGCTCCCTGTTAAAGGTCTGTGACCAGTCAGCAAATTTATTTACCATTCTTGAGCTACACAATTGAAATTTTCGAATAATGTATAAACTACCTGTGCTAAAACACCTGATAAGCTCTTCGCGTTAGAAACGGATGGAGATCCGTAAGTAGTACGGGTTGCATACACAACAGATATGCCTCAGAAAGTTTTCACGGGGTAAACGTCAATGGGCCTATCCAGTAGGGATATACATCATTGCAAGCAACCGTAGCCGATCGGTCGGCTACGAAGCAACAGGCTTGGCGCGCAGTACCGAGAGGCGCGGGCACTTTCAAGACGCGTGGGGGGTTTTTGTTCGAATCCAAGTGGAGCCTTTTTCTTTTAAAGATTCTTGTAATTTACAGAATTTTGCGTGCATTCCTTGTGTTGTGTCTGGTGGTCCTTCACTAAAGGTATTTGTCTAAAGAAAAGCCGCGATTACTAATGAAAACATGGGAATAATAGCATGCTAAAACATTGCATTAGCAAAATCTAGTTGGGATATACATAAACCCAAACTGGTTATGTATAGTTGCCGGTTCTTCTATATAATTGCAAGAATTATTGGTAAATGTGATAAATAAGTGCAAATGATTAACTTTTACCAGTGATTTTATAAAATTCCCAAAGTACAACGGGCAATTTATTAAATATCCTTGAATTAATTACATTTGCCGGTAATTATGAATAGGTTTCAAGGCGCGGTAGTAATAATACTAAATTATTTTCTTTTCTTCTACTTTCCGTTCAAATTATCAAGTTATGGACCTGTAGTAGTAGTACTAGAGTGGGTTTCGAGGCACTTGCGTGCGTGGCATTTGCGTACAAGGCACATTTTATGACATTTGCGTACATAAGGAAATATTAGTCCAGCCGGCAAAGCGGGCAGCTCGAAGCAAGTGGGACTTGCGTACTATATAACAATCTGTCAGGTTAAGGTCAAGCGAAGCGAGCGGAGTGTTGTAAGTCTCGGTCGTTAGCGCTTATAACATAATTCTCTTCAAAGATAATTCAACAAACATTTTACAAAACAAATCAACGGGGGGGGGGGATCAAGTTAACTTACCTCAATATTTAGCATAGTGTTCGAAATAAATATTTAAATTAGGAATCCAAATTTTATGTTGTACGCAAGTGCCACTTGCTTCGAGCTGCCCGCTTTGCCGACTGGACTCATATTTCCTTATGTACGTAAATGCCATAAAATGTGCCTTGTACGCAAATGCCATACGCACGCAAGAGCTTCGACACCAACTCTAGTACTACTACAGCTCCATAACTTGATAATTTGAACAGAAAGTAGAAGAAAAGAAAACAATTTATTATTATTACCACCGCGTCTTGGAACCTATTCATAATTACCTGAAATTGTAATTAATTCAAGGATATTTAATAAATTGCCCGTTGTACTTTGGGACTTTTATAAAATAATCGGTAAAAGTGAATAATTTGCACTTATTAATGACATTTACCTATAATTCTTGCAATTATGTATAGAAGAACCGGCAACTATTCATAACCAGTTTGCGTTTATGTATATCCCAACTAGGTCTTGCCAATGAAATGTTTTAGCGTGTCTTTATTAGTAATCGCGGCTTTTTTTAAACAAATACCTTTCGTGACGAGCCACCAGACACAACACATGGAGTGCATGCAAAAATTCTCTAAATTAAAACAAGCTTTAAAAAAAGGATTAGAACAAAAACTCCCCACGCGTCTTGAAAGTGCCCTCGCCTCTCGATACTGCGCCAAGCATGTTGCTTGTATGGCATGAAGTTTAACAGTCTGTTAAAGCGCGTGAAAGTGGAAGTGGCCTACTTGGCAAAACCTAGTTGGGATATAAATAAACGCAACCAGTTTGTTACATTTACTATAATTTGCGCTTATTTATCACATTTACCTATAATTCTTGCAATTATATGGAAGAACCGGCAACTATACATAACCAGTTTATTACATTACTGTAATATAGTTAATGTTATTATTATTATTAATGTTATTAATATTATTATTATTATTATTAATATCGAAATGAATTTCAAACAAGTAACGGTTGAATCCATCAATAATTGAAAAGATATCAATACTTCTTACACTTTACGGCTGAGTCACTGAAACTTTGCAACACTTAAACAAAATTTCGCGGGAAACGCCCAAACGGAGACAGTGCTGGCAACCATTGAACCCTAGTTTTCGACATGTCATGTCAAAAAGCCGACAGATTTAAGGAATTTTTTAAAACGCACTTCAAAAATATTCAAAATACCATTACTCTTCAGATGCAAGGGATAATACTGCTGGCAGGAACCATTAACATTACAGGTATACAAAGCTTATACGTTCCTAATAATGGTATGTGTGACGTACATAAAAATGTATGATTCCACTTAAAAGAATAAAGTTATGAGGTTTGAAATTTCTAATTTCATCACGCAGTTGGTTATACCATGTATATTACATTCGGCTGGATATTCCTTTTTTCCCAATTATCACTGCCACAAAATCAATCCGAAAACAATCATTTTTTGAAATTCTCCTACATCCGCCATAGTCTTTTATAAATGCAGGTAGGTAGCACCAATAATATTGTACTTCAAGGAAAAAATATCTAATACGACCTCTAGCAAACAAGTAAGGAATCAAAAAATGCAATCAAATACAAGTGCTTCACTAAAAAAACAAAGTTCAGTGTTATGCAGAAAAATGGGACAGCCTGTATAAGTAGAAAGTAATTTTGCATAATGAATAATGAAAAATCATTTTCTCTGGAATGTATAATAAAGGCGTACAAAAAATTTCAAATTCGAATAATGGGCGGGGGCAGCGCACGTGGCATATATGCAATACCACTAGGGCGCAAGCAAAAATTCTAGTGGCGCAAGGTGGCGCAAGCCATTTAGAATGTATACGTATAATAATTTTGGAAGAATTGTAAATGGGGAGGGTCCACCATATAGTTGACCTCCCCACGGAAAATGGGCTACAGTTTCTGACCCATAAGGGCGCAAGCTATGAAATAAGCGACGCAAGGTGGCGCAACCCCGGCGCAATCGAGCCATCACAAGCATTTTTCAAAATAATTCATTTGGGGGGCCAGCGCAGTTTCTGTCACGTGGCGTATAAGCAATACCACTATGGCGCAAGCAAAAATTCTAGTAGCGCAAGGTGGCGCAAGCCCTTTAGAATGTACCCCTATAACAATTTTGGAAGAATTGTAAATGGGAGGGGCTATCGTATAGTTGGCCCCTCCCAAGGAAAATAGCCTACAGTTTCTGACCCATAAGGGCGCAAGCTACGAAATAAGCGGCGCAAGGTGGCGCAACCCCGGCGCAATCGAGCCATCACAAGCATTTTTCAAAATAATTCATTTGGGGGGCCAGCGCAGTTTCTGTCACGTGGCGTATATGCAATACCACTATGGCGCAAGCAAAAATTCTAGTAGCGCAAGGTGGCGCAAGCCCTTTAGAATGTACCCCTATAACAATTTTGGAAGAATTGTAAATGGGAGGGGCTATCGTATAGTTGGCCCCTCCCAAGGAAAATAGGCTACAGTTTCTGACCCATAAGGGCGCAAGCTACGAAATAAGCGGCGCAAGGTGGCGCAACACCGGCGCAATCGAGCCATCATAAACATTTTTCAAAATAATTCATGGGGGGGGCCAACTTGACCGACCTACCTTCTCATTTTGTTTAGTTTAATATTTATCTTTGTAGATATCATTTCGAGATATCGACAACAGATATCTACATCTATCGTATTTGTTGGTAAGATGTATTCTGACAATATTTATAGATAGTTTCTGGATCGGAAACGCCTATTGAAAAATTCGGTAAATCGAGATAACGTATTTAAAGCATTATAATGTCATCATAAGGTTCTCAGTCCGAAGACTGGTTGGACGCGTACCTCCATAATTTTCTATCCTGAGCTAACCTACGCATTTCCCTAAAAGTAGAACATCTTACATCCCTAACTATTAGAGAACAGTAGTCTAATCTAGGTCTATCCCTACCTCTTTTTATTCCTACCTCTGACTCTAGTATGTCGCGAACTATTCCTTCGTGTCTTAGAAGGTGTCCTACCATCCTACCATCCTCTCTCTCCTATTCTTTATTATCTTCCATAAAAATCGCTTTTCCCCAACTCCTTCTAATACTTCCCTATTGCTAACCTTATTTATCCACGGTATCTTCATCATGTCTGTAGCACCCCATTTCAAACGCTTCTACCCTTTTTGGATCCGCTTCTCCTATTGTCCAGGTTTCGCACCCGTATAATGCCGTACTCCAAACATTCGACTTGAAGAGTATCTTTGGTGCTCCTACCATCTCGATTTATTTTACTTCCTAAATAGCAGAAATCCGCGACCTCCTCTATCTTCTCATTTCCTATTACATTATAATGTAAAATTATCTATATATTTCTTTGAAATAAACAAATATTAATTTGAAATGTTTACCGACTATTTGGAACGAATACGTCAAAACTAAATATTTATAATGTACAGGACCTTCTGTTGCGCATACAATTTCTTTATAAGTTAACCCCACACACCAAAAGGCTGTGACGTAGTAAATTAAACTCGACACATGTTTCGCTGGCAACGTCAGCATCCTCAAGAGTTGAAGATTAATCTAAATCTAAAACTTGCACTACACGTCATACACAAATAAAATGAATCGATAAACCTACGGTTTCTTAGAACTCTTGGAGCATGGGCGCAATAAAATGTTCGTTTCTTAGAACTGAAGGGTAGCCAGGCAAGTATTTCTGCTGGTCATAAATAATTATATCTACTTGATAAACCTATGCACGGTCGAATTTGGAATCGGACCTTGTATATATTGAAAACTAATAATTTTATAAGCATATACCTACATCTAAGAAAAATCAAATAGGCATGTGTAATATACTAGCTATTCCTTGATATTCCACCCACAGAATTCTAATGTACAACATATCCATATTTTGAGAAACAACAAATGAGGAGAAAACATGAAAAAAACAAAATCAAAATGTATGGATCAATGAATATGATGCGGGTCAAGGCCCAAGAGTTTTCCCTCAAACCCCGTTTGATAGCAGGGACCCACCAAACCTTTGCTTTATTGTAGGAAAACCCTTTTGTGAAGAGAACTGTATGATGCCTAGGTGGTGTAATTCGACCCCGAAGCCTGACATGAATGTTGTGAACATCGTTTCTAAATGAAATTGTTTTGTACCTAATTTCGGGGGCCTTATCAATTATTATTTTATGGTAGTATCATTCAGCGACCAAGTACCTACGATTGTGCATATTGAGTCAGCTCAACACTAGCAAAGTGCACAATATACGTCGAAACTTGCGCACTCTAGAAATCAGTCTCAAACACGAATTCTGTACCCTCTGCATCCTCCTGGAAGTATCAATTATCCATAAATTTCGCAACAGTAATTGAAGTGGGATAATACTCAAATATCACACAACAAGGTCTTAGTCACTTTGTCCAAAGCAAATCTGTGAGGATAAATGTGTCCAAAATGCTTACGCTAATTTATTAGCGTAAGCATTTTGGACACATTTGTTAATATGTTGGAAATACTTGAAAGTGTTATCCAGAATTAAGTCAAAGTTTCTAGCTGAGTCACGTATTTGGATCAAGAATGATAAATTTGCGTACCATCCGCATAATTCAGAAGTTTAAGAAAGTGAGCTGTATATTTAATAAACAAAAGAGAATCTAAAATGGAACCATGAGGTACACCGCTAGTGACAATTCGGAAATTAGAGAATTTGCTATACTTGGGCCGCCGAACAGACGGAGTGATCACCCTGCAATCACGAGCTCTAGACGGGACCACTATCAATTAAGGACGACAGAACCGCAATGATGCGCTTTCTTTAGACCCAACGAAGTCGCATCACTCCAATTCGGTCGTCATAAATTATTATTGGCCCCGCTAGAGCACGTTCTTGCAGGGTGATCACTCCGTCTGTTGGGCGGCCCAAGTATATATAGACTAACACATTGTGATCGATTATCCAGATAGCTCGGCAAGAGAGAAACAGAGGACTGTGACAAACCAACAAATTTGAGAATTCTGAGAAGCAGCGCATGGTCTATACTGCCGAATGCTTTACTATAGTCCAGCAAAGTCAGAATCGTGATTTGACCCCGATCAGAGGCAGAAATAATATCATCTGTCACATGGAACAGAGCCGCAGTACAGCTGTATCCTCTCCTAAATTCAAATTGAAATGGAAGAATGGAGTGGTGGTGGTATCCAGAAAACGTTCTAAAATTTTAGACACTGGGGGCAAATACATGTCGGACGTAGATCTTTATAGTCTTAAGGGTTTGGTACTTTAGGTTTCGGGAGAACCAGCCGGCGCGGCGCTGCCACACCAAGGAGCATGTTGAGCTTATTATACAAGCATTTCGCTATATCTTTGCAGAATCTTTCAACTGATAATGGTAAACTCATGTTAATGCATGTTTCGGGGGAACCATTCGGCGCTGCCACACCAAGGGGCATGTCGAGCTTATAATACAAGCATTTCGCTATATCTTTGCGGAATCTTTCAACGGATAATGGTAAACTCATGTTAATGCATGATTCAGTCACTAGTCGATGTTGTAGTACTGTTGCGGTAGATGAATTCTCTCTTCGACAAATAATAGCCTATGAGCAATCCTCTTTCTTTCTTGCAGCTGGCTTACGCAGTCCGCTATATCGGTATCAAACAGATCCAGTTTCATCACACTTGTCAGATTACTTTAGAGCTTACTTTAAAACGCTCAAAAGTACTTAGAAATTGGCAGGTTATCGACATTCTCATGGCTTGGCTCATCTACCTCTTATTGTCCTTTTACACTGTGAGAAGTTTCATAAGAAACAAAGAAACACAACACTTTGTGAAGAACTGAATATTCTAAACTCGTGTAATATTACAAGCCTTTAAACTTAATCAACACTTGGCTAATATTAAAAAACAGGTCAACTGCTATTGCTCCTTCTGCGCAGAATATTCCAAAATAATAAATAATTAAAACTTATAAGTCCTCTTATTCCGTCTCAGACCGAAGAAAAATATCGTTACTTATTTACAGCAGTCCATAGATGGAACTCGGTTTCAATCGTCAACTAACTGCTTTCGGCACAAAATGAAGGATGGACCCGGATCTGGTTGTTTTCAGTAGGAATATCAATAAAGAAGCCCACGCGATCCCATTTTAGTCGACTTATCTTTATAATAGCTGGCAATAACGACCCACGCCTTAGTATCACATATTAATTCGATAAACTCAACTTATTGCGAGAAATTAGAATGTAAAGGGCGCAGAAGTGTGTACGACACCTAAATAAATGTATCCTGTATTGCTGATTTCAAAGTCTGTAATAAAACGACAAAATCTTTATTGATGAACAAATCGTGAAAACCGATTGATGCCTAATAAAAGAAACAAATGACAAATATAAATTCTATACGGCAATATTATAGATAAAGCCAACATTTATGTGAAAGGAATATAATATTATATTCATTTCTATCTGTTTATTTATATTGGTGCTGGAAAATTTATTATATTCCATTGGAATCGAATCAACTTATCAGTCCGATCCGATCATGGACATACTTACATAATAAACTGTTACTCGCATAGTCTGGAAATGTCCATGCTGTGCCCGAGTTTTTTATTGATTAACATCTTACCTATCAAAATTTAAGACTTAAATTGTAATCAATCGGCCTAGTTCCGTGATTTGTTTAGAAAAGTCTTTTCTAAACCTGCAATTGTAGTCCGATTGCGAATTTAGGATGAAAAGACACTTAAACTCGTTGTAATACTAAATAAGGTAGCATGAAGCAAACTCATACAAAGACTAATTTCGTATGAACGTGAAATTGTATGCAAGAAGCGCAGTCGAGAGCAGAAATCACACGAGTTTATATGAAATACACTTTCCATCGAGTTATGGACACTATTTTTTCCATGACCCCTTAAGAAAGTCTAATTTATTCACAGAACAGTAACTTTATTTTTAATGATTATGTATGTTAGTAAATGTCAAAATTTCTAAGTAGCATACCAACTATGAGCATACTCGAATAATTCCGACCGACTCATGAATGACACGTTGATTTGTTCTCTTGCACGCCAACTCGTAAATGCCCAGTTCGTACCTAAAATATTTATAGCACACGGGTGAACGCAATTGCCAACTTTCGCGCCTACTTAATTGTACGCAACGTGTCGGTTTCTTAGGGGGTCGTGGGAAAAGGTATTATAATGCACAAACACAGAGTGTTAAGTAATCATCACGCTTCGTAATGTTGGTGTATTGTGTCAGTAGGACCGCCCGTTTTTCTTTGATGCCCCGGAGAATAATTGCATGTAAGCCATCCCTCTACATTTTTAATGTCTTAATCCGTTAAGGGATGAATGAATTTTACCGCTTAATTGGCTCTCCCTGTATTTATCATAAAAAATAATTTTCCTCTGCATTTGTTTTCGCTCTCTATCTAAGTAGAAACTAAAGTATGTTGCGGTTGGCGCTATTATTTTAGTGCCTTAAACTAAACAGTTTTTTGAGGGAAATAACCAAGAAACTGCTGTCATTTAACCTCGTTATTAAAATGAATCCCTTCAAGAACATTCTCACTTTTATTCAATAGGTCAAATAAAATTTACGATTAAGTACAAGTGTGCATTTGACAAGAGACTGGCATTTATGACATATTACAAGAATTGAAATCCTTAAAATGACACCCTGTGAATATGTCAGGGTATTCAATAGTTTTAATTAATTGTTCTTGCTTTACAGTATACGAGGGTATTTTTGGCTTACGACTTTAAGGCTCCTTACAATAAAATATTCAAGATATTTTTCAAAATATGTATTTATTTGCAGAAAATGAATATACAATCTTAGCAGAAGATGGAACCGACTACTACATCATTGAAGACCCACAATATGCAAGCATTTTAAATACTTGAATACTAAGATTGTTTTTAAACAACCTTAAACAGCTAGAATTGCTAGATTTTCAGCAAAAATCACTAGATTTGGAATTTCTTGTACCCAAGAATGTTTCTGGGAGATCTTTCTGGACTGAACTGCAAGTCAGAAACATTTTCTATTTTAACAAGTTTTGCTGGTGCTGGTGCATATTATGCATATGATATAGACATTTTTCTAGATATTCTTTCTTCACTTTCTTTAACTGTTCAAAATATTAGTTTGTCGGTTTTTCAGATAAATAAGTAACGTTCGCCACGGCGGTTTATGACATTTTGCCATCGCCCCTCTTGCCCAGAGAACGTCTAATATCCGAATGGGTCACGAATATTAACATTGAATGGGATCATAACATACGCAGTAAAAGTCGGTCTCTTCATGTTCGCATAAAAGCAGAATATGCCTCTGCTGATCTATTAAATTGAATGCCAAAGTTCGCGCAAGAGAGGAAAATGACAAATCTCTTGTTAAAAGCAAACATTTGCCAAGAATTTACAAATAATTATTATTCGAGAAAATCGTCCCATACAAGTTTATTTATTTAAAATTTATGAATTCTTTAGCCTCCCACGCGGATTCATTTAAAATGTCAGTATTTCGTTGTTTACGAGGTTCGTAATCTTTGAAGTTTCCACAATGAAATTTTTAATACGCGATACTTTTATTCCCGAGGTCTCCTTGACGTTTTATCCTCCGGAATGCAGGAATGTAATTTTTTTAACTCACAGGCTTTAAACAAGTTAAATACATATCACTGACATGTGACAGCCAGGGGGGTTTCACTGTTATGCACGACCTTGAACTATGTTAGCTTCAGTTTCTGTAAACCGTTTTAGATGGCACTACAACTCTGACATTTGCCGTCGAAACTCTGTATTACCGATTTCGTGAAATTTTAATCCAAAGTACCCGCTTTCTGTCGCAACCGGCATCGTCAGGCAAAATGGAAAATGCAAAAATTGTGCGTTATTTTAGATATTTCGTGGTTACGTTCGCAGAACATCTAAATATGGTTACGTTTTCTCGATAGGCAATAATATTGCATCAGAAATAGGTGCATAACAAAGAAAAAATAATTATGCACAAAAAAGCAGCAGGCCACGTATATATTTTGACTTCCGTCAGTAGGTATTTCTTTGACATCTCTGCGAATGAGGAGTTTTTCCTCGGACATCGAAATAGCAGCAATGCGGCTGTGAAATGTCTTCCTTCAACGTTTCCCGGTGTTGAATTAATTTACTAAATTGCGCAAATTTTGTAATTAACGTTTACAAAAATGGCACAAATAATTATACAATTTACAAGTAAGTTTCATTTGATTTTAGTATTAGTTTTCGTGCGCTAAAGAATGCCTATTTGGCGTTCTTTAGCGTTATTTATGTTTTTACTTTCAATGTAAAATGCTGATTAAATAAAATTGATGCCTACATATTATACATATATTCTTTGATTTAGTTGGATTTTTAATATTAATAAAAATAAATCTCAAATTTGAATTCTATCTACGCGCTCCTGTACACAATTGGTTCTTGTAAACAGCTAGAGATGGCGCTAAACGCGGTTCCTACTTTTAACATTAAGCTGCGCGTTCTTATTTGGGTGTTCTGCGGTGACAGCTAAAAGTTTTATGAAAATTTCGTATTGATGTTATTAACATTTCATGTTTTAACGTTCTGGATAAAATATGAATACGTTTTCACAGGGTTCACCGTTGGGATATCCGAAGAAAATCCTAGGGTTGGTCAAATTACAAGAAAGGTCAGGTATTTCCATCCTCTCTAAGGATCCAAGAAGAGATCCGGGATATATCGCGTCTATCCTGAAACAACAACTTCCTGCAACAACTGAAAAATCTTGCGTTTTCTTATTACTTCCATAGATGAATCTGGGCCATAATACAAGGATTTGGGCTATCCACTACACGTTTTAAATATTTTGTTATCAAGCTTTGATTTTTATAAGGACGCGATATTACATTTTATTTATTTATCAAACTTCTCTGATTTTATTGCATTTAACAAACATATAACGCCTGTCGCGATAAAACTGTACTCTCGACGCTCTGATCTGATTCAGATGTTTAGATGTTGCAGGAATTTTGTAACGTGCACTGCCAGTGGCGTCAAAATGCCACTGTCACCAGAAGGCATTCTGATTGACGATAACAAAAATTTAAACCTTCTAGTTTAAAGCTAACGCAAGTATGTCACATTCCTTTTGTGAACTGGACATGGTTCGGCTCATCATTATCACCATCATCATAAAGTTTTCAGTCCGAAGACTGGTTGGACGCGTACCTCCATCCTTTCCTATCCTGAGCTAACCTACGCATTTCGCGAGTTATTTGACTTCCTGAGTAGCAGAAATCTGAGACTTCCTCTATCTTCTCGTTTCCAATTTGTATATTCGTTTTAGTCCTATTTTCACGCCCCCTACACACCAAAATTTTGGTCTTCATACCATAGCCCTCCGTCAAAACCGCTTCCATTTCGTTCAGAGCCCTTTCCAATTTTTCTTTGCTGGATGCTAATACTACTAGATCATCCGAGAATCTGAGCCTATTAATAGTTTGGCCCTGTATATTAATTCCAGCAGCTACTCTGTCTTCAACAAAATTAATCGCCTCTTCGATATATGAATTGAAAACTAGAGGCTATAACGCACATCCCTGCCTCACTCCCTCTCGGATATCTACTTCTCTATGTTCATGCTCAAATTCTATAACTGTAGTTTGCTTGTATAGATTATGAATTGTTCTTCTATCCCTATACTTCATTCCTACATTTTTGAGCACTTCGAACATCTTCTTCCACTTTACATTGTCGAAGGCTTTTTCCAAATCTACAAATCCTTTATAGGCGCTCTTTCCATTTTCTATTGTTTTTGCTATTATTACTCGTAAAGCTAGAATGGTCTCGCGCATTCCCCTATTTCTCCTAAAACCGAACTGATCTCCTATTTCAATAATTTTTGTGAATTTAATGGCAGTTAAACACTTCGTAAAGAGTATCTCAACGTTTCGCTCCCGACTGGGAGCTTTATCAAGAGTTTATTGAAAACATTTGTATAACGTAAGTATAAAAATGTGACAAATTTTCTTAATAAAAATTGTAAATAACAGTAACTATGGGCTTATAATAATTAAAAATAGAAATTTTACTTGGCATACTCGATTTGGTAAAAAAGGAAATTGCAGTACATAATTTAGAATCAAGTGGTACAGAACAGATTACTGTAAATTTGACTTAAATTTTGAATGTCAGATCTGTCATTTAAAGAGTTTTTATCTTTTTGGATGTGTATCATCTCTAAAACCAGTCTAGCTAGTAGTTAGAAAATGACAGCCTCAGGCCAGGCCATCGAGTTCTCCAGGTGCCATCGACTTCTTCGGCAGTGACCTTGAAAGAGACCAGAGGCTGCTGAAGGAGTCGTTGAGGCATCCGAAGAAGTGTCTTCAGCAGCGGCATCTGCAGCAGCCTCTGGTGTCTTTCAAGGTCATTGCCGAAGAAGTGGGCATGTCTTCAGCAGCGCCTGGTGTCTTTCAAGGTCATTGCCGAAGAAGTGGTCTTCAGCAGCGTCCAGGCGCATGCGCCGGGGCTATTCCTCAGATCAGTCCATCGAGTTCTCCATCCATTTCAAGTGGGCGTGTCTGCAGCAGCCTCTGGTCATTGCTGAAGAAGTGCCTCTGGTGTCTTGCCATTGCGCACCCAAGCCGCCATTTTGGGGCCTTTGGTTGTGGCTCAGGCGCCTGCGCCGGGGCTCCGCCTTCAGCAGCTTCTGGTCATTGCTGAAGAAGTGGTCTTCAGCGGCCCCCCCTGGTGTCTCTCATTCTGTTGGGCCTTTGGATGTGGCTCAGGCGCCTGCGCCGGGGCTCTGTCGCGTACAAAGCACGTGTTGCTCACTGTTCAGGCCAGTCCATCCTGGCCCCATCCACTTCTTCGGCAATGACCAGAGGCTGCTGAAGGAGTCATGTCTTCAGCAACGGTGTCTTTGGGGCCTTTGGCCGTGGCTCAGGCGCATGCGCCGGGGTTTTCGCAAAAATAAAAACGTTGAATATATTTTTACATCAATATAATTAAAACTATAATCTGTATACAGAGTAGGCATGCGTGTATTTTCTGGGCAAATCGAAGCCCTGCAGCTTCTCATACCACTCTTCTGACCGATTCATTACCCGGTGTATACTCAACGATGCGGTCATGCAGGATGAGACAGTATGCGGTTGTGTTGGGCGGAAAATTCTCGCTCGACTCAAATTCTAGACGCGTATCTATGGGTCCAGGCTTGATGCTTTCCGACTGCTTTGATGCGTGAATCACCACGATGGGTGCTAGATCCTTGAACTGTTCCTCTTGCCGTATAACGGCTCGCCAACTTTTCCATAGTATGAACTCTGGAAGTTCTGGTACATTTCGTATAGCAGGGCGTATTTCCCCGTGGAGAAATCCAAGTTTAAATTCTCGTAGGGGAAGCACTCAGAATTCAGGTACAGTTTGACGTCTGTCAGATTGCAGTGGTCAAATTTGCTTGAATCCGTGTCCAAATTCGCTTTGCGATTCGTCTGGAAGGCGACAATAACGTAGCGGGGTTTCTCCAACCGTGTTGCAGTCTTGACGGCCCACGTTTTTTTCGTAGCTTGCGGCAACACCGGATACTCGTACAGCTCCCAGCTGCGAAAACATATCTGCAACGTTCTCTCTTCCTCGACAATATTGAGAAGTTTTAGGTATTCAGCATCCGATGGCTAGACGTACGGCACCCTCCAATGAACCTTGCTCAACTCAATTCTGGTGTCCTCGTTACCCACGAAAGCGTTCCTATCGTTTTTCGATCGAGTCAAAATGAGCTCGTGACACACATTTAACAGAATTTTGGGGTAATCTTCCAAGAATCCCAGCAGGATTCTTCCCGGGATGCACACGTTAAAGTTCCCGTTCGCGTCGATAAGGTGGCTCGGTGAGCCTCCCGTATTCGTCCAGCCGGCATTCTCCAGGGCACCTACCTCACCCTCATTCAGAGAAACTACACCCTTCAGTGTGCTCGTGATGCCCACGTTTTTTGTTCGATCCACCTCCACCCCGTTTATTTCATAACGGACGTCGTCAAAGAGGAAACTGAGGGCGTTATTTGTTAAAGCCGCATTTCCGCCTCCTGCACCCTTGATGAACCTGCCCTCTATGTAGATGCTGCTTAGATGCGGCAGTACGTAAACGTCTTGTTGGTGGATTGGTATGCGAATTTCGTCATTGGCGTTGAATGTTGTTGTTGTCACGAACGGCTGTGTCAACAGACAGCTGTATTCGCAAACAGACAGACAGACAGACGGAGAGACAGACAGACAGACAGACAGACAGACAGACAGACAGACAGACAGACAGACAGACGGACGGACCGACAGACATACAGACAGACAACTACTGATAAGAATTCGGAAGTAGGAGAATAACTATAGATTCCTTTTTGTCTCATCGAGCTGATTAATTTGATACCCTACATGATCTAGGTGGGCGGGGCAAGGAGCGTGGCCGGGGGCGCGGTCAGTGAGTGGCCACCCCTAAAAACCACACCTAAAAACCACCCCCAAAAATCACCCTCCAAAGCCACCCCAAGAACCGCCCCTAAAAACCACCCCTAAAAGCTACCCCTAAAACCACCCCTAAAACCACCCCCTAAAAACCACCCCCTAAAAAGCACCCCTAAAAAACACCCCCAGAAACCACCCCCAAAAACCACTCCTAAAATCCACCCCAATATTCCGATACCTCTAGTCGAGTCCTTTAATTTACACCCCACATGACATAGTTTTTACGTAGGGGTTAGCCTAAATTTAGACTACTGTTCTCAAATAATTAGCGATGTAGAATGTTCTACTACCGAGAACTAAGATGTTTGCATATATCAATCAGATGGTTCCCACACGTGTCCGAAACGCATTAAGATAACAAGTAATTTCAAATAAACAAACTGGAGAATGTTCTAGAATGTTTTTTTCCCACACGTGTCCGAAACGCATTAAGATAACAAGTAATTTCAAATAAACAATCAGAAGAATATTCTAGAATGTTATTTTATTGTAATAATACAAACAAACAAACGGGTCACCTTGTAGTGTCTACAACGTATTAAATGCACATGCAGAGCGTGGGATCAAACCTTTCATCTTGCCTATCGGCAAGATGAAAGGTTGTTTCCCATAATAAAAACAATTATAACATCTCTTATCGGCGGCGAACGTGCTTTTTTCTTAAACTTTAATATCAATATTTATTTAGTATAAACAATTGTAAATTTCCGAGAAAATAAATATTAATTCTGTAACTTCTGTTTACAATCATAAGTATATACGGATGATTTGAAAGACGGGCTTGTGGGCCGCCGATTAGCTCAGTTGGTTGGAGCGAGGGCTCCGGTGCGTGGGGACCCGGGTTCGAATCCCGGTCGGCGTCATTTCCATAACGTTTGCGAAAACCCCGGCGCATGCGCCTGAGCCACGGCCAAAGGCCCCAAAGACACCGTTGCTGAAGACATGACTCCTTCAGCAGCCTCTGGTCATTGCCGAAGAAGTGGATGGGGCCAGGATGGACTGGCCTGAACAGTGAGCAACACGTGCTTTGTACGCGACAGCCCCGGCGCAGGCGCCTGAGCCACATCCAAAGGCCCAACAGAATGAGAGACACCAGGGGGGGGCCGCTGAAGACCACTTCTTCAGCAATGACCAGAAGCTGCTGAAGGCGGAGCCCCGGCGCAGGCGCCTGAGCCACAACCAAAGGCCCCAAAATGGCGGCTTGGGTGCGCAATGGCAAGACACCAGAGGCCCTTCTTCAGCAATGACCAGAGGCTGCTGCAGATACGCCCACTTGAAGTGGATGGAGAACTCGATGGACTGATCTGAGGAATAGCCCCGGCGCATGCGCCTGGCCGCTGCTGAAGACCACTTCTTCGGCAATGACCTTGAAAGACGCTGCTGAAGACATGCCCACTTCTTCGGATGCCTCAACGACTCCTTCAGCAGCCTCTGGTCTCTTTCAAGGTCACTGCCGAAAAAGTCGATGGCACCTGGAGAACTCGATGGCCTGGCCTGAGGCTGTCATTTTCTAACTACTCTAGCTTTTAAATTTTTCTCCTGCTCCAGAATAGTAGTGTTGTTAAAGTCGAAATCATGTTTGGTGTTTTTTATGTGCTTACTGATAGCTGAATTACTAGTTTGGTATGTATGTTGTTTTAATCTAGTTTCAAGATGGTTCTTGGTTTGCCCAATGTATGTTTTATTACAGTTATTACAATTAATTTTGTATACAGTATGAGTTTTCATTAGTTTTGGAATTGGGGTTTTTAAATTAGAATATAAAAATTGTAAGTTATTATGCTTTTTATGAGCAATTGTAAAATTATATTTTCTTAATAAGTTATTGATGTTATGTGATATTTCTTTTATATACGGTAAAGAAATATATTTTTTTGGTTCTTTTTGGCTTTGATTATCATTATTGTTGTTATAAAACTGATGTAATCTATTTTTTATAATTTTGTCAATAAAATTTCTTGGGTAGCTATTTTTTGTTAAACAATTTATGATTTTTTCTAATGCAGATTTTCTGAATTGTGGACTGGAAAGTTTAATTGCTCTGTCAGCTAAGCAAATAACAATACTTCTTTTGTGACAATTGGGTTGTTTAGAATTAAAATGGATATAACGGCCAGACCAAGTGGGTTTAGTGTACCATTCTGTTTGTATTGAATTATTAATTTTATAAAGTGTTAAGTCTAAGAAGTTAATTTGATTATTTTTTGAAATTTCTATAGTGAATTGTAATTTGGGATGATAATTATTAAATTGATCAAGAATTTCGTTTTCTTTGTCAAAAGGAATAGCAGTAAGACAATCATCTACATATCTTACGAAGAAAGGTAAGTTAAATGATAATTTGGGAATAACTGTGGTTTCTAAGTCTTCTAAAACTAATTGGGCAATAGTACTTGAAATTGGAGAACCCATAGCACAGCCATCAGTTTGTTTGTAAATTTTATCTTTAAATTTGAAGTATGTTGTGGTTAATGTGAGTTCAATTGCTGTAATAAAATAATTATTTAAAGTAAGTGATGTGAATAGTTCGATTTTATTCCAGTTTTTCTTTATTGTTGTAATTGCTAGATTTATTGGAATGCTGGTATAGAGTGATACAGCATCTAATGAAATTAATTTATAATTTTCAGGGATATAAAAAGTTTTGCTTTTCTCTTTAAATGACCATGAATCTTTGATGTAAAATTCATTTTGACCTGTGATATTAGATAAAATATTAGATAAATATTTTGATAATTTATAAAAAGGACTTTGTATACATGATACTATTGGTCTGAGTGGGATGTTAATTTTATGTAATTTTGGGAGGCCGTATATACGTGGGGGTAGAGAATTTTGTATTTTAAGTTTAGTGCTAAGTGTATAAGAAATATTATTTTCATTCAATAATTTAGAAATAAAATTGTTATTTTTAGTTTGTAAACTAATAGTAGGATCTTTAGGAAGAGGTGTATAAATTTGTTTGTCATTTAATAGGTCAACCATTTTATTTTCGTAATCAGCGGAATTCATAATTACTGTTTTGCTACTTTTATCTGGTTTTAGGATAATAATTTGTGGGTTGTTTTTAAGGAAAGTTTTTGTAATTTTAATGTTAGTTAATAGTTCTTTTTCTTTTTTGTTAATTTTTGTAGATGAATTGCTAAATTTTTTAATGATTTGGCAAACTGTATTTCTAATATTATTTTTTTCATCAGATGGAAGTAAGGTTATACAACTTTCAATAGTGGCAATTATATTATTAATTGGAATTTCTGTATTACGTGTATTTATGGTAAAATTTGGGCCTAATTGTAAAATTTTTTGTACGTTGGTTGGAATATTAGTGGTGGAAATGTTATGTATCCATTCAGTATTAATAGAAAGATTGTAATCATTATTATTAGTATGTTTATTGGTAAGTTTTGAGCGAAACGTTGAGATACTCTTTACGAAGTGTTTAACTGCCATTAAATTCACAAAAATTATTGAAATATCATAAAAAAATGGCACAAATAATTATGAAAATGATCTTCTCCTAATATGTCTTCCGCCCTGTTCTCCATCCTTCTTTGCGCAATTCTAGTTAAAATTTTTGACACGTGGGAAGTTAAACTGATCGTTCTAAAATGTTCACACCTATCCGCGCCTTTCCTTTTCGGCAAAGCTACTTTGATGTTCCGTTTGTAATCTTCTGGAAGGGCCATTATATGGGATAAAATGTTCAGTTATTTCAAGACCGTCGAAATTATTTGCGATCACATGTGACATTATTAGACTTTTCCATTGCTTTTTTAAACAGTTTATCTGGAATACAACGGATAATATTGATAAGACTACATTGAGGTATATATATGAGAAAATATTAGCTTATTAGCTCAGCATCAGACCCTTCAACCGTTATTCTTACTTCCATTTTTCTACAGAAGCAACGTCCTGCGTTCAGCCCTTAGGTAAATATTTACTTTTTCGATATTAATTATTGAGAACTACGCACTGTCACTCTTTTACGTAGCGAGCAAACGAGCTAAATTGTGGGACCATAAAAATTCTCTCCTAATGAATTGTAAGATAATATAATACGTTTTTTATAGTAATTATCTAATTTATAGAATACGAACAACTACTTCTAGAGTCAATACCTGTAATTGTTTTGCCCCAATTGAGTGATAATATATTTACGTAAATAGTTGTGCTATAAGATCTAGGACTCACAGATTCCAGTATTAAGATTCCTATACCACCGCTTCCTTTGAATCGCACTTTAAATTCACGGGCCACCATAAGTTAGGTTAGTATAACAGCATTATCGTCGTCCTATGAATTATTTACGTCTATTTCCACCTGGTGTTATGCCAATGCTCGAACGAGCTTTCGGATATAAAGGCTTGGCGCTTGGGAAACGGAGGCGTCAGCATCAATCAAGATTCCAGAAACCGCCCTTTTGTGTCGTCTCCTTCAGAGAAGACTCCCTAACAAGTTCTAAATAATTACATCGCTCACTGAAATATTACTTGAACCAGGTTATGCCGCAAATTATTATGATGTAAAATAGTTTTACTCCTTGAGGTTAAAATGTTTCCGTGATCGTTAATGGATGCGCCTACCAAACTTGCTTAATCTCCATGAGAAGTGGTTTCCTGGTATTTGATATTCAGTTTGAGATAAAGTAGGACATAATTCTGTATTAATTACTGATGTTAATACAAAGAAAACACGTGGTGACATTCTAAACAACGTCCGTTTGTACTACTTATTATACACTATGGCCCGGTTTTTCAAAGAATTCAAAACCGGATTAAGTCTGACACCGGCTTCGTTGCTATGATACAACCAATCAGAAAGCCGGTATCATAGCAACGAAGCCAATGTCAGACTTAATCCGGTGTTGGTTTCTTTGAAAAGCCGGACCTAAGAATTCTTATTAAGTTAATCCCACACGCCAAAAGACAGTGGCACAATAATTTAACTCGACACGTGTTTCGCTGACAACGTCAGCATCCTCAGGAATTGAAGATTAAAAATCTACCATAGACCAAATCTTTATCCTGGGTCAGACATAGTTTTTAAACAGGCCTATGACAGCGTAAATAGGCGACAGTTGCATAAAGAGAACTACATAGGAATGCCGCAAAAATAACTGTACTAGTAAAAATGGCAATGGAGAAAACAGAATACCAGGTTCGAGTGACATGATATTCGGAAGATTTAAGGTCAGCAACGGTCTAAAACAATGTGATCCACTGCCAGTGGTGCTCTTTAATCTGTTGCTAAAGCAAATTATAAGAATCATTGACATAAACAGAGTTGGTACAGTGCTTAAGAACTCACGTTATCGTTAGTGTATAGCATTATATGCATATTTGAAAGAGCAGAATGTTTGAATTTCTTGGGGGCAGAAATTACATCAAACAATGACCAATTAAAGAAATTGAAAAAATAGGTAATAATAGGTAATAATAGGTAATAATAGGTAATAATAGGAGCTAGCGAAAGTGCTGTGGCACTGCGAACTGTTTCAACAGACACCAAAAAGGACGATGGTACGGATATACAAGACAGTTATCAGATCGACAGTAATCTATGTAAGCGAAACATGGGTCTCAAGCAAAAAGCATCAGGAATTGGAGATCTGGGAAAGAAAAATACTAAGACCCATTTTTGGAGGGATAAAGGATGGAGATGAGTGTGGAAGAAGAATTAACGTCGAACTGAAAGAAACGTTCACGGGAGCAGATATAGTCCAGTATGTGTGAGCACAGAGAATTAGATGACAAGGGCATATTGGTGGAATGAGAGGATGGGAGAGGAGCGAATACCAAGACAGATGATAGACGAGATGAGAGAGGCAATAAAGAAGAGAGAAAAGACCTAGAAAAGATGGAGGGGATATATAAAAGTGAATTTCCTACTATTTTTCTCTATGGCTGTTCGATCAACACTTTTCAAATTAGCATTTTTCCATCATTAACGCAGGTCTCCACATTTTTTTGTTTCGGCCACTCCTTTGCTGGATATTATTCGCGTGTGCTTTCTTCTCGACAAACTTTATTTTTGCAGTTATGTTATGTTCTTCTTATTATTATTATATTCACTCAAAATCAAAAAAGTTTTCTAATTTTAGATAATGCACGTTACCATTTTGTGGCGATACCTGGTGTTCATGCCCGTTAATCGGATTTACATACTGATACCAAATATTATCAATATCCACATGATCTTAATTTTAATGTCTAGCAAAATGCCACTTCAAAGGAATGGTAAAAAATAGATTGATCAAAACATGTACCTGACTCTTCTGGAGTGGTGATTGTGGGCTGTAAAGGTTAGGAGATTGTCCTTTAATTAGAGGAGCACTTGGATGTGTATCTTCAAAATAATTCTTTTTGTTCTAATGGCGATACGCCCAACGACAGAGTGCACTCTTTTTTCTTCAATGATTCTAATACGACTCTTTCTCCCTCCTATCGTGAGGTGCTCCAGCATTAGGCACACTCATGGCAGCCACCAGCGCGCGCACATATAAGAATGGATTCGGGAAAGGTAGACTGGAGCAAACACCTGGCATCCAGCAAGTTGTGACGGAGGAACATTCTATTTTCAGGGGGTGTCAGGGGGTGCCCTGAAAATAAAGCACCGGTGGACATTTTCCTAAGAAGCACAGGAAACCAAAGCGCTAATGGCTGCCGCCATCCCTACGATCTGGTGTAAGCAATCTACGAAATTTTTAACATAGACATACTGAAAATACGCAATTCGTGTCAGTTAAGGAAGATGCAAAAATTACTTGGCACGGTACACGCATATATGGAGATCCCTAAATGTCGTACCTGATGATTGGACTGAAAGAATTTACAACAGCTCTGTCTAAATTCAGTGGATAAACCGAATAATTACTGGAAAGTTTTATTAATAATTCTATTACTATTATTAGTAAAGAAAGTGCCATATCAAACGAAGTAATGAGTAACTGAGTGTGTATAGTACAGCATCATTTGTAAAAGAAATTAATTAGCATCTTCATGACATACTAGAAGTTACAGCACCCGAAACAACACGTTTACCCTAAATAGTTCAAGGAAGCCATATTTTACTATACGACTTAGCATAAAACTCTACCCTGCCCACAGCGTAGCTGTCTTTCGGAGCTGAAATTAATTTACAAAACAACACTGCCTCATAAGATACTAATTATGTTGAAAAGCTTAAGATTTGACCTTAAACCTTAATGGGAAACCAAAGCAATTAAAATTAGAAGGAAATGAAATCTCGTACGTACCTGCTCCCAACAGGTAGACATTTGATATTTCTACCCCATTACTGGAGAAAGAAGTGCGCATTTTCTAAGATCCATCAGAGAAAAGTTGATGGCAAGACGTGCGCCGCTACCACAATTTGTACCTGTAGTAATGAGTGGAGGCGACAGACGTGCCTTCAATTGCAATTTATTCTATAAACGTGACTCGTCGTTTCTGTCCACCTTCGCAATCAAGTACTCCCGGGGCGAAAACATAAAAATAAGAAAGCCGAACTAAAGCGCCCTATTGCAGCTATAATTCAGGAACTACGAATGGGTAACGAAACTTTTGGGGCCATTACGGCATACAGAGACAGTGTGTCAGCGAATATACTGCTTCCTGCTTAGACCAACAGTTCTTTATTTTTAATTCTTTACTGCATTCCACCACATCTAGAAAATTCCAAATTAAAAAAAAAATAAATTAGTAATTTCTAAGTACTTGCATTTCCTTAGTACATAGCAGCCATAATGTTTCATTAAAAATATTTTAGGCAATTCCCTTATAATTTTAAGTCTTAAAACTAGAAACTACTTCTTTTATGAAAAGTCAGTAGTCCACTGTTACTTAATCCTTGTCAAGACATCATGATATTTAATCTAGTTTTTTTGCCTATTAAATTAAAGCATGCGGTATATTCCAAGCGAACGCGTCATGGATCACGTCATATAGAGCTTTACAGACGACACTAACCGGGGGAAATTCCACACTAACACATCAAATGGCAACATTTTTAACAACCTCCTTTCAATTGACGAAAACCTTTGTTTAAAAAATAAAATAGCACAACACAAAAAAGCAACTGCCGTAAGCATCGATCGCTTGTACCACGAACTTGAAAGCCGCTGCACTAGCCATCCAGCCATTGAACCTGCTGCTTAGAGTTACAAGACATATATACCTATGACTATACCGAATGAGCATGTAGAATCAAAGTAGAAACTGTCCTCGATTAGAGTCTTCATATCTTTATAAACCATGGCAGTAGTTAGGATATGAGAGTACGAGATAAAGACGTGAGGTATATCGCCATCAAGTGCTTTGCGGTTTGTACACTTTACCGCCCATACATGATCTTCAGAATTAAGGAGCGTGACTTGCAACCAATGAAGATCGAAGAGTCGGAGTCAGTGAATAATCGAGTTAGTTTCGAGGAGAGGGGTGTCCTGCATATAGGCAGAACGAGCACGTGCGGCTCTTGCCAAATATGAATCATCATGTCTTAATACTATTTGATACATGGTTCCGAAATAGACAAATTGTGGCTAACACATCAAAGTAGTCCGAAAAAATCAAGCCCGTCCCGCCAGACAAGCATCTAGAATTCGAGTCAAGCGAAAATTTCCCCTCCAACGCTACAACCTACTCTTTCATCCTTCATGACCGTATCGTTGAATATTATCCTCTCCAATAATTCAGTATCTATTCATTCAGAAGAATGGTGTGAGAAGAAACACTTTGGTATGCGCATCAAATGAGATTTTCCTCAGCGTAACATGATTTTTGAACAAACTACAAATGTTCTAGAAAGCGTGTGACTAATCTGTATTTATGTAAATTGCAGTTATAGTTTTAATTATATTCTAGAGAAAAATATATAACAATATTTTATTTACCCCTTTTTCGCAGACAGACCTTCAGAAACAAAAAATCAACGCTGGACACTGCGAGGAGAGAGGGAGAGAGGGAGAGCGTGCATGGACGACGGTTGCTGGGAATGGCGTAGCGGGGCACATGATGAAGCTATAATTCGCGATGCCATTCTTGTTGTAACTAACTACTCATGACGTAATTATCTATAGAAAGTGTATACTAGAAATCTGCTTTACCGACTTATAGTTATCAATAAAGGTTACACCCCTATGCTGTACACCCCTCTCCCTAATTGAACACTCACGCTGGCCTCTCAATTTTCAACGATCCCTTGATCTTCTAGCCACTGCCCCTTGCCTATCGCTCAATTCTGGTTGGTTACCAGAAGACCGAGCTAAGGTGCACAAAGACCTCATAGCCCTTGATTTACATAACTCCACTTTTAGCTGCCATCTTCATTTCGTACTCTCATATTCTATCTACCCGTGACCAACTTAACTGCACACGTACCGAAAACAGAGCGTACATAAGATTTCTTTCATTACCAAAAAAGAGTTGCTTAATTCTTATGAAATAAAAACATCAAAAACACTTCTTTGTTTTAATTAACGCAATATTTCCTTACACAATTTCACGCTTTCGTCCTATCTCTATTTCTACAGTATTTAAATACAGAAAAAGTCAGTTTTTCAGAGTAAATTGTAAATAGTAAAAATATTATGAAGACGCGAGACGCTTTTCATCACATAATTGTTTGCTTGGAAGTTACATTTGTTCAAACATTACGTAGGCCCGGTATTTTCATATTACTTACCACAGTTCTTGAAGCGATGACATAAAGGACTAATTACTTAAGGTGTGTAGATATATAATCATGACGCGAATTGTACAATTTATAAAAAACAAAAACACGTATTGTTTGCGCCATAAATAGGTGGCAAATAGCAATTTTCCTGAAATGAAGCGCGTGTCACGAGTTTCAAATTACGGAGAACCTTTCTTTCGTGTTATTGGTCTGTAAAAAGGCGTCTGTTAAGATGGTTTCCTTTTTAAATAAACATGCATAATTACGAGGAAGAGGCCAGGTACACACTAAACCTTTTATTCTGCGTCTACCAGATTAGGCCTTAAAAGCCTCTTCCTTGCGTGAAAATGCACCGTAATTAAGTTAGCCTAAAATATGGGTAACTTAATTTTGCTTTCCGCGCTGTAGATAAAGTAAAAATACGGTTGTGATGAAAAGGAAACCGAAAGAAAGTGGGGTGGAGTAAATAGAATCTTATTAGACCGGGCGATCAAAATCCCTAGTGTTATTTCAAATGTAGAGTCTCTCAGGGTAAGTAGATATACCGAGTAAAGCGATAAATAGTCCCGTGTAAATGAGATTGTGTCATCATAATGTTGAAATTAACTAGGCAATATGCATTAAGTATTTCTTCCTCTACTAAGAAAAGCCATTTTGTTGTCGGAGCGTGGGAGGTACGTACCGACATAACTTAAGAAACCCTATAATCCTAAGATAACCTACATGAAAGAAAATACTTTTAAACTATAATTGCCATATACTGAATTGAAGATAATTATTATAAGGCATAATGAAAGTGCTTCTGAAAAAGCTGCACCTTGTATTTACTTGTGCACAAGCGATCAAGATAATCTTCCGACATTGTGTGTGACGTCATATCAACAGCTGGGATATTACTGATCAAATTGTGTTTGATTCATTCAAATTTTAAAATTATTCCTTTGTTTACACACATAAATTTTACAAGTGATATCAATATCACAAATTAGTAATGTATTTTCTTCTCAAGAAAAATGCTTATTTCCTTTACACGTAAAAATGCTTAGAAAGACACAATACATAAAATAATAGAATTAATATCTAATAATTATCTATCTTAAATCTTTCTATATTAAGCACCGTTTTCGAAAATAAAATTTATTAATCGGCAGTAATGCAAGAGTGTATAAACTTTAGATGAAGAATTAAAATGGTAGATTCCTTCAAAATATTTTTTAACGAAGAAGCTGTTTCTTCTACTACAACTGGTGCCAAAATATTTCACTCTCTTCCACACGAAAACGAAAGCGATATTTGTGAAGTAACTTATGTCCATAATTACACAAGGATACGCCAAGCTGGTTACTGGTTGGTCATTGGGTGTTTTATTTGAGGCAGAAAAATAAGAGGGGTTTCTATCGACGCGTAAAGAGTTGATGGGATGTGTTGATATTTCAAATTCTCGTTTTAAAATTAATTTCTAACACTTGCTCCCTTTTTCACCGTAAACCGCTGCAGTGGCAAAGCGAGGCTTTCGCCCTTCTACCTCCACCTTATAACCATGTCGATTAGAGAAAGTGTTTCGTTTTATCTATAAAAAAAATACTTCGGTTTAAACCAAATTTCAAACAAAGAAATTAATTTTTTTAATATCGGATCACCAAATTACGACATGGGCAAACCGAAACGATATCTTGTTATTCTTGTATCTTTGTACTTACGAGTATGTATGTCCAGCACTCTTCCCCTCACGGTACCAACAATACTGCCCATTAATGCATTTTATTCAAAAATTATCCATAATATCAAAATATTTGTTTAAAAAATTGAAAAGGGACGGTCTTAACCAAGCGGCATCATATGATGAAGAGGCTAGCTCATCTGACAGTTCCAAAATTTAAATTGTCAGTGTTATCGGTGGTGATCATGTATTTGGTGTTCCTGTGGAAAAAATGCCACCAGTGAGGCGTCAAAATATCGGTCGGCGCGGCGTACGCGCAATGCAAGCCAACTACATGATCGTCGAGTCAATGAGACTGACGAAGAGCGTAGACAGCGTTTGGAGCCAAGTCGAATAAGAATTTCTCAAGCCTCAAGTGCGATCCATTATGACTCCGGAACAACGGATACAGTCGAGTTCGACGCGCTCAGTTGGAGCTTACGCACAAAATAATTTGGAACGTCGACAAAACAGAGGCCGAACGTGGCATTAGGAAACGAAAAATTGGAAAGTTGCCAGAAAAACTGGAAAATTCGGGAAAAACTGAAAGTGCTTTTTTCTATGGGAAATTCGGACAAACTGTAAAAATCATAATTTTGGAAAATCCACCTGAAAATTTGAAAATTCGGGAAAAACTAAAAATGCTTAACGGTTGGACCGATTTTGCTGATTTTTTTTGTTGTGATCGTAATTGTCAGGACAAGGTTTGTATGAAAGAAAATTTTTGGAGAATCCACCGGAAAATGTGAAAATTCGGGAAAAACTGAAAGTGCTTAACGGTTGGACCAATTTGGCTAATTCTTTTCAAAAATAAGGTTTTTAGGGAAAGAAAAATTGAAAAAGTTGCCCGGAAAATTGGAAAATTCGGAAAAAACTGAAAGCGCTTTTTTCTATTGGATTTTTGTATGATATGGATAGACACAAGTCGGGAAATTCGGACAAACTGTCAAAATCATAATTTTTTGTATGCACTGCGATCATAACTGACGATAGGAACGATATATTTGGTTGAACATAAACGTAAGGGGAAATATTAACTGCACGTCAGAATAGGTGGTTTGCACGACAGAGAATGAAAAAGAAAAAAGGTTGAATCAACGACAATTTTGTTGTTATAAACGCTGACCCTCGCACGACTATTACGAGACAGCTAGCGACAAAAATGTGTTGCGTAAAACGTCTACAAAATGTTTTGCCCACCTGGTTAATGCTTCTGACGATAGAATAATCAACTGTCCGCCAAAACAAAGAAATTGACACATTTTAAAAAGCTTCAAACGACTAAAAAAGGCAATGCACGACAGAAAAATGTATACAACGCCGTGTAATACCCAATTAAGTATGATTTGACCCTACATTAGCCATTTATTTTGAAATTCATTAAAAATCGTACAGGTCCGTATTAAGAAAAAATAAAAATTGACGATGTAGACAACAGACGAAACGTCGCGTCGCACAAAAATAATCTTAACAGTTTGCGAAAGGTAGTAAAAATTTACATTAAAAAATTGCTTTCGGTTTTTCGAATGCCAGAAAAAATGAAAACGAAAATCATAGAAACACGGTAGGTACCTCTTGCTCGTTGAGTTTCATTTTCTCGAAAACGCTTCATTTTATCGAACCCTAACAAGAGTAACTTTTTATTAGCAAACTGTCCGGGGAAACAAAAACTGCGGTTACAAATTAAAAATATCCGGCCCCTTAAAAATTACGAGGTTAAGAAGGTAAGGGGTAGTTCACCCCTTGCTCCCCTGATGCACTATCAAAAAACGGGTCGCATGATTTTATCGACATTCAATCACTCCGTGCGTCACCAAGAAAATTATCGAAATACAATTAAACATAAAAATTTTGTGTAAATAAAACTATTTTTGTTTCTCCAATTTAAGGGAGAATATCTCGGTAGGGGAAGGTCGTACGAGAAAATTTTATATGAACTTGGGGTGTTAGTTTCGTGTAACCTATACGCACCCGAGAGATTTCCCACCTTCACCGGGGCACCCTGTATAGAAATGAAGCACATTGTTCAATGAAAAATCGTAAAGAAAAGTGGTAGTTTTCTTGTTAGCAACACTACTTTTCTTTCATTCATTCAATTTCTTTGACACATGCCTATACCTTGATGAATTATTATATTCGAATATTTATATTTAAAATTACGGTGATTTTCGTGAAATATACAAAAAATAACTTTTTATACACGTTAGAAAAGCGACTTTTCCATCATGCTCAAGTTAAATTTCAAACATTCCACTCACAGGAAAAATCTCACTTTTCTTAGCTTGTAAAACAATACTTTTTTGTCGTTGTCAAGTCGTCATGTATGGACACATTTTTATTGTTAGTTTGCCTATTTCTGTCGGTGCTGTTTTATCGAGGGTAATACATTTTTGTCGTGCAATCTCCAGTTCTGTGGTGTAATGCATTTAATTTGAATACTCATTTCTTTTCTGCCGTTCATTAACCATTTTCGTCGTGCAATGCTCTTTTGTGGCGGGTAATATTATTTTTAGTCGTGAAAACAATTTAAAGCTGTTTGCACTATTTTGTTGTCGCTTCAGACATCTTTCTTGTCGTTAGTTTGTCCTTTTGTGACGGGCTGATAAATCCCACCCTAAACGTAATCAGAAAAATGATTCACATTGAATAAACGATTTGGTTAAGGGTGGGATACGCAACGAAAGGACAGGAGATCGGCAGTACATGTGTAAGACAGAAATAGACATAGCTTCAGCAGCCGCTTGGTACAGTCAGTCCAGCAGAAAATTGAAACAACGAAATTAGGCAAATATAGTCTTAAAATAAAGCTAAAAGATCGGTGAATATGCTCATATATTTTATTTGGCTGTTAAACTACAATCCAAATGTACAATTTGTGTGTGAATAATGCTAAGTTTTCCGTTAAAATTTGCCAGTTTTCAACTTCGTTTATTTTAACAACAGTGTAAATATGGCAAATAAAATAGTTATAAGCGTATTCTACCAACCCTCATATTTCTTTTAAACCATAATTCATGTCTATAAGTAATACAGTTTTTGAGCTGGACTGTCTGTACTAACACCGTCTCAGAAGCGAGGAGAACGCTTCTCGTGTATTCGAGTATCCCAGCCTTAATGAATCAAAAGTTCAATACGAAAAGTAATTTTAGGCAGGACAACGTCTGCCGGGCCCGCTAGTTTATAATATTTTTTGTATCTGTTCATTATTTTGAAAAGGGGCAACTGCCTTCATAGGTATGTTGTTTAAAATTGGTCCTTCACCTTTACTTTCATAAACCTGACACAAGCATTTGTGAAAAGGTCAACAATAATCAACAAAAAAATTACTTTCAAGGAAATCATTTTTATGTTAAAAGCACAAAATTAACTTTTAAGCCCACCTATTGGATTTATTTTTCTTGCTAAATGATTCATTTTGATATTATCAAAGACTATTTTTAGATTTCGCATTTAGTTTTAATAAAGGGACATTCTGTGTAAAACAATAATTCGTTCTTGTCGACCCCTAACCTAAAATATGCATGGCCAATTGTTTTATTTCCAAATCATCCTAAAAGCGTAAAATTTTTCTGCAGAAAATAATATTCGAAGACTGAAATAACAAAACTGCTTCACCTAAGTGAGACTCATTATCGGCGTTATTTTATTTTTGTACGCGTAATTGATATTCTATGAAATTTATTAATGATACAACGGAAGAGCGGTGCCGGTAATCAAGGGGTAGAGCGAATCTTGATAAATTGCTATCCAATGTGGCGGTATTTTCTGAAGACTAAATTTTATGCGAATAGGTGGTGGCATCGATATAATAGTCTCGCGCCGGTGCTAGGAGAATGTCTGAATCCTTCGGATACGGAAACATAAAATCCCCGAATCTATTTTTAGCTCATATAAAGCTTTCTCTCACCCTCTTGACGACGCCCTCCGAACAATCGCGAGAAACAACGACTCCGTGATTACGTCACTCTCTGTAATATTTCTCCCGACTTCCATAAATCCTGATCCTGGTCCATATCAGCGCTGTTCTCCATGTATCACCATGTTCATGAATTTAATTTTATATGTAAAAAAATTTGAGACGCCGGCATAAATTGCTAATGACATACACAAAAAATATTCTTTCAGTACAAGGGCTAGCGTACGTATCGGGTGACTGTATAGTCCATCCTATCTTGAGTTAACCTACACATTTCCCTAAAAGTAGAACATCCTACGTCCCAAACTATCTGAGAACAGTAGTCTAGTCTAATCCTACCTCTCCGTCTTTGTATACCTATCTCCGCCTCTAGTGTGCCAAAACTCGATCCTTCAAGTTTGCCATTCTATCTCTCATATTCTTTATTTTTTCATCTTTTCCCTAACTCTTTCTAATACCTACCACTTTCTAAGCTTATCTATTAACGTTATCCTATCATGCGACTGCAGCTTTACATTCCAAACTTCTACTTTTACCATGTCTACTTCTCCTATCGTCCAATTTCCTCAGCTATAATACCCTGCTCCATCATCTACTTTTTCTCTCTCTGTCGCATTCCCTTCCGAATATCTACTTAATAAATAATAATAATAATAATATAATTCTAGTCCTCCGTGTTGTCAACTTTGTGTTTTGTTTTATTGTTAAACAATTTTGATTTTTGATTCAAACATTTGTATTTTTAATTTTTCAGAGAGATTGTTCAGGATATAATTACGGAACAGACGGTAGTTCAAAACAGATCATAATTATTCGATACGAATATCATTTAAATACATATCTTGTTCATTCATTTGAAATTTATAGTCTTTTGATAATTTTCACATGTATTTTTGTTCCAGTTTTCAAACCCTCCGCTAAACACTATTCTTCCATCAGTTTATTAAATATAAATTAATAGAATGTCTATTTGTGCTTATTTTGGAACTAATGTCAACTTATCACGCAAGGAGAGAAAATAGATAGGTGCTTAATCTGACTTTATGGGATAATAGAAGTTTTGTGTTGTGTCGTCGGTTAAACGATATAAAGTAGCCTCTGCGAGTTTTTGTGGGAGGCATCATTTACCACAATATTGTACAGTTTATTAGAATTGATACCGCAAAAATACATCAGTTAGCGACGTATGATTGCACTCGATTTACCAAATAGAATAGCGCAACATACATATATTATATAGATAACTACGTAATATCAGTGTTTGCTTAAAAATTAAAATGCACATTTAGAGACTTCCATCTAAGGGGAAGGGGTAGGGGAAGGGGAAGGGGAAGGGGAAGGGGAAGGGGAAGGGGAAGGGGAAGGGGAAGGGGAAGGGGAAGGGGAAGGGGAAGGGGAAGGGGAAGGGGAAGGGGAAGGGGAAGGGGAAGGGGAAGGGGAAGGGGAAGGGGAAGGGGAAGGGGAAGGGGAAGGGGAAGGGGAAGGGGAAGGGGAAGGGGAAGGGGAAGGGGAAGGGGAAGGGGAAGGGGAAGGGGAAGGGGAAGGGGAAGGGGAAGGGGAAAGGATACCTTGGCCTATCTTCTTCTCTTCCTTTAACAGTCTTAACCCATCCACTCCTAGATGCTCGGCCTCCAACTCTAAGAAGAGCTGGTCGCATAATTAAAATTTACGTTGTAGCAAGATACCTGATTTCTTATCAATAGAATTCCTACAAATTATCTATAAAATTCCTGTTACTTGTAGTGAGCTTTAGTGAGCTTACGGTACACGTGTGGAACACTTCCAAGGAAATCAATTGCATCGTTATTTATAAAAGGTAAACACTTTATATCGACTGCATAATTTAACTGGAGGTGTATTATTAAGCCTCAAATGTTAGTAAACTAACACAGAAGTTATTAAACTACTAAAGTTATTGTGGATGTACCGAAATAGCTCCAATGCCAAGAAATTGGTTTATTTCCAGTTAACTTTATTTTTCTTTTCAGAACATTGACTGACATGTTATCAATATATTTAATGTTGTTACATCAAGTGAGCTAATAAAAATTAATTATCATTCGCGCATTATTCGCAGTTATCACGATACCCATGAAGCCAGGTTGTCGACGTCAGTGCTTGTATAAAGAGCATTTTCTCTGTGAGTTTTATTAATTTTATGAATTGTGTCTAGAAATAGAAGTGACTAAAGTATAGAAGTACAATGGTAAACTACCTTCGTTGTTCCGGAAGGAACTTTCCGTAAACTAATCGATTTCTAAATCATTCTCCATTTCCGAAACACTTCTTGAATTTTGTGAAATTTGGTTATGATTATAGCCACATAGATCATTTCAGAATGTCGTCACACAATTGACAGCTGGAGGGCAAACGTTTGTTTGTTTACAGTTTACACATAACCTTAAGAGTAAACTGTCATTTTCTAAAACTATTAAAAAATTAATGTACCACTGTTTTGTCGTGGGGTACGAAATGAGAGATTAAAGGGATTTAGTCATTGGTAAGATTTTTTGGAATTCCTGCTGCACTAAATCATCGTGGAGAGTACTTACAAATAAAAGACGTGAAAATTGGGGAAAACTCTTAAAAGGGGAGTTTTGAGCAAAAACCAATTAAAAACAACTGGCGAGTATGTTCTAAACATTTAATTTCTGGTAATAAAAACTTAATTTTAACTTCCCAAATAAAATATGAATGTGTGCCCTCCAACAGCAAATGGCGACCTGTCAAAATCAGGCATTCTAGAACAATCTATTGTGAAATATTTTCAACTCCTGAAGATGCTGACGTTGTCAGCGAAACACGTGTCGAGTTTAATTACTGTGTCATTGTCTTTTGGCGTGTGGGGTTAACTTATTCAGAATTCATGGTGTATAAAGATAACTAACTGTTCTGCACATTTTAAGATTTCTGGTTGCAATCCATACATACCTGACGCTTTATTGTTTCTAAATCTTTTTAATGCTAGCTCAAACTCTTCCCTTATTTTATAGAATATTTTCTATATCATCTCGTACTTCTTGTTTGACACATAAGTTAAGAGTCCGACAAACCAATTTAAAATGAACCTGAAAACTGGCTTCGTAGTACCACGCTCATTTCTAAACTGTGAAAATTGAAGTGTTGAATTTTGGACAGTTTATGAACGAAACTTTTAGGCTTCTATAGAAAGAAAATTAAAAAAAAATATCTTAGAGAGTGTCAGTTCACTCATGATTCATGAAATTGACCATCTTCACGCGTGCATAGCGCCAAGAGATGTACAGTTTTCGAAAAATTGTTTCTATAGAGGCATAAAATATACCTTCTTCTACCATAATCAGACGTTTGTGTTGCTAAATTTACTAGGATGAAGGTTTAATCGTAGCATAGCGAAAGCACTACAAACGCAGTCCCTCCTTACCTGTAGAATCTTTATAATGTGGTGATTGCCCATTACCCTGAACATGCTAGTAGGTTGCATCACAATGTCACACCGATCCCCATGATCTCTGCCACTCTGATTCCAAAAACAGCTGGTGCTCGTTTCTCACTAAGAGTACTCAAATTATGATTAAACCCGTGGTTGATCCTTTACAAAACCGAGACACCCTGGCAAGCCACCCTTTCCAATATTGGTAGAACTGTGTCAAGGTTCAAATTCAACGAGATAGTACCTTCAATTATGCTTATGTATAAGTTTTTAACCATAATAACTAAAACATAAAGGATTCTAGACACCCGTATATAGATTGATGATTTGTCACTAGAAGTCATATAGATGTTAGTTTGAGAATTAACGAGCTTTTTCATTGTCCAAAATACCTACTTTACCCATGGGCACGAACTTAAATGATTTAAAATTCCAAAAAGTACGTAAGCGCGTGTAAAACCCTATTTTGGAGACGAAGGTATGTTAGCTACGTACGTATAAAGCAGAGGAGAGAGTGCTGCTCAATCTCATTACAAAATTTCCTTCGATGTTGAAATATTAGTATATTTTCGTTAAAAAGATGTAAAAGAGAGACTTTAAACCATACCCCATCCCACAGACACAGACACTGACACTATACTTTCTTTTTCGACTTTACTTAAAACGTGCTATGGTTAAAAATTTATAGCTTCTGGTGCGAATAAATTACGTTTAAAACAGCTAATATATTCAGGGAGTAGAAAATTTATCTCTTGCTTAAAAACGTGATTACACTCTGTCGGTGACACACTTGACAGAACTGAAAGGGATAACGGCTAATTTATCAATTTTTAATTTGTAGGTATTTGAGTATGTAATTCCATAAAGAATAAAGTTAAAGTAGGTACCTAAATTATAACTTTTTATCACGGAAAGAACATAAACCTTCCTACAGCGGAGTACAAATAGTCTTGCCCAACAAGCGACTGTGGTTACGTTGGAAGAAAATCCCATGTCTGTTACAAAGAGAAGAAATAGGAAATTAAAATTCGGAAGATAACCACGCACACTATAACGATGATGATTCTCCGGAATACATCAGTTTATGTCAAATGCGTTCTCTAGATCTGAAAAACAGGATAAGACGCTGTCTTGCTCTGGAGTTATCTTGGAAGAAATAAGTTATAGTGGATCGACTATACCTGGACCGCCGAACACGTAGAGTGATCACCCTGCAAGAATGTGCTCTAGCGGGGCCAATATTAATTTATGGCGACCGAATTGGAGTAATGCGACTTCGTTGTGTCTAAAGGAGGCGCATCGCTGCAGGTCGGTCGTCATAAATTAATAGTAGCCCCGCCTAGAGCTCGTGATTGCAAGGTGATCACTCTATCTGTTCGGCGGCCCAAGTATAGCACGAAAATCTGTCTAATAGGCAACTAAGAAATTGTTAGTTTTTAGATTCTTACACAAAGCAAGACTAAGCCAATTGTATTTTAGAGTGACAAGCAAAGACGAAGTGTTGAAAAGTCAGTTTTTCAGTAAATGAATAATAAAAGGTTCTCGAGAGGGATCGAATTCCCTAAACAGAGAAATTCTGCAACATCTTTTTAAAAGACGGCTTATTAAAAATTTATAACTTCCGCTGGAACATAAATGATATAGGGAAAAGATAATGTTTTTTTTCTGATTAGAAAAGTAAAGCTTGTTCCGCTTCCTGTTCACGTCGCAGAACTAGACAATTCAATTCCTTATTTCCAAGGATATTTGTCTTCTTCAGCGCCTCTTCCAAAACATCACAACCTAGATGATCAAGTGAACGATAATTAACAAACAAGAAACTTCTCTATAAGGAAACACCAATTAAGATCTGTCAAGAAGCGATAAAACATAGCAATCTTTTAATTACGAAACAGGGTACGCAGTAGTTTATTTTTATTGCAAAGTCGTTGTAAACAAGAACGCTCTCTGAATGTAAAACTTGTCATTTTTCAATTTTATTTTGAAATTTCTAATAAATTTTGTCGAAACTCAACCTGAGTGATGTCGTTTTTCAGCGTATACGTATTATGTGGATAGGTAATGGCAGAAGTAGGCCAGAGTACGTAGAACTCTCGCCGGTACCCGCTATAACCTACTAACTAAACACAAAATCTTGAGAAAGAGTGCCCTCCAACAGCAAATGGCGACCTGTCAAAATCAGGCATTCTAGAACAATCTAGGTTAGAACAAAATGACGTTCTTGGGATGGTGCTGGTAAATGACTGTGTGTCTAAATTGACTGATAGACTTAAAATTTTTGTTTGAAAAAATTTTCTTTAACAGTCATGTTTCCTTCCTTGGATTTCTGCACAGTCCATTTTTACCGCAGCCGTCCTTGATATTTTCAACTATTTCTTTGTTTAGTCTTCAGTTATACGTAATTTATTATTTACTAACTGCACCATTTATTCTTTTATTAATTCTCTCTGAGACTACGCCATGATGTATTTGTGTCTCTGGACTATATTGTGATTAGCTAGTACTCATATAATGTGAAGTAATTTATTATTATGCTTCAGTAGTCAACAAATTTTACAAACTTTGGCAAAGAAAATGAGTGCGATTGGTTGGATTCGAACCACGCTAACAAACAGAAAAGTCGGTCAAAATGAGAAATGCTAAGATGTGTATGTCCTTCATGTACGACTTCTTGTATTAGTAGACTAATGAACATTTTTGTCTCAGTGAAAGTTTCTCTAGGGACCCTGTATAATCTACTTAAAAATCTGTAAATGCATAACAAGAAACCTTTCACTGTTAATAAATACAAGCTTTGAAAAAAATAAATAATCTCGGGCATTGTAGGTAGTTAGAACATGCTTTAGGTACGGACCGTAAAGGTTGAATGATGATCAAAGGTTCCTTTTCGCATACTTCAAAACAAAGTTTTGGTAAACTACATTAGCATTTAGTAAAGAAACAATAAGTTTTGTTTGTTGCACCATAATTATTTGTGCTTACGGATATAAGCCCTGGAAATAACAAATAAGAAATACAGAAAGACCTTGACCCGCGCGCGCCCTAATTCCGGAAAACCTATTTCCGGGTGGCTCTTTCAACATGCGTTTGACCTGGTGTGTGAAAAGTGATTCGGAATCTGCCAATTTGCGATTGTACCTATTTATAGAACTTATATTTCTAAGCTCGGATATTGTATTACTTCTCGTCCATGAATATATCTATCGCTGATGTAAAAAAGGAATATCTCCCCGGAACCTGAGATAGTAACAGAATTATTAGGTATATTCGGAAAATCAGTGGAAATCGGTACTTCACTCCGACAACTCCAAGGCTATATAAAATGTATGTGCATACATCTATTTTTCAAGAAACTGTGCCAATTTGTCTATCTCTGAACAACCCCAGGTTATTTCGACTATACCTTCACAGTAAAACATGTTTCGTGTTTCCTATAAACAAAACGTTGAAAATGTCTGTATACGAACAGATCTACGTAATATATCACCAAATAATCGCCTTTGTAAAATTATTTGATACCCCTACAGAAACGTTTTATATTTAGCTATACGTATTATTCTGATTGTTTGCCCTCGAGCTTGTTGCGGTCTTTGTATACAAAAACGGCTTGAGAGCCTTAAATTATCCGTGACACTCGAGCTGGAAAATTAATACATATTTCTTGCAGGCAAGAATGCTTTATTTCAGAAAGCCATATGAAATGTGGCAGATCCTATTTTATTCGTTTCACTTTTAGGGGTATCGTGTTGCTTCGTGTTTATGTACAGATTTGTTTTTAAATAGGTAAGTTGCCACTTTGAATAGTCATTATAATGCAAATATACATTTCTAAGTGCGTCGAACTTAGGTGTCTAGGTACTTACGAAAATGTATGCCCCTTCATGTGTTCTTGGTGATTGATAACCCGACACTATCCAATAATTGGTAGTTCTGGACGTATACTGTACGGCACGTCAATTCGAGCCACAGTAAAACAGGACCGAGTGAGAGGAACCAATTCGTGTCGTAATTTTCAAATAACTCGCCAACGATTGATTTGAGATATTTCAATCGGACTTTCGTCAAACAACGTTAACTTTTAGAACCTACTGCGCTTGGCGGACAAAAAAAACAATATCTAAAGGAAAATTAAGAAAATTTAACTGGTGTCAATGACCATTATGCAGGATGTAACCGTCCGCAATTTCTCGCTTTATATGTTTTGTATGTTATACATGTACATACAAAAACTGCATGTGAGATTATCTTGCCGCGGCCGCAAGCGCCCTCGGCGGTTACTTTTCTCGCGGTACGCTAAAAAGGCAGTTAGCGGCCTTAATATACAAATAACTATTTGAATTAATTGTAATAGAAATACTATAGAACGTTCTTACAGCAGATGTACGTTGCATTTTGGCTTTTAGGTGCGATTTTGGTAAGCTGGTCGTTGCAGTCTTTTTGAATTCCGAGTGTGCCATGGATTGTTTTAGACGTTGTTTGGTTATCTTTGAATTTTGTTTATTCATATTTTTAGGAATAAAAATAATTTTCTTCTGAAGATGGGAAGCAATTTCCCGAAAAAGCAAAAAATCACTTCATATAAATGTTATAATAATACTATTAGTAAAAAGCTTAGAATTGCTTTACTTCTATCAATATTATGTGAAGGCAAACCTGTCAAAACATATACAATCTACTAACATTACGCTACACCGATATAGGATAGTACTATATGTAAATTGGATCACTCTTTGACCAAAAATAAAACTTTTTGGCGGAGTCATAAAAGTTAATAAGCACGGCAGTTCATTTCTTACCTGCTTGAGCCAATAAACTTTCGTGTACTTAGGTGCTATATTGAATCACGAAAGTTTTTATGTTCAACCATTCATAAGCTTTATATCAATCAATTTTTAATAAATTTGTGGTTTTGTAAGTAGGTAGTATTCAAAGAAGTATACATATGGCCGCAAATGACACTGGAAGCTCTAATTATGCCGAAATTGAATAATTAACGTTTCATTCATTGCGGTGAGAAGCGTTAAAAACGTCAACCATATACACCATTATCTTAAAGGTTAAATATACTTTCATGCTGTACTTGCCATGTACCTAAATCTCTTGTCACCTACGAATTCTTGGAAAATATATAATAAAATATCTATAAATTTATGGAATGAAAATGACGCCTTACTTTTTAACATTTGTGTACCTTAGTATGAAAATGACCTGAGCAAAGTATTCAATAAAGCGCTATCAATACAGGTTGCTATATCATCAGCTGAATTCCGGATCACCTCTATAGGTACCTATTTTTATCCTATATCCTCCTTTAGTATGGTGCACTTAATCTTTCGTGTCTTGGATGGTGTTCTAGCACCCCATCTCTTCTATTGTACCTTGCATTGCATTTCAAATAATGCTTCTAACTGTCTTCTCTCTGCTTCTCCCGTTGTCTACTTTCTCAATCTTATAATACCCCTCCATTATTTAGATTTTGTGCTGCCAAAGCTATGCTAAGTAAATATATAAAGTTTGGGCATCAAGAAGTTCGAAACGCGTTTATTATTTGCACATAATAGGTACCTAAAAATGTATCACCGTGTTCTTCTTAGTTACTGAATATTAATTATTAGGTATGTTTCGAATTGTGATACAAAATAATACCGCCCACGTAGCCCCAGTAGACAAAGAATGAATTACACAATGTTTCATCAAGTTATTGCATTACCTACAAAAGCAAAGTTACCGTAACCAGGTTGGTGGCGCCCACTACCTACCTCTACAAAATTTACTATTTGCCGCGCCAATTAAAAGTTCCTCCTCGATGTCCACTCAACTTTCCGGAATGTAATGTTACAATCTCCATAATTGAAATTTCATGTTAGTTGTTAATTATCACTTCTTTTTAAAAAGTGTCCTGTTGGTTTAAAAAAATCACAAACAATATTTCGATATTTTATATAACTATTAATAACAATTAACAATCGATCAAATCTCACTCATCGCTGTCATATATTTTTTATAAAAGTGCCATTACACTCGTCATGGCATGGTTTGCCGCCCCGCAATCCGAGAGAAGATGCAGTTCTAGCGTTGGGTGGGACCGGGGGTGGGACTTACAAGTGACAGAAAAATTTTGCGAACCACGAGAATCAGGCAACTCGTATCTACATGTAAATTGTGCGCTATCTACATTTATAAAATGGTGTACCTGGCCAAATGGCAAATGAGATTTTAAAAATGTCTGTGTCCTACAATACTGTTTACAGTTGACTGCTTGTAAATTGAAAATGCACCAAATTATTTACAAATTATTCTCGTCAATGATTTTTTCAATGTAAACCTTTAAAAATAGATAGAAGAACTAATCAGCTTAACAATTTATGTACGTAACATATCGAAGATGTGTGACGAAAAGTTGTCTAGTGAATCATGATGCCCTTAAATCTCGCATGGTTTTCCTTAATTTAACAATGGATGGTATCCTGGACAACTACAAAAAACAAACAACTACTTCTAGGCATGTACACCGCCAGGAATTGAATTGTATAGAAATAGAGATCCAGATTTTGCATACTATAGAACGTCACAAATACTATCCCAACTAAGTCGGCATTGAAACATTTATAACGTGTTTCTACCTACTTACTTGCTTACCACTAGGATATGTTACGCGAGTTCAATTACTGCGTTACGGCTTTGACGTGTATATCATTTTCAAAAACATTTCTTATTAGTTCGATAAAAATAGTATTCAGTTCTGGACCTCACCGACTAGAACAATTACAGGACATTGTATCGTTGTACAATCACTTTGTACATATGCATCGTCCCCAAGATAACTAAATAAACTTTTAATTTAGCTCTTGCATCCCAAAATAAATTGCAGCACACGTGCGAACTGGGAGTATAAGAACACAGAAACTGCAAATTCTCGAATAGGTGAATTCAGAGGTAGGATCACATCTTCTTGTTATAATCATGTAACAAGGAGTGTTCTATCGCCTTCGCTGTGATGAAACGCAGTATCCTGTACGTGATTCGCCGTTTTAAAAGAGATTCAGGGAACTATTTCAGGTGATGTTCAACCTAAGCCTCAAGCTTTCACGCTACGATATCTACTGGATGCTCAAGTGATTCATTCTTTTACCTGTCTGATCCGAAATCTAACGCAGTTTCTCTCGTGTTCAGCGCTTACTCTAATCTTGACTAGTTTATGAAACTTTCGGGAGTCCAAACACGGCAACTTATTTGGACGAACGTCAGGGCTAGGGTTACTAAAGATATCCCTTGAAATGCTTTATCCAGGTTTTATAATAAACTTGGGAACGATTCTGGTATGTGCCGTATCTGAAATACGAGTACGATACTTTGATTTCCAGATTACTCGTACATGAGAGACCAAAACATAACTTCCTTGGATTACTTGCTCTTGAAAGCTGTCTGATGTCCTGCCTTTCGACTTCAACTGTTGTGTATCATCTTACAGGACTTCTCCTTAATTCTCACATTTTCCTACTTGTTGTCCGGATATAAATGACGTTACAATGAATCTTATTTTTGTTTTTTGTACATATGTCTCCTGGTTGAGTCGGTCAAACTATAAAATGCGAACTTTGGAGCGAGAGATAGAAAATGGAATGTTCGAGGGGGTGAAAATACGCGGTTAAAACTATTTTTGCAGATTCTTTGTGGCCCGTGGCCCCCATGCATCGGGTACTTCAAAAACCAGCCTATGTGAGGTACGCTTGTTCTCCCTCATTCCAACTAACCCAAGATCTGTTGGTAAAAAATGTGTCACGTGACGCTCCCGCTTAAGATAAGATAAGTAATGTATATTGCAGTAATATTTTAGCATTCCTCATGATGCAGAGTCAGTAAAATAAAAATCTGTTGATAGAAAATATGCCTGCACTGCGACTCAGATGCAACTTTGTTATAGCCCTATTCTTGTTCTTCGTGTTTCATACATTAAAGTTAATAACGTCTGGCATGGTAGAAAATACAGAAATATTTTACCACTGCGGCTCCCTAACTATTACTCCTTCTCAGAGGATTGGATTCCTTCTACGCTTTCCATCGGCGACGTCCTTTCATCCCCAGTGGAACAAAAAGATACATATCCCTACAATTGTTTCGAAAAATGCACCTTGAATTTGTCCATTAATTTCGAGTCGTCCTGTAGTTACAATATTTCTTTCAAGCGTCAAACTGAGATGATGCGGATAGAAAAAGGAAAATATTAAGAAATACTCGAACAAGAAAACAGTTAGCGAACCCCCTGGGAAGCGCGTGAAAAAGTGAACATTTCCGGTTAAAGACGTATTATAACTCTAAGAAGAAAGTTACCGGACATGTTCGAATAAAAGGATACGTCTAGAAACACAATATTACGTCTTTCAGTAGGTAACAAAGATAGTTGGCATTACTCAGTATTTTAGCGGGTAGTCTATTTTAATTTCACAGTCGGCAACAGTTGTATTGCTTGCGAACACACGAGTAAACATGAGCAATACCGGAAAATAAGCTAGAATGCAAAAGAATTATAATTATTCCGAAAACTTAAATGGCAGAGTGTACTGTGTACCATGTATCTTTACATGTGCATTGAACTTTCCCTCGTGCGTCGTGGGACACACTGTATATCTATTTAGATCAAGTCGTGGGCCTATTAAGAGTCCGGCAAAGCAGATCAAAAGTTACACCTGCGGGGCATCGGGTCGGTGAGGAATCCGTTAGAAATCGGAGCAAACTATCAGCTGTGTTGCAACACCGTCGCGCTAAACACGTTTATGGATACGCACATTCAAAGCCCGCGCGTTCGGTACCTAGTAAATGAGACAACGGCGCTCTGAGTTTACGCTCAGTCGCTACGAGGCGGCAGCACATACCAAGCCATATTTTGCGGTTGCAGCGCTCTCGCTCTACCATAATTACACCTTCATCCTAGTAAATTTGGCAACACGAAAGCCTGATTATGATAGAAGAAGGTATACTTTATGACGCCATTGAAACAATTTTTCGAAAACTGTAAATCTTTTGGCGCTATGCACGCGTGAAGTTGGTCAATTTCATGAGTGAACTGACACTTTCTAAGATTAAATTTTTAAATTTTCTTTCAATGGGAACATAAAATAAAGTTTCGTTTATAAACTGTCAAAAATTCAACACTTCAATTTTCACCGTTTAGAAATGAGCATAGCACTACGAAGTCAGTTTTCGGGTTCATTTTAAAGGGGTTTGCAATGCAATTCTGGCATTTAGGTCAGTCGGATGGAATACTTATTCGTCGATATGCCCTTAGCGGCAAGACGGAGGAGAGCTAGATTCTCTATTGCTATACGAAGAAAACTATGAAACAGAAACAAATTAAAATGATTCTATTAATTTTACTACATATGTACATCTGACGGGTTAAAAGCTATAATACAAAAATATTTACAGGAAGTTAATATTGAGTTCTTGCAGTAAAATTTAATCGGTATATATTCACTTGAGCGAATAGCAAACGAGCACTGGGTCTTGAACCAGGTTCCGCAAGTAATTCTCCTAGTGACGGTACCTTCGTGAATCAAAAAGCGGATGACGGTCACAATAAAGGATCGGAAAGTCCATATCTGATGCTCTAGAAACCTCTTTTTCGATTACAATATGCAGTATGTCCCCGGATAGGGTTTCAAAGGGGGAAAAGTAGTTAGTTTTTCAAAAAAAATTACTCTTCATAAAAAATCCGGCTTTTTTCTTAAAGCACATGTTGTTTTATCCAACTATTCTAAGAAATATTTTACCTATTTTTGGGGTTCCTCGATTATGAATTTTCATTAATGTTTTAGAAATTGGTTCTGTTCAAATTTAACACATACAAAAAGAAGCATAGCAAATGATACTGTTTCTATCTGAAATAAATTGAGCACTATAGCACTATTTGAATACTTAAACATTCAGGAAAACGTTTTTTAAACGTTTTTGTTTAAGCGTTGAATCTGCAGTTCGGTTTCAGCTCGTAAATATCATCGATGATAATTATAGCACTTGTTATATTGCCTACCTACGATGATTCTTATGTTATTTACCTTTTGCTACCATGACGACGTTGCAAATTTCGTATTTTTGATTGTAAAATGTTTAAAAATCGAGCCTCTTTAAATTATCTAGCCGAATTAGACTCGAACTTTTTATTTTGTCTGGATAAATTCCTGTTTTGCAAACTCAATTTTGTTGCCTCACGGCAAAACAAAATTTCGTTCAAAACAGAAATTTTTCCGGCGAAATGAAAAGCACTCGTCAAATTACGTACGACAATACAATATATTGATACCTTAATGCAAACTAAACTACAATACCGTATAGATGTTATAGTCCAAATCAGTCTTATCATGGGGTGCAACAGTTAATCACCGATAAACTTTTTAATGAGATAGACATATGCAAATTTTTAAATGCTAAAATATGATAATTTACTTGGTTCGTTTTGATTGATGGATGACAATTTTGTAACTTTGCAACTTGGGGATGTAGGATGTTCCATTTTTAGGGAGCTGGCTAGCTCAGGATAGAATAGGATGGGGGTACGCGTCCAACCAGTGTTCGGACTGAGAACTTTATGATGATGATTTGGCTAGTTATTAGTATAAAAATAAAACCCAACAAACACCGCTAAAAATTAGTTATGCAATGTACTCGTACATGCATAAACCGTTCAAAACCTTAAATTGTATAGTAACAAACCATACGAATTACGAATTATGAACAGAGCTTCAGTTATGTGAAAATAGTGTAATATCATTATATTGCAATTTCTCTTTGTTGCGAGCGATGAATATTGCAACTGCAAACAAAAATTATGCTCTGCTGATTTCATTATAATTTTCCCACTTTTGCTTGGCAATTTCTTCTCTACCTAAAAATTTAATTAAGGGAATAAATTAATATACCTGTCACCATAATAAATATTTGTCATCAAACAAAATCCTCTGATTATTGAATTCGATCCCAGAAATTCATTTTTATCTCAAGATAGTAGATCTGTAATAATTTACAAGTTTTCTTTTCAAAATTAAAGAAAAAGTATATGATAGGAGGTGGGCCCAAAGTGGTATGATCCCGATTTACATTTTTTACACAAAAATCTGGCAGGTTAAGGTCCAGCGGAGCGGAGCGGAGCGTCGAAAGTCTCAGTCGTCAGCATTATTTATATTATCCTCTTCAAAAATTATTCGCGGGGGGGGGGGCTCAAGTTAACTTACCTCAATTTTTATTGTTCGATAACTAATTATGTTTTCAGGTAATTGTACATAAATTTACAGATAATTTACATCCATCATTCTGAGAACAAATCTAATTTTTGTTTAATTAAAAACGGAATAAATTGGTGTCCGATAAATTCAAACCTTAAATTTAATAGTAATCCAAAGATATTTAAAGTTGCTACATGCTACATTTTAGTTCATTTGGTTTACCGATGCTCCTACTACCTACCAAATTAAATATTTAGTAGATATAGCATAATAATTAATTACTTATGGATAATCTGTAATACTCCTCCAATGCACCAGATAATATCATTGAATCAAATTACTAATATATGTACTCGTACATGCATATTTAATGAAGTATTGGAGAAATTTGCGTAGATGTAAAAATCAAATCTGTTAGCTGCAACAACAACCGACATTTGACATTTCATGTTACGCTCGCAACAAAATCCCTAGATTTGTAAGTGCAATTCTGTAATTTATTTTTGAACAGAGTAGATAACGAATGGATATGCATATTACAAGTATCTGAAATATTAACTGAAGAAATGATGAATTATAATTGGTTTAAAATTCGATGAGTAAAAAAAATGCTTGTTGTTTCCACACTATCCTTGTAATATACTCTTTTATACATTCTTCGAAATATTTTAAATTTAGTGCCAAAATTTGGAGCCAAGATGGTTGCCTATTCGCGGTACTTTATAAACGTAGTAACTAAACTGGCGACGGCCGCATTGTGTGGGCGCCCAACTCCATCGATCCAGCCGCTCCCACATTGCCCCTTCCACAGTCTTACTACCTGTGGATATCAACGCACCGTCGGCGTCGAGGCACTGTTGCGCTACCGCACTGCTTGCTCGGCCCTTATTGCTTGTTGGCCCATTACCTACGCTCCTTCTAATTCCCGATGTTCACTTCGAGGTTTTGTTTTTTTAATTTTTTGCCTGATTCTTCCTTTTACTTTGCTTGCTACGTAAGAGCCCGGTTTCATGCTAATATAAATAACGGCGCGCTAATGCGTTTTTTGTAACGCAGCTCTTGAAAGGAGCTCTTGTTATTATTTTTCAGTTTTCAAGTTTGGAAATTTTGATATAAAACCTAAGGTACTTCTGACGTTATATTCGACGAAGAAAGATTTAAACTGGATTGAAAATGAGATACTGGACCCCCAATTTTTTTAAACGAATTAGTTAACACTATGACACTGACATTATTTCGAATGCTTCTTAAGAGACCTGTTTTGTAATAAGATATGAAAGTTGGAAATTTTCCACCAACTTGGCAATGTAGCCTGTGTAGGAAGTACCTAAATATTTAGTGCATATCCTTCCAGTGATCTAGAATTTGCATAAACAATCAGTTTGTTCTTATGATTTACCTACATGGGAATGTTACAAATCGTTTGAGACTGAAGCATAGTTAAATTGGAAAAAAGTTGTGTTGGTATTAATAGAACTTCAAATTGAAGAACTTCAAATTATTACCTTTCTCAAGGGCACATCGAAATTTTTGGAGACATATTATGAAAGTGAGACGAAGATGGCGCTGAAGCTATGGCAAAGGCTTTGGCCCACGCTTTCAAGTATGAGGCCGCGAAACAAACACCTAGAGGATATTCCAAGGTGAGAAAGATCCAAGCCAAAGAAGAACCAGACGAATACCTACTGGAAAGATTGACGGAAAAAGTCGTACAGGAACTTGACAGACGGACAGAAGACTATAAGAGGCTGGCAGGGGGTGGGAAGAAAGGAAGAATTTCTTACGATTTCGGAATTGTGGTGAGAGAGGCCGTTTCCGCAATAGATGCCGACGTCCTGTACAGAACCAGAATGTAAAGGCGGTCCCATACTACCATGGTCGAGTGGAAGAAGTAAATGTGTCGAGATTGGCTCGAGTTGGGGATAGTTCGATTATGAGATTATTGATGAAAGGAAATTACCTTTGATAGGGGAGCTAGTGACACGATAGTTCAAAGAGATGTTGTATCCGAGTGGAGAATTAGGGCGACTAATAAGAGAATAAAAAGAGTTACTGCCACCAGCGAGACAGCACCTTCATATAGAGAGGCAGAAATCGACATGGCGATAGAAGACGTTGTCATTCTGCAGAGAATTATTCTAGCCTACGTTATGGATGAAGTGATACTGGGCCTAGATTGTATGAAGAAACATGGGATTGTGCTTGATGATGTTGACGCCGGTGTACTTCGAATTGGAGAAGAAGAACTGGTGATGAGTTCTCCTGGGCAGAAGAACTGTGTATACCGAGTGAATGTCGAAGAAGATGAGGTGTTGCCTGCCAGATCTTACGGGTCCCTGTGAAAGGTGCTCCCAGCTGCTTGGTGAGATTTATCGAGCCAATCTACGAGGAGGTAAAGAAGGAATTACTGATTGGAAAGACGTTGGTAAGACCTGGTCAACGTCCAGTATTCGTAAGGATAGCGAACATTGCCGAATTTGATCAGAAGATTTACAAGGGTACGTTGGTTGGTATGTGAGCCAGTATCTAGGAGTGGCATGGCGAAGAAGAAGGGAGAAGACCAGGAGATGTCATCAACCAGTTTACCAACTCCATTGGAAAAGTAAGTAGACGAGTGTTATACAATTCCAAAACGAGAAGAATTTATTTTTGGAACAATTGCATAGATACACTAAAACATAATATACATGAAATTCGATCTAGAGGTGGCTTATTAATGTTTACGATGCACCTGCTTCCGAGTAGCGAGTATAATAAATAGAAACCAGGGTCGCTAGAAGACAACTGGAAAGATTTTGCGGTAGGTGCCACAAGCAAAACTATAACTTAACATTCACCGACGTTCCTTATTGCCAAGAGACCGATTATAATCGCGTACTTGAACTGCAATGTTATTTAAGGCATGGGCATCGAGTCTACCACGATTCCCCTGACATGCACAGTATTTATTCAGCGGATAAATATAAAAGACCGAAATTTCGTAGCTATGCGGCGGCTGTAGTTCTATTTTAGGACCGGCGGCATCACAAAATAGACATTGGCACACCTCCGAAAGCAACCAGTCCGCGCGGTCGGTGTCTCACACTTGGGGTGAAAAGTCACTCAGCACGTGAAAAAAATGAGTGGCCCGTTCAAAAGAAGACCCTCGCTGAAGAAAACGCCTTCCCTGGGGCTTGTCAAATCGGCTTCCCTAAGGAGGCGATCTTCCGCTGGACTTCAAGCACTGCAACCGATTCCGGTGCACCATGAAGTGCCCTGGGATATGGTAGATCGATGCCTGCTACCGGTCGTTTTCTGCCATGCCGCTGCCGTCATCCTGAGCTCCGTACTTAACGTACTTCATATATCGCAAGTTACGACCCTTACATTGTTTATATGGTTCACTATAAGCACCACAGCGGCTGTGTTATTTTATCACAATCTCAAGGTAGGTTCTTTTATCTCAATCATAAAGTACGTGTACGCAGTAAATGAAAAACTAACCACACTTTAGGAGAATACAAAATTGTCTAGTACTGAAAAGTTCGCACAAACCGAAAATTTCCATGCGTGTGCTTTTTATATCTATGTATAAGCAAATTTTTTTTTGAGTGTTTTGTTGTTGCTTCTTGTGAATGCGCGTAGGAATTCGTTTAGTCTTAATAATTTTTGAATTCTGTTGTCCTCAAAACACTTTATAATCTAAAAGATAATAGAATATTGAACCAAAAAAATTACAGTCTCCGCCAATATTAACATTTTTTTAATCACAGAAATCTGTAATTACTTAACAGGTTACCGTTAAGAAAATTTGACGCCAATTTGACTTAATCTCATTAGACCTGAGCTGACCTGAACTCACCTTTCCGAATACACTCATTGTTTCTCAAGCAATGCAAGGATGCAACGTGTTCATTACAATGTATTGAATTTCCCCTTTATAATATACCTACGTCTAAAAAATTAGCATGTTGGGTTAATGTTCTCGATCTTTTTGAACAAAATATTTTCAGTCATTAATCTCTTCCGCTTATACCGGAAGTTAGCATCGACTTTGTTATTTTAAATAAAATACACCATGCGAGTAATAGCGATTCGAAAGCTCAATAAGGTCAAGCCCCTAAATTTTTAAGAATCTTCAAATTTAAGGATCAAAATAACAATCTAAAATTCAATGTGTATATTTTATCCAGAATTAAATTTAGGACTTTTAGTGGCGGGTTATACGAGAAAGTACTGTATAGGAAGCGTAACCTCATCAGATCCGACCTAGACTGATTAGACTTGGCCTGTCCTGATGTGAACTATCCACCTCTAAATTAAATGCACATCTCATTACAAATCAGAGTTTTAATAAATGAGGTCAAATCAAGCAATATCTTTTATCTAACCCCGCTATGAAATGTCACATTTTAAATGCATTTTTGACGAAACGTCATATTTTTCATAACTGTCAGTTCATTACGTAACTAGTTATGTAATGAACTTTCCTTACATAACTAGTAATGTAATGAACTTTTGTTCAATCCTGCCATAGAAACATGTTGTTTCACCCTTAGATACTATGCGAGAAAGCATTACTTTTGTTCGCTCACTTCGTTTCTTTGGCAACGGGTGGGCGAAAGCAGTGAGCGAAAGTACTTTCGTTCACTCTTATTACTTTCACCCACTCCATTTCGCAATAAAATTATAGAAATATTCAAAATTAATCATTCAAATTGACATGGCAATTTATGATGGTTTCTGTCAATAATAAACTAGCTCAATTGTTGTAAAAAATTTATTTGTGTGCATTTTAATAAATTTCGGCATACATTCAAAATTAATTAGATATTTATTTAATATTAAGTAGGTACTGTCAAAATTTCTAATAGGTAATATGAAAATTTTTACAGAGTTAAGGCCAATACTTTTAAAAAATATAGCAATGAAACTTACGTGCTATGTAAGTAATATCTACTTTTTCAAAAACAAATAAGATTGTCTTCAACATAGAATATGTGGACCACAAAGAAGATGGCTCGTAATTTTCTACCAATCCATTAAAATAGGCTAAGATCACTTCCTCCGTTATAAGATGAACTTTCTTTGTATGCATCAAATCACGGAATTTTGTCAGCTCGTTCATATACAGTACAGACTCATTAATCCGGATCCTTAATAGTCCGGATTATTCGGTAATCCGGATAGTTCCTTGATTGCATTGCATACTTTGTAATCCGGATAATTTCAGTTTCGGTAATCCGAATGCGCCTCTAACGTACTTTTTAAACGCTTTGCGGTTGCGTCGCCCCCTCCTAAGGTGTTTTTCTAACCAATCCCCAAATACTTGCCAAATCAGGCGTTCGGCGGCGAACCCGAATCAGCGTTGCCACAGCTAGTACAAATGTATGAATCTAGTACATTTTTGACCTGATTGTACAAAAATACATTTTAAATTCTTTTTCCGATTTAATGCTGGCTACTCCACTGGTACAAGTTGATTTTGGTCAACTGGGAGTGGCGGCGAGGGTATCAAAGGGTGAAAATAAAAATGCCGGCAATCCGCACACTTCCTTGTAGTTTATGGATGCCGAGGCGGCTTCTTTGTTTTGCAAAGGAAATATCGACGTCTATAAAGAGCCGTCGCATTGGAGTTCGAGAACATTTTGACATTAACGACTTTGCTTGATGAAATTCAAAATTTACGACTAAAGGTGCGCTTTCGTTTGCGCCGGTAGACGCGGCGTGTACCGGTAGCCGACACACCCGTTGTACTTCTCCAATAGTATTTAATATTTAAATACTATTGTGCGTTTCACCTGCCGGCCGGGTGCATTCACGCTCAAATGGGACTGTGTCCGTCGCGCGTGTCGGCCGCCGGTACGTGCCGCATCTACCGGCGCAAACGAAAGTGTACCTTTACTATTTTTCAACACTGTATAAATGCTCTTTACCCCATGCCCTGAATTCACAGAAGCCGATTAGACAGATTTAAGCATTCAACAATGTATAGATTGGGCTGGAAAGAACAACGCACCCCTAAATGAATTGTTAATACTCAGGCATCAAGCATTTTGTTTGAGTCAGCAGAAGGTCAGCCAAACTAAAATTACAGACTTTATTTATTAATGTAGTAGAAGCAATTATGCAAAAGTGTTTTTATGTTCATTTTACCTGTTTTGTATGTTTTTACAATGAAATCATTAAAAATCCCTCTTGTTCAGTTCTTTTATTAACAAATATAGATTGATTTAATAATCCGGATTTTTCAATAATCCGGATCGCCCATGTTTTTATTGATCCGGATTATCGAGTCTGTACTGTACCTTCCTTTAGATTTCTGAGGCAATTGTATGCAGCGGCATCAGCTTCTTTTAATATCCTCTGGTAAAATTAAATCATAATTTTTCAATATTTTCTCAGTAAAATCTTATTTTAGGTACAAATGTAGCCGAAACGTACAAAAATTGACTTCTTCTAGCTTGTTTATTATTTATAGTAACGGTAACCATAACAATGATGAAACACGCCCTCTATGTTATTATGTTATATACCTGCCCAATTGTCAGACCAAATTTGAATTATTAATTTTGAATATTTTTGAAATAATATTTAGTTCAGTGGCAGGATTGAACAAAACGTTATACAGCACTCGTGGAGAAACCGTTTCGCTCACTTATTTGCCTTTGCACACTCGCCTGGCGGCTCGTGTGCAAATCTGGCAAATTGCGTGAGCGAAATTTTCAGTTTCTCCACTTGTACTGTAATATATTATTACGTAACTGAATATTTAAAAGCAAAAACAAAAGTAAGAATTTATTACAGGGTATTATTGAATCTATTGCCTATACTTTGTATACTGGATCTTTGCGTGTGTATAAAATTAGTTAAGACATACGCGCCTACTGCTAGCCCGTACCATTCCTTAATATAAATGCAGCGACGTATGTCACTTGGTTGTAAGACATACGTCTCATAATACAATATTGAGCGGAACACAAATGCGACTATATTAAGTGATGTCGAAGCGCCATTCAGCGTTACAGTTCATAGGCGTGTGGTGTAGGTACCTACTGTCAAGTAAATGTCATAATGTGGAATTAATTTTATAAACTTTTTATAATGTTTTACCATGTTTCTGATGCTTTGAAGATTAGCTTGCGTACAGTTTCTAGCATCAAAGTACGTTCAGAAAGAAATGAGCCTTAGCTTAGCCCAGGAAAATCCCGGCCACGAAAAAAGTAAAAAACCGAAGATTTAGACGAATGCCAAAAAATGGATATTCGTAATGTTATATACAACATGTATGCACAAGGTAAGTTTATTTTTTAAATAGGTACCATGAACTCACTAAAATCTAGAATTGCATCACAAAATATATCTTAAAATCTAAGTTTCTTTCATTTCTTCTTTTGCTGGTGCCATACCTACTAATTAATACATGATGTAACTGTTAAATTACCATATTTATATCTGTACCTGAGCAAAATAAAAACACACGCCACTGCTTGACAATACACTCGACCTTGAAATGATTTGTGTCATATGTATGCAGTTGTGACGCACGCGCAAAGATCCATCATACAAACTGTAATGCGCTGATTCTTCTATATCAGAAGGCATATCTACATCAGAATCATCCATTTTTGGCGTAATTTGAAATAAAAAACTCATCACTGACAATAGTTATTTATATTTCTTTAAATTTCCAAATTTTGTGAAATTTCTGGCAATAAGTTTTGACTTTTTAAAAACTTTTGTCAAATAATTTACGTTTACATTTTTATATCTTTACAAGTTTAAATAAATATTCTTGACAACGCCCCCAAACGGGGGCGAAACGTCGAATAAAAAAATACTACAGCCTTATTTATTAAAAAAACATTTCCAGAAATTTCACAAAATTTGGAAATTTAAAGTTTTTGGAACTGGCACAAATCAAAGAAAAATTTAATAGTTATTTATAGTATCCATAGCAACGTCAAGGTAAAGCGATGAAGTTGAATTTATTTGTACGGCTACAAGGGGTGTTACATTATTTGGAGTAGCACAATTCTTTTTTATTTTAAAGAGGGGTTAGATAATAGTATATTATACACGAGTTTATAATGAATGCTGTTATTACCGAGGATGAAGTTTACAACACGAGCGAGTGAAACGAGCGAGTTTTGTAATCATCCGAGGTAATAATAGCATCATTATAACGAGTTGTATACTATACTTTGTCCACGACTATCAAAACAGATTTCCAGAAAGAATCTACCTTCATTTCCCTTCTCCAGTGTAAGAAAGATTCATACATACGCTCTCAGGTATAATTTTCTTGGTTTTTTGGGCAATGAATCTAATGAGGCAAGTTCTGCAGCTTCTTTTATTGCTGGTGCTGTTAAAGAAACCTCGTTTTCACTCTCACTACTCATTATATCTTATTTTTTAGAATATGCATTTCAAATTAAAAGCAAACCGTGCTGATTTGACGTTTCAATTTGAACTAACACATCGCGATCGCGGCCTACTAAATAAATGTAAAAAAGGGTCAAAGCGATGTTCCTATAATTTATTGGTGTAGTGAATAATATTCATTAATCACTAATGTATCTAATTATGATTGAAGAAACACAAGTATAAAGAGTATATTATAAGATAGTCATGGACAAAATAATGTACTTAACACGTTATGAAAAGGCTAATTTTATTTGACTCATATAATTTGCAAAACTCGATCACTTCGTTGGCTCGTTTTGGCAAATATTATATTCGTCAAATAAAATTAGTCTTTTCATAACTGGTTACGTAAATAACTATTCTAACCAGATTAAATCAAAATAATCAACTGTTCCTCAATTTCTACGTACCGATTTGTTCATGAGGCATTCCCCATGTAGGTACTCAGTGCAATAGCAGCTCATTATATAAAAATTTCATATCATGATGATGACACCTTCTGGAGTAAAATATTCCGGAGGTAAAATAGTCGCACATCCGGACATCCAGGCGGGGACTGCTTCCGGGGGAGTCATCAGAAATAATAAATGTAACGTTTCATGAGTCGGAGCACGGAATTTTAGAAGCATGAAACAAACAGGAAAGAGGAAAGTTAGAAAATTTTAAAATAAATAGGTTACTGTTAGACATAGTAGGTATCAGTAAGGTGCGATGGCCAGAAGCTGGAGACTTTTGGAGCGGAGATTTTTGAGTAATACACACAGGGTCGGTAGGAGGAAATTCTAAACTAGGAAGTGTTACGAAGAAGAAACTAGCGGCGTGTGTAGGAATTCCTTTATATTACAGAAAAGTGACAGGGTAGTTATGGGTAGGTTAGATTCGAAACCTGTAAAGAAGGTGATAATACAGGTATATATGCCCACATCCAATTATAGTAATGAGGCTGTAGAGGCAGTTTATAGCGATATCGAATATGTGCTCGATTTTGTGAAGATGCAAGAAAATTTAATAATTGAATGTGAATGTAGTAATCGGTCCCTTTGGATTAGGTAATAGGAACGACAGGGGAGTTAGACTGATAGATTTTTGCGATAAGCATAACAAATCCGTCACAAACACTATATTTTAACATCACGTTAGGAGATGCTATACATGGAAGTTGTCAGGGGACGACCTATTAAGCAAAAATTTAGAAATCAAGTTAGGGACTGCAGAAGCTATCCAGGAGCAGATATAGATAATGATCACAACATAGTGGTTGTAGTGATATCTGACAGTGCGCGTGTGTGGCGCGGAAAAGTGGTAGACATAGTATCCGCAACCTCAAGAGAGCGATCTGCGAGATCCTGGTTTGCCGAGCCAAACGAAGTTATTGTAAATGTATGGTTGTATAAATTGTATATAAATAAAAATAAATAAAACAAATAACAAGACATGGCGCAGTATACAGGTTACGTTGACCTACGACCGCCGTTTTTCAATGTGAGAGGAGGTGCCAACACGTGGCCAAAATTTTTACAAAGTTTTCAAATTTATACCGACGCCATTGGACTCTCGGACTCCGATGAAAAACGTAAGTGCAATTTATTACTTCACTGTATGGGTTCTGAAGGCGTGGATTTGTACAATACTTTCGAATTAAAAGCAAAAGAAATTGATGCCTACAACGTACTAGTAGAAAAATTCAACAATTATTTTTTGCCAAAAGTTAACGTCACGTTTGAAAGACATAAATTTTTTACCCGTAATCAAAGAAGTGGAGAAAATATTGATGCGTATGTAACTGAATTGAAAGCTCTGGCATCGACGTGTGATTTTGACAAATTAAAAGAACCGTTAATTAAAGATAGAGTGGTTTGTGGAATCGAAAATGATAAATTAAGAGAAAGGTTATTGTCGGAACATAATTTAAACTTGACAAAATGCCTTGATATTTGTCGTTCTGCAGAGAGCACAAAAAATCAGTTAAAGGAATTGGTTGGAGAAACTTCACAAATAAATAAAGTTGAAAAAACAGCCAGAAGAACACATGCGTTTAAAAATAGAAAAGCGTTTGAAAATAAAAGTAAAAAACATTTAAATAAAGAAGAAAATAATAAAATGATAATCAGCTGTTCAAGATGTGGCTACAATCACAAAATTAATGAATGTCCTGCGTATGGAGTTGAATGTTTCAGATGCAAAAACAAAAATCACTTTCAAAGTAAATGTAAGGTGAGAAAAATTAAGGAAATTAGACAAGCATCACAAGAAAGAGTAAATGAAGACGAAGAAGACGAAGAAGAGGAATTATTTATAGGAAGTATCGGCAAGAGAGAAGACAATCAAGAAGATTGGACTGAAGTACTGGAAATCGGGGACAAGAAACAAATATTAATGAAATTTAAATTAGACACAGGTGCTCAGGCGAGTATAATACCCTTTCATCTGTATAAGAAAATTCATAATGTACCCTTGTTTAAGTCGAATGTTAAACTTTTAAATTATAATGGTTCTGATATTCGAAATTTAGGAATGTGTAATTTAACTTGTAATATTAGAGGAAATGCAGAAAAATTTGTTTTAAAATTTCAGGTAGTAGATACAAATAATGACAGTTCTCCAGCGGTACTGGGATTAAACGCTTGCATTAAAATGAACTTAATTAAGAGAATACAACTAATTGAGAACCAAGGTTTAATTGAAAAATTTAAAGAGGTGTTCAAGGGTGTAGGTTGCATGGAAAATGTGGAACACAAAATTGTAATTTCGGAAAATGCTGTTCCTGTAACATTTAATTCAAGGAAAATCCCACACTCAATTAAAAATGAGGTAAAAATTGAGCTAGATAATTTAGAAAAGATGGGTATAATTCTGGAAGACAATAAAGAGTAGGAGAGATAGGATGGTAGGACACCTTCTGAGACACGAAGGAATAGTTCGCGACATACTAGAGTCAGAGATAGGAATGAAAAGAGGTAGGGGTAGGCCTAGATTAGACTACTGCTCTCAAATAGTTAGGGATGTAGGATGTTCTACTTTTAGGGAAATGCGTAGGTTAGCTCAGGATAGAAAAGAATGGAGGTACGCGTCCAACCAGTCTTCGGACTGCGAACCTTATGATGATATGATGATGGGTATAATTCAAAAAATTGACGAACCAACGGATTGGTGTCATCCGTTAGTAGTGGTGAGAAAACCTTCAGGGAAAATAAGGGTTTGTCTCGATCCTCGAGAGTTAAATAAAGTAATCAAGCGAGAATTTTTCCAAATGCCTACAATTGAAGATCTTTTAGCTGAATTGTCAGGGGCAACTGTTTTTAGCATTTTAGATGCGAACATGGGATTTTACCAAATCCCACTAGATGACAAAAGTAGTCGTCTTTGTACTTTTGCGAGTCCTTTCGGAAGGTACATGTTTAAGCGACTCCCTTTCGGAATTTCTTCCGCCCCCGAAGTTTTTTATAAAAATTTCAAGCAAATTTTTGAAAGTTTACCCAGTAATGTTTGCTATATTGATGACTTGTTAGTCTTTGGTAAAAATAAAGAAGAACATGACAAGAATTTAGAAAAGGTCCTTGAAAAAGCTAAACAAGCTAATATAAAATTTAATAAAAGTAAGTGTCAATTTAATGTCAATCAAGTTAAGTTTGTAGGGCATATAATTACAAATTCTGGCGTTAGAGCAGACGATGATAAAATTCAAAGCATTTTGAATGTACCTATACCGACATGTAAAAAAGAGGTAGAAAAATCTCTTGGTTTAGTAACTTATGTGTCTAAATTTGTATCGGGATTGTCTGAAAAAACAACTAAATTAAGAGAATTGTTAAGTAAAAAGTATGAATTTCAATGGGACGAAAATCATACAGTCGCATTTAATAATTTAAAGAAATCATTAACTACTACTCCAGTATTACAATACTTTAATCCAAGTAAGCCAATTATAGTTTCGGTAGATGCATCGCAAAACGGGCTGGGTGCAGTTTTGTTGCAAGACAATTTACCCGTAATTTATAGCTCCAGATCTCTTACTGACGCGGAAAAAAGCTACGCGCAAATTGAAAAAGAAATGGCAGCTGTTATGTTTGGTTGTACCAGATTTCACCAGTGTATTTTTCGAATAAAAATTATAATTGAAAGTGGCCATAAACCACTGGTTTCTATTTCCAAAAAACCACTGGTGAACTGTCCTTTACGGTTGCAGCGTATGCTAATTAAATTGCAAACATATGACTTTGATATAATTTACAAAAGAGGGTCAGAATTAATAATTGCTGATTTGTTGTCTCGTAATTTTCTAAATGAAATCAAAGAATCAGATAATTTAAATTTGGAAGAGATTGAAGCTCACGTTAATTTAATTGAAAAACTAATACCTATGTCAAAAGAAAAATTTATAAAGTTTCAGGAAGAAACTAAAAATGACGAAATTTTAATTAAACTTTTAAATTTGGTAAAAAAAGGCTGGCCAGAGAATAAACAAAATCTTGGTCATGAATTGCAAAAGTACTGGTTATTTAGAGATGAAATTATCAGCGTAAATGATGTGTTATTTAAGGGTAACAAAGTAATAGTTCCGAATTCACTCAGGAAGGAAATGCTCGACTTAATTCATTATAATCATATGGGAATAATTAAATGTCAACTTCGAGCTAGACAATGTCTCTATTGGCCAAATATAAATGACGAAATTGAGAAATTTATAAGCAATTGTAATACATGTTTAAAATTTAGAAATTCAAACCCCAAGGAACCTTTAATTCCTTCGCCGATACCTTCTAATGTTTGGGAATGCGTAGGAACAGATCTATACCAGTTTAAAGGTAACAATTATTTACTTACAATAGATTATTTTTCCAAATTTATAGAAACAAGACCGGTAAAGAAACTAGATAGTTTTCATACAATCACTGCTTTAAAGTCTATCTTTGCAACTCACGGTATTCCAAAAATAATTAGGTCTGACAATGGCACCAATTATAGTTCTGAAGAATTCAAAAATTTTGTCGACTCGTGGAATATTCAACATGTAACTTCAAGCCCAACATTTGCTCAGTCGAATGGTATGGTTGAAAGGGCAGTACAAACGTTTAAAAGAATAATGAAAAAAGCCGAATATGACGATAAAGATCCCTACTTGTGTTTATTAGAATATCGCGCAACACCTATAGACAATAAAATTCCTGCTCCAGCTAATTTGCTGTATAATAGAGAAATAAATTCTTTACTTCCAAAATTTCAAATTTTTAATGAAAAAGGGAAAAGGGAAAGTATAACAGAATACCTTAAAGTTAGGCAAGAAAAGCAAAAAGGTAATTATGATAAAACAGCTAAAGAATTAAGTGAATTTAAAGAGCAACATAGAGTAAGAGTACAAAATTTTAATAAAACTTCTTGGCAACCTGGTATTGTACTAAAGAAACTTGATAAACCAAGAACTTATCTAATAAGATTAAATAATGGAAGTACAGTTGTTAGAAATAGGAAACTATTAATTAAAGATTCAAATAAAACCGAAGTATTGCCAGATACGACTAATGTTAATAAAAATAATGATAGACCTAAGAGACATGTAAATAAACCTAAATATTTAGACGACTATGACTGTACATAAATTGAATAATCAGACTTTATAAAATTAGTTTAAGAAATAGCATCTAAGTTAGTTAAGTGAGAAATAATGTTTAAGTTAGCAACGTAAAATATTGTTAGTTGAGTAAGAATGAAAAAATTGTTAAGTTGTATAGTAGTTTTAAGTAAGAAAGGAAGGTGTAGTGATATCTGACAGTGCGCGTGTGTGGCGCGGAAAAGTGGTAGACATAGTATCCGCAACCTCAAGAGAGCGATCTGCGAGATCCTGGTTTGCCGAGCCAAACGAAGTTATTGTAAATGTATGGTTGTATAAATTGTATATAAATAAAAATAAATAAAACAAATAACAAGACAGTGGTTATGAAAGCTAATCTTAAATTTAAGATTAGAAAAAAACAAACCAGTAGAAGACACCTTGGCGTCGCGAAACTAAAAGGTTGTGATTCGTGCGATAAGTTCGAGAAAAAGGAGAACGAAGTACTAAAGGGAGCAGAATAGAATTGCATTAAAAATAATTTAGATTCTGCAGCTACAGGTAGGTTCTTGTATCCGACTCCAAGGCGTGGAGAACGCCCAAGATGTGGCAATCATGAGAAAACACAAATAAACAAATATTAGTACAATCGACAGAAGAATAATACATAATCTATATAAAGAGCAAACGACAGTTATAAAATTTGAGCAGGAACGAAGCGAAGTAGATATCCAGAAGGGAGTGAGACAGAGGGACGTGAGTTGTCACCGCTGGTTTTCAACTCATATATGGAAAATGCTATTAATATTGTTACTTAACAACAAAACAGTTTCAGGGATTAATATGCAGGGCCTAACTATTAACAAACTCAGATTCGTGGATGACATAGCAGTGTTAGCTTCCAGCAATGAAGAATTAGGAATCGCTCTGAACGAAATGGAAGCGACGGCATGAAGAAGAGATAGGATGGTAGGACACCTTCTGACACACGAAGGAATAGTTCGCGAAATACTAGTAGGAGATAAGAATAAAAAAACAGGGGTAGGCCCAGATCAGACTACTGCTCTCAAATAGTTAGGGATGTAGGATGTTCTACTTTTAGGGAAATGCTTAGGTTAGCTCAGGATAGGAAAGGATGGTCAGGTCAGGTCAGATACGCGTCCAACCTTTATGATTATGTAAAAACTTCTTCCGTATGCTGTAGTTAAGGTTTTGTCAGAAAAAATTAATATTTGTTAGAACTGTCGTTGAAAACATACCACAAGAAACAACAGAAGAACTTAACCATGCGGTGAAAATCACTACCTCCCATCTGGCGCTTTATAGCGCTATTCTCAAAAAAATAATAATAATAATAATAAAAACAACCAAACGTGCCTCCGCGATGTTCAGTTCCCAACAATGTAAATGGAATTACCTACTTATAAGAAAAATTTAAATAAAAAATATAATGCGCATCTTGTCTATTCGGGTGTCTCAAAAACCAAGAAAGGTACCCAGAATTTGATTGTGCTCACAAAATTTTGTGAAAAACTTTCCACATTTAACCATTTTTGTATCTCCCATAATAGTAAAGTTGCCATATAGCTCGAAATTGGTACATTGTGTAAATGAATATGTACATGAACATTAGTATAAGTTTAAATAGCGCAAATTACAATCTGTTATTACCACGTGTTCTATCGCATTGCAAAAAAGCATGGACAAGCTCCGTTAATATAAGTACCTATTGCTTTTCTCATCTTTCCATAACAACACTGCAGTGTCGAAACATGCGTAGTTATGTGAAACATTAACACATTTGTAGCAATGCAAAAATATACACTAGCATGTAAAAATAAATGGATGTATTTTGTGACCCATATTTCACTACAAAATAACGCAAAAAATGTACTTACGTCAATGGAGTTATTCCATAAAAATATCGATAAAAGCATAAAACATGTAATAATTTTAAGAATTTGATTAGTTTCTGATTTACGATTATGTACTTCTAGTTCAAAAATAGATTCCATTAAACTTAAGAAATTCACAAACTTTCTCTACGAACGTGGAAACTCTTAAGATCAAAATAAAAATAGCCGTTCAAGTTTCAATATACTGCGTACCGACGAAAATAAAAATATGTAGTATATATATATCGTACAGACTTTATTTAGAGATCATAACTAGGTACATATTGTACACGTGTATGCACATTCAATTTACAAGTAATTGGATTTGTAGGTATTATATCGATGCCTACGCAAAAGTAGATCTGTTTAATCAGGTTTGCATGCTGTATCCAGGATTGAAACGTACTACCCATAATAAAGAATCAGTAATTAAAAACAATCAGGGAACACAAAATTTATTTACGCTTTTGGCTTAAAAAGTAGAACTGTAACAGCTAACATTACACTTTGGGAAAATCCATAAAAGTTTGCGCCCCACAAACATAGTTTGTCTTTGTATAGGACATAAATACTTTCGGTCATTAGGCAGCTGACACCATTAGAAACATTCACAGGTACTTATCTTAACTTCCGCAAGTGGTCGGAGAAGCCTTGTTTATGCAGTGTGCACCAAAAGTTTTAAATAATGGGAATATTTTCTTCCCTACTGAACGGAATTCGGACACGTAACTTTGTTTCTTTGAGAAAAAAAAATTCCACAATTTGTTGATGTTTAGGCATTTGGGCGTACAGTTCCTCAGATATTAAGCTTTATACAGGGTATAACCCTGATAATAATAATATCTCTACTCACTCCAAACTAACCCTAAGGTTAGCCCCAGAAGCTAGCTATATACTATTTAAATTGAGACTATAAATATACCCAAATTTCCACAAATTCTTCAAAAAAAAACGATATTGCTTGCCATTCTGTGTATGTGGTGTTGCTTCGTCCTGCTGCTGCCACATATTGCCCAATTCAAGTTTTCTTCCGTTCGGACACCACCAAAAAGTCAAGTTTTGAAAAATCGGAAATTTTGTAAATACACCATTTAACTTCAAATCAAACATCATCACGCACTGCATTTTTATACATTTAATTTTTCTTCCTTCCATTTTTGTCTAAATAAATTATAATAAATATTTATTATTATTTTTTAGCTTAGGTCGATGATTGCCGTAAGCTCAATATACATAACTCCCGAATGGGCGTTTGTGGGCTTTAGTCCTAGAGCTCACGATGCTGTAGCAGTGCTTTGACACTTGTCGCAGGTGAGATTACTATGTCAACGCATTTAGGTCCGGTTGTTCAAAAAAACCAACACCAGCTGAAGTCTGACACCGGCTTCGTTGCTATGATACCGGCTTTCTGATTGGTTGTATCATAGCAACGAAGCCGGTGTCAGACTTAAGTCTGTGTTGGTCTTTTTTAACAAACGGCGCACTGGAGCCCACGGCGCTGTACGTCGGATGCACTAGAAAAATGCAAGGCACAGAGAATAAGAGAATAAGAAGCTTGAGGGCTTGAGAAATTGTTAGCCACAGTGATTTGTATATACATGTTGTTCAGGTTCTCTTTTGGCAGTCCTCCCTCGAGAACAAGTCACGAGCCGCCACTGAATAAGCAATCTAACAGCATCTAAAATTACAAATTATAAATAGATTAAGCCATCTGTATGAGTGCATGTAACAAAATATCAAAATATCCATATCAATATTCAGATACCAGAAGTTTCGTTTACACTTTCATAAGAACGTAAACGTCCGAAATCTAAGTAGAAACTCCAAAATTATTTCCGTTATATTACACGATAATTTACAGCTTTTCATCAGGAAAAAATGAAAACGGGCAAAAAGGAAACATAATGCGATTTTCGACGCAGAGTTTCATAAAAACTCAGGATATAAAAACAACATACAGCAGCTAATCGACTTAATAAACACAATAGGAACTGTAAACAAAAGGTAGGAAATTTTATGTTTTCCTTTCTAAATAATGACGAAGCACGAGTGTCAGTAAAAACACGTTTAAAAGGAAATTTTATTCCACATCCTACTCCAACAATTGAGATATACCCAGATGTGCAAGTTTTAAATTGTCTTAAGCACGTCTATATCGGTCTATAATCTATCGTCTAGCACCTTGATAAGCGGGCGCAAATAGTGGTTTACGACCCTAGGGCACTAAAAACCCAGTGCCGTATTATACATTAAGTGGAGCACACGACCCCGCAGGGCCCGGACCTCGAAGTGGCCTGGCGCTAAGCAGACACTATACAGTGTGTTTGATTTTATGTGTCACAGAAGATATCTCGGCTGTTGAAAGAATTTCAAATAAATGTTATATATGAAAGTTGTGAGATACTTTGTTTTCAATAACTTATGAAAATCAGAAAAACAATTGAGCATCAAATAATTCAGATATAGCAAATACATTCAAAATTTTAAATGGAACGTACCCAGTGTTTTTACGTATTCTAAAACTGTATGAAATTTCCTTTACAACGATATATCACAAGTCATAGTTATCTAATCAATTCAAGGCACAAATCGATAATTAAGTAAGAACTGCACGTCTACATGACTTAAGAGTTTTGATCGAAAGAGTAGGCTTTGACAAGAATTGCTATCGCGTGAACTGTCAAATTACTTGAGTAAATTCCTGCGCATTAGAGATGAGCTAAACGGTGATTTTATAATCACTCTGTGACTGGTGATTGCTACTCCAAAATCACAGTGAGTGAAAAAGGTGATTGCGATCGCAGTAACCCGCAAACCCGCTAACGGTCGTGGTAATCTGGCCACCGCACACCACTACTTGTTGCTGCGCATGCTGCTATTGCGTGGCGGATGGTGCGATCGCGGCAGAGGCGAGGGCAGACGAGACGAAACGAATTTCAGTTGCGAGTTGCGATCGCAATATGCAATCACAAATTACAATCACCTGATCACCTCACAGACTCAGCGTCAGCGACCGTTGAGTTCACGATGGCCGTTCTCCGTTGCCTGAGTCTGCCAGCTCGTAGGTCGGAGCTGGCGTGATCGCGGCAGACGAACGAAACGAATCGCAGTCGCAGTCACCGTTGTCTGAATGAACGAATCACTGTCAGTGATTGTGATTCCCCACTCACAGTGACTAAATCACCGACTGTGAAATATCGCTCAACTCTACTGCGCATGCTTAATTATCATAACGGATGTAACTTTGAAAAAAACTTAAATTTTATTAACTTAAATTTTAAACTTAACTTGCCTACTAATTTATTGTTACTTTCTTGTTGTTGTTGCTATGTCGTGTTTATGTTGAATAGTTTTATATTGTCAAGCTAGTCTTAAGTAACATTGTATCATGTAGAAACAGACATCAGAGTTTCATTATTTTCACCGCCTACTCTTTCGGATGAAGCTGTAACTAGCGTAAGCGTTCAGTTGGTAGATACTTAATTATCGATTTATGTCTCTAATCGATTAGATAAATATAACATGTGATATATCGTTGTAAAGGGAATTTCATATAGATTTAGAACATGTAATATTACTGGGTATGTTCCATTTAAAATTTTGAATGTATTTGCTGTATCTGAATTATTTGATGCTCAATTGTTTTTCTAATTTTGATAAATTATTGAAAATAAAATGTCTAACAACTTTCATATATAACATTTGTTTGAAATTCTTACAATAGCCGAGATATCAGCCATGACACATCAAATCAAACACACTGTATATACCGGGTGGGGATTTAGTATGTAATCGGTTCATATCTCTGGTTCTATTCAAGGTATCAAAATAACATTTTACATGTATGTGGGGAACGACATGGAGCATTTCGTAAAATTATTTATGTATATACAGGATGTTCACATTCTGAGTACCAGACTAAAGTTCCATTTCTTTAAATGGAAACCCCACAAGTATTTGAGTGATTTCGATTCCCCATAAAATTTCATGAAAATTGATATACTACATGATGTGGTCTTGAGTAAGGACTGTTAAGATATTGACATTTTTGTGTCATTATGGTTCCAAATTTATGACGCTACTGGCGTCTACTGACCAAAGCCACCTAATTATTTTCTATTGAAAGGGGTTTACACACTGCTGTATTTGTGAAATCTAGAAATACTTTCACCATAATACTTAGGATTATACAAGGTGATTAAGTTATGCGAAAGGGAATTTTTCTCAAAAATTTCAAATAGAATACCATATATATTATTTGCACAACTGACAGTCAGTTAACTAAGCTTTTAATTGATGTAGATATTGCCAGGTCTACTACTGATAGTTTCGGCAGATATTACGATTGAACATCAAAATTTTTGAATTTCACTATTAGTTTATACTCTTTTTGGCGAATTCCCCCTATTCTGTTGCTCAAAACTCACAATAATGTTTATATTTTGTATTTGCAAATTGGTATCAATATAAAGACAATAAATCTTATTGTAAAATTGTTTCTTGATGGTTATATTCTTAAATGTATAATGTATTTTTAAAGTCGGATATAATGTTCAAATAAAGAGTGCCATGGAAGAAAATATTATCTTTAAGAAATAATCTTGCAATGGGATTTTCTGTGTTAATGTATACTTCATCTGCTAAATATTTTATAGAAACAAAATGCAGACCTTTTTTGGAGTTTTGGGTGACAAAATAGGGGAGATCGTCAAAAATAATGCAAAATATTAACGAAACCCTACATTTTTATAATTCAATTGTACATTCAGTCGAAACTTTTACTGGTAGACTTGACAATATCCACATCAATAAAAAGCTTAGTAAAATGACCATCAATTGTACAAGTAATATACATGGTGTTCCATTATCTCAAGTATTATGATAAAATTATTTATAGATTTCAAAAATACACAGCAGTGTGTGAACCCATTTCAATAAAGAAATTTCAGGTGGCTTTGGTTAGTATGCGTCAGTAGCGTCATAAATTTGGGTCCATAATGGCACAAAAATGTCAATATCTTAACATTCCTTAGTCAAAACCACATCATGTAGTATATCAATTTTCATGGAATTTTATGGGGAATCCATATTATGCAAGGACACGTAGGGTTTCCATTTAAAGAAATAGAACTTTGGCCTGGTACTTAAAATGTGAACATCCTGTATGTACCTAAATAATTTTGGGAAATGCTCCATGTGGTTCCCTACATTCGTGCAAAATTTTATTTTGATATCTTAAGAGTCCGGCAAAGCAGATCAAAAGTTACACCTGCGGGGCATCGGGTCGGTGAGATATCCGTTAGAAATCGGAGCAAACTATCAGCTGCGTTGCAACACCGTCGCGCTAAACACATTTATGGACACAAGAACAACGCACATTCAAAGCCCGCGCGTTAGGTACCTAGTAAATGAGACAACGCCGCTCTGAGTTTACGCTCAGTTGACACCGGGCGGCAGCACATACCAAGCCATATTTTGCGTTTGCAGCGCTCTCGCTCTACCATGATTACACCTTCATCCTAGTAAATTTAGCAACACGAAAGCCTGATTATGGTAGAAGAAGGTATACTTTATGTCGCCATTGAAACAATTTTTCGAAAACTGTAAATCTCTTGGCGCTATGCACGCGTGAAGTTGGTCAACTTCATGAGTGAACTGACACTTTCTAAGATAACATTTTCAAATTTTGTTTCTATGGAAACATAAAATAAAGTTTCGTTTATAAACTGTCCAAAATTTAACACTTCAATTTTCACCGTTTAGAAATGAGCATAGCACTACGAAGTCAGTTTTCGGGTTCATTTTAAAGGGGTTTGCCGGACTCTTAAATAGTTCCAGAGGTATGAGCCGATTACACACTAAATTCCCACCCGGTATATACCTATATTATTTCCATGCAACCGTCAACCTCACAGTCTCGGTGTGCGGCTACCATTACCACCTCTCTTCCTGATAAGAGATTTCATTGTTTTTCTCCCTTTCAGTGAAGCCATACTAGGGAATTGTCCCTAGGTCTAGGGATTTTTTCTTGGAATCAAGGAAAAATGGGATGTGAATCCCTGTAAATCTTAAAGTCACGTGTCTCACCCGGGGTTTCCTGTTAATAAAATTATAGGATGTGCTTCTGAAAATGCGAGCCTATTGTTAGGGAAAATTAATTCATTTATGACTCGCTTAAAGTCTAAAACTAATGCCCTTGCATTTGCCATTCATCAGCATTAGTTGCAAGCCATGCTTGTGCAAAATTACCTCGTACTCCGGAGGAATTTGTCCGCAATGGGGCAAGTTAATTTTCCAGTTTCTGCAAAACAGAGCTTACAAATATGAAATAATTCTTTAAAAGGCCGAAACCCAAAAAATGCTTAATATCCTAATACAAGATGGTTGAGTATACAGCATACTGTAAAGCCTGTGTTAGATAACTGGCAAGTTCTTTTACATTATTTTCGAGTCGTCCAATTGGAAGAAAATTCTAAAATTGTAAATTATATTTGTTATCAATTAAATAATAGCAGTACAAAATCAATTCTGTAATTTCTTAACTATTTCCTAAATTTTGCAGCCCTTTTAAAGCATTGCTTCAATCAAAAAAACTATTGGTTCATGAATTACAATAAATTCCATTGTAGAGAAATTTTCAAAAAAGTATAAGTACTCCATTTTATTGAATCTGACTATAGGTATAAACGATTTTAACATCAATTGTAAGAATCCTAGAAATTTTTTAGAATTGAAGTCAATAGACTTCGGGCCAGAATGTAATTCATTTGTTGCTAATTTCGATTAGAAAATCTTGCTTGAAATTTTTAATAACTATGCAGCGACCGAATTACCTACAGGAAAGTATTTCCTCTCAGGGATCCATTTTTTGAAGGTTTAAAGTTTCTAAAACCAGAATTGGCACTATTATTATTATTAAATAAACCAGATAATTTTTAAATCATCTGAACATGTCTCGAGTAAATTTAGTGCACTTAATGACATTGATGGCCATAAGATTGACATAGAGCGGAAGAAAATTGCCATTAATTTTAGTGAAGACAATATTCAGAAACAAAAATTTCTCGATGGTTAAATTGAAGAGTTTTGGCATCATCATAAGGTTTTCAGTCCGAAGACTGGTTGGACGCGTACCTCCATCCTTTTCTATCCTGAGCTAACCTACGCATTTCCCTAACTATTTGAGAGCAGTAATCTAATCTAGGCCTACCCTTACCTCTTTTTATTCCTATCTCTGACTTTAGTATGTCGCGAACTATTCCTTCGTGCCTTAGAAGGTGTCCTACCATCCTATCTCTCCTATTCTTTATTGTCTTCCATACCTTTCGCTTTTCCCCAACTCTTTCTAATACTCCCCTATTGCTAACCCTATCTATCCACGATATCTTCATCATGCGTCTGAAGCACCACGTTTCAAACGCTTCTACTCTTTTTCGATCCGCTTCTCCTATTGTCCAAGTTTCGCACCCGTATACTGCCGTACTCCATACATACGACTTTGAGAGTCTCTTCCGAGTTTCTACATTAACCGTTCCCGAACATAACAGTTGTTTATTTTTGTTAAACGCAACTCGACCCTGCGCTATTCTTTGTTTTATATCTTTAGTGCTCCTACCATCTCGAGTTATTTTACTTCCTAAATAGCAGAAATCCGCGACCTCCTCTATCTTCTCATTTCCTATTTATATTTCAATTTTAGTTCTATTTTCACTCCCTCTACATACCAAAATTTTAGTTTTCTTTTTATTGATTTTCATGCCGTAGCCCTGTGTCAAAACTGCTTCCATTTCATTCAAAGCCGCTCCTAATTCTTCTTTACTAGCTGCTAACACTGCTATATCATCCGCAAATCTGAGCATGTGAATAGTTTGACCCTGTACATTAATTCCTGAGGTGTTCTGTCCTTAAAAATATTAATCGCATTTTCGATAAAATATATAAGTTGAATACTTGAGGTGACAATGCACATCCCTGTCTCACTCCCTTCCGGATATATACTTCTCTTCGTTCTTGCTCAAGTTTTGGCACAATCTTGAAAATTATAAAAATTTTATGGACGAATATGAATTCGAAAATATTCTAAAATAGAGGATTTATGCTTATCTCTTCCGCATAGTAATGCAGACTAAAAGAGTCTTTTCCGTCGTCACTGACGTCAAAACAAAAAAACACGCGATAAATTAAGTATAGTCAGGCTCTAGATGCCGTTTGCCAAACTCGGTTTTCCTATTCGAAGTGCTGCACTTCTTTTAATGTATCTGATGAACACATCAAATTAATGAACTCAAATAATTTATATAAGTAACTGTAAAACTTTTATTTTTGTAAGTATAATATTATGTATTTTTATATTTTATATTAGATACTTTTTGTTTTGTTGTTTTGTTTCAATGATTTTTTTTTTGTTTTGGGTAGTAAAACAAAATTTTCGAATTTAATAGTTAGGGAATTCTAGGGAAATCTAGGAAAATTTTGTGTTATATTCTGGGGATTGGCGTTTCACTCATCTGACTTCACTGCACTGTTTTAGGGTTTGCATGCTAGGAAAATTGGACAAACCTGGCTTGTAGTTTTGAAATAATAATAAAATAATAAAAAAACAACAAAATATCGAAAGTACGAGTTAAAGTTTTTTTTTTGGGTACCAGCCTAATAATCTTGGCTCCATTTAAGAAAACGAAGTTTGCATACAAAATGGAACTTACTGTATATGTAATTCTTTACACAATAACAGAGAATCAAAAATAAATGAGGTTGTCTTATAGAACGCTTTTCTCTAAAATTAATGGTAAGAGAGCTAGAAGAATTAATTTTAGGCGTGACACACTTTTTATGCAATATTAGAAATTACCCTCATACGAAAGAATTATTTAAATGAACGAAAACCACATAAACTTGATTTAAATTTCAAAAGGGAGACTAATGCACGAACTTCCATTCTTAAAAAGACATAATTTCGTATATTGGTAATAAGGGTGTCTAAATTTGTCACGGTCTCCAAAGTACACAAATCAACGAAAACACTCACGAGATAAGCAACTTCCAAGAACTGACTAATCTAAAAATAAAAATTTGTACCCATTTAATTATGTTTGTCCCCATTCCGTGTAATACATTGTGAAGACAGGCTATTTTTAGAACCCATTATTGTTATCATAAACGTCCAGCAAAATTTATAGGGCTCCCTTTGTTAATTTCACTTTTGCTTCAGGTGACCGCAGCAGGAAAAGCAGTCCTGATAACTGGCTGCGATTCACGCATCGGTAGCGCCCTCGCTCGCTATTTAGACGAACAAGGATTCACCGTGTTTGCAGGATTCCAAAGCGCCAAGGGCAATTCCTTTGCCGAGGAACTTAAAGAGGAATCTTCCGCAAGGTTGCACATCCTGCAGCTAGATGTCTCGTCGGAAACGCAAATTCTGGCTGCCTCTCTGTATGCTGTGGAGCATCTTCCTGACGGAGCTCCGGGACTTTGGGCGGTTGTTCACGCGGCTTCATGGGTAGCCCTCGGGGAAATCGAGTGGATTCCACCACAGGTTGTTGTTTATGTTTGTTGATTGAAGTTCCCGTAGTAAAGTAACTTATAGTTGCGTATTATGTTTTTATTTACGATATAATTTCGCAAAATTTATTATTGCACAGAGACATGACATAGCTGTTGTAAACATCAAAGGGTTCGTGTTCACTTTCAGAATTTTAATTTAAGGGATGTAAGCGGCTTAGAAATTCAATTTCTGTGAAAATATTAGCGGGACTACATTATATATGTATAAAATATGGATTCTTACACATTTTCCATTAAAATTGAACTTTAGCCTTTGTTTACGACTTGGCCCTCGCAGCATAAATTGCTTGTTCGCAATTATCTCGAAACCATTATTGTGATGCAGAAGTAAGTTCTGATTATGATAGTTCCGTCAAACAAATACTACGAGAGTAACTTATTTTTAATAAATAGTTTACTATTCAGAACAGATTCTGCAACTATCGATTGTTTATACACGAAGCTTAATTTACTCAAAAATAAGTGGGAAAATTACAGGGCGTTTGAAACTTAATATTTCAGTATGATTAATGATGCACGATTCCAGATTTTTTATAGTAACTTAGGACAGACAAGTCATCATTAGCGTACGTTTTGGTAGTTCCGAATTTAACGTGTTTTATATTGCATATTGTTAAATTACCTCGTAACGTTATCAAAATATTAATATACACTATCGACAAAATAATTACCTAACTTACCTACCCAACTTACAAGACTGCAATAACCGCACCCTTACATAAACATCCCAAGTTTCTAAATTAAGTTCACTTCCATCTGGAACTCTTAAGAAGCTCATAGACTCATTTATGAAGAGATCATTCTTCCACTGCCCCATCGTACAATATTATTAACATCATCTTGGACATGACGAAAACGTGTCTTGTGAGCAATTCCGAACGTCAGGCTGGTCATCTTTCAGTCAACCTTCTTCTAATCGTCGTCTAATCGTTTGCTCACTTACCTACACTCAAGCCCCTCATCGCGAACAGGGAGTTACAGTGAACTACCCAACAGTTTTGCTTTAAATGCATTTTCCAATGATACACAGAACACCAAATGGAAACAATAACCACAGTTAGATACAGAAATTCAGAAACGCAAACAAAAAAGATTTCGAGCGAGTTTTGAGAAAGCTGTGAAAGACCGCCAACAAACAACAATCACATTTCCGTCGTATACTATCAAATGACAACACCAGATTTAAACAAAATATCTTCGGGAGTAATCGTACAAATGTTGTGGATTTTATAAAGTGGGTTAGTAATAAAGCTGAGACTAGCCCGTTAGGCTATCTCAGGTGTTATGAATCAAGAAATAATTATGGTTTCTTTGAATGTGATTCCCTTATCTGACGGGGCACCAGACACATACAAAATAAGCCGTGAAATTTTAAATACAAATTCGGAGACAAATTCGGGGTTAACGCAAAAAATCGGTATGGAGCACCATACATGACTTCCATGTTCATTGTATATAACAAAAGAACACTTAAAACAATTATCTGTTTATTATCGGCAATTTTACGAAAGATTGGTTTATAGTAATCACGAGTATCTATCAAATTGACGCTATTGTAGGTTACTGCAAACTGTCTACAATAAATTATAAACCCTAGAGTATAAACTATATCGACATATCTAAAAGAAGAAATAGCATCAAGGTTGCAATGACACAGAAGTGTCAAATTTATATTTTATTTGTCCCAGAAATTCAAGAAAGCGTATTTATGTGTATTATAATATGTTTCTATGACAACGTTTATAACTCGCTCGTTGGATAACATGCTGTAATGGTTAATATCTTACTAGGTCAAGACCCCAGTTTTTGCCACCTTAAGACATTTAATAGGTTTAAGCATGTATAATAAAAAAATATCAGCTTTAATTTAACTTTACGCCTACACGGTTGTCTCTCTTCCTTGAAGTATCTATTTTCATGTAACAAGAGTAAAAGAAGGATATAATAGAATAGAATAGAATAACCTATATTTTGTACAAAATTTGTGATGTAATTTCATTGCGATTTCGCCGGTTTTGGCCACCCTGGCGTTAGTAGTGGCCACCAGTTGATTTAGTTTCGGCCAAAATCAAATTTGTGGACCTTCTTAGTGTTTTAGTAGTGGCCATTGGATTTTTGTGGTCAAAATTAGTAAACTAGGTAGATACCTACTAGGTACCTATGTATACAACAACTTTTTATATTTATCTTCTGATGGCAATGATAATATACTTTTTGTCATAACAAAAAAGCAATTTTAGTATAAATGTCACTTTATTCTTATCCGTAACATTCCATAAACTAAAAACATAGACATTGAACTCGACAACCAATAAAAAATAAACATTTAAACTCTGGAAACTAGTTTAGTACCTACACACATTTTTGGCAATGATTCTGATCGTTCCAGAACGATCCTAGAACTAATAGTACTTTTCTATTTCTGGAATCACATAGCCACCGTGGCTGTTTCAATAAAAAATAAACATTTAAACTCTGGAAACTAGTTTAGTACCTACACACATTTTTGGCAATGATTCTGATCGTTCCAGAACGATCCTAGAACTAATAGTACTTTTCTATTTCTGGAATCACATAGCCACCGTGGCTGTTTCTGAGGACTGGTTCTTGAATAGTTTCTTGTACGTCCCTGTAGTCATACAAAAGTTCGTCCTTATGTTCGGGCCATTTCCAGTTGGAATCAGTCCATGCCATAGCCGAAACCGTGCAACCCTCGGGCGTTACTTAAATAACCTTACCCGAAAAAGTACTTGACAATGACGAAAGTACCTAGATTTACTTCAAGTTGTTCGTTTTCCATGTTTCTAACAGATGTTTTCTCCATTCTGCCGCACAACTTTAACTTCTTTAATTGACTTTTACATGCATTTGCTATTATCGGCCTCATTTTCCTTCGCAGAAACTTGTTTTTTCTTAGTGTTTGTTGCATTGGTGTTCCTAGCTTCTTCTCTCTTCTTTTTGCGCTCTTCCTTTTTTGCAAGATGCATCTTCCTTAAGGTGGGTTTATGATCTGAGATTTTACAATTTTGGAATTCTGCTGTTTTGCTCGGTTTCTTGGGGCCAATGATATACAAGCTGGAGAAAATTTCGTTTCCGAGATACTTAGTACGTGATACGAGCTCTGGAATGAAATTACTGTCCGTTCGTGCGTGATTGGTAAAAAAACGCAAAACCGAAAAATCGCAGATCATAAACGCAGGATGTACCTAGGTAGGTATCTACCTATTTTATTATATTTCAGCACTCAAGGGACGAAGTGGCCAAAAGTAAAACCTGTCTCCCTTTTGATAAGCCCATGTTTTGGTCATACTGGCCAAAACTAACTAGTTTCTAAGTAACTAGTTTTGGACACTTCTGGGATCTACGTTTGGCCACCTTTGAATTTGCGTTTATTCTTTCTTTTAGCTTCGCAAACTCAATTCGAATGAACTCCGCAGTAACATCCACAACGTAAATATCTCACAGACCATGCTTTTTCTTGTATTATCATTAGCTATCTGCATTTGTACTTACCCTTACACCTTAACGTTTTTGTTAACTAATTACACACAACTGACTACGCGAAACTTTGTCGCGCCACCATTTTTATTGCAGTAGTGCCAACCTTTAGGCGTTTAAATTACTATATTCACGATAATTGGATCTACATGTAGAATATAATTCCAGATCAGTATTTTGCATTGCCAACTTAATATTTGTGAAATATTGGACAGACTGGCCAAAAGGGGGCTAGTGGCCATAACTAGTGCTCTGACCCATAACTTAATAAATAATTGAGTTAGAGCAAAATTGATAGTAACAAATTTTTTTGGCCTTAAAATACGCAACATTTTTTATCCAAACTCTTTTTTCATATCTCTAATAGTTTAGCCACAATATTTTTTTGAAGAATTAAAATGTTAATAACAAATGATCGCCTAATTTAATTATTACCAAAATCAATAGGTCTGGAGTCCTCGTCGAGACGCACTTTTCAAAAAAAAAATTCATTAAAATCGGTTAGTTTTTACGGCAGTTATCGAACGCCAAAGAAATCCGGACACACACGCCCACACACACCCAAACACCCACACAGACACACGCACGCACAGACACGAAGCTAAAAAAACCTTTTCTCGAAGTTTTTAAGATAGTACAATGCGAATCTGACCTTATCTCGGGCACATATTTTTGTCGGTAATACAATACTTCCATTTCCTTATACGGAACATGGAAGTAATAATGTGGCTATTAAAACACTAAAACACCATTTGAACAACATTGTGCATTGTAGGTAACGTTCTGACCTCACGTGGATCCAAAATATTTTACTGCAGCGAGATGCTCGTGTTTTCCCGTTTGTAGAATGAAAAGAACCGACATTGACACGTATTATGCCACTTTGGTATCGGAATATCTCTAAAAGAGGTATACCAATGTATGTGTATAGGGTGGCTCTTATACTAAAGATATGATCTGATGGCCTATATCGTTAATCTTCCAAATAAAGAAATTCTTGGCCAGTTAAATACCCAAGTTACACGAAAATTTGCCAAAAGTGAGACTAACACGACTAACATGATTTTAAATGAAGCAAACCCTGTATATTATTAAAGAAACCAATTTCTCTTTCGAACACCAAAAATTCTAAAGTATGTCTTTTACCTATCTCCATTATCCGTGAGAAATTTTTATCTTTAATAGGTAGGTATATGGCGGAAATTGTAACTGCGATTAAAACATAACAAAATATGACGTTATCAAGTGCGTGTTCCGCAGTAGGACACCACAAAAGTTCGGGTAAACAATTCGCAATTTCAGTTGGTAAACAAAAAAGGGACAGCCCGACTTGAATTTGTCTTACTGAAATAATAATGAAGTCAGGAACGTACTTCGCATTCATCCTGTTTGTTATATTTTATTCAACTTGTATTAAACGTGTCGGGTGCGCGAATAAAACTTCCTTTTGTAGAAGAAAAACATGTCGCATAATAAATAAAGTATCTACGCACGGAAATAATTGGTAATATCACTTAGCTTCAGAATCTCTCCTCTTTATTTGCTCAGTTCCCACAAAAGAGAATTTAATACGAAAACAGAGATCAATATAAACTCGATACCCATTTCGTGCACGAAATAAATATATCATCCGATACCCTTGAGGAATGAGAAAGCTAAGCATTCTCAAAGTACCGCACGTCAATTATTATATTTGTCAGTTTTGATATTGATAGTATTTTAATGGGCAAAATAAACCCTCTTGGCAACTTTACTTGCTATTGCAAGGTGTTTTTTACTTCAAAATTACCTTATATTCAATCAATGTTTAAACTTGGTACAGGGAAGACTGCTACTTCTGTAGCTCCGTAAAAAGCTTCGCATAATAGAAGGACTGCATGCGCGAACGCTGGTGTCACATCAGAAGACATAAATTATGTATTTTCCGCTACGTCTTTAGCAGAAATCAAAAAATAGCAAGGTACCTAATAACTTTATTTGAATAAGAAAACGAAGCTAGGTACTTTAGCAAAATATACGCAATATAATTATTGATATGCTGTTTAATTTTCTTATTGAAATACAGTCGAATATAACTTCTAAAAAGACGTAGGTACCTAGTAAATAGGTCTCAAACTCATCTCACGACGTAATGTCTTTATTGTGTTCCATACGGAGTTGCTCTCTTCTTTATTCTGCTGACTTCTCGCGAACCCATGATCCTCCAATTTCACGTGTCCTTCCTGATCCTTCCTTTTTATTTTTATATCTTCATTCGCTTCCTTTCAATGTTCCGTGCCATTTTATGGCATTCAGAATTCATTTTTGTAGATACTTCGTATTATATTGGGAAATTTACTGATTGAAAATTTAACTCTTTTTCCCAGCGTAAATGGTAAATGAATTATTGAAGAAATGTAAGAGATAGCAACATGGTTCAATGAGAGAAAAGTTGTATTATAACATTCCCCTAGTGAAGCGCTGAAATGTCCTGAAAAAGTAACTTTCTGATATTTTTGGTATTTCAAAATTGTAAAGGTCAAACTGGATATTTGCTGATAAATAGTACATGAAGAACACTATAAAACTCTTAGAATTTTCAGAGATGAATTATGGCAGCCATATGGGATTCTGGATTTTTTAATGATCTTTTTATAATGTTTATGTTCCGTGGGAGAAGGCAGAATAAATAAGTCACTCTGCACTGTAATATTCCTCATGTCATTATCGTTATCGTAATCAATGCTGAAATATTCCATCTTTGGGCATACACCTCCTCACATCTGTACCAGTTCTGTCGATTGGTTACGATCCCCACCTTCCTGATTTTTCGATGTCGTTCTTCCATATAGTGCTGGGCCTGCCACATGTTCTTCTTCCCATTCTGTAGTTTTCATAGTCCATATGCCATCTATTCAGTCTTGCTATACGTTCTGCAAAATCCATGACCTTGATCCGTTCTCTGATCCATTCAATCGTTCTTCTATCCTGAAGCCTTACCACTTTCCATATCTTCCTTCGCGTGATCATCAGGTCTTTAGTTTCCGTATACCGATGTTTCCGTCCAGACCCACCCTTCCCACGCCTACGTCATTACGGGTAGAATGTGCTAATAGTATCCTCTGGTTTTGAAATATTGAAAGTTGATGGAACGAGAAACGGATTTAATGTTGATTATCTCCTCTACAGAACCCTAACATCAAATCTCTTCTTGGCCGCTTGTGGGGAATTGGCTGTTTCAGATATTTTAGTTGGAGAGTTATTTTTTAAAGTAGTTTCTGAGATCATACAGCGAAAGTGCTATTATTATGCTCTATTATTTAAAGTTTAAATTACTTATTTTTCCTAAGTGGAACCCGCGGCATTTCCTTAGCGAGCAATTTTTTACTAAAGCAATTTAATGGAAGCAGATTGTATACTGCTTCTACTTTATTGTTTCTTGTTCTTTTCAAGTTTCTTCTTTTGCATTGTCACTTTGTAATATTTATCATCAGACATTCAATATAATTCCAAATTATTAACGTATAGAAATTACATATTAGCCGTTTGAGGGCCATAATATATAATTTACTAGCGGCCCGCTCCGGCTTCGCACGGGTATAAAATATGGGGAAGTAATTATTTGAGCGGTTGTTTTAACATCCAGGCAGTTTCATCGGGCAGTTAAAAATTCACGCGGGCGGTATTAAACTTTTTTGGCGGTAATTAACTTAATGTGGCAGTAGAACGTGGCCAGTAATATAAAAGAATTTAGTCGGTTATTTAATCCTACAACGGCAGTTCAAGACTTACTCGAGCGGCAAATTAAATAAATGTCCAGTGCAATTATTATTTGAGCTGTAAAATGATTGAACGGGCAGTATAATGTATTAATGGGCAGTTAGATAAATAGTTCGCCAGTTCTCGACGTTTGGCAAAATCGTCATTTTCATTGAAAAGAGCTGCACACTTCCGCTAAAAGGGGCGCAGCTTACGCGACAGTGCACTGTGGGCGGCCAATTGGAAGAGATTTGCTTATAAATATTAAGTCGTTTCGCTCATTACCTTATCACTGAGTTGCGAGTGCTTGGATCTATTACACTAGCATTGCACCATTTAATTTATTCAACGCACCCCTCCCCGTTTTCCCACAGAAATGTTTAAAATACTGAACTCAGCCCCTCACAGGTAAAAATAATATTAATTTTGCTTCATCCCTTTGCGTCTTATATTGCACCGCATTGCACCACAAAGCATTTTTGTAATGCTGCATCGAATAATGCATCATTTGGATGCTAACGACTGAGACTTACAACGCTCCGTTCGCTTCGCTCCGCTTGACCTTAACCTGACAGACTTTTATATTAAAAAGTGTCGGTCGTTAGCGTTTATATTATTCTTTTCAAATATTATTCACATGAAAATGTGCACCTTTGAAGAGAATAATATTATAAACGATTACATCTAACCTTTTTGTCCAAAAATCCGTGAAGTTAAGGTCATGCAGAGCGAAACGAAGCGAGCGGAGCGTTGTAAGTCTCAGTCGTAAGCATTGAATAATTTTAATTGTGCAATAAATTTAATTTTTTTCTTAATATCTATATTATTGTTAATTGTTATTTTTTATTTCGCTGCCCAACTTAAATTTAACAGGCCGATCATATTTTGTACTGCGTAAGTATTTATAGAACTACTTGTCCCACAATTTCTAACAGACCCATTCTGATTTCATGACTGCACACGCGTTACTGCTCCTTTATTCATTTTACTGCCCAATTGAATTTTCACGCGTTCAAATATTTATTGAGCTACTCATTTGAAGATATGTTACTCCTCGTTTCCAATTTTTTTACTGCTCATATTTTACCACTCAATCTGTTATTGAACATACAATTTGTATTTTTACACTGACCAAAACTGTAATATAGTACCGCCCCTTTAAATAATAGCCTAAAATATATAGCCTATGTCACTCACTGAAAAAATGATTAAAATCGATCCAGTAGTTTTGATTTATTCATTACTGCCCGTGGCCCGCACTCGAAATCTCGTAGGGTTCAGCCTGCGTGCATACATAGGGATATAGGGACAGAGAAAGCGACTTTGTTTTATACGACATTATTATTATTATTATTATTATTATTATTATTATTATTATTATTGTTATTATTATTATTTTGATAAATCTCGTAGGGTTCAGCCTGCGTTTGCAATGTAAGCGAAAAAAATGTAATTATTTACGACATCACATTAGAAAACTCAAAAATAAAAGTATCACTATTTAATGGATGTTATTACGAAGGCAGATTAAAATGAAATCTACCTAACCAGGAAAGAAAAGAGCTAGACAAAAACAAAATTTTATTTTTCGACATATGAACCTTTAACAGCTACACACTTCGTCCAACGCTTCTCCGATACCCTCCAAAAAGGATTCTTTCGGTAACTCCTCGAAAAACTCGAAAACGACCTCTTTGAGTTCTTCATCTGAAGAAAATCGACGTCCTCGCAAGTGTTTCTTCAGCTTAGGAAAGAGGTAATAGCCCGACGGAGCTAAGCCAGGGCTGTAAGGGGGGTGTCGTAACTCAACAAAACCGCGGAGTTGTTGATTTCTTCCCGAACTCTGTGCGTCGTATGCACTCAGCAATTGTCGTGCAGCAATAAAGTTTTTTGGGAAAAATTACAGGGCCTCTTTTGGCGTATCGTAACTTTTAAATTTTTGTTTCTTTGTAGACATCTGCGTTAATTGTAGACCCCTTCTGCATATATTCAATCCACAGAATGCCCTTATTATCCCAAAAAATTGACGCCATCAGCTTCCCTGCAGATGCTTGCATTTTTGCCTTTTTGGTCGTGGAGATCCTTTGTGCAACCATTGCATTGACTCTTGTTTTGTTAGAGGATCCCAGTGGAACACCCACGTTTCATCGCCCGTTACAACTTTGGAGAAAAAGGTCTTGGCCACGAGCTAACGCGGCCAAGTTTTCTTCGCAATTTTTCTTGCCTACACAACCTTTGTTCAGGAGTCAAGATTCTCGGAATCCAGCGCGCTGACAATTTATCCATCCCCAAATCTTCATGCAAGAGTCAACACAGATGCCTCGCAGAATCCTATTGCATAGGCGATAATCGAGATTTTGATTCGTCGATCCTGTAGCACCATTTCTTCCACTTTCTTGATGTTGCCTTCGCTCCTTGCCTCCACAGGTCGTCCACTTTTAGGGTCATCTCGAATGGATTCTCTGCCTCATTTGAACTGCTTTGACCAGAATTTTATTTGAAAATATGATGGACAATTTTCACCATATACAGCAGTCATACGTTCGTGTATGATTTTTGACGGATTGCCTTCTTTTGTCAAAAACTTTATCACGCTTCTATGCTCTAGTTTTAAATCACTTATTTCCCCGCGTTTGCAGCTTCACACACACCACAAAAATGAATTGATTTATACACAACTTGACAGATACTCGTTAAACAGTTACAGCAACTTGACAGTAAACACTTGCCATGATAGGGCGTTTGTTTCATGGCTAGGTAGATTTCATTTTAATGTTCCCTCGTATACATATAAACCTTTCTCTTCAATCACTCTATCTATTAAAAAAAACCGCATCAAAATCCGTTGCGTAGTTTTAAAGATTTAAGCATACATAGGGACAGAGAAAGCGACTTTGTTTTATAAGATGTATTAGATTACAGTCGTTGGCACGAAGTTTGTGCACGTGCCGAAAACTGAGCAAATTATTTACGGGATTTTATCCTAAATCTTAATAGATAGGTACTTAGTACTAGAGCTGGGACAATTTATCGATATACCGATAAATATCGATGGTCAAAATTGATAGATTTATCGATACTATCGGTGTTATCGATAATACCGATATTATCGATAATTTCAATATAATTGATATAAGTCCATATTTTGAGATTCTTAATGATTTTTTCGATTCGACGTCGAATAAGACCACTTTCCATTTCACCGAAACAGTTTCCTTCGTCTTGAACACTCTTCGTATAAGATAGAATGTATTAGGCTGGGTTTTCAAGGAGAGCTTTTTACAAGAAAAATTTTTGTCTGAACGAACATTTGATACAATAAGTAATAAAAGAGATATTTGTCTGTTACGTACTTTTTGGGACACGCTGTATATATTTGTGTCTTCAAATACGAAGATATCGTTCGACATGTGCGAACTCACTGATTGGTTGATTCCTTCCGCATTCTATTCGGGGGTCATTGTTATCTTAAAGCTGTCGAATTGCAGATATTCAGTTTACCATAGCAAATTAAAAAAATGTTAATGTGGTAGGAGTTATAGTATTAAAAGTTCGATTAGGCGGGTTTTTCCCACTATTTGAACACGTTTCTTATGACGAATAGTTAGAAATTATGTATCTTATAAATGCTATCCGTCCTAAATACATAAATATGTTCGTCGGTGTGTTCTTTAATATTACCCTCTTATCCTATTTTTATTTCATAACCCAAATATTTGTACTCGTAAACTTGCTCTGTCTCCGTATTATCAATTTATATCCCGTCATTAAACAACAAGGTATGTACTTCCACTTTTATTTTGTATATGTACTTCAGTACACCAGAATTAGTTTTAAAATCATAATGAATTGTTCTTAAAAACGATGTCCTCTTGTGTACGACTTATTTCAATTTCAGATATAATATTTGTACACTTACTCAATTCAAAGTGTAACTAATACGAGTATATTAAAGTCCTTTCACTTGCAAAAAAGTACATGTCATCGCTCGAATGCTCAAGAGAGAAAATTGGGTTGTACTGCTAACAACTGTAGTTGTACTTAACAGTGCAGTTGGGTGACGCACACCTTGTATACGTCTTCATCAACATGTCTAACAATACATTTTAATCATAGGTTTTAAATTGCCTCATAAATTCATGTATTTGTTTGTTTTGGGTTATTTATATAAACGCGAAAAAAATAATACAATAAAAAGCTTTACGATACAATAAGATACTTGAGCATTTCCCATAATTAAATAATTTCAAAACAATTATTAAACTTCAAAAAATGTTCTTAAAAGGTAATCAAATAAAAAAAATCAGCTAACTTATAAACTGCGAGAAGTTTGCTGTTTTCGTAGCACTTACAGCTTTCTCATTATTCAACTAGTGGTCCGTGAGAAAGCACTATTCAATTTTTAAACGCGGTAGAAAATTTGCAAGAGGGTATCTAGCTTGAATCGTGCATTATATCCTTTGTGAAACGTGAGAACTTAAATCCCTAATGCATTTAGGTATCATCCTACCTGACACTAAAAGCGCTTATAAGAAATTGATTTATCGGTAGTAAAGCGTAAGTGTGGAAAGGTTTTGGCGCTTTAAAACAAAAACAAGTAACGATGACAAAGAAAAATGGAAGTGTGTAAGTGCATTTACCTGTAAACAAGAACAAAAACATCTCTGACGTACGAAGTTAACAAATAATAATTAGGAGATGTGCAAATATTTATGCACGGATGTCTCGTAGGCTTATGGAATGGAGGATCATCAATTATTATTTTACACGAATAGCTGGTATTTCTGAAATCTTGGCTGGAAACTAAAGGTTTGCAAATGGCGTCAGTATAAAGTCATTAATATGCTAGCCTAGAAGATGATTTGCTAAACGGAGCAACATCTTGTATTACATAACTACCTATATTACATGTCAGTTATAATTACGTCTTGATTATCTTATGGGCAAATGTTCTTTGTGTGCTAGTCCCCTTCAAAAACTTTTATGGCGACCAGAACTATTGTTAGCAGGAAATCATCGTCATCCCCAATCCTTTTGGTTAAAATGTCTAAGACAATATAATATCTTGACTCTGCGCCACACCGTTTTTAGATGATCAAGTGATTCCTGCAAATGGGTATTACACTAGAACTTTTGCCCCATATTAGACCCCTAACAGCTTATGTGGCAAAAAGGTGGTCAGCTACTCATCCATACACAGTCCAAGATTACGCATACAATCGGAAGGCAATATTTCAATATTATTCACGACAAAAGCAAACACAACAGAAGCTCGAGCCTCATCCCGTCCAAACAAGATCAATGAAGACTAGCTTACGTTTACAATAAGGCTATGCTTCAATGCGAGTGAAAGCAAGTCTTTTTTGTCCGAGTTAGTTAGTGATTGGCATCTTTTTTATGAAAGGAATAATAGAGCTGGGTATCGTCAGCATAAAAGCGAACAGTGCATTGATTTATAGCAGCGGAACATTGGTTGCATGTAACGTGTACAAGGGAGACCCCAGCATAGAACCCTGAGGGACACCAGAAGCATATAACGAGAAGCAGACGGCACATTATCAATTCTGACTCTCTGTGATCTCCCAGACAAGTAATCACCCATCAACTGCAACGATAGTCCATCGAACCCGTAATGACTAAGAATACTTATTAGCAAGCTATGGTTGATTGTGTCAAACGCTCTACTAAAATCCAAAAGAACGAGAGCAGTAATTTTGTTTTGATCCGTCGCACACAATATATCATCTGTTATCCCCATTAAAGCAGTCGCGCAGCTGTAGCCAGGTCGGAAACCGGATTGAACCTCTGGCAAGATGTTACGATCTGAGACATATTTCCTCACCTGCATGCCCATCACTCCCTCGAGAACCTTGGACAGTGTTGGCAAAATGCTTATTGGCCTGAGATCTTTGAATTCAGAAGGAGTAGAAGATTTAGGCAAAGGTACTATATGCGCCTCCTTCCAGCAAGTTGGAAAAACACCTTCATCCAGGCAAAAGTTAACAATATGCGTCAAGACAGGTAACAGAACGGGACAACATAATTTCAAGAACTTGATATTTAAACTGTCTGAACCAGTGGCATTAGATTTTATGGACAGTAGTGCTTTTGAAACTATATCCGCCCCAACCAATGTAAATCTGAAACTCCCCGCATTGCTATGCATATTGCTCGTGTAATGGTCCCGTAAAGCAGCGTCCGGCTCGGTACTCAAACTGACAATTGAATCAACAAAAAAATCATTTATTTTTCCAGCATCCATGAGCGCTTCAGGAATTTCTGGGGTTATTTTACTGTAAATTTTTTACGATTTCAGTTCACGCCAAAATGCTTTTGAAGAATTTTTATTTTTATTTAAACGATATGCCAGGTAAGCCTTCTTTTCCAAACGAACTGTCTTAGTTGTTAAATTGCGTATTGACTTATAGTAGTTCCAGATCTCAGCTCTTTTGGTTTTCTTAAATTTTAATAGAGCATTGTCTCTTAATGTTATCATTAGCTTTAAATTGTCAGTCATCCACGGAGCCGGAGGCCTGGAGAACTTGGCAGTTCTTAACGGTACGTGGGCATTGAATAATGTCTTCAAGTTGGTATTCAAGAAATCTAGCTTCTCATCCACCGTAGCCTGTCCATACATAACATGCCAGGGCAAGTTTTCCAGGTCATCTAAAAGTTTGTCCTGATTAAAGTATCGAAAATCTCTATACATACGCAACACTGGCCTGCACCCAGCACGAGGCACTGAAAGACTACAAAAAACGAGGCAATGATCAGACACGTCATGCACATCCTTAACTCCAGAATTTTGTATTAATGACTCATTTGTAACTAAAATTAGATCCAATAAAGTGGATGTGCTTGAAGTAATTCGGGTCGGCTCCGATATAATCTGTATTAACCCGTATATATTTATCATTTGCAAGAATTCTGTAACCGAGGGATTGTTGTAACAAAGAAGATCAAAATTAAAGTCCCCGAGAACAACAATATCATCACACAGAGGCAGCAAGTTAGAAATAGTATCCTCTATAAGTTCGAAAAATCGCCGAGCACTCCCACTAGGCTTCCTGTACACCACTAAGTAATTACCTGTAACTACAGTCTACCGAACCCGTAATGACCAGGAATACTAATTAGCACGCTATGATTGATTGTGTCAAAAGCTGAAAAGAATGAGAGAGAAACCGGATTGCACGTCTGGTAAAATGTTAGGCTCGATGTTAAAGATGTGCTCTGGTCTGATGAAAGAGGTGGGCACATTACATTGACGTACTATACGTATAGTAGGTTTTTGTTCAAACTTCAAATGGGTGTTCTGGTAACAGGAGCTGCATATAAAGAAAATATTGCAGTTTTTAATGAAGAATTTCAGAAACATATCTATTTCGAACAACTCTTGCACTACTTTACCTTTGATCCCCTGTTAGATACTATGGTGCAAATACTCAAAAAGGCGGTATCATAGCAACCATTCCAGTGTTAAAATAAACCCGGTGTGGGGTTTCGAACAAATTATAAGATCAAATTAATGCCACTTCATCTTCTAACACAATTTTTCTGTTCACTTCCGACATAGAGTTTGCATTTTGGAACTGAGCCAACATTATCTAGCGGAATTTTATCCAAAAACTAGGTGCCTATCTGGAAGATATGGCACACGATATAACATAAAATGACTTGATACCATGTTATATCGTCTAGCGTAACCACATTTAAATTGCTTAATAGTTAGCGTTCTTAATCTACGTATATCAACTTCTGGCACTATACACATTTCTTTTTGTAATTTATCCGTTATTATTGTCCGTTTTGAAATATAACATTAAACATTTGCTTTGATACCAACATGGCAATTTGCCATAATGTTGTCAAATTCGTGAAGGATCTAGGTAATCTGCTGCGTTATACAGAGATGACCCAAGAAACCAAGCAACTATGATGTAACAGTTTTCACATTTTATTTCGAATTTGATTAAGTACTAAAAATAAATCGCAGTGCTGGAAACTTCTTTCAACATATACAAAGTGTAAAATTTAATCGGCCTATATTGCTTTGCGGTTATCATTGAAGATAGAAAAATATATTAAATTGTTAGAAAGTTGATATTTTTGCGCGGATCGCTATTACATTCTATAATTTTATCTTCCCGAAATATCCAGAGGAAATTGTAGTTTTATATTTTCAAGTGCAGAATAAATTATTAGAAAATTCCAAAGTCCGATACCGTGAAAATAAGGAACAAAGAAATTGACTATTTATTTATGTTCTTTTCAACCAAATAGTGTCACTTGGTTTAGTATAGAAAATGGTTCGACACTCCAAGAACCGATTTTCATCACCTTCTGCGCATGTGGACAAACTTGTTGAGAACCTCTGTAGACAGGAGTGCTGGATTCTTTTCGATTTGTGACACTGCCAATATGCAATGTCAATTGATTGTCATTAAATACATTTCAGGATTTAATTCCCAAGTTTTTAGTTAATATATAAAGTATTTGAGCACGAAAGTGTTTTGTATGAACTATTTTGGTTTTTACGTAATACCCAAATAGGTGCCAACTGCAAAACGGCTAATTTCCAGATCAGCTTTCCAGATTTCTTGAAGTTTCAATTTCAAAGTTTATGATCTGGTCACAAATTTTCAATATTTATTCCAAATACTATTTAAATTGTAATTTACGCTTTCAGGTATGTTATTCTTTTGATTTTCCCAAAATTTATTCTCACATTGGAGCAAAACAACATTCAAATTCAACCAAAAATTTTGATCTTCCACAAAGTTTGACAGCAAATTCCTACTATGCCGTTGCTACGAGCAAATAATGCTCGTAGTGTCGTTGACGGCTGACGGCAACCGGTAATTTTAGAAAAATACAGTAGTTTGCGACAAAACACCCCAGAGTTCCACATACTGACGTCAGTATGTCCCATACCAGTGGCCCCCAAAAGCTACGTAATGGCCAACCACCCTTTATACTAAACCAAGATACTGTCACAACTTGAAAACTATTGATGAACAATTCTTGACTTGTTGCTAAGCAACGAACGTAGTTTTCATTTAATGTATGACCCCCGGCTAACTATGATTAAAAAATATAGTGAGAATAATCAAGTGTTGCAATGGAATTGTCAATCTAATTTTTTAAAATGCCCAAAAATTAGTGATTCGAAATTTTGAGGCAAAGTTGAGCGTACATGTTGTTAAAATGTCTAATCTAAGTCCATGCTTTTACTCTGTTACGAACGAAAACAGTGATCTTTCAACCAAATCACACCAATCGCTATGTGAGAGTAATCAAGTTAGTGTAGAACACTATGGCCCGGTTTTTCAAAGAATCCAACACCGGATTAAGTTTGACACCGGCTTCGTTACTATGATACCGTCTTTCTGATTGGTTGTAGCATAGCAACAAAGCCGGTGTCAGACTTAATCCGGTGTTGGATTCTTTGAAAAACCGGGCCAATATCTGGCAAATGACCCCCACTACTCTGCTGGGCACACTCTCGCTCTTTTGATGAAATTTCTGAACTTTCCTTGTTTGAGGTTCAATATGATCGAAGGAACTGTTGTTGATTTGTTGAAATAAGCGTAAGACTTCATAAACCCCAAAAAAAGCAATCGCGCGGCATCATATCGCAAGATATCGGTGACCAATTCTCGCAGGTCGTAGCAATTGCGCAATAACTCCATGGTTTCGAGGACACTATCCCCTCCTGCTGGAAAAAAATGTGTTCCAGATTCATACCATCTTCAGATCTAAAAAACTCGCTACTCGCATCATATTACTCTCGAGGCGGCCATTTCCTGCGAACGGTGGCTAATCGAGGTTCGTGGATTCTCGGCAACACTAACTCACTACCATAATATTTTCGATGGCTCGGTTGTGCTCCCTTGTTGGATCACCCGTTATTATTGTTGCATACTTATTATTAAAAGTCATTAGATTTATTTTTGCTTTGACTTTATGAATTACACTTTAAGCATACAAGAGCACAAACATGAAATATAGTTTGGAACATATTCAGCTGCTTTCTAAGTATCTACCTACGCTTGCATCATTTATAGTTATAGTTGTTATTCCATTGAAAACAACACGTAAAAATGTTCGGGTCTATCTAAGGAACGAAAAAGTGAATGACGTTAAAAGTAATATTTATTTTCTACGTTTACTGTTTCCATATTTCAGTTGCATATTGTACTCACAAACAAATACAAAATCAAAATTATTTTACGCTTGTTCGTTTGCGAATAAGTGTTATTCAAACAGCTCCTTTGATTTACATTATTTTCTATTATAGCTTCGTGTAACTATCCAGAACAGCCATTTACAAACCACTCCTACTTCGTGGGGTGCCGATTCTATATTTAAATGCAAATTTATCTAACTTATACAGTGTGTTCCCGAATGAAACTTACTGTACCTGTAAACTTTCCTATTTCGCATTTTAAGAGAAAAGGTCATATTTCATAAAAAGTTCTGCGTATTCTGAAAAGTTAAAAAATAAGGAAATGTGGGATTGTGCAAAAGTACCAGTTACAGGAGGGAAAATTTAAAATGTCACATGAAAAAGAAGTGGAAGTTCAGATGCGAAATTTGAATGTTGTATCTCAATATCGCATTCATTCCGTACTTTGCGATTAACAAAACTTCAAAGTAATTTTCAGAAATTTTGATTCTAGAGTAACGAATTCGTTTATTAAAATGTTATGGTATAGTTGAAACATCGCATCGCTTTTCAAATTAAATTTTTCAGGTGAAAATGTGCAGGATTAAATTTGTACAACTACTTTAATCACAACGAAGGCAAAATATTCAAATTTCATATCTGAACTTTTTTCTGCTACATTTTTAATCTCTTAAATTACTGGTGCTTTGCTTTTGGCACAATTTCCCGTGTCCTTGTTTCTTAACCAGCCTGGATATTATTTCGAAATTCTGACTACAGTTAAGGACTTCTCAGAATAAGAAAATCTTTTTTATGAAGGATGACTTTTTCTCTAAAAATGTGAAATGAAAAAATTTACAAGTATAGTTAGATCCATCCGGGGACAGACTGTATATTATTTATATTCGGCTCGCAGGTGATCAAAAAAGCCACTGACATGAACCTACTGGGACCAACTCGGCTAACCCAAATAATGCTGCCCTTGATCCGCCGCGCAAAAGGGCGAATCATTTTTGTATCTTCAGGACTGTGCCGTGTAGCTTCCCCAGTTCGGGGGGTACACTGTGGCCTGTTAGCCGCCATCGAAGCCCAAGCAGCGTGCCTTAAACAAGAATTACGACCCCGTGGAGTCGACGTTGTCGTAGTCGCCCCTGGGGAATACACGACTGGTAACTCCTGGCTCTCCGATGAAAATATACGCGAACAGGCTAGGGACATGTGGGCGCAACTTTGTCAGGAACAGAGGAATGAGTATGGGGAGGACTATTTTGAAACTGCCGTCAGGAGTTTGGAGAAATACACCAAATCCCAGGTTAGTTGAACAAGTTAATGCAGTAATAAAACTTTCTGATGTACTCCTATAGACCTTAAGGGTTAAAAATAGAACACTTGTAATAGCTGCGGTGCTTTTGGAAATTAGTTTAGAACTTATTAATGAAACGGGATTTCATTTAGTTACTCGGAGAAAGTAATCGGCCTACGTCTAAATAACTTCTGTAAAAAATCAATAGAAGAACGTCATGCAGCTTGAATTCTTTTTAGCTAGGTAGGTATGTTAAAGAGACACGATAACGTCTACCTAAACTGGACTGTGACCCCTTTCTATTACTTGGTCGCGAAGCTGCACATTACAGCGACCCCATAGATGAGAAACCAGTTTAAATATAAATTCGTGTAAATGGCTCAGACACGATCAATATTTATTGTCAATATTGCGAATATGTCATTTTATGAATCAGACCTTTCAAAACAACCAACGAATCCAAAATAAGATGCTGGCGTAGGAAGAAAAATAATTGTGTTTTTTAGAGTCTCACTACAACCCATGTGTTGTACCTGCAGCCTACACAGATACATTATTTGATAAATCGTGAAAGGGCAACAGCTCTCTTGTTTTCTTCATAAATGAGAACTTGTTTACTTGGACAAAATTCCTACAAAAGCATAACGAACAACAATTCATATTCCCATTTGTTCAAAGCACCGATAAAAGCACGTTCTCTATTAAATTCGGAAATATCATTAGAGAGAAGTAAACTACGTATTGTTCTCGACGACTGAACCTACCAACATCTTTTATTTATGATGAGAGGTGCCCAGACCCGATCAATATTAGTTGACAATACGTCAATAATATTGGCGTTGTCAGCGAAACACGTGTCGAGTTTAATTACTGTGTCACTGTCTTTTGGCGTGTAGGGTTAACTTATTAAGAATTCATAGTATACCTTATTATATTGGTGCAAAGCAGTGCTAAAACCAAAATATAAAAACAGTTTTGTAATTTCTTTAATGGAACGTCTCTTTTAATTCAGAATTCAACGATCTGTTTAGCATCGAGTTATTTCCATTGCTGATCGGAGAAAAGTATGTCAAAACATTTGTTCTCTTAAAACAAAGTAAATAATCTGCGTGCCGAATATTCATAGCAGAAATTTTGCTTTAAATCCTGAGTAATGATGATGATTCGCTGATATGAGAATTCCTGAATGTACCAAATCGTTTTCGCTTTGTATGCTTGCAGGATTCCGATTTATCTCCAGTGCTACGTGCCTTAACCGACGCAGTGGTTCGCACTTTTCCCTTACCACGGTACACCCCAATCACGCGTCAAGAAAAATTACAGGCTTTCATCGCCGACCATTTTCCACGATCTGTCTACGATATTATTTACTCGTAATCTAAGAACGACTTGTTTTTTTACATTTGTGTTTTGATTCATGCTTACGCCACTCTTAGGTTTACCTCTACGATTAGTACCTACTTTTAATGTAGATACCTATTTGTTAGTTTGATCATTAATAAAGTTTATTGTTTGTTTTACACATTATTGACAATACCTACTAGTAGCTCCTTGATTCTTCCTATCTAAAAATGAAAATATACCGGCAGAAAAGTTTATTGAAATATATTTCATGTGTACACAAAATGTGTTATAATTTGTCTTGTTTTTCGCAACTTCTTGCATTTCTGATCAACATTTTTGTGCCTGCCAAAAAATAGTTTAGTTTAAAATTTTATTTGCCACCCCAGGAAATTATAATTTCAAAATTGAAAAGCAAAAAACATCAATGAGATAATAAAAACTAGTTACAAAATAAACGAAAACAACTTATTTTATTGTCGCAAATGTTCAAAATGTGTGCCTTCATTATCGATGCAAATTAGCGCTTGTCGTACAATTGTGCTGGTAGCGTTCCGCGCCTTTGTACGACTTATTTCTAGGCCTTCAAAAACTTCATTGAATTGTAATCGTAAATCGTGCAAGTTATTGTACCTTAATTCAAAATTTTACAGACTGTTTTGTAAATAAAGAAAGTGTGCATTGGGAAGACCATATCTTTAAAACTCAAAAAAATAAAACTTATTTCTAATTTCATCGCTAAGATTTTCTTTCACACTTTCCTATTGTTTAGAAAGTTCATATTTTTAAAAATTACATCTTCGTAAATCTATTTTTCCGAGGCCAACTAAATTGTTGTCCAAAATAATATTTTATTTTCTAAAACTATTTGTGCTCGAACAATATCAATTTGTTATAGGTTGCTATTCTCAGTAATAAATAAGCTATTTAATGACGTAACAATCGACTATGGCGTCCATAAGAAATAATAAACCTAATTTAAAAAAGGCGCGCTTTGGATGGCTTTATAAACCATGTTCAATCTCTGAAGAGGGTTCTAAAATTTATTTAATTAGGTAGCTGGAAGTCTTTGGTAGGTACCGTTAAAAGTGTAGATATTAAATTAACTCCGATCGACATAACCCTACGGAATAGCGGTGCCTAAGACAGCCGGCATCGTAAATCGCACTTTCCTCATTGATACAAAAACCGATTTACCTCTATGTTTTGATAAGAATGAGAAAATAATCGCGGTCAAACGATTTTTAACTCAAATTTTGGAAATGCAGCAATGAAGGCATTGAATGTAGGTATAAAAATAAATCAGCTGAATAACACCGCTACTTAGTACTTTTACTTAATATTTTCATTGGTGCACTGCTGTGCTTTGTGAAGTGACCTCTGGCTGCCATTAGAAACATTTGAAGATACTAGGTCATTTACAAAGGAAATGTATACATAGTTAACGGCTTAATTCACAGGAGGCTAGAGCAAAATTTCAAACAGATTTTAGAAGTATGTCATTGGAAATTAAGATCAAACGCTCCCCACAACATACACTAATTGTAAACAGCAGGCAAAAATGCTTGATGTACTCGTATCATGCCGTTTTGCTCAAGCATAGTTAGGTAATCACTTGGTGGAATCCAAACCGATTGTCTAGACACAGAACTTTAAAAAGTGAAATGCAGTGTAAACAGGTAGGTACAACTAGTTGCGAACTGTTTTTAACCGACTTCAAAAAAGGAGGTGGTTCTCAATTCGACTGTATTTTTTATGTGTGTTACCTCAGAACTTTTTTGTAGGTGAACCGATTTTGATGATTCTTTTTTCATTTGAAAGCTGGTGCTTCTCATGTGGTCCCATATAAATTTGATCAAGATCTGACCAGTAGTTTTTGAATTATCCTTAATAATGCGTATGTAATTGACTTCGACTACGTTGATAATGTTCTCAGAACTTTTTTCCAGGTGAACCGATTTTGATGATTCTTTTTTTATTTGAAGGCTGGTGCTTCTCGTGTTGTCCCATATAAATTTGTTCAAGATCTGACCAGTAGTTTTTGAGTTATCCTGAATAATGCGTATTTAATTGACTTCGACTACATTGATGATGTTCTCATTGTATACTGACCGGCAAAAAAAAACGGCCACCACTATGGCTGATAAATATTGGGTTAGTGCAGTTGGCACTGTAATATACGTTCCTGAAATATAAATAATTAAAGCACTGTTTCATTTTAAGTTAGAAACCAATAACTTAGGCAACACCTATAGAAGATTTCAAATAATAAAGCCGTCATGGCGAAAATGATCTTTATTAGCATTTTAAGAAACATTAAACAATATCAAGAGCAAATCGCGGAAGGTGGCCACAGACCAATGCTATTGCTGTCTAGTAACGCGTGTGCCCACCTCTTGCATCAAAGACAGCTTGTAGACGACGGGGCATCGAATGAATGAGGTTTATGATTGTGTCTTGAGGAATTGATGCATATTCTTCTTCTAATGCAAACCGAAGCTCTTGGAGAGTATCTGGCAAGGCGGGACGGCGTCGAACACGTACTTGCAGGTAGTCCCAAAGATGCTCGATCGGATTTAAATCCGGACTACAAGCTGGCCAATCCAGTCGTCGAATACCAACCTCATCCAAATACTCTGTAACAATTCGCGCAACGTGGGGCCTTGCATTATCATGCATCAAAATACAATTTTCTCCAATGAATGGTGCATACGGGATGACAGCTTCTTGAAGGATGTCTGTCACATATCGATGGGCGTTTATGGCTCCGTTTTCGACAAACAGAAGCTCCGTACGCGCTTCTGTCGATATACCTGCCCAAACCATAAGAGAACCGCCGTGATAGGATACCCACTCAGAAACCGTGCATTCAGCATACCTCTCATTTTGGCGTCTGTACACTCGTTTACGACCATCAGGTGCCCTCAGGCAAAATCTGGACTCGTCAGTGAAGAGTACGTTTCCCCATTGCTCTACCGTCCAATTCATATGCATTTGAGCAAAGCGAAGTCGCATTTGACGATGCCGCCGCTGAAGTTGTGGCCCTAATGCCGGTCTACGTGCATGGAGCCCGACTTCTGCAAGCCTTCGTCTTACTGTTCGGTCACTTATACGGACTCCACGAACGGTCTCTAAGCGCATTTGAAGAGAAACCGCAGTAACCCTTCGATTTCTTAATGTATTGAGAACGATAAAACGATCATCAACGGGCAAGGTTGACCTCCGTCTCCCCGATCCTGGGCGTCTGGTGAATTGTCCTGTCTGTAAGTATCGACTCCAAGTATCTTGGATGGTCCTTCGAGGAATTTGCAGCGTACGAGACACGTAACGTTGACTACGACCATCTTCCAACAAAGCAACAATTCGACCAACATTCACAATACTTAGCACCATGTTAACAGCTCGAAAATTGTTTTCAAACTGTCAAATAAAATTAAAACAATTTTGTGCACACTACTCTTCAATTGTTTTAAATCCATAAACGTCTACGACTCCATAAATCATCAGTGGTTTTCACTTGTTCTGGTGGTATCATCCGATAGATATTGCAATTTTTTTAAAAAGTAAATTCCCGAGATCCACTACTTCTAAAAAACAATATTTCTACGACGCATAAAGTGTGAACATCAGCAGAAGGTGATAATATTAAGGTGGCCGGTTTTTTTTGCCGGTCAGTGTATATTGAAGTCGGTTTTCTCTTTTGTAGAACAAAAATATTATTGATATATTGTTACCTAAAAACATTCGGTCCACTAATCTGTCCGCTAGGTGCGACCCTACACAGGAGCAAGTAAAACAATGCCAGCTTTTTCAAATTACTCGACTTTGAAATGGACTGAAGTAATTGAAGTTGCATAGGTAATGTAATGATAATGTGGGCCATAGCAATTAACCTAGATTTTATTTCCCTTGGTGAACTTTCCAGAATTATTAACAAGCCAGGCAGCGTTAACTTTCTAACAAGGAGCATGTAATGGCAATTTACCCACAAAATGAGTATAATGTAACAAGATTAATGACAACCTACTGTGCTTTGTGCAAGCTTACGCTTAACCATCTAATACGAAATATAGTCGGCAGGTTTTTGTAAATTTTTCTTTATGAATTTTTCGCTTACTTCCTTTCCAAAATTACGCAACTAAACGTACACGAAAGAAGCATGCGGACGCTGAAAGCTTATTCAGCGCCGTATTGGTACTAGGCGATACAAATACGGCCTCTAATTACCAAAAAGCTTTTATAGGCCGAGATAAAAAAGAAACGTGATGAAATCCATACGGAGCAAAGATGTTTAGAAATATTTGCCAGCGTCCTTATTCGCGAGAATAATTCAGCGAACTTCAACACTGAAATCTGGGACACAGACGAATGAAATTGTAAAATGTAACTCTCAAATACTCTTTGACTCAAATTATTTCCAAGGTAAGATTGATTTTATACTTATGCTTGAATAACTCGAGCAAAAAGTTTACCGTATTTGTAAAATTAGCTTTCGTTCTTATTCCACAGAAAAGTTTTCAAGAGCTGTGTGATATAAATCTCCTTTTAGGTATTTACTGATAAATAATAGTTGAAATATTTAGATTTGTGAACTACATTTTTCCAGTGTCAGAAGAAAGTGAACAATACAAGTATTGCGCGTGGAAACTACATACGAGTACAATGCAAGCAGAACGCGTTATACCTATTTGTGCAACTGTATATGTTACGGTTAAAGTACTTACTTAGCTAGTGTATAGACTAGCTGGATGGTATATAAAGTGACCAAGCGGCTGGTTATTTTAGTAGAAATTAATCTTTCCACTAGAATAACTGCGAATCTTGGATAGTTTATATACTATCCAGCCAGTTTATAAATTAACCAAAAATGATGGCTAAAGTATAAACCGCAAAGAAAGTAAATAAAACAACCATTGTTCTTAGATAGTTTGGAAAGTATCCATAACTATTTGGATAAAGCATGAACTTCATTTCTAGTAGTAGAAAATAACTAATTCGCTAGTTAGTACATAAACTAACCAATATTTTCCTTGGTTAATGTTGCGAAATTAATCAAACACTACTTGGGCAAAACACGATGCACGTGTCGCGATGCTGGGGATCATTTGTAAGAAACTGTCATCAGCAATAGTGGTAGTTGCCTACAGGTACAATCCCTTAGTGACCGTATACTCGGAGAGCATTCTAAGAATCACCCGGGTTGTTTACCTAGGTACCTGAATATAGAATTTTGGATTTAGTCCCATTTCGTGCGTTCTCGTTTCGTGCGTCGCTGTCGTGAAAATTTATCTCCTAATTGTTTTCAAATGTTAATGTTTTTGTTTTTGGGGGGAGACTTAAACGCTCCGCTCGGTTCGCTTGCCCACAGACCGGAAAGAGTGCGCCGTGGAACCACTTTTTTGGCCATATTCAGTGACGGGCAACACCACTTTTTCTATTAAATTTACAAAAGAAAATTCTGCTTAGTTTATACAGGGTGTCCCGGTGAAGGTGGGAAATCTCCCGGGTGCGTATAGATTACACGAAAATAACACTCCAAGTTGATATAAAGTTTTCTCCTACGACCTTCCCCTGCCGAGATATTCTCCCTTAAATTGGAGAAATAAAAAACATTTTTTTGCATAAAATTTTTATTTTTAATTGTATTTCGATAATTTTCTTGTTGACACACGTAGTGATTGAATGTCGATTAAATAATGCTTCACGTTTTTTGATAGTGCATCAGGGAAGCAAGGGGTGAACTACCCCTTACCTTCTTAACTTCATATTTTTAAGGGGTTGGATATTTTTAACTTTTAACCGCATTTTATGTTTCCCCGGACATTTTGATAATAAAAAGTTGCTCTTGTTAGGTTTCGATAAAATTGTAATGTTCAGGAAGTTTTCTTGATTTATTTCGGGGTTCATACACAAATCGTAAATAAACAATATTATTTCACTCTCGGTTTCCGATATTTTATTTAATCATGCACAAAAAAATGACAACAGTCAAACACTATATTCAATTAAATAAGCAAACAAATACATATAAATCTTTAGAGAAAGCGGCAAAACTACAAGCGCCCGCAAAAACAGCAGCAAGCAAAAAATAGGTAGCACCGCACTTTTCATATACCTGTTTATCGACTATAAATTTTAAACGAATCCATTCCAGCATGCAGAAAATATTATTTAAATATAACATAAAGTTTATATCTGACCTTATTTGTGGGGGGATATAAATCTCGAACCAGGATGGGCCCACAGAATCCAGGGATTTGCGGTGGCATATACCACGGGAAGAACCGATGGTAGCCAAAATATTTTAGGTTTTCTCTTCTAATACAAATTTATAAGGTAAACCCACTTCGACCGCGGCCAGTAGCACACCACCGCGCTAAATTCTCTGGCCTCCTCAGATACGGCGCCCCTCCAACATAACACATACAGGGTCTCAATAAGCAAACGCCTCAACACCCCCCAAGACCGAACAGGTGCAAGAGCGTCAGTGGTCAGCAGTTCGGTCTTCCACGTTATCTGAAAAATATGGCTTTAGATTAAATGTGTTAAAAACTCCTCGGATTTCCATATTCGAAGGATAGGCTAAGGAATAGGAATTGCTCCCGACTACTTTATTAACTATGAATGGTCCATCATAAAGGGGAAAGAACTTTTTTATATTCCCATCCGCTGCCGAGGACTGGTAGTTCGATGTCAACAATACCAAGTCTCCTACTTTAAACGTCACTCGAGGGCAACTTCTGTCGTGACGGTTCTTTCGTTTTTCGGCCATTTTCGTCATCCTATCCAAGGCGTTCCTGGCATCAGGCGGCTCGACACCAGGTAGTTTGGGAGGGAAGATTACAACTCCCTCGATCGGTCTATCAGGCTTATTGCCAAATTGTAGTTGTTGGGGGCTCACACCCGTGGATTCGTGTGGCAAAGCGTTAAGGACTTCGGAGATAGTTGCCACATGGAAAGCCCATGAAGTATTGTTTGGTCCGCAGTAAGTACGAAACATCCTGCCCAATTCCCTCATAACTCTCTCGGAAGGATTTCCTTGGGGGTATCTAACGGAACACATCAATACTTGGATACCCAGACGTGACAATGTTCTTTCCCATAAAGGTGAAGTAAACTGGGTTCCATGGTCGCTTAATATCCGTCGCGGGGCTGGAAATTCTGTTAAGTATTCATTCTCCAATCTATTCAGGATACCCTTCGTCGTGGCCTTCTTTAACGGATATAAAGAGACGTACTTAGTGAATACATTGTACATCACCAAAATGTATTGCGTTCCACCTCTGGACTTCGGCAAAGGCCCATAGATATCAATTGCGATCAGGTCCTAAGCATCCACAGCAGGGACATGAAACATTTCCCCACAACAATGACGCGAGACTTTATTAATCTGACAGGAATGACAGGTTCGCAAGATTTGGCGAACATCTTCTCTCATATTTAACCAATAGAAATGCTCCTGCAGTAACTTACAGCATTTCCTTATTCCACAGTGCCCATATAGTTGGTGGTACTGCGCGACAAGATCCTTCTTTAATAGCGACGGCAAAACAAGCTTCCAATCATGCTCCCTCAGAATGAATAACTTGTCTTCAAAAATCGTATACATCCGTCTCAAACGCTGATTCCGTTCGTTGTTTTCATCATCTGGGGCTTCAAGGGATTCAAGTATTTTGCGAATTCCCGGATCATTTTGTTGAAGAGTTACGACATTCATAAATTGTTCTCTTAAAGCACTGTTCAGAGTTGCAGTGGCGACCAGGATAGTTGAAGGAGACGGTCCTACTTCACTAACAGTTCCCTCGTCAGATTGTTCATTGACCCGTGAAAGCACGTCTGCAACAATATTCTCAGTACCACGGCAGTATACTACTTTCGGATGGTATTCCTGCAAGGCCAAAATCCACCTTGTGAGGCGTCCATTTAACAAGCGACATCGTAACATAAACGACAGCTCCTTGTGGTCAGTCACTAGAGTAATGTCAGATCCAGCCAAATATACCCGCCATTTTTCGAACGCCCAGACCACTGCCAGAGCTTCTTTTTCTGTAACTGTGTAATTAAGCTCTGCCCCATGCAAGGCCCGGCTGGCATAGGATATGACGCATTCATTCCCCTCGTCGTCCAATTGATAGAGTCGCGCCCCAAGAGCGTAAGACGAGCTATCAGTCTGTACATAATAACCACGATCGACCATCGGATGTCGGAGCAATGTTACTCGAAGGAAAGCATCCTTCGCCGCTTCGAAGGCTCTATTGGACTCTTCGTCCCATTTCCACTTCACGCCCTTCTTCAATAATTGATTTAGTGGCCAGGTCAAGTTTGCGTACTGTGAGCAAAATCTGCGATCATACCCACACATTCCCAAAAACCGCTTCAATTGACGGACATTGCGTGGTACCGGGAAGTTAGAAATGGCCAAAGTTCTATCAGGATCCACAGATACGCCATCTGGTGATATAATATGGCCTAGGAAATTTGCTTCAGCTTTCAAAAACGAGGATTTCCTTAAATTAACAGTCATATTCGCATTCCCAAGCTTCTCTAGGACCAACCGAACATGCCGAACATGATCGTCGAATGTAGCAGAAGTGATCAATAGGTCATCTACATAAGCAGTAGTAAATGATGATACTTCTGGTCCTAAAACGAGGTCCATACAACGGGAGAACCCGGCGACCGCATTACTAATACCAAAGGGGAGTACGCGAAACTGATACGCTCGACCCTCGTACATGAAGCCGGTATATTTTTTGTGTAAGGGGTTGAGAGAAACTTGCCAGTACGATGAGGAAAGATCTATAGTGGATATGTAAGATATCTTTTCGAATCTTTGTAAAACCTCTTCGGGGTTAGGTGGCGAATCGTGGTCTGGGATAATATATTTGTTAATTTTCCTGGCGTCGAGACAAACTCGTACTTTGCCGTTTTTCTTCACCACCACTACCAAGGGGTTTAGGTAAGGTGTAGGCGCCTGCTCAATCACCCCCCATTCCAACATTTTGGTTATCTCCCCTCTTACCGCGTCCCGATGTGCAAAAGGAATAGGATATGGTTTGACGGTAAACGGCTTTTTTTCCTTTGTAGGAATGTCGTGGATATAAGCGTTAGTTAGCCCCGGCTTCTCCACGAACACATCTTGAAATTCCAATAACACGTCCAACAACTTATGTCTCTCCTCGGAGTTTACACTTGAACCACGAGATATTGCATGCTCAAGGCCCATTTCAACTCTATTCCCCAAATCAGCTTCTTCGGCGCAGGTGGTACTGAGAGATTTCCCCGTCGCGGCACCCCCCTGACTAATGTTCGACCCAATAACTTGAAAAGGAGCCATCACCTCGTTACTTCCTATTAATAAGTTAACACTCGCGGCATCAAAATCGATTCGAACCTTGTTATCGTAGAGAAAGTCTGCTCCGAGTATAACTGATCTTATAAGTCCTGGTACGACAAGACACACCGTCTCAAAGCATTCATCCCCAACAATGATAGGTAAAAACACCTGTAACCTTATGGTCTTGCTACGTGCTCCGACAGCGCCTATTATTTTTACCCCGGTAACTGAAAAACTGGGAACACTGAAAGTTTTCGCTAACTCACCATAAAATTGTTCCGAAATGCAACTCGATTCGCTACCGCTATCCACCAATGCCTGCACTTTCGTCTTGAATATTTCAACATTCACCGCGGGAGTCTGTCTGTGAGTTCTCTTCACCACCTCATTTCCATCTTCCAATAAATCTTGCTTAATATCAGGGAAGATCGACGATACTTCGACCACATCTGTATCTAGAGAGTCCCTTGGAGCATTGAATTCCTCGACCGGACTCATGTGGAGGAACTCCTCTCGTTTCCCGAACCCGACGCAGGCTCTGGATCGACTGGTCTGAGTGAAGATTCCACTTCTATAATTTGAGTTTGTCGATTGCTGGTATTGTGAGTGGATCTAGAGTCCCGCCAATTCGACTCTGGTCTTGGTTGTCGACCATAATTATTATTATTGCTATTGGCGGATGAACGGTTGGTATTGTTATTGCGCCAAGACGTCTCTGCACCACTTCCTTGTCTCTGGTCGGTATAATGTCTATTCTCTGATTCATCGAGTCTTTCCAGTTTTTCCAGAACGGCTTGTGTGTTTAGATCAGGAGAATTTGCTCGATGTTTTTAGGAAAATGCCTTGACAATTGTAAAATAACTTCCTTTTCCGTCAGGATTGTGTCGCAAAGTTGCATCTTCTTTAAACTATTCAAAAAGTATTCGGCCATGCAAGATTTGTTTCCTTTCCTGGAGTAGGTTGACGTATACACACTCATAAGGTAGGAATGTTGCCTTTCGTTGTTCCAGTAACGGTTCAGTAATGCTGACTTTAGTTCACTGTAACTTCGTATATCATCTGCAAATACCGAGACCCAAGTTTGGGCTTCACCTGTTAAGTGTCGTTTTGTTAATGCTAATTTGGTTACCTCATCGAAATACTGCGCTTCAGCTATATACTGCTCGATTGATTTAAAGAATTCCATTGGATGAACAGCATCAATGTTTCCGGAAAACTTCTGGATGACAGGCAGCTCAGGCATTTTAAGGACGTAGGAAATGCCGTGGTCAGCCTTCTTGGGCATGGCAGTGCTCTCTCCAAACGATGGATTCAAATCAGGATGCGGCAACCCGGAACTATATTGCGTCACACTATGTTGCTGTTTGTTGTGTGGTAGTTGGCAAGAAACTTGCATAAAATTAGATAATTCTGTCATTTTCGATTGCATTTCTCGGAGGGAAGCCTCTTGATTGGCAGCCAGCTGTGCTACTTCAGCTGCGCTCTCTCTCCTGGCATCCATTAAGGAATTTGAAAACGTTCGGCATAAATCATCAAACCTAGTGAACAGTTCTTCCACTCCGGGTATTTTATCATCACGTAGGCGGGCCGAATCTACAGCAACCCCTCCTACAGCTACTTCAACTTCGTTAATTGACCGACGATTATTACTATTATTATTTGGATTATTAGTAGCGCGTACCTCATTTTTACTTGTATTTAATGACATGTTTAAATTAGTCTTTTCTTTATTGCTCCTCAAATTTCGATTCGATTTATTTCGGGGTTCATACACAAATCGTAAATAAACAATATTATTTCACTCTCGGTTTCCGATATTTTATTTAATCATGCACAAAAAAATGACAACAGTCAAACACTATATTCAATTAAATAAGCAAACAAATACATATAAATCTTTAGAGAAAGCGGCAAAACTACAAGCGCCCGCAAAAACAGCAGCAAGCAAAAAAAAGGTAGCACCGCACTTTTCATATACCTGTTTATCGACTATAAATTTTAAACGAATCCATTCCAGCATGCAGAAAATATTATTTAAATATAACATAAAGTTTATATCTGACCTTATTTGTGGGGGGATATAAATCTCGAACCAGGATGGGCCCACAGGATCCAGGGATTTGTGGTGGCATATACCACGGGAAGAACCGATGGTAGCCAAAATATTTTAGGTTTTCTCTTCTAATACAAATTTATAAGGTAAACCCACTTCGACCGCGGCCAGTAGCACACCACCGCGCTAAATTTTCTGGCCTCCTCAGATACGGCGCCCCTCCAACATAACACATACAGGGTCTCAATAAGCAAACGCCTCAAAATGAAGCGTTTTCGAGAAAATGAAACTCAACAAGCAAGAAGTACTACAGTGTTTCTACGATTTTCGTCTTATTTTTTCTGGCATTATTTTCAAAGAGATATCAAAAAATCGAAAGCTCTTTCACTAAATTATTTCTTAGGAATTTTTTAAATATGATTTGACCCTACATTAAGCTATTTCTTTGAAATTCATTAAAAATTGTTCAGGTCCGTATTAAGAGAAAATAAAAATTGACGATGTAGACAACAGACGAAACGTCGTACAAAAATATCCTTAACAGTTTGCGAAAGGTAGTGAAAATTTACATTAAAAAATTGCTTTCGGTTTTTCGAATGCCAGAAAAAATGAAAACAAAAATCGTAGAAACACGGTACCTCTTGCTTGTTGAGTTTTATTTTCTTGAAAACGCTTCATTTTATCGAAACCTAACAAGAGTAACTTTTTATTAACAAAATGTCCGGGGAAACAAAAGATGCTGTTAAAAATTAAAAATATCCAGCCCCTTAAAAAATATGAAGTTAAGAAGGTAAGGGGTAGTTCACCCCTTGCTCCCCTAATGCACTATCAAAATACGGGTCTCATTATTTTATCGACATTCAATCACTATGTACGTCACCAAGAAAATTATCGAAATACAATTTAAAATAAAAATTTTATGTAAAAAAAACGATTTTTATTTCTCCATTTTAAGGGAGAATATCTCGGCAAGGGAGGGTCGTAGGAGAAAACTTTATATGAACTTGGGGTGTTAATTTCGTGTAATCTATACGCACCCGAGAGATTTCTCACCTTCACCGGGACAACCTGTATACTAACCAACGAATGAGCTATTTTGTATTACTAGAACTGAAGTTCACACTTTATCCAAATAGTTATGGATAGTTTACAAACTGTCTAAGAACAATAGTTGTTTTATTTACTTTCTTTGTGGTTTGTACTTTAGCCATCTTTCTCGGCTAGTTTATAAACTGGCTAGATAGTATATAAACTAACCAAAATTCGCAGTTATTTTATTGGAAATGTGAATTTCTAGTAAAAAATAACCAACCGCTTGATTACTTTATACAGGGTGTCCCAAAAGTGACGCCCGTGCTTTCGGAATTTGACTTTGTGTGCTAAAACAAATCGAAAGTTAAGAATGATGAAATTTCCGTTTGGCCTTCGTTAACGAGTTATTAAGGAAAAACTAATAAAACGCATAAGAAACTAATCAGAGCCCAGCCGATGTGATTGTGTCATATTAATGATATTACATTGGCAACTAGACTAAACTGTTGGTTCCAACATGACGGAGCACTAGCGCATTATGGTGTACAAGTACAACAGTTTTTGAATAATTCTTTCCCCGGAAAGTGGATTGGAAGAGGTGGACCCGTATCTTGGCCACCTAGATCCCTTAGATTTATTTTTTTGGAGATTTTTGAATGACAAGGTTTACTCCAAACCTGTTGCGGATGCTGAAGATGTCGTGGCTCGGATTCATGATGCTGTGGCATTAATAAATGAAGAAATGTTAGAGAGTGTTCGTGCTTCCATGATACATCGGGCTGCTGTTTGCATTGAAGTAGGAGGAAACCTAATTGAGCATATTTTGTAAAAACTAACTAAGATGTTGTGTAGAAATTAAATTTAAAAAATTAAATAAAATCTAAAGTTGTTTTCTCAACAACTCGTTAGCGAAAGTCAAACGGAAATTTCATCACTCTTAACTTTCGATTTGTTTTAGCTCACAAAGTCAAATTCCGAAAGCACGGGCGTCACTTTTGGGACACCTGTATACCATCCAGTTAGTTTATATACTAGCCACGTAAGTATTTTAACCGTAACATATATAAAGGATTGTAGTTTCGCGATCTCCAACACAATAGTGCATAATTATTATGAAAATAATTCCATATGCTTATCAACCTTCCATTTGAAATATTCTAAAACCATAAAGCACCCAACCGATGCTTTCTGATGATCATTCAGTTTCCAAAGTTCCTTATTGGAGGCAGGTGTTTTACAAAATCTTCTTTACAGTGGAGACAATAATAACTTTATTTGTCCCATATTTAACTTCGCTTGCGAAATAATCGCAGTATTAACCCCGCAAAGATTTGAACGAGTGATACAAACTATACCGCAAAGTTTACAACTGTGTTTGCAAACGGGCGTTTTCAGTTCGAACAATTATTATAAATTAACTTTGATCCAAAATTCACGTGGTATTTAAAAAAACAAATAAATAATTTCTGCACTCATTAATTAATTAATTTTATTTATTGAATTTTACATTCATTTCAAAGAGTCTTGGATGACTTGCTTCTGAGAACTCCATTTTCTTCCAAATAAAAGTTTAAACTGTGTGTATAAACTTTCCAACTTTAAGTTGGCTCAATTTAGAATTTAGTGTTGTCAAATGCAATGTTTCTTTAAAATGGTCCATGAGGACAGATGGTCTGACAATTTAGACTCAAGACTTTTTTGATTGACATCGTCACGTGTAGTTCTCGCGCCAATTTATGTATAGAACTGCGCGTCCAATTAAAATATGTACTATTTTTAGTAATAATAAATTCGCTTGAGTTTATTTCGTACCCTACAGCTTTTGTGGTATTTTTTTTTGAATTTAAAGGTCTAGGGCTGTTATTGATCTACTGGCGGGCGGCGTTTGACCTTTATAATACGCGATGCGCATATGCAACCCATCACATTCTTGTGCGAGTTGGTGGCGCAGTTAAGTCTCAAGTATTCGACGGTAACGGTGCCGACATACGCACTTCAGTTGTCAATAAAAGACGTAATCAAAACAATAATAATAAATATTCAAAATAATAATCACTGCCATTGACGAACAGTAATGGACGAAGTTATCAGTCCGAATGGTAAGCCATTTAAAATTACAGACTTTACTCGAGAAATACGGAAAGGCGTGGTAGCAACGTCTCTGGAAGATTTAACCTCAAAAATATCAAATAAACTGGGCGTAACCGGCGAAGTTCTTGTTGTTTTGGAAGTTGATGGAACCGAAATAGACGACGAAGAATACTTTGCTACACTTGAGCCGCATACAAATCTTATGATACTCAAAAACGATCAAAAATGGCAGCCTCCTGCGCCTCCATGCCGTATTGCTGTCGATCAGGTGGATGACTCAAAAGGAGGTGCTGAGCTAGCCGGCCTTGTAGGTAAGCTCAAACATAATTTATGCCACGTCTCCTTATTAGGAGGACCGGAATTGGAATTGCTCAGCGACATGGATCCCGAATCCCTAGTCGATATAACATTTCCCGATAAAATTTTTCTGGAACAATTGAAAGAAGCTTCAGGGAGGTATTTGAGCGAAAAGAGGCAAGCGCAAGATGCTATGGATCTGTTAAGACTTTATCAAGAGAATGAAGCAGAATCTGGTGAAGCAAAATAATCTAAACTTTTAAATATTGCAATACAAGACTGATAGCCAAAACCAGAGATGGATATTTTCTTTTGGCATATATTGAACTGAAATTAATAGAAATCTTTTGATTTCCATTAGTTTATATCGATAGACTAAATTTTGATAGGTATATCACGAAGAAACTCGTCAATGTGTGCCATTAAAAAATATTGATCCTCAGCCGATGTGGCATTATACCTGATTGCTCAATCACCGCACAGACACACATGTGTCAACACCAACGATAATGGACACATCTGAATTCTAACAGAATAACAATACAAGCACTTGGCACCGTATCACAGCAAAACATATTTTAATTAGGCACGGTTTTCGGTAAATGTTAATTTTTAAAATTTACTCCAATAATATTCTTATAACTGTTAATATTTAGAAAAACGATGTTGACCAAATGCCCCTGCAATTTATTCTCATAAATAATGTATGATGTTACCTGTTAAGTTGTCTAATCTCTAATATCTGAATAATTTCATCATCGAATCCATTTCCCACCTTATGAATACCTGCCTTTGGTGGATAAAAGTAATTACTTTAGCACTGCCCTAATTGACCCATGTGATTTTATAAAATAAACATTTACACCTTCCTTTTTTAAGTGTATGTTAATTAAATTATGGTCATATAATCGTAACTACTCTTATTGGTGAATTGCATAGATTATCTCTAGCTGTGATATATTGGAATTATTTGTTTTCAGATTATTTGTGTGAGAGTCTTTATAAGTTCACTAAAAAGAGAAGAATTAAGCATGTTTGTTACCTATTTGTCGTTTTATATTGGACTTAGACGTAGGTTTTACTACTAAAACTTCACCAAATTGTAACTGCATACAACAATAAAAATAGTTGTAACACACCCATTGTTTCATTCGTGCAAATAATTAATTAAATAAATCAGGTACCTACGGCTTTGATGACCATTCTCCATTTAAAGACAGTAAAAATCAAAATATAAAGTACAAAAAAAAAGTGTTGGCACTGATTGGTAGAATATGCTTACATTATATACAGAATTGGTGCCAAAGGAAGTAACATATTTGGGGTAGGTCGGTTTTTCATTCCAAACAAAAGAACATGCTTACTGTAGTCGCAATGCTCAAAGTCGTCCACCACAAAATATCTGTTTTGTATCAACGACTTCAAGTGAAAGCTGCGCATGGGACACAGAATAGAAGCTGTGGATATTACCTGCAGTGGGAACATTTTATTTTCAATTTGTGTATTGCACTGAACAGTGAGTTATTAAGACTATTATTATTATTTTGTATACAGGGTGATTCAGAAGGAAAGGGTAATATTTCCTCAGAATTATTCTTAATAGAAAAGTTCGTTGTACGTTCCTGGAAAGGCTGCTTTCTTGAGATTAGGCACTTTGTGAGTATCTAAATGCATAATTTTAAAATATCTAAGCATTAAATTTTGTAAATCATTCAAGCATTTAGAGATCATTATTTAAATTTGTACTTTTTAGTCTTTAAAGCAGGTTGTATCAGTTATGTATCAGTCAGTGTCAGACTTAACACTAAAAGCAAGCAACCGGCCAACCGGGGGCCAAATAGAATCGAAAGTGGAACATCTCAAGAGTTAGACAACCCACAATACTTACGTATCTCCTCTTATTCTTTGTTCTCTCACAAACAGCCGTTTGACTTTATTAAGTGGGTAACAGGTGAGTTGATATTTCTAAATTTTAATACGGCTCTTTGTATCAGGGCATAAGAGGGCAAAACCACTGACTGACCGCTGACTTTAAAAAAAAGAAGGAGATACGTAAGTATTGTGGGTTGTCTAAACCTTGAGAGGCTCCACTTTTGCTTCCACTTGGCCGCTGGTTGATTAAAATACAATGCCCCATTTTGTGCTTCGACGCTGATAAAAAGTTAAAATCTCCGGATCCAAAAGTTTCTCAAAAGTGGCGACCCTGCTGTCTACTGTTTACAAAATTCTGTTCACGTCATAGTTAAATCATTTTGTCTCTGAAGAAAAATAAAGATCTCATTGTTTTACCCGCATACCCGAAGAAAATATTCGTTATCTCAAAAACGATTAATATGTTATCGATTCACAAGAACAGCAACATAGTGTGAGCGTTTATTTATATTCCAACTAAGATTTGCCAGTGCAGGGTTTTAGTGTGCTATTTATACCTTGTTTCTATTAGTAATCGCGGATTGTCTTTAAAATAGATTTCTTGACGGGGCACCGGACAGAACACAACGAATGCAAAATTCCATAAATTAATAACCTTTAGAAGAAAAAAGAAACGCAATTAGCCTGATGGATTATTCGAACAAAAAAAAAAACGTGCTAAATGTTTTGGAAACTGTGCCACATTGGTTGCCTTCGTAGTGTATATATTAAAGCGCTTGAAAGTTGCCTTGTTTTTATTAGTAATCGCGGACTTTCTTTAAAAAAAATAGCTTTCTTGACGGGATACCGGACAAAACAGAAAACAGAACGAATACAAAATCCTGTAAATTACAATAACCTAGAAGAAAAAAGAAACACAATTAGCCTGGATTCGAACAAAAACGTGCTGTATGTTTTGGAAACTGTGCCACGTTGATTGCCTTCGTAGTGTACCTATGTATTAAAGCGCATGAAAGATTCACTGTTCACTGACAACATGTCGGTGGGAAGATTACAGAAAATGCTCGTTATCTCGAATACGAATATACCATGATGACAAAATTCAAATATATGGCTATAACTACAAAAAGTTAAGGGGTAAAAGTTATTGACGAATTAATAAGGACTCTTCAGTTTTCAACACCCTTCTTGCTTTAAAAAACTAGGAAAATGTATAAAATAATAAACTGTGAGTTTCTAAATGATTTATAAAATTTCATGCTTAGTGCTTAGATATTTCTATATTAAGTAGCTTCTTTAGCCATAAATTATTGCATCGCTGATTTTGGGAGCGAGAAGTTGCTATGCTAGATCATTGATCGGAAAGACCTTTCCAATCAACAGCTAGATGCTAGTAAGTAGCGTGATAAGCCTAGAAGAGTGTCAAGTGTGTACCTAGCTTTAATAACTTGAAACTTGATTAATCGGTTGAAAAAATGTTGGTATGACTGCTTCATTTAAGTAGGTGATATAAAGTCAATGGCAGATAATAAAAATTGATTATAATAAATTACCTTACAGTGTGGCGGAAGTAGCAGATTTAAGTTATTTGTGTTCAAGTTGTATCAAGTTGGGGCAACCAGCAGTAAAAACCCGAATAAACAAAAAATCAAAGCATTAGTGAATAACTGTGGTTATAATAACCACACCCAAATTTAAAGTGCTTGTGTTAGTGCCAAAAGCATCACAATAGGCCTGTCAGATACAGCTCTTATGGACATGGTTGTTTCAAATCTTCAACAGCAACGTGCTATAAATGAGCAGTTACGTAGAGAAGCTGCAATCAAGCGCATCCCTGTTTCTCAAGCAGTTGCTGACATAGTTAAATACGTAACCGAGAACGAACAGGATGACTGCTTATTGGTTGGTTTTTCCAGCCAAAGAGTTAATCCATTCAGAGAGAAAACGCCCTGTACTGTATTGTAATGTTTTATATCTATCCGACATTTTTTACTTATGCTCGAATTTATTTTCCGTTTATCTGAACATATTTGTAACGTATTATATAAATGGAAATAAAATTATCAACTTGTAGTTATATCAGTTTTTTATTTCTTTGAACATTTACTTAACAGCAACATTTTTAAGAGACTTTGTAACAATGTGTCCCTTGCCAGGTACCTCAAATGGTGAATTTTTGTAACAAGCTTGTAAATTGGTATTGGTGTGTAAATCTGGTGCTATAGATTCGAATATTTTCTTTTTCGGATTCATAACAGGATCAGGCTGCCTGCTGTACCCACCACAAATGACATATTCACCTGGATTGCAATCCTTTGGTGGAATAAGTACTTCTATTGTTTCAGAAGAACTCGCACACATAACCATTGCTTCAGAAGTTATCCCACGCATCTAAAAATATAATCCAATACACTACTCCAACAAATAAATAATTAAATACCTTCACCGGCTTAAGATTACAAAGCAATACAACATAACGATCCCTCAGTTCTTCAATTGGTATATACTTTACAAGACCAGAACAGACTGTTCTAGGGTTCGCTTCGCCGCAGTTAATCTTTAAAACATACAAACTATCTGCATCTGGATGTCTCTGTACATCTTCAATCTTGGCAATTCGCAAATCAAGTCGTCCTACATCAACAGATAGTTCTGCTGTCGGCTGAGTAGGCTGCTTCACTTTTTTCTCCTTTTTCGTTTCAGCTTCTTTTACCTGTTTTACCGTGGACTCACTTACAACTTTTAGTACTCCAAAATCCCTTACATCAGTTACAAAGTTTTGAACAGACTGAGATTGAATTGGCGTTGGTAATGGAATTTGCTTAATGCCGTTTCTAGTCTCCAGTTTGACTAGTTGTCTTCTTGCATCTTCAACAGCCGTCAATAACTTTGCATTTTCTTGGATAAACTGAGCAGTCAAAATGCTGTTGTAATCACTATTCAAAGTATTTAACTACAAGCATAAATAAATAAAATAAAGGGGGATAATTTAACGGCCCAAACCTCATTCTTTAATTCCTGTATAACTTGCTTAGCTTGATTCGCATTTAGTTTCACACGCTCTATTGAAGATTTCGCTGCCATTACTGCGTGTTTTTTTAGATTTTTATCAATATTCTTTATATAACTGTAGATAATCCTCATTTAATTTTTAAGGTTAAATATCATATCTGACACTTGGCATTTTTTACCAATTTTAATATAGGAAATGCGCATGTGTCATTCATTCACCAATGGAAACATAACATGTAAACGTCAAAACAACTGTTACCATCTGCAAAAAGTGACACTAGCAATAGACTGACACGGTTCATAAGAAATTTTCGAAGTCATGTGCATTAAATAAAGGAGGCGTGAACTCAGTTCCTCAGTGCTAAAAAAGAGTTCTTGATTTAATTATTTTGTGGCTGCTGTGCCGAAAGTTTTATCCTTTATTGCATAATGATAACCAAAATTTACCGGCAAAATGCATCTGATTTATAAGTTGTTGTACGTAATTTTGCATACAATATCCTCATTTTTGGAATACATCGCCTATTTTTGGTCTTGTGTAAAACGGAAAATTACTGCAACAAGGAAACAAATTGTTGGGTTTGATGATAGTGTACAGTGTGTATATAATGAAGTCAAAACTTTAAACAAGAAGCCTGTTCACCTAACTATCATCTTAAATGAAGAAGATAATATATTACAAGATGTAACCAACGTAATTATTTGGTGCATTGCTGCAGGAATATCGTTTATCAGTTTTCATGATAGCAGAGGTAAGGCCTTAAGGTTAATGAGGGACCGTTATCAAAGCTCAGTTTGATTACAGGATATTTACGAAAACGAGAACAGGATCTTCAGATGTTTGTAAAAGCCAGAATAAAGGATGGAGAGCATGTTATTTGGCACGGTCGAAAGCGAAATCACAAAAATGGTTTTGTAGGGAAAAAGATTCACATAAAACTATTAACCGAAAATGACGGTCGTGATAGTGTAGTTAAATTAAGTAAACAATTAGCTTTATGTGAAAACCAAAAAGACATTAACATAGGTACGGTAGAAACATATTTAAATAAACAGTTTGAATTTCCCGAGCCTGACTTAGGAATTTGTTGCGGTAAAGCGTTCTGTGTGTATGGATATCCACCATGGCAGATCCGCGTTACAGAATTTTTGAACCTAAGAACATTTAAATCAATTTCTGTACAAAACTTCATAGACTTGTTGAGAAGGTTTAGTAGATGTGAGCAGCGATTAGGAAAGTAAGAGAAAACCGAGTACCTAAATGCTACATCATTATGTATTATTTATAATCGCATAATTGTTTGAGTTATAGATATACGGGCTCAAAATAAATGGTGCAAATGTGGTAAATGTATGTATGTGATCCTTTTTAATTATTTAATTTGAAAGTGCTAACCAGCATCAGAGTACACTTCGTTGCATCATAGTCCAAGCCACGTCGCTACTTATTGCACAATTATTTCAATCGTTTCAAGTCTTCAAATGTTACTATACAAGATTAATCGTATTGTTTACGATATTGACTTTTCCCTCGACTTTTCCTAAATCACTTTTCAGATAGACTGTTGATAAATTAGATTAAAGAATTAAAAATTTATGTACTTAAAAAGCCGAAGGTCTCAAATTATCTTTAAGGCTACTTTGTATGTCTACAACAAAATAACAGAACATCTGTGTACTACAATTTAAGTGGTCTACACTGATGTCCAGTCTGAAGAATATATCACAATCTGTTTACTGCAAGTGATCTACATTTTTTGATGTGCCATATCCATAATCTTCAAAAAACTGTACTTAAGTAATGAACACTTTTTTCACGAAATGTAATTGCCGGACAGGACTTGAGCACACCAAATCAGTTGTCATGAGATTGCTTACTACCTGTGAAAGAAGTTCGAATAAGGGATATTGTCATCTATGATGGAACAAGTAGTAAGTATCATTATATAATCGATGATACCTACAAGTTGCAAATTCGGTGTGTCTAAAGAAGTTTAATTGTGTCATGAATAAAATCCTCGATTATTAATCACAACATATGTAATATGAATATCTGATGAGAGAATATAAAAATATTAACTTACATGCAAAGACACAATTTAGCAATTACTTCATTATTCATTCACGTTTCCTCAATGATTAGCACTTTTTTTATTTCGATTTCAAAAATTTTAATCGAAGTTGAAAGAACTCACCTGTCAGATTTGATGTAAATAATGTACTCAAACAGACCACAATAAAGTTGGATTCTCACAGCTTCGATGGCCAAAGATGTTTTCTTTTCGACGAAAATATTTTCCGCCTGGTCAAATTTAATATTTTCGCTAATGAGAACACTTTTGGATGGTGGATGACGGAGCTATAAGAATCCAACTTAAGGTAATATGATTTTTTTGTTTTTTTTTTTGTCGTTGTGATAGCTTTGTAACCAAGTAAATTTTTAATTTCATTTGGTGCATACAGTGTCAAGTAACCTTTGAATAATTATTGTTATACTTGGGCCGGCGAACAGACGGAGTGATCACCCTGCAAGAACGTGCTCTAGGCGGGACCACTATCAATTTAGGACAACCGAACCGCAGTGATGCACTTTCTTTAGACCCAACGAAGTCGCATCACTTCAATTCGGTCGTCATAAATTACTATTGGCCCCGCTAGAGCACGTTCTTGCAGGGTGATCATTCCGTCTGTTCGCCGGCCCAAGTATATAATCTCAACTATAATATAACAATTGATATAATTATCATCGGTGAGATCAGTGAGTTAAAACCCAGCTGCAGATTCAACTCATTCTATGAAGCTTGTGGTTTGAAGAACACAATGGCTAAGAAACCTTGAAGCAATTTTAGAATATATTTTATTTCCACTAAACTGCAGTATATTCAGATATGGTGAACTTGGATTGGCTTAAAATTCGATGAATGGATTAAAAAGCTTTTCATACGAATAAGCCCTTTAACGTTCTCGAGAACGTTAAGGGTTACGATTATCACTAATTGTAACAATCGATGCTCGGTCGACGACAGACGACCGAGCAAAATGCTTCCAAAAAATGTTCTTCGCGCCGTTCTTATCCCGGTGGATACCCTTACGGCATACGCTGCAGTATACGTAACGGTGTCCACCGGAATTGGCTATTGTCATTCCCTCTAGGCGATGGCAAATGGAGCAAGTTTTTGTCGTGTACGACTCGTCCACCACTTTCACGGTCAACAGGGGGGAATAGTGTTGCCGGATCGTCTGCACGAGCGAGTCGTGGAAGAACTTCCGGTGTCCCCGGAAAGTGGCGGTGTTCATAAACTTGCACCCATCGCCGTACAGAATTAGTTTCCTCTCTTCCGAATTGTCCACGAAGTACTTCCGGATGATGGCGTGCCGAGTTTTCTGCTTTCGGATATACCTGTCGAAATTCAAGCGCACCCTGTTGCGCCGTTCCTCGCTGCGCTGCTTGTCTTCGAAGTGCTTGAATTTGAAACGCAGCATTTGCGCGCACTTTTCGAACTCCCCCCCGTGGAAGGTGCGAGTGTCGTCGGCCTCGAAGTCTTTCTCTATCGCTGCTTCCACTTTCCCCGTCCAGCGTCGTAATTTCCTGCTCCTCAGGTGCTCTCCCATCGTGAAGTTGACACTCGCTTTCGACATCATGCGGAATTGGCCCGTGTTGTCGTACGTCACTATCGGGGTCTTCGCACCCGAATCGACGGCAATGACCCGATCATACTGCTCTCGACTACTAATTTCCGATGCACTGTGTCCCGATCGCTTCCGAAGTGGAGAACCATTGTTCTTGACGCGTTTCACGGGGCGATTCATCGACTTCGAAACGGCCACGCCATCCGTGCTGAAGCAGCAGCCAAACATCGGTAGGGCGTGGACGTCGAAGTACCGGCACCAATGCTCTCGAGCGCTGTCGCGGAAATCCACCACGGAACCAACTGTCTCTCCTATACTGGACAGCAATTCGTACAGGCCCATTGTCGTGTAAGTGATGTGTTTCACCGACTGTTTGTAAATGGGGAAAACCTTGCTGGCACGCACATTCTGCGTGCACTGCAGGGCTTGCAGGTCGAACATGAAAGGCACGTAGGAGATTGGCGATTTCTCGACTAACTTAGCACGCAACTTGTACAGGGCCAGTGTTTTGGAAATTTCACTGTCGTTGTCGGCTCCATCCCCGTAGTAATACTTGTGGCACGCTTCGTGCACTCTTCGGCGATCTTGTTCGAGGTGCAGCAAGCGAACGAATTTCTTCACACGATCAAACATGTGCGTTACGATATTGTTGCTGAACACTGTCGAATACTGCTTGCACGCCTCTTGAATGATGTACGTTCGCAATTTGCAGTCGTAAAAGGCACGAGATGATGTTCTGGACTCCTCGCGCAACTTTAAATATTGCTGTATGAAATTTAGGGGGTCGTCAATTTTGAATTTATTCGAACCTTTCAGGACAAACGTGAAGTGTTCGACGTTCAGTTTGTTGAAGGTTTTTCCGGGCATCTTTTCGTGATAATATTGGTAGAAAGCATTTACGAAGTACGACGTTTCGATCATGAGGCGGGAAACTACTTTCACGTCGTCATATATTTTACGTTTCAATTTCGATCGGGTGTCTTCATCTAGTAGCGGACAGAAAAATTTATTCAAGCCGTGCTTGATTGTATAGACGGCATATTCCTCATCAGCGGCCAAATTCCTTTTCCTTATGGGTGGTTTGTACAACGGGCATTTCTTGCTACTCGACCTAGCGTGGTCCGTGCCTTGGCACGTGGGGCACTTCGCCATATTTTCATCCGCTTACACCTGATGGAAAATGTTGTTGTCAGTGTAAGGCAAATAAATAAGTCGATCGGGTTGGGCAGTGTTGGTGTTGAGTTGGTACAAATAAATAACAGCTTCAGTGATTTCAAATTAATCGATGTTAATGATCTGAGGAAATTAATCTTTGACGTGAAGAATAAGAGTAGCACAAATGGAATCGAAATAAGGACTTTCTTCAAGAAATTAAATAGGTACCCCTTGCAGCACTTGATTAATGTGTCAACTGTACCTTTGGTTTGGAAGTTGGCTACAGTTGGAAAGGTGAAGGGTACGGCAGATTGTCAGGAGTTTGGACCAATTAATCTGCTTCCAGCACTCGAAAAAATCATAGAGAGAACAGTCTATACAGGGCGATTCAGATATGGTGAATCAAAGAGAAATGGCATACTCCCCATGCGAAAATAAGACAAAGAGTCTAATATATCCCTGTCCGAAGTTATACCCCTGAGGAGATATAGCCCCCCAAAGTCTTCCCTTAAATGTCGATAAAAATTAATTTCTCAGAAACTACAAGACTTACAAGGTTCCAATGTGGTGCATAATTTAGAAACTTTATAAACCATAACTGATGTGAAGTTGAAGTTAAAGGAAATGGTGCAAGGTGTTTATTCGGGGTGGGTCACCCCTACAGTTTCATACAACTATTTGATCCATTAATTAATTTGAAAAAGTTTCACGTCACTTCATGCAAAATTTAATTTTCAAACTTTTTTCACTCCTAGTACTTTTCACTGAAATGAATAGTTATTGAGAAAAACGAAAATTGCTTAAGTAAAATTTGAATTCTTTTACTTCAAAACTAGTGGTGACCGTAGTTGTGCGTATCCTAACGGGCACAACACAGAAGTGCTTTGTGGTGAAATAGTGGATAGGTGTGGGTTAGGTGTTGAAATAATGCGATGAAAGTTTCGTTCGAAATTGGAAAAACAAAAAAAAAGCAACTCACGATGACAAGTATGCTGAGGATTGTCTGCGATCCCAATTTCTCCATCAGGCAACAAAGGTTCACCGCCTGCACCTCCAACATCGATAGGTAGCTGCCAACGAGCCGCATCCTCTTCGCTTCTCGAACGGGGAAAGGAAAGCGACAAGAGAGAGAGTCCGAAGAACTGCCGTGGTGCTCCAGAAATCGTGTTACAGTGCCTGAAAAATTAAGTTCATCAGTGGGATCGGACCAGAATAATGCGATGGCAGTTTTGTTCAAAATTGGAAAAAAGGAAAAAAAAAGCAACTCACGATGACAAGTATGCCGAGTCCTCTTCGCTTCTCGAACGGGGAAAGGAAAGCGACAAGAGAGAGAGTCCGAAGAACTGCCGTGGTGCTCCAGAAATCGTCTCGCAGTGCCTGAAAAATTAAGTTCATCAGTGGGATCGGACCGGAATAATGCGATGAGAGTTTCGTTCAGAATTGGAAAAAAGGAAAAAAAAGCAACTCACGATGACAAGTATGCCGAGTCCTCTTCGCCTTTAGAACGGGGAAAGGAAAGCGACAAGAGAGAGAGTCCGAAGAACTGCCGTGGTGCTCCAGAAATCGTCTCGCAGTGCCTGAAAGATTATGTTCATCAGTGGGATCGGACCGGAATAATGCGATGGCAGTTTTGTTCAAAATTGGAAAAAAGGAAAAAAAAGCAACTCACGATGACAAGTATGCCGAGTCCTCTTCGCCTTTAGAACGGGGAAAGGAAAGCGACAAGAGAGAGAGAGTCCGAAGAACTGCCGTGGTGCTCCAGAAATCGTGTTACAGTGCCTGAAAGATTATGTTCATCAGTGGGATCGGACCAGAATAATGCGATGGCAGTTTTGTTCAAAATTGGAAAAAAGGAAAAAAAAAGCAACTCACGATGACAAGTATGCCGAGTCCTCTTCGCTTCTCGAACGGGGAAAGGAAAGCGACAAGAGAGAGAGTCCGAAGAACTGCCGTGGTGCTCTAAAAATCGTCTCGCAGTGCCTGAAAGATTAAGTTCATCAGTGGGATCGGACCAGAATAATGCGATGGCAGTTTTGTTCAAAATTGGAAAAAAGGAAAAAAAAAGCAACTCACGATGACAAGTATGCCGAGTCCTCTTCGCTTCTCGAACGGGGAAAGGAAAGCGACAAGAGAGAGAGTCCGAAGAACTGCCGTGGTGCTCTAAAAATCGTCTCGCAGTGCCTGAAAGATTATGTTCATCAGTGGGATCGGACCAGAATAATGCGATGAGAGTTTCGTTCAAAATTGGAAAAAAGGAAAAAAAAGCAACTCACGATGACAAGTATGCCGAGTCCTCTTCGCTTCTCGAACGGGGAAAGGAAAGCGACAAGAGAGAGAGTCCGAAGAACTGCCGTGGTGCTCCAAAAATCGTCTCGCAGTGCCTGAAAGATTATGTTCATCAGTGGGATCGGACCAGAATAATGCGATGAGAGTTTCGTTCAAAATTGGAAAAAAGGAAAAAAAAAGCAACTCACGATGACAAGTATGCCGAGTCCTCTTCGCTTCTCGAACGGGGAAAGGAAAGCGACAAGAGAGAGAGTCCGAAGAACTGCCGTGGTGCTCTAAAAATCGTCTCGCAGTGCCTGAAAGATTAAGTTCATCAGTGGGATCGGACCAGAATAATGCGATGGCAGTTTTGTTCAAAATTGGAAAAAAGGAAAAAAAAAGCAACTCACGATGACAAGTATGCCGAGTCCTCTTCGCTTCTCGAACGGGGAAAGGAAAGCGACAAGAGAGAGAGTCCGAAGAACTGCCGTGGTGCTCTAAAAATCGTCTCGCAGTGCCTGAAAGATTATGTTCATCAGTGGGATCGGACCAGAATAATGCGATGAGAGTTTCGTTCAAAATTGGAAAAAAGGAAAAAAAAGCAACTCACGATGACAAGTATGCCGAGTCCTCTTCGCTTCTCGAACGGGGAAAGGAAAGCGACAAGAGAGAGAGTCCGAAGAACTGCCGTGGTGCTCCAAAAATCGTCTCGCAGTGCCTGAAAGATTATGTTCATCAGTGGGATCGGACCAGAATAATGCGATGAGAGTTTCGTTCAAAATTGGAAAAAAGGAAAAAAAAAGCAACTCACGATGACAAGTATGCCGAGTCCTCTTCGCTTCTCGAACGGGGAAAGGAAAGCGACAAGAGAGAGAGTCCGAAGAACTGCCGTGGTGCTCTAAAAATCGTCTCGCAGTGCCTGAAAGATTAAGTTCATCAGTGGGATCGGAAAGCAATTATCGTTTTAGGATACGGGAGCATTTGTGGGCAGAGTTTCCTTAAATATTCAGTGCGAACATGTTACCATGTACCTACCAAGCACAAAAGCAATGGTGGCAGCAAAAATCTGCCCCGTTTCCATCACAGTAATATTCCCTGGAGTAAAGAAGCTTGAAGAGGATACAGTAATATCCTTGAACGAAGATGTTCAAAGAGACGTAGCGCATATTAAACATTTCAATTCATGCAGAGTCCTACACAGCATTTCTCGGAAGAACTGTCCGATATTTAACAAAAATTAGTTGGAATAATAATTGTGGGAAGAGAAGAAATGTAAAGTTTGCGAATTGCGACACATATGTTGTATAATAGGTACCAACTTGTAATATAGTAAATGGAGGTATACAGAAAACTCACAATATTAAAAAATAAATAAATTTCAGAAAATCGTGGAACACTATTTGTTTGTATTGAATTAATAAGTTAGGTTACGTTCAAAGTTGATAAACAATCGTGAAATTGAGTGAGAAAAGTAGGTAACTGTATTATCGACACGGAGTTTGGTATTTGATTATTTGCTACCAAACAACCAAACTAATCATAACGACTAAACAAACATACAATTAATAATTTTTATTTTCAGAATTATTTAATAACATTTATTTAAATGCTTATGGACTCAGAACGTGAATGCAGGGGATCATACTATGTGTAGGAAAAATAGCATTTCCTACTGGAGATGAAAATACACGGTTTTCTTCGTGGGCAAATTCTCATTTCACGGAAAAAACAGTATTTTCATCTCTTGTAAAATATAACATTTTCAGAGGTTTTCAAGAAATACCTATGTACGGCACCAACAGGTAGTGCTAATATTGGGAATTGGGGATTCTTTCTTTTTTTGTAATGTTTTTGGATTTCTTTCATATTAGTAGATAGCGTGTAGCTAATGGAATTATTCTTATCTTAAAAACTAATATTTGCTGAGAACAATTCACTCACCTTACAATTTAATAAACCATCGGAATAATTTCGTAGGACTAGAGTTTGCACAATCTAATTGTTTGTTTATTCGGTTGCCATGGATGGAGTCCCAGCGAGCTACCTACCTTGGTAAAAAATTATTTTCATGTCCACAAGCGACTTTGATTAAAGCTCTCCTTGTTATAAGCCAAGTTAATGAGTTAATGAGCTCTAGATGTAAGTACATACCTGCAATAAAGTTGTCAATAAATAAATAATATGTCCAGTGGCGGCTCGTGACTTGTTAAAGAGGGAGGGCTCCGCTAAGAAACCTGACCAATTTAGGTAGAACCTTAACTCGGTCTGAAACAATGTGTTTTCTCCTCGCGGTTTTCTTTCACTTGCTCTTCACGAGAAAACAAGTGTGATATATGTAGATAAATGCAGCTGTGTATGAAGTGTTGCATACATTCATGTGTAATATATATTTGTATGTTCAGTGAATAAAGTTCAGTTCCACACCAACCGTCTTTTGATCAAGACAAATGATATGACATGGCGCTGCGAACGTGCGAACAATAACTCGATTCCGGTGTTTGGTGGTTGCAGAAAAATTCGAATAAATACAGAGAATTTAAATTAAATAAATACGTGCAATTTCAACAACAAATAAAATGGAAAAGAGTATTACTCCAATGGTAATGTCAGGTAATTTACCTGAAAACTGGAAACAATGGAAACAAAAATTCAAGAATTACATCATTGCCAGTGAAACTGATAAAAAATCCGAAGTGCAATGTGCACAATTACTACATTACCTGGGCGAAGACGCATTTTCTATCTACAATACCTTTAACATTCCGGAAAGTGAGAAAAATAAAATTCAAGTGTTATTCGACCATTTCGAAAATTACTTTGTTCCGAAGAAAAACCTAACTTACGAGAGGTATAAATTCGTGTGTTTAAGACAAAACAGTGAAAGAATTGAACAATTTCTGAAAACATTGAAAGTTGCTGCGAGACAGTGCGAATTTCGTGAGCTAACCGAAGATTTAGTTAAAACTATGTTAATTTGTGGACTAAAAGATGATTCTCTAAGAGAAAAATTACTACAATTTCAAGATAAAGATCTTCAAAAAGTGACAGAAGCTTGCATTATTTGGGAAAACACCAAGCGTCAAAATCAAGATATTACCAACGACAAAAGCTGTGAATCACCAAAATGAGGATGAACAAAGGTTTGGTGTCGCTGCTAATTTTTGAACATATAAGGAAGCGCAGATAAATAAAAGACGATAAGAATGCCAAGAAACCAAACGTCCAATGAGTGAAACACGAACACCCCAATCTCTAAAAAACTGCAGACACTATAATGGTTCATAAAAAATTTACAAAATTTCCTACAATCAGGGTATTGCACCTTTATTTTCACTCGAAAAAATTTAAGAACCTCTACGAACTGTAACTAAAAATTTCATAACTGAAACTTATAAAAATTATTTTAAAAAATGTAGAACATACAATTTGCAAAGACCCAGCAATGTTTTGGACTCACATCTAAACAAAGAAAACAACTTTATGTGATCCTGACAATAATATCAACTTAGATGTAATAATCCATAGTTAATGCTTTGGCGGGATATTTTTCCTCCGACTATAAAAAGACCACGCCAGCTAATGCAGTAGACATTGAAGCCCCATATTTTATTCATAACTTTCATTCAAATACCATAACTGAAACTGAGGCACAGATTTCTACTAAAAAGTTAAAAAACGAGATGACACGTTGCACTCATTATTATGTTAATATACTTTAACGTTATATGACAATTAAAGCTATAAAAAATTATAAATGTCAAATCTGACAGCCCAATACCACCAAAACTTTAAATGGTGGCGCTGGCTGAAAATTCGCTCACTTCCTATAGGAAGAGAGGAAAAGGTAGATAGGTGGAAGGAATATTTGGAAAGCTTATATGCGGGATAAGAACTAGGAGATATATTACAAAAGTAAGTCAGTGTAGAGGGGGATAACCTAGACTGCCCTATAATGAGTTAATAGTTGCGAATATTTTTATTAGTCATTTCACAGGAGAACGTTCACACACGTGTTCAGATAGGTCAAGTCAATTCACCACATACAGTCCATTTCTCTGAAACTGATAGATGGGAGATTAACATGGGAAATTAAAAATTGTTAAATATTTGCTTTCCAGTTGTATATAACAATGTAAATCTTCATAACTTATTAGTATACATGTTTGCAAAACTTGAAGTCGTAAAATCGAAAGCTTTTAAGAAAAATCTAGTTTTTCTTTTGAAAAGTTGGACTTTGTATTTAAATATTGCGTTTAGGGATCAAGTGTGAAATAATCCCTATTTTTCTTATCCAAAAATTTAATGTTAAAATTTACGTTTTTATTGTCGATAATTAAAAGCATTATTAATGAGCAAGAACAAAATAATTGCGAATTTGATACAGCAACCAAAAAAGTTAAAAATTACAACCATCTGACTTGATCCTGCACCGCCCGAGTGTATCAAATGACTTTTCTTGCACCCAAACCCTTAAAAGTTTCTCGTTCTAAAACATTAAATCGTAGGATTGTCCAAAAGTTCATAAAGAAGTGACTGTCGCAGACTCCAAATCATTCCAGAGGTACACTACTCTATTAGTAAATAAATTGCTCCTGGCTAACTCGGCACATCTCTCCTTGGTAAGTTTGTATGGATGTCCCCTAAGCTGTGTGTTTGAATGATGGAAAATTGTCATTGGTAAGTATGGTATAAAGTATAATGCCGTTTCAAGATTTTGAAAGTTTCAATCAAATCGCCTCTGCGACTTCAGCCGGCAAAGTAAAAAGTCCAAGCTGAAGCAAGCGTTGGTTACATGGTAGGCTCCTGAGCTTTTCGGGGATCTTTGTTACTCGTCTTTGGATTCTTTCAACTGACTCTATATCCTTAATGTAATACAGGCTCCAGATACAATTTTCGTACTGCAAGATAAATCTAACATGGAATTTATACCTTTTGATAAAAACTGAACCGATCAGCTTTAAGCAAGTGACTAAATTGGCTGTGGTGTTCCATTGTAACTCAAATAAATTTTTTTTTCCAATGTGAAACAAGAAGCATTCCAATAGGTATTGTTCTTTTCAGATTTCAGATATCTTGGCGTGTGTGTGCAGTAATCTGCGCATTACGTTCATATGTCTTTCTCCCTTTTGTAAAATGGATTTGTTGAATCTTAATTGCTGCCGTAAGATGACTTGAGAATATTCTCACGTTTCCGTATTTGATCTCACTCTTTCTTACTATGGTTGTGTGAAACAAAATGGTTTCAGTATTAATATACTTATTTCGCAATATCCAGTGGTCACCAAGCAATTTATTAAAAATTATTGCCTTTCAAGTATAACTGTCAGTTTGATTGTCAGGTGTAAAGATGCCTGGAAATGTTTTTACCAAACAGTGTCCAGAAGTTTTACGAAATATTTTTGAATGCTTTACTCGAGAGAAGGAAAATAATGGTCCCCTATTGCCTTTTTAACTTGTGACCAGGAGCGATTGGCCGATGCATCAAAAGTAAGTCTATGCAGCTTGTCGAGCATAGTCGGAGAGGAAAAACGAGGTTCTTTGTCTGCTGCAACGCCCGGAAAAAGGCACAGCAAATCAAAATCAGAAAGTGAAGATGTAACTGACAGCATTAAATCCGAAGTAAGGAATGCTATTTATTCCATGAAAGAAAAGAAATAACACATTACGTTAAAAATTTTAAATGACAAATTAAAAACAAAACAAATAGTGGATATTTCTGACACAAGTTTGTGGCGTTTATAACCAATAGCAGATTTAAGTACAAACTAGAAAATAACCGGTATCTTTTGTGTGAACGGGCTAATGTTGTGGGTAAAAGAATTCATTTCTTGAGGGAAAACGTCAAAATGCTCATTGCCGTGTGCCACATACGCTTGTCGCGGTTCCTAGCAACAGCAAAATTTTGGAAACTACTGAACTGCTGGCGGTTGCTTGGATAATCGAATATAGCGGCGCAAACGCCAACAAATCTGAAAAATACTATACATATGTAACACAATATGTTGGTAAGAATTCAATTGACAGCTCTCTGAAAAATGGTCTACAAGATTCAGTTCTCCTCAGATTAGCTAAAACTCTTAATTGCTTTCTTTTATAAAATCAAAATTTCTCTCAATCGAGTCATAGACAAGTGAATCAACCATTTTAACAGTTTCGGGGATATTATTTGCCATAGAATAATACTGCAAGACTTAACAGTGCTAATATTTAATTATTGCAGTCTGAGGGCTACCAATAACCTCGCCAATAACTAAACCTAGTCTGACCGGAATGCATCGGGATGTGACAAGGGTTATAACCAGTGTGGCCAGATTGGGCGATTTATCGCAATTTGGGCTACTTTTGCCAGAATTTTGCGACCAGTTTTTGGCAAAAATCGCAAGTCGCAAATTGGGCGATTTGAAAAATCACTTGGGCGAGATCGATAGTATGGACCCGACGACTGCTGTCAGCAGTTCGCAATCGTATTCGCAGTAGTGTTGGAAATAATCGGAACTTTTGACTAATCGGAATTCCGGTATTCGGAATATATTAATATTCGGAATGTTCGTTGGATGCTGCTATCCGGATACTTGCACGTTAACAGTTCGGGAGATAAGTGGCGCGTCACAAACGTCAGATTTTCATTCCAAACAAAACAAAGCCACGTGCTTTCTGACGTTTTAACCTAACCTCTGAAATATAATTATAATTACATATAGTTGTTTTCAAGTTTTTACGCGTAAGCCCAACACACAAATTGAAAATAAACTGTTTTCACTGCAAAACGTCTAGAATTATATTGCAAAAACTAGTTTAAGACGTTCTAAATAATATCGATAAACGTCAAATGGCACGTGCTTTTGTTTTGTTTTGAATGAAAATCTGACGTATGACGGAGGCACTTATGTCCCGAGTTAACATAAGATGTATAACTTATACCGGTATACGTTTTCTATTCGGAAACCGCAAATCTCCGTATCTACTAAATATATCCGAACATCCCGATAATGATAATTCGGTATCATTTACTGCAAAACTTTTGAGCCGACAGCAGATATGTTATGTAGATTTAATTCAATTGTGATGTATAATAATAATAATAATACAACTTCAGTGTGTTCATTAGAAAATGTTGAAGCTTCTGATTCTGAAGACATTGATGAAGTACTAACATTTTGTCAAGATTTTTTGCAAACTTTTGTAATTTTGAAGCAATAAGTAATTTGAAATAACAAATTAATTTTTTTGCTCGCGCCATCTATTTGTGAGGTTATAAAGGAAAGTTGCGATTTTGGGCTATAAATGAAGGACTGATTGGCGACTAAGCTTTGAGAAATCTGGCCACACTGGTTATAACCAGCCTACTTGGTCTGGTTTAACAACGAGCACCATGCGGCAAATGGATAACTGTCAATTCGCATTTTGCAGCGGTTTGGGGTTCGACCCAACAGCTAGCAAACATGCAGTGGAACGTTAATTAACAATCTGAATGGTGTGGTGGACGAATTATCAGTTATCCGCCTATTCACATAACGATTAACATTCCCTACGAGATGGGATTGCACTATGGTGCTACCACGGAGAATCCAGACCCCTGAAGCAGCATGATTATCTGAGAGGACTGTAGGCATTTAGTGCAGACTACGGCGAATACCGCAATTCAAACCACAGTTAAATATTTTATTTTCACTTATAATAGCCCAAGGGTCTTGATAATTCGAAATAACTTGATACATTTTCGAATGCGGGTTGCTCGGCAACATCCCGACGCCGAAGGCGGAGGTATGCTGCCACAGAGAAACCCGCTTGAGGAAATTTATCAAGTTATTTCGAATTATCAAGACTCGAGGGCTATTCGGTAAGAAAATTTTTTGCCCAAAAAGAACAATTTGTTAAAAAGAAATTGAAATTGAAAGAACAATCTTGGAAATGACATTTTGTGCAAAAAATTCAACAGCAGTGCAAAATAGACATTTTTCCGTTGCTACAGTAATCCAGATGACATAAGTGAAAATAGCCCATAAGCACTCTTCAGTTAAATGTTCTCCTGATTGGCTGTCTTTGAACACGTGACTGTAGATACACAAATTGGAAATTGTATTGGATTATTGAATAGGTAAAAAATTTTCTGTAAATATACACTGCCGGACAAAAAAAACGGGACACATATTTCTATTTTGATGCCCTACAATATTTTTATGCAACTTAACTTACGCAAATAATTAACGTTTCCCCTTCTAGTGAGGAAAAAGAAACTTTTAGCTGAATATTGCACCTTTTGTAAGCCTAAACAGCCAAATCAGCATTTTGACTCGTCATGCATTGTTATTGAAACATCAAAATCTTTTAACTTATTGGACTGCTTTGTATTTTCTATTGTTTTTTTTTTTTTGTGACATTTCATTTGTAAACGTCAACTTTTAACATTTTCCATACAATGCGCCCCGAAATTTCACAAATTGCTGCTTTAAGCCACGATGGCCGAAGTGTGAAGTATATTGCTAAAGTGCTGAATATACCCTGTAGCATAGGGCAAAATGCACTCTTACGATTTCGTGGAACTCATGGATTTGCAAGGAAGCTCGGGTCTGGTCGTCCACGTACTATGATCGATCAGGATGACTGTTTTCTCCATATTGCTGTGCTGTGCGATCGAGCATTGTCATCACCGCATCACCTATTCTTACTGGACGATTAGCCGATGTTCGAGGAGTGGCAGTTTCAGCCAGAGCAGTTCGAAGAAGGCTAAACAAATATGGTTTGACTTCAAGAAAGCCAGCTACGAGTCCCCTGTTGAGCGTAGAACATCACAGAGCACGACTTACATTTGCACGGCAATACGTAAATTGGGACGAACATGGAGGAACATGCTCTTCTCGGACGAGTCAAGATTTAGTGTCAGGTCACCAGATTGGCGTGAAAGGTGTGGAGAAGACCAGGGGAGCGGTACAGTCAATGTTGCATATCTCCCAGGGTCAGTTTCAATGGTGGTAGCATTATGGTATGTGCCGGAATATGTCTGGGAGCTCACACAGAATTGGTTTTCATTGAGAATGGAACAATGACTGCACACCGATACATTGTTAAGTGCCTGGAACTACTAATTAAAAATAATTTCAACCCCCCCCCCCCCCGTTGTTTTTTATCCACTAAAATAGTAATTCTGAGGATGTCCCGTTTTTTTGTCCGGCAGTGTATATTTTGTACATACGTTTTTAAACTTCTAGAATGTAATATTGTACAGTAGAACTCTGGTTATCCGTGCCTTATGGGACCGGGCAGCTCACGGATAATTGAAAAACACGGAAAATCGAAATCGTTTTATTTCACATAACTACATACATATATAATGATACATATTGTAACATAAACTAAATATTCCTTTTATTTCATGTGTCAATACAAAATACCAGGGGGTCGATTTTTGAAAACGTTCGTTAATAAACGTATTCGTTGAAAAACGAAAATTGAGAAACGTTAATTTGCGTGGGTAGCAATTTTTGACGTCGTTCGTTTATACATATATAGTTAGTCGGTTATAAACGAATGTCACATTTGACAACATTGCAAAAGCAGTTTTAGAAAGAATAAAGGTGTTGCAAGTATTTCAATTTATTTTGTATTATCCAGATGACGTTAATCATTTTCAACGGTTCCTTTTATACAGATTGACCAGACCATCGTGAAGATGAAAATTAAAAAAGGTAAAGGCGAGGGTAAAGGCTGCAGTACCTATGTTAGAAAAGTAACTATTGGTGGAGTTCATGAGGAAACATCCGGCATTAATATAATATATTTGTTCACAAAAATCATACTGCTCTCGACTACTAATTTCCGATGCACTGTGTCCCGATCGCTTCCGAAGTGGAGAACCATTGTTCTTGACGCGTTTCACGGGGCGATTCATCGACTTCGAAACGGCCACGCCATCCGTGCTGAAGCAGCAGCCAAACATCGGTAGGGCGTGGACGTCGAAGTACCGGCACCAATGCTCTCGAGCGCTGTCGCGGAAATCCACCACGGAACCAACTGTCTCTCCTATACTGGACAGCAATTCGTACAGGCCCATTGTCGTGTAAGTGATGTGTTTCACCGACTGTTTGTAAATGGGGAAAACCTTGCTGGCACGCACATTCTGCGTGCACTGCAGGGCTTGCAGGTCGAACATGAAAGGCACGTAGGAGATTGGCGATTTCTCGACTAGCTTAGCACGCAACTTGTACAGGGCCAGTGTTCTGGAAATTTCACTGTCGTTGTCGGCTCCATCCCCGTAGTAATACTTGTGGCACGCTTCGTGCACTCTTCGGCGATCTTGTTCGAGGTGCAGCAAGCGAACGAATTTCTTCACACGATCAAACATGTGCGTTACGATATTGTTGCTGAACACTGTCGAATACTGCTTGCACGCCTCTTGAATGATGTACGTTCGCAATTTGCAGTCGTAAAAGGCACGAGATGATGTTCTGGACTCCTCGCGCAACTTTAAATATTGCTGTATGAAATTTAGGGGGTCGTCAATTTTGAATTTATTCGAACCTTTCAGGACAAACGTGAAGTGTTCGACGTTCAGTTTGTTGAAGGTTTTTCCGGGCATCTTTTCGTGATAATATTGGTAGAAAGCATTTACGAAGTACGACGTTTCGATCATGAGGCGGGAAACTACTTTCACGTCGTCATATATTTTACGTTTCAATTTCGATCGGGTGTCTTCATCTAGTAGCGGACAGAAAAATTTATTCAAGCCGTGCTTGATTGTATAGACGGCATATTCCTCATCAGCGGCCAAATTCCTTTTCCTTATGGGTGGTTTGTACAACGGACATTTCTTGCTACTCGACCTAGCGTGGTCCGTGCCTTGGCACGTGGGGCACTTCGCCATATTTTCATCCGCTTACACCTGATGGAAAATGTTGTTGTCAGTGTAAGGCAAATAAATAAGTCGATCGGGTTGGGCAGTGTTGGTGTTGAGTTGGTACAAATAAATAACAGCTTCAGTGATTTCAAATTAATCGATGTTAATGATCTGAGGAAATTAATCTTTGACGTGAAGAATAAGAGTAGCAAAGATGGAATCGAAATAAGGAATTTTTTCAAGAAATTAAATAGGTACCCCTTGCAGCACTTGATTAATGTGTCAACTGTACCTTTGGTTTGGAAGTTGGCTACAGTTGGAAAGGTGAAGGGTACGGCAGATTGTCAGGAGTTTGGACCAATTAATCTGCTTCCAGCACTCGAAAAAATCATAGAGAGAACAGTCTATACAGGGCGATTCAGATATGGTGAATCAAAGAGAAATGGCATACTCCCCATGCGAAAATAAGACAAAGAGTCTAATATATCCCTGTCCGAAGTTATACCCCTGAGGAGATATAGCCCCCCAAAGTCTTCCCTTAAATGTCGATAAAAATTAATTTCTCAGAAACTACAAGACTTGCAAGGTTCCAATGTGGTGCATAATTTAGAAACTTTATAAACCATAACTGATGTGAAGTTGAAGTTAAAGGAAATGGTGCAAGGTGTTTATTCGGGGTGGGTCACCCCTACAGTTTCATACAACTATTTGATCCATTAATTAATTTGAAAAAGTTTCACGTCACTTCATGCAAAATTTAATTTTCAAACTTTTTTCACTCCTAGTACTTTTCACTGAAATGAATAGTTATTGAGAAAAACGAAAATTGCTTAAGTAAAATTTGAATTCTTTTACTTCAAAACTAGTGGTGACCGTAGTTGTGCGTATCCTAACGGGCACAACACAGAAGTGCTTTGTGGTGAAATAGTGGATAGGTGTGGGTTAGGTGTTGAAATAATGCGATGAAAGTTTCGTTTGAAATTGGAAAAACAACAAAAAAAGCAACTCACGATGACAAGTATGCTGAGGATTGTCTGCGATCCCAATTTCTCCATCAGGCAACAAAGGTTCACCGCCTGCACCTCCAACATCGATAGGTAGCTGCCAACGAGCCGCATCCTCTTCGCTTCTCGAACGGGGAAAGGAAAGCGACAAGAGAGAGAGTCCGAAGAATTGCCGTGGTGCTCCAGAAATCGTCTCGCAGTGCCTGAAAAATTAAGTTCATCAGTGGGATCGGACCAGAATAATGCGATGGCAGTTTTGTTCAAAATTGGAAAAAAGGAAAAAAAAAGCAACTCACGATGACAAGTATGCCGAGTCCTCTTCGCTTCTCGAACGGGGAAAGGAAAGTGACAAGAGAGAGAGTCCGAAGAACTGCCGTGGTGCTCCAGAAATCGTCTCGCAGTGCCTGAAAAATTAAGTTCATCAGTGGGATCGGACCGGAATAATGCGATGGCAGTTTCGTTCAGAATTGGAAAAAAGGAAAAAAAAGCAACTCACGATGACAAGTATGCCGAGTCCTCTTCGCCTTTAGAACGGGGAAAGGAAAGCGACAAGAGGGAGAGTCCGAAGAACTGCCGTGGTGCTCCAAAAATCGTGTGACAGTGCCTGAAAGATTAAGTTCATCAGTGGGATCGGACCGGAATAATGCGATGAGAATTTCGTTCAAAATTGGAAAAAAAGGCAAAAAAAAGCAACTCACGATGACAAGTATGCCGAGTCCTCTTCGCCTTTAGAACGGGGAAAGGAAAGCGACAAGAGGGAGAGTCCGAAGAACTGCCGTGGTGCTCCAAAAATCGTGTGACAGTGCCTGAAAGATTATGTTCATCAGTGGGATCGGACCGGAATAATGCGATGAGAATTTCGTTCAAAATTGGAAAAAAAGGCAAAAAAAAGCAACTCACGATGACAAGTATGCCGAGTCCTCTTCGCCTTTAGAACGGGGAAAGGAAAGCGACAAGAGGGAGAGTCCGAAGAACTGCCGTGGTGCTCCAAAAATCGTGTGACAGTGCCTGAAAGATTAAGTTCATCAGTGGGATCGGACCGGAATAATGCGATGAGAATTTCGTTCAAAATTGGAAAAAAAGGCAAAAAAAAGCAACTCACGATGACAAGTATGCCGAGTCCTCTTCGCCTTTAGAACGGGGAAAGGAAAGCGACAAGAGGGAGAGTCCGAAGAACTGCCGTGGTGCTCCAAAAATCGTGTGACAGTGCCTGAAAGATTAAGTTCATCAGTGGGATCGGACCGGAATAATGCGATGAGAATTTCGTTCAAAATTGGAAAAAAAGGCAAAAAAAAGCAACTCACGATGACAAGTATGCCGAGTCCTCTTCGCCTTTAGAACGGGGAAAGGAAAGCGACAAGAGGGAGAGTCCGAAGAACTGCCGTGGTGCTCCAAAAATCGTGTGACAGTGCCTGAAAGATTATGTTCATCAGTGGGATCGGACCGGAATAATGCGATGAGAATTTCGTTCAAAATTGGAAAAAAAGGCAAAAAAAAGCAACTCACGATGACAAGTATGCCGAGTCCTCTTCGCCTTTAGAACGGGGAAAGGAAAGCGACAAGAGGGAGAGTCCGAAGAACTGCCGTGGTGCTCCAAAAATCGTGTGACAGTGCCTGAAAGATTAAGTTCATCAGTGGGATCGGACCGGAATAATGCGATGAGAATTTCGTTCAAAATTGGAAAAAAAGGAAAAAAAAAGCAACTCACGATGACAAGTATGCCGAGTCCTCTTCGCCTTTAAAACGGGGAAAGGAAAGCGACAAGAGGGAGAGTCCGAAGAACTGCCGTGGTGCTCCAGAAATCGTGTGACAGTGCCTGAAAGATTATGTTCATCAGTGGGATCGGACCGGAATAATGCGATGAGAATTTCGTTCAAAATTGGAAAAAAAGGCAAAAAAAAGCAACTCACGATGACAAGTATGCCGAGTCCTCTTCGCCTTTAGAACGGGGAAAGGAAAGCGACAAGAGGGAGAGTCCGAAGAACTGCCGTGGTGCTCCAAAAATCGTGTGACAGTGCCTGAAAGATTATGTTCATCAGTGGGATCGGACCGGAATAATGCGATGGCAGTTTCGTTCAAAATTGGAAAAAAGGCAAAAAAAAGCAACTCACGATGACAAGTATGCCGAGTCCTCTTCGCCTTTAGAACGGGGAAAGGAAAGCGACAAGAGGGAGAGTCCGAAGAACTGCCGTGGTGCTCCAAAAATCGTGTGACAGTGCCTGAAAGATTATGTTCATCAGTGGGATCGGACCGGAATAATGCGATGAGAATTTCGTTCAAAATTGGAAAAAAAGGCAAAAAAAAGCAACTCACGATGACAAGTATGCCGAGTCCTCTTCGCCTTTAGAACGGGGAAAGGAAAGCGACAAGAGAGAGAGTCCGAAGAACTGCCGTGGTGCTCCAGAAATCGTCTCGCAGTGCCTGAAAAATTAAGTTCATCAGTGGGATCGGACCGGAATAATGCGATGGCAGTTTCGTTCAAAATTGGAAAAAAGGAAAAAAAAAGCAACTCACGATGACAAGTATGCCGAGTCCTCTTCGCCTTTAAAACGGGGAAAGGAAAGCGACAAGAGGGAGAGTCCGAAGAACTGCCGTGGTGCTCCAGAAATCGTCTCGCAGTGCCTGAAAAATTAAGTTCATCAGTGGGATCGGACCGGAATAATGCGATGAGAGTTTTGTTCAAAATTGGAAAAAAGGAAAAAAAAAGCAACTCACGATGACAAGTATGCCGAGTCCTCTTCGCCTTTAAAACGGGGAAAGGAAAGCGACAAGAGGGAGAGTCCGAAGAACTGCCGTGGTGCTCCAGAAATCGTGTTACAGTGCCTGAAAGATTATGTTCATCAGTGGGATCGGACCGGAATAATGCGATGAGAGTTTTGTTCAAAATTGGAAAAAAGGAAAAAAAAAGCAACTCACGATGACAAGTATGCCGAGTCCTCTTCGCCTTTAAAACGGGGAAAGGAAAGCGACAAGAGGGAGAGTCCGAAGAACTGCCGTGGTGCTCCAGAAATCGTGTTACAGTGCCTGAAAGATTATGTTCATCAGTGGGATCGGACCGGAATAATGCGATGAGAGTTTCGTTCAGAATTGGAAAAAAGGAAAAAAAAGCAACTCACGATGACAAGTATGCCGAGTCCTCTTCGCCTTTAGAACGGGGAAAGGAAAGCGACAAGAGCGAGAGTCCGAAGAACTGCCGTGGTGCTCCAAAAATCGTCTCGCAGTGCCTGAAAGATTATGTTCATCAGTGGGATCGGACTGGACGCCGTGTTGGTAAAACAACTTACGCAAACGTGTAGGGTATTTTCCGCCGCTGACTGGTATTATTTGGGTCCTACAGCGTGTAGTAATATATCGGGCAGGAAGGGCATGTCCTTGGGTTACTCTAACTTCGCCTGTTCGGCACTCTGAAAAAGGAAATCGAGATTAAGGAAAGTTGATATAAAGCGGTAGGAAACAAGAAAAAATGGTGCATAGAAAGCCACACGGTAGAAGTGAAACTTGGCGCCATACCTAAAAGTTCTTGAATCTAATTTATATTTATATTTATATAAGAATCAATTAAATTTGGATGGTTTTTTGTGTGAAATGAGAAATGTGACGTTCAGTTTGACAGTTCTGCTTCTGTTCCGTTCTATTTCCATACATGACAGCAGAAGAAACCGGTAGTACTTTGCCGAATGTAGTGGAAACCACAGAAACAGCTTCATTTTCAACCTTATGTTGCAAAGTTAAAGTAGGCCATGGGCATGTAGTATTCATAACACAGCATGTTCAATATTAAGTGCACTTACGCTGAACTCTTGTGGTGTTAAATCGAAATCTGCTGTATTCTCTATCCCACGATTCTACTGGAAGGCGCCAGTCAAGAGCATCGGATGCTGCAGCTGCTACATTTCTAGTTTGTAGAGAGGGTACCGGCACATAATCAGCTACCTTTAAAGGGATGGAAAAAATGTTATTCATAATAGATAAGATTTCTGTATATTAAGCGCAAGATTTTGAAAGAAAGCGCTTCACATGCTAGATCCTGAAAGATTTACTTTATTCTTTAACTGTGTAACCTAACAGTATGACATTTTATTTTGTGGACCGATAGTACATATAGTCATAATCTAAAACATAACATAGGTACGTTACAATACTTAATTACTGGAGATTATGAAATAAACAATTAAATTTGAAACAAGTTTTTCTTACCGAATCTTGTTCACTGGCTTCTTGTGTTAATGCTTCTCGAGTGTGATTCTCTTCAGTCGTTATCTTAACACCGATAAATGGCAATGCTTCTGTTTGGGATGGTGCAGTTGAAGACGTTAAAGGGTTCTCTGATGTTGGAACTGCTATTGCTATACTTTCACTGCTACTTACGCCACATTGCGCTGCGATATTTTCAATTTCTGTCTCTTGAAAAGATATCTGAAAAAAGAAATAAAACTAGTAGATTTGAACAGCATAAATTGTCAGTTTCAGATTAAGGTAACTTTGGAAGCGTAGAAATTAACAGATTACGTAGTTTTGATAGGTGCTTACTTTACATGCTAATGAGAATAAAAAATTTAATATCCATTCATGTGATTCCGCCTGAAACAAAAGAAAGCCCACATTTAAGTATAAGTACCTTTGTGAAGAATTTTCTTTTAGGTACTTATTATACTGCAGAAGGTCATTTTACGAGGGGCTATCCACTACCCAAAATCGTGTACCGGTGTGTTCAATAACTGACAATAATTTGTAGCAGGTACTTTTTCCGCTGTAATACATCAATATATTCAGAAATGGCGAGTTTGGATTGGTTTAAAATTCGATGAGTGGAATAGTCATTATTAAACAATGGCGCCTCCATCGATAAACGGCGACTCTCCGGCTTTCCGCTCAATTTTTCAAATTTTAAAATGTCGTGCAACAAATCACCACTATCCGTAAGGAATTTAGCCATCAACTGCATATATAACTTTGATTCAACAGCCCCGATAATATCTATATTCTTTGCTCTCATCAATCGATAATTTTAAATGGCGACACAGTTCATATTTCGCATAGAAATACGCAGTCACATGTTCCCGCGGAAGCTGCTTACGCAACCGTAGTCGCTCCCATCTTGCAGTAGTGCTTAGTTCAAGCACAAACGTTTTCCGAAATGCTAATTTGAAATCTACCCAAGATTCCATTACAAGAAGTTATACTTAATTGTTAATTTCTAATAATGGATGTGCGTTTTTTTGTAAAGTGGATATGAAACAACACATTTTGCAGTTCTATAATCCGCATTAATAACCGAGGAAACCAAAACTGGCCGTTTGTGCATTCGCTGCCGCGTGTTTTTCCGGGCATCTAATTTATCCATACGTGGAACATAACGGCGTATTCTACACGTAATCAGAAACATTATACTTACAATGTATGTTGAAAATAAATATCTTACAAATCGATAATTGAAGAAATCACTGCGAATGTACAATTTATTCTGTCTATGAAAATGGCGATTTTCTACTGAGAAAACTTGTTGATTTTGCATAGTTACGTTGAAGAAACCTAGCAACGCCGTCTGTCCAATGAAACGTTGTAATGGTGCAATATATTTCAAAGAGTATTTGATTTCGCGATGACGCCCGCCGCGCCGGTATTTTGGAAGAATAATAATTGCAAATTGATGTGCATCGGAAACGTCCGAAGAAGAAAATATGTGAATTTATTGTGCTTGTTGAAAGAGTCCGATATTGGAAAGCAATTATCGTTTTAGGATACGGGAGCATTTGTGGGCAGAGTTTCCTTAAATATTCAGTGCGAACATGTTACCATGTACCAAGCACAAAAGCAATGGTGGCAGCAAAAATCTGCCCCGTTTCCATCACAGTAATATTCCCTGGAGTAAAGAAGCTTGAAGAGGATACAGTAATATCCTTGAACGAAGATGTTCAAAGAGACGTAGCGCATATTAAACATTTCAATTCATGCAGAGTCCTACACAGCATTTCTCGGAAGAACTGTCCGATATTTAACAAAAATTAGTTGGAATAATAATTGTGGGAAGAGAAGAAATGTAAAGTTTGCGAATTGCGACACATATGTTGTATAATAGGTACCAACTTGTAATATAGTAAATGGAGGTATACAGAAAACTCACAATATTAAAAAATAAATAAATTTCAGAAAATCGTGGAACACTATTTGTTTGTATTGAATTAATAAGTTAGGTTACGTTCAAAGTTGATAAACAATCGTGAAATTGAGTGAGAAAAGTAGGTAACTGTATTATCGACACGGAGTTTGGTATTTGATTATTTGCTACCAAACAACCAAACTAATCATAACGACTAAACAAACATACAATTAATAATTTTTATTTTCAGAATTATTTAATAACATTTATTTAAATGCTTATGGACTCAGAACGTGAATGCAGGGGATCATACTATGTGTAGGAAAAATAGCATTTCCTACTGGAGATGAAAATACACGGTTTTCTTCGTGGGCAAATTCTCATTTCACGGAAAAAACAGTATTTTCATCTCTTGTAAAATATAACATTTTCAGAGGTTTTCAAGAAATACCTATGTACGGCACCAACAGGTAGTGCTAATATTGGGAATTGGGGATTCTTTCTTTTTTTGTAATGTTTTTGGATTTCTTTCATATTAGTAGATAGCGTGTAGCTAATGGAATTATTCTTATCTTAAAAACTAATATTTGCTGAGAACAATTCACTCACCTTACAATTTAATAAACCATCGGAATAATTTCGTAGGACTAGAGTTTGCACAATCTAATTGTTTGTTTATTCGGTTGCCATGGATGGAGTCCCAGCGAGCTACCTACCTTGGTAAAAAATTATTTTCATGTCCACAAGCGACTTTGATTAAAGCTCTCCTTGTTATAAGCCAAGTTAATGAGTTAATGAGCTCTAGATGTAAGTACATACCTGCAATAAAGTTGTCAATAAATAAATAATATGTCCAGTGGCGGCTCGTGACTTGTTAAAGAGGGAGGGCTCCGCTAAGAAACCTGACCAATTTAGGTAGAACCTTAACTCGGTCTGAAACAATGTGTTTTCTCCTCGCGGTTTTCTTTCACTTGCTCTTCACGAGAAAACAAGTGTGATATATGTAGATAAATGCAGCTGTGTATGAAGTGTTGCATACATTCATGTGTAATATATATTTGTATGTTCAGTGAATAAAGTTCAGTTCCACACCAACCGTCTTTTGATCAAGACAAATGATATGACATGGCGCTGCGAACGTGCGAACAATAACTCGATTCCGGTGTTTGGTGGTTGCAGAAAAATTCGAATAAATACAGAGAATTTAAATTAAATAAATACGTGCAATTTCAACAACAAATAAAATGGAAAAGAGTATTACTCCAATGGTAATGTCAGGTAATTTACCTGAAAACTGGAAACAATGGAAACAAAAATTCAAGAATTACATCATTGCCAGTGAAACTGATAAAAAATCCGAAGTGCAATGTGCACAATTACTACATTACCTGGGCGAAGACGCATTTTCTATCTACAATACCTTTAACATTCCGGAAAGTGAGAAAAATAAAATTCAAGTGTTATTCGACCATTTCGAAAATTACTTTGTTCCGAAGAAAAACCTAACTTACGAGAGGTATAAATTCGTGTGTTTAAGACAAAACAGTGAAAGAATTGAACAATTTCTGAAAACATTGAAAGTTGCTGCGAGACAGTGCGAATTTCGTGAGCTAACCGAAGATTTAGTTAAAACTATGTTAATTTGTGGACTAAAAGATGATTCTCTAAGAGAAAAATTACTACAATTTCAAGATAAAGATCTTCAAAAAGTGACAGAAGCTTGCATTATTTGGGAAAACACCAAGCGTCAAAATCAAGATATTACCAACGACAAAAGCAGAGTATACCAAGTAGCGAAAAAAGAAGCGTGACAGACAACGAATCCAGGTGGCCCAGATGTGCGACAGAAAAGACACGTGTGCGTGAAGCGGCAAGCCTCAAAGGGTAAATTGCAAGAACGCGACGGCGGTTCTGAAGCTCAGACAAGGTCAGATAAACTCATAAATAATTGTAGAAATTGTGGCTATACTCATAAAATAAATAACTGTTATGCTTTTGGTAAAATTTGCAGCTGTTGCAAAAGATTAAATCACTTTGGTAACATGTGTCGAAGTAAAAATAAGCAGGTGCATGAAATAAATTCTTATTCTAGCAGTGTTCCTGATAGAAGTTTACAAATAGATTCTGTGTATTCTACACGTCAAAAAATTAATGCAATAACAAATTTAAATACAAAAGCTTGGTTGGTTGATTTAATTATCAATAAAATTTCTTCACCTTTTAAAATTGATACAGGTGCAGAAGTCGATATAATAAATGTAAATAAAATAAAATTTCACAAATTAAATACAATTAAAATAAACGCATGCAATGAAAAATTATATGATTATAATAATAGCGAAATACAGCTGTTAGGTAAATGCATGTTAGATGTAATATACAAAAATGCCAATTACAATGTAACTTTTTATGTGGTCGATGGAAATCATCAATCTTTAATCAGTTACTCAACTGCCAAAGAAATGAGTTTGATACATAATGTTAAAAATTTAACTCAAACAAATTACAATAATTATTCTTGGATAATAAAAAAGTTCGAAAAAGTTTTCAATGGAATTGGAAAAATTGGGGAGCCTTATAAGATAGAATTGACTGAAGATGCCCAACCAGCTAGACATCCTATAAGAAAAATTCCGTTCGCTCTAGAAGAACAATTCAAAGATACCCTATCCAATTTAGAAAAAAGTGACATTATTGAAAGGGTTTATGAAAGTACAGAATGGCTGAATTCCTTTGTCATAGTGCGCAAACCCAAAGGAGGTTTACGTATCTGCCTAGATCCTAGAGATCTAAACAAGGTAATCAAACGAAGAAATTTCAGAATTCCGACGATGGACGATATAAGTGCGAAATTGAGAGGTGCAAAATTCTTTACCACTTTAGACGCGAGGAGTGGATTCTGGAATATTCCTCTAGACTACGAAAGTAGTAAACTATGTACATTTGGAACTCCCTATGGCAGATATAAATTCAAACGTCTTCCATTTGGTATAGTAACTGCAAGCGAAGTTTTCCAGGAAAAATTCAAACAAATTTTCGATTTAGAAGGGGTAGAGTTGTATATAGACGATATCTTAATACACGGTGCCACAAAGGAAGAACACGATCAAAGACTAATCAAAGTTTTTGAAAAGGCATTAAAAGAAAATGTTAAATTCAATTTGGAAAAATGTCAATTTGGTGTCCAAAAAATTAACTACTTGGGACATGTTTTCACAGATAAAGGTGTCATAATTGACGAAGATAAAATAAGAGCAATTGCTGAAATGCCAATTCCAAATACTAAACAAGAATTACAGAGATTTTTAGGCATAATAACGTATGTTGCAAAATTCGTCGATAATCTTTCTGAAAAAACAAGTCTACTGCGAGAATTACTAAAAGAAAGAAATGCATTTGTCTGGAACGAGAAATATACTCAAGCGTACAATGATCTTAAATACTTACTAATGAATACACCATGTTTAAAATATTACGATCCGGAAAAAGAAGTAACCATATCGATTGATGCATCAAAAGCAGGGCTGGGTGCTGTGCTAATGCAAGAAGGAAGTCCTTGTGCATATGCCTCTAAGGCAATGACAACTACGCAACAAAAATATGCACAAATTGAAAAAGAGTTACTTGCCATATGCTTTGGGGTAGAAAAATTCGACCAATACATTTGTGGGAAGAAGACGCTCATTGAAACGGATCACAAACCTTTGGTACCAATTTTTAAAAAGAAACTACATGACTGTCCAGCGAGATTACAGAGAATGCTTCTCAAATTACAAAAATATGATCTGGAAGTGAAGTTTAAACCTGGAAGAGAACTAATAATTGCGGATACTTTATCCAGAGCAAACTTAAAAGATGAATATCAAGATAACATGGACTTGGAATTACAAATTTGTAGTGTGATAAACAAAATAGACATTTCAGATGAGAGACTAAAGCAACTACAAGAAGAAACTGAAGATGATCCTGATTTTAACATAATAAAAAATTACATTGAAAATGGATGGCCTAATGATAAGAAACAAATACCTGATTCGATTAAATGCTTTCAAAAATTCAAAAATGAAATTACACAAGGTCAAAAATTACTTTTCAAGGGTAATAAAATTCTAATTCCTAACAAAATGAGATCTACAGTTTTGAATGCTATTCATCAAGGGCACTTTGGTATAAATAAATGCATCCAAAGAGCAAATTCAGCAGTTTATTGGCCAAACATGAATAGTCAAATTGAAAATTTAGTGAATAAATGCGAAGCTTGTCAAAAATACGGAAATTCAAATGCAAAAGAACCTTTAATACCGCATGAAATCAAGTACTTACCTTGGTATAAAGTAGGTATGGATATTTATGAATTACACAATAAATCATTTTTAATCGTTGTTGATTACTATTCTAAATTTGCTGAAATAATTGACTTACAAAATGATACAACTACAACAAATGTAATTCAAGCACTAAAGTCTATATTTGCTAGACACGGAATACCTGCAATTATAATATCTGATTGCGGAACACAATTAAATAGCTTACAAATTACTCAATTTGCAAATGAATGGAAATTCAAGATTGTTCATTCATCACCACATCACCAACAATGCAATGGGATGGCGGAAAGAACAATAGGTACGATAAAGAAAATCTTAAAGAAAACAATAGAAGAAAATGGTGACATTCAGGAAATTACGACGCTGGACGGGGAAAGTGGAAGCAGCGATAAAGAAAGACTTCGAGGCCGACGACACTCGCACCTTCCACGCTTCCACGGGGGGATTTCGAAAAGTGCGCGCAAATGCTGCGTTTCAAATTCAAGCACTTCCAAGACAAGCGGCGCAGCGAGGAACGACGCAACAGGGTGCGCTTGAATTTCGACAGGTACATCCGAAAGCAGAAAACTCGGCACGCCATCATCCGGAAGTACTTCGTGGACAATTCGGAAGAGAGGAAACTAATTCTGTACGGCGATGGGTGCGAGTTCATGAACACCGCCACTTTCCGGGGACACCGGAAGTTCTTCCACGACTCGCTGGTGCAGACGATCCGGCAACACTATTCCCCCCTGTTGACCGTGAAAGTGGTGGACGAGTCGTACACGACAAAAACTTGCTCCATTTGCCATCGCCTAGAGGGATAAGAACGGCGCGAAGAACATTTTCTGGAAACATTTTGCTCGGTCGTCTGTTGTCGACCGAGCATCGATTATTACCGTCTGTAAGAATCGTAACTCTTAAAGGGCTTAAATTAAAAAGTGCAAGTTTCGGCAACACAGTATTGAATAGAAGAAAGGATGCCAAGGATGCTGGTTCTCAACGTACGTCTCCCTAGAAGATTCCATGATCAGCGATAAATATAAACCCACAACCCCTTTCGATCTTCATGAAATAATTCAAAATTTATAAATTATTCTCGCGGCCCGAATGCTGGAACGGGCAATGGACCGTCAATGGAGAATGACGAATAGGTTTTTCCAGCAAGAGAAGTATTGCAGCGGGCGAAGAAATTACGTTTGTTTATCAACTGCAACATTACAGGTAAAGTTTTTTTTCTATGAAGTGACTTTTGTGCATGTTTAATAAATTGTTTTCTACAGCAAAGAGGCGCAGAATGAGAACAAGAGGAAGAACAAGTAGAGGCAGAAACGAAATAGCCCCTCTGGAAGGTGTAGAAGAACCAGAAATGCAAGCACCTCAAGAAAAGCCTGTGGAAAGGAAGAAAGAAAAGAAGAAAAAAGTGGCCAAGAGAAAGCCAAGAGAAGATATATTTGATGATCTAAGTGTATGTTAGGGATGCAACGTTTAAACGTTTAACCGCCCGTGTGGACACTGCCCGTTTAAGGGAACGTTTAAACGCAAGGCAGATAAAATTTAAATATCATTAAATTTCAGATAAACAAAGCCGCGGCTAGCGCTAGGCGCGCACCGCGTAAGAGCAAAAGCGACGCGTCGCGACGCGGCCGCTTAGATATTGCAAAACCGGCATGTACTTTTCAAATTTATTGTTTGCATCCCTTTGACGACTTTCGCCGCCGTTGTGGCGGCCATCATTCAACGGAATATGTATTATTTTATGATTTATAACCCAACTTACAAACGACGTTTGATATTTTTCTAATTATTAAAGTTTTAAAACAATATTGCAATATTGGTAAGCTACGCGTAGGGTGCGCGTTTAAACGCCGTTTAAACGTTTAATATACGCGTTTAAACGTTTACGAAAAATCGCTAAACGTTGCATCCCTAGTGTATGTCACTATCAAAATTTCCGTACGTCTGTTTTGATTAAAAATTTCATTGTAAAAAACGCACCTCACAGTTAAATAACCATCGCAAGAATTAAATACGACAATAAATTAGTACAATCTAATGTTTGTTTATTTTGTCCCTACAAAAAAAAATTTATATTGTCTAGAAACACCCCGTATATGTATATGGCTAAATTCATACACAAAACTTATGCAAAAATATTTATTTTAACTTTACAATTCATTTAATTACAAAATACACATGAACGAAATTAATCAGTCGCAAGACGACTCAAAACATCAAAGAAATAAGAAATTGGAGAATTGATTTGAAAGAATGTCCACCCTGTTTAAGTATTTGCCGTACTATCAGGCATTAGGGTGGCTCTTCAAAGTACATATGCACTTTGCCACTAAAGATGTCCGTCACGTGATCATGTGACAGGCATCTTGATGGGAAATATGATTACTGTTCATAATCTGCGTACTTAGTGACGGATAGTAATTTTAACAAATACGCCCGTTTCGCCGCTCTAATTTGGGCCCGAATAAATTTGGCTTGGTCTGGAATATCGTCTTCTTCGGGGCATATACCATTCCGGATATTACGCCTTATCCTCGGTTTGGCTACGGTTGGTGGCTCCAGCTCACACATTTGTAGCCAGTTTTCGTCTTCTTCCCACGTACCCGCCATTTTCTAAACAACGAATCGACCGAAAATATTCAGAATTCAATTACATATTTTCTATGGGGATTTCTTAAAATTGCATACATGAAAATGCATCATTGTGAAACACAATTACTGTACCACCTAAAATTATTTCGAGGAAACGGAACTGAAGAAATAAAAACGCTTTTGAACTTAGCGTTTGAAATGTGGTGCTACAGACGCGTGATGAAGATACCGTGGATAGATAGGGTTAGCAATTGGAAGTTATTAGAAAGAGTTGGGGAAAAGCGAAAGGTAGGTATGAAAGACAATAAAGAGCTGGAGAGATAGGATGGTAGGATGGTAGGACACCTTTTAAGACACGAAGGACATACTGGAATCAGAGATAGGAATACAAGGAGGTAGGGGAAAGCCCAGATTAGACTACAATTGCTCTCAAATACATGCGCGGAAAAACTACTATTATGTATGTATGTGTACGAAGAGTATAATATTACCTTTGGAAATGAGAAATCTGGTGATGGTGTAAAATAGCAATTACGCAGGAACCCTAGAGTAGGAACTGTGCAGAAACAAAAAATATTAAATTATAGGCGTCCAGTTGCAAAGCCGCCTTACCAAATTTTTGAACAATTGCATAAGGCATCTGCCTCCTAGAGGGGTACGCGGTATTGCTTGCTTGAAAGTGTTTACTTTACATCCTTAGGTCTATACAGTAAAATTTTAATGCAAACGTGCAAAATTAGTTACGGCCGTCCAAAGTTAATCAGCGTCAAATTCTGTGAGATTGGCAAATCCTTAAATTGTTTTCGGCGAAAAGAAATTCCCTGATCGGAACCGCATTTCGCGTATCGAATACGAGCATTTGTATTGTAGACGGCGCTGCCATCGGGGTTAGGTATAAAATATAACCTCACTTTTTTACCAATGTTTTTGTTATGGTTGTATTGACGTCTCTGGTTTGTAAAATAAAATCTAACAACGCCATACAATTGCTGTCTTTTCGGATGCAGATTTGTGTCTGACAAAACAAAAACCTAATGTTCCACAAATTTCCCGGTGATAAAATACTACGAAAACGGTGAGTTATTGCAATAATTAAATCCGGGAAGCAGGAAGCTGCCCACTAAATATACGAAGATTTGTTCAAAGCATTTTACTGATGAATGTTACACTGTAATCAGAATGGGTAAGAGTAGGTTTCTTATTCTTGCTTTCTTATGCAATGTTAGAGAAAATTGTAATAATGAAAATTTTAGAAGTGATATTTACAGATATCTCTTGAGTTCCTACATTCTTTTCTATTTTATGTTTAAGGCCAATGGAGAATTTCAAAAAAGTGCAATTCCAACTGTGTATTTGCCTGTACCCATGAGTCATCGTACCTGTAATAAAAGAGGTGAAAGGCGCAAACGTATATCTTATACTTAAATTCGACGTCGCTAATTTGTTCGTTTTGCGTATTTGGCAATTTGATTACATTTTTGCTCTTTATATATTTTTTCATTTGAATCAGTTTCCTATACATTTGTTCGGCCTTTATATATTCGTGTATATTGAAAAGAGAGTCTGCGTAGTACAAGTATAACTGCAATTCCATGTAAGGAGTTAATATTTCTGGTTTCTGACTACACACTGTAACTGCTAGTTCGCACTACAAGAAAAAACAAATAAAATCACGAAAAATTCATCCGATTGAATGCACGTACCACTCGTACTACATTTGAATACAATTCGTGCTTGTACATTTCATTTAATTGTTTTAGAATATTATTCATTTTGCCTATTTTGTTTACAATTTTAAAGAATCAATTCTAGGTTAGAAGATTGACATTGACATTTGACGTAAAATTTGACGTATCGCTGCGCTATCTAGCGAGAGAATTTCTCACTCTCATTAATATTAGCGGTAATTTCAAACGTTGCAGGATATTTTGCATAATTTTATCATTCAAGAAAAGAAATTTAATTTTTAAATAGTCCGCATAATGAGAAGTAATACCTTGCTGTAAGTAAGATATATTTGTATACAGTGTTACTTTGTAATACTAAGTACAATATTGACTATTAGAACTAGAACTGGACCGCAAACATAGTGTCCACCTTTAAAAAAAATTAGTTGATTCAGGCGAATGCCTTAATTAATATTGCTTTTAAAAGAGGATCACAAAAAGTTAACAAGAACTTTTTGGAAGACAATATGGAAAGTTCAAGATCGAATAAACATGGACACAACCAGGAATCTTTTTTACATTACAACTAAAAAAAAATAATTGCATTATTTACAAGATATTTAAATAAGTCCAGCATTTCTTCAGTGTGCAGCAGATTGTCATAGTAACGTCAACCTATGCAGAAAAGAGATACCTAATTGTTTATTATTCAACTTCCATCGCCTCAATACCAAGTAGCAAACCCAGCTCTTCAACATTAATGTATCACATAGAAGTAACGAAACCAAATAATCACATTTCACTTTGTGAATTTTTTAGTGTGATTATTTAGCAGGAAGTAAGGTCTTTCATTACTACCACATAATATGAACTAGTAATTATCGCGAAAGTAGACTATAGTGTTCGCCACTTAATATTGCTACTGAGCTTTTATTTCAGCAAAAATAGTACAAAAATACAACCTGCAATTATCCGATGGACCTTTTCAATGCCTACGTGACCTCTTACCCCTGCCACTACTAGAGGACCGTGATCGGTAGCGGTATGACCTACGATTGCTCGAATTAGATCTTGACCTTGATCTCCTCTTGCTTCTGCCGTAAGAACTTCTTGACCTGGATCTTCGGTTCCTTGAAACTGACCTCCTGCTCCTGGAACTCGACCTAGATTTTCTTAACTTCACAGATTTATTATACGATCTTGTGGAACCTGAACGGTTAGAAGATCGAGAACGTTTTGATCTTGAATATGATCTCGAACGTGATCGCTTAGAATGCCTACTATTAGAACTATCTCTACGAGACTTAGATATTGTACTTCTCCTCCTAGAACTGGACCTCGATTTCCTTGAACGGGAATTGCGAGAATCTGATGATTTGCTCTTGCCGTCTTTAATCTTCTTGTTACTGTCGCGACTGTCCCTTTTACGATAATCACTTTGACTACTCTCTGAGCTTATAGAACGTCTTGAATAGGATTTCTTGTGGTCCTTAGAATTCTTGTATTGGTCTGAATCACTGTCATCAGATGACGATGACGATTTCTGAGACTTGCGCCTGGAAGTTTGTGAGACACTCTTTGGGGGTGGTGTTTTCTCATTTGGACTGCTAAATCTTCTTTTATTAGCTGTAATTGTTTTTTATGAGCTTTATATTCAACATCATAGTTCATTTCATATCAAATTGAAATATAATTTTTTATACTCAATATCTTTTTCAATTGAAATTTTTAATGATGAACCGTAGAAATTCGATACAAAATTTAAATGTGTACAATGCATTTGACATGAAACGTTTGAATTGTTTTCACCTTGCTGCAGATAAATCAACAAGTCTGCCAACATCAAACATTCAATAACAATACTGACCTTGAAGCTTCGCGTCTACCTGTGATTCACTGTCAATATGCTCCGGCGAGGAAGCCCTGCTGCTGCCGACGCGTGCGTTATGCTCTGCTTCTGCTAATCTATCTTCTATTTCCTTCTCAGTCTTTGAAAACTCTGCCTTCCTCCTTTTTATAGCATCCTTTACAATGACAAACTTAAAACTAAATACGATGTACAGGCAATATTAAACGTACTTTTAATTCTGAGTCTGAGTCTCGATAATCTCTTCGGTTCTCCCCTTCACTGTCCTCACTGCTGCTACCGGAGTCCCCTCCATACATGCCCAGTCCTGATTTTTACATAAAAATTTAAAACTTATAAAATTTGAACGTAAACTTATTAGTGTAACTCCTACAGCTTAAAAAAAGCAATATTAATGTTTAACTGTATGGTTTAGGCTGCTTGTGGTTATATGAAACTGTTCTGTAGCTCTTCTTCGTCCCAAAATAGGTACTCACTTCTTATACATAAATTATAACTTAATGCAACATAATACGAAGCACTGGTTTTTTATAATCTTTCTATTAATATTCCATAAGCTCTATGACTGACTTCCAAAAGAAATTTTCACGGACAGCACCAACATATTAAAGATTAAATGTACATACAGAAACTTTCAAATTGATTTTATGATTTCGTTTCTCAATAAACTAGAATCTTGAGTAGAAAGTTTCTAGGCAAAATTTTGGGTCTTGTTTAATCAAAGGATAATCCAAGAACTCCTTTTAACAGGCATAAATTCAAGTAGTGGAAATATACTACAAGAATCGGCTGAATAATTCGCGCAATTCTGTGGCATAAGTGGAAGGCTTTACCCATTATTGTCAGAAAAAAGGTAACATTCAGTTTTCTACCACTTGGGGGACTCGCAGACCCTGAACTCCATTGGTGCAACACACCGGTTGGTGCAATTATACAGGGTGTTGAAAAAGATGGTACCAAATTCTAGACATAGGTAGTAATCATTAAAGCGAACATGAAAGTCTTAATAAACATTGGTGTAAAAATCATTCATTTCAGAGTTACATGACATTTTGTTCATTAAAAATAGCAATAATTAATTTGATCTAGTAGGTATTTGTCAAGCCATTCAGTAAAACAGTTGGGTTTGTCTAATTTGTCTACGTAATGATACAGTGTTAATATTGTTTTTTGATAAATGACCGTTTTTTTATACACATGCTGAATTAACAGACATTAATTTCATTTACACCAGAGTAAATGGCAGTGCGGCAGAAGCAGCCCATCTCTATCTTGAAGCTTATCCTAATCGCAGACAGTCAAGCAGGAGAATGTTTAGCAAAATTAATCAGCGTTTACGAGGCACAGCGAAATTTGAGCGAAATCTTCTTGACTGCGGTAGATCCCGATCTGTTTCTACTCCTGAATTAGAAGAAACTTTTATAAATTGAAGAAAATCCTAGGACATCTTGTCGACGAATCGCTTTGCAGGAAGGAATAAACATCATAAACTTTTGCATTCTTACCATGCCCAAAGAGTTCATGCGCTTATGACGAGCTGATTTTCATGCAAGGAAAACTTTTTGCGAATGGCTCCTTAATCGGTGCATTCTGGATCCACAGTTTTTATGTAACATTTTATTTGCCGATGAGGATTCCTTTACCAGAGATGGAACAAACAATTTGCACAACATTCATGTTTGGTCAGATGAAAATCACATTACTTTGACATCGCGACACCAACATCAAACGATCCTGTGGATGCTTGGGCGCGAATTTTTGGAAATCACTTGATTGAGCCTTACATTTTGCCTAATAGGCTGAAGGGGCCAGTGTAGCTTCATTTTCTTACTTAAATGAACTTCTAGAAGATGTTCCTCTACTACGTAAACAACAAATAAGGTGGTTTATGCACAATGGTGCTCTTGCCCATTTTATGATAATTGTTAGTCAATATTCACTTTCAAGAAAAATGGATTGGACATTGCGGTCCAGTTGACCTCCACGTTCACTGGATTTAAACCCCTCAGAAAATTTGAAAATCATGGTGTACGCCACATTAGTTGACAACGTAAATGAATTGGCACAGAAAATTGAACATTGTTGTCAGCAAATACGAGTTCAACCTGGAATCTTTAAACGTGTTCGATCTTCTCTGAAAAAGCGTGCCAGATTATGCATTGAATCAAACAGGAGACACATCAAACATCTGTTGTAAATTACTTACTAGATCAAATTAATTATTGCTATTTCTAACGAACAAAATGCCATGTAACACCGAAATAAATGGTTTCTACACCAATGTTTATCAAGTTTTTTCTGTTTGTTTTGATGAGTACTACCTACGCCTAGAATTTGGTACCACCTTTTTCAATACCCTGTATGCAGGGTGTCCACACGTTCTGCCCTTATTCAATAGGGCCTCTGTTTGCAGAGTTATGAAAATATGTTTCATTCAAAAGTTGCTTTGATTTAACTTCTCTATTTCCCAAAATTATTTAAAAGTATACAGGCCGTTCCATTTCTTCTGCAAGGCACCCAACTTTGCAAAATAATTGATTTTTTTGCACATTTGGTAGGTATGAGAATAGGTCGCAAAGTATTTTTCACCCTCCTACCCCCACCCCCCATTTTTTAATCCCGATTTCATTCATCTTTTATTTTATGGTTTCTAATACTTTGTAGGAGGTTCTTACGGAACGAAAAATTAAGAAAATTGCGCAGAAAATTGAAAAATTTGAGAAAACGTAACAACTATTTTAACTTCGCGCGTTTGACAGTCTGTACGTGTGTATTTCACCGAATTCCTCCTAAACGGCTGACCGATTTTGATGAAATTTTTTGTGTGTGTTGGAGTGGGTCCCTGGATGGTTTACATTCACAATTGGACCCGGTAGGTGGCTCTGCAATCGGGTTCTATACTTGGGCCGCCCAACAGACGGAGTGATCACACTGCAAGAACGTGCTCTAGCGGCGCCAATATCGATTTATGACGACCGAATTGGAGTGATGCGACTTCATTGGGTCTAAAGAAAGCGCATCACTGCGGTTCTGTCGTCCTAAATTGATAGTGGTCCCGTCTAGAGCTCATGATTGTAGGGTGATCACTCTGTCTGTTGGGCGGCCCAAGTATAGGAATTTTTTGAACGGCTGAACCGATTTTGATGAAATTTTTTGTGTGTTGGAGTGGGTCCCTGGATGGTTTATATTCAGTTGGACCCGGTAGGTGGCGCTGCAATCAGGTTCTAGGAATTTTTTTTACGAAATTGTTTTTAATGTATGAATTTTTTTGTGTATGTTGGAGTGGGTCCCTGGATGGTTTACATTCACAGTTGGACCCGGTAGGTGGTGCTGCGATCTGGTTCTAGGATTTTTTTACGAAAATTTTTTTAATGTCGGGCAGGACAACATCTGCCGGGCCCGCTAGTGATTTATAAAATTTGAAAAATGACGATATTTAACGTCAACTAACGCCGAAATTATGGAACTTGGTTAACAAGGTGTCCCTTAAATTCAACAAGGAATTCAAAAATGTAATCAGATGCTCCATTTAAAAATGCAAAGTTGGGTGCCTTGCAGAAGAAATGGAACGGCCTGTATACTTTAAAATATTTTGGAAAGTAGAGAAGTTAAATCCAAGCAACTTTTGTATGAAACATATTTTCGTAACTCCGCAAACAGAGGCCCTATTGAATAAGGGCAGAACGTGTGGACACCCCGTATACTAGGTTAGGCCAACCAACCAACCATGTCCTCCTCTAGTGATCCAATGGTCTTTGGTTCAATTTTCGCATCGCATGAGTTGTTTTTATTGCTTACTACTTCCCGGCTAGCTATGTCAGATATGATATTTAAATTTTTTCACCAGTGAACCACTCATCGCTTCGTTCCTGAATAGACAGACATTTTGAATTTGATACAGTTTGTAAAAGAAGTGTTGGTGGAGCAACAGTCTCACTTTTCGATGGCTTATTTTTGACAACTCACATTCATAGTATACCCGAACTAACCATGACGTCCTTGAGCTACACTAATATTTTTATGTGCGAAATGTTGATGTTTCCACCAGTACTGGTAAAACTACTGTTTGACAGATGATCTATTAATTGTCTTCATGCTTTATTATTCTCACCTACTGCTTTCCCAGTACTCTAAATTTTGACTTTATATTGAAACAACAACAATCTACCACTTTCTATCACTTTTTTGTGGCGTGATATACCAGGATGTAATTCTCTAATCTGGCAGCACTGGTTTCCACAAACAATCCTCCATGAAACTCCGAAGTTTAATTTGATTCTGTCAAGCAACAAGTATATGGTTGCTTGCTCAAGCGTTACCTCTCTTGACAAAAAAGTTGGAACGTCCTTTATGGAAATATAAAGCAAGTGCTTTATATTTTAGATAGGAAACTAGACAGGGCAAAATTAGCTACAAGATGAGTGCTACGTTTGCTAATGCATGAACGAAAGGGAAGTTTGCCTGCAGTATTTAAAAAAATCAGCAAATTGTTTGCACCATTTTGAGACAACTCAAAAGTCAAAACAGCAGTCTAAATTGTGAACGACACGTACCTAGAGAATTTTATCCAAAGAAAGCGAAGTTGATTTTACCAGATAGAAAAATTTGTCTTCGAATACAAAATGTTTATTGCTAGTAGATTACCTTTACAAAGGTAAAACCACAAAGGTACCTTTTCATCACGTAATTACACCTTCCCATTTGAGCAGTCACCAAAACATTAGCAAAAATAAGGTTCTATTTGATCCCACGTCCTCCTTACCTGCCGGATTTAGCACCATCAGATTACGATCTGTTTTCAAAATTGAAATTGTTTCTTGGAGGTAAATAATTTAGCTCAAATTGTGACCTAATTTTGGCCATTAGCGCCTATTTTGATTGCCTGTCAGAAAACCGGAAAGTGAGGATTATGCAAAGAATAAGTTTATAAATTTTTGAATTCTTCGAATGTTTCTATCCAATCACGCGAATTATTCAACCTACAATCAAAGAAGCTGCCAAAACATCCAACTACATCTTTTAGAAGCCTTACTAACATTTCTGTAACTTTCGCAAATCAAACAGAGTCACAGAAATGTCAGTGCTTAGTAAACAGGCTTGGGAGGTAATAAAATAAATTGGTAACTTACCAAGTTTGGCACTAATGTTGTTACCGCTGGATGCGGGAACACGGTGATCTGAAGCTGAGGTTTACATAAATAAATTCATTAGGTCCATCTACCCTGCTAACAATCTCACACATCACAAAAGAAAAAGTGTCAATGGCACTAACAAGGACTATGATGCAATTACATATTGCAATATATCACCCTAAAACAGCCCTGAAGCCGTCACAATACCTTTAGATTTTTTTAGATGTCGCTGTAGCTCCTCCTTGCAAATTTGGTAAATTTCACGGTTTGTTACCTTGAGTAGTATTTCAGTCATGGTACGGCGCACCTTGAGCATCTAGAAATGATTGTAAAAATTCATTGAAAAACAGTATTTATAAGCGAATTACCAATTCCTCTTGGGTCAAGGGGACAGGTTCTGGCGTCAAAGTCTTCCCCCTAATTTCGCTATCCTCTGATTCCTCCCCTTCACTTTCCTTTTAGTTAAAGGTGAAAATAAATAAATATAGAACTATGTATTTAATAATAGGTTGTGGGTAGTCGACCAGTAAAGGCAGGCTATAGAGAGCCGGGAAAATGCAGATGATGTCATCAGTGTAGGGGTTGGACGCCAGTGAAACTGTGGCACAGTGACCGAAAGGTTTTGGGTTCAATGCTCGTGGGAGATCCATCATTTTGGCTCTTTTGTTTTTTGCTGCCAGGTTCCCGTCACGTAAGGGATCCCCATAACACCAAAACGGTTCCACTTATTTGAATAAATAACAAAAATAAAGTCATCATCAGTTGTCACATCTTTGCCACAGTTGTCTTGGTCGTCTGTTGTCAGCCATTACCGGTCGACTAGCCATGGCGATTTAAATAAGAAGGTCATCTCAAAAAACTAATTTTATCAGCTGTAAGTTTGTATTCAATCAATTTACAATAAATAAAACTTTCTGTACTGATTTATTTTAAAATAATTAAACCAAGCATAATAAAATGTCCACGATGCAACTGGGTAAAGACTATTTTGACGGAGGCTTCCATAAAGCACGAATTTATTGTGAAGTATGTAAGAAAAGTTTTTGAAGATGACATATCGATGGGAACAAATAATTAAATTTCGTCTACTCTAACAGAGAGTTAACCTTTGTTTACAATTTCATAAAACCAGAAAAAAAAAAATTTGACCTCACATATTCGATATCATACATACATCCGATTTTATCATACACAACTTTAATTCATAATTTCTTCTTCTCTAATAAAGCACAAATTATTTTAATTGTATACCTACATGAAACATGAAACATTTTATCTTTTCAGTCATCCCAATGCCTAATTACCTACACCCAGTTTAACAATATTGACCGTTTGCTTAGCCTGTTTCTGAATACGAGTGTGAGTATTTTAGTATCACTTACAAATTTGCTTTTCTGCCTTTCTTTTACTGTAGACTTAATAATTTCCAAAGCATCTTTTTCTGTAAACTTGAGTTTGCCAGGACGCTCTTCTTTCTCCTGTTGATTTTCTCGCTCCCTTTCTATTTGTTTCAATTTATCCCTTTCCATCTTCTCCAATCCTACAACACATATAACAAATTTTTCCACCTGTTGACAATCAAGTTTCAAAAATACCTTCTCGAATCCACGCTGGTAGTTGTTTACGTTTTGCAGCATCTAATGCTACTGGTTCGTGTACTACAGGTGCCTGAACAGGTACATTTACTTTGCTATATCTTTTATTGTGCGGTTTTATTTTTGAACTGCCACTTGCTGTCCAGTATCCGCTTGAATACTCACTCGAAGGCGTAGAATTATACCTTAGAGAAAAGCATTTCAGTATGTGAGGAAATGCGAGTATCTCTAACGAGACTAATTAGCTAATTAAATAATTTAACTGTCTGATAGTGTTACAAATAAGATAAAGGTTGAATGGAGAATACAAATGGTAAAAAAACTGCAACATAAGGTAAAAACAGTCTACATGAGCATATTCCACTTGCAGAAATATACAATCGTGCAAAAAATTCGATCCATTATTTTTTTCATCATTTCTTTCTGACATCAATTATTATTGGTCTCTGCAATATTGTGGGATAGGCTTCCGACTTCGGTTGAGGCAACAAATCGACTAGAAGTGGGGAATGCGTATGTAAGCAGGTGGACAGTTCGACGATGGCTAGTGATGCCAAGAAGACCTGCACTATGCAGAGAAGCATTTGAAATGTGGTGCTACCCACATAATGAAGATACTGCGGATAGATAAGGTTAGCAATACGGAGGGTATTAGAAAGAGTTGGGGAAAAATGACACGTATGGAAGACAATAAAAAAAAATCTCGAATTAGACTAGTTGTACCGGTGGGACTTAACAAATATAAATGCAACATTACTTAGATTTTGAGTTAAATGTTTACCCTGCGTTAAAATTTGGACCATCAGCAACAGTTTCATGGGATGTTCCAAACTGATTGTAGGTTGGTGGAGTTGGAAGCAAAGGTGCTTTAACTGTTCCAGGTGGAGGCACACCCGGTGGTCCATTCCAAGAATTTCCCCAACCCCATGGCTGCTGCTGATTCCAATTCCATGGTTCACCAGATGAAACTGCACTATTTCCATTGTCGTGACCTGTGGTTTCTTCCTTTTCATTTTCCACGTCCATCGGGGCTTCACCTTCTTCTCTCACTTCTTTCGGACGCTGCTTTAATTTTTGTTGTGCGCCAGAAGCAACTGTTTGTTCCGGTACTGGAGGACCAGCTTCTTTCATGATAATCCATTGCTGTGCTAAAGCTGCCCAATCAACTTGATCATTGGAAACATTTTGATAGGCAGAAGGATTGAGAGCCCACTGTGTATAGTTTTGGGATTCTGCAGAATCACTTCCAGAATACATTATGATAAAATTTACATTCCACTATTCTTTACGAAAGATAATTTTCGGGTATTGTACCACAAAAACAACGTGCAAAACTTGTTAAAAATGTTTTTTCTGTCAACTACCATTGAATAGTTGTGATTCGGAAAAAATATTCCCAATATGAAATTAGAAGTGTCACTTGTTACAGAAAGGCAAAATTAGAAAAATATAAGTAACTAATGAATGATAAATTACTGAATCAATGTCGCCAACGATAAGGAAATCCTCCCAACTCGTAGAGATTAGAGAAGTACTAAAAAATTCTGTAGTGGAAGGGAGGATGCACCATAAACATAGCGAAAACGTCGGGACCTCGGGACATTTTTGCCAACCCCTCTTGACTTAAACAAAAAAAGCCAAAAAGCGTTCAACTGGTTCTTGTTCTTGAATGAGCGCTTGCGGGTTGAGCACTGAGCAGTTCTAAGGTTAACAACACTGGCTGTCAGCTATTATTCTTGTCACAAGTCAGACAATCTTGATTTATAAATACAATATTTAATTATATTGGAAATTTGAAAACATGGAAGTATTTAACAAATTATATTCTCAAGTAAGTAGTTCTGTGAGCAGTACAGTCTCTCAATTATCTGGTGTTTTGCCTGGTAATCCTGTCACAAGAGAATTTGATGCTGTATCACATATTGGTTCCGGGGGCCCGGGTAAGTTTCGTAGTTACATCCGCCACTCTCTTTTATCAACATGTATTATTTCAGGACTCTTGTGGAAAATCTACAAAGGTAACAAAAGGTCAACAAAACAACCTGCTTCAATATTTGTATTCGAGAAACGACAATTGGATAAATATAACAAATCAGATCGGGAATTCATTTTAGAAACTTTGAGACGTGGAGTAACTCAGTTAACAAAAATAAGGCACCCTCAAATATTGACAGTACAGCATCCCTTAGAGGAAAGCAGAGAAAGTCTGGCATTTGCAACAGAACTTGTTTTTGCAAGTTTAGCAAATATTTTAGGCCAAACGACAAATATGCCTCAACCTGCTAATATGTCTGACTATAAATTCTATGATATTGAAATTAAATATGGGTTACTGCAGATAAGTGAAGGTCTAGCCTTTCTCCATCATGATGTTAAACTGTTGCATAGGAATATATGTCCAGAAAGCATAATTGTTAACCAACAAGGAGCGTGGAAGATATTTGGATTTGATTTTTGCGTACATAATACCAGCCCCCCAAACAGTGAACCTTTCTATCCATTTGAAGATTACAGCCCAACATTACCAACTGTTTCTCAATCGAATTTGGATTATTTAGCTCCAGAATGCATTACAACACAGAAATATTCATCAGCCAGTGATATGTTTTCGCTTGGTATGTTAGTATATGCTTTACATGGACCAGGAGGAAGGATGATAATGCCTGTAAAGGATCTACAGCAGTTCAAGAGTAGATGCACTCAATTAAAACAGCTGAATATAAATAAATTGCAATGTGTCCCAGAAGCATTAAGAGAATATGTTAAAATTATGCTTAACGTTACACCGGAATTGCGACCAGATGCGCATCAGTTTGTGAAGGTTTGTGTTTACATTCAGTTTTATCTTTAAGCAGTATTGGTTTTTCAGATACCATTTTTTGATGACGTTGGCGTGAAGACGCTTAATTATCTTGACTCTCTTTTACAATGGGACAATATACAGAAATCTCAATTTTATCGTGGTTTACCAGAAGCTTTATCCAAGTTACCGCAAAGAGTGAAAGTTCAAAGAGTATTACCGTGTCTTATCAGGGAATTTGCGCAGCCTACAATGATTCCTTTTGTGCTTCCTAGTATCATGGACATCGCACAGGAATGTAATCAGAAAGAATATATCTTGTATGTTTTGCCTCATTTAAAACCTATTATGAAGGTGACAGAACCTGTTCAGGTAGGATGATTTACATTTTTATTTTCAAGCCATGTCTTCAACATTTCGTAATTTTTTCAGGTATTGCTGATCTTTCTGCAACGAATGGAATTGTTACTGAAGTTAACACCTGCAGAAGATGTTCAGCAACACGTTTTACCTATGCTGTATAGAGGCCTTGATTCTGATACACCGCAAATTCATGAATTGTGTTTGTCAGTACTGCCCACATTTGCTGGATTATTGGATCATGCTAATGTTAAAAATAGTTTGCTACCAAGAATTAAAAAATTGTGCTTGTCTACTTCAGGCCTTTCTGTTCGTGTGAATTGTTTGTTGTGCATGGGCAGATTACTTGAACATTTGGATAAGTGGTTGGTACTGGACGAAGTTTTACCATTTTTGCCACAAATTCCATCTCGAGAACCAGCAGTATTGATGGGTATCCTCGGTATTTATAAGCTGGCCCTGAATCACAAAAAATTAGGTATAAGTAAAGAAGTGATTGCAACTCGAATTTTACCATTTCTGATGCCGTTATGTATAGAAAACGGGTTATCTTTAGCTCAATTTAATGCTCTTGTAGCTTTATGTAAACAGATGTTTCAAATAGTTGAAACAGAACATAGAACTAAGTTGGAGCAACTCAATTCCGTGAAAGAAGAACAGAAAGTTTTAGAATCAAGTTTGCCAACCGTAACTGCAACGCCTAAAACTTTGGACAGCACTTTTTCGGGTTTAGGATTAGATAATTTTGTGACTGCCATGACTTTAGAAGAAAAACATAGGATTTCGCAGCAGCAAGATGTAGTCAATATATTCCAGAAACAACCAGATCTGACCCCAATTCCATCGAAACAGAGCAACAATCAGTCCAAAGATTTGACATCATCTTTAATGAATTCCAATGTGAATTGGTTATCTCCTAGCACCAGTAGTCTAAATCAATCTCACAGTGTGGCTACACCAAACTTCAATGTTAATAATCAACTTCAAAATTCAGTTTCCAACATTCCAGCACCACCCATTAACTTTCAAAGTAACTTTAAATCTCCGGTTTCAAATCAGAATAAATGGCTACCCAATACAAATAATAACTCGACACCAAATATGTGGTCCTCAAACCAACTTCATGGTTTGCAAGTTAATACAAAGCTCAATGATTGGAGTGCTTTTGATAGCCTGTTACCTTCTACAACAGCTACAAAATTGCCCATGAATCAAATGGTTCCACAAAGACAACCTCTTATGCAAAGCAACATTGGGAATAATTCAAACTCACTTTCTAATGATGACATTATGGATTTACTAAGTTAATTGCTAAGTATTTATATATTTTAACATTTAAAGATATGTATTAAATTAAAGTGATGTAATTTTGTATTTTATATTATTTAAAGAATGTATAATTTATGTCATGTTAAAATATTTTTGAGCCAATATTAAAATATACACATTTACATTTTCTTTTATATTTGTGACTACATACTTATATTCCATTAAGAATTGTACAGTACTCTTGGTATACTCCCATGTAAAGTAAAATATTAAAAACCAGGAACAGGAGTGGCAAAGAAAAACTTACATTTTTATTCTTAACTACAGATCTATTACAATACACAAAAGAATTTTGTGTCTCCCTTTGATGTGTTCAAATTAATAGTACTTCAATATATAACGTGTAAAGTACATAAAATAATTCATACGTATGCAGTTCAGTAGGATTTTCCGTTGGAAATTTCTTCTTCATTTAACTGCATTTGAAAACTTCTACCCCAAACAGGTGGTAAGGTCGCAAAAGTAAGATACCCTGTATGACCTGGTTGTGTAACAGGTGGTATAGCAGTGAGGACTTTTACCGATTTTTGTTCACTTTTCTGATCTTGATCAGCGCATTTCTCGTATTTCAAAAATTCTAAATTGAGAACGCTTAAAGTTCTTTTCTGTACAGAATATTGTGTTTGAAGTATCTCCATGGTACTAATTTCTTGAAAGCCTAGTTCGGACAACTTTAAACAACTCTTTTGTACTTGCTCAATACAAGGAGAAAATGAACATATCCTTCCACCTTCCGATTTCATAACTTTAACAGCATGAGGAATAGCTAACCAAGGATGAGGAAGATCTAGAAAAACTGCATCTGCTTTATTGTCCAACTCGACTCCGAACCCATTGGTGCAAACATCTCGATGTTGCACTGTTACGTAATCTTGTAATCCATGCGACTTAAATTCACTATTGGCTGTGTCACATCTACCTTGATGAAAATCACATGTGTGTAAGTGTCCGTGTGGTTTTATAGTTCGTATTAATGCATGTGACAAGGAACCACTACCTGTACCACATTCTACAACAATGCTTCCTGGTTGTATCTCTAATTGCAAAATAATCATACTTATGTCAGGTGTATAAATAATTTGAGTTCGATGAGGTAGAGTTAACGTCCAGAGTTCCGGCGAAGGTTGCATGATGTAACCCCATCCTTTACTTAATTCCACCCTAGAACCAAACTTTTTTCCAATCAAATCTTCACACCTTAATGCACCATAAGGAGTTTGAAATATATTTTCTATTTGCACTCCTTTTTTACTTAGAGCTTTACTCTCTGCAGTAACACTATAAATTTGATTAATAGTCAAATATAATATCACTGTATCACCTTCTTCCACAATGTCTTTAAACCCGTTGAAACTCATTTTTAAATCGTGTATAGACTTGTTATAAACAAAATAAAATAATAGGTAAATTGTGAAGACAAAACTAAGATACTAAAACCATTGATCTAACTAAAACCACTGAACAGGCTAAAAACTAAAACCCAAAGACATTCTATTTCTAAAGTTCACACAAATTTTATAGGTTAAGCATGATGTCAAAGACCGACTGACAGGTGACACTTGACAGGTTGACAATAATAACTGCACAGAATTGGAAATTACAGAATCGACAGCCGTGGGATCTAACTCCAAGGGTGACTTTGACTTATCTTAAAAGTAGTGTTAACTTTCCAAACAAACCCCTTCTCTGCAGTGCTAGCTGTTGTCCCATCAGATTTATATATAAAGGTGAGCAGTCGCCCCTGATTAGTTGGTGGATGGTGGAAATTTGTTTGGAATTAAAATACGTCACTACTTTTATGATCAATTTCCCTTTAACGCTTACGCGTCGGAAAACCACACAGACACGGCGAACTCTATTAGAGTCTTTGACGTTTATACAGGACTTTCCTTTGTAGCTGTGTGTGGAAAACAGCTCAGGCTCCGCCTTCGCGCTCCTTTTCTATTCTCGGAATAATGGGGAAGACCCGCTTAATCGAATTTATAACTTTTAGTACTGTAATATCAAGCATAAATAGAATATGTATCGCGTACCACGTAAAAATTTTGATTATGTGCCGTGCTGAACGAAAAATTTGCAACTTAGAAAGCAGCATGACCGGGATGGCTAAAACGCGCGCTTTCTGTGGCGTAGGAGACCTATCCGTTTCGCCGCGGTGTTTACGCGTCTCCCTGGGAAAAGTGGGAGGAGTCGAGAAATAAACGAGGGCTCAGGGTGCAAACGGATCGGTTTGCGCATGTGAAAATCCCTATCTAATCTGTCGGGCCCAGTGGTCAAGTACGTCACCAGCGTCATTCAAATATTATGTCTCGAGCGTGACGCATGTTTCATATTTAATTATGAGGAAAATAAGACTCAAATGGAAAAATCGAAAGTTGCAGAATTTGTTTTGGGTAGTAAACTATTCAATATGATCATTTTCAAAATTTGCGGGTTTTCCCCATTAGGATTGAAAAGTTTTATTCGATCCGAATCGATCCTGGCATGGATTCGTTTGTACGAAGTCTAGCCGGATCGATACATCAAGCACAAACCACTACATAGGACTAACTGGCAACGCTGCATATTGGCATGCTGCATTGCTGTTGCTGCTCATTTCATGTTTTTGTAATAACCTGTAACCTATTTACTGTTTAGTGCACGTCACGGAACACGTGGATTGGTAACTTTAATAAAATAATGAATATTCAAGAAAGAATTCTTCTAAGGAAGATCAGAAATCGAGAAAAAAGAAAATTAGAATTTGTTCTTCAAAAGGAAAAAGAACGAGAATTAAATGGTATGTATTTTACGTTATTCCCAGAGCAAAAATTGCTCTACCTATACTAATTCCTTTGCACTTTATCACTTTTCGGTAGTGCTCGAGTACTAGTGAAGAATAAACCATCACTGACTAACTAATTAGAAATATAAACACAAATATGTTTGTCTGCCGTTTTAGTTTCTGTAAAAGTAGAATATGTTCAATGGCATTTTGTGTTCTAGGTGAAGAAGCAAATGAAGAGAAGATTGTTTCACAGAACTGTAACTTAGAAGACATCAGTGAGGAAACACAAAAGAAAAGTAAGTTAATTTACAAGTTAGTATGATGGTTGATATTAATCGTTTCACAAGAGAACGGACAGTGGCGTAGCGTGCTCACACACAAGTTTTCCTGGACGTACCGCGGTTGCTGGGCAACAAAGACCTGACCATCATTTTTCCTATCATTTCAGTGTCGAACGGTCGTGGCATTTTATTTTTAACAGTCTCTAACTTAGATAGTGCACCACCAGTGCCGCAGCTGATGGGTGATGCCATTACTTTTGTGCAGTTTTGATGACGAAATTGTCCGTTCTTCTGTAAAACCATTAATACTGTAGTGGGGTATCAAACCCACATATGTTTTAAAATTTATGGAAATAAGGGAGGCCCTGATCATCTTTTATTTTACTTTTAAGCACTTAATTATGAGGCGCCGTTTGTGTCTTTAATAGTTGCTTAATAACTATAATTTTATTTGATAAATATAATTTTTTCATAATATATTTAATTTTTTTTAAATATATATAATTGTTTTTCAGAAATATATTTTTTTTAACAAATAAATAATTATTTTCAAAATATAAATATTTATTTGAAAAAATATTTATATTTATTAGCATACCGAATAAAAATATAATTTAGGCTTTGGGTACCAATCGCGTGGTGGCGCTGTCAGTGTTTTTGAACGTGGTGTTGTGGCAACAGTGTTGGTGCAGTCGACCTACCTAGTACCTACTCCGTAGTCAGCACTCCTTGCATGTACGCATTTATTTATATCCCAAGTAGGTTTTGCCGAATAGGCCACTCACGCGCATTGATACTGTTAAGCGTTGATTGACTAATAAGTCAATCAACGGTTAAACTTTATGCCACGCATGCAAAAGGCTTGGCGCAATGCCGAATGACGCGGCAGTTTCAAAACGCGCGGGAAGTTTTTGTTCGAATCCAAGCGGGTTATTTTTCGTCTAAAGTTTGTTGTAAATTACAGAATTTTGATTTACATGTGTTGTGTCCGGTGGCCCGTCACGAAAGGTATTTTTCTAAAGAAAATCCGCGATTACTAATGGGGGAGATAAGTGGCGCGTCACACGTCCGATTTTCATTCCAAACAAAACAAAGCCACGTGCTTTCTGACGTTTTAACCTAACCTCTGAAATATAATAGTTGTTTTCAAGTTTTTACACGTAAGCCCAACACACAAATTGAAAATAAACTGTTTTCACTGCAAAACGTCTATAATTATATTGCAAAAACTAGTTTAAGACGTTGTAAATAATATCGATAAACGTCAAATGGCACGTGCTTTTGTTTTGTTTGGAATGAAAATCTGACGTATGACGGAGGCACTTATGTCCCCTATTATAAAAAAACAATGGAAAAGGAGAGAGCGTTTATATGTACAGGATTTGTAGATTTAGAAAAAGCCTTCGACAACGTAACATGGGGGAAGATGTTCGAAGTGCTCAGAAAGGTAGGGATGAAATATAGGGACCGATGGAAGAATAATACATAATCTCTACAAAGAGCAAAAGGCAGTTATAGAATTTAAGCAGAAACGAAGAGAAGTAGATATCCGGAAGGGAGTGAGACAGGGATGTGCATTGTCACCTCTAGTTTTCAACTTATATATCGAAGATGCGATTAATATTGTTAAGGACAGAACAGCCTCAGGGATTAATGTACAGGGTCAAACTATTAACATGCTCAGATTTGAGGACGATATAGCAGTGTTAGCATCTAGCAAAGAGAAATTAGGAACGGCTTTGAATGAAATAGAAGCAATTTTGACAAAGGGCGACGCGACGTCATGAAAATCAATAAAAAGAAAACTAAAATTTTACTATGTAGAGGTGTGAAAATATAACTAAAATTGAAATACAAATAGGAAACAAGAAGATAGAGGAGGTCGCGGATTTCTGCTATTTAGGAAGTAAAATAACTCGAGATGGTAGGAGCACTAAAGGTATAAAACAAAGAATAGCGCAGGGTCGAGTTGAGTTTAACAAAAAGAAACAACTGTTATGTTCAGGAACGGTTAATGTAGAAACTCGAAGAGACTCTTAAAGTCGTATGTATGGAGTACGGCATTATACGAGTGCGAAACTTGGACAATAGGAGAAGCGGATTGAAAAAGAGTAAAAGCGTTTGAAATGTGGTGCTACAGACGCATGATGAAGATACCGTGAATAGAATCAGAGATAGAAATAAAAAGAGGTAGGGGTAGGCCTAGATTAGACTACTGCTCTCAAATAGTTAGTGATGTAGGATGTTCTACTTTTAGGGAAATGCGTAGGTTAGCTCACGATAGAAAAGGATGGAGATACGCCACGCGTCCAACCAGTCTTCGGACTAAGAATCTTATGATGATGAAATTAGTAGTAGCTAGGCCGGCGGACAGAGAACAGAACGCACCCCTATTAGGTTAACTAATTTTGTACCTACGCATAGAATCAAGTCAGAATATCGATGACAGTGATCGAGATAGGGAAGTGAAAACCACTAAGCTGCGTCTTTTCTCGATTATTCTGGCTTGTACTACGTAAAAAATACAAAATATACCTAGCTAAAAGCAGAGATGTGGTTCCACTTACGCTAGAAAAAAAGTAAAACAAAAACGTGACGCGCTTTTAGAGTCGGCTGTGTTTACAACCCACAACCCTTTGTCGGCGAATGAAAGCAGTGTACTTGGATAAGGCCGGCCTTTGCAATGTACCGCCTATGCCATGTCATATGAATTGAATTTATGAATAGGAACACCTGCATACAACTACTAAATTTGAATTACTAATTATCTCGATTATTGAAATACGTCGATTATTAATAATCGATTATTAAAATCTCTCGATTATTTCTATCACTACAAGGAACACGAACTGACCGCGGAGTAGGTAGGTCGACTGCACCAACACTGTTGCCACAACACCACGTTCAAAAACACTGACAGCGCCACCACGCGATTGGTACCCAAAGCCTAAATTATATTTTTATTCGGTTTGCTAATGAATATAAATATTTTTTCAAATAAATATTTATATTTTGAAAATAATTATTTATTTGTTAAAAAAAATATATATTTCTGAAAAAATATTATATATATTTAAAAAAATTAAATATATTAGGAAAAAATTATATTTATGAAATAAATTAAATATATTTGGAAAAAAATTATATTTATCAAATAAAATTATAGTTATCAAGCAATTATTAAAGACACAAACGGCGCCTCATACTTAATTGATCGAATCAAGGAATTTTCTATTCGCGAGTCAGCTGCAAGTTTATCAAAAAATATCTTTACTTCTTTTGTCGTTTCGATGTCAGATTTGGTTTAATGTCCCAAGATTATGCTAAATTGGAGACCTGCTTTTCCACATCATTAAAATTTTCTCTCGTGCCCTATAAATTTTCTTTCGCGTAACAGATTAGGTCACATGCTTGTCCAATATCAAAAGTTGAGCTTTGCAACTGCTTAGAAACTGAATTTATACATTCCAGAACTCTACTTTAAAATACAAGAAACAAGATGAAATCATTCTTGTTCATTTTATTTTGGATAGATTTAGCTTGGGCTGTATCGGCTTATTTTTTACAAATTAAACTTAAAGTCGACAAGCTTAGCATCACGAATTTATAGTTAATTCTTATAGCACACAGGCAATCAAATCAAAGTGCCCATCTAGTAGGATATAATTTTAAGAGTTTTTTAATTTTTCCCTTGTTTTTAGTCTTATTCAACTCGTGCTAATGTGGCAAACTTTGGGGCTAAAAAACAAATAAATCGTTTCCAACAGTCCATAAAAATTGGCAGTTGGTACTTTATTTTTAATTCTTTCTTGAAGTCCAGAATATTTACCATTCACATTGGCAGCCCCATCATACCTTTGGCCTGTAAATTTTTCTATATTAATCTGCAGTTCTCTCAAAGAATTAATAACAACTTTTTCAAAATTTTCTGAAGTTTGTTCAAGCATCTCTATAAAATACCCTCCTGTAATGCGACCACTCCCCAAGGTGACCGTTTTTTGACAGAACCACTGCTGCTCATTTTATAGGAGTTTTACTGTAAAATTTCCATGAAATTCCAATTCAGTAGCTTTCATAGTTTTCGAGACACTGAAAGTAGAATAATTTTTTAAGTAAACTTTCCCACCTTGTAGCTTTCCTAATAATCATTTTTAAGTTTTTCTGTTTTCCGCTGAAGTTTGGCACTTTCAAATCACCCTGTGTATCAAAATTACTTGCCAAATTTTTTACTAGTCCATATCACGGTAGCTTTAAACTGTGTTCAGTTTTTACCTCGGATTATCCTGATCCCGCAAAATCGTTTGAGTGTAATAAATCTACGCGTTGGAGGTTCATTTAAATAAGCGTTTCTCAGATTGTGCTCCACAGATGTGCAGGGCCTCCGACACCAATGAAGTGTGAAAATTCGCTATTTCACCGCTGCCTTCGAAAATCTCCTAAAAATGGGGAAAATTCTCTTGAAGTAGTAACATTGGTCATGCCAAAAGTGAAAAGAAAACAGCCCCTCTAGGAAGCTCGTCGACGTTTTTATAGCAACTAGATACAATGCTACGTTCTGTCATATTAGATTTGACTTTATAGGGGCTCCGCGTTTAAAAAAGTTCGAGAAATGTTTATCTAAATCATTCAGATATTACATTACAGAGCATGCTTTATTTTCTTGGAAGCTTCAGACTGAGCTTCCAGGTATTTTTACTGATGCAGGCGCTGTACTATTCTCAAATATCAATCAAAAGTCAAATCAGTGAGTTGAATAGTTTTATTAATTTTGTGAAGGTTTTTGCTTTTTGGATAAAATAGAACAGATACGAATTTGTATTCGGATGTAACATTTATGACAAAAACTTACAGCCGCATAACCTGTTTGTCAACCTAAGTGTAGGGACTTGTCAATTGGCAACTCTCATTTCCCATCTCGAATTCTCTGAATCGTTCATTTATAGACAAAATATCTATTTCCTCTACTCGCTCGCTCTGATGGTATAACCGAATTATTAGTCCGAATAGGGAGGTTCGAAGAAAAATAAGATATATATTTTTGGCATGAAAATGACAGAAAATTGTTATTGTAATTGATTTACGGCGAAATTTTTTTTCTAAAAAATTTTTTTGCGGCGTAATAAGCGAAAGAAATTAGCTTATCACGCCCACATGCTAGTTCGCTTTGTTATTGGTTTGACGTCAGAGATTCGTAAGGCGCTCCTCCCACTTCTCTTGAAGTGCCTTGAAGCGGTAAGTACCTATCTCATAACATACTTATTGGGACTATTTCGAGCGTGAATTTTTAAAGTAAGGTGTCAAGTAAACATAAAACAAAGACAACATAATGAATATAATGATGCAACAAGGGTATCAAAAGTCCGATTCACATAATTTGCCATATTTATGTAGTAGGTAGGTCTATGTCCCGGTAAATGTGGAAATGGTGTGTGATTCTTGCATCTAACCCCAATTTCATTCAACCTCAAAACAGTAGTGTAAAGGCAGACCGGTATAAGTAAAACAAAGTCAACAATTTATTAACTGTACATGCCTTTTATAATTCAGTATAAGTAGGTAGGTATGTAGATTGTAGATACCTGCTTACTTATGTTTGTAAAATAGGTACCTACCTATATTCTCTAATACAATACAATACATACCTACTCATTTATGTAGGTATGTATACCTAAGTGATTAACAAGAAAGTTATCAAGTTAACAGTTTTATAACGGATTGGAAATTTTTTAAAAAAACGGAAACAAATACAACTCACGTGAATCAAAAAACTACGCTACGTAGGTACTAGGTACTTGTTTAACAAAAAGAAACAACTGCTATATTCTGGAACGGTTAATGTAGAAACTCGGAAGAGACTCTTAAAGACGCATGTATGGAGTACGAAATTATACCTATGGGTGCGAAACTTGGACAATGGGAGAAGCGGATTGAAAAAGAGTAGAAGCGTTTGAAATGTGATGCTGCAGACGGGTGTTGAAGATACCGTGGATAGACAAGTTAGCAATAAGGAGGAATTAGAAAGAGTTGGGGAAAAGAGAAAAGTATGGAAGACAATAAAGAATAGGGGATAGGATCGTAGGATGGTAGGACACCTTCTGAGACATAGTTCGCGACATACTAGAGTCAGAGATAGGAATAAAGAGGTAGAGGTTGGAGCAGATTAGACTATTGCTCTCAAATAGTTGGGGATGTAGAATGTTCTACTTTTACGGAAATGCGTAGGCTAGCTCAGGGAAAGGATGGAGGTACGCGTCCTACCAGTCTTCAAAAGAGAACTTTATGATGACGTACTATTTAATTATTATTGTAAAATAGTTAATAAAATTTCCTTTTTTAGTTCAGGGAGGGAACGCTACGGCGATTTGGCTCCCGTCATGCTCCTAGCATCCTGTTTCAAATTATGCTAACCGTAACACGTTACCAAGTACCAAGGGGTCTCAGAAAACTGTCGATAAATTACATGTTCGATTTTATTTAGAGTGGCTGCAATGGGGCAGCCGATAATTTTATAAACTTTTGCAATGATAAAATAACTCGCGAAAATATCGATAATGCTGACCGATTTTCCTTCTGGCTCCAACGAACCACTTTTTCCGTTTTATTGATGTGCTGTACGATGTATTAGTCTGGGTACAAAACAGAAAACACCAGTTAGAACCAGTTAATAATATTTAACAATTTAACTACACATGCATATGCATAATACTTATGGGACTGCTGCGCGCTGAAGCTGGGACTTGTACGTTATACTAAGTTCTGACGTCACGCGGCCTACTCTCGCTGCAAGGTACGATTTCTAGCCTCGCACCGACGGAAAACTTTACAACGGCTTCACAGGCAAAGGAATTTTCTTTTAACAAAAATTAACAACATAACTGCCTTCAGTATAATAAACTCTATCAATTTTAATGAAATTTGAAAATTACCGAACCTCACTATGAATTCTTAATAAGTTAACCCCACACGCCAAAAGACAGTGACACAGTAATTAAACTCGACACGTGTTTCGCTGACAACGTCAGCATCTTCAGGAGTAGAAGATAATCTAAATTCTAAACTTAAATTACGTTGCTAAAAATATCCAACCCCCACTCACCCACCCTCCACTACTGAAGAGAGAAGGATCGATAAACCTATAGGGTTTCTCAGAACTAATTTGAACATGAGAGCAATAAAATTGTATTCTTAAGTGAAAGGGATCAATAACCTATAGGGTTTCTTAAAACTATTAGAGCAATAAAATTAGGGTCTGAAGGGTAAATATTTTTGGCTAGACTTAATCTATCTACCTGATAAATCTATACAGGGTTGAGTTCGGAATCGGACCATAGTTACTGTTAAGACAACTACGTTTATTTTTATATATCTCTATACTTTCCAATGCGTTTAAATCAAATTTATTATTTCCTGGTTTTAAGAGTTTGAGATTATTGCTATTGAATTTATGGCCCGTTTCCAACGCGTGTGACGCCATGCTAGACTTATCAGTGCGGCCGTATTTGTAATGAGCTTGATGCTCCTTAAAGCGAGTTAAAATAGACCGAGTTGACTGCCCGATATATTTTTTGTCGCAATTTCCACATGCTATTTCGTAAATTCCCGCTTTATGAATGGGTTCCGTTTTATCTTTCGCATTTCCTAGTAGATTTTGTAAATTGTTGCTCGAAGTGTGAACCACTTTAAAGCCCGCTTTCCCGAAAATAGTATTCATACCTCTAGTTATTTGCGGTACGTATGGTATTTTTATAAATTTAGTAATTTTATTATCCCAATTTAAAGTGGTGGAATTTCCCAATAGCATTTTAAATTTTCGTTTCCTAATTAACCTATTGACAATCTCTGGATCGAAACCATTACATTTCGCTATATCTTTGATTGTATTTACTTCCTTGCGGTATCTTTCAACGGATAACGGTAGACTCAACAGTCTATTAACTAAAAAACCAAAACTAGCCTCTTTGTGTTGACTACAGTGGTTCGAATCTGCAGTTATATACCGAGCTGTACTGGTTTCTTTCCTATAGATGTCAAATTCTAACTTACTGTCTTTCCTAATTACCAAAATGTCCAAAAATGGAAGCTGTCCTTCCCTTTCTATTTCATGGGTAAATTTGATAGAATTGAATCTACTATTTAAGTCGCTCAAAAAATCTTCAATGTTACATTTACTAGTGTCAAAAATGGCAAATATATCGTCTACATATCTCACCCACACCTTTGGAAAATATGTGAGCTCATCTTTCAGTTGGGTTTCAAATTTGCCCATGAAAATTTCTGCAATGAAAGGAGAGAGGCAATTTCCCATGGCTGTACCTTCACTTTGTTGAAAAAATGATCCACTGACTTTGAAATAATTCTGCTGCATACACAGATTTGTTAAATTAATGTATTCTTTGGCAGTTTGTTCATCAATGTTATTTTTATTAAGGAGTTCATACAAGTACTCCAAAGCCTTTGGTACAGGTACACTGGGAAAAAGTGAGCTGACGTCGAATGAAATTAATAATTCGTTATCATGCAGTGTGATGTGTTGAATTTTGTTTATAAACTCTAAAGAGTTCTTCACTGAAAAACTTGACTGCTTGATTTCGAGGTTATTAAATTCATTGACTAACCATTTGGACATTTAAACTATGTAATAACCTCATTACCGCGGATATCAAACGTAAGCTACATGTGTCTAACCCAAAAGTATCACGCATGTATTGTTTACCGAAGATCCATAAAGTAGGGAAAGCCGTAAGGCCCATAGTTTCAGCTATAGATTCTCCTACTTACAAACTGTCCAAATGGTTAGTCAATGAATTTAATAACCTCGAAATCAAGCAGTCAAGTTTTTCAGTGAAGAACTCTTTAGAGTTTATAAACAAAATTCAACACATCACACTGCATGATAACGAATTATTAATTTCATTCGACGTCAGCTCACTTTTTCCCAGTGTACCTGTACCAAAGGCTTTGGAGTACTTGTATGAACTCCTTAATAAAAATAACATTGATGAACAAACTGCCAAAGAATACATTAATTTAACAAATCTGTGTATGCAGCAGAATTATTTCAAAGTTAGTGGATCATTTTTTCAACAAAGTGAAGGTACAGCCATGGGAAATTGCCTCTCTCCTTTCATTGCAGAAATTTTCATGGGCAAATTTGAAACCCAACTGAAAGATGAGCTCACATATTTTCCAAAGGTGTGGGTGAGATATGTAGACGATATATTTGCCATTTTTGACACTAGTAAATGTAACATTGAAGATTTTTTGAGCGACTTAAATAGTAGATTCAATTCTATCAAATTTACCCATGAAATAGAAAGGGAAGGACAGCTTCCATTTTTGGACATTTTGGTAATTAGGAAAGACAGTAAGTTAGAATTTGACATCTATAGGAAAGAAACCAGTACAGCTCGGTATATAACTGCAGATTCGAACCACTGTAGTCAACACAAAGAGGCTAGTTTTGGTTTTTTAGTTAATAGACTGTTGAGTCTACCGTTATCCGTTGAAAGATACCGCAAGGAAGTAAATACAATCAAAGATATAGCGAAATGTAATGGTTTCGATCCAGAGATTGTCAATAGGTTAATTAGGAAACGAAAATTTAAAATGCTATTGCGAAATTCCACCACTTTAAATTGGGATAATAAAATTACTAAATTTATAAAAATACCATACGTACCGCAAATAACTAGAGGTATGAATACTATTTTCGGGAAAGCGGGCTTTAAAGTGGTTCACACTTCGAGCAACAATTTACAAAATCTACTAGGAAATGCGAAAGATAAAACGGAACCCATTCATAAAGCGGGAATTTACGAAATAGCATGTGGAAATTGCGACAAAAAATATATCGGGCAGTCAACTCGGTCTATTTTAACTCGCTTTAAGGAGCATCAAGCTCATTACAAATACGGCCGCACTGATAAGTCTAGCATGGCGTCACACGCGTTGGAAACGGGCCATAAATTCAATAGCAATAATCTCAAACTCTTAAAACCAGGAAATAATAAATTTGATTTAAACGCATTGGAAAGTATAGAGATATATAAAAATAAACGTAGTTGTCTTAACAGTAACTATGGTCCGATTCCGAACTCAACCCTGTATAGATTTATCAGGTAGATAGATTAAGTCTAGCCAAAAATATTTACCCTTCAGACCCTAATTTTATTGCTCTAATAGTTTTAAGAAACCCTATAGGTTATTGATCCCTTTCACTTAAGAATACAATTTTATTGCTCTCATGTTCAAATTAGTTCTGAGAAACCCTATAGGTTTATCGATCCTTCTCTCTTCAGTAGTGGAGGGTGGGTGAGTGGGGGTTGGATATTTTTAGCAACGTAATTTAAGTTTAGAATTTAGATTATCTTCTACTCCTGAAGATGCTGACGTTGTCAGCGAAACACGTGTCGAGTTTAATTACTGTGTCACTGTCTTTTGGCGTGTGGGGTTAACTTATTAAGAATTCATAGTGAATTTACGTCAAAGTTCTTGATCCATCCACTGTGATTACCGAACCTGCCTATTATTGAGGTTCAGCTGTATTTCCATAATCTCGCAAACTCACCAAAGTGACTTTATTGTAAGAATATTTAAACTTTCATTTTTTTAAATTCTAGATGAAGAAGCACATGAAGAGCAGAATTTTTCACAGAAACATAAATTACAAGATGTTGATGAAAAACCACAAAAGAGAAGTAAGTCAGTTCACAAATATATTATATATTTGTATCTTACATTCAGTTTCGGTTATATTTTTAGAAAAGAGACGTGATGATCAAAATACTTTAAATATAGAAGAACAGCCAGCTGATAAGGAATCAAAAACAAATGAAGATTCAGAAAGTGTGTTGAAGAATTCAAACATAAGTATGTACCACCTACTTTACATTTCTTATGTTTTGTTAATGCATAGTGTAAATTATGATGACCAAAAGGCGAATATGATTTCTCATCCTCGATTATTAATCTCGAGTTGAGGAGTTACATGAAATGAAATATGGGTCTGAATTAATACTATTTAACAAGTGTGTATTTCTTAATTTTCCGAAATTTAAAAATTATTCGAATTTTTAGCGGATACTGGATTGGAAGTATTGAGTAGTGTTTCTTTTGAATCCTTGAAAGACACTGTAAGCGAAAATACTCTCAAAGCAATTGCAGAGATGGGTTTTAAAAAGTTAACGGAAATACAAGCTCGTTGTATGCCAATAGTTTTGAAAGGAAGAGATCTTATAGGTGCTGCAAAGACTGGTTCTGGAAAAACTTTGGCATTTCTTATTCCTGCTGTTGAACTGTTACGTACGCTACGATTTAAACCGAGAAATGGTAAGTCCACAAACTACTGTTGTTTTCACATAGACATCAATTTAAATTAATTAAAGTATCATTTCAAATATAGGAACGGGAGCTATAATAATTTGTCCCACTAGAGAGTTGTCTATGCAAACTTTTGGAGTATTAAAAGAATTAATGAAATATCATAGCCAAACCTATGGACTCATTATGGGTGGAACTAATCGGAAGAGAGAGGCGGAAAAGTTATCTACAGGTACGTCTACTTTCAAGATTTCTACATCGCTTTTCTATATGATCTTTTTTAGGAGTCAATGTTCTTGTTGCTACACCTGGTCGATTGTTGGACCATATGCAAAACACGCCCCATTTTATATTTAAAAATGCATATTGCTTAGTTATTGATGAGGCAGATCAAATTTTGGACATAGGCTTTGAAGAAGAGATGAAACAAATACTGAGACTTTTACCAAGTAATTTTTGTATTCAGAAAAAAAGCAGTTTTAACTATTTTTTTTATTTTTAGGCTATAGACAAACCATGTTGTTTAGTGCGACACAAAGTAAGAAAACAGAAGTGCTTAAAGCGTTAGCTTTTCGGGTAGAACCTTATTATGTGGGTATTCATGACACAAAAGAAATGGCAACAGTTCCCGGACTTAAACAGGGATATACTATTTGTCAGTTAGACAGGAGGTTGCATGTTTTATACACATTTCTTAAAAAATGCTCACTAAACTTACCAAAAAAAGTCATGGTTTTCTTCAGCTCGTGCTCGTCTGTGCAATATCACCACGACCTTTTTAATTACATAGATATGCCGGTGATGTGCGTTCATGTATGTGCCACGAACTTTATAACTAAACTATCTCTATAAGATCAAATATTTTAGGGTCAACAGAAACAAAAGAAAAGGACCACAACAATGTTCCAGTTTTGTAATGCAGAGTCTGGCATATTGCTGTGTACAGATGTTGCAGCTAGAGGATTGGATGTACCTGCAGTAGATTGGATTGTGCAATACGATCCACCTGATGATCCTAAAGAGTACATTCACAGAGTGGGAAGAACAGCTCGTGGGGAAGGAAGCAGCGGACGTGCATTGCTGTTTCTAAGACCTGAGGAAAAGGACTTCCTGGGATACCTTAAGCAAGCGAAAGTCACATTGAATAACTTTGAGGTGATCTGGGATAAGATTAAGGATATACAAGAACCGGTGACTGCATATTTTAATTCCAGTGTGCTTCGGTACTTATCGTAGTCTTGTTACAGTTAGAAACGTTGATTGGAAGAAATTTTCATTTAAATAAGGTTGCTAAAGAAGCTTACAAAGCATATATCAGAGCGTATGATTCCCATCAATTAAAGAATGTCTTTAATTCGAATACACTGAATTTGAAAGACGTTGCTCATTCATTTGGATTCATAGTACCACCAGCTAGTGTAAAATTGAGTAAGTAAACTGATCTTAAGAGTTTTAGTTTTATTACAGTGACGTGTTTGTTAGATTTGTCTGGCAAGAAAGATGGTGAGCCTATCAGAAAGAAAAAGGAGGGGATTGGTTATAAAACTAAGAAGAAATTTAATGGTAGCGATACGAATGAAGGGAATTATCAAAAAAAACCAAAGTGGAAACGAGGAGGTTAACATCAAAATAGTTTCTAGAATAATGTTAATAATTTCTTGGCAATAAAAGCAAATTTTTAATTATTTAATCTCTTACTAATACAGAACAAAGTAGCGAATACGTCGAGTATCTGTATACAGATTTTTAAACTGGGTAGGAAGAGCTGTACCGGGATACAAAAAGACAGCTAATTTTAATATATTTTTAACGTGAAAACGAATTTAGATGCGTCATATTTTTAGACTTAAAAGTAAATGCTCTTTTTGGATATTGGGCAGCACGTGTTTTGAAAGTTATGGTGTGTTTATGCATCGGCGGCACCAAAAAAAGTGCAGTCACTCGCTCCACTAGGAATGTGGTTTATTCATTCAACAGTTTGGAATTGTAAGTATAGTTTTTACTAGAAAATAAATTTATGTTTGAATTATGTATATGGTCACTTTTTATTTGTAGCGTGTAACACAAAATAAAGTATGTATAGGGCAACCTCTTTAATCCGGACATTTGAATGTATGGAGTGTGTCCGAACTAGCGCTTTGTCCGGATTACTGGATATTAGCAAGAATCTTCATATTAGTACATAATAAAAATATTTTAGTATGTACATATACCGGGTGGGGATTTAGTGTGTAATCGGCTCATATCTCTGGAACTATTTAAGACATCAAAATGAAATTTTGCACGAATGTGGGGAACCACATGGAGCATTTCCCAAAATTATTTAGGTATATACAGGATGTTCACATTCTAAGTACCAGACCAAAGTTCTATTTCTTTAAATGGAAACCCTACGTGTTCTTGCATGATATTGATTGGATATAAAATTCCATGAAAATTGATATACTACGCATGATGTTGTTTTGACTAAGTAATTTTGAGATATTGGCATTTTTATGCCATTATGGACCCACATTCATGACGCTACTGACGCATACTAACCAAAGCCACCTAAAATTTCTTTATTGAAATAGGTTCACACACTGCTGTATTTTTGAAATCTATGAATAATTTTATCATAATACTTGATATAATACAGGGTGGTTAAGTTATGCGAAACAGAATTTTTCTCAAAAATTTCAAATGGAACACCATGTATATTTTTTGTACAATTGATAGTCATTTTACTAGGCTTTTTATTGATGTGGATATTGTCAAGTCTACCAGCAGGGGGGTTTCACTGTTATGCACGACCTTGAACTATGTTAGCTTCAGTTTCTGTAAACCGCTTTAGATGGCACTACGACTCTGACATTTTCCCGCGAAACTCTGTATTACCGATTTCGTGACATTTTAATCCGAGGCATGCGCTTTGTTGTTATTTCTGTCGCAACGGCATCGTCAGACAAAATGGAAAACTTAAAAATTGTGCGTTATTTTAGATTTTCCGTGGTTACGTTCACAGAACATCTAAACATGGTTACGTTTTCTCCATACGCAATAATATTGAATCAGAAATAGGTGCATAACAAAGAAATAATAATTTATTGTACACAAACAAACAGCTGGCCACGTATTTATTTTGACTTCCGTCAGAAGGTACTTCTTTGACATCTCTGCGAATTGCAGCAATGTGGCCGTGAAATATCTTCCTTCAACGCCTCTCGGTGTTGAATTAATATACTAAATTGCGCAAATTTTGTAATAACGTTTACAAGTAAGTTTCATTTGATTTTAGTATTAGTTTGCGTGCGCTAAAGAATGCCTATTTGGCGTTCTTTAGCGTTATTTATGTTTCTGCTTACAATGTAAAATACTGATTAAAAAATAAAATTGATGCCTACATATAAGCATGCATAGTCTTTGTTTTCTTTAATTTTTTTGGATTTTTAATATCAATAAAAATAAAGTTTAAATTTCTATTCTATCTACGCACGCTTGTACACAATTGGTTCTTGTAAACAGCTAGAGATGGCGCTAAACGCGGTTCCTACTTTTAACATTAAGCTGCGCGTTCTTATTTAGGTGTTCTGTGTCTACCAGTAAAAGTTTCGACAGAATGTACAATTGAATTATAAAAATGTAGAGTTTCGTTAGTATTTTACATTATTTTTGACGATCTCCCCTATTTTGTCACTGAAAACTCCAAAAAAGGTTTGCATTTTATGTTTATAAAATATTTAGCAAATTAAGTTTACATCAACACAAGAAATCCAATTACAAGATAATATTTTCTTCCATGGCACTCCTTGTTTGAACATTATACCCGACTTTAAAGAGACATTATACATTTAAGAATATAACCATAAAGAAACAATTTTACAATAAGATTTATTGTCTTTATAATGCTACCAATTTGCAAATACAAAATATAAACATTATTGTGAGTTTTGAGCAACAGAATAGGGGGAATTCACCAAAAAGAGTATAAACTAATAGTGAAATTCAAAAATTTTGATGTTCAATCGCAATATCTGCCGGAACTATCAGTAGTAGACCTGGCAATATCTACATCAATTAAAAACTTAGTTAACTGACTGTCAGTTGTGCAAATAATGTACGTGGTATTCTATTTGAATTTCTTTAGAAAAATTCCCTTTTGCATAACTTAGCCACCTTGTATAATCCTAAGTATTATGGTGAAAGAATTTATAGATTTCACAAATACAACAGTGTGTAAACCCCTTTCAATAATAAATAATTAGGTGGCTTCGGTCAGTAGACGTCAGTAGCGTCATAATGACACAAAAATGTCAATATCTTAATATTCCTTACTCAAAACCACATCATGTACCTAGTAGAACATAGATCAGAATGTAACGCGAGGCTACATTTAATTTGGCTTTCCTTGCTAAGGTTCTGACTTTGTGTTTGTATTATAGCAACGAAAGTCGCGTTACATTTTGAACCACGTTCCAACAACCGGCCCTAAAAGTAATACAGGAATTCATGTTTTTGGACTCACAAATAAGTAACCTTAGAGAATATGGAAATATGGAATCATCATCATAAGGTTCTCAGTCCGAAGACTGGTTGGACGCGTACCTCCATTCTTTTCTATCCTGAGCTAACCTACGCATTTCCCTAAAAGTAGAACATCCTACATCCCTAACTATTTGAGAGCAGTAGTCTAATCTAGGCCTACCCCTACCTCTTTTTATTCCTATCTCTGACTCTAGTATGTCACGAACTATTCCTTCGTGTCTTAGAAGGTGTCCTACCATCCGATCTCTCCTACTCTTTATTGTTTTCCATACCTTTCGCTTTTCCCCAACTCTTTCTAATACTTCCCTATTGCTAACCTTATCTATCCACGGTATCTTCATCATGCGTCTGTAGCACCACATTTCAAACACTTCTACTCTTTTTCTATCCGCTTCTCCTATTGTCCAAGTTTCGCACCCGTATAATGCCGTACTCCATACATACGACGTTAAGAGTCTCTTCCTAGTCTCTATATTAACCGTTCTCGAGCATAACAGTTGTTTCTTTTTGTTAAACGCAACTCGGCCCTGCGCCATTCTTTGTTTTATATCTTTAGTGCTCCTACCGTCTTGAGTTATTTTACTTCCTAAGTAGCAGAAATCCGCGACCTCCTCTATCTTCTCATTTCCAATTTGTATTTCCATTTTAGTTCTATTTTCACATCCCCTATATACCAAAATTTTAGTTTTCTTTTTATTGATTTTCATGCCGAAGCCCTGTGTCAAAACTGCTTCCATTTCATTCAAAGCCGCTCCTAATTCTTCTTTGCTAGATGCTAACACTGCTATATCATCCGCAAATCTGAGCATGTTAATAGTTTGGCCCTGTACATTGATCCCTGAGGCTGTTCTTTCCTTAACAATATTAATCGCATCTTCGATATATAAGTTGAAAACTAGAGGTGACAATGCACATCCCTGTCTCACTCCCTTCCGGATATCTACTTCCCTTTGTTCCTGCTCACATTCTATAACTGCCTTTTGCTCTTTGTAGAGATTATGTATTATTCTTCTGTCCCTGTATTTCCTCCCTACCTTTCTCAGCACTTCGAACATCTTCCCCCATTTTACGTTGTCGAAGGCTTTTTCTAAATCTACAAATCCTATATAGACGCTCTTTCTCTTTTCTATCGTTTTTTCTATAATTACTCGTAAAGCTAGAATGGCCTCGCGCGTTCCTCTATTTCGTCTAAATCAAATATGGAATATCGAAAATTAAAAGAGGTGGGTTTATCTGAAATGTGCTATTGGAGGCAAAAGCTAAGAATTCCATGAACCGCACACGGAGCAATTTGTTTCATCCTGAATGAGTTATGGCTGTGCGTTCAATGATACGTCAGTCTTTCATGCTTATTGCTTGAAGAGAAAACAACTGTATTGGAATGGTTGATGGTAGTAGGGATATGGAGGTTAAAGATTCTTCTGGGAAAGATGACTAACCTAATGAACCGATTGCATTTGAGCAGTTATTGGACCAACTCTACACCATGCTGCCAAGGATTGTAGAGGTACACAATTTATATAAATACAGCTCACAGCAATGGGGAACGTGGACATAGAGGAAGTTCACGTCACACATCATTTGTAATTTTTGGTCCCCAGCTTTGTCTTTGTCATACAGCCATCTCACATTGTTATCCTGACAGATCATCTAGTCACCCTATGACACTCCCTCTTATAAGTCCCTCCCCCTTCCTGTATACAGGGTGTTTCAGAACGGGCGTGCCAAATTAAAATGGGTGCTAGAGGAACTCAAAATAAGACGAAAAGTTTATATGAACATATGTTCTAAAGTGACTACTAATAAAGATACAGGGTGTAAAAGTTTTAATATTTCTTAAATATTTTTTTATTATCTTAGTAACTAGGAAAGTTATTGAGTTGAAATTTAAGGAGACGTTTTCATTTGCCAAGTTCTAATTTTCCAAAAAATTTTGCTCTGCTAGCCCCATCAGTAGCGTTGCTACGGGGTAGGCCGTTTATTTATTTCCCCAATCCAATGTTACGCCACTGGCGACTGCAGGTGATTTTAATGTATTTGAAATCTACGTTCAATTTGGGAAGAAATTGGTATCTTCAAAATTTTTCGTAAAATGCTTAGTTTTTGAATGAAATAGCTTTTTGTGAAATCGTGCGCGTGCACTGAAATTTTCCAAAATGCAATAATGGCTTCACCGATATACAAGGAAAGTGAAAATTGAAAAAAATTGTTTCCTAAGAATAACACTAACAAAACTAACAAGAAGAACGAGAAAACACATCAATTATTACATTACGATATTTTAAAAAATATTAAAACTTTTACCCCCTGTATCTTTGTTAGTAGTCACTTTAGAACATATGTTCATATAAACTTTTCGTCTTATTTGGAGTTCCTCTAGCACCCATTTTAATTTGGCACGCCCGTTCTGAATCACCCTGTATAACATGCCCGTTTCCATTTTAGTGTTATTGTCCTTTCTGCTGTGTTTACTGCTTTAGTTCTTTCTCGTTGTTCATTTATTTGTGTTACAGCTGTATGAATCTTTAGATGTTAAAGTAAAAATTGTCAGGTTTTGGAGTAAAAAAGGTTGTGAGGCTAGAAACCCCCAACAAACTCCGATACGAACCCGTCAGGATGGAATATTATATTTGGTAGTCCCAATTGACAGACTTGCTGTATCAGATGTAGGGTGCACTTGATACCTCGGCACTAAATTAAAGACTTGACTTTCTATTTTAAGGTTGAACTAAGTTCCCAAAAGACCAAATAATATAGAAATTATGGATTTTCTTTGTAGTGCATTGAAACATTGTTGAAGTTTGCAGTGCTATTAGGGGAGTCTGCGGAAATTAATTTAGTATCGAGTCATCCATTTTTAGCTAAACCCCTCACTTGATATATATATATATATATATATATAGGGTAAGTTTTAAATAATCATTTGAGAATTATTTCACTCGTTTTTTAATTTTTTTTAGTTCGAAAGTTTTCAATTCCGGTTTGGAATTTGCTTAACATACTGATTTTTGGGGACTGCTGTTCAGCTGACCTGTTTAGAGATCACCCGAGTTTCTCCTGGACATAGAAGTAACAGATAAGTACCAAAACTGTTAAACTTTTATAACATCAAGGATTAAGCCTCCTTAAGAACTAAATTTCTGTTTAGAATACAGTAGAACCCGATTATGCAAACTAATTCAAATCAAGGTAGTCCAGATATTAGAAAATCTGGATAATAGAATTTATTGAAAAAATATGTTCTGACACCCAGAAATTTAGTCGCAAATAAAGAAAAATGATGAAGTAGTCGATAAACACGTACAGCACAAATTTGACAAATTTATAACTGACACTATTATTTCATAGTAACGTGGATAGTAAGATTGATAGTTTAATATTCCAGCCTTTTTCTTTTACTGTAGCTCATATACCGTGCCTGTCGAACTTATTTACGTGCTTAACTTAATACAGTTTGATGTTTAATAGTTTAAAATAGTCTGAGGGATACATTTCTGTATTTTTACAGATTTTATAAAACTTATTTATCCAACTGTAAACGGACCCTACTCCACCTCTGCAAGTTTCTGCTCACTTTTCTATGTCCATGCTCATAGCTGATTAATGAACATCATTAACCTAACCTAAAACCCGTCGAAGTGGCCACGTGATCGTCTATTACCTACATTGTGTATTATCTATGGACCTATGCCATTACAGACCCCATTACTTTGATAAGAAAGAAGCACAAGCGAGGGCACCTTAACTCCCCTCTCCATGGATCAGCGCTATTTGAAAGGTCGTACTCGTATAATATAACTAAGCTATATAATTCTCTTCCTTACTTCATTAAGACTTCTTCCGCAACTTCTTTCTCAAGTAAATTTAAAAAATATTTACTTCATTTATAATTTGTGTGCCCAGGTCCGCGGTGATGGCATGGTCAGTTTAATTCTAATTATAGTTTATTCTTTATTATTATTTTTGTATTTATGTATAACATTGCATGGCTCGAACTGCTTTTGTCTCTTCGCTCTTGTCGCCTGGGTTGAGTGCTAGACCAGCTGCTATGCAGTCACTGTGTGACTGTCTTGCGAGTTGAACTCCGCCTTTTTGCCGCTAGTATTTATATTTATTTTTGCCTTGTACTGTAGTTTGTGTTTTCTTGCGTGCAAATAAAGATTATTATTATTATTATTATTATTATATTAATAATAGACATCAAGATTTATTCATATATTTCAAAGTATTATTAAATTGGGAAACGTTAATCATTTTGCCGCAAAATCAGATTGGTTTACCATCTGCATTAAGCATAGTAATATGAAGTGTTTGGTATTCTTTATCGAGATGGGCAAAAAGTATTTGTTATATTTTATTACCAATAACAATTAAACAGCTGTCATTAAAGTTTTGTTCTTTAAAGTTTATTAGCGCTTTCCTAACGGTTATCGTCTATATAACGAAACAAGATTTATATGATTGGGTTTAACCAGTATGTTTATTGTGGTGGTATTTCTAGGTTAATCGCTAACTGAACTGACCCCCCCCATCCCCGAATACTTTAAAGTTTATCTAGCTAAAGGTACCCTCAGTGGGCTTCTTCTCGAATACCACATAATAAACACGATACATGATTATTATTAAATATAAAAAAAATCGTTAATTATGCATTTGTTAATCTAAGAGATTTGAAGTCGGCAACAAGTACAACCATTTTGTCAGTTTAAAATTCATGGTTTTTAAGTACACTTTATTTGTATTATATGCAGATACAACAAATATACAAAAGAATAATATTATTTTCAGACATACCTGGTATAATCACTTTACTCTGGTATTTATATTGATACAAACTAAAATTTATAATATTATTTTATTGGTGTAAACGTGACCTTAAAAATGCGACTGCCTCTCTCAAGTGCTGGACACCCTGTCACTTACCTAACTAAACTCCCCCGCATCTCTCCTGAAAGTAACTTGGTGAAATAAAACAGATTCTAAAGTATGGTTATCAGATTTCCTAACAATGAGGATTACAACAGAGACTAAAATTACCTAGCTAACTTAATTCCTGATGAGACTGAGTATTCACCAATAGGATAGCAGAGAATAATTTACATTATAAAACAACTAGAACAAGGACTCTCTGAGATCTCACAGTTCGAATCTCTTGTATTTTGGAAAAAACACATTTAACTTTGTTAGGAGAAAACCTTTAAGAGAAGTCATCAGCCTCTAAGAACCTAACCCTACCTTTGCTTTTGGTTGTCTATTTAAGGAAACAAACTAGGCAACCTAAAGTTTGGTTATGCAGCCAAACAGATACCAGTTGAGTAGACTGCCGTTCTCTTCACAACATGCGCTCTGTATATCATTTAAGTGTGACCTTCAATCTTCAAATAAATAAAGTTACTATTTGTTTTCCGTTATATTGTGTAGGTAACTTTAAACCTCTTAAGATATTGTTTTACGACAGTAACCTTTGTTCGACCTAGCACCTTCGCAGGTAAGCAATATTTTAGACTTTGCTAGGTGGCACGTCATCATTTAACATTAATTTTGTTTTATTAATGTTTATGTTAAGTTCCAAAGCTTTTGAGTTTTCGTAGAGGTTTGTTAGTATTATTTGAGCTTTTTGCAAATCTTAATCAAAACTAAACAGATGGAGTGAAGTGTGAAGTAAAAAGAAACAAGTAGGTACAAAATTTATTTTATTGTTCAGCTAGTAACATAGCCGAACAAAACATAATATCTTAATAACGTAACTAACAAAAATAAAATACCTAGGTACATTTTGTAATTATTGTTAAGTGTAAGTATATACAGTTTTATTATATCGTCTCACTATCTATGATTTAGGTACACTTACCATATTGTCACAGAAAGATAATAAAACATCTGGATCACAGTGCTGCAAAACAGCCATCATTAATACTATTTATCGACATCACAATGCGCTTATTTTAACTACAAAATACATTATTCTTCTACTATAAGGTACTGTAATGGAATATGACTTTTTATTAAATATACTCTGGGCAATCATAAAGTAGATGTATCAATATCGGACACCCGTTTTATTAGTTTGACCAGTTCAGTATAAAGGAAGCAATCCCGTCCAGCGGGTTTACATATTTCTCTGTGATCTAATGGAACTCCACATTTCGTTCCAACTCCAGGATCTAAAAAATAAAAAGGTATTAAAAATACACTTTCCAGAAAAGTAAATACATATATTATTAATTAAGGTTTCATGAAATCTGACGAACCTGCAGAATCGAAAGTAACAATCTTGATGTAAACAAAAGACATAAGTGTAAAAGCTGTTTCTATAAAGCTGAAAATTTCTGGATTAAAGGAAGTGTTTTCTAACATCGTAAGGAATTTTTTGTGAAGTTCTAATACAAAATTGCAATCTAGAACAACACAAAATTAATACATAGTTTACAGGATTTTTAAAAATATAATCATACTTCTCTGCACCTCCAACAATTCTATACTCTTCCTTAAAAATGGTAACGTATAGTCGGCACATGATGAGCCCCTGTGCGGTACGCTGTAAAACATTATAGCTTTCGTATTCAGGTACAACTGTTTTAAATCGGCCTCCACATCTTGTTCATAAACTAAAAGACATATATATATATTAGGGTAATTTTTAAAGTAAACTGTTGTTAATACCATTCAATAGGATTTGTTTGATGAATAAACCCCCTTTGGAATGACCAACCCATACAATTGGTTGTTTACCTACCCCTATTTTTAGTAGTTCTTCTGCCATTTCTTTACTCCTGTCTACCATGTTCGTCCTGCAAATTATACGTGATAAATTTCAAAATAAATAGAAGTAGGCACCTATGCACATGCACAACCCAAGAAAAACAAAAATTACTGTAATAAGATTTGTGAATTAATGTAGTCAAGTTTTTCAAAGACGGATGAAATATTTAACCCTGTGCTAATTTTAATCTGGACTAATTTAAATTATGAAGTAATATACAGGGTGTTTAATGTCCGATTTGACTTTTTATCTTAAAATTGATGCAAAATCCATTTTTGCGTGCTTCAAACTAAGACTGAAAATATTTTCTTGTCGCACACATGTTTTTAGCTATATTAAAGTGCATCTTGGTATCTATAGAAATAGAACGTCTTTGCTTTTTGCTACTTTTATGTGATCAACGTATGTCGTTGATTAGAAAATATTATGTACCTAGCAGATTTTGAAAATTTGTTGACTTAATTGGTAATTCTCATCTTGCCACCATAAAAAATTTAACTAACATCTTACTGCTAAACGTTACCGAGATATTAATTTTTACATTACCTACCACAACTGTCAAAATATTAGAAAAAAATACATCCGAAAATATTAATTTTAGACATACTTTGCTAAAGAAACATTAAAATTTTCCGTAGTATATAAAAAAAATAAAAATGGTAGCATTCCATTTAAGGTAACATAGTTAGTGTCAACTCCCGGCATTCCCGGAAATGTCACAATTTTGAAAATATTTTCATTAAAAGACCCGACCCGATTACCGCCACAGCCGAAATTTCAAATCAATATAGTTTTTCATTCTCTATACAGGGTGAGTCAATAGTGCGGGATTCTCCGTTATATCCTTTACAGTTAGAAATACTTCGTTATTTCAAATGGAACACGTTGTATTTGTATTTGACTTCATTTTCGAATTCCTTGATCGATGAAGTTGTATGAAATAATTTTTTTCTAAACTTCATATTTTTTGAGTTATGGGCATTTTCTTGCGAATATTTGCAGATGCAGAACAATTTTGAAATTTTAATATCTCAGAATTGAATAAAGCAGTAGCAGTAATATTTCAATGGAATAAAAGCAACATTTATGAATAACTGTTGCTGTAAGAAACAATCGAAAATATTATACAGGATATCAGCAATTACAGGACCAAATTAGAAAATTTCAAAACACCATAACCTTCTAATTTCAAATAGAACCCTATTATTTTTATACCATTGTTGGATTCCCCATAAAATTGCGTTTCTTATTGCAATACACTTTCCTATTCCAAAATTAACAGTTTTTGAAATATTTGTATTTTCCAGATAAATCTAGCAAACATGATTTGATAATACTCGGTTGGCTATGATAAAAGTTAAGTCATACATTTTGTTTCACAGTTAATATCGCTTTGTTTATGTTGATTTGAGAATTAAGTTTTCTTAAGTGAAAAAGAATTTTGCAAAACAAGAATTAATAGACATGGTCTACACTTTGGGCGAAAGTGAAAGAAATTGTTAGCTGCCAGAATGTATGCACAAAAATATTTTGTGACGAAGCGACATTCAATAGAAATGGAAATGTGAACAAACATAATTTGCATTATTATGCGACTGAAAATCCCAATTTTGTACGATATATGGACCACCAGCACAGATATGGTTCATCAACGTTTAGGGTGGTATTGTTGGGACACGTGTTGTTGGTTCTTATTTTTTTGGTAATGTGGATGGAAACACCTACCTCCACTTTCTGCAACATGATTTGGAAATTACGTTGGACGAGTTGCCATTAGGCGTAACACGAAGGTGCCTCTGCACACTACAGTGCGCAGGTAAGAAACTACCTGGATAATCAGTTTCCTAACAGATGGATTGGTAAAGGCGGCCCTATAAATTGACCAGCTAGGTCACTTGACTTTTGACGAAGCTAGATTTTTATTTGTGCGGTTTTGTTAAAGATCAGGTGTACCAAGTTCGACCCACTACAAGAGCTGACATGATGGAAAGAATATGTGATGCATTTCTAAGGGTTAATCTTGAAGTCTTGAGAAGAGTTGAAAATTCATTTCAGCAGAGAATTCGGCTGTGCATACAACAAAACGGTCAGCATGTTGAGCACATCTTATAGGTATCTGAATACCTAGGTACTTATTATTTTTCTTAAATTCTTAGTAATTTCTATTTAACTTTCTATTGTTTTTGTTCTATGCTTAGTTTATAATATTATTTTGTTTATTCGCTAATTGTAGACCTTTTATGTAATTGTTACTGTTTAATTAAATATTGCTATGGTTTGTTTTTATTTAGTTGTCTGATTTGGCACTTTTTTCAAGGAAATGCAAATTTGGCAAAAACGGTTGATTTTGGGTATAGGGAAGCGTATAGCAAAATGAAAGGCAATATTATGGAGATTCTAACAATGACCTAAAAACAATAGGGTTCTATTTGAAAATACAAAGTCATGATATTCTTAAGTTTTCTAATTTGGTTTTGTAATTGCTAATACTCTGTATAGCAGTTTCAATTTTTTCTTACAGCAGGAGTTGTTCCTACATATGGCTTTCACTCCACTAAAATATTACTGCTACAGTTTCATTCAATGTCGAAATACTGAAATGTAAACATTGGTCTACATCTGTCAATATTCGCAAAAAAATTCCCGCAACTTAAAAAATATGAAGTTTAGATAAAAATGACTTTATACAACCTGATGATCAAATCGATCAAGAAATTCGAAAATGAAGTGAAATACAAGATGTTCCATTTAAAAAAACGAAGTTAGGTGCTGTACAGAAGAAATGGGACAGTCTGTATAAGTGAAAATAATTTTATATGATAGAGAATTTCAAATTAAAGGGGGTCTCTTATATAACATTTTTCTCTAAAATGTACAATAGAGGTGCTATGGAAGAATCCCACACTATTGACTCACCCTGTATATGTATATACCTACATCTAATAGGCGGTCCGAAAAATCGCCCTGTATATTTGATCTACCTTTTAACAACTGGATAGTAAAGTCATTAAAACAGTGTACAGTTAAAAGCACCTATTTTTCAAATACGAAATTATTGTTAAAGGAAGAGTTCATGTATTCTTGGCCAATAGCCATGACATCGATATAATGACACAAGTGGCTCAAAGAAAAAAAATATTTCGAAACCTCGCAAGTAGCTGGATTTGCGCGGAGCCAGAGAATAAGGACTGTATAATACAAGAACCACATGAAAAAAGAATGACAGTTAGTGGTGCAATTTTTTAGAAAGAACAATCAAATCTCTAAGAATCAAAAGAAATTCTAGGAAATGACAGGCCAGTCAGCATGTTGGATGGTTGGATCATCTCTATTTTCTATTTCCTAAATAGAAGGCAGACCATAGAAGAATAGTGAGAAACAAGTGCAGCACATTGTTTTAGAACAATTTTCGCCTAAAGAAGAAACCTATTTTTTCATTGCATAATAAAGGCATTAAAATTTGTGAAAATGTATTGATTACTTAGAAAAATAATTTACACCTTTTTTATTCTTTTTTAGTGACAGGCTGAGAATACATGAACCGCACTAGCATAATAAATAATCCCTCAAAGGCTTAATTTTTACAAAAAGTAATATCGATATAGATTAAATTGTTAGGTATCTACTGTTATTGCACCATCATATAAATAATGTTAACGTAAATAATCGTTTATGAATTTTAACTTGATGTAGCCAGTTTGCCTTGGCTCTAAATAGACATTTTCTCAGTTTGGTATGTGTAGTTTTATTAAATATTAATTTTATGATTTTGCATTATAAGTAGCAGCTGCAAGTGCAAATAAAGAAACACTTTATACCCTTACCTACTTACCGATTTCTTTTTCTTATCCAAACAGGCCTCCATAAAACATCCGTGGTATAATTTAAAGCAATAACCCTAACACCTGGTATGTCTTTTGGCAGCCAATCACGAGGCCAACAATCTGAATAATCTGAACCATTTTCAATTTCGGTTTCATTCATTTCATCGTGAGACACATATATGCTGTCATTTACTTTAGCTGCTTTCCTAGGTAATAGTGTCTCTATGTTAGAAATTGTCCTTTTCAAAGACACTTGTCTTCTAGGTATAATTATTGTGCCGGTAGATGCACAGTGCTGTAATGTCTCATTTTTTAAATGGTGTCCTTCGTGCCTCCATTCGCCTTGTCTCCACGTTTTTCCCAAACCCCCATGCAAGCCGTGTACAAAAATCACATCTGCTGCAATCGTTTCTGGAGACTCCGGACCTGCTAAGATACAGCATTCTACACTTTTCTCTGGTGTGCTATCCTCCATTATTGCCGGCTGAGAAGTTTCATATCTAATTATTCGTAAAGATAGAGGAAATGTGATGCCTCTTTGAACGGATGCTAAAGAACGGGATATGCTGTTGGCTAAGAAAGCGAGGACTGTTGGTAATACTTGACGTCGGACGGAATCCACAACATTTTTCTGATTTCGGAGGCAGGCATAACATATGTCTATTACTGTTGGAAAAACTGTTCTGGTCAACACTGCTACGGCCACTCGCAGTCGTCTGAAAAATAATTTATATTTTTAAGCGTCTAATTAAAATAGGCTATTAGAACCTTATGAGGACTGATGGGAAAACGCATACTTTCAGTTCTGGGAAATTGCAGACATCAATAAAAAGGTGCCTATTCCGAACTGACATATCGAACTAGCATAGAATCAAAGCCTGCTTTTTCTTGAGCGCAAGGATCAAACATTGCACTGATATTCTCAACAAAGACCATTTTTACATAAATATGTTAGGTTCAGATAAATACAGAAATAAAATTTAACAGTACTTATAGAAATAGGAATATTCAGTGCGAGCGTAAAGTAAAGAATGAATTTCCTTAAATTTATGTCCATTTCTCACAAATAATCCATGGACACATCGATTGCTATGTCTAAATTGTCAACTTTTGGTATTCATTATACTTTTCTGTCCCACCCAGTAGCGGCACAAGTGGGGGCAACTCAAATATACTATATGGCAACAGGAATCAAATTGTATACCTATTTTTTTAGGGTATGTACATTTTCGTACTTTTCAATAAAAGGCTGTAATCTTATCGATTTTTTTTAATCAAAAAAGACGTATATACAGGAGAACTTTGATAACAACTCCGATAAAATGTGTCTCCAAAACTAAAGAGGGATCATTTCACCTTCTTTATGTCTGCTTGTCGCAGTGTGTGCCTACCTATCGTCTGTCAGTTAGGTGGTCCATCAGGAGTATGAATAAATTCCTTTTTTGGATACATTTTTTATTTATTTCCATTTTCTGCAAACTATAGAAAATGGTGAGTTTAAGAGAAAAAAAAATTATTATGTACTTTTGTTCCCACTAGGCTGACAATTTAGAAATGGAAATTGATGTACCTGTACCTATTGCACATTTATCAAATATTAACGTGAGCATTAACCGTTATTGACAAATAAGGTTTACCTAGTAGAAATTTTTCCTTAATTTAACTCATTTGAAAAATGTTCAGAAAAATTCTTGTGTAAAAAGTTTGGGTGCATGTTTCGAAAAATATATTTCCCAGATAAGTTGTTACCTTGAACAAAGACAGTGATCTTTAAAATGATGTAATGTACATGAGACAGTATTAAAGGTCAAATGTATATTATTATGTCATCAAGAGGACAATTCTAATGAAAACTTGTTCAGTAGATAAAGCACGCACTTTATATTTTAAGTAGGTTTTGTGTAATCATCATTCTAGATTAACTAATGTAACAAACAGATTTAAATGCTTTAAAATCAAACATTGTTAAATTTTAAAGGCAACGAGTAAAAAAAGAACTCTGAGCTCAAACATCACATCTAAATTTATAACTCCGCTTGTTGCTAGGAAAGAACATCTAATTATTATTATAAATATTAGAAGTTCTTTTGTTACTACGAATGCATAATTATACATACATACGCACAGTCGTATTGTCCCCGTTTTTCGGAAATGGTTCAAAATGTGTACCCGCCAACTACCTATGCGTCCTTCGCGTAAGTTTCCCATATAAAATTCCATAAAGTTTTATTTGTTTACGGTAAATCTAACTATTTTTATTTTAACAACGTGCCTAATTATTTATTGGTGTGCTGCGTTAGTTTAATGGTGTACCAGTAACACGTTTTTAAAACTTGCATTTTTAATCTCAACAATTGAACTAAATACACAAATACCTAATTAACAAATTACAATATATCAACAATATCGCTTATGAACATTTAAACTCATTTGCTTATATCAAGAACTAAATCGCTTCTGTGTATAAAATACTGCAACGTTTTCGCATTTAACAATTTATTTACAGTGACTAATGTACAAATATTTACAATTAAAAGTGATTTGAGAACATAATTTAAAATTAACAATGAGCAGCGAAATATACAAGCAACAAACAAACAACAACAAGCAATAACAATTAAACAACTATCAGCAAACAATTAAACAATACGCAACCAATTATATTTCTAAGAAATCCACAATACACAAATCAACAGTTCGAACTTCTCTAAAAATGCTTCTACAAACAACGGTTAATCATGACCCAAAACGCATGTACCGTCACCAAAACGCCAACTGCACTATACGCATGTACTGTAACACTTAACAGGTATACTCGCTCGAATTTATCGCCTTCAGAATCTATCGCTTTCTTCTCATCTTATCTTTGTCCAAAACAAAAATTACAAACTGTTATCCTGACCTCTTGCTTGCCCTTAAATACTCTCAAAGAAACGTTCGATCTCTTGCGAAATGGGACCTTTTTATAGTTTTGGTATAAATTGTTGAGAAATGCTATACATTTGCGCGGGAAAGATTCGTTCTAACGAAAAGGGATCTTTTTTTGTAGTTTTGCTATAATTTCTTTCGAAATGCTATAATTTTAGACGGGAAATGCTATTACATTATACCTATTTGACTGTTATATTTTTAATAAGGTATCCTTGGAAACAAGAGGGAGCCATTTTAACTTTTTGATTCTAGGAAAATTGAATGATGTCAAATTGAACCAACAAGGGATTTCAGTGAAAACAAGGCGTGGTGACGTGCAAGATGCAACAATGCAACCATGACGTGGCGATCGTGCAACCGATGCTCCGGCCTGCCAGATGGTCACATTGATTTCACATTCTAAACATACCAGACTACTCATTCTTTGAGAATATTTAATAATATTAAATTCTTTGAGAGTATTTAATATTATTATTAAATACCTACTCTCAAAGAATGAGCAGTCTGTCATGTTTAGAATGTAACCATCTGGCCGGCCGAAGTGCCGGTTGCACCACGTCGTGGTGACATTGTTGCAGAGTTGCACCTTGCACGTCACCACGACACCACGCCTTCTTTTCACTGAAATCCCTTATTGGTTCAATTTCCTTAGAATCAAAAAGTTATAATCAGGCCTCCCTCTTGTACCTACACCTTGTACATTGAACAGTCGCATTAACGAGGAAACCTGTCATTCAGTTAGCTTAGAGCACAGTCCAGGATTTTTGAGACAAGCGCAGAATTCCTTTTTGTGATGAAGTACAGCAATCGTCAAACGTGATGGCGAAAGCCTGTGCAGACAAGGCAACGCCCTAGTTTCAGGCAGTGGCGCGAGGTTCCCTGGACAATAAATGAATTTATTATGAAGTTAATCGTGCGCCACTGACAGTTGCGTGCGTCCACCGAAAACCAATCCTGGTCGAGAGCGTAGTGGATGAATAGTGGGGATTACTCAACTGCGCATCTCTGGTGCTCGCCATCACGTCTGACGATTGCTGTATATCCGGGGTATATCCTGCATTTTGAAACCAATCACAAAGGAAATAAGACAAAAAGAATAACTTCCTGTGGTTTTTTACTTGAAGTGTTGAAGACTACAACACTTATTTATAATATCTATACTTTTCCCCAGAACTTTGTAATTTGTGAGTCTAGGTACCTATAGGTACTAGTTATCGAACGCAGCAAAAATCTATATTTTGCATTTAACTAACAAAGTAAAATGTTCCGGTCACGTAAGCTAAAAGGAGTTCTTTTATTTGGCAGTATTTTATTTGAAATACTTTAAGTGACCACAATTTCATGGAGGTTACAGAATTATTAGTTCGTTTTTTGTTCGCTGATATACTAGCAACCAACATTCCTGCGCCAATTGTTTTTTTTTCATTTAACAAATTGGTACAAAGCAGAATACCTATGTATTTCACATGACGATGTCATTGCGTTAAATTATTCACCTAAAAGCACGGTTACTTCAAGATGTAGGTAAATAAATTGCAGACAAACAGAGCATACAAGAGCCAACTTCTTTACACTACAATAATACGTCAAAGTTGTGATCGACAAATACCATAACTGCGCATGTGCGCTACCGACCGCTCTCTGACGTCATGGCACTTATTTTTAAAAGCACTATTGTTCCATAAAATGGGAAAAATTAAAAAATACGGGTAAGTTGCTGAAATATAAAATAAAAATAGGCGTAACACTTGAATTACATTAGGTATGTACCTACATAATTTAAGTAGCAATAAGTACATACTTCACTTTTTAAACCCTACAGTGCCAATGATTTTTATGATTCAAAGAACAAAACTTCTGGAATCATTTGAATTTATCATTTTTAAATGAATAGTAACAACATACTTACATATAAGGTGTATTTTAGTGTGCATTCATATAAAAAAAATATTCTTATCACAAGCATGTGCGCGTACAACGTACATACAATAATGCATAATTACATCGCATTCGAATTCTCTAATGTATTGTAACACCTTCATTATTTTATAAATACAATTTTGTTTGTACCTATATATGTATATACTTTGATAGGTACATTTTTACATGTTTTATTAGAAGCCGCACGAAAAATGTGACGGCACGCAACACAGTTTTCCCACTTTCCGGGCACATTTTTCGTACAGCATGAAAACTGGGCAAACTGTATAATGGAGCATAGCATAAACTCAAAAACCAAGCCAACAGATTTGTTCCAACAGATCACATAGAGTATGATACTTTTGACACTTTTGTACCCTCAAGCATAACTAGTACTTCGTCCCAGTTTTCAGGATTAAGCAAAGTGGGATTAAGTGAACATCCCCTGCCTATAGGTATAGGTACTAGGGTTGCCACCTTTTCAAAATTTTCTCGGTGGAGGTATCAAAATGCGTCACAGGCAAATTTTGAATATTCAAGGTAGAATGTTTTAAATGAAAAGATTGCGACAAGCATCGTTTTTTGACAATAAAATAACTGAATATGAAAGAGTATTTATGGTGGTAAAATATATCTGGTAGTCAGTTGGAGTACACAACACACTCAAGCAGAACTCCCCGAGACCGCAGAAAAAACGGTAGGAAATTTTATTCCAAGTTTATTACATAATACATACTTAAGTATATGAAATCAAGTAGACACTGAATTTTCCACCCGGGTGGAAAATTTTCCAACCCGGTCGGGAAGTAAAAGCTAGGAATAACCTACTTGCAAATTTTTTAAAAGTTAGCAATTGACTTATTACTAACCTATTGTGAATAAAAGTTGTTTGTCCACGACTATCTTATAATATACTCTTTATACTTGTGTTTCTTCAATCATAATTAGATACATTAATCACTGCAGTGATTAATGAATATTATTCACTAAACCAATAGGAACATCGCTTTGACCCTTTTTTACATTATTTAGTAGGCCGCGATCGCGATGCGTCAGTTCAAATTGAAACGTCAAATCAGCATGGTTTGCTTTTAATTTGAAATGCATATTCTAAAAAAGAAGATATAATGAGTAGTGAGAGTGAAAACGAGGTTTCTTTAACAGCACCAGCAATAAAAGAAGCTGCAGAACTTGCCTCATTAGATTCATTGCCCAAAAAACCAAGAAAATTATACTTGAGAGCGTATGTATGAATCTTTTTTACACTGGAGAAGGGAAATGAAGGTAAGTTCTTTCTGGGAATCTGTTTTGATAGTCGTGGACAAAGTATAGTATACAACTCGTTATAATGATGCTATTATTACCTCGGATGATTACAAAACTCGCTCGTTTCACTCGCTCGTGTTGTAAACTTCATCCTCGGTAATAATAGCATTCATTACAAACTCGTGTATAATATACTATTATTACAGTTTCATATTTTTGCCAGAAATAGCTGAAATCAATTCACCCTAACAAACGTTTCGCAAGGAAAACGTGTCGTATTTGTTAAGTCTATTGATTTCACATTTCAAGGTTAAAGCAATCAGAAGACCTAGATTAAAACCAATTATTAAGTTCTATTATAGCAATACGAGTATTATCATATGTGTATTCGATGTATATTCTGGTTTGCCCGCAGCACGAACATCAATGAGTCCATTTATTAATACAAAATCTATTACAAAAAATATGCGCATATCTAATTAACCAGAAAAGCTGTATTATGTGTAAATAATCCATACACATAATTTCAAGGCTTGTTGAAGATACCACATTTTAAATTAGCAATAATTGTGAAAGTAATTAAAAATACTTTAGGGTCAATTGATACAGGAGGGTCTACTACAGAAACAACAATTTGAAATAAAAATTTTTAGGGTGTTGTACCTCAACTTGAGGTAAAACGATTGGTACCCTACTTTGTTTCCACTATTTTGTCTATCTGTCACACAGCTTCCTAAACTAAAAAGTGTTAGGTTTAGGAGTCCAGGGATGGCCGAGATACGAGAACTTCAACTGATCGGACCGCCAATATGAAAAAATCACTCCCCCCAAACTAAAAATTTTTCCCGAAACGAAATTACGAACTTTTTATGTTCAGGACGGCTTTCAAAGACCTCGTGGACGTGCATTTATTAAAGCTTCTGGACTCCGTTGAGATTATATTTCGTTATACAGAATACAGAACCTCGTACCACAATAATGTAAAATGTGGGGGGCAAATTCGAAATTTTAGGGATATTTTTTTTCAAATTTCCACACTTCAGATAATTTTTCTGGGTCTGTAATATAAGGATCGTTACAACCACTTTACAATTGTTCCTTTGCATTGACCATCAAATGTTTCTTAGGGGTTGAAGGACACTTCTCGAGGTCGGCTTTCTTTCGAGTTAAAGGCTTTGTATTGTTACGAGAGAGTAAACCCCAAAACCGACGCCTATAAAGTTAGTAGAAGTGTTGACACCACCTTCTTAAATTAGGTCATTATTACTGTAATTAGCGACGTAATTAACGATTTCTAATTCCTCTGCTGACACTTTTGTGTGCTGACACTTTAGCCCTGATGATACTTTTACTTTTCTTGCCAATATACCGGGTGAACATTTAGTGTGTACCTTTCGCTATATGTTTTTCCGTCGACCATTTTCGAACTTATCTTCCTTGTATTTAATATCATTCGCTTTCCTACATTTTCGAATAATTTCCCACTTGGTCACCTTATATCTTCTATCTTTCATCTAACCAATTTTTATATTTTTGCCTTTCCTCTATTAGACTCACAATATGTTTTGTTATCCTGGGTTTTCTACTTTCATTTTGTTTATGACCCTAAATATCTCTAGCTGCGGAATCTGTCGCAAATATCTACTTCTCTATGCTTCTGCTCAAATTCTGTAAGTGCCATTTGTTCCTCATATAAACATCTTCCCTACTTCGAACTTATCTTCCTTGCATTTAATATCAATCGCTTTCCTACATTTCCGAATAATTTCCCACTTGATCACCTTATATCTTTGTTTCTCTCTTTCATCTAACCTATTTTTATATTTTCGCCTTTCCTCTATTAGACTCACAATATGTTTTATCAAAAATTTACCAAAATGCAAGTATTTTCGGTACACAGCTTTATTAATACAATATTTTAACAGGATCGTAGAGAAGTAGATATTCGGAATTATTTAAATAAGCACGTAAAAACAGAAAGGTATTTATTAAATTACCCAAAGAGACCATGAAATTCAAGAAATATTAAAAACTGACTACAAAAAGGAGTAGTTATAAAATTTGAATAGAAGTAGGCATTATTGTGAGTTATTAAGATTCAAATGGTTTCCACAATTGTTATACAGGGTTAAATGAGTAAAGCAGAGTTTATATAAAGAGCAAATGGCAGTTATAGAATTTGAGCAGGACCGTAGAAAAGTGGATATTTGTGAATAATGATACATTATTGATATAAGCATGCAAAATCATAAAAGCATTTATTAAATTACCAAAAGAGACTATGAAATCTATGAAATATTAAAAACAGACTACAAAAAGGAGTCGGGGACGTAGCGAAGAAATATTTGCTACTAAAAATAAGGAATTTTTATATTTGGATTCATTTAAGTAACTCAATTGTGCAGAAGCATTTTTAAATCTTATTTAAGTAATTAATATTGAAACGAATGCATACCTGATTTTATTTTGTTGTTGGTAAAGGTGCGATTTTCTGTTTATTTCCTCCTCGGTCAGCCATGTTTCATATGAACAAGGTTTTCCTAAAAGCCATAACAAAATTTTAAAAAAATGTAATACGTTTAGAATCACTTTAGAGCGACATGGGGGCAGATTTAAAAAATGTAGTGCTATTAGAAATAGTTAAGAAGGAAATGGAAGCAAATTAAAAAAATGTAATACGTTTAGAAACAGTTTATAGCGAAATGGGAGCAGAGAATTTATGAAATTTCAGTAACAGATTATAATAAAAATAATGAAATCTTCTATTAATTTGATGTCACTACTGAAAATATTGTCAGTGCATTTATACATCAAATTTTGTATCTAATTCAATACGTTAAAATATTCATATTAGCTTATAAAACAATTATTATCTCAAGGTAATTATAGTGTCGTTTACAAAATTCCCCAGAAGTGAAAAGACTCATTTGGGAAATCACCGACAATATTATGACGTACCGACACATAATATGTAAAGACATAAAATATTATGAGATAAAAATTTTAACTTCACGTAAAAACGGAGAATTTTTATGTCTGAATTTGTTAAGGGTGATAAAAACAAAGATTTTTTATAGGAAGCAATTTTTAAATTTTAATACCAGAAAGTCAACGCCCAAATTAATATTATGACGTAGGTTGGTACACATTAAATTTACTCCAGAGAAAGCTAACGACAGAAATCGTTATGATTATGGCTTCGTTAAAAGGATCTGCATTATTAGCCGTCCAAAAAGTGTCCCTAAAAATTATGCAGGCCTTTCCTAAAATATTTACATATTCTATGTACCATTTTAAAAGTTCATTTTGTAAATCTAACTGATAATTTAAGGAACACTGTTTTTGGGGACAGCTTAACACTGTTTTTCTTTTAAATTTTTATACCAGATTATAATAAAATAAATAATTCTTATATATTGATTTAATTCAGTTAGATGTAAAAAAGCTATGCTAGAAATATTTTTTATTTTGTTTTAAGTAATATCAAAAAATGAATACCTGTTAATCAATAGCGTTATCCTGCATTCTCTCTAAGAGTAGATTTCCGGTTTGTTGTTCCGTCCGCAATGTTTTGTCAAAATTCTAAAAATGGTGGAAAAGATTAAAAAATCATTGTGTAATATTATTTCTTATAAAAAGTAAAGAAATTATAATTTGTAAACAATAATTGCACTAGAAATAATTTATGCATTTATAAAGTCAACGTCCAAAAATATGACGTACACATTAAATTTACTCAGAGAAAATTAACGGCAGAAACTATTATTAGAGAATAATTTAAATTTCACGTAAAAAACTATGTGATAGAGCGATTACTATAAAGTTTTATTCTAATTGATTTTTATAAGGGCAACGGATAATATTTTAAAAATACATACATAGTTGTTACCGTTTGTGTAGGAAATATTCACAAATCACGTCAGTACGTCTCAGTTATCGGCCCTCTAATAGGAACAGGCAGGTACACTTACATAATTACTTTACGCAGACTTTAAACTTCTTAAAATCATTGCTATTTTGTATAGATTGGCACAGGCTAAATAATATTTTCTTCAAAGGTAGGTAAAAAAGTATTTTCTATACTTACATATTTCTAAATTGAAAAGAATTAAAAACAGTAGCAACTAAGATTTTTTTAATTCCTTTATATCTTTGTACCAGCGGAAGCATATTTCTCATGATTCTTGTACCTATACCTTAGTGAATTCTCCGAAAACATTTAGTGTGTGTGTGTTTGCATTTTAGAATTCTTTAAATTATTTCAGATAAAGTTTTCGCAGTACTTTTTGTATATTTAACAAACAAATTTGAATGTTTCAGATTCATAATTACGTTTTGATTTTCTGTAGCAACCTTTTTTATATTTTCCTAAATATTTTTTGTATGTTCTCGATATTTTTCTTTACTTTTTAAACCATCTTTTAGATTTTTATATTTGATAGTTACCATTTAATTTTCTGTGGCACCTTTTTTATATTTGATAAATACTTTTTTGTTATTATCGACATTTTTTCTTTACATTTGATAAACACATTTTCGATTTTTATGTTTTATAATCTAATCACATTTCCTATGGCAACTTTTTTGTATTTCATAAATACTTTCCGGCCACAAACACATATTTTCCTTCATATCAGGTTAGGTCCTACCAGAAGTATTCAGGTCAGATCTAAGACATCCGGAGGAAGTCATACACCTGACCTGAATACTTCTGCTAGGACCTAACCTGATATGAAGGAAAATATGGCCACAAACACATATTTATTCCTTCATATCAGGTTAGGTCCTACCAGAAGTATTCAGGTCAGGTGTATGACTTCCTCCGGATGTCTTAGATCTGACCTGAATACTTCTGGTAGGACCTAACCTGATATGAAGGAAAATATGTGTTTGTGGCCGGAAAGTATTTATGAAATACAAAAAAGTTGCCATAGGAAATGTGATTAGATTATAAAACATAAAAATCGAAAATGTGTTTATCAAATGTAAAGAAAAAATGTCGATAATAACAAAAAAGTATTTATCAAATATAAAAAAGGTGCCACAGAAAATTAAATGGTAACTATCAAATATAAAAATCTAAAAGATGGTTTAAAAAGTAAAGAAAAATATCGAGAACATACAAAAAATATTTAGGAAAATATAAAAAAGGTTGCTACAGAAAATCAAAACGTAATTATGAATCTGAAACATTCAAATTTGTTTGTTAAATATACAAAAAGTACTGCGAAAACTTTATCTGAAATAATTTAAAGAATTCTAAAATGCAAACACACACACACTAAATGTTTTCGGAGAATTCACTAAGGTATAGGTACAAGAATCATGAGAAATATGCTTCCGCTGGTACAAAGATATAAAGGAATTAAAAAAATCTTAGTTGCTACTGTTTTTAATTCTTTTCAATTTAGAAATATGTAAGTATAGAAAATACTTTTTTACCTACCTTTGAAGAAAATATTATTTAGCCTGTGCCAATCTATACAAAATAGCAATGATTTTAAGAAGTTTAAAGTCTGCGTAAAGTAATTATGTAAGTGTACCTGCCTGTTCCTATTAGAGGGCCGATAACTGAGACGTACTGACGTGATTTGTGAATATTTCCTACACAAACGGTAACAACTATGTATGTATTTTTAAAATATTATCCGTTGCCCTTATAAAAATCAATTAGAATAAAACTTTATAGTAATCGCTCTATCACATAGTTTTTTACGTGAAATTTAAATTATTCTCTAATAATAGTTTCTGCCGTTAATTTTCTCTGAGTAAATTTAATGTGTACGTCATATTTTTGGACGTTGACTTTATAAATGCATAAATTATTTCTAGTGCAATTATTGTTTACAAATTATAATTTCTTTACTTTTTATAAGAAATAATATTACACAATGATTTTTTAATCTTTTCCACCATTTTTAGAATTTTGACAAAACATTGCGGACGGAACAACAAACCGGAAATCTACTCTTAGAGAGAATGCAGGATAACGCTATTGATTAACAGGTATTCATTTTTTGATATTACTTAAAACAAAATAAAAAATATTTCTAACATAGCTTTTTTACATCTAACTGAATTAAATCAATATATAAGAATTATTTATTTTATTATAATCTGGTATAAAAATTTAAAAGAAAAACATTGTTAAGCTGTCCCCAAAAACAGTGTTCCTTAAATTATCAGTTAGATTTACAAAATGAACTTTTAAAATGGTACATAGAATATGTAAATATTTTAGGAAAGGCCTGCATAATTTTTAGGGACACTTTTTGGACGGCTAATAATGCAGATCCTTTTAACGAAGCCATAATCATAACGATTTCTGTCGTTAGCTTTCTCTGGAGTAAATTTAATGTGTACCAACCTACGTCATAATATTAATTTGGGCGTTGACTTTCTGAATGCATAAATTATTTCTAGTGCAATTATTGTTTACAAATTATAACTTCTTTACTTTTTATAAGAAATAATATTAGGTATTGATTTTTTATCTTTTTAGAATTTTTACAAACATGGCGGACGGGACGCACAAACAGGAAATCTCTACTCTTAGAGAGAATGCAGGATAACGTTATTGATTAACAGGTAGGTGTTCCTTTTCGAATATTAAAACAAAATATTTCTAACAACATCTTTTTTACATCTAACTGGAACTAAATTAAATCAATATAAGAATTCTTTATTTTTATTTTTTTATTATGCTCTGGTATTAAAATTTAAAAATTGCTTCCTATAAAAAATCTTTGTTTTTATCACCCTTAACAAATTCAGACATAAAAATTCTCCGTTTTTACGTGAAGTTAAAATTTTTATCTCATAATATTTTATGTCTTTACATATTGTGTGTCGGTACGTCATAATATTGCCGGTGATTTCCCAAATGAGTCTTTTCACTTCTGGGGAATTTTGTAAACGACACTATAATTACCTTGAGATAATAATTGTTTTATAAGCTAATATGAATATTTTAACGTATTGAATTAGATACAAAATTTGATGTATAAATGCACTGACAATATTTTCAGTAGTGACATCAAATTAATAGAAGATTTCATTATTTTTATTATAATCTGTTACTGAAATTTCATAAATTCTCTGCTCCCATTTCGCTATAAACTGTTTCTAAACGTATTACATTTTTTAATTTGCTTCCATTTCCTTCTTAACTATTTCTAATAGCACTACATTTTTTAAATCTGCCCCCATGTCGCTCTAAAGTGATTCTAAACGTATTACATTTTTTTTAAATTTTGTTATGGCTTTTAGGAAAACCTTGTTCATATGAAACATGGCTGACCGAGGAGGAAATAAACAGAAAATCGCACCTTTACCAACAACAAAATAAAATCAGGTATGCATTCGTTTCAATATTAATTACTTAAATAAGATTTAAAAATGCTTCTACACAATTGAGTTACTTAAATGAATCCAAATATAAAAATTCCTTATTTTTAGTAGCAAATATTTCTTCGCTACGTCCCCGACTCCTTTTTGTAGTCTGTTTTTAATATTTCATAGATTTCATAGTCTCTTTTGGTAATTTAATAAATGCTTTTATGATTTTGCATGCTTATATCAATAATGTATCATTATTCACAAATATCCACTTTTCTACGGTCCTGCTCAAATTCTATAACTGCCATTTGCTCTTTATATAAACTCTGCTTTACTCATTTAACCCTGTATAACAATTGTGGAAACCATTTGAATCTTAATAACTCACAATAATGCCTACTTCTATTCAAATTTTATAACTACTCCTTTTTGTAGTCAGTTTTTAATATTTCTTGAATTTCATGGTCTCTTTGGGTAATTTAATAAATACCTTTCTGTTTTTACGTGCTTATTTAAATAATTCCGAATATCTACTTCTCTACGATCCTGTTAAAATATTGTATTAATAAAGCTGTGTACCGAAAATACTTGCATTTTGGTAAATTTTTGATAAAACATATTGTGAGTCTAATAGAGGAAAGGCGAAAATATAAAAATAGGTTAGATGAAAGAGAGAAACAAAGATATAAGGTGATCAAGTGGGAAATTATTCGGAAATGTAGGAAAGCGATTGATATTAAATGCAAGGAAGATAAGTTCGAAGTAGGGAAGATGTTTATATGAGGAACAAATGGCACTTACAGAATTTGAGCAGAAGCATAGAGAAGTAGATATTTGCGACAGATTCCGCAGCTAGAGATATTTAGGGTCATAAACAAAATGAAAGTAGAAAACCCAGGATAACAAAACATATTGTGAGTCTAATAGAGGAAAGGCAAAAATATAAAAATTGGTTAGATGAAAGATAGAAGATATAAGGTGACCAAGTGGGAAATTATTCGAAAATGTAGGAAAGCGAATGATATTAAATACAAGGAAGATAAGTTCGAAAATGGTCGACGGAAAAACATATAGCGAAAGGTACACACTAAATGTTCACCCGGTATATTGGCAAGAAAAGTAAAAGTATCATCAGGGCTAAAGTGTCAGCACACAAAAGTGTCAGCAGAGGAATTAGAAATCGTTAATTACGTCGCTAATTACAGTAATAATGACCTAATTTAAGAAGGTGGTGTCAACACTTCTACTAGTGTTCTTCAATATTCCAAAAAACATGCGGTTGTGTTATACGTATATTACTGATTCAATGGAATCAATGGGCGAATTCGCTTATTATAAGTATAGGATCATTCCGGCAATAATCGTATTCTGCTAAAGTAGGTTAGTAAGCTGACTTATCTAGGAAACCTTGCCTTAATATCCACTTTTTATTATGCTCTTGTCAACTTGCCAAATTTCTTATTTCTCAACCTCAACCTCAAACAGAAATAAATAATTAATTTTATCATTATATTTTGGAACACTAAAAAGTTATGTCAATATCATTATTATAATAATCAAACCAATAATAATAATAATAATAAAGATTTTATAAATTGTTTTGAGAGGAAAAGTGATGAGGATTCTAAATGTCTGCATTTCCTTTAAACGAACGAAATTGTATTTGGTCCTTGTATATTACGCAACTATGCGTGCTACTTACGTCGCTGAAACTGCTATCATGGAAGACTCCGACTTGAAATCCAAGTTAAGTTCTGTAGAGATAATGCCCTGATCACACATGATGTCTTCCACTTCGTAAAGGGCGTCCTCCTCGTCACCATCGAGTTCGCTGAAATGAAAAACCGAGCACGTTAAGAGGGCTGAATATTTCGTATCAAATGACTGCTAAAAGTTTTTATCTTAAAGCTCTGATAATTTTTATATCTTTTCGATGATACAGCAAACAGAGTAATGACATATTTTAAGTGCAATGTAACCCTACACTGCAAAAATTTCAATTTGTTATCTGGAAATGTTTATCCCGACCATTTAGGTTACAGTTGAGAATGAATTTCGAAAATGAACTCTTTAATAGGTAGTATTTATAAAGCTAAAGAGCTTTTCGAGAGCTTTAAATAACTTTTTAATTTGCTGCGTGCAATTTTTTAGAAAACTGTAGGTATTATGAATTTAGGAATGTTTTTCACAAACCAGAATATTGGTGTGAGAAACAAGTGATAATGTATCACGCAATAAACATCAAATAATCATAAATTACAGTCGGTAAGAAACACCCCGTAATAGCTTGTTGATTTTCAATAATCTACTAAAAGTGTACGTATATCCTATAATGCAAATTGTAGACCAAAGTGAGCTAATTTAGTATAATGTGTCATGTATGGGGGATATTCTATTCCTGAGGCGGGAATGATGCCAACCACGTGATCGTAAAATGGACAGTCCAAAAATCATTGACATGTCAGTGTCATAGTTGTTGCTGTGGCAAATTTTATTTGCTATTTATTTGCTATTTTAAAAGGGCAACATAAAGTGGAATATATTGGAGATCTTCAGCATTATCTGCGGCCAACAGAGACGTAAATGGGTAGGTACTTCAATTATAATGGGAAACAAAAAGCGAGGTGTGGTGGAAAATAGTTTCTATATTTCGGTCTCATAGAGGAGATTCCTAAGGCATTTATTTTGGTGTCAAACTAACCTTATCATCGTACTGTTTCTGGATAATTTTGTTTCGCAAGATTGGCATGTATGTTTTTTTGTTTTCGAAGACAGCAGTTTATTTACTGCACGTCCTGCAACTTTCCACCATTTCGGGGAGTACATTGTATTTCATCTTTATAGATTTTGAAATCATGAATGTAAACTTTCAAAACTTTCAAAACTTTTGAAAGATGAAATATGAAAACAAATTTTCATTTTCTCACCTTTTTATGTTTCAGTGTAGTCTTACTGATGGAAAGTGATTTTTTTCATTTAAGAATTTATTTAAGCAGGTACGTATTTCTAGGTCTAGCGGTCGAAAGTTTTGATTCAAAACATCCATAAAGTAGCCAGGAAGGAATCTAATTAGAGATAAAATGTATCTAATACATATTTATGTACTTCATTAACTGCTGTAACTAGTTTGCTTATACATAAATAGCAAATACTATAAAATTAGATATACCTTATACAGTAGATAACATAAAAACACATGAACACGAAGTTTGACGTGAAACAAAGGAAATAATTCTAATTTGGTCCATAGTTGAACTTATACTGCGAGCGTGCGAGCTTCATAGTTCGCAAGATACAAAGTATTGGAGTTTGGCATTTGGCATTTGAAGTTAAAAAATGTAAACTAAATGTACCTACTTTTTATTAACAGTATGCATACACGTGGAAATTGTGTTTTTGTACTAGTGTCTCTAATAAATACACTTGTCAGTTATTTATATGTGTTGTTTGTCATCATCCACACGCGTCTCATATTTTTGCACAATTCAAAAACGATGAATGAAAGAGTAGCAATGTAAAATTATTAAATTCCGCAATTCTTTTCATCATAAAGTTCTCAGTCCGAAGACTGGTTGAACGCGTACCTCCATCCTTACCTATCCTGAGCTAACCTACGCATTTGCCTAAAAGCAGAACATCCTACATTCCCAACTATTTGAGAACAGTAGTCTGATACCTTTTTTTATTCCGACTCTAGTATATCACGAACTATTCCTTTGTGTTTCAAAAGGTGTCTTACCATCGTATCTCTCCTATTCTTTATTGTCTTCCATACCTTTTGCTTTTCCCCAACTCTTTCTAATACTTCCCTGTTGCTCTCTAGTGCTCATACCATCCCGAATTATTTGACTTCGTAAATTTCAGAAGTCCGCGACGTCCTCTATTTTCTCTTTTCCTATTTGTATTATAGTTTTAGTCCAACTTTTACGTCCCCTACATACCAAATTTCTGGTTGTTTTTATTGATTTTCACGCAGGAAGTACTCTGCCAAAACTGCTTCCACTTCATCCAGAGCCATTCCTAATATTCTTCTTTGCTGGATGCTAACACTGCTATATCATCCGCGTATCTGAGCATGGTAATAGTTTGGCCCTGTAGGCGCTCTTTCCCTATTCTATAACTACTCGTAAAGCTAGAATGGCCTAACGCGTTCCTCTACTTCGTCTAAATCCGAACTGATCTTCTCCTAATATTTCTTCCGCCCTCTTCTCCGTACACCTGCAGAAGTATGCAGACTTTCCTTCATATACATGCTTTCTGTCAAGTAATCAGTCCATAAAGATTCAGGATCGAATTCGGGGAACTCCTGTACATATAATCAACAATTTCTTATTTTTGTAGAAAATCCAGAAATAACACGACTAAAAATACACACCGGGGTTTGAATGATTATAATAACTGTTTACCAGTAGTACAAAATTTTAATTGGAGAATGCAGGTAACTGATGCGTGCATCCAGTGCTGGGGTATCAATTAACAATTTCCTAAAATTAAACGTCACCTACATAGCGGGATTAATCTAATTCTAATTTATTACGTAAGGTTTGCCTTGTTTATTATTATCTTTAATGGCTTTACAAACATAAGCTAAGCTTAATACACGTTTTTTCTAATAATAAATTAATAAATTACGATAAGGTAAAAGCAATGTCATTATAGGTAATGCTCCAAAATAAAATACTTCGATCTGCATGCGCAAAACATGCGGGCGCAATTTGATAACAACGTTAAAAATATGAATGGAAACAGCATGTGTTTCAGGAAAAACGTCAATACATTTTAACTAAAATTTCTAGACTTTGATGTGTTTTCCAATATCATTGTCAAGTAAAAATTACATATACCTACAGCCTACACCATAAGACAAAATTATAAATAGAGCAAACATCATGCGAAATTCTAATATTTCAAAGAAAACTATTTTTGTCAAATACACATTGATACATTTTCAACTCAATAACAACTGTAACAACCCTTAATTCGTAAACCTGAACTAAATTTCTCCTGATGCCTTTAACAATGTTAAGGTATCTTTTCTTTCTGTCTTGTATATATTTATGAATAATACGTCAATCAAATTAGCAGCAGAAGTTTTTTTCTGATGTACACACTATATATCCAAAGACGCCTTTAGTTATATCAAAAACGTTAAAATTACTTCTAAACTCGTTTTTGCTGTAAAATACTTTCGTTTTTCTATTTAAACCCAAAGTGTTGGTATTATTCTAATAATTTATCATATCAGAAAAATATGACAAAAAGTGAAATGACTTCTAAAGCTCAAGTTTCTAAATTTTCTACCCCACATATTACCCTACCACTTCTATAGGGGTTCCCTACTCCAATATTTTCTAAATTTGGCAACCCTGCACCCAAATGTAAACACTTTGTAAGCAGTGCTTTGCTTAATTATTTTATTCAATTCACAGTCACAACAGAACAAAATACTTGTCAACTTCAATACTCGAACAATGAAATTTTGCTTTTTGCAACTACTGATAGAATACAGACGGGTGATTCGACTTTTTCGGTTTGTTTTGAGAAATAGTAATTTGGCGAATTAACCCCACATAAACTTAGCCAAATAGCAATAAAATTAGCCATCTGGCAATTTTGCTACCGTCAGCTTAAACCTTGGTGTGATCTGATGAGCATGTATGTAAAGGTCCATTTAGACACTCAAATAATATGCGCAAACTGGCTTGTGCAAGTGAAGTTGTTCAACATAATAGTGACAATACGCAAGCCTCTTGTATAGCTTTGCTCAGATTATCTTTATGGTCAATAACCATAAATCAACCTCATTTGTAATTGTTTTATTTTTTGTTACACGGAAAATGTAAGCAGGAATTTTATCGATATATGTACATATAGCAGAGGTATACCATGCCACTGCACTGAAATTTCCTGGAAAACTAAAACTGTTATGTCAATATAGCCGACGCGACGGCCAAATCCAAAATACACTAGTTGTTCTAGGAACTGACAATGACATAAATATAATGTACCTCCATGCGCCCTATTCGCTAGATTTGGCTCCAAGAAATTTTTCACTGTTCCCAACTTAGAGTCATCCGAACTGTGACGGATTATTTTGAAGACCTGGAGGAAAGAAGGTAGTAGAGTAAGCTTTGTGGAGCTTTAGAAACACTGGATCAACTGCAGTGACTATACGTTGAAAAATAATAGATTTTGCCAAAAAAACGCCGCTGTCACTTTCATTCTTCGTCATTATCAAATTGCTCTCATATAACAGTGATTTTGCGTTTCACCTCTTTTCTTCATAGATATGGTATTTACTGGGTATAGGCGTAGTCTACGGTATAGGTAAATCTTACCACATATGGGACAAAGGACACGCAGATTATTAAGGCAATTCTTCGAGGTATCTTGAATTATTATGAACTCATTGGAAACGAATAAAGCTTTGCTCTCGGCTTTGCTAGGATAAGAATAGAATCGTCGATGGTTGGTGGAATAGTACGCCGACAATTTTACAAGCACGGCATACACACATACACTACTTGTACTCTATACTCCTACTATTGATTTTGCGTTTTTTTGTATCCTCTATGCTGCATAAGAATTACAATTTGAGCAGTGCAGGTGTAGGATTTGCTTGGTTTGAAGCCCACTCGTTAGCTAAAAAGTCTGCGTTTCCTCCAAATTATTTATAGTAAATAGTAAATTAAAAGCGGGAATAACGATTTACTATCAAGTAAAAGTTTAAACAGCGAACTTTCTAATTAAGTCTTTTTTAATAACAATCGATCCGAACTTGCTCCAACAACTACTCCCCGGGAAAATACCCCGACAGGCATTGAATTAAGGAGCAAGTATTTTTTATTTTTACTCAAAATTAAAATCTAAATATTAGGTACTTCCTAATTTGGCAACCCTCATTAACACATGTCTCATCCTAGATGTTGATATTGATAATTAATTAGTTTTATAAAAAATAAATAGAGCATGACTTCATTAAACAGGAACTTTAACTGATAATCAGTTACGGCGTGCAGATTAAATTAGTCAAGAACTGTAGATAAGAAATATAAAATACTGAAACGTTGCATCCACTTATCAAAATTACCGTAGTTGAATAGGTATTCTTTTAGAGACTCTCCAAAAATTAGCCTATGGCCTATGGCCAAGAAGTCTGATAGTCAATATGAACATTTACAGTTTTGTTGAAAGAGTTTGGAAAATGTGCATTACTTATGTACTTTTTAAATTCTTATTTGAGTTTTTCAAACTTCCGGATAAAATTGAAATTTCACTTCCACTGTGTTTTCATTTTTAAATATCAGTATCTCAGGAACTATTTCTCAAATTAGAATTTCATCTATTCAAATCTGCAAGAAAGTGGGGGGCGTCGTTAAAAAATTCGTTGGTCTTTGCGCGGAAACGGAAAGGGGCTAAAAATTTCACGTGTCCGAATTATGTGAAAAGCTCAACTGGAAAGAAAATGTTTCCAATATTCCATACCTTAGTGCTTAGTTGCCTTTAGAAAACGAAATAAATTTGTGGTAAGGAAATTCATAAAAATCAGAAGAATAATTACCTAAGTAATTATGTTGAAACGAATCTAAGCCAAATTATAATTATCGCGTTTTATTGCTCCTTCTTGATCCAAGTCAATATTTGTTTCGAATAATTTGACTAAGTAAAAATCTACAAAAATATCTACCTCTATAGCTAATCTTTATTTTTCGAAGTATTAAAACTATAAATAAGCTGGTGATTTTGCACCGGTAACTTTTTTCATATTTGATCTAATTGATTTCAAGGAACATCAATAATATAAGTACTTAGATGTGATTCTAATATAATTAACGTAATCAATCAGACCAATTAAAATATCTGTGTTAATTTCACGATAATTCTGACAAGTTTAAATCTGCTATTTTTTTGTTTTTTTTATATTTAAACATAATATCTCACTATATAAAACATGTGGGATGAAACAAAGTCCGGTATATTCCTTTCAGTCCTGTAACTTGAAATAGATTATCCTATCTTTGTTGGATAAAACTCATTCAAATTTAATCTAGTTGTTTGATTTCCACTGCAATGAATTAATATTTTTTAACTATTTGTTTTACTTTCGTTAAATCCCATTGTTCATTGAAATTTGAAAACCTGTTTTCGAAGAGTTCTGAAATTATTTGATTGTGCCCTTGAATGCAATCAATACGTGTGTGCCTGAGGCTGTTTATGAAATATAACTAGAACGCGATATCGATGCATATTCTCTATTGAGCATGTTGACTGAGAACATTTGCGTAATGAGAAAGTATTTAAAAAATCAATAGTATAGTAGTCTTATCACTATATTCAATGCCACAATCGATCGTTGAATAAAACAGGAGGCGTCTTTCAAGAGTGGTTGAGAACCGAGTGGCCCAGTCATAGAACTCCGACTTTTGTCTATAATAATATACAATATCCCAAAAGATTGGATTTTGTTGGCAAAATTTTTCGATTGTTACGAGAGGTTGCCTAGCAACTTTGCGATTGACATTTGCATAAAAATCACGAAACGCCAGTCGAGTGATTTTTCAACAATGTTACGACTCAATGCGTAGACTGAATAATAGTTATTCAGTCTACGCTCAATGTCAACAAATATTGCCAGGAAAAATCTAAACTTCAATGATATTCATCACAAATATTTTACGAAAAAGCCCACAACGTTCAAACGTAAACTTTATTAATTGAGAAAACTTCAGTTGATTTAATTAAAGATTATTAGGAATTAACGATGTCAAACGCTGTCGATAGGCCTTTTCATTTCGTTCTGTGTTCGTTAGTGCGCATGTGCTGACAATCAGCTGTTCTTAGATTTTCGGACGAGTGTCACTGTCAGCTGTCAGGCGTTATAAACTTCGTGTGGAATATTCGTAAGTAAATAGTAGAATACCAAATAAGGAGGGTGTTTGAAAGACGGAAAATTATTACAAATGTTAGTTCCAAGTGATATCCCTCGTAAAATTGTGAGGCTGAATCCCGAAGGCGTGCCTGGCTCTTACTTGAAATACGGAAATGTTAACCAAGATACCTACTTCAATCATGTAGGATTTTAATATACCTAGCTCTGAAAATTAATCAATTTTTTAAAAGAAAGCGGAGAAAAAGGATCTAATATAGGTACAGGTGCGTATTTTTCTGAAATGTATGTATGTAACTACAAGTAATTCTTATTTTAAAAACCTAACAAATAATGACATAAAACCTGGAAACGTTCAATACACATTTCCATTTCGAATCTTGCCTCTTACACATTTTTATCCAAGCAACATCATTTATACAGGTGGAACTAATCCTCACTTCCTCATATGGTCACCAACCTAGTTATTAACTTCGATTTTTCCCAGTTCCCAGCATTAGGCAGGGTTTAGGAAATTGATAAAATCGTAATCCCAAGCGATAACTTGGTCTTCCCGCACTGCTATCACCTTGGCAGTTACCAAAAACACAATGCTTGGATGCTCCAAACTGTTTTAGTTTCGAACTATTACTAATTTTGCACGTTTGCAGTAAAATTTTACCAAAGAATTAATAAACACTTTCAAACAAGCAATACCGCCTACCCCTCTAGGGCATATTGACACAAGACTTTGACATTCGTCCGAAATTGCCATGGCGCGTTCGCGCATGCGCCTCAGCATTTTTTTATAATGAAAAGTCCTATTGTCACCGAGTTGTTAAGTAGTTTTATCGCTATAAAACTGTTATTGAATTGAGCTCAATAGCTGAAAATGCTAGCACTAGCACTAGAGCTTTGATTGATTTAAAATCCGATGAGTGGAATAATCGCGAAAACTAACTTCATACTGTCTCACTATTTTGGCGTGTGGGGCAAACTTATAGAAAATTCATAATGGTGGATGAGCCAATTGGTCGGTCAAAGTTCGCTTTTACGGAGAACATCTTATAACCTTGCCAGCACTTGAAAATAAGAATATTGATTCACTGTTCGTCATTGTTTAATAGAATCAAAGACGACAATGCCTTTACGATCGAAGTTTTGATCTGTGATGTGACATTCGTGGTTTCCAGACGAAATCTCAAGCCGCCTCTGCTTTTGCCCATGATTCAAAACTCCCGGAGCCATCTCTGCAAAAAATTTTCTCATCTGCAAATCAATACGTGTGTGCCTGAGGCTGTTTATGAAATATAACTAGAACGCGATATCGATGCATATTCTCTATTGAGCATGTTGACTGAGAACATTTGCGTAATGAGAAAGTATTTAAAAAATCAATAGTATAGTAGTCTTATCACTATATTCAATGCCACAATCGTTGAATAAAACAGGAGGCGTCTTTCAAGAGTGGTTGAGAACCGAGTGGCCGAGTCATAGAACTCCGACTTTTGTCTATAATAATTACAATATCCCAAAAGATTGGATTTTGTGGTCAAAATTTTTCGATTGTTACGAGAGGTTGCCTAGCAACTTTGCGATTGACATTTGCATAAAAATCACGAAACGCCCGTCGAGTGATTTTTCAACAATGTTACGACTCAATGTCAACAAATATTGCCAGGAAAAATCTAAACTTCAATGATATTCATCACAAATATTTTACGAAAAAGCCCACAACGTTCAAACGTAAACTTTATTAATTGAGAAAAATGCAGTTGATCTAATTAAACATTACTTATTGGGTATTAACGATGTCAAACGCTGTCGATTGTTCCACTGAGTTGTTAAGTAGCATCCTAAAGTAACCCATCAGGTAACTTTTCAGTTTTATCGCTATAAAACTGTTATTGAATTGAGTGCAATAGCTGAAAATGCTAGCACTAGCACTAGAGCTTTGATTGATTTAAAATTCGATGAGTGGAATAGTCGCGAAAACTCAAGGCTGGGTAAAGTACTTGACCAGCCTTGGCGAAAACTAACTTCATACTGTCTCACTATTTTGGCGTGTGGGGGTGTGGGGCAAACTTATAAAGAATTCATAATGGCGGATGAGCCAATTGGTCGGCCAAAGTTCACTTTTACGGAGAACATCTTGTAACCTTGCCAGCACTTGAAAATAAGAATATTGATTCACTGTTCGTCAGTGTTTAATAAATTCACAGGCCATAATGCCCTTACGATCGCAGTTTTGATCTGTGATGTGGTATTCGTGGTTTCCAGACGAAATCTCAAACCGCTTCTGCTTTTGCCCATCAGTCAAAATTCGCGGAGCCATCTCTGCAAACATTTTTCTCATCTGCAAATCTTCAATCACGATCTTTCTTACTGTTTCCCTGTCTAACATATAAAAGGTGTATCCAGTCCAATATTTCTTTATGAGAGGCGATTGTGCGATGCCGGAAATTCAGTTGCCACACACCTCCTATATAGTATACAGTACTATACTTGGGCCGCCCAACAGACGGAGTGATCACCCTGCAAGAACGTGCTCTAGGCGGGACCACTATCAATTTAGGACAACCGAACCGCAGTGATGCGCTTTATTTAGAACCAACGAAGTCGTATCACTCCAATTCGGTCGTCATAAATCATACTTCATACTTCATACTTCATACTTCATACTTCATACTTCATACTTCATACTTCATACTTCATTGGCCCCGCTAGAACACGTTCTTGCAGGCTGATCACTCCGTCTGTTCGGCGGCCCAAGTATATGTTATATATAAGTTTTTCGATATTGCATGTTTCGAATGTGCATGGAAAAACCGTAGACCAGTGCTGTGCCCTACACACTCGAATCATGCAATATTACTTGATTTATATAAATAAACTTACACACAGTGTAGTAAATCTATTACAGCAATGAATAAATAATGTGTACAGTGCAATCAGTCTAATGAACTCGCTGATAAAGAAACTAGTTTATAATGGCCGATTTATTCTGGTCCCGGATAAATTTCGACTTCATCCAGTGCCTTACAAATCAGGATTTGGTTTTTCGATTCAGTTAATCCGAGTTCTCAGAAAGTTCGCGTTTTCTGATTTTTCGTATATAAAAATTAGAGAATGACCAGTGACGGTCACTTGCAAGTTGATTATATAGTACCTATCTAGCTCTTATTTTGAGGAAAATTTAAGATATGTAGTTTGTTCGTGTATCATCTTTTCCTTATCATTTTAATGTGGGGGTTCAATTATCTACAGCCATAAAATTATATTTACGTATTTGGTTACGTACTTGACTAAATAAACATTAGAGGCAAGAGCAATAGTCATTCTAGAATCTATAACAAAGCAAAGGCAAAAAATGTGATCTCAAAAAACTAAGTAATACATATATATTATATCTCGTTTTAAATAATCTGTACCACTGGATTTTCGAAATAAACCAGTTTTATTTATTTATTTCATGGACATCATTTATCATGTTCATGGAAAAGTCTGCGTTTTACAGGAAAGAACTTTGTCATAAGATTGTGAATTGTAAACCTTGAGAGATTTAAAGTTGTATCTTGTATCGATAAGTTACATGAAATTACCCCGAGACGTTCCCAAGTTATTAGTTATATTAAAAATAAAGAAAAGGCTTTCAGTTCAAATACAGTAACATCATATTCAATGGATAATTATTGCGACAACTTACCTTGCTTCTGAATCTTTTAAATCCATTGCCATTATTATAGTTCTAAACACTTCACTCCGACTGTGTCACTTTGGGACAACTGCACCAGTAATGAGTAATGACTAGATAAATAAAAACAACTGTAGCAATTCTAGTGAACAATGAAAAATAATTATCTACCCACTGATAACAACTGCGAGAACGTATTACCGCGCGAGTCGCACCGCGTGAAATTCTGCTGAAACAAAATTTGGCGCGACCGATTATTCCCGCAATACTAACTAGCGGCAAATCAACGCTACCATCATTCTGTGAAATAAATTAACTGAAGGCGAACAGCCTGTTTTACTTTTACATGATACTTTGAACACCCAATGTATTCCTTCACATGCGCGCGGGGAATGACGCTTTATTGTGTAATTACATTACTATTCAGGCGTTTGACTAATGACTATTATATTGTATTACTCTTATTTTAGATACTGAATTAGACGATGCGTCGGCGCGCATTGAACTTGTTTTTTCATAAATAAAAAACTATTCGTTTTTGAGTACCACTGCCAAAACCAACAAACTTTCTATTGAATTTTTATGCTTTGTAATAAACAGCATGTCATTGTCATCGCTTGTACACAAGCCAGGTTCTTCAAGCAAGTGTATTACCGCCAAAAAACTACCCACTGGTTTATGAGAACCAATGATGAGAACACGAACAAAGGCCCATTCCTATTTATTATTTAATAAAATTACAGTTTTCTATATTTCCACTGCAGTAAATCACTGTACGACTTGTTGCATAACTAATGGAGAGACAGAGAGATGAGAGAGAGAAACACATGTAGCGGGTACTGAGTACTGACTAGAGATTACTGGAAGTCCTTAGTGCTGACAAAAATACATACGAATTATATACAATACATGAATACATCGAAAACGCATAATTTAATTTAAGCGGATCTGAACAAATAACGACCGTGCGGGGATTCCCAACTGAATACAGACTTGGTGGGATCGCATAGTAACCTCCACAGAGGTCGGTATCATAGATTGCTATATTTATTTTGCTTCGGTTTCATTTTTCCTAGTATCATCCCAGAGATATCTCTGTACTCTGTTCTCTGTATCGTAATTAAGAAATGATTAGTACATAAGAAATAATAATGATTCACAAAAAGTGATATATCTTCTTCCTTCTATCATTCTATCATTCCTTGGACATCCAGACAGCAGCAAGATAGCTATTAAATGTCTTCTTTCAACATCTGGAGTTGAGTTAATATATTATCAAATTGCTCAAATTTTGTATGTAATTAACGTTTACAATAAAAGTAAGTTTCATTTGATTTTATTTTACATACCTAATGTTGGGGAAAAGCGAAAGGTATGGAAGACAATATAAAGAGACAGGATGGGAGGGCACCTTCTGAGACAGGAATGGTTCGTGACGTACTAGTCAGAGATAGGAATAAAAAGAGGTAGGGGTAGGCTCAGATTAGACAGCTGCTTTCCTCAAATAGTTGGGGATATAGGATGTTCTACTTTTAGGGAAATGTGTAGGTTAGCTCAGGATACGAAAGGATGGAGGTACGCGTCCAACCAGTCTTCGGACAGAGAACTTTATGATGTTGCTTTGCCGATTGCCGTGTAATTCACTTCACAAAATGCGTGCGGTAAAGAATGCGTTATAACATTCAAACAATAAAATATTACGCTAAGCAGGAAAATGTTAAAATTGACTCCCAAAACCAATCGGCACATGTGTAAATGGTTTGTACAGCTACAGCAAGCTCAATATATTTTCCAGCCTGATATTGTAATTTTCTACACAGATCCTATGCCTCAAATGTAATGACATCACTAAAATGTAATATCACTCAAAAATTATTCCAGACTTAATAAATTTTCATGTCGGGAAGGTGTTTTTTTAAGAAATAGAATTAGCGTTTTTCAGTTTTCAAAAAAACAAGCCAATAATAAAATAATTAATATTGTCGGGAACTTTATATTCACCCTGTACAAATATACTGTGCTAGGTTTTATTTTTAAGGACAACTTATTCACGAATATATTACCCAAAGTTATTATATGGGAAGTTGCCTAATGCGAGGTTCGTTCTTAGTCGGCTGCGATCGGAAATTGACGTCACCGCGGGACCGCAATTTCCTGTCTTACATTATAGCCGATAAGCGGAGCGCATAGAACGGTGGAATAAAATAATCATCGTTAGGTATAAAATAATAATTATTTATTATTAATCCAAAAACTAAATTTCGGTGAACATCTGTTTCAGTAGGCGCGTATACTTTCTTCGACATGAGTGATGAATCAATGAATGCACAAAATTCAGTACTTACGTACTTACCATATATTATTATAGACACTTCCAGATTAGTCTCGGGAATGATATTAGGCAAGTAGGTACGTATTTATTCGAGTACAAGTAGGTATGAAGGTAGGTAGGTATTAGGTAGGTACATACTTAGTTTTACTTTCAAAAACACATCGGCGAGTAGAAAATGTTATAAGTAGGTATTTTTATTCAAATAACGGTACATAATGTTATCTATATTTATACTTCCTACTACATTTCAACTTATGCGCATACTTTTTTCAACTTTTTACTTTGGAATTAGTCGGAGTATGGGTGTATGTATGTATTTATTTCTGAAAATAAAATACTGGAAGTGGATTTTAATTTTTAGTAGGTATACTGTTATTTTAATAATTTCCAGTTAAAAATGAACGGCATCGAGGGCAATTTCGTTTTCAATCTAAATTTAACTTCATTAAGTTATTAACATTCCTAATTAAAAAATCTAAATACGATCATTTTTGCTTTAAATTTTACAAATTACCTATCCATATACGAAGTAGTTCAGTTTCAGTAATAAATCTTAGGTATACCAGAAATAGTCAGGCCCATGCCCAGAAGAAACTATAGAATCCGTGGAAGTCCGTAGGTATCGAATGAATGAAATTCCAATTTGAACCTGACTATTTCTCAATGAAATGATCCGCCGTTTTTATAATTACCTACCTACGGAAGTAACAAGTGTCGGAAATTTAGTGCGGCAATTTGAGGTAGGTACCTACCTTTAGGACCTTTACTTACACCCTACAGAACGATGAAACTTCATAACAACGCAGGTTATACATAAATTTATGCCATCAAAGGCATGCATAAAGCGTGGGAATCGGAAAACACATGCAGACGTCTGTACAAGTATGTTTGCGGAGCGCGACTGAGGTCCGACGCTGACGTCACATGCTTCCTCCACTAGTACTTCACGCGGTGCCACAGCGCTTTGCGGGCATTAGGCAACTTCCTATATAATAACTTTGTATATTACCAGCCTCAATACTAAAAGCACAAAAGCAAATTGAAATTAAACTGCTCTCGCTGCCACTGCAAGTTTCAATAAAAAAAAAATTTTGCAGCCACAGCAACCCTTAGACATTCCATCAACGGGGTACTTTTAAAATTGCACTGGTGTTCGTACAAACATTCGCTTAAGTTGCGCAGTATTTTGTACTGCACCGCAGCAAAAATAGCTGTCTCATTGGACAGAAGCTGATCCGATAAAAGAAGCGGCTGACACATTTAGGAATATCTATCTATTTTAGCAGAGAAAAATCTTAAATTAACAAATTTCCACCTTCAACCCCTTCAAAGGATGAAAAACTAATGACTGCTTTCGAAATGAAAAGCAGCTTTCAAATTTGTCGTGTTAGTAGAAGAAATCGTAAAAGAGCAAATAATCAAAATTTCATCACTGCCGGAGAGTTGCTACTTTACAGTTTGGCACAAAATTTGAACATGTAGAAAATTAGCTTAAATACTTCACCTGAAAACATCTGCATTCTTTTTTAGATATCCAGATTTTTTTAATTGAGCTCGTGCGTAGTATGCGATTTAAAGTGTATTCATTTGTGGGACAATGGCAGAACACACAGGCTCACAAGAATCACGTTTGTTAAAGGTGACAGTTCACTTGTTACAAAATATTTACTCTGTCCAATGTAAGATAATTTAATAAATTACCTTGAACATCGTTTAGTTTTTTTACTACTAGGTACTTTATAGTTGCTATACAATGTACAATATCGAACAGGCTAAGTGCATGGCCTGATGGTAGATAAAGTCTAATTATCATATTGCAATTTCTCTTACTTTACATCTTTAGTCGGAAAGCGTTTACATAAAATACGGTGTAGACTAAAAATAATAAGGAACAATTTGGAATCGATTTTCCGTAAAAAACTTTCAGATTTTTAAATTAGTAATCAAAATCAGTCATATTATACCTAAAACTGGCGAGCAATAAAAAATACGTTGGGAAAAGCAAAACTTTCGCTTATTGGTATAAAAGTGTAGGATCTATCTATTTTGGTATGTAGATGAATTTTAAATTTGTCAGTGATTTTTTTAATGACTGGGTTTAGAAAGACAGACTTAAAATTTATTTGAGCAGAATGGATTTTATGATAAAAAAAAATGAGACTAATGAAGAACATTTTATTTATGTACTTGTATTAGCAATAGCTTAACACCGTAAACTAACACATATTGTTACAAAAGTAAATGATATTTACACTACTTATAAAAACTTTGAACTTAAATAATTGACTAAAGCCAAGGAAAAAAAACAATATTTACAAAAATTTGGTTGTATAGTAAAATCACAGATACTAATATTTTATCTGGCCTTTTTATATACAAATGATTAATAGTATGAATAATAAACAAAACATACCTAATTAGTGAACTTTGTGCTTCACCACCAGAGCACAGGCTCAATTTAAAAACGACATGTATTTCAATTTAAATGAAGATTATGCTTAAAATTTCAACATTCATATCTAATATATATTTTCAAATACATTTAGTTATCGCAAAATTACATTCATTGTAAATTTAATACATCTCTAAAGTTTCGTATTTCTTATATTGTCACTCACAAATCCACAATATGTACACAAGAGCACACATCTAGGTCTAATCAACATCCAGAATGTAACTCACTCCATTTTAGTTCCTCAATTAAATGTGCGGCAATGTGTTGCATGTATGTGTATTTGAAAAATCAGCACGACACTACAAACTTAGTTTGGTGTATATAAAAAATGAATTGTCATAATTTACCATGTATTATCACATGGTACAACATACTATAAACACTTTCCCACCAAAGATGTCCATTGTATCATTGCAGTTTTTGCCGATCAAGTGGCGCACATCTTTAGTGGGAAAGCGTTTACATAAAATACGGTGTAGACTAAAAATAACGAACAATTTGGAATCAATTTTCCGTAAAAAATTGTTAACTAATTAATTTTTCTTTTTAAAAGTGCTTCTATTACCCTATTTAACAATTTTCCTGCCACACAATAATAACAACAGAAACACACAATTTTCTTATCGAAACAAAAAAAAATACAGCGGGGACATCGAAAGGCGGAGTTCTGCACGTTTTTCTGAAATCCTTCAATAAAAATTAGATGTGAATTCTAGAGGAAAAATGGCGAGATTGGTGAACAAAAATGTTGTTATCCAAATATGTTTCGCTAAAGTTACAAACAACAAAATTCAAAGAGAAAAATAATAGTCAATAGGTCGATTTACTGAGAGCATTTTTAACATGACTTACACGGACACTCTAAGATCTCAAGCAAAAAGCATCTGAGTAAAAGATAGTTGGACGCTTTCCGAGGCACAAAAGGTTAGGTCACGACATATTAAAGTCTGAGATACAAATAGGAGGTTGAGGTAGGCACTGATTAGACTATTATTGCAAAGAAATAGTGATATACGAAGTTCTGCTTCTTGGGAAATGCTTAAGTTAGCTCAGGATAGGAAAGCGGGGAGGTACGCAACCAACCAATCTTCGGACTAAAAATCTTGAAAATGAAATGAAAATGTGGTTACTATTTCTTATTTAATTTATTTTCTTCATCAAAACCTTGTGGGGTGGCTGGGGTACAAAACGATCCTGTTGGATGCAGGAGGCTAGAAGAAGAGGACGGCCAAGGAACAGCTGGAGAGATGCCTCGATTGAGGACCTGACGAGCAGCAAGATAGAAGACCGGAGAGATAAAGTCGCAGACAAGAACCAATGGAGGAAGATTATTAAGCAATAGCCTGTCAAAGCGTTTTGATATACTAAAACCTTGTAAATAGCCTTAGATGTATACTTTTGGTATGATGATGTAGAATGCAGTGAAAATACTTGTACGAATGAAATATGCATCTTGGTGAGATTGACTACTGCATTTTCTCAAGAACGGCTTTACTAATAAAAAAAAAATGAAATCGAGTTTAATCACTTAAGAAACTAACACGCTGAAATGTTAAGAAAAATAATTAAAATGCAGGGCATACAATATTAGACCCTTTTCACATGGGCGACTTTTTGTCGTTGAAGTCTACCACAGAAAGTGGTTGGTTATCGCTCTCTTGTAGTTTATCTTTGCAGTTGACTTCGACCACAAGAAAGTCGCCCTTGTGAACAGAGCCTTAGATTTGGATTTGCGGCATATTAACCTTTTCGTTACGGAAGCCGTTTAAGTAAGGTTAAAATTTTTCTGTTCATATTTACAGACCTATGTATTTTCGAGGCGATGTTATCCAGAGAACGTTATCCGCGATCGAACGCTTATTGCAGCTAAAGCTCTCACAGCAAAGTAGGGATTCAGGCAGTCTATAAAAGATATGCTTGCAATGTTCACTTTTGAATAAATGGGACCGAACTACAGAATACGTATGTAGATGGCCGGGGGGATAACAACTTTTGAATTGTTATGTACACTCTCTCTGAATTGGAAATAATGAATTGGCCGAATTGAACTGAATTTTTTGAATTGTCCAAATTTAATCGAATTACTTAAATTTGATTAAATCATTTGAATTATATTGAATGATTTTTGAATCGAGTTGAATTGGCTGAATTGAAATGAATTAGTTTTGAATTGAGTTGAATTGGCTGAATTGAATTGAATTATACGAATTGAATTGCTTGAATTGAATTGACTGAATTGAATTGAATTAACCTTAATTGAATTGAATTGAATTATTTGAATTAAATTGGCCGAATTGAATTAAATTATTTGAATTAGATTGAATTATTTTTGAATTAAATTGAATTGGCTGAATTGAATTGAATTATATAAACTGAATTGAATTATTTGAATTGGATTGAATTATTTGAATTGGATTGAATTACTTGAATTGAATTGAATTTGAACTGAATTGTACATACTTTTTGAAGATGTTAAGCCTCGTAGATGGCATATAAGAAATTACGTCACATTTTTAAACTTTATTTTGTTCACATGATTTTGTAGGGGTAAAACCACTTTTTGCAGCTCATATTTCAGTTGCTTCTTTATTTGTCAAATAGCATAATAGACATCGGTAATTAATACTGAATAAATAGTACAAAATTGGAAAAATATGGCCGCAAACGTTATGTACCACTATCGCAAGAAGAACTGCAAGAAATTGCAGAAGAAGATAATGAGCGCTAAAGACACAGAAGATTCAGAATGTAAGTTTCAGTTATGTTGAATAAAACAAATTTCCAAATGTTTTTTTCTAAGTTTCTGTCCCGCCTCTTTATTACTGAAAATGAGCTCGCAAGTTTTCTTTATACTGCGTTCATTACGATAAGCGCATTTATACGTAACTTCATAGAGGTTCGCTGATACAAAAACCGCATGGGTACGTAAGTATTGTGATTTAATTACGAAGGATGTAAGAACACGGGAACCGTATAAATACGCCATATAGAGGGAACACCTATAGAAAAACAAAGTCCAGGGTTTAAGATTCGATCTGATGGAGCAATGATTACTGATTACTACTTCGACACTGCACTACTTGCGCATTTAGTATTTTTGCATCTCTAACACAGAAAGATTGAAATTTGGGTACAGCGGACAAACTTATGTTCCTCTTTGCAATGCCTCGGGGAAGTATATTTGGAGAACAACATTTTTGTTCAGTTATCATCATCAGCTCCACAACTATTTTTTTTTTGAAGCATAAAAAAACCTCGTGTACAAAAAGAAAAAATTAAAATTAAACTGTTAACTGCACCAAAGTAAACTTAATTATATGCGCCCCCCATTTTATCATCTCCCATAAAAAGCTTTCCGAAAAAGAATTTTTTCTTCCAAAATTAAGATGAAAAATGTATGTTTCTAGCAAAAAAAATAAGCTCCTTTTATTAGTGCATCTCCCTTATTAGAGGAGGTCCAGAGACCGCCAATATTTTTAAAACAATATGCTGATTTTCCAAATAATACAGTATACAGCAGACAAAGAAAGACCAGATACCATTCAGTTGTCTTACGACTGATATGTTCATCATTTTTTGAAATTACTATTGTCTGTAGGAAGCGAAGGACTTCCTTCTGGGAAAGGATATGAAAGACTACGAGACATAATTAGATCTTGATAAAGTTGTAGTTGTTCTGGTGTAGGTATGGGAAGGAACGAGGTTGAAGGGGCCAAACCAGTTGAAGCATACATACTCTGCAGGGCAGAAGCATAAATAGGATCAAGGAGAGGTAAATAGGACTGCATGTTTTTGTTCATCACCTGAGGCATCGGAAGATAGCCAGGAAACATGGGAGGGAGTGGATTTGAGAACTGCTTGGAATTTGGTGCTTGAACTGGAGTTGCTGGAGCTTTTGAATATGTCGAAGTGTTTGCCCCCTCTGGTCTTAAGTTTGCCTCGGACATGTAAGGAGTCGGAATGCTAATTTCCAATCCGTTACTTCTGGAATCTCGGTACAGCTGGGAAGTAGAACGACGACCGTTTTCTTCAACTTTTGCGAACTTAGTGTTGTTCATTAAACTGTCTTTTAATGTCCTCTTGTGAGAAAACTTTTTCTGAACACTGGAATAACTATTAGCTTTGGACGCTATACTTGAATACTTATATTGATTATTACTAACACTGTATGGCGTTTTGTTATTATTTGGACCTATTAATGTTATTTCTAAATTCGATCCTATGCGAGTACCATCAATTAATGGGAAAGATGGTACACTTCGAGCATAATTCTCCATCACTTTTATGGGAACTTGAGACGCAGAAGTCACTGCTGGCACACGCATTATCTCCACGACAGGTTTCTGTGGACTTCCTACCGTCAAATCAAGTAAATCTCCTCCTGCTGGCCGCACACTATTACTCCCATAGCGCATTGGGTGCTGAACTGATGGTTGATAGTAATCCTTTGGGTTACCGTATACAGTCTTCCCGGAATATGAATAAATCGATTTTGATTGAAGCACCTTTGGTGGCGATTCACCGTTTACGTATGCAAGAGATTTTTGTGGTTTCGATGACTTACGTTGATTTTTCGGTACCATTTGCGTTGGTGACAGTGTTACTTGTGTAGAATTATAATTTGACTGCGAAGGTGGTCGTTTTGGTGGAGGTGGTGGCATTTGATAAGTGTCTGGAGTTACGGTTACAGTTTCTATGGCAGGAGCCACTTGTTGAATAACAGACGGCCTAGTTTCTTTTAACGAGGAACTGCTTGGATATGAAGTTATTGGGGTGACTTCCAGACCACCTTCTTTTAGTATGTCTAGTTTTTGCTTCTTTACCTGAAATTGAATGACAATATAGACTTGCTAGATTATAACATTATAAATATGAATAATAAAAAGCAAAGGTACTTAAATGTGCAGACACATTTTTAAAAGAATGGTTCATAGTTCAACAAAAAGTGACTGCTTGGAGGATTAGCCCGGTCAAAGTAGACAAAAATATAGTGGAAGTGTACAATAATTCGCATAGAGCTAAATATTGGTACAGTTCTTAGGTACACTATTACAAATAAAATATCAAAAGTCCCCACCGATCCTACGCCTGCTAAAAAATTTATTCAACATCAGAGGTCAAAAATATCGTTTTTTGCATTTTTCTCGTAAACGGTAAGTGTTATCATAAAAATAGGTCAAACAAAACCTGTAGATCATGCAATTATGTACAAAAATTGTTCTTATACTTTTTTTTTACAAATCACCATTCCTGAGATATCGGGATTCCAAAAGTTGAAGAAGTCGTATTCTACATAATATGCACACATTTCCGCACCACCTGTGAGATAGTGTACTTGGCGCATTTTTTAACGTGGTTTCCCCGGTAGGCATACTCCACGATGTATTGTGGTTTAGTTTTATTAAATAATATTCTATTAACTAAAAAATGGTACTATTGGAAATTATTAAAGTGACTGATAATCTTCGAATGCTACTTCAACAGTAATGTCTTCTTCAGTTTCTTCTTCTTCATCAAACAAAAATATATTCATCGAAAAGTTTATCTGCTTATCCAAAATATCAAAATCATATCTTATTTTTACATGCAATAACTGGCTGCGATTCTACATCACCAATTTTCAAAAGGGGGAAAAAAACAGTATTTAAATTGTTTGAAAAACATGATTTCTTTGATTGCACAAAAATATTTAAAAAGATTGACTCTTCTCCACAAGTCATCATCACTAACGGGATTCGCTTTCCTCTTGCTATACAGGGTGAGCTTTTTGAAAATAACTGATCAAGTTGCTTCTGTATGGTGCCATTTTTAATATCTTGATTGGTCCTATTATCATAGTCAATCGCCTAACAGGCGAAAGATACCTACAATTGTTACAAAATGACTTGGAAAGACTTATGGACAGTGATGTTAAATTTCCGTAATTTATATTTTTGGTAATTTAAGATTTTTAATTACCGATATTAATTACCGTGGTAATAAATTTGGTTTGTAAATTATGTGGTAATTTACCGCAATAAATATTGCGTAAATTACGGTAAATTACCATATTTTACCAGTGAATTACCGAAATTACCTGTAAATTACCGTAATTTACCAATAACACAGTAATTTAGCATTAGATGTTAGATGAAAAATGATGTCACCAAAATATAAATTTTATTTGTAAAAAATATAAACAAAATTACTATAAAATATGGTAATTTACTTCGTAATTTACTGTGTAATTTACGGTAATTTTCTCCGTAAATTACGGTAACTAATTTTTGGTATTTTACTGTAAATTACGGTAAATAACCGCGGTTATTTACTGGTAAATTACCAGCTCACATCACTGCTTATGGATGATATTTCTTTGGCGCCACGGAGTTCCGCCACATACTTCTCGTATAGTGACTCAGTATCTCAACAAAACCTTCCCTAGGCGATGGATTGGTCGTGGTGGTCCGACTCATTGGCCCCCACGATCTCCGGATTTAACGCCCTTAGAATATTGTTTATGAAGATGACTGAAAATGGTAGTTTACAAAACAAAACCAGATACACGAGAAAAATGGATTTCTCGCATTTTGGATGCTATACTACTCGCATAAGCGCCCAGGAAAATTGCACTCAGAGAATCAACATGCAATCTTAGAAAGCGAGTTGACAAGTGTATTGAAGTTCAAGCTTTAGTTTTTGAGCATTTGCGGCGAGCCTAACAGTTCATTAGTTTTATTTAACAAAATTCAAACAGCTGTATCTCCGAAACTATTAGGAATAATAACCATGTTCATATAAACTTTTTTATTCGAAATGGTCGATACTATCACCTGCCAAAATATTTCCCTCTCCTCCTGACTCACCCTGTATATGGAGCTCAAAAAAATTGATCGTATAGACAAGTATAGATATTTAAGTTTTGTAAAAAACAAACGGAATAATAAAAGAGTACAACTATCGTCTTCCTCCAACATCTGCTTCTGCTTATCAACACTTATATCGAGTATACTACCAAGTTCAAGTATGGCTAGGCCATCAACTGGACCCATAAGACTAGAGTTGGAAATTGATATCAAAAACGATCGGGACTTGCTCAAACAACTACTCCCCGGGCAAATACCCCGACAGGCATTGAATTATAGAGCAAGCCCAGACCGACGATGTGTACTAGACGGCGGCAAAACAAAAGGAAATCTCACCTGCTATCTACTATTGCATGGATAAAGATTCCAACGTGCCCCTAACGTACACACACAAAGCAGTATATATAGCCCTGCTGTAGCTAAATTATAAAGAATGCCTGTCGGGGTATTTGCCCGGGGAGTAGTTGTTTGAGCAAGTCCCGATCGTTTTTGATATTTTTATCTTCCGACATTGAATAGGAATGTCCTAGAGAGGGCGGTCAGTGAGCGAGAGCTAATTCTTTGAGTTGGCGCTCGCTTACTGATGTATCCTACTCGCCTTTAAAGACTAGTTGTTTGTTGGGTTTATTCGCACACAGCTGCACTGTACTGATGAGCTCCAACAGAGTGAAATCATGATATACAGTTGCTGTGTGCGAATGAACCAAACACTTCTTTTCTTCTTTATGGAAATTAATAGATAATACTTTTGAGCCAATTAAAACTTTACTCCCACCTGCTCCAGAAAAACTTCTTAACACCATTTTTTGCAATTGCATAAAGGGTTGTAGTGCAAACTGTGGCTGTAAAAAGTTGGATTATTTTGTTCACCAGTATGTACCAACTGTCAAGGCTAATCTTGCTCCAATGTTGAATCAAATACAACAGATGAGGATTTTTATGATATCGATGCGGAGATAACTGATGCATCTTTCTTAGAACAATTTACAGATATCCAGCAAGAAGAAGAAGAAGAAGAAGAAGAAGAAGAAGAAGAAGAAGAAGAAGAAGAAGAAGAAGAAGAAGAAGAAGAAGAAGAAGAAGAAGAAGAAGAAGAAGAAGAAGAAGAAGAAGAAGACATTATTGCTGAAGTAGCATTCGAAGATTATCAGTCAGACTCAAATTCTCCCGAAGTCAACAATAATTTGTCCCACTTTAATAATTTCTAATGGTACCATTTTTTAGTTAATAGAATATTATTTAATAAAACAAACCACAATACATCGTGGATTATGCTACCGGGGAAACCACGTTAAAAAAAATGCGCCAAGTACACTGCCTCACAGGTGGTCCGGAAATGTGTGCATATTATGTAGAATACGACTTCTTCAACTTTTGGAATCTCGATATCTCAGGAATGGTGATTCGTAGAGAAAAAGTATGAGAACAATTTTTGTAGATAATTGCATGATCTACAAATTTTGTCTGACCTATTTTTATAATAACACTTACCGTTTACGGGAAAAATGGGGGGGAAAAAACCGATATTTTTGACCTTTGACCTTGAATAATTTTTTTTTTTGCAGATGTAGGATCAGTGGGGACTTTTGATATTTTATTTGTAAAAGTGTACCCACGACCTGCATGCAAATTATTGTAAATTAAAATGTCTATATTGACCGGACTAGATAGGTTGCATTACATCTGTAAGCGTCAATATTAATATTTCGCTTAAAATAATAACTGAACAATATTTTATCATAAACTCTTCTCCATATTTTCAGGTTGCTATATAATATGAGTGAAATGTAAGGAATATCTTGAATAAATAATTCCCTCTCATAACTCATACATACCCACATTCGATATTCCATGGGCACATTTTGACATGAGTTGTTATTAGTTTCCACCAAACTCTTTATCGAAGATATTCCATACGTTTTACTTGCTCTGTATAACAAAATAAAGCTACCAACCTCTTTCACAAGTACACTTAGGTTCTTGTAATGATCCTCCAATTTTGTTATCGGTGGGCTCGTTTCCTTCCTTGGCACATCAATGGGAATAATTTCAATGCCACTTGTAATTTTGGAAGGTTCCTCGGCATCTATGACACTTGTATTCTCTTTCGCTTCTACTGGAGACAAAGACTTTTCTGGAGCTACTTTCTGTACAACAGGAGCAATGGCAGTAGTAACAGGTTCAGAAGTTTTTTCTACAGAAGAAATGCTATTTGAATTTAGAGAAACAGGGATTTTGAGTTCGTCTTCTTTATGTTTTGGTGTTGGCGATTTCTCAGGTGGATTTTTATCTTTTTGATTGGTCTCTCTTAAACGTTCTGGTTTTACACGAACACTTCGTAATAATGATGTTTTGCCATCTGGTTTAGCTTGATTTTTAAAGTCCTAAAATTTAAATGAATTTCTATGAGCATAGGGTAAATAGACAAAATAAGTATTGTACTTTATTTTCTACGGATGGAGTTTGTGAAGCTGAATTACTGCAAGATGGTTGCGGAACAGGTGTAGTTGTACCATTTTGCACAGTTCCTTCACTATTTTCAGACTCACTGACACTGCTGGCTTTGCTTTTGAGTCTCCGTCTTTCCAATACAGGCAAAGGTTTATACTCTTCACCTTTAACATGCCGCTCAAATGGCAATAGAAATCTGTTAAAAAAAGTTTGGAGAAATTCATTTCTCCAAGAAATTAATTATCTCACCTTTCATAGTGTCTTCTTATAACAGTAGCTGCACTTGTGCTATTGTGATTACCAGTGAGATCATCGAATATCGATTTCCACAACTTACTTGTCATCACATAGTCATATCCACCAATTTTTTGTACCCTCGTGTAAAATGCGTAGAGATCAACTGTGAGGTAAGTATAAATTGAATGTATGAATAATTCTGATTAAAAAATTAACTTACGTTCTTTGTACCCTAACTGGGGTATTCGATTTATAGGAGTACCATTTTGTTTCATAAATAGGTACAGTTTTTTCAGGAACACTTTACTTTCACTGTTATCCGTGGAACGAGTACTTCTTCTAGGCGAAGCAAGTGTATTGCAACGTAGTCCATTTCGCCCACCTCCAGTTGTGATTTTGTGCTATAACCATAAAAAAGTACATATCTCTTAGAACTACAGAAACTTTTTGCGACCTTCAAGGTATAAATTACCTTGTTAGTTGCCTCAGAAATAACAGCCGATTCTCCGGATTCATTACTTTCTGAACTTGGAGAAATACATCTCTTTTTCCGCCTCCCTCTAGGCCGTCCTTTCATTTTGGGGGCCAGGTGATTGCACACCATTTCATGGCCTTCTAAATCTGGGTATTCAAAAGTATCCCTACAGAACAGTATTCTAGTGTTTCTCGAAGTTACTGTGAATCCCCCAAGAGCGGTAATAATTTTATATTTTAGGTATTCGTTTTCGACACCTTCCAGTCTTTTCATCATTGCTCGGTAACGGCAGTATCGTGGATAACTTAAAATTACCACTGAAGGCCCATTCAGATTCGACTTTTCTGAAAAAAAAATTACAAATTACTATTTATCAAATATATCAATCTATCAAATGGATTACATTCTTGTTAGGCAAAGGTTTAGATCAAGTTAGGAACTGCAGAAGCTATCCAGGAGTAGATATAGATAGTGATCACAACATGGTGGTTATGAAGGCTAATTTTAAATTTAAAATTTTGAAAAAGAAAATGGTAGGAGACCCCTGACTTTGAGGAACTAAAAAGACTGTGATTCGCGCAGTGAGTTCGAGAAAAAGACGAATGGCATGAAAATGAATAAGAAGAAAACCAAAATTTTGGTATGTAGAGGGCGTGAAGATAGAACTAAAACTAAAATACAAATAAGAAATGAGAAGATAGAGGAAGCCACGGATTTCTGCTATTTAGGAAGTCAAATAACTCGAAATGGTAGGAGCACTAATTTAGTGCCACTAAAGATATGAAACAAAGAATAGCGCAGGGTCAAGTTGGGTTTAACAAAAAGAAACAACAGTTATGCTCGGGAACGGTTAATGTAGAAACTCGGAAGACTCATAAAGAAGTATGTATGGAGTACGGTCTTATATGGGTGCCAAACTTGAACAATAGGAGAAGCGGATCAAAAAAGAGTAGCAGCGTTTGAAATGTGGTGCTACAGACGCATGATGACACTGTGGATAGATAAAGTTAGAAATAGGGAAGTATTAGAAAGAGTTGGGGAAAAGCGAAAGGTATGGAAGACAATAAAGAATAGGAGAGATAGGATGGTAGGACAAGGACATCTTCTAAAACACGAAGGAATAGTTCGCGACATACTTGAGTCAGAGATATGAATAAAAACAGGTAGGGGTAGGCTTAGATTAGACTACTGCTCTCAAAGAGTTAGGGATGTTCTAATTTTAGGGAAATGCATAGGTTAGCTCAGGATAGGAAAGGATGGAGGTACGCGACCAACCAGTCGTCAGACTGAGAACCTTATGATGATGTCATCAAGGTTTATTTATCTGATACTGTCATATCGAAAACCAGTCAACATTATTGCAATTCTGTCGCTGTTTGTGTCCCAAAAATGTGATAAAACTGCTACAGAACTACTTCCGCAAATATAGATATTTTTTGTAAATTTGAGTTTCACTGTAATCCGCTATCTCGATATACATACTTATATATATTTACTCTGTAGAGTAGGTACTTAAATATTTCACTATATGATATCATGATTTTAGTTATAAAAATCCTAGATATTTATTTGTAGCTGTTAATTTGTTTCGTATATTTATTGCTGTTAAAAAATTTTGTTGCTGTATTGGATGTTATTCATTTAAAGGCTACCTACACTCCTCACTAATTTGAGATTTTGAAAACGCTCAGAAATTCACAGTTAGCAGAAATTGAATTAACAGATTATAAAGCCCGTTTTAATTTTCCCAAGAGAATCATTAAAACTATAATTGCTGCAGTATCTTCGAAAAAAATTAATTGATTAGGGCAGACACTTTAAATTCAAATTTTCTTCAAATATAAGAAAAAGTAGTAGTAATAAAAAAATTCTATTCATCGGCCATATCCTCTGCCATGTAATAAGAGCACAGTGTTTCACAGAAGTAGGTGTTTTTAGATAATCATGAAGTATGACCGACCTCTGATATAATGTAATAAAAAAATAATAACATGTTTTTATTGTTGTATACAATTGAAAAAATAAATATAAACAAAAACGAATGCGCAGATAAAAATACATTATGCAAAAACAATTGGTGGAGTTCAGGTTGCAGAAGGAACATTTTGAAGAAATGAGGTGATTTTCCAGTTTCCCCTAAATCACATCAAAATAAATAATAAATAAATCACAAAAAGAAAAAATAAGAAGACATGCAGGAAAAACAATGCAAATTTACGTATTTAGCAAACTGTTAAAACATTGGCAATTTAACAATTAAATGATCTTTTGAAAATTGCAATTATACAAGGTGGCCCGAAATTAGCTTGCAATATTTTACCACCGTGTTCTGTGGTCAAAAATAAGACAAAAAGATGCTATAAGCGTATGCTGAAATATGCTTCGCAAGAGAGCTATAGCTTTCTAAAAGACGTTTCTTCTAAATATCTTCGAAACAAGTCCAGTTAAAATGATGAAACTTAATGGAATGTGTAAGTTCCACAAATGCTGACTATTTTGCTGTAAACATCATTTTTAAAATTTTACAGGGGCGTCTCAAATCTGGGGGTGGCGGAGGTAAGATTTAACCCAATCATAGTTTATTGCAAAAAAATGTGCTCCTGCCTCGTTTAAGTACACAAACGAAGTTCTCCACTTCTTATAGGAATTTTTTGGGCATGCAGCGAAATTTTTGAATCGATTGTGCTCGATAACGGTACCTCCTATCAAAACGCGACAGGAGCACATTTTTTTGCAAAAACTCTGAAGTTGCAAACTTTTATGGAAAAATTGAAAATGACATGTTCTAAAAAAAGTTGGGGTAAACCTTACCTCCGCCACCCCCAGATTTGAGACGCCCCTGTTAAATCTTAAAAATTATGTTTACAGCAAAAGATTCAGCATTTGATACTTACACATTCCATCATAATTTTAACTGGACTTTTTTCGAAAACACTTAGAAGAAAACGTCTTCAGGCCTTCTCTTTTAGAAAGCTGTAGCTCCCTTGGGAAGCATATTTCGGTATACGCTTATAGGAATTTCTTGTCTTAATTTTGACCACAGAACACGCCGGTAAAATATTGCATGCTAATTTCGGGCCAACCTGTATACTCTCTGGAATATTAAACACAAACGTTGAGCTTGACTTTGCTAACGCTAATTACCCTATGTCGTTGATTAAATAGTCGACAGCCTCATCGACAAGAACAACTTGTGTTATACAATAAGTTATTTAGACAAGCGTAAATATAATAAAATGGTATTAGAAAGTGCGTAACATAAAGCAGTAAAATAAACAGCCCACGATTCACTGCATTATTCGCCAATTTCTGCGGGCAAAATGTAATTAAGCGCTTCATAATACATTTATAATTATTTCGTGGCCTTGAAAATATGATTATATTATGTTTTAGCGCAAATTTAAAAGAAGCAAGGCACGGGGATTGTATCAGCCTAGTGGACATGGGATTAAAAGAATAAGATTCGTCTTCAATAAAAGGCCAAACAAGAAAAGCAGAATTCTGAAGTCAGCCTGGTTTGAAAATGCTATTTTATTACAAAATCGATGGAAATGGAACTCGCGCACTTCGGAAACTTAAACATAATAAAACTGCAAATTATTTTATTGTAAAAAAATCTAGTTATTAAACTCTGAAACAAATATTTAATGTGTGAAGTCAAAGGACTTTCTTGTGCCCGCATATATGCATACTGTATCAGGAATACCCTAACAATATACGCTCCGATAACCTCGAAAAAGATGTTATTCATGAAATATTCATGGGTTTTGTTTGTATGCGACGCCCATATTCTGTTCACACATCAAGTAAGAAAAATAGCATTATTCGAACTTACTTGATGGTTCAAAGACAGTTTGCGGTTATTAGTTAATTTGAAGGTTGAACATGAACATGATTAATGAATAGCTCATACAAAAAGCCGGGCTCGGTCTTCCATTCATTTCTCCAACAGTACCAAAAAAGAGTATTTGTACTGTTAGCGGTAATTAGTTTCACTAAAAGGAATCAATTTTTTAATAAGGAAAATATGTCGCAAAATAAAAAGCAACTTCCTCTGAAAAACAAATTTAAATTAAAAATAAAGGCGTTTGCAAACGATCGTTCATCAACGCGCAACCAACATGCAAATGTGAATGCCTAGTTGTGGATGTGGACAGGAAATAGTTCAGAACGTGAGGATCGCCTCGTCAAAATGATATCGCACATGTATTACGTCGCGTAGTTTGTCAGTGACAGAAGTAAGTAGATAGTAGTATATTATCCATCAAGGTTGAGAAGCCTACTATTTTTGCCCGAGCACCAAATATTGTATCAAGAGGCGCGTAAGCGCCGAGGGATACAAGGTGCGAGGGCAATGATAGTACCTCTCAACCGTGTACAAAATTTCAACAAGAGCAAGTAGATCTTGGAAATTTACAAAATAATATTTTGACGTTTACTGAATAAATATCGTGTCGCGTCTCTTTTCAAATCAAACATTTTTTTACCAGAAAAATCTCTTAAACATTTTAAACATTTTCATGGCTTCTCGTTGGAAGACCTAAATATTTCATTTAGGTATGAACGGGCATTTCTACAATTTTTATAAAACCTTCTTCAAAACAAAACTGAACCGTCCAACGTTCTTATTCTGGTGAGCATTGTTGTGCGATTTAACTAACAAAATCTTAACTGAAACCAAATATTTCAAAGAAACTTAATTAAATCTGATAACAGGTATGTATGTATAGGTAACACGATAGTTTTATATGTTGATAGGAATCTAAATTATCTAGGATGCCAGTTTATTACGAGCCTTAGTCCGCGTAGAGTCTAGAGTCTATGAATATTTTACAGACAGAATTAGGGTTGCGCCCAAAGAAAGTAAGGTGGGGCGTGTAGTCAATAATGAAATAATAATTGTTAAGCTGTTAACACAATCACGTCTTAGTACTTAATTGATTTTATCACTACTATGCGCACTACCAATTATACAGGGTGTTTCAGGAGGAATGGTACATACTTCATTATGTTGTAGTACCGTTCATTTTGAACAAAAAAGTTCATGTGAACAGGTGTCCAATTCCCAATGGTTACTGAGATACAACAATTTTAAAGCGTAGAGCGCATTACAGTATGCTGCTGTAAAACAATTGTCATTTGACACTTAGCATTATTAGGATCAACCATGGTCTCCCGGACTTAACTCCATTGGTTTATGGGTTATGGGGCGGGTTGAAAAATGATGGTTATAGAGAAAAATAGGCATACGTGATGAATTAATCGCCCGTATTATGGCCAGTGCTACAAGAATAAAAGAGCGCCAGGAAGAACTGAAAAGTTCGGTGGTGGGATTTTTGAGTCATTCCTCTTAAATTCGCTTACGCAGTAATTCAGCTTACTCTAACTCAGTAACCATTGCGAATTTGACACTTGTTCATATGAACTTTTTTGTTCAAAACGAGGTTCAAAATGAGCGATACTATAGTATACTGAAGTATGTACCATTCCTCCTGAAACACCCTGTATAATATAAGTCACTTTCTTTAACGCATTTTCCGAAAATTTCTTTCCATCGTCAGAAGACGTTTTTATTATTCTGTAATTTTTTTTCAATAATAGAAACGTCTTCTGATGATGGAAAGAAATTTTCCGAAAACGCATTTTAAAGAACGTTAGTAGTATATGTATTAGTGATAAACTCAATTATAATTGTTCCTAAATCCGACCAAAAAGTTAATAATCAACTTAGGTGGGTAACTTTTTAGTTGAAAGAACGGCCAAATATATCTAAGAAACTGCGCGAGTTGCATTATTTTTATAGAAATCTCTAAATAAACAAAATAAATGAAATTAAATAAATCTTCGTCTGCATCGTAATTATTTCTAAATTATTTATACCAGGAGTAACCGAAATGAAAAGAACTCCGCAATTTGTACCATCATACTGAGACTCATTTTCCGGAAATGAAATCAACTCAAATTCAAAGTATACCTCTGAATATTTTGGTATTTTTGAATACCACGAGCAATTCTGCATAAGACTCTTTCTTTATTGGGCACATTAACCAACCCAGTCTGCAAAGTTGTAATTTGTAATATTTGGTTTTTATTTAAATTCAGGAAGTTTTCTATAGGTTCAGTCAGGACTGCTTACATTCTAAGAATTCCGTTGGCCCAGAATAAAGGTGCCAAACATACGCCTTTTCATCACTATTTTAGCAGAAAATTATTTTTCTTCTTCTGCTAGCACTAGAACCCTTCCGCCGTATGCAATCCTGTTCATCAAAGTTGTTTGGTCAAGGGTAGATTCATTATTGATAGGTCTGACCTGATGCTAACCCTCTAGTGCTAGGTGCCAGTGGCCCCAAAAGTCCCTTTCCAATCGGTGCCTCCTCCCACAACAATGGATCGTTACAACACGTCTCGTGTGATTATTGGTTTGGTCACTAATTTGTTAGCTATCATTTTGAAGGTTCATGTAAGGCTCTTCCACTTAATGATACACATCAGTTCCCCGGATATTCTTCATGTTCCCAATTCGGTTACGTTCGGTTTTGGTCTTGGAAAGGATGTTTTTGATGACGACCAATAACTATTTTCCATCTTTCTATTAGAAAAGCACTGATAAACAATTAGATGACTCAATTAACATGAGAGTAGTGAAAAACACACATTACTTATCTTACATGTGAAACTACACAGAGAAAAAGATTCTCTTGATTTTAGCAAATCAATTTATTTGACAAGATTTTGCTTGATGTAAATAAAGTTCTTTTCTTTCAAGAAAATATGTTTCTATCAAGTTAATGAAATTCTTTGCAACAAGAAACCCATTTTCTTGCATTGAATTTCTGATATTTGTTTGAAGTAATAAAACTACTGTTAATTTCAAACAATTAATAGTTTGGGTTTTTTAAAAAAATATTTGTTTGGGTGAAACTACAATTTTCTAATACGAAATGAAATTACTATAAATGGTCAAAGTAATATATACTTGCTCTGAACAAATCCACACTGAAGTTCAAATATCAGTATTATTTGTTTGAGCGAAAGAAATATATGTTCAAATTTTTGGTTTGAAAATTTGACCAATCACGACTTGCCAGGATAGCGTCACACCAACACTTCAGAGGCCGACATGAATATAGAAAATTCTAGTCTAGTTGGACGCGTCATTTCGATATTATGTTTGTGAAGCATTTTGTTGTAATTTGACTGGATATCTGGGATAAGAAACTGTTAATAATTAGTGCAGGTGCGCGTTATTTTGCGAGTCCCGCATATTGGAAGTGTCCTTCAAGAACAAAATTGTACATTTGACAGGTTATGGTAGAAATTGTTTGAAAATGTGTATTTTTTGCATGATTGTTGTGCTGAGGTTGGTATTATTACTTTTTTTGTTATTGTGTGCCCATCAGGAAAGTGAGATATTTTTGTAAAATGTCTGTACCTATTTAATAAAAGCTTATAGTAAAAAATTGCTTTAATTCGTTAAACAACAATCATTATTAATTTAGAACAAACGTGGTATACTTTTAATAGAAATAATTGGAAAATAATTCTATTAAAATTACATTGTGAGCTGTTTGGTATATGAAGGTACGTGATTAACTCAAATTCTTGTATTTAAATTGAGTCAGGAATATGAATATTTTAAACTAAATAAAACGCTTCTTCATTGGTACGCAAATATGAAGAACGAAAATAGTTTCTTGGTTCAAATAAATAATACTTTGAAAGATAAATGAGCTCATTTCAGTATTTTAATAAGCAACAAATCAATTGTTTGAATGAAAATTGTGTGTTTTTGAATCAAGTTATGTTGTAACTAACTTAATACTATGCATTAACTTACACCAAGAAGATAATTAGTTTGCGTTAAAACATCTAGTTTAGTCGATTTGAATGTTTTTGTCTTCAGTTAAACAAATAATCGATTTGGAAATTGAAATAAATGGAATTCTTCGTTTAACAAACACATTTACTTCGCCGTATTTAAAGCCTTAATTTGTTTGGGGCAACCATATTTCATTTGCTTTAACCAAATACTTTTCTCTGTGTAGGCTTCTGAAAACAGGAACTTATTTTGCAGGAAAATACATTTTGCAGATTTGTTAAAAATTTCCATTAAATCAAATATTTATTCATAACAGGTTCCATAAACAAGAAAACACATGTGATATATGGAATACATGTCAAAATAAATAACATATAAAAAGAATTTCCTTTATTATTAACTGAGAAATAATTCCAAATAACGAAACTCATAGGAAATACCCGGACTTCAACAAAATTAAATCATAAACCTTTATATGTCGTGTATTTAACTGCATTTATTCTAGCTTGTGTACGGTAACAGAAGTGTTTCAGATAACGGCTACGAGTAAACAGAATTAATAGATCATTGACGAAATATGCCCCTATTTCATTAATGTTTTGCAGGTATATAAAGTGCAACTAGAAATGCTGTCGAGTTAGTTTTGGCAGACTTCCATCTGAGAACAGTAATCACAATTTTGTTGTTAGTAGGTGAGTGAACAGGTTCCTACACCTAATTTTACTAATTTTAACCAAGAGCCTCTCCATTTCCGGAAACCCTGCAGTTCGTGGATCCGTAAAAGTGTATATAATTAAAATTATGAACTTTCAGTAAATTCCATTGCTCAGCGTTTATTTAATTACTGCAAAGTACGGCATTTTCTATAATGAAGGCAGAATATTCTGTCAGCATATTCCCGATGCAAAAATATATACATACCAATAATTTGCCTAGGATCATCCTTTATGAAAATTTCTGGCCTTCAATGAATTTCTGAAGGAATTAAATTTTACATTACCTAACCTATTGAAATAAAATATTTTTAAATAAAACATTTTCTGGAAATATGAAAAAAATTATGACTTAATATAAGGTAGCACTATTCAAAGTATTAAGTGTTATGAAATATCTTGTATTTTTCTTCAACAAGCCGTAACTCATTGTAGAATTTTATCTGTATTGATATTTTCTTTTTGCTTAAAATTCATTACCTATGGAATATAACCATAGAGTTTGCCAGATTCCCCACGGGACTTGTTAGCAAAGTATGCATTTATTTGGGCATAGGTTTAAATTCTTATTGTTCGCAGTGAAAGTTTAAGTTTTAATACACCCCGGATGCTATTTTTTCCTCCAAAACAAAACCGTTAGTCTGTTCTTAGGAGCGTTCAAAAAACACCAATGTTTGGTACAAAAAAACACATTCAAATTTTTTTTGCAAAAAAATATCATCCGGGGTATACCTAAATATGTCATGTCTACGTAGTGCCCAAGTTTCAAAACAAAATATTATTAAATGGCCTTGTAGTTTGCTAACAGCGGAACGTCTGATTTGTACTCTTTCTGGTGTGGTAAATAGGCGAATATGACGACGTGGTATATGCACATGCGCAGATATGCATTTTGTTGCGCCTTATATGTTTGAAGGTCACGAATTATGAATCAAACACCAAAGGTACCTCCGCGCCAGAAGTAATTTTTCCGGGTGTACTTTCGTGCTTTTCTTCTGCATACATATGAAGTGGAAAGAGAAGTCACTACAGAACAAGAAGTGAATAATTCTTTATTCAATTTGAATAAACGCCTGCATAATTTATTTCAATCAATGAACAATGAACAGGCCCAAAACTCCGTGAACTGAACGAATTGCGTGTACCAAAGAAAATGGAAGTATGTACCTGCCTAATAAATTATTTAAAAACCTACTTACATCGTTCGTTAAATTGGAATTAACATTTATAAATACACACAGAATTCGACATTTGCACGAAGCCTATAGCAGTAATAAATGCAAATTTCACATCAAGCTGTGAATTCGCAGTTGAAACAGATTATAATCAAGGGAATAAAAAAATTCCATTAACAGTGATCGATATTTTTGAGCTAATTGATACAAATTTACCTAGTGCTGTGGTATTATTCTTTTAATTGTTAGTAAATGCTATTCGACTACCAATTATACAAACGGTTGCTAGCAATAACCTCATATTTATTTAAAATTCTACTGGCGTGTTTAAGAACTTTATTTAAATAACATACAGGATGTCTCACATAAATGGAACGGCGCACATTATTATGTTTCAATTGTTTTGAACGTCAGGTTTCTTTTTCGGTTTTGTATAAACTTCCCTGTCTCTAAAATTAGTATAGTTTTTAAGACAATCGCCCACAAAATATCAAGCACCTCGCTATTCGCAAACAAAAGAATTGCATTCTCACATTCTGGCATGAAAACGGGCATACAAAAATAATTCTAAGATGAGGAAAGCGTCATCAAAATAAGAAAAGTTATTTTAATTTGAAAAACAAGACCTACTCTGTGACCTGATTGGATATTTGAATACGATTTTTATTTTCAAAAAGGTTTTATTGGATTCATAGTACATAATTCTACCATATTGGAAAGTAATTTTAGGGCAGATAACAAGAGAATAAATTTTTATGTAAACAACCTGCGGACATTACACAAAAATATGTGAACTTGAGATGCCCTGTATACAAATGCATACGTGAGTGCACATTAATTTATTATAAATTTCAATAGCAAATTCGATTCAGTATTATAACAATAAGCGAGCCACGTCAAGCACTTTAGTGAGAAATCAGTACGTTCTGTGCACAGTGTAGGGACAGGTTTCAAAATAATATTCTAAGTAAGTTTACCAATTTCATTCCATCATAAAAATAACAATAGTATATTATTCTGCCAGCGAGTTAGTCTAGATATAAGTGTGCATATAGGAAGCGGCCTTTGAACGAACGTTGCTATAGAAACGTACAATATATACACGATTTCTTGACGAGTGCAATGCCAAGATTTTTCAATTGTTTGTGCAGAGGTAACTTGTTTCTGCAATACATATTAATTTCTAATACATATAACATATATGGACAAATAAAACTGCAATTATGAATTCCTAAATGCATCAACGAAAAAGGTCATCGACAATATTTAATTGTATTGCATTATTTATTTTTCAGATTTCAGCAGTCATGAGTTTAATCAAAGTTATCGCAGTATTGAGCATTATAGCTATAAATAGCATAACAAACATATATGGAGCAAATGTACCTACAATTATTTCATCTGATGATCCCGTTTCTGCAGCGAAAGAGGTTTTAAGTCCCCCCAAACCACAAGATTGTGTGTGCATGAACTGGAGGAGTTGCCATGGAGACATAAATTCAGAGTAAGTAGGTACTTTCGTTTGAAAATGCTAAAACTAATTCGGTTTGAATATATGTAGATATATTTCATCGAACAGTTCCCAAATTAATGTTATTAAATTTAAAGAGACGGAGAAGAACTGCCACAAAAAAGTTAACATTACAGGAATAATCAAACTGATTTCAAATTTTTAACAAAAGATGGGAAGCCTTAAAGTGGCTTTATATGACATACCTACATATCTATATCATATTATTGCTACAAAGCATACTAGAGTAAAAACTAAGTTAATTAAATGTATCAAATTTAGTGCATTAATTCGCAATAAATAACTCACTTTTTGCAATTAATCGACGTTTCGCCCCTGTTCAAGGGCTTTGTCAAGATTATGAAACAGTACCTATTCAAATTACAAAAAAATATTTTTCATGCTTATTAACCTTGTTCTTAACGATGATGAAGAACAAAAACCCAGTAATAAATTATTTAATTGATTTCACTGGAATATTGGTTGCCAAGAATCTGACAAACAAGCAAAAACATTCTGCGAATTGGCATGGGTCAATTTTAATAAAATGTCATAGAACACCTAAATGTCAATAAACACATAATGACAATGAAATTAGCCCACAGAGTTACTTGATTTGTGCGTACTAAATGTTCCTAAAATACACCAAGGAAATCGAAAACATACTCCGCTGTCATGTATCATGTATTTTGTGTATCATCTATTTTAATCAAGCTGTAATTCCTCCTTTGAAATTTGAAATTAATGCAAAATAAACTCTCGTTTCACTAAGGCGTTTAAAACCTTATTCAAGGTTCTTTGAATATCTGATAACTAATGTTGTAACACCTAAATATATGGTGAAAAGTTCTTGAATGGAGTTCACAAAAAGTATAGTTGATGCATATTATAATTAATTTTGCCTCTAACATACTTTAGCCAATACTTTTTAAGCAGACGAATTAGAAAATAATTAGTCTCCCCATCCAGGGTGCATGACGAGGCGATCAAAATAGTTTCTAGAAATCATATTCCTAGAGGTTGTAGAGCAGGTTTATCCCGGTCATCATCAAGTTTTCAGTCCGTAGACTGATTGGACGCGTACCTCCATCCTTCCCTATCCTGAGCTAACCTACGCATTTCCACAAAAGTTGAACATCCTACATGCCTAACTATTTGAGAGCAGTAGTCTAATCTGGGCCTACCCCTACCTCTTTTTATTCCTATCTCTGACTCTAGTCAGAAGATGTTCTACCATCTTTCCTATACCTTACTGTTTTCCATAAATTTCGCTTTTCTCCAACTCTTTCTAATACCTCTCTGTTGCTAACCTTATCTATTTACGGTATCTTCATCATGCGTCTATGGCACCACATTTCAAATGCTTATGGTTTGGTTTTCTTTTTATTGATCTTCATACCATAGTCTTCCGCCAAAACCGCTTTCATTTCGTTCAGAGCCCTTCCTAATTCTTCTTTACTGGATGCTAATACTGCTATATCATCCGCGAATGTGAGCATATTAATAGTTTGGTCCTGTATATTAATTCCAGCAGCTATTCTGTCTTTAACAATATTAATCGCATCTTCGATATACAGGGTGTCCCAGAACAACGGGGCAATATTTCTGGAGCATATAGTTTGAGTCAAAATAACACTTAAATCATATAAAAAAAATTTCTAGGACGCCTCCCTTCGGAGCTATTCGCCCTTAAAGGCCAAGTCCTGAAGAAGGTTTTTTGCTGGTAACTTTCAAACTACTGTATCGAATGTTATAAAATAGTAAGAAAGTACCTGTGATCGAGTGGCATGACATCTTCCATATCTTGCCTAGGAAGCCGGGGGTGGAACACCCCTAATGCTTTTCACCCCTTAACTTTTACGTTGATGCTTTTAACGTATTTGTAATGACATTTTCAAATTCCTCAAACAATTTTATCCAAAAAAGGTACTCTTTCTTGAAACCGTTAAAACGGCCAGTTCCCGAGAAAAAAAATGATACAAAGACATGATTTATCATTTTTACTACACAAAAACGTATGCGTCTACAAGGTGCTCACTTCAAAAATTTATTGTAGCTGCTATTATGTTTGCAAAACCGATTGTTGATACATTTTCACTTCATTTTCATTTTCTCACATGTTTCATGAAGCATTTCATATTTCATATCCTGGCTTGTATAGTAAAAATCGGTAAAAATGATAAACCATGTCTTTGTATACATTTTTTTCTCTGAAACGGGCCGTTTTAACGGTTTCAAAAAAGAGTACCTTTTTTGAGAAAATTGTTTGAGGAATTTAAAAATGTCATTGCAAATTCGTTAAAAGCACCAACGTAAAAGTTAAGGGATGAAAAGCATTAGGGGTGCTCCACCCCCGGCTTCCTAGACAAGATACGGAAGATGTCATGTCACTCGATCACAGATACTTGCTTACTATGCCTACAGTCTAAATTTTATAACATTCGATACAGTAGTTTGAAAGTTACCAGCAAAAAACCTTCTTCAGGACTTGACTTTTAACGGCGAATAGCTTCGAAGAGAGGCGTCCTAGAATTTTTTTTTTATATGATTTAAGTGTTATTTTGACCCAAACTATATGCTCCAGAAATATTGCCCCGTTGTTCTGGGACACCCTGTATAAATTGAAAACTAGAGGTGATAACGCACATCTCTGCCTCACTCCCTTTCGGATATCTACTTCTCTATGTTCCTGCTAAAATTCTATAACTGCTGTTTGCTCTTTGTATAGATTCTGAATTATTCTTCTATCCCTATATTTCATCTCTGCCTTTCTGAGCACTTCGAACATCTTCTTCCATTTTACATTGTCGAAGGCTTCTTCCAAATCTACAAATCCTATATAGGCGCTCTTATACCCTTTTCTATTGTTTTTTCTATTATTACTCGTCCTTTTAAAAATACAGTCAAATTTGTTGAATATGTTAAAAGCTATAAAGAACCCTTTCGGAGCATTCCATTGAATTAAGCAACTGAGTACAACTGAGGCACGTTTGGCAAAGTGTGAAGAAACCATCCAGCATAGGGACATGAAATACTCCAGCTGCCAAGCGGTAACACAAAATAACACTGTCCACAACAGTCCACAACAGAAATATGATAAAATACCGGAAACGGTTTTCCAAATGAATAGCAAAAAGCTCATATCATGCTGAAATGGCCAACAGATGATTTGTTAAAAACTCAACCTTTCTCTGCGTAAAATGCGTATAAAGTTGGAGGACAAAGGCAAAAGAATAACCTCAGATCTACTGCTTCAGCGCTATGTTACTCTTCGGCTGAATATACATCCAGTTCGGACCCTCTTCTCAAACAAAGGTGCTGCTTCAAAACAGTTACACATGATTTCAGAAAGGCGTAAGAATAGCAGTTACTAGCAAGCAAGAGCAAAAAACAAAGGTTAGATCAGACACCCTTTTTATGCCAAAAATCTGAAATCAAGGAAATGTTCAGCTTCTCGAAATTTCTATGGGAAAAGCCACTGGTAGAAAAGGGTCAACACTTATCCCACCTCAAGAAAAACTGATCTACTTCGCAGGAACAGCAGTAGATATATATTTAATACTCCTGTAGCCAACACCAAACAATGGAACATTTGCTGGTCTGATCTAGTCACGAATTAGTTGCTTTGATACAACCAACCAGAAAGCCAGTACCATAGCAACTAATCCAGTATTAAAATAATTAAGGATTAATCACTGATTAAATGTCCCTGCACCGTTAAGTAATGCCCACTTTGTCATTTGAACTATGCTCATCTTATGGATTTGTCCAATTACATTTATTTACATTTACATAATCGTGTTTGTCCCATTTTTTGTTTAAGTATTGTAGTTAGGTATGTGATGTTTAATGTTAATTTATTAGGTTGGACAAACTACGCTTAAAAAACACGAAGTTTATAGTTTAGGAAAAGCAAGGATTTCCAATTTTCCGACTGACACACCTCCTTAACGCATATTAACCTCACAATAATTAATGTATATGTAATTAAAACACTTTATAAATAAGCCCATATTTCTACATCATGTATAATAATTTACAAGAAAATGAAAATTACGTTTTCCAATACACCAGTCACGCTTACGTAATTACTTCCATAATCAAAAGAAGAGGCGTTGTATTTGAGGTATAAATACTATCATAAATGTTGCAAATTTTGAATATGTACCGAGAGCAACTTTAATCTCTACACAACCTCACGGTTATGCTCGCTAGTCACGGTATAATCAAAAAGGAAAGCAGAAATCCAGTTTAAATTTTAGAGTACAGTGGTTTAAAAATAAAGCTAATCTAATAATAACTTGTTTTGTTTTAGTGTTATCTGCGGTCAAAGTTATTTGCAAATTTGCTGCGTCCTCAAGAAAGAAGAACAAGGAAACGAGATCAAAAAAATAATATAATTTTATTTTAGCCACAATAACCACCCCTATATTTTTAAACTTTATACAGTATTGAAATAAACACACACATTTTAAATAAATTGTACATTAATTTGTCTTACCTTTTTCGGGATCAGTTAACTTAAAGGCATCTTTAGCTGTACAGGACTCGTCCAAGTCCTTTTCCTCAGTCTTGATTGGGGTTTTAACATCCTCTTCACATTTTCCTAGTCTGCCCCACGTCCATTCTGCATCCACGGTTATCCACGTGACGAGATCTTCGACGCGTAGAACAACCTTTTCAGAAATGGTTAAGACTTCATCCTGCAAAAAGGAAACGGCATTTTAATTACGTCGAAGCTTTTAATTACGCCCACAACATAGACGGTACATATCTTCAACATACGTACACATGGCTTAACATTGATTAATTTCAACATTTACATTGTATTTGTAAATTAACATTGTATGTATTATTGTAAATGTGCATGTATGTTTTTGTCTTAAATCTCACTACTCTGTTATTGTTCTGTCATCTTTGTTCTTGAAAGTTCATTAATGCAAATTTCTTTGATGTCTTGTTTTTTAAATAACTTTTTGATTTGTAATTTATTGAACTTATTTATAATTTTTTATATTGTTTATAAGAATTTCACTTTGTAATCATACGATGACATGAGATCTGTATTTTATTTACAGTATTGTAAATTTTAGGTTACAGGTTTATTCGCATGCAAATTTATGGTTCTTTTTGAACGTCTCCTATTTACAATTTCTGCAAAGATCTCTATCAAACATCAACTGAATATATGCGGGGAAAGTTATTTATTAATGTCACCATTGTGGGTTATTTTAACAACAGTAAATCACTCGTGCTTTTACTCTGACTTCTCCCAAACTGCTGTCTATAGTTCTGGTATAAAACAGGTTTTAGAAGTAATATAGCAATATCGATCGGCCGTGACATAGATGCAGACAAAACTTAACCAGGAAATAATAGAATAATCATCATCATAAGGTTCTCAGTCCGAAGACTGGTTGGACGCGTACCTCCATTCTTTTCTATCCTGAGCTAACCTACGCATTTCCCTAAAAGTAGAACATCCTACATCCCTAACTATTTGAGAGCAGTAGTCTAATCTAGGCCTACCCCTACCTCTTTTTATTCCTATCTCTGACTCTAGTATGTCACGAACTATTCCTTCGTGTCTTAGAAGGTGTCCTACCATCCTATCTCTCCTACTCTTTATTGTTTTCCATACCTTTCGCTTTTCCCCAACTCTTTCTAATACTTCCCTATTGCTAACCTTATCTATCCACGGTATCTTCATCATGCGTCTGTAGCACCACATTTCAAACGCTTCTACTCTTTTTCTATCCGCTTCTCCTATTGTCCAAGTTTCGCACCCGTATAATGCCGTACTCCATACATACGACGTTAAGAGTCTCTTCCTAGTCTCTATATTAACCGTTCTCGAGCATAACAGTTGTTTCTTTTTGTTAAACGCAACTCGGCCCTGCGCCATTCTTTGTTTTATATCTTTAGTGCTCCTACCGTCTTGAGTTATTTTACTTCCTAAGTAGCAGAAATCCGCGACCTCCTCTATCTTCTCATTTCCAATTTGTATTTCCATTTTAGTTCTATTTTCACATCCCCTACATACCAAAATTTTAGTTTTCTTTTTATTGATTTTCATGCCGAAGCCCTGTGTCAAAACTGCTTCCATTTCATTCAAAGCCGCTCCTAATTCTTCTTTGCTAGATGCTAACACTGCTATATCATCCGCAAATCTGAGCATGTTAATAGTTTGGCCCTGTACATTGATCCCTGAGGCTGTTCTTTCCTTAACAATATTAATCGCATCTTCGATATATAAGTTGAAAACTAGAGGTGACAATGCACATCCCTGTCTCACTCCCTTCCGGATATCTACTTCCCTTTGTTCCTGCTCACATTCTATAACTGCCTTTTGCTCTTTGTAGAGATTATGTATTATTCTTCTGTCCCTGTATTTCATCCCTACCTTTCTCAGCACTTCGAACATCTTCCCCCATTTTACGTTGTCGAAGGCTTTTTCTAAATCTACAAATCCTATATAGACGCTCTTTCTCTTTTCTATCGTTTTTTCTATAATTACTCGTAAAGCTAGAATGGCCTCGCGCGTTCCTCTATTTCGTCTAAATCCGAACTGATCTTCTCCTAATATTTCTTCCGCCTTTTTCTCCATCCTTCTTTGCACAATTCTAGTTAAAATTTTTGACGCATGGGAAGTTAAACTGATAGTTCTAAAATTTTCGCATCTATCCGCGCCTTTTCTTTTTGGCAAAGCTACTATGATGTTCCGTTTGTAATCTTCCGGAATCTCGCCTGTCAGGTATATGCGACTAACTAGTTTAAATAAACGATCTATTACCTCTTGACCTGCGCACTTTAAGATTTCTGCCTGCAAGCCATCTATACCTGGTGCTTTATTATTCCTTAAACTTCTTAGTGCTATCTCAAACTCTTCTCTCATTATAGGACTCCCTAGGTTATCCCCCTCTACACTGCTTTCGCTTTCTAATATATCTTGCACTTCCTGTCCCGCATATACGTTTCCTAAATATTCTTTCCACCTATCTGCCTTCTCCCCACTTCCGATTAGGATATCTCCTGCCTCATTTCTAATGTTTTTGGTACTAGATCCAATTTCTCTAAAATTTCTCCTAATTATTTTATATGCTTCATCAGTCTTTCCTACTTCGAATTTATCTTCCACTTCTTTGCATTTATTATCGATCCATTGCTCTTTCGCTTTCCTACATTCCCGAATAATTTCCCACTTGATCGCCTTATATCTTTGTTTCCCTGTTTCATCTAACCTATTTTTATATTTTCGCCTTTCCTCTATTAGACTCACAATATGTTTTGTTATCCAGGGTTTCCTACTTTCATTCTGTTTATGACCAAAAATATCCCTAGCTGAGGAAACTAAACTATTTTTAATGCAATTCCATTCTGCCTCTATGTCCCTAACAATATTTCCACCCGTGCCCTTTAGTGCTTCGTTTGTCTTTTTCTCGAACTTATTGCGCATATCATCATCTTTTAGTTTCTCTGGGTCAAGATACCTTCTTCCGCTTCTTTTTTTCAAAATCTTAAATTTAAGATGGGCTTTCATAACGACTATGTTGTGATCACTATCTATATCTGCTCCTGGATAACTTCTACAATCCCTAACTTGATTTCTAAATCTTTGCCTAACGAGAATGTAATCTATTTGATATCTCCCTAAGTCTCCTGGCATCTTCCACGTATAGCATCTCCTAACATGATGGTGAAATAGAGTGTTCGCGACCGTTAAGTTATGTTTATCGCAGAACTCTATCAGTCTAACTCCCCTATCGTTCCTATTGCCTAATCCAAAGGGGCCAACTATTCCGCCCTCTCGCCCTGTGCCTACGACTGCATTGAAATCTCCTGTAATTATTAAATTTTCGTGCCCTCTCACAAAATCTAGCACATATTTAATATCACTATAAATAGAAAATAATAATTATGCAGGTTAGCATGAGTTATTGTGTAATTGTCTATGAAATAGCTTTATTATGCTTCTTTATAATGCCCTTTTATTCGGTGTATAAAATAAACCTACATGACTTTAATGCTGCAAATCTCCATATTCAAACGGTAAATAATGGCTTTTATAACAACAATACCTATGCAAGTACCGATCACTTTGCAATTAACAATAGCTGAATATACAGCCAACATCTGATAACAGTTACATATTGGCAATATACAAGAAGTATACTTTGATCCAAATTAAGAAACAGTTCGCATAAGCATAATGTCCAAAAACGCTTCCTGCGTGAATTACCTAAAATTACCTAAAAGGGAATTTCAAATTTTCGGAACACCGAGTTTAAACACAAAAAAATCGATTGACAGTGCTAGATTTTTAATTTTTGTTTTAGATTTTCAGTCTGTTTATGTTTAAGTTTATGTTATATCATGTTTCTAATTCAATTTTTTCTAAAGGGTGCAAAATAAGCCCAGTAGAGGGTACCAAAGTTTATTAATTCCAACGAGAACCCTGGTATCCGACATCGCTCTGTCACTTTCTTTTACACATAATTAAATAAAAGTAATATACTTTCAGCATTAAGTTGCGTTCGATTATTCGAGCAGTAGGGGAATGATTGCGGAACATTGTTGAATCTGATTTTTCCATTCAACTAGGTCGTACATACTTTCGTTTGGTACACTGTATTTTATACAAAAATTTCAGAGTTCCATATCAGAGTGACCTTGCTGGCCAAGAAATTAATAGGTTCACCTCGACCTAGCATTTCAATGATATTATTGCTAGAAATTGCTTCCCATCTTCAGAAGAAATTGTTTCTATAAATAATTTTTGACGAATTTTTGCTTCACAGCTGAAGTGAGCGAGAGCATAAATTACGTACACTGTTGTGTCTTAAGAGACACTTTTTGTTGCAAGTTCGGCAAAATTACACCAAAAAAGTTAACGTAAATTTCGCCGAGACAGAATAGTACACAATAAATTAAGAAATCGCCAGTAATGCCGCACCAGACGTTAATCGAAAATCACTCCAACGGTATGGGGATGGGGGTTGTTCATGTAACCAAATGTGCAGATTCAGCAAATTTATAATTCCTGTCTGGCGGGGTCAAGACAATAGAGGAAACTGTTTTCTTAAAAATGACTACAGAAAACTGCAGACCACTGGCTACGTCGTTGTGGGGACTCGTCATAATCATATACTTAATAAAGGAATTGTCGCTTGCTCACATCTGATCGACTCAGGTCAGATGTCTAAGCAACTTTCTAGTATAAAACGAATGCAGAAAGCACTGCACTGATGAGTCCCATAAGGACGAAACCAGTGGTCTGCAGTTTTTAGTAACCATTTTGATCGCAACATATTTGGAATAACCTATTAAACGGAATCTTGTTCGTTGAAGTAATGTACGTAGAGACACGTTATTAATGTTTCAATACCAGCTAGCTGGAGTAGCAGTCTGTGATATCTGTAGTATCTACACAAAATCTGGATTTGGATCCTGGCAGGATATTTGCTCGAGGAGTAGTTGTTCGAACGATCCAGTACCACGTTTAAGTCTCCCCCCCCCTCCAAAACAAAAACATTAACATTTGAAAACAATAGGAGAGAAATTTTCATCGACGCACGAAACGGGAACGCACGAAATGGGACTAAATCCAAAATTCTATGTTCAGGTATACCTACGTAAACAACCCGGGTGATTCTTAGAATGCTCTCCGAGTATACGGTCACTAAGGGAACCACTATTGCTAATGACAGTTTCTTACAAATGATCCCCAGTATCGCGAAACGTGCATCGTGTGCGGAACTGTCACTGATTTCGCCTTGTACGGAAATGGGATGTACGGAACTGCCACCTATTCCTTTACGAGTATTAAATAGAAAATAGTGTCGTGGCATATTCTTCAGAAAACTTTTGAGCGTCGATTCGAAAATTCCAAAGGCCCTGTCGGGTTGTCAAGACAAAACCAGAAGCGCAGTAGAAAAACCGTTAATACGAGATTAAATTTCTACTATGTAAATCCCTACGTTGCAATGTTAAAAAACTGCACTGTATAAAGGAATATAACAAGTATATTTGTCTCGCTTTAGAAGCTACCTACGCGTTCATGAAGCCGTAATTTGTTGTTTCAATTTCTTTGTGTACCATATTCCTGCTAACAACAAGGGCTTCGATTATCTTTGTCTTTCTTGTTATGGAAAGAATCAATCGGCAATTTACAATATTGTAGGTCGGCTGATTTGATGAAGAGAAATTCTTGGATCATTAACAAACTTCATTCACATAAAACCCTAGGGCACAAAGAAGTTTAACAATTTGAGGGTGTTTTTTACAACTGACTGTGAACAGAGGAGTTAAACAAATTCAACGGCAACCAAGACTGACAACACAGTTGACCAGCTACTGAAAAAACAAAGGAATTTATAATAATGATAATAATATTAATACCGGTTTTGTACCGTCAGACAAAAGTGCACGGGTAACCACTTTAGAGCTGCGTCAAATAGCCTCGGCAAGATAAAATACGCATGTTTCAGAGGGTAGTGAGGCAAGCACACTGGTCGTTTAATTTACTACAGATAGAAATCTGGCATCTTCTATAAGAAGAATCGTGAATTTTGAATAATAATTGAGTTATAGATAGCAATTTTTTTTTTGCTTTGCACCTTTTATTTAAGTTTAAAGATAACATGTTTTAAATGCACATTTCATTTGCAATCATAAATACAAGATGTTTTAATTAGTGTTTACTAGAATGAGATAAGAAGTGCTTGGTACGAGTATGCACTGATAAGATGATCAACAATTTAAATGACTAATATGAGAATAATTAAGAATTGTATAAAAGGTTGACTACATCGTAAAAATTCCATTCCCACGAAATTTTAAAAGTTTATTTAAAAAACACAATCAGTTTGACTTCTCTTTCAATACTTACATACATTTGAAATGTATTTCACTTAAAATGTTTTATACAATTTACTTTCAGTATTTCTGGCACTGATTTATAGACACATAAACAATAATCAAATACTACTTCATTGAATAGTGTCAGGCAAATTTCAGTTACGCCATAATTTGCAATTATTCAAGCCTCACTACATGACAATGCTATTTTCAGCATCAAGTAATTCAAAACAAAAAAAAATGTTGTACTTAACGCTCCACAACCAGCAACTTTGTTTATTTATAATTCAAACGAAAGTGGATGTACAAACTCTTCCAATTTGCGGTAATAACAAAATACTTTCTCATGCTCTAATTATACAATGTGCATCATAATAAATTGAAACACAAGATTATAACCACAGGTATTGAAACTGCATTGCTGCATATTATGCTGTTGGGATATTCAGGTTAAAACTTTGGATGATAGTTTTGAGTAGATAGAAGCATATTTTAGCTTTATTTGAAGGCATAATAAGGTAAACCATTTTCTACGGAATATTTTGTGGCCAAAATAGCTTCGTGGTTATTTGGAACCGAAACGTCCTTGGCTTGTAAAAATTTCACCTGAAATTTGTATTTCAAATGCTATTTGTTTTATTCATTTATTTCACTGAACTAATAAAAATAATAAATTCAAATACGTATGTTGAAACCGGAAATGTTTATTTGGAACCACGTATTCATTTATACTTGACTGTGTAATAAATTAAAGTACTCATTTTATGCAATTAGCTTGGGTCTAAACAGCAGCCTGCATAACTTGATACCTAACAATACTAATGCGTTATAGGCTATAACAATAAACATGGTTTAAAACACCATATACTGTACCAACGTAAATACATAGTGTAAGAATTCTGAAGAAATTAGTGACTACTGTATTTTATTATACCATAAGTTTCGTAAAAGTACCTAATAAAAAGAATAAGTTACAAAAATGGATATTTGGATATAGTTGTGACAATAGGATGCTTCATTATTTTACGGTTTCTTTATTCATAACAATTTGCCCGAAATTCTTATGATATGGTCACGAAGACACACAGCAAGTCACGATTAAAATTTCAATCTATAGTTTGATTTATATTATCTATAAGTTATAAGAAAAATAAATATGCAAGAATTTGCTGAAAAACATGCTAGATTTGTTAGAGGCAATTTCATTGCAAATTTGCTTAAAAGTGTACTAGATTCTGAAAGTCGAGCACAGGATTATGTTATAGATCTAACCACGTTAGATCCCATGTTAATCATACTGGTATTCTAGTCTTCTGCAAGGAAAAATCAATGTACAATTTACTCCCAGAATTGCTTTCGTATCTACCAATTTACTTTTAAATTATTCGGGTTTTGTAAAATGTAATTACGTACTAAGTACACTGCTCAAAATTGTCTAAGGAACAAAACTAGTATTTCAAAAATATTTTCGCCACACCTTACGTTGTCAGCGAAACACGTGTCGAGCTTAATTCTATTTCTTTATTTTCAAGAATAGAAACAAATTTCTTCTGAGGATGGGAAAAGCAATTCTTGAAAATGCATTTAAGACCTACGTTATATGTTACCTATATTTGTAATTGGCAGAAAGCATAGTAGTGATAAAGTCAGTTACCTATGTACATGTAATATACCTACCTACTTTTTATTATAGGTTAGGTATGCAGAAACAGAATCTAACAAATTTATCATCTATGTCAGGTATAGAACAATAAAAAACAAAACACAATGAACGGTGGTAGTCGAGGTGGTAGTAGTAGTAGGTAGTAGAAAATTATATTTCCGAAAATTTTTAAAAGACGTAGAAAAAGATGAGAGCGCACATGTTGTGTACCATTTTGAAAATGTAACGAAATTTAAGAATGTTTCTTTTTATATTTTAATAAATAATATTCTTGTCGAATTCTTATTTACATTCTTCGACATTGACTAGAAATGTCTTAGAGGGGACAGTCAGTGAACGAGAGCCAACTCTTTGGATTTGGCGCTCGCTTACTGATGTGGCCCGCTCGCCTTTAAAGATTAGAGGCTGGTCTGGTTTGTTCGCACACAGCTGCACCGTACTGATGAGCTCCAAAAGAGCGAAATCATGATATGCGGTTGCTGTGGGCGAACAGACCAAATCATTTCTTTTCTTCTTCAAATTATATTCCTATTTATTATATGCCAGAAGGATTTAATTTTTTTTTCAATAAAAATCCAGCATTACGATGCCAACAGTCACATTCTTAGTACTTTCTCATTTTTTGGGACGTTCTCACGGAATTCCTTGAATATTAATTTTTGAAGAATCTGCCCAGAATTTTATCGGGGACAATTTCAAGTTGTTGCCTCTTAACTTCGTCGTAAGGTCATTAGATTTGTAAATAATTAAGTTTCTTCTCAAACAGCTGTCAACATCATTGCCTATTTACATAATTCTTTGTACAAGTCCATAAGCTTCTTAAACGCATGGTCGGTTACGTACAAATGCAACTAACAAACTATAGAAGTGCAAGTGCCAAGTTCACAGCAAACAAATCCGGACTATTATAACTATGTATAAGCAAGAGCGGTCTAAATGGGCAACTTGACCTAGCTCTTTGTTTATAATCCACACCACTTGAATTAACATCTATTTGCATATTTCTATTAAGTGTTACAGAAAGATAACAACATAAAATAATATAATTATCTGTCACCGATAAACAATAAACTTACAATTTAGGTACAACATGTCCACACGATGTTCTTAAATAAATAATGTGCTTGACGTACCACGAACCCGGTTTATTTATATACTTATAGTTCTTCTATTACTGAAACCCCAATGAAAATAATATTTGGGTTTATAATAAAACGTCTCGAGCTTAATAATACGTCATTAAACATGCGCGAATATAACGTATTCTAAAAATGTCAGCTGCTGTTTGTAAGTCGTAACTGCAAGAGGCTTCTGTGCCCGACGTCACACTGTTTTATCTCTTGGAACGGACTCTACATATTAAGAGTATTAAACTCGCATTTCGCACAATTCAGAAGTTTCACAATTTTCGCTAAAATGAGCTAAAAATTATTAGATATTACGGCTTCGTGAACCCCATTCTGCACAAATCGTATCTCAGTGGTATATTTATTTATCTTTTTTTTTAATTTAACATTTTGAAGTGCGAAAATAATAATTGCTACGAAAACGTAAAATTACTATCGACGTTTCTTATTGAAAATAGAACAATTAGATCTGTAAAAATGCATTCCTTCTTTCCTCGCATGCATATATAAATGCAGTGCTCCGTCGGGGATTGCCAATTTCGTATACCCGTAATGAATGGAGATGAAACACGCCGAGAACTCGTTTTTGAAGAACGGCGAACAAACAAGACGGAATAAAGATTCGGAATCTCTGTGTGTTTTGGAACTTAGGAAAAGATAAAAGTTTTAATTTAAGAATGTTTGTTGTATCGACCGCTCGCTTAGCATTCTGTCGGGGTCGTACAACACACGTAGGTACTTATATCAACCGTTTATTTATTATATACTATAGATTGAAAAATGCGAGCAAATTCAGTTTAAATGAATTAGGTAGGTACCCATACGTTATTAATGTGGTTACAATGGGCTCATTTCACGTACTTTTTTATTTCTGTAAAGCGAATTCTAAAACGGATTGACTATAAAAAAATTTCAAAGCCGAATACAGGATTTGATCTTTATCCCACCCGATTCCCAATCTTACACACTATCTGTTTGGTTTATTCAAAATTCATTTGATACGACTTGCCTCATTCCTTTCCCATACTCCTGGTAGAAGTGTCCGGCGTATGCGATACGAGAAGGGACGGTAGAGTTCCACTCGCGGTGTTGGACGCGACAGAACAAAAAGTAGTGTTGGAATTAGTCGATGTTATGGAATTAATTAGAATTACTGGAGAAATTTTGGAAGATGGTTAGATACAGTCCACATATAGACTAGAATATCCATAGGGATTGGACAAGTGAAAAGTAGTTGTGAGCCCTATTCATCCCGTCCTAGAGCTAGAGGGTAAGTCGTTCATAATTACATTTTTTCACTCATTTTGGACAAAAAGGTACGCAATTTTGACGTGTGGAAAACAATTTGGTCCATCGTCCCCGGATTTTGGAAATTTTGGAAATTGCGCCATATTACGTACCTACCTGAATTGCTTACATTTTCTTTAGATAGTTTAGTTAGTCATAGATCTTATGGTAGATGCTGACTAATTGAAATTCGGAATTTGGAAATTTGTTTCATAATTTATTTTCAAGTAACTAACTATACCTTTTGTTTGGATTAGGTATTGTTTAAAATTGCTTTGGAAAGTGACGTAATATAGTAGGTAATCAAAATGGTAACCATGGAAAGAGCCATAGTAGAGGGCCACCAGTATTTTGCTCGTTTGAAATGTTTGTTAGATGCCGTTAGGGCCTTAGAAACAGAAAATAGAAATAATGAAATTGAGTCACGATTTGAACTTGCAAAAGATATTCATGCTAGTTTTACACGTGTTTGCTCTAAATGTGTAGTAGATGAGGAGGATAAGGATAAGCTATCACAGTTATCGAAATTGCAAATGGACGTTGACGATGTCTTTTGTACTATAAGGGCAATTAATTTAAAAGTGGAAAAACTAAAACTAACTGTGGATAAAAGTCTAGATCTTTCTCAATCGGTATCTAATGTAAAGCTTTCACGGATTCAAATTCCGTCATTTAGTGGAAATTGTAAAGATTGGCAATCGTTTTTCGATTTGTTTAATACATTAGTACATAAAAATTCTGCTTTGTCTTCGATAGAAAAGTTCCAGTATTTGATTACGTCATTATCAAGAGAACCGCTCCAGTTAGTAAAACATTTGCCACTCAGTTCTGAGAACTATGAAATTGCTTACAAGTCGTTGGTGACAAGGTACGATAATAAAAGAATTATTGCTTCCTCGCATTGCCAAACTATTTTTAACGCCGCTAAGGCCGCCGATTCGAGTCAATCACTTAGGGCATTATTAAGTGTGTTTACAGAAAACCTAGCTGCTTTAAAACAGCTAAAAATAGACGTAAAAGATTTCTTGTTATTTCATTTATTGTTACAAAAATTGGATTCTCAAACAAGGAAACGTTTTGAATTAGAATATAGTGATACGGATATTCCTACCTTTGAAAATTTACATGAATTTGTGGAAAGTCAGTGTCGTGCTTTAGAAACGATGGTTATGGGACAATCGTCCTCCCATCAATATTCATCTAAAATAAATTCTGGCCATTATTCAGGCGTAAAACCACAGTCGCATTCTTTGGTGGTAAATAATGCTTCGGATAATGAATGTTTAATGTGTTCATCTTCACATCGTTTGTATTCGTGCAAGGAGTTTCTTGCCAAATCTCCCAAAACTAGATATGAATTCGCTAGACTAAATAATTTGTGCTTGAATTGTTTAAATAATAATTCTCATATTGCTAGACAATGTCCTGTTAGATTGGTATGTAAGACATGTGGTGCTAAGCACAACAGTTTGCTGCATTTTTCTGAGAAATTGGTCACTAATGTAGGTGTAGGCGCCGGGTCAAAAATTGGTACAAATAGCACTCCCGTCGCATTGGAAAATTCACCTGGAAACACTGAGAATTCTTGTCTTGTTACTTCAAGTTTTACGATCAGTAACCAACAATCAGTTGAGAAATTGGAATCAACCATATTGTTGGCGACTGCTCAGGTGTCTGTGAAGGGTATGGATGGAAAATCGCATATCTTGCGTTGTCTTATTGACAGTGGAAGTCAAGCTTGTCTTGTGACTAAACGAGCTGTGGATCGTTTAGGCATTCGTTTCTCGCCTGCAAAAGGAACTTTGGGTGGAGTAGGTGAGAATTTAGTGTCTTCTTTTGGAATTACGAAATTGGAAATTCAACCGAGTGATAATCCTCATGTGAATTTAGTTGCGCCATTTGTTGTTTTGTCAAAAATCTGTCCAAATATGCCAAGTTGTCAAATTAAGTCTCAGCGTATTGGAATAGCTGAAAATTTGAAATTAGCTGATCCTGACTTTGCCAGTCCTGGAAAGATAGATTTGTTGCTAGGGGCTGAATTATTCCCAAAAATTGTATTGGATGGAAAAATTATAGGTGAAAATGGACAACCCAATGCTATGAATACGGTCTTTGGATGGGTATTAGTTGGCCGTGTTAATAATAGTAACAAGGTTGGTGTTACTTCGTTTTGTGGTTTTTTGGAATCTTCATTAGAGTCGACTATTAGATCCTTTTGGGAATTGGAAGAATTACCTAGTATTTCGAAGTCCTCTATGGAGGAGGAAGCTTGTGAATTACTGTATTCGAACTCGGTTCATAGAGTTGAAGGTCGCTATGTGGTAACGTTACCATTCCGGGAAGAGCATCCTTCGTTCCCCCTATCTCGAGATATAGCTTTACACAGATACAATCTTTTAGAGAAACGTCTTGATAAATGTGAATCCCTCAAGGAACAATACCATCAGTTCATGAAGGATTATTTGGATGCTGGTCACATGTCTTTAGTAAATTGTGATACTCAGACTGATAAATCATATTTTATTCCACATCACTGTATTCTTCGTCCAGACAGTATTTCAACTAAACTTCGTGTAGTTTTTGATGCCTCTTCACGTGCAGGCAATGGAAAATCGTTAAATGACGTCTTATACGTGGGTCCTAATTTGCTGAATGATTTGCTGTCCATTCTGTTGAGATTTCGTTCTCATGCTGTGGTTTTGATTGCGGATGTTAAGCAAATGTATAGGCAGATATTGGTAAAGGATAGTCATCGTGATTATCAAAAAATTTTGTGGAGATTTAACAAAGAAGATCCAATATTGGAATTTCGTTTGAATACTGTGACGTATGGATTGTCCTCTGCGCCCTTTCTAGCAATTCGAACTTTGCGTCAATTGGTAAATGATGAAGGTGATTCTTTTGCATTAGCTTCTGAGGTTGCAAAAAGGGATATTTATATGGATGATGTGATAACTGGTTGTAGATCATTGGAAGAAGCTAAAATGCTTCAATCCCAATTGCAAAATTTATTTCGTGCTGGAAAATTTGAATTACGAAAATGGGCAAGTAATAAGCTTGAATTATTGTCTCATTTGGATGAGAAATATAGAATGGATGGTATTAGTTTCGATGGCGAAAATGGATCGGTAGTTAAGGTTTTAGGTCTTCAGTGGTTACCGAGCTTAGATTGTTTTTCATTTAAGGTACATCAATTGGAACGAGAATGTACTAAACGAACTATTTTATCGGAAATAGCTAGAATTTTCGATCCTGTTGGGTTTTTAGCTCCACTTTTGATGTTTGCGAAACATCTTATTCAGCATTTATGGTTTTTGAAGTTGGACTGGGACAGTGTTCCGCCGACAGACGTTGTAGACACTTGGAAAAATTACTCTTCACAATTACATCTTTTGTCTCAAATTAAAATACCTAGACACATTTTTAATGGAATTTCATATGAATTGCATGGTTTTTCGGACGCCTCTTTATTAGGTTATGGTGCAGTCGTTTACCTTAGAGCTTGTGAGACACCTGGAGAATACACAAGTTCCTTAGTAATGGCAAAGTCTAAGGTAGCTCCTTTAAAACAAATCTCTATACCCAAACTAGAACTGTGTGGAGCAGTTTTACTTGCTAAACTATTAGATTTCGTTTTAAGGACTTATTCAGAGTCGTTGAAAATATCGTCTGTAGTCGCTTGGTGTGATTCAAAAGTGGTTTTGTCATGGATACATTCATCACCTCATCAATGGAAAGTTTTTGTTGGAAATAGGGTGAGCGCTATCCAAGATTTAATACCTCCCAATTGTTGGAATTATGTTTCCTCGCAAGACAATCCAGCTGATTGTTTATCCCGTGGATTGTTGCCGGAGGCACTTTTGTCACATACCTTATGGTGGGCGGGGCCCTCATGGCTCTGTTCAGATAAATCGCTATGGCCCGTGGAGGTAATAGGACCTTCATTGGATGAAAATAACTGTATACACTCAGAAGAAAGACCGGTAAATTTGGTTGTTACTCGGTCTGTGAATTGGTTGAATCAATGGTTGGAAAAGTTTTCATCACTGACTCACTTGTTGCGTGTTCTTAGTTACTGCTTAAGATTTGGTAGTCGGCCCATTCTAGCGAGAACGTTTGGGCTTAGTCAACAAGAGTTGGATCGTGCTTTAATGAAGCTTGTTCATTTGGTTCAAGAACAATGCTTTCCAGAACAAATTGCAAAAATTAGGGCCGGCCAACCTTTGGAAAAAAATCTTCAAAAACTCAGTCCTTTTTTAGATGAGCATTCAGTAGTTAGAGTTGGTGGTCGTTTAGCACAATCTTCTTTATCTTTCAATCAGAAACATCCAGTGCTGTTACCAGGCAACCATACTTTAACCCATTTAATAATACGTTCCTTTCACAAAAAATATTTGCACCCTGGAATTAATACATTACATTATCTGTTATTACAACAGTTTTGGATTTTGGATGCCAAACGTGTTATTCGTCGTTCTATTAGAAATTGTTGTTCGTGTTTCCGAGTAAATCCCATTCCTGTACAACCAATTATGGGAAATCTTCCAAAGCACAGAATAAACGAATTAAAGGCATTTCAATGTGTTGGAATTGATTTTGCTGGTCCATTTTATGTAACTTTTGGGAAACGACGTGGAATTAAAAGCTATAAGGTCTACATCTGTCTTTTTGTTTGTTTTTGTACAAAAGCCGTTCACTTGGAATTAGTAACGGATTTGTCAACCGCAGCATTTTTAGCTGCTCTTCGCCGGTTTGTTGCCCGTCGTGGAAAATGTACTAACATTTACTCTGATTGTGGTACCAACTTTAAGGGTGCTGCCAGAGAATTGGCACGACTGTTGAAATTGGCAGTTGAGGAGGAAGGTATTATTTGGTCGTTTAATCCACCTTCTTCACCACATTTTGGAGGTTTGTGGGAGGCTGGAGTAAAAGCTTGCAAAACTCATTTGAAAAGAGTGGTTGGAAATCAAATTTTAACGTATGAAGAATTCTTAACTCTTCTCACTCAAATCGAGGCGGTACTGAATTCAAGACCATTGTGTCCAATTAGTTCGGATCCCAGTGATCTTCAAGTACTAACACCTGGTCATTTTTTGACTCTTGCTCCGTTGTCATCCGTTCCCGATAACGATTTTACGACTAGTAAATTGCATACACTAAATAGATGGCAATTAGTTCAACGTATGCACCAAGATTTTTGGAAACGATGGAATCGCGAATATTTGACAACTCTTCAAAATCGTCAAAAATGGAATATTCATGGTTCTAAACTGTTAAAGATTGGGGACCTAGTGCTTTTAAAGGATGAACTAACATCTCCTTTACAGTGGAAAATGGGTCGGGTGGAAGCATTACATCCTGGAAAAGATAATATTGTTCGTGTGGCTACAGTTACCACTTCGCAAGGGCATCTTCAGCGACCTCTTGTAAAACTATGTCCTCTTCCTTTAGAAGAGACATTGCATACTGTATAGATTTGTGTTTACTGAAAATTAGTTGTAGGATTTAGACTTAGTTTAGTTCAGTTATTTGTATTGATAGAAAATGTAAGCATTTTGGTGGGCGGAATGTTTGGTTTATTCAAAATTCATTTGATACGACTTGCCTCATTCCTTTCCCATACTCCTGGTAGAAGTGTCCGGCGTATGCGATACGAGAAGGGACGGTAGAGTTCCACTCGCGGTGTTGGACGCGACAGAACAAAAAGTAGTGTTGGAATTAGTCGATGTTATGGAATTAATTAGAATTACTGGAGAAATTTTGGAAGATGGTTAGATACAGTCCACATATAGACTAGAATATCCATAGGGATTGGACAAGTGAAAAGTAGTTGTGAGCCCTATTCATCCCGTCCTAGAGCTAGAGGGTAAGTCGTTCATAATTACATTTTTTCACTCATTTTGGACAAAAAGGTACGCAATTTTGACGTGTGGAAAACACTATCCATACGGTTATATAAGCTGTTGACCAGTTGGTTGGTAACTACTGCACAAGTAGTAAGAGAAGACAAGTTATGATTATGAATATTCGACCATACGCCTAAAGAGGGTCGCGCTGCGATTGAGAGGGTCTGCTGCTTACACTAGCTTTTGACAACAATTTCAATGTCGGTAATACAGGTTCCACATTACATTATTTCTTACTGGCTTTCAGTTCGTACGCCATGGACCGGTACATTTAAATACAGAATTGTTTAAATAATTTTTTATTTTTGTTAACTCGTTCCGATTTCTTTTCTTTTGTCATTGTCAAAATATGGCGGGCATTTTAAAACATAATTTTTAAACCCTGCGAAACTACCCCATTACAACTACAATTTATATTTATGTATTAATATTTTCAACTTACTCTCCGAATATGACGGCTTATAGTACAATCAGTTAGGCATTTCAAAAGACAGAATTAAGCAGACAAATTCTAATACAGGCATGTCGCAGGAAGGTGTGTGTCATGGGAAAAATGAAGTAAGACAGGCAAGCGTTCCGAAAGCAATAATCATCATGAGAAATTATTAAAATCGTTCTCATTTTACAATCTAAGTGCATATTTTTACATTTGAATCATTAACTGGCAACATTTATGATGTGATTGTGTATTATTAGGCTATAAATAACAGCAGCTATACGTATGTGTTTATAACCGATAAGAATGAAAATAGTTCGAAAATTCGTAATTTCTGGTCAAGAATAATAAAAATTTGCCCAATTTGATATATTAACTCAACACCGGGAGATGTTGAAGGAAGACATTTCACAGCCACATTGCTGCTATCTTGATGTCCGAGGAAAAATTTATCATTCGCAGAGTTGTCAAAAGAGTACTGACGGAAGTCAAAATATATACGTCCGGCCTGCTACATTTTTGTGCATAATTATTATGTCTCGTTTACTAATTGTTTCTTACGCAAATATGATAGTTGTGGTCACGCTGATAGTAGATAAAACTCTTATCGCAATTTCATATTAGGATACACGATGTGGGTTATCATTTGCTATTTTGTATCATAATATGAACTGTTACGATACTTGTATCTTAAATAGCTATTATAGCATGCCCATAAGGTAATAAGCGGCTTCTGGGACACCTGTATACTATAATAATATATAGCTGTGCGAAGGGAATCTTATAATGCTAAACAAAATTAAAAAGCCCAGTTTTGGCAAAACTGTTTTGTGTCGCACCTTTTAAGAGATTTTTCTGGTAAAAAATGCTTAGATTTTAAAAGAGAGGCGATATTTGTTCAGTAAACGTCAAAGTTTCAAAGCTGCCTACCTTTGAATGCACCTACCTGTGCGATTTTTATTTATAGCTCATAGCACACGGGTGAGCGCAATATTATCAATTTTCGCGCCTTCTTAGTTGTATCCAACGTGTCGCTTTCTTAGGAGATCGTGGGAAAAATAATATACTAATCCATTCTAACGTTTCAGATGAAAATACAACTGGTTAGGCTGTCTTGATGATTACATCAAAACGCTGGTACCTATAGCTTTGTAACCGTCAAATAAATCTTTGCCATAACCAATTACATAGTGTGCGTCAGTGAACTCTAGTAAACAATTTCGAACTACACAAAAATTAATCCCATTGGCGTTGTAACAATGAAGTGAACGTGTGAATAGCTCTCTTTATTACTGCTTGTCCTGTTTATTGTTTGCTTATGAATTAATGTCAAATACTATTGGTACCTACTTAAAACTTATCTAGAAAGATAATTATTCACTTTTAAAATTGTGCAAAATAAGTACGAAAAAAAGAGAGCAATGGGTCAAAGAACCGAACACAAAAATAAATCTCTCTTAAAAAATTTACAGATTTTGCTAAATGAATGTTTATTGGACGTTACAATTCAACAGTTTGTGTACATCATGACCATTTATGATAAATGGCCCTGCATGCACTTTTATTTTTTGTGTTTCTTATCTCTTGCTTCTTATATTGAATATTATAATGAAGTTCTCTTATGATAATTTTATTGTTCATTTTGTGGCATATCGCAGAGTCGATTAATTGAAATTATATCCTTTAACGATGAAGTTTTTTGGTAGTGTTATCTGCAGAGATAAGAAAAATGTGGTCTCTTATCTACAGTGTTTAGTTCAGGTTGAAATGTTTGTATTTCGTGTGTATATACCACATATGCAATCATTATGTAAATAACGGTGGCATAAAAATGAAGTTACCGCATTAATATTTTAATGGATAATTACAAAAAAATAACGCACACCTATTCAACATTTTTATTAACAGAAAAGTAATGAAACGAAATTATTTAAAAAATATTACAAGATTTAAATGCCCATTATTTCACTGAATTTACGTTGAAATTTTAACTGCGCCCTACCTCTGTATTATTTCAGACGTATTTTTATTTACCTACATTTTCAATGCCTTGCAGATGGGATGGTGTCTTAATTTAGAAGCTTATATTATAGGTTAAGTTTAAAATAAGATCGCACAGACATTCTTCTATAAATTATTTTCACGAATAAATGGTTTTAGTGAGTTAGCAATTTTATTTTCGAATTAGCTCCACATTACCACGTCGCAGAATGTGAATTTGGTGATTTCACACGATAATTGCCTATTATAATCTATTATAGTAAAATAATACAAAAATTTTGAAAAAATAAATTGATGTTTTTAGACTACAGCATATTTTTATAAAGCAAAATATACAGGGCATCTCACTTACGATGGGACACAGATTTTTAAGGTCAAATAAAATAAGTAAGGAAACATTTTTAAGTTAAACGGTTTTATTGTAAAGAAACATAATAATGATGCAGATAATGTACTAAAAGCTAAAAAATAATTAGGTAGGTACCAGGTACCAGTCATCACACCACTCTCCTCATCCATCTAGAGCATTGATCAGACTAAAATAAAATCGTTGGGCGAGTCGAATTTCTATTATCTACAGTCAACCGCTCATATCATTATAGGTATGCTTTGGACGCATCTTCTCAATAAACAACATCGCAGAACGATCATTTACATATTTACTCAGGTTACGCTACGCCCCACGATTTTATTTTAGTCTGATCAATGATAAGGAGAGTGGTGTGATGACTGGTACCTACCTAATTATTTTTTAGCTTTTAGAACATTATCTGCATCATTATTATGTTTCTTTACAATAAAACTGTCTAACTTAAAAATGTTTTTTACTTTAGTTTTTTTAGTTTTGTTTGTTTGTTTTTGTTTTATTATTTTTTACCGTTTTATTCCCACGAGTAATAGACATAATAATGCTCGACCCCCAGAGGTCCAATAGAGGGGCAAGGCTTTTATATAACAAGATGTGCCCAAGTCTTGAGGGGAAAACGCTAACGATACGATACGAAATCTTCACTTGGGTGGGGGATTCATGCTTGAATCACGATTCTAAGTTGACAAAGTCGTTCGTTTTGATTAGATCCCTACATTTCAGTTTTAATATATTGACTGTCTAAACTCTAGATCCACCATTTTGTTTCGGACGCCATTTTGTATTAGGAATTTTTTTCTAAAGTATACTGTGTTCTACTTGTACCCATATTGAGGGGATCGAAAAAAAAGTAATCCGCCATTTTGTGGTGGCGGCCATCTTGAATTTTATTCATGCTGTACTGTATTCTACTAGTTAAGCCCTTTCATTTGATACCCATATTGAGGGATTTGAAAATATCTAATCCGCCATTTTGTGGCGGCGGCCATCTTGGATTTACAATGATACTGAATATACATAATTGTATTGTCATCACAACTAAAGTTGTGTACCAAATTTCAGATCAATCGGTCAACAGGAAGGGGGTAAAAATTCTATTACTAGATTTGATCCACACAAACAAACAAACAAACAAACAAACAAACAAACAAACAAGGCGAGCTACATAAAACAGTTTAAAAAATATGCTTTAGTAAAAAGTTGCAAGTTAAAGATAAAGGCAAAAAGATGCAAGGTAAACGGTGCTGTAGGCTTCAGAGGCTATTGCAATGATTAAACTGGCTCCCGGGTAAAGACCGCGTCGCTGATTGGCTGGATGCGTTTCGTCCACTGACCCATGACGGAACTTTAGATTTGTTCACTTCGAAAGCGAAACCTACTTGGCAAGTTTATAATTGAGGGATGTATGTTAAGGGAACCACAGAACCTGGGCACAAGAAAGAAGAGACACGGAATGAGAACTAATGGTAATAACGGAAATTGTAATGTTCTTCTAAGTCAAACTCTGCAATCTTTCTTAGTTAAAATTTCATGGACGGCTCAACGAATCATATCGAGTTTGTTTGCCTAATTCTCCAACCATCTACCAAAACTGATGCAAATCTGCGTTTCCTGCTGCTCACATTATAACAGGCCTATCCCACTAAGGTTAATTGTCTTCCAAATTATCTTTGAGTCATCGACAACACGATGGACGATGCAAGCTTATGTGCACGCTGCACAAATTTAAAATTCAGTTTGACACTCCTTTTGATGTCGCCGAGTTGTTCACTATTACCGTGCTCCGTCTTCGGTACGTCCATCAACATTGCAGTTTTACATTTTACATTTTCCGATTAGGTACCTATACGAAATTCTCTGTACTAGAAAATTATATTGATCTTTAAAAATGTACATATCAGTTAATTTTGTTATGTTATGTTTTCAGTATTGCTGCAATAAAACGAGCAGGGGATCTACGCTTATCGGACCGCAATAAACAGAACCCCAAAACCGAGAACGGACTCGGGGGAATTAAAAAATTAGCTTTCCGTGAGCCAAGACTCGAGAATCTGCCCAAATAAACCTGTAGGTACGTATGTTACACTACTTCCTGTTTGCCTATAATCGGAAGGCAGATTTCAAGGAACCACACCCAGCTCTGCTCATTTCAGGAATTAATTAATTGAAATTTTGCCCAATTTCCAGAAGCAGGGTGATTCAATTATATCGAGGAAACATCATGTATAAATATTTCGTTATCTCATCTCATTATCCTAATTTCAACGATTACCCACTTAATAGTTATCTTGCGTGATAACAGCGATGTTTAGAGTTAAGCAGTTATAGACCTACAAACTAGACAAACGTCATTAAAATATAATCCCTTACCTTACGCATTGTCTACCAGTTTCGTAATCAAAATATTTAAAAATCTAATTTGATAGCGTGCATGGGGTTGAATGTTTTTGTTAACAAACAACAAATTATATTTAATTTTAAATTTTATCAATAATTGCTTTCCCCGTGGCCGCCCACGACTCTGATTTTACGCTGTTTTCGTTAAAACAAATTGTGACGCACCTTGTACAGAAATGTTGTTTTCAAGTTTCAGTAAAATTGGTAAGACTGCATTTATTGTTGTCTATTGGCTATCAGTACAATCATCATCATAAGGTTCTCAGTCCGAAGACTGGTTGGACGCGTACCTCCATTCTTTTCTATCCTGAGCTAACCTACGCATTTCCCTAAAAGTAGAACATCCTACATCCCTAACTATTTGAGAGCAGTAGTCTAATCTAGGCCTACCTCTACCTCTTTTTATTCCTATCTCTGACTCTAGTATGTCACGAACTATTCCTTCGTGTCTTAGAAGGTGTCCTACCATCCTATCTCTCCTACTCTTTATTGTTTTCCATACCTTTCGCTTTTCCCCAACTCTTTCTAATGCTTCCCTATTGCTAACCTTATCTATCCACGGTATCTTCATCATGCGTCTGTAGCACCACATTTCAAACGCTTCTACTCTTTTTCTATCCGCTTCTCCTATTGTCCAAGTTTCGCACCCGTATAATGATGTACTCCATACATACGACGTTAAGAGTCTCTTCCTAGTCTCTATATTAACCGTTCTCGAGCATAACAGTTGTTTCTTTTTGTTAAACGCAACTCGGCCCTGCGCCATTCTTTGTTTTATATCTTTAGTGCTCCTACCGTCTTGAGTTATTTTACTTCCTAAGTAGCAGAAATCCGCGACCTCCTCTATCTTCTCATTTCCAATTTGTATTTCCATTTTAGTTCTATTTTCACATCCCCTACATACCAAAATTTTAGTTTTCTTTTTATTGATTTTCATGCCGAAGCCCTGTGTCAAAACTGCTTCCATTTCATTCAAAGCCGCTCCTAATTCTTCTTTGCTAGATGCTAACACTGCTATATCATCCGCAAATCTGAGCATGTTAATAGTTTGGCCCTGTACATTGATCCCTGAGGCTGTTCTTTCCTTAACAATATTAATCGCATCTTCGATATATAAGTTGAAAACTAGAGGTGACAATGCACATCCCTGTCTCACTCCCTTCCGGATATCTACTTCCCTTTGTTCCTGCTCACATTCTATAACTGCCTTTTGCTCTTTGTAGAGATTATGTATTATTCTTCTGTCCCTGTATTTCATCCCTACCTTTCTCAGCACTTCGAACATCTTCCCCCATTTTACGTTGTCGAAGGCTTTTTCTAAATCTACAAATCCTATATAGACGCTCTTTCTCTTTTCTATCGTTTTTTCTATAATTACTCGTAAAGCTAGAATGGCCTCGCGCGTTCCTCTATTTTGTCTAAATCCGAACTGATCTTCTCCTAATATTTCTTCCGCCTTTTTCTCCATCCTTCTTTGCACAATTCTAGTTAAAATTTTTGTCGCATGGGAAGTTAAACTGATAGTTCTAAAATTTTCGCATCTATCCGCGCCTTTTCTTTTTGGCAAAGCTACTATGATGTTCCGTTTGTAATCTTCTGGAATCTCGCCTGTCAGGTATATGCGACTAACTAGTTTAAATAAACGATCTATTACCTCTTGACCTGCGCACTTTAAGATTTCTGCCTGCAAGCCATCTATACCTGGTGCTTTATTATTCCTTAAACTTTTTAGTGCTATCTCAAACTCTTCTCTCATTATAGGACTCCCTAGGTTATCCCCCTCTACACTGCTTTCGCTTTCTAATATATCTTGCACTTCCTGTCCCGCATATAAGTTTCCTAAATATTCTTTCCACCTATCTGCCTTCTCCCCACTTCCGATTAGGATATCTCCTGCCTCATTTCTAATGTTTTTGGTACTAGATCCAATTTCTCTAAAATTTCTCCTAATTATTTTATATGCTTCATCAGTCTTTCCTACTTCGAATTTATCTTCCACTTCTTTGCATTTATTATCGATCCATTGCTCTTTCGCTTTCCTACATTCCCGAATAATTTCCCACTTGATCGCCTTATATCTTTGTTTCCCTGTTTCATCTAACCTATTTTTATATTTTCGCCATTCCTCTATTAGACTCACAATATGTTTTGTTATCCAGGGTTTCCTACTTTCATTCTGTTTATGACCCAAAATATCCCTAGCTGAGGAAACTAAACTATTTTTAATGCAATTCCATTCTGCCTCTATGTCCCTAACAATATTTCCACCCGTGCCCTTTAGTGCTTCGTTTGTCTTTTTCTCGAACTTATTGCGCATATCATCATCTTTTAGTTTCTCTGGGTCAAGATACCTTCTTCCGCTTCTTTTTTTCAAAATCTTAAATTTAAGATTGGCTTTCATAACGACTATGTTGTGATCACTATCTATATCTGCTCCTGGATAACTTCTACAATCCCTAACTTGATTTCTAAATCTTTGCCTAACGAGAATGTAATCTATTTGATATCTCCCTAAGTCTCCTGGCATCTTCCACGTATAGCATCTCCTAACATGATGGTGAAATAGAGTGTTCGCGACCGTTAAGTTATGTTTATCGCAGAACTCTATCAGTCTAACTCCCCTATCGTTCCTATTGCCTAATCCAAAGGGGACAACTATTCCGCCCTCTCGCCCTGTGCCTACGACTGCATTGAAATCTCCTGTAATTATTAAATTTTCGTGCCCTCTCACAAAATCTAGCACATATTCAATATCACTATAAACTGCCTCTACGGCCTCATCACTGTAGTTAGAAGTGGGCATATATACCTGTATTATTACTGTTTTTACAGGTTTCGAATCTAACCTAACCATAACTACCCTGTCACTTTGCTGTAAGAAATTTTCTACACTCTGTCCTACTTTTTTCCGCATAACAATTCCTACTCCCGAATTTCCTCCTACAGATCCTGTGTGTATTACTCTAAAATCTCCGCTCCAGAAGTCTCCAGCTTCTGGCCATCGCACTTCACTGATACCTACTACGTCTAATGCTAACCTATCCATCTCAATTTTCAAATTCTCTAATTTCCCTACTTGTTTCATGCTTCTAACATTCCACGCTCCGACTCGTGAGATGTTACATTTATCATTTCTGATGACTCCCCCCGAAGCAGTCCCCGCCCGGAGATCCGAATGTGGGACTATTTTACCTCCGGAATATTTTACTCCAGAAGGTGCCATCATCATAAATTAAAGTACGCTGTACTAGGGATAAAATAATGTGGTGGTTTCCCGTTGCCTTCCACATCGCAGTAGTGTGTATCACAGTGCCATACCAACCCTCACGATCTCTGCCACTATGATTACTGAAAGAGCTGCTGCCCCCTTCCAGGGACTTGATTTAGTCTGGCTTCTCAAATAAAAACCCCTCCAATATGGTTAAACCTATGGTTCGGCTTTTTATATCATTGAAGCGCGCAAGCCATCCCACCCGTCCCAGTATTACTAGAACTGCGTCAAGGTACAAGTCCTTTGGGATAGATCAGTACAATACAATTACAAATTTTGGTAATTTGGGGTAGTACCATAAACTAAGCTGAAGTGGGGCAAAGACGTGCAATTTTGTGCCCAATCAATACATCAACAAATCTCATCCATCTTGATTCCGGAAAAATCGAAACTTTGCAATTTCATTTTTGTCCGTGACTTTTATACCAATACAAATATTACAATTTTGTCGAGATATTCTCGAGACAACTTTATATTGTGCACACGGCAGTATGACTGAAATTCGTTGTACATATTAATAATCTTATGAAAATTCCAAGAGAAGTCGATGGTTTCCCTGAATAACCCTGTAACACAACACAAATAACGAACTCATTCATAACAGTAGGTATATTCTTATATGTACATACTTTCCAAAAAATACATTTGGTAATCTAATAAAATAAAGAAATACATGCAAAAATAGTTATTCTAAGGGTCAAAAATTCAACTTACTCCTTTTCTTAAATGAAAATTTCCATAGAGCTGAAGAATTCAACAAGAATATGCAACAACACGATGTAATATCTCATTAAAGAATTGAGTTCAGTTTTAAACAAATTAATTGAATCTCACAAAGAAATTTTACGAATATTATGAACGGCTCGTTACTAGTAAAATACATAAAGCATGCTGCACAAACAGCTTTGATGTAAATAGGAGCGCATTATAGGAAAGTGCGGGAAATCGATAACATCCCCTTTCTCATTCCAATCACATTTTCATCCATATACGTGAAGCAAGGGGGAGACTTAATTTTTATTTAAACCAACCTGTTTCTCTGCGACATGAACAAAATTCAATTTAACTTCAAGCAATAATAATCTCATTCTGTAAAAGCATTCTTCATTTAAAATAATATATTTACACAAAGACATTGCAATATACCAGGAGGTAATGGAAAAGGAAAATGTAAGCTTTCATTCAAGGCGTATTTCATTTTCAGTCACCTTGATATATTCTTTCCGAGTAAAGCTTTTTGTACGATTTCTCAGGATGAGGATTGCGATTATCCTGGTTTACTTGATGGTACGTATTTGATTCAGTAACAAGAAAAGTCGAAACATGGCAATGTTGTGGTCAATCCACTCCTTTTATGTATTTCTTGACGGATGCACATCATTGGGCCCTTTGTTTAATACGTATCTCATTTTTACTGAAGCTGATTAAATGCGCAAGTCATTCCAGGTCTACAAGTAAGAGAGAGTGGGGGAATTGTGCGCACTTAAGGAAGATCTGCTGTTGTGACCAAGCCATTAGTTATGACGTTGAAATATATAGGAATGTAAGCCCCCACAACATAGTAGTTTCATTGTGCAGAAGTATATTTGGTTGAAATGTAAGTGTGGTAACATAAAAAATAAAATGCTCAAAGTCCCAAAAGCGCACAATTCCCCAACCCTTGGGGTAATTGTGCGCAGAAGGTGGGGAATTATGCGCTATACAATTAAAGCTATAAATCAGTACGAATTGACATAAGAAACATTTATTCTAAACTACCAGAATGTTTTATTCATCTAACAAAATTAACATGAACTTCTCTAAAATCAAAATAACGAAAACCCAAACGATACGTAACAGGCTTCACGAACGACCGTTTCATGCAAGAAGACCAGCTAAGGTACCTCCTTTAAACCGTGATCATCGCAGAGCAAGAAGATTCTTTGCTGAAGAACATGTTAATTGGAACTTAGGGCAGTGGAGCAACGTACTGTTCACTGACGAATCCAGGTTCTGTTTAAATCACACTGATGGACGAGTTCGAGTCTGGAGACGCCCAGGTGAACGTTTTCTAGACTGCACTGTGGAAGAAAGGGTACCATTTGGAGGAGGGTCCATCATGGTTTGGGGTGGGATAAATTTGAATGGGCTCACGTAGATGGTGGTAATTCGTGAGGGGTCTATGACTACTCGTAGGTATATAGACGAAGTTCTAGAACCACATGTTGTACCATTTGCCGAGAATATGGGTCCAGTATTCATTCTGCAGCAAGATAATTCCCGCCCACACATCGCCAAAATAGTGCAAAATTGAGGTTATGGTTTGACCCGCCCGCAGTCCAGACCTCAATCCAATCGAGCACGTCTGGGACACACTTGGGCAACGATTGAAGGAACGTCAGCCAATCCGGAACCTTCAACACGTCGAAGAAATCCTCCTGGAAGAGTGGGAACAGCTGCTTCCTCAAGTTATTCGAAATTTAGTTGAAAGTATGCCCCGTCGTTGCGCTGAAGTTTTACGAGTTAGAGGAGGCCACACACGTTATTGATTTTGAAATTTTTGCTTAATTTTCATTAAAACAATAAAGAGCTTGATCGCACATTTCTGCATTTCTATTTTTTTCTGTTCGAATCACAAGCAGATTATAACAAATTTCTGTACTAAGGGCTTCACGGCTATATTGATATTTGTTGACCAATTGCAAAAGGTCTAGGAATCTATAGGAAGAGAGCGAATTTTCAGCCAGCGCCACCATTTAAAGTTCTGGCGGTATTGAGCTGTCAAATTTTTGTTGACATTTATATTTTTTACAGTTAGATTTAATTTAACACCAATAATATTCACTGCCTAATACGCGGAAAATTTAAACGACAGATGACAACTGAATTACCACCAAACATCTATAAATTCGCCACATTGAGGCGCTGCTAAGCGATATTTGCTCACTTCCTATATTGAATTCGTTTTGCTGCAAAAACTGTTCGGATATAAAGTCATAGACAATGCGATATATTTACTAATCCATTAAACGTTCATAATAGACACATTTCGTTATAGTCGTAGAAAAATTTAATAATTATAACACCCATTACTAACCCCAATGTTTCGGAATTTTACTCTCTTCACAACATAAAAAACTGAAAACTTTTAACGAACCTGCTGCGTGTGAAAGACCCTGTATACGAATCACTTCTAAAAATATTATTAAAAATATCTTGATATAATCAATTAGAAACACAACTTAAATTACGGGTAATTTAACCATAATCTGGAAACGCTTAAATTTAAATATAATTCACAACTGAAATAACGTTTCTCGCTGTGCTAATACTGGAATTTTATTAAAGTTTAAATCAGATTAGAGCTAGGCCAAGTACACCAGAAAAGTACTGTGTAATTGAATTTTAAACGAGTAATTGTGGTTGGTTCTGTTTGTCAATATTGTGACAGAAACAGGAAAGCTTACCTATATAGTTTCAAGATCCCAACTTGCAGAAACACAAATTTTCTGATGCAAGGTTACTCCTTGTTGTGCATGAAAAGTCTGGAGAACTTGGCGATAATAACATCAACTACTAGTCGCACCTCGATTAATTCAATAAGACATGTTACAATTATGCGAGCTTATTACCTGAACTAAATTGATTGCTTCCAACTCGTTAAACTTTGTTACATTATTTTGTTTATTTCCATATAACCGCGCAGTTAATCTAAATTATTAGTCTTAATTCAATTTTTTATTTCTACAAATTGAGTTTCTTTAATTATTAAACCAGTACATTAAACACTTAAAATAAATATTCCAATAAGAGGTTTTGACACAGCGTTCAACACACATTTCTAAATTAATTATTTTATTTAACAAATCGTCTAGAGCAGTGACATTAACATAATTATTTATCAATATTCTTGTAATAACGAATATATTACCGTTACCTCAAATATATATTTGCTTAATAATATTAAATAGTTGCACAATTGTTTTAGATTTTATAACAAATCAATTTCAATAAATACCCGTATGCCTACAAACAGTTCATAAAAAAAATCAACTTTCGTCATGGATTTAACCACAAGCTGCGCGTCTTTATATCTTGTACAGGGTATCCCACGACGACCTTACACGATCTGCATTATAGAAAAGTATATATAGTAGAATTACACAAATTTGCACAAATAGGTAATCGAGGATTCTAAATTCGACAAAAATATTTTTGACTTTCTGAGACTTATACCGGAAACGGAAATAGACACCAACTTCCTTATTTTAAATGGAATGCCCACATTTTTATTACGGATTTAGATTTTTGGTCGAATTGGTCACCTTATGCAAAACATCCTATGTGTAAAGTGCACCCTCTTCGAGATATTAGACGTTAAAAATAGTAATTTTTCAAATTTCATCAATTATAACTTGGAAACGGTACGAGATAAAGAAAAATGATTTACATGTCCCTATCCTAGTTTTGAATTCTCTATCTAATGGGTCTGGAAAATACTGCCTCCTAATTGGCAACTTTTTCTCATTTTTTGACCAATCAGGAGGTAGTATTTTCCAGACCCTTTAGATAGAGAATTCAAAACTAGGATAGGGATATGTAAATCATTTTTCTTTATCTCGTATCAATATGATGTTTTACATAATGTGACCTTAAAATTTTACCAAAAATCTAAATCCGTAATAAAAATGTGGGCATTCCATTTAAAATAAGGAAGTTGGTGTCTATTTCCGGTATAACCGGAAGTCGCAGAAAGTCAAAAATATTTTAGTCGAATTGAGCATCCTCGATTACTTACCTATTTGTGCTAATTTGTGTAATTCTACTATATATACTTTTCTATATACAGATCGTGTAAGGTCGTTGTGGGATACCCTGTATAATTGCCTTTCAGTAGGTATTTGGTGTGCATTAAAGTTTTGGTGTAGCATAGTCATAGTTCCTGACCCATCATCACACACGGTTTGCTTTCATTAGACTGCTCATCATGACCATGCTCTGTCGTCACACAAGGTCATAAACAATAGTCATAGCCTTTGTAGTCACGCCCCATTATTTGAATTTCATGCATGTGTTTTTAAATATGTAAGTTTAGCGAAATCGGTTAGATATTGTTATTAAAGTTGGTAAATTTGGGCTATTACCACTTCAGATACGTATAGTTTCGAGCAAATTTATTTTTCAGGCAAATGTTCATAAAATTGCCTTGTCAGTGGTCTAGACCTACTGATTAAACTGTTTTACTTTTCTAACAACCAATTCTTATCTTACACGGTTGGCCTTTTCGCTTTTATTTCCAAAATTTGCACATTTTTAGAAATTTGCTAATCAGTGTATACGAACACGGTAGAAGAATCATTAGCACACATTAATAATGATTAAAATTCTTGTTTTACTAAAAACCGTCGAAGTTAGTAGTTATCAGTGCAATATAAAAAGGTAACTGGTTAAGTAAAAAGTGCATCGCTGAGCGCGTTAGGCACATTCAAGTACTTACCAATGGTTAATACCATGAGAATCTCTGCGACCAACATAACCGGTTTTTATCTTAATTTTCTAATGTTATAAAATTAAATGTGAATCACCTCTATTACAGCGAGAATTGTTATGCTACTAATTTACAGCCTCAGTTGCAGCACATGTTCCATCCCAGTGACAATTTTAAATTAAATAAACTCTCTTCGCAGGAATAATTACCCTATTACTCACATCAGTTTTCATTTTCACTTTTGCATTTTTCATTTAATTTCAGCGCACGACAAATATTATTAACGACACTCGGTAACGATTATGAACATCATTAGTGGGTTGGCGGGTGAAACGGTTGTAAGTCAATTTTATGTGCCCAAAAACAGTTTCATTCCTCCACATATGACATAACCAGCTGCCAGAAGCGTGATAATATTTACTATATATTTCAAAAATTTAGATAAGAATTCTTAAGCTAAAATGATCGTGATTGGACTCAACACCACAACCTGGAGCACAAGTCGAGTAAATTGGTTTCAGGTTGCCAAAAAAGCTCGCTCCCACCCTTCTCTTCTTGTGAATAGGACTTTCTGACAGAGAGGTATCTGATGTTATGATACACAGGCAGTAAATATGTACTTATCGGCATTCGCATATCTCCAAGATCCTTGCCAGTCCTTCATTCTTCCCCATTCTCAACTGTAATTTTAATTTGTGTTCTTTGAATCCCATTAGATGCAAAAATAGGTTCTGATGGACAGAAAAATTGGAAGAATGTATAATAAAGAAAAGGAAGTTATACCATAACAGGCTGTCAACCGGAGATCTAGAGGATTGGAAAAACTACACAAATCCATAGTCAAGAAGGAAATTAAAAAAGAAACGGGTAGGTTTTGTATAAATGGTTCGATAGTGTATAGGTGCGAGAGGATATGATACCGATGTATGAAAATACAAAAAAATTGCGCAGTTAAATAATTACTTTGACGAAATTCTGTAAGAGTTCGTTGCGTTTTGCAGTTTTTACGTATTTTTTACTCCAAAAAATGAGTGAAAGTAATTTGGAGCATCACACGGTGTTACCTGTTACAGTTTCTCACTAAAGAGGGAAATGGACCAAAAGTTATTCATGAAAGAATGTCCCGGGTGCACGGCAATGGCGGCCCATCTTATTTTCAAGTAAAATTTTAGCGTAAACAGTTTCGATATGTGGCAGAGACTCAATTGGGGATGACCCCAGATCAGGAAGACCGGTTGAGGCAAGAACTGAGGAAACCATCAGCCTTGTTGAAGATATGCTGGTGTCAGATGGACTAATGAAGATCCTAGTGTTTGCTGAAGAAGCTGGAGTATTCGAAACTACAGTTTTCAAGACTGTGCACGAAGATTTAGGGATAAAAAAAGTGGATCCCCAAACTCTTTACGCCAGAGCAGAAACTGTGGAGGAAAGAAACTTCTCAAGAGCATTGGTCGCTTTAGAGAACGACGGGAGCTATTTTTCGCGAGACTCGAGTGTTCTACTGGGATCCTCCCACAAGCAGGAGTCGATGTAATGGGTGCATAAGGGCTTCTCCATTTCCAAGGAAGGCGAAAACTCAGTCGTCTTCTGGAAAGCTGATGGCGACTGTCTTTGAGGACTACGAGAGAATTTTGCTTATTGAATATATGGAAAGAGGGTCCACAATTAATCGAGAGGTTTACGAAAGGACTATCCAAAACCTGAAGCGGGCTATTAGAGGAAAACTTCCAAAACTTTGCCGTTGCACAAGTGCAGGGTCCATAAGACTCGCACAGTTCTAGCCCATTATCGAGAGCTGTGGATCCACCAGTTACAACATCCATCCTATAGACCTGAAATGATACAGACAAATGAAGTGGGTAACGGAGGGCATATTTTGAAACACAGGACGCTGAGAGCATGACCTTTATTTATATCCCCATATGCAGAGATATTCTTACGAAAATCTAGGAAGCAATCTAAAACGCGCTCCCAAAGCTTCTCTCAAGATTGCAGGACTTCCGAGTACCTTCCCTTTCATCAAATTCCAGAGCTAAAATCAAGTGAACTACGTTCTTACAGGTCATTTTACAGTTCAGGGAACTGCAGAAAACCCTGTGCAAAATAGGTAGTGCATATAACGGATTTGCAGCATACATTTCAATGGTGCACTTTCTAAAACTTGACAAATTTTAGAGGTGAAGAAATTCAAAAATTTTCGGATGTAAACACAAGCAAACACAGCGAGTTCGATCACTGTACTTTATAAGCCATCACAAGTTAGTATGGTTGAAGTCAACGATCAGATACTTTGGGAACAGGAAATACATTTGAATAGATTAATCAAACCATCATGCTGTCAGTGTAGCCTAGGTCAGATTTGTCACTGAGAAATATTCGCTTCAACTGTGTGATTATCAAAAATGCAAACTAACCAACAAATGGTGTGAACAACCTCTGTATAAGCAAAAATTATGTGTTAAGTACGTAAAAGTATTTAACAAGTAATGAAAACATCCGAGAATAACAGTTAGGTCAGGAGTTCTGTCGACCTCCGCAATTTTTAGAAATAATAAGAAGGGTAAATATCATGGGGCTACGCTACAACGAGGCAGGAGTTCAATTTGAAATCGTGATGAGAACATCATTCATGCAATATGAATAAACCGTAATAACATGGTATTACAAGTACGTACGGACTTCATCTTGTTTATCTATAAGTACTGCAATCGTCAAACGTGATGGCGAGAGTTTTAGGCAGTGGCGCGAGGTTCCCTGGACTATAGATGCATTTATTATGAAGTTAATCGTGCGCCACTGACAGTTGCGTGCGTCCACCGAAAACCAATCCCGGTCGAGAAGGTAGTGGATGAATAGCGGGGATTACTCAATTGCGTATCTCTGTTGCTCGCCATCACGTCTGACGATTGCAGTATCAGTTTTTCTCGTGATAAGGGAAATTACGTCCCCTGAATTTTTACGATCTAGTTAATTTCCAAAAACACAAAAATTAAATTTGGGGAAAGTATAAAAGAAACATGTAGTAATTCACAATTTATTTTTTTTCGTTTTAATACAATTTTGTTCATATTTTCAGTACCTACTTTATGTTTTCAAACCATCAAACTGACGAAACTAAAATTAAAAATAAAGCCAAAGCTAAAACTAAAATAATATACAATTTCAAAATGGATCAAATTTACTATCATAGATAAGATTAAATACGATCCACATTGCATTGCACCTGCTCAAAAGACTTCATTTTTGACCCTTTCCGAGGGTTACTTCAAGTGTTGCACACTTCCCTAAGTTAATCGGGGTCAGGATCGAGAGTAGACAAACTACCCAGCCGCACTTAAAGTCGTTCTTCTTATATAGGACGTCACCTGATTTTTGAATAAATTTAAAAAACTAGAGAAATAAAACAGTTTGTCAATAGCAGGTTTAATGATGGATATTTAGAATTTACAAAAACGAAGGGTCCAGTAAATTGAATTAATAAAAAAAGAAACAAGTATGTAGTATGTATCGGCAAGTCTAGAAAAAAGGAATCTTTAAGAAAATATCCTGACCTCCATCCTAACATAAAGTTTTCTGGATATCCAAAAGCTATCATTACTTATAAGGAAAACATACCTAATACAGCATGTAGTATTTCCTAAGGAATAAAGAGGACGAAAAGTAATTATTATATTTATAAAAATGAGAAAGTCCATTATGTTGAAAACAGTTCCTAGATCAGCTTCCAAAATAAACACTATGACATCTATATAACTTTTATAGCACCAAACTGTATCAAAAAATAAATACAAGGCCGAAAGTAAATAATTTATTCTAGTTGTTAACTTCTTCCGATTATTCATGAGCAGGTATAGATATCAACAAATTTGCGCCAAATTTTCAAGGTTAAACACTGGTGCGTAATAATAAAGCACATAGTTCATGTTTCATTGTTGAAATGTGAATAACCGCCTCACCTTCTGCTTTATTACCTTGGAAATGCTTCTGGGAAGGATACGCGAAAATCAATAACAAAAATTATATTATAAAAAGATAAGATTTTCTCTCTTCTCATTAATGAATAAATTATTCACAGTGACAATTGATGACAACATTTGTAGACATAATTAACGTGATATAAATTTATATAATGCAACTTTGTAATGAACCGAGAAAGGTGAACAAATGGCCTTGTACTTCAATTACGGAGTACAGATCACAATTAAAATTACCATTTACAAATCAATATTATTATTCAACGTATTTTTTATTATTTTATCTAAAATCTTGGCAATAAGTATGTATGTACAACCAGATAATAAATAATGCACGTAACAATTTTTTCAGCGCAAATAACATTTTATCTGTCCGCGTATCTAACTCGTCAAATATCCTATTTCATTATTGTTTTACTTATACAAGTTGTATTAATATTGTGCAAACTCTACTATTCTTAAATTATTGGAATATTACACCAGAGATCCATCAGCAATCTTCCCACAAAGAGAAAAAATTAAGTGTTATAAACGTGGTTTAATCCACGCCGTGTTTAAGACCAAAATTAAAAATTGTACTTTCACAATTTCATTTTGAATCTATTAAAATAAAATTTTATTCCAGACAACAAATAGCAAAGGTAAATGCATATTAAACAAAATAAAAAAACACTGGTTGTGTATGTAAAGCATACGTAAGCCGTGTTCGTATCAGAATATCGGATTTAAAAAATTATCAGCAAGACAAAACAGTACCAGCCCTGTGAAAAATTCCAAGTCCAAATTACTTAAATAAATTTGTACGTGCAACTATGGAATGTTAACAACAGATGCCTTCATGGTTAAATGGGTCGAATGATTCGCTATAGTTTGGTGCAAAGATAAGTTTGAAAGAAGTCTGTCACTTTCCTCCTTTTATTTTACAGAAAAAATGTTTTTCGAAGGGCAATGCGGCAATGGTCATCTTAATTAAACACTTTCATTTATTGAATGCAAGGTAGGTACATTTCTCAAGATACATATGTAAAATGTAATTTATATTATACAGGGTGTCTCATTTTATTTTGACGCATTTTAACACCTTATATCTACCGAACCGCTTGAGATATTAATGTGCGGTTTGCACCAATGAGTTATGTATAGGGTTGCCAACCGTCCCGATATATCGGGACAGTCACCGTTATTGACCCTTAGGTCCCGACGTCCCGATAAAACCATTAAAAATCCCGATAGCCCATTTTTGTTTGGAATACACAAACAAATCGGTTGCATTTTTTTCCATTGTCTTAAAGAAATCTCTATATAAATCGGTAGGTACATAAATCTAGTGCAGAGGGCGCAATTTCTAGACAAACAATGTTGGCGCACTTTTCCACGTTTCGCGGTTTCGTGCCACGTTGTACGTTGTTGTAGTCTTCAGAATAGACCTTTTCATTTCGTTAGTATTTCGTTAGAGCGCATGTGCATACGTATACTGACAATCAGCTGTTCTTTCGGACGAATGTCAGTCACTGTGAGGCCTTGAACGCGTTGGATTAAGTAAATAGTAGACTACCAAATAAGGAGGGTGTTTGAAAGACGAAAAATTATAAATTTAACGAGTTACCCATGACTAATTAATTGACATCTGTCCGAAATTGTCATGGTATGATCGCGCAGGCGCCTTATCATTTTTTTAATAATGAAAAGCCCTATTCAGACACGAGCACGGCGACAGGACTTGTTTTTGCGTTCTTGTGTAAATAGTTGTATATTGGTTTGAATTATTATAAAATGGTGAATGCGCCTTGAAAAATTTTCGCCTGCGGTGCATTCTGGAATGATTGTCCCGATATAAGTCGAAAGATTTATGGGAACCCTAGTTATGTATGACTTCAAGTTTTTTTTACTACTTTGAAAATATTTTACTACTTCCAGTTCATAAGGACCAGAAAAGGTCACTTTTCATATTACTGCAATTTTTTTAATAAGGCACCCCGTATACATAATTAAATGTTCAAGAAGTCGCATCTTTTAGCTATCCAACGGTATGCTAGATTTAATCATCGGTAAGGGGATAGAGATTTTGGACTAACAAAACTGCAGAATCAAACGAAATCCTTGTAGAAACAGAAAATTTCAAGTGCGCTGTGATTTATTGCAATAAACCATTCTGTGAAACGTCTGCTTACATTTGGATTATTTGAAGTAAATTAAACGGTTTTATAAAGTTATACTTACGTAATTTCAAAATTTTAAAAACTGAAAACAATAAATTAACAACTATCTACAACAAATTTTGTGCTTCTACAAAGATTTGTTTGACTCCTGCAGTTACTTTTTTGAAATTCAAAATCTGAGCTATCCCCTTACCGATGATGAAATCTAGCATAGCGTTGAACATTTAATTATATACAGGGTGTCCTATTTAAAAAATTGCAATTGCAGTAATATGAAAAGTGACCTTCTCTGGTTCTTATGAACTAGAAGCAGCAAAATATTTTTAAAGTAGTCAAAAAAAACTTGAAGTCTTACATAACTCATTGGTGCAAACGGCACACTAATATCTCAAGCGGTTCGGAAGATATAAGGTGTTAAAATGCGTCAAAATATAATGAGACACCCTGTATTATAATGTCTTCTACATCCGGAACCTGAGCATACAACGTTACTTTTGACTATCGATTAGGAATACCTCAAGCACAAGGAAAGATGCTGATATGAAAATTTCGCTGTAGTTGTAAAGTGGCAGAATTTTTTTACAATCGTTACATTTCCGGGTGTAGCGGAAGAAGATCCCGACGTTGTTACTTTAAACAGAATGCCCTCAATTTCAATATCTCTCAAATTAATATTTTTGAGGAATTAAATTCTTTCCAAAAAATAACGTAAATATTCATATCCCAATAACAATTAATGGTAAAATTGAATTAACCGAGGAGCTACCAATCATATATAAAATCTCTTAGAGCAAGGTTTCTAATTAAAGATGCGGATTAATCTTATTTTGCAAAATTCTATCTTTCGAACTGAATCTTGGAAATAAAGTTCTTGGGCAATGGTGAATTTAAAATTGTGAAGTTCTTCAAAATCTTTTGTGTGGAAATACAGAAAATGTCCAACTCCAATGCGTAGAACAAGTTGAATTGAGATCAGGACGAAAATTCGAAGTGATACGCCTGGATAATATTATGTGTCAGTTGCGAAATCGAAGAAAACTACATTGCAAATATCTTATTGTTGAAGGAATTATAATATCCAACATCACGAAAACGGCCATCTCGTCGATTCAAAATAGAATATTTGGTACCATGTCAAGTACGTCTGTTGGAATTATGGTGATCTTCAATTTTTATGGATAAAATAAGATAACTGCAAATATCGAAAGAATCGTCCATTTTGGTTCTAGGAACATCGTATGTAGTTAGATGAGCGTTTTTATCTGGATCGACTGGTGTACTTAAATATGTATTCTGAATCAAAACTAACTTCTTCCTATTCCTTTTTATCCAGTTTTTCAGTTTTGTTTTTTGTAAGAATCTCATCTGAATTAGAATCTTCCTTTGGTGCGTATTCCTCTGAACGAATATTGTCATCGTATCCTTATCCTTAATTAGATGTACATTGGCCCTAACTGGTCTTATTTTGTACTAGTTAGGAGTTCCACATTGGTCGTTTTTAATTTGCAATTCTACATATTTATGTACCTGCCATAGATCATCTGTAACGAAGAGTGACACTGGCTCTTTTAGAACCAGGCCATTATTTAATGTCATCTCAGAGTAGATCAGTCTGCGTAGACCCCTGCTTACATTCTTTGCGGCTTCCATAACACGAATATGTTAAGTACACATACAAACAAATAAAACTAAATTTAGTATAAAGTTATTTATGTATGTGTAAACCAGAAATGGGTTGCTGCTTGTAACCTATAAAAATACAAAGTACAAGACAAAGTGAAGAGCTGCTAGATTTTCAGCATACAGAAATACTCTGTCCTATGCACAAACAACCGCGCAACATTTTACCTCGAAAAACAATTAATTAGTTACCTGTTTTAATATTCAGTTAAAACTAAATCAGTTTGCTATACAATATCTGTTCTTGGCCTACGTTGTGCATGTTCGAATGAATTTAAACGTTTAAATAGGTTTTATTGTTCGACATGAAACCTTAAAAACACGCAACTCCCTATCGAACTAATTTAACGTAATTATGTTTCTTAATACGGTTAAAAAATTTCCTTTATCAATGTTATTATGACTATTGCGTTAACATAACCACAATTAGAAAATCGAAAATCAAGTTAGAACATCATTCCAGGCTCGATTCCAGGAGACCTACAAGTTGTCATCATATACAATGTATACTAGAGGTGCACCGAGTACCCGGTATTACCCGGTACCCGGCCAAATTTTGGACTACCCGGGCCGAGTAGTGCACTTGGTTCACTATTGCATTTTTTACGCACAGCCTACTTATCATCCCTTTCACAAACCTTGGAATAATCCCACACTTTGCTTTTACTCATTTTTGTAGTAGAAATTCAGACCCTACCCCACACATGGGTGAATTGTTACTGCATACTATAACGGTGCAGTCCTTCAGAAATTTGTTCTGGCGAATGCGCACGCGCAATTACCCGGCGGCCGGGTACCCGGTACCCGGCCAATAAAGATCGCCGAGTACCCGGTACCCGGTTTTCTTAAAAATCACTACTCGGTGCACCTTTAATGTATACACGGTTTCCCAACGAAAACTTGTAGCCCCGTAAAACTCGGCAAAATAAACGTTTAAGCAAAAATCCAAAAACACGTCAATTTTTATATCAAAGGGGACCAATTTTTATGCAATAATCATTCTTGCAACTCTAGCCCTGTGCGTGGGGTAGAGACCCCCCAAAATTTTAAATGGGACGGGGAGTCAAATGATACCTACTTTGGAAGGGTGTTTCATTACTTACACAAACGTATTTGTTTTATTCAATTCGATCAATTTGTTACCGAGAAATTGCTTCTTGAAGTTTCCAAGTTAAAAAATTAATAAAGCACAAAAAGGTTTAAACTATCGAATGTATTAGAATGGAAAAGTAACAAAATCAAGTAAACTAATAAGAATAAAAAGTAAGAACAAAAGAACATCAGAACAAATGTCAAAATAAACTTATTCGCCTCAGTATAAAATCGTGTTTATTTACTAAATCAAAATGGTTTGTTCCAAAGAAGAATGCCGGCTAATAACTCCTGAGGTCTTGAGAAATGTAAGATCTGGATTTGAATCCAGAATGTATTATTGTATGACAATTGGTGGAGGTCATTGGTAGGGATCATTTGATCCCCGTCCCGTTTAAAAATTTGGGGGGGTCGCTACCCCCCCACACAGGGCTAGAGTTGCAAGAATGATTATTGCATAAAAATTAGTCCCCTTTGATATAAAAATCGACGTGTTTTTAGATTTTTGTCAAAACGTTTATTTTGCCGAGTTTTCGTTGGGACACCGCGTATAGATACAAATAATGAGGATAAAGTAACACATACCGAATAAGTCAAAAAATACAGAGAAAGTTAGTTGCGCATTGTCAATATCTACGCCCCCTATGGACAAGTTTAGGTAATATACGAATTAAGCGTCATCCGAATCAGCAAATAACTTTTAGTACGACGTAGGTAACTTCCCAAAAATGCAACTTTGGTTCAACCCATGGTTACTTCACTGAAATGGTTGTCTCATACTGCGGCTTGTGGGCAAAATATGGTGCGGGTGTGCGGGGCGATTATTACGTCACTCAGAGCCCAGGCTTGGCGGTGGGGTATAGTGACGACTGACGACTTGCGTAAATTGCCGTAGCTTAGTTTATTATTCTACAGCCCAGTTGGTGTGCTGCCTTCATGTTTGTATTATCTGCTCGTATATTAGTCAAGACCATTCTAATTAGGCAAATGACAATTCGCTATTTTTCTAAATTGGACCAAACTCAGAAAACTGCAGTGTTATCGCTAAAACTATTTGATTTTAAAACGAGCAAGTACCTATGCGACAGTTTTTGACATTTACGGAAAATTATTTATGTCTATATTTGAAAATCAATCCAAATATCACAGGAGGTGAGATTTTTCTTCAGATTACTTTGTTATTTCATTACAAATTATGCAAATTTCACAACAAAAACACGTAATCCCGTCGTGACGAGGAATAGAATCCTGATGACAGCAGAACTTGTTCAATTCATTTTTTGGAAGATGATTTTGAAATTGATAAAACAGAAAAAATGCTAAATTAAATACACTTCCTAATAGAAAAGCTTTGATGCTAATGGACACGTCTGAATTTTGTCACAGTGTAGAACTTTTCCAGGTCAGGTCCTTAATTGCTCTAATAATAGTAATATACTGTTGCAGTAGCTATTAACATTATAAATATCTGGTAAATTGTAACGTAGTGTACATTAAAAGTAATACCTTTTCAGTAATTAGGCTTTACATATCGCCATAATTTAATCGCGGGAAATTTGTGAGCGGGGGTTTATTATAATTTTATATCAGACGCTTGTAGGTGGAGTTTAGGGGTATCTGGCTTACGTCACACTTTTTCAGCACTCGGCGATTGATTCAACCATATTTCTAGTATAGTACCTATGGGTTCAATTGACCTATTTTGACCTATAGATCCACTGATGGTATTTCCGAACACTTTGTATATTGAAAATTAATATTTACCAACATATTCTAAATTCCTGTTTAAAAACTTTGAAGTAACGGAAGCAACAAAGCAGGTTCGGGGATTGTCAATAGGTATCATTTGACAGTGTCTGATAAACGCTATCAGTCGTCGCCATATGAATTATGTTTCTGCTAAAGCAAAAACCAGTTGATGCCAAATAATAATAATAATAATTAGGGAGCCGCAATGGTAAATTACTGCCGTATTTTCTACCATTAATCCTAATGTATGAAAGACGAGGAACAAGAGTATAGCTGTAAGAAAAAATTGCATTTATTATTTATTTAACTGATTTGAGTTTCCTAGGGTCCCTATATTTAGAGAGTACCGCAATCTCCGCCATATTTACTCACAATAACAGCCGCCAAATTTGAATTGTGGCGGAACGTCAGAATGACATTTTGCTGCTGACACGGCAGTCCGCCATATTTACTCAAAGTTCTGAAACATAGTGGAGCTATTGATTGCGGTACTCTCTAAATACAGGGACCCTAGAGTTTCCCATTTTAATTTGCCATCTATCGGTTCCGCAGTGAAACGGAGTGCATATTACATATATTTTATGAAAAGTATTTTTTCATAATTTTTAGATTTATTTTTGGATCTTTAAAGAAACATCAACGACTCAAATGCAGACGAATCAATTTTAGCTGGTATAAAATTAGAGAATTTACAAGATACTTTAATAATTAAAATACTTAACGAATTAATGAATATTTTTCTATTAAGTATAACAATGGCATATTATATCATGTGAAGAGAACTCGCAAGTACAACTTATAGCAGCATAAAAAAGTTGTTTTACTTTCTAATGTTCATGATACATAGCAGGCTCATCGACAAATATATACTGTACTTTTGTATTTACATATTTGTATTTAATTTCCTATGTGTACGCACCTTAAATGTTTACCGAGACCCGATTTGACTAATTTTAATATGAATGCACTATCTACAACATGGCTAATAAAATAGATTACAATATTGTATGGAAAAATATAAATTTGGCGTAAGTATTTTTTAATGTAAAAGTTTTAACTGTTACTAGAAGGTCAGCGTAATAAAATTTGATTATAACCGCAAATATAATTTAATATAAAATGCTGCAAAACAAAATGGTTTGTTTTAACGAACAAATTTAAATGAAGCCGAATTATAAATAGGATTGCCGTATACCGTTTATATTATGAATTTTTCATGCATGACGTATGAAAGTAATTTAAAAGTAAGTAGGTATCAACCCAGGAGCAGCAGCCGCATTTATAATTGCATGCTGTAGAAACGTACTTGTAGGTACCAACGATATAACATGCTCATTATTTTATTTCTATGTTTTATTTCATCATCGACGTGAAAGGTGCACTAAATACAAATTTCAGTAAAATGGTGGAACACAATAAGTTTATAGGTACGTGAATGAGAAATTAAATATTTGTGTTCGGTTCACTGGCGTTTACTCTCTGTTTGTCCTTCCAATTTATTAACACTTAACTGCAAGTTTCCTAATTTAACAAAAAGCACCTACGAACAAATACTTCTTTCATCATGCGTATAAGTATGTATAAGTAAGTATATGTATGTCGATTTGTTCGTGTTTTAAAAATTATATCGTAAAACTTGAACTAATAACTAGGAATATTTTGCTTTTTTCTTCTCAATTTCACAGAAATTAAAGATTGCCAATTTAATTTTTCTTACGCAACTGTTACAAACTTCGACATTACTTTATACCAGCTTAGTTCTCGTTATTATTGTTAATAAAAATAAAATCTTGAATATTCGGTTTATTCGTAATTCTAATTACCTACCTGCTTGTAAGGTCCATCAGGGTAATTGGGTACACTTTTGGCTCGCAGTGAAAAACTATCCAGAATGTAGCTTTAAAATTTCCATAAAAGTTTCCCGTTCTAAAATATTAAATCGTACAGGAATTGTCCAAAAATTTATAAAGAAATCGCAATTTACAATTTACAATTTAAATTCCTATGGGGGTACTACTGGAAAGCAAATATTTTCAGTTTTCCATGTTAAATTGCCATTTTTCACTTACATACTTTGAAGTACACGGTATATAGTATACATCCTTCTTTATGTTCTCTATTTAAGCCTGGGATATATTTCCCTCGAAAAGAAAATTAAATACAAATGACAGTCCAAAATAACTTGGGAGCTCTACAACATATCTACAGCCTGCCCAAGATAAGGTTGCGTAGTTAAGGAATTATTAAAACGGTCTTAAAAAAATGTCAAAAAATATTTTTCGTTTTTGGATTATTCCTAAAAAAGTAAATTCATGGAATATTTTTTAATTTTTTCACGTTATTATCAGAAATATCAAAAACCAAAAATAAGTACTTCTTCATTGCAATTTGTGATGAGTTTTAATGTAGAAATGTCATTTGTGTCTTCAACAATTGCCGCATTTTAAAAAGATCCTTATGACTAAAACTAGCTTAAAACACAATTTAAAGCACGAGCCGTTTTAATCATCCGAGTAGATAATAGATATAATTCGAGAGTGGAATACTATACTTTATCTGCAAAAACTCATAAGAAACTGCACTTTTAGAGTTAACTTAAACCTCTTAGTCTAAATAAATGTACTATGTACAGACTGTCCTATTTTCGTTGTGATTTGGGGGTTTCTCATAGAAGCAACAGAGATAGAGCCTCGGGGTTTTCGCGAACCTGAGCTACTTTTTTGAGTATAATAGAAAGCTTAAACCAGAATTTGGATACCGTTTTTAGTTTTCGAGAAAAAAATAATGTTGATTTTTTCGTTTTTCGAAAACTCTCCAATTCTTTTTGTACTAAGCAGACTAAAACTGTTACGATTGACTCATATAGAACTTTTTCCAAGGAATTCAGTGGCATACGTAGTTTTTTCTAGGGAGCGTATTTTTTGAGTTATGACATAGTTAAATTTTTTTTAATGGAAATCATAGTAAGCTTTGGTCTAGTTCGAAAGGTCTTTTTTAAGCTATCGAAATATACATACTTTTATATTGTTATTTCAAAAAACGGCAAAGATTTTGGTACTTTGACATACATTAGCAAAAGTTGCATGCAGCTAGTTTTATTAATATTATATACATAATGGCACTTCAAAATTATCAAAATTTCGAAAAATACGACATAATTGATGTTTTTAATGAATGTCGTGAGAATGTAAATGAACCAATGGATCTATATCTCAACAGGTACACAAAAAATTCCTAGTTACCCATTTCCAGTATACTACCTATCCATCGATTTATTAAATTTAGATACCCAGAAAGAAGACAACCAAGCAAAATGATGTTTTCGAGATGAAAATCAAATTTAATTCACTATGGGTCATTCAATAAACCTAGAAACAAAATTTATAATAAAGAAAATAGGGAAGAGGAAGAAATAAATGTTTTATCGTTGGTTTTGAGGCGACACCAAAAACTTCTTGTCGCGAAATCGAATCGCAAGTTGGTGTTTCCAAATCAAAAGTTCAAAAAATATTTTTAAAAAGGCAAATATAGGCCATATAAAATTCAAATTATTCACCATCTCTTCCCGGGTGATCAAGAAAGAAGGCTTAATTTTTGTAGGTGGTACTTAAATAAAATTCAAGAAAATCCAGAATTTGGGCGGTCTGTCATTTGGACAGATGAAACCTCGGATGAAACTCACATAAACAGCGTAGGATTATTTAACAGACATAATGTGCGTCACTGGTCTGATACAAATCAGCACCAAACTTTTGAACGTCAGAGGCAAGGACGTTTTTGATTTATTAACGTTTCGTGTTTTATTTTGGGTGGTCAACTAACATACCAAATTTTTGATGGAAACTTAACGGGATTGAGATACATTAATTTATTGAATATTAACGCAGAGGCGATAATGGAAAATGTTCCGTTAATAAACATAAACAGGGTATATTTCCAACAAGATGGTGCCCCTGCACACAATTCTGCAATAGTTAGAAATTATTTAGAAAATCATTTTCCGGGTATATGGACCTATATTGTAGCCTGCAAGAACACCGGCTCTGAGTATATTAGACTTTTTTGTTTGGGCATTTTTAAAAGAAAAAATATACATACGGAGATACAACAATCAAGCCGAGCTAGCAGAGGCAACACATGCAGCTTTCCGATATTTGCAAGCCCATCCTATTTTTTTTAATTAATGCCATCAATCTATTAACTAAAAGATGTAGATTATGTGTTGAAAAACATGGCAATCAATTTGAGCAGTTCCTATAATTTTGTTGTTTGTTGTTTGATGTTTTTCTTGTTTTTGTTTGTTTTGCTGTTCTGCATCCAAATTATGGTTTCAGCTTTCTATTATACTCAAAAAAGTAGTAGGTTCGCGAAAACCCCGAGGCTCTATCTCTGCTGCTTCTATGAGAAACCCCCAAATCACAACGAAAATAGGACACCCTGTACACAGGAAGTAACACTTGGAAAGAACATTGCTATATGGAAACATATAATTCATACACGATTTCTTGACTATAGTAAATAGAAATTTGACGTTTTCTGCGTCCCGGCATCTTCGATACGTTAGCAATTTTTTGATTGGCTACAGCGGATTCATTATTTAATGGCCGTTCGGAAACGCACAATAAGTAATGAACGTATAATTTGACGGTTCCAGATAAACCATTTTAACAAATGAAGAGTACCAAAATAGTATATTATACACGAGTTTATAATGAATGCTATTATTACCGAGGATGAAGTTTACAACACGAGCGAGCGAAGCCAGCGAGTTTTGTAATCATCCGAGGTAATAATAGCATCATTATAACGAGTTGTATACTATACTTTGTCCACGACTATCAAAACAGATTCCCAGAAAGAACTTACCTTCATTTCCCTTCTCCAGTGTAAAAAAGATTCATACATACGCTCTCAAGTATAATTTTCTTGGTTTTTTGGGCAATGAATCTAATGAGGCAAGTTCTGCAGCTGCTTTTATTGCTGGTGCTGTTAAAGAAATCTCGTTTTCACTCTCACTAATTATATCTTCTTTTTTTAGAATATGCATTTCAAATTAAAAGCAAACCATGCTGATTTGACGTTTCAATTTGAACTAACACATCGCGATCGCGGCCTACTAAATAAATGTAAAAAGGGTCAAAGCGATGTTCCTATTGGTTTAGTGAATAATATTCATTAATCACTGCAGTGAATAATGTATCTAATTATGATTGAAGAAACACAAGTATAAAGAGTATGTTGTAAGATAGTCGTGGACAAGGTATGTTAATACTGTTGAATTGTTTCAAATACATTACCCATTCCGTATGTTTTAATCAACTTTTCTTGCCTTTTGAAGCTCAGGAAATCGCTACAGTAAAGGCACTTGTCAACAAACTTGCGATACAGTTTCCCCGGTGTTTCTGAGAGTTTGGAACAACTCACAGCCGCCTGAGACTTACTTAATTAAAATTTTAAATCAAACACAAAATCGGGCATTTTCGCGGAAATTTAGAAACTGCAATATTGAGATTGTTTACTAATATAATATAACGCATGAATGTAAAAATATTCCGGTTTGGATTTAGCAAAAATTTTTCTATAGTGATATATTTGTTGATACAGCCAAATATAGCAAGCTGGCACCTCGCATACTTTCTCCTTTTTAATGCATTATAATTTTTGATTAAGCAATCTCATTTCACTCATTCAATATCTGATAAAAAGGACGAATGTACATAATTTGTCTAAATAGTATTCTTGTAACACAAACTATTTCTGTGTATTGCTTGAATTATTATAAATTAAAAATTACATTATGTACTTGGAAAATTTAGAATCACCTTCCGCATTTAAATTCACCCTTAACTCTATTGATCAAATAATGCTATTTAACATTTTACAAACCAATTTAGCCAATTATATAATAACGAAAACTATTAAAACGGTTAATAAATTTCACTGCAATAAACAAAAAAGGCAACTGCTGTCCATAGTATCTAAAATGGGTATAAATAAATTATAATTTTATTATTGCTGTTTATTACGAGATTATAAAAACCCAAAATGTAAAGTTCTATTCAAAACAAGAATTTTTATGGCAACTAAAAACCTCATTCACTCTAACAAAATACTCAGACAGGTGTAAGTGCCCATTTGAAGATAAGAAAACAACGTGCCTAAACTAAATAACTTTTCCATAATTAACCTCGTCCTTAATCAATTCTTGAGCTATCATATTTTCCTCTACGACAATCAGTCGGAAAGTCGACAGGACTACCTGAATTAATTTCCGTTAGTTAGTTCCCAGTGTACGAAAATCAAAGTTCCATTTGATATTTAATAAAAAGTGGGCAAGGAGACAATTACAACATAACACAATTAAATATAAAGATATGATTTGCACTATTGATTACGAATAACCATTAGTATCTTTGCTCTTGCTATTCGAGCGCATACACAAACCGGCTGATAGAGATTGGCGCATATTAACACAGAACTTTAACTTAAAAACAGGTTTTTAAAAAGAAAATTCCTAACCGTAATAAAAAATGTCAAATTGTTAAATCTTCAATAATGAACATAAATTAAAAGTCCTTAACAGTCGCAGTCAAAACAGAATGGCCAAAGAACTCGACATGTGTTTCGCCTATAAGTTTATCGGTTTTGCGTGATACTGTTCACCTAAAATTGGTTTTATTTACATTGTATCCCGCTTTGGAAAAGCAATTGAACCGAAGACATTTGGTTTAATAACTGAGTTATTTTTATATCTGGTGACTATGTGGAATTAATATTATGATCCAGAATGCTCTTAAATAATTAGGTATATACAAATTTACGGAGGTTGAGCATCTCGTTCATGTCTGATAACTCTAAATTTGAATCTAGTCTTATATGTGTTATATTTATATTTTTATGACGAATTCGGTGTAACACCTTCATGTGGACAGCTCTTCAATACCTAGGTTGGGTGTAAAATGTCTTTGTGTCGAACAAGCCAACAATTCGACATCGTGATGATTTCGCCTAGTTGTATATTATTCACGATCTTGTACACCACTATGAGCTGTTTATAGTAAAAGTACTAGATAACAAGACTGTGAACAACGTAACTACAACATATTTACATGCTGCATTAAAAAGAGCTAGAAAAATACGTGAAATAGTGCAAACATCTGAATGTCACACCTCCAATCGCCCAGACTTCAAAGTGTCTTGCCCATACGTAACGGCTAATATTATACAGACGCATAAAATGAACTAACGTGGATACTTTCCTTTGATAATAATACAGGAAAATGAAACCGTATCTCACATGAATTAAATACTTAATATATTATTAATTGAGAAAGCAAAAGAAATTAAGGATGAAATAATAAAAAGTTTTCATTCGGATTATTGTGAAAGCTTCCATTTTTTCGAAAAACGCCTAAACAAATTTGTTTCCGATGATGACACAACACATCTATGATAACTTTAACTAATTACTCCTGCTATTTTATAATACATAATAATAATAATAATGCACTTTCTTATAAAATTTGTGAATTTCTTCTGAAAGTGCCAAAATTGTCACGCACAAACCTTCAACCGGAGTCGGGCTTGGCAGCGGTAGAAAGGTGGGCAGGCCAGCGAAATACTACTTGCCAAGCAATAAGAAATGTAATAGAAGCTTTTTACTTGGATTACTTTAGACTGTATTTTGGACGACCTTAAACCCTATTGAGTTCAATACAACATCAAAACTTGTTTCCACTGTCACAGGTATTTTATAATATACAAGCTTTCCTGTTTTTTAAACGGCTCGGTGGAAATTGATAAAAGCGTACTTATGCAATAAAAATCTGTATTGTTCTATATTTTTAAGTGTAGGTAGGTACATATTAATAATATCTCGTTAGATTAAGAAATTACAAAGGGAAATAACAATAATTGAATTAGTCATTCATTCTAGGAAATAAATTGGTCAGAAATATTTTTGGGATTCCTGCAGATAAAAACTGGTACCTACTTTATATGTCTTGTAAAATAGCCCGAAAATACTCATATTATTACGCATTAAAACGAAGCGTAAAAATAAATTTCAGGTTAATTAAATTTGTTTAACAACTACATTCTGATTAATAAATCAAAATTCAATAGTTAATTTATTTAGGTACATTGTGTACTAAATAAAGTATGCAACAAATAAATTGCCCTAAACTTGGGGCAAACGCCGGTACATAACAACATGACAATGATTGCTACAATTTATAAACAAATTAATACATGAGTAGAAGAGTACTTTCATGAATAATAGTGTGATAAATTTATTCTAATATAATTTATTGAATTGTTAAACATGCAAATGAACAACCCTTTACTTATTTATTACAGATTATTTGTCTAAGGTCTGGTTCAAACGAAGCCACCATAATATAGAAAGTCTCGCACAACGACCCACTCCCTAGACCAGGCCCGTGCAACCTGCGGCCCGCGGGCCGCATGCGGCCCCTCTAGCATTTTTGTGCGGCCCGCGGCACAGGAGTAATGAACTGAATATTTAAAAAAATAAAGCAAAGTAATGTCTGTTAAGGAAATGAAAAATCTCCCAACAAGGAACACATAAAATACAGTTTTATGTACAGCCCATGCAGTGATTACACATTTTATGAACTGAATGTCTGAATACAGTTTCTGTCATGAAAAAGCTTTTTTCTAACACTCCGTTTCGCGAAATGAACCTTTTCATGAACTGTACAGTTACGGTAAGTGCGTGGAACACACAGACATGGTGGTGTCTGTGATGCGACATAATGTGCATAATTTCGTTATGTAACCAGTATGCGTTATGGGAACTCGTTTGGCTAAATTCCAGCCAATTCTTCCACCGAAACACTTGTTAAATATTTCTACGTTAAGGTGTCAGGCAACTCCCTCCATGTCGGGATGGCTAATGCGCTGGTTCTGTAATTGAGATATCCGCAGATCAAACCTAATTTGTTGCCGTTTTTCCGTTTGTTACTGTTTTTTGCGTTAACTCCGAATTTGTATTTAAAGTTTTACAGCTCAGAATCTGTGAGTCTGGTGTGCCATCAGATAAGAGAATCATATTCCAAGAAAACAGTTTTTTTTTATTTATAACACCTCAGGTCGCCCGAATTCAGCCGAGGACGCTTACTGGTTACATAAAGAAATTACGCGCACAATATTAACTAATCGTGGTGGGAGTATGCAGACGCAGTGCGCGCACAGTGGTCGTCCATTCAGTCTTGTAATTTTTGTACACGTTTTATTGAAGTACCTATAAGGTTTGTTAAACATTGTTTGAAGAATAATTTTTTTTCTCAATAATTTGGGTATTGATGGGAATTTTATTTATTTTTACACACACAAATGTGCAAGTTCATAACGTTTTTGTTTAATGTTTCTAGTAAAAAAGTGTGTTTTGTTAACTTTTTCTATTATAAAATCGCAAATCTCAATATTAACGTGTTCCTCTTCAATTATTCAAAATACTCTGGACCCACCACATCGAGGGAACACTTGATAGACAGTAGTTCAGTAGTGCGGCCCACTAAGATTTCATAAAATTTGCAAATGGCCCTCTCGCGTAAAAGGTTGCACGGGCCTGCCCTAGACAGATGATACTAGGCCGCTCTGAGACGAGTGTCTATACCTGCAGTAACACATTTCGGTACCATGACGTCATGTTGGTGGATAATACACGAGTTGACACACGCATTTTAAACAAAGCCCTTAGTTGCCCTTTCGCACCAGACACACGCATTTTTTGCAAAAAAGATAACGTAAAAACCTAACGTCAAAACTAAACCTCTACGGGAGCCGATCCACCCGGGCCGAGAATACCAAACGTCAGAAAAACATGACATTTCGCGACTGTATAAATGAACTTAAATGAACATTAAGTTCAACTTTACTGCCAGAGCAGTAAAAGCTACTTTTGCTGCCGCGTGTTGTCGGCCGCAAAGCCTACAGACTAATCACTAAAAAGTGACACTTTCCTTCTTATAAAACAATATACTATTACTTTAAACACACAAATCTTTCGCTTGCCAAGTTTTTAAAACCATATACCCACAACTATTGTGTTCACATGCTAGTTGTTCCCAGCAGACGAGACGGTTTAATTTGTTTGGAGTTGAGGTGGTACCGAACAACTTTGACCCGCCATTTGACCAAAATCTCAAATCTCCTTTGACCAGACCTGTCATCGAACCTGTATTACGATTCTAACTGATAGATCATAAAAGTTTCAAAAATAGCAATGACCATGACCCCGCCTCATCGGCCACGTTCTCAAGTGACCTGTAAACGTGAAATGCGATTTCCGTTTATTTGGAAATTCAAGAAAAAAGCAACAATTCTTGCAAAATATCAAAACTCTAAGCAAAAACCATATAAAATGAATTAGCAAATTATCAAAATGCATTTGAAAAAGTACAAAAACTTCCTGAAAAAGATTACCGTTACATTTCACCTCGGAAAAAAGTTACGAAGGTTTAAATAAATTGATATGTTTTTTTCTTTTTAAACTTTTACTACCACAAATTCTCCTGATATTATTTAATAACGGAAATTATTCAGACCAAACATAAGAAACGACAAGTTATCCGCTTATGCTGCTTTTCTATTAATGTCCGTCATGAAACCTAACTTTATAGGTCTATTCCGTATACATATAAGTATATTACCTCGTATATTACTATACATTAATATAACTTGCATATCTAGTTACAATGCAAATAAAGAGGCATATAATATAAATCGAGATATAACTGCCAAGTTTTTGAATTCTTCACGCTTTGCTAATCTGAGCTCAGTTCAAAACGCAAATAAACAAAGCAGCACAATTTATTATATGTGCAGTCCTGGTGGTTTATAAAAGGTTTTTTCGGGGGTTATCCGGGTTTTTCCACAGCAGAAAGTCAATTCATTTTAAGTAAGTACCTACATTATATCCTCGATTATAGGTATCGTAAACAAATCTGATTTCTTGGACGGCTTTCAATTCCTATTTCAATATTTTGAAAAAGCATTTGTAGCTAGTAATAAACTCCAGTATAAAAAGTTGCAACGTTGGCGCAAATTTGAAATAATACCTAAATTAGGCTTATAATTCTGCCGAATTCTGCCCACTTCATCTATCTTCAATATACTAAGAAAATTACCCATATTCCCATAATGTATGTGATATGTGCGAGATATGTATTACCTTTGAATATCTTATTTATACATAAACAAAGACATTATGTATATCCAAACAAAATTTACGAATCAGACAAAACAGGATAATTTTAATAAAGTGCTAAGCTATAGCCGAGGCTATAGCATTGAAAATCATTGTCTGCCATATTTCCAATTTAGCCTATAGCAAGTTAACAATCAATCAAACTGTTATCGATAAGAGGTTAATCGAAAGTATAAGCAACAAGATGTCATTAACAAATAATGTCATAGTTCAGTTATGTCCAGAAATTTAAAAATGTCATTTAAATTCTAAATGAAAATAATTATCCAGATAGTTATCTGTGTTGAAATTTCACAGAAAATCTCGCAGAAAAGGATACAAAAGGACAACCCTAAAAAGGAGCCTAAAAGCCACTTACATTCTTAAATAATACTGTATACCTTCCATAATTCTAATTCTTGTACATTCTGACAATTTAAATACCTATTTCACTACCTACCTCGCTACCTACCTACTAGAAATACCTAGATGGTTGCAGTAAAAGTTCCAAATCATGGGGCAAGGTTTGGTACAAGTAATCAAAAACACTTAAAAATAACCTATTACTTATGCTATCAGCTAGAAGTAAAAGTTACGTAAGTACATTAAACGCGAGATTAAACGGTTCTATTTTAGTAAGTACCAACGGAAACATGGAAAATATTCTATTTTCTACTGCCACTTCACGGAAATTTAAATTAACACAGTAAGCAGAAAGCGGGGCAGAAAGTGTGCAAATTCTATTTTAAAAAATAACTATTGTTGTCTATCTAAAGTTCAGTGAATAACTTTAAAAACATTACTAAAATAATTAATTTCAGAAGGTTAAAAGATACTCGAAAGATACGATCCTGAAGTAAGTACTTAATTAGAATATTAATTGCAGGAACTATTTTTTTCAGTGATATCAAGGTACAAACTTATACTTAGAACGATACACGTTCTTACAAATATTGTGATAAAAATGAAATCGAGTGTTTTAAAAAGCAGAGAACTTTCTTATCACTGACATTTTGTTGAATTATAGAATTTATAAAACTCCATACAATCTTAAAAAAAGAAATAATAATTATTATTTATTGACTACAAAATAACTAGTTAGGTATGCAAGTACACTACAAATTTTAATGTCGAGTTTAATGCAATGATGGGTTTTGGAAGTTATCATAAAGATAAGGTTACAATCAAAAATAATACGCCTATATATTTTCAGTTTGCATTTTGTTATTAAAAATTGAGATAAGAATGTATACATTACGTATTTCGTAAATAATTATTTTGAGATTAAGTCAGTACTTAGAAATCCTAAAACCCAATTTCAAAAAACTGATTAGATTATAATTTGGCGAAGGATGAAAACCTCAATGAAACCGAGATAAATGATTAAATCCTTGGAAAAGTATGAGGATGGGAAAACGGCGGATAAAAGTTAAAAAATCAAAAATTATGGTAATCAGAAAATGATGCCAAAGAAATAAAAAGAAGGATGTACCGAGGGATGCACACGGTGACCGAATTCCAATACATAAGTATATATTCAGCAATATTGTCCATACAGGAATGACCCTTGGACATGGTATCTTCCTGTTTCGGGCGTTTTTGGGGTTTCTACCTGTTTTCGTGCCGATTCGAGTGTCAAGAATTTACTGGGTAATTAAATAGTGCCAGTTCGTGCGTTGCACAACGATATCCTTTACTTTGAACATGTTTTACCTGTTGCAATAAAAGCATACAAAACGTACTACTTTGTTTTATAGTTGCCCGTCACTGAATACGTCCAAAAAAGTGGTTTCACGGCCCACTATTTCCGGTCTGTGGGCACGCTTAGCGAGCGAAGCAAGCTGGGCGTCTAAGTCTCCCCCCAAAGCAAAAACATTAACATTTGAAAACAATAGGAGAGAAATCAACATACAATTCCGCATTGAAGTCTGGTTATTAACAGCGTTGTGTTGTAAAGATAAACTCGAATTAGGGGCTTACTGCATTATCAGCAGATCAGTGCCAGAAACGGCACTCAAACCGGGTAGAGGTTTGGAACGACGCACGAAACGGGAAAATTTTCATCGACGCACGAAACGGGAACGCACGAAATGGAACTAAATCTTGGACGTAAGTACCTGTAATATCGATTTTTAAAAGCAAAAACAGGGTGGAATTTTACGCCGAAATTTCCACAAAAAGAGAACCTATTAACCTATTAGGTAACAAATTAAAACGACGCACAGTGCAGTGAGCCTTGGACAATACTGAACAAATGAAGTTATCATTTGATGGCAGTTCAACTTGACATTTTGAAGATTACTATTCACTAAACACTATGCAAAAGTCAATGCTATCTGAAAGTTTCACATTTTTGAATTCTAGCTCCTTTCCTGCGGCTTTCGTGTTACGCGAAACTAAATTGTCTGTCTGTGCCATAGTGAAGCAGTGTCATACTGACAGAAATAGCGAGTAGATATTCCTATTAACTATGGAGGTTACTAACCAAGGCATGTACTTTATAAAAACATTTATCTTGTTCGATTGTTTGTTGTACTTGCACCTGCGCCTAATGTCAAAGTTGCCAATCGAAAATTAGGTTCAATTTTCACTTTGAGGAAGGTTTTAAAAAAAACATCAAATAACATTTCGTAGTTTCAAGATTTTCTCATAGTTATGATTATAGACTCTCAAATTCCGTTCAGTTTTGCTGCGTCCACTTGCGACCAAATTTTTAAAAAACATTTTTTCAGAGCGAGGTTACTCCATCAAAAATGGTGATCTCATGAACGTTTTGTTTGAGGTCGACAAATCAAACCGGAAAGTCGCTGTATTTAATGAAATTTGTTCACGCCTGAACCTAACCGACTACAACAATGACGTTCAAGAAGAATTGACAGATGACAGACACAATAATTATATAGGGTGCGTCAATGATACTGGGCCGGAGATACGTTTCTATTTGAAATGTTTTAGAGAATTCCAGAATGGGATGTTGCTTGGGACTAAAAAGCGTACGTTTTATAAATACCTTCATTTATACAAGGTTTCTCAAAAAGTAGTGACGAACCAACGTTATGTATTTTTAAAGGATCACCCTGTATATCATTACATATTTGGATTCTACTTGGAGAACTATGTTTTTTGTATTTTAAATTTTTACGTATCTTCAACTGTTTCCGAGATAATGACCGATGAAAAATGAAATAATATACCTTTGGTTCGTGTCGATTTCTTGAATAACCCTGTATAAATGAAAGTATTTCTAAAACGTACGCTTTTTAGTCTATAGCAACATCCCATTCAATAATTCTCTAAACACTCAAATACATTTTAAATAGAGATGTAATCTTCCGCCCCTGCATCGTTAGCGCACCCTGTATAGTCATTGTGCACGTAGCGTCGTGGAACTTTCCTCACACTTAGTTTATATGAAGCTCTACCGTATAAATGTTGTTTCTTTAAAATCCATTCAGTAAAACACGAGTTATTAATTTTGTCCGGCGCCTCCATACATTCACTGCACTGTGCGACGCTTTAAAAAGATTCGCGAAGATTCGTAACTAAACAGAAATGAAAATTATTAAGGTAAATTATCAAATTGTTTGCCATTAATTTCTTGGCAGTGCCAACCGGTGCCAACTGGCGTAGATCAAATTGTAAAAAAATCAACAAGAAAGCTTTTTATCGCCTGTAAGTACTTAGTTCCGCATCAGCTGTCAATTTTTTGTGTGCATGGGTTCATTCAATTGTGGGAACAAAAACGGCGCTTGTCGATTTTTTGTAAACTTTTTTTGTAAAAATTCAAATGGAAATTTCCCGCAGAATTTTCTAGTTGTTACACACTGCGTTTTTTAAAACCCAAATTCGAGTCCAAATTGTTATTTTACCCCTCGTTTTACCTTATCGAAATATGAAAATTGCTTTGCCTAATATCAAAATTTTTGTGGCATTTCATCCCACCCTGTATTTACTTTTAAAAATCATCTCAGGAACTATCAATCCAAAGGTCATATGATTTTTATATTTGTTTGGATTCAAATCAAAAGAAATGTGCGTGTGAAGGTTTCAAACCATTTTTTGTATGATTTCTAAAATATGCCAACCTCGTAGGTATTGAGAAACTAGAGAATACCCAACCACCAGCTTAACAGCGAAATGACAATCAAGATTATACCTCGAAGATTACAAAATAACGAGCAAAATAAAGTACCTAAGTGACATTTAGGGATATCTTTTTAGAAAACATTTGGAATATTTATTATTAAGTTTGCCAAAGTAAATAAGTAAAACCCTCATAGTAATTTTGCCAACGCATTATAGGGTACATTGCCCCTAATGCACAAAGCAACAACCCTGCTTAAAATTTCCACAACTGCTTAAAATTTCTAGATAACAATTCCTCCTGCCTGTGTACCACAATAAATTGCCTACGGGGCCACCCTTCCTTTCATGAATTCAGTTCAACAGAGCCCCTTTTGAAAATCGATATTTTGTGATTAGATTAAAAAAATAAGATGACAATGCAAAATATATTGTTTATTAATAAATCCAAATGCGTGTCTACGTGAGTAAATAACGATCCCAAAATTGTAAACAAGAAAAGAATAGATGAACAACAATCTAGTCATGTAAAATGTAAATTATATCTTCAAATAGGTAAAAGGGTAAACGATAAAAACGCAACAAGCACTCATTATTTAAAAACAGATTATGACTCAGAATATTAAAGCGAACACAAAATATTTCTATTCTATGTGCATATATTTGAATTCTTCAACAATAATTGCACGAGTTTCTAGAGAAAGTAAGTATTGATAATACCTAGACCCAAAACGAACGTTACCTATTATAATTTATTCAAATATAGGAGAAATTATTATCTCAAATAAAGTGCTTGGACAAACAATTTTTTATAAATAATTCCAAACACAAACAACAGCTGAAGGAAAAATGTTTTGATAAATCAATCAATTTACGATATTGAAATATGAAGTAATTGTTCAACGATGCTAGACTGCAAAATCACTAATCACTATAATATAATCATTATAGTAATTTGTTGCACTTCGGCAGATGCATGCAGTTTATTATATAAATTTGCATGTATTTTGCAAATTTTTCACTCAGTACGTTAATAATAGTACTTAAATACAAAATCTTTTAAAAGAGACAAATTCATAATAAGTTATTGTTTTGAATGATGTGCAAATGGTGTAAATACAATATTTATAGAACAAGCCAGATGTTGGCAACTGGATTGTGGAAATATGTACTTAGCCTTACTTTAATCAATAAAATAAAATGGGTATCAATATTTCTACGTATTTTAAAATGACAGAAGGGATTGAATTCTTAAACTACAACAATAAGTTTTGTATGTGTAGTAATAATAAACGTCACATAGGTATTATAAACTAAAGAAGCGAAAGAGAGAGAGAGAAAGAAACATCCAGAGTGGGGTAATCTTTGTAAACCGGCTGGCTCAAGTGTGTTGCTCCAGTGGAGGGAATTTCAACCCCAATTTAGAATAGGCGGCACAAGTGCTTCACCAAAAACCAGACAAATACAAGGCAAATCCCAAATCGCCCATCAACACTCTCTACTAATACTGGGCCGCACTATTGACTTCCAAGGCTTCATTTACATTAAAAATAGTTAAAAAGAAAAACTGATTTATAATTAAATGAGGACCAGTAATTGCAAATTTAGAAAATTTATATTATTTGAATCGATAAGTATTAAACTGTCGTCGCATACCTGTTATCAAAACATTTTTATCGAACGGTTAAAAACCGTACAAACTAAACACAATGGAACCCGTGATACCTAACAATCAAATTCATAAAATAGAGGATTATTTTTCTATTTCCCTACCTCTCCGTGATCCATCCGGCCTTCCGGGGTGTTCTCGGGCAAAAAATACAACCGTAAACTTGATAGCACTTGATCACTATTTTTATCAATCCATAACAACTGCAGTTCACCGATACACAATAAATCAGAGTCAACCCACAATTTCACGAAAAAAAAATCACTTAACGTCACTATTCTTTTCACACCGTTTTTTGTGTACGTAAAGGCTTTATAAAAAGAGTAAGGCCCGTGCTGACCGCAAGGACCCCCCACCAACTGAAACAATAATAAAAAATAGTGAAAACAGAAATTTTAAAATATGGCAATTCAAAATAAAATTACGGAGCAACAACAATAACAAAAAAGTTATATAAACAGAAAGCAAGGATATCTTGATCATTGAAAGTAATATTTTTACACGCGTTAATAAACGTTATCTGAATATTTAATTAAGGAAATTACTTAATTTAAACCAAAACAATATTTTAAAATGACAATTCTAATTGCAGATTATCCCTACACGGATAATAATAACACAATCAATTCGAACTTTGTTATTCAGATAATAATGTCCTTACATATTAAAATTCGACGTACAAATAAAAGCCCAATAAAATTATTTTAATATCTGGGAAACGCTTGCTTCAAAATTCGCCAAACTCGAGGAAATTATGCGTAATTACACAACAAATAGTATAGTCAAGACACTCACCTGAATTTCATTGTTATCCATTTTTTATTTAAAATTAATCACAGAGCACTACAAATAGCACGCCGCTGACACCATCCTCTACTTTGTATTTACTCTAATTATGTGACGTCACGATACAGAGACACAATCGTAAAAAGTCGTATTATTACGGTATCCATCGGAGAACATTGGCGCTTCGAGAAGCGGAGGTGGGAGAGTTCGAAACCGCCGGAACACGCAGCTTTATTTACTCATAGAACGGCAACAAACGGGAAGAGTCAAGCAACCACAAACGTCAACTGCGATAATAACAATCCGCTTCTTTAATTTGTGACAAGTGGAAAACGAGTTCAAATCAAAGGAAGTGCAATTAAAGCAGTTTTATTGTAAATTACTGCGGGTCTTGTTTCTTGTGCGCGCTTACTGTCATTGCGGTGTGTTGATAAGAATAATTTAAAAATGCAGATGCGTTTAGGTAATGTTTTTAAATAATGCCCTGGCACAAATTGTTTTATTTAAAAAAACTATTCCCTCTATAAGACAAATTCATGAAATTCGAATTTCAACTTCAATTTCATTATATCCCTGCTTCATGAAGTTTGTCGGACCTTTAATAATTTTCATGCATATTTGGTTGCCTAGCTAAAGGAGATTGATATATTTTCCCGTTTCTGTTTAATATATTGGTATCGGCCAAAACGTTTTAGCTTTAAATATACTAAAATTCCAAAAATAATTTTTGAGGAACCCACTTACAAAGGATTTAGCAACGCCTATAGTTATTAAAGTTCAATGGCTATGTTCCCATGTTGTTAAAGCAGTGGCGTAACTGGCAGTAGGTACGTGATTAATCCCAGAATATTTATTAAAACTTGGACGTTCTTCATTTTCTGGAATTATTGTTATTAAGAAATAAGTTGTTGCTGATTTAAAATAAAATCATTTACCTAGCCGGGAGGTGCACACATTCCATTTCAGATTAAACCCCACGGCAAATACAATCTAGTGAAATTTGATCGGAAATTTGCTTTCCAGTATTCCAGTACGAATGTAGGTAGTATTGTTTTGTGCCAAAATCTTTATAAACTTTTGAGCAATACTTGCACAGTTTGAATTGACCTGATGTTCAAAAGAGACCTTCGGACAATAATGCCCAACAAGTTCAGTAGCGTTCCGAACCTTGGCGCAACATCAGGCAATACAGGGTATCCCACGACGACCTTACGCGATCTGTATATAGAAAAGTATATATATAGTAGAATTACATAAGTTTGCACAAATAGGTAATCGAGGATGCTCAATTCGACAAAAGTATTTTTGACTTTCTGCGACTTCCGGTTATACCGGAAATAGACACCAACTTCCTTATTTTAAATGGAATGCCCACATTTTTATTACGGATTTAGATTTTTGGTCGAATTTTAAGGTCACCTTATGCAAAACATCATTTATGTGAAAAGTGCACCCTCTTGGAGATATTAGACGTTAAAAATCGCCATTTTTCAAATTTCATCAATTATAACTTGGAAACGGTACGAGATAAAGAAAAATGATTTACATGTCCCTATCCTAGTTTTTAATTCTCTATCTAATGGGTCTGGAAAATACTGCTTCCCGATTGGCAACTTTTTGTCATTTTTTGACCAATCAGGAGGCAGTATTTTCCACACTCAATAGATAGAGAATTAAAAACTAGGATAGGGACATGTAAGTCATTTTTCTTTATCTCGTACCGTTTCCAAGTTATAATTGATGAAATTTGAAAAATTACGATTTTTAACGTCTAATATCTCGAAGAGGGTGCACTTTACACATATGACGTTTTGCATAAGGTGACCTTAAAATTTGACCAAAAATCTAAATCCGTAATAAAAATGTGGGCATTCCATTTAAAATAACGAAGTTGGTGTCTATTTCCGGTATAACCGGAAGTCGCAGAAAGTCAAAAATATTGTAGTCGAATTACCTCGATTACCTGTTTGTGCAAATTTGTGTAACTCTACGAAACACACTTTTCCATATACAGATCGTGTAAGGTCGTCGTGGGATACCCGTACAGCAATTTTCATTCTCTTTTTATTTGCCGCCTCATAATTGTCGTTATTTTGCCCCTCTCGTGTTATAGTCCTTGTTATTGACAACAATAATTTCGAAAAAAATATTTTTTTAACAAGTAAAGTTAATGTGATGCCGTCAAACATTTGTGCCATCACAAACGCCAGCATTTTAACCCAAATAGTAGTAGGGATATTGACGATTTTTGGATATTGATGCCTTCATGTGGTCAGGGGCGGAGGGCGAACTTTGAGAACCTGGACTCTGCCTCATCTCTAATATAGTTTCTTTACTTAGTTTAATAATAATAGTCAATAGTGATAGAGAAATAAATATTAAAACACATAGGTGTAGCACTGATACGGTAGTAACATATCGATAATATATACAGGATGCTCATTTTGTAACTCCATAACTTTCTTAGTATAGAAGATATAAAAATGATTGAATAAGCAAAATTAATCAGAATTGTAAGGGTAATTTGATGATAAATGACAATTTCAAAAGAGAAAAAATGGAAATGTGGTGCAGGAAGTAGTTAAAACGAGGATTAAAAAAGAAATTTTGTTCACGTATCTACCACATATTTTAAAAAACTTCTTAATTGAAAAATAATTTCCCATAAAATATGAATCTTTGTACATAGCATATAGCATAGGTGCCATAACGACAAAGACGTAAAATAGAAAAAACTTCTGGTACTCAAACCCCATATCTTTTTATTAGCTCAATAGACTTGCATATTTTGGTCTCGGTATGCTACCCCCTGCTTGTATAATTTTAATTCCACATTAAAAGGTTTTTTAATATTTTTGGGGATTCTGTGAGAGTGAGCCATCATGTAAAAATGCAGAATAACTTGAATGAAGAAAATTTATGTATGTACTAAAAAATTGATGTGAATCGCAATCTACTCAACTGGTGTATGTTCGGTTGCATAACCAAGCTTTAGAAATGCACGTTGGGTTGCCTAACTCGCTTCGTTAGATAAATAGTCAAATGCGAAGAAGGGTTTAGGTTCTTAGACACTAGACAGTAGACACTGATTACTTCACTTGAAGGTTTTCTCCTAACAAAGTTAAATGGGATTTTCCCCATGAGATTTTTCGAAAATAGTAGAGAAATTCAAAAGGTTTTCTCTTCGAGCGGTGAGATCTCAGAAAGTGCCTGTTCCAGTTTTGTTATAATCTGAATTATTCTCTGCTATCTCATTGGTAAATGCTGAATCATCAGAAATTAAATTAGTTAATATTCTATTCCTTGTCATTGTTAGGAAATCTGATACCTAATCATACTTTAAAATTTTATTTCACAAAGTTACTTTCGGGATATACTTTATACAACTGTATACTCATTGGAACGCAAACATAAACAAACCTAAGTCAAAGGTTGAATTCCAGTCGGCGACGTGAGTTACGACGCCGGGGAAGATTAGATAGGGAAGGAACAAGGTGTCTAAAGGCGCGTCCAGATATGAGCACCGAACGTGTAATGTAACATGTCAAGCAAAAATTCTCTATGTGTGGACGTGCTCGCGAGCGGTTCGCGAGCACGTCGCGTAACATCAATTCGGGGCTCGCACCGATCCATCGGTTGTCGGTTTTTGCCGCGAACACAAAGGCATTCGTAGATATATTCGCAGCAAATAAATGTTCGCGCTCGCGGTCCGTCCAAAATGTGCATGTTACGTTACTCGTTACATTACGCGTTACATTACACGTTCGGTGCTCATATCTGGACGCGGCTTAACACTTAAGAGAGGTAGTCGCGATTTCAAGATCGTGCTAAGCTACTTTTGGTTTGCATCAATAAAAGAATTATAAATTCAACTTTATATCTTAATGTAACTACCGGTGTAAAGTGGGTAAGGGGGCATCACGGCAATATGTATAAGGCTTTAGCAAGTGGGGATAGGTTAACCCAATAAACATGAATATTGATTAAAACCTTGTTTTATTATGCTGGTGATAACCTTGAAGGAAACCGCCAATAATAAATACGAAATGACGATATCCCTAAATGAAAACGTCTATAAATTATAAAGAACAAATCTTTAACGACTGTTTGATTGTTGTCAAATAAATAAATTTTGCATCTCAATAGAGTAGATACTAAACACTTTGTGTTTATGATTAACGCAGATGTTAACCAATATGATTTTGCACCAAAATGATTAACGCTATTTTAATAATACTTTGAGAGATATGTCAATAACTTTTTATTTCTTAACTTTATTTGTGTTTTCTATTAACATCCTCACTTCTGATTCTTTCTTATCGAAGTAATTGGTCTGTAATAGCATAGGTATAATATTCAACGTAGATAAGAGACAATCACCTGGCCGCTTCGACAGTTTTAGGTAAATTTTTAATTAGGTTAATTAATCAGCTTTGAGTAGGTAGATAAACATATTGATACGAACTTTTGCCCCGTCAGCGACGCCCCTGGTGGTGACACATTATTTGTTTACGGCGAGCAGGCTTTGATTTATTACGGCGCGACCTTGTCGCTGTTTATGATTCCCGAAAAGAATAGTCTATCTCGAAGATTCTCATTCTGGAACAATGTTTGATCGATAATTTTCGAGAACCTTCTAAGACCATTATAAAATGGGAAGCAAGAAGCCGAGTGGACAGTCTTACAGTTTGAAGTCTGAAGTTTGGAAGCGAATGTTGAATGCGATAAGAACCGGGCGTTTAATAGTTCCGTGCGAGTATAAGTCTTGATACGCGTTTAGTGTCGGTACGGTACGCGAGTGCGAATTCTTTGGTGGCGTTTTAAGTGTACCGGGGCGTCTTCGTATGTGATTAACCGTCGGCTGAAGACGAGTGTTTTAGAGAGTTTAAACTGTGGACTTGTGTACTGTGGATTGTTTAGGTTAGGTAATTAATTGTTTAATTGTTCGCTTAATTGTTTAATTTTCACTGCTTGTTGTTACTTACTGCTTGTATATATTTCGCTACTTATTGTTCAATTTGTTAATTTTAAGTTCTCAAATCACTGTTAATCATTGTAAATATTTGTACATATACATAAAGTCACTGTAAATAAATAAGTGTAAAAATCGAAATACGTTACAACTGGTGTCAGAAGTGCGATTTTGTGGAGCCAAGAAGAGCGAAGAATGTCATGGAAGCCGGTGGAAAATTGAAGAATTTTCTGGAAGTTCGCCGAGTTGAGTGAAAGTTTCGACGTTTTTGGACTCCATAGTGACTGGTAGTGGTTTGAGACTTGTGTTTGAACTTGTGAGTGTTTATGCCAGTAACAAGAAGAGCCGCCGCGATGGAGCAGCAACTTCAAGCGTTTATGGAGTTAATGAAGAATAATATGGACGAAATACGGAACAGCCAAGAAGCAATGAAGACCGGGCAAGAAGAAATGAAAAATAATCAACAAGAAATGAAGAACCACCTCGAAGAAACAGTGAAAAACAGTCAAGAAGAAATGAAGAACCATCTAGAAGAGGCAATGAAGACCAACCAAGAAGAAATGAAGTTAGCTTTAGAAAGAAGTCAAGAGCAGGTAGCTGAGAGAATTACTGGAATAGAGACCAAACTGGAGAACCGAATTACAGAAGAAACACAAGAAATAAGAAAAGTGATGGATGAAGAGATATCGAAGATAAATGAGAAAATGGCAGAATTAGAGAAGAAGAAGACCTTGAAGACAGAAGATACCGAATTGGTCGAAGAAAGAAGAGTTCCTGTAGTTAAGGTGAAGCCGCCTACATTTGATGGGAAGACCTCGTGGCATACCTACATCAAGCAGTTCGAGGCAGCGGCAGTGGCGAACCAGTGGGCCAGTACCGAGAAGGCGGTGAATTTGGTGGTGGCACTCCGAGGGGACGCCTTGAACATCTTGGATACCGTGACAGCAGAACAACAGGCTGATTATAAGGAGATAGTTAAGCGCCTGGAGATGAGGTATGGCCATCAACACCTCCAGCAAGTCCACCAGGCACAGCTAAAGGGTAGGTCTCAGCGCTCCAATGAGACCCTGCAAGAATTTGAGGCCGACATCGCCCGTTTAGTCCGGTTGGCGTACCCAACAGCCCCGGAGGAGTTTTTGGAGAGCCTGGCGGTGGAAAACTTTATTGAGGGGCTGCGTGATAGTGAAACAAAGATGGCGCTGAAGCTAGCAAGACATAAAGCTTTGGCAGACGCTTTGGCCCACGCCTTGGAGTTTGAGGCAGCAAAGCAAACATCACGAGGGTACTCCAAGGTGCGACAGCTGCGTACCAATGAAGAGCCAGACGAAGACCTGGTGGAAAAAGTTGTAGAAAAAGTTGTACAAAAACTGGACAGACGAACTGAGGTCAGTAACAATAATGGAACTCGAAGGGGATGGCAAGAGAGGAAGAATTTCTTACGATACTGGAATTGCGGTGAGAAAGACCATCTCCGCAACCGGTGCCAAAATACATCCAGACGGCACGAGGACGAGGCTGGTACCTCCGGGTACCAGGGAAACTAAAGTCGACCAGTTTTGAGGGGCGAAAGCTGGTCCAATCCTACCAAGCCCCAGTACAAGATGTGAATGTGTCAAGATTGGCTCGAGTTGGGGATAGTTTGATGATTGATGGGATTATTGATGGCAGGAAGACCGAGATTACCATCGATACAGGAGCCAGTGACACCATAGTCAGAAAAGATGTTGTTGCTGAGTGGAGAATTAGGCCGACCAATAAGAACATCCGATTGGTTACTGCTACCGGCGAGACAGCACCTATATATGGAGAGGCAGAAATCGACATAGGGATGGAAGATGTCGTCATTCCGCAGAGAGTTCTTGTAGCGGACATTGTGGATGAAATTATACTGGGCCTGGATTGTATGAAGAAGCACGGGATTGTGCTTGATGTTGGCGCCGGTGTACTTCGAATTGGAGAAGAAGAACTAGTAATGAGTTCTCCTGGGCGCAAGAACTGTGTGTACCGAGTGAAGGTCGACGAAGATGTCGTGTTGCCTGCCAAATCCGAAAACATCGTACGGGTCCGTGTGGATGGTGCTCCGAGCTGCTTGGTGGGATTGGTCGAGCCGATGTACGAAGAGGTTAAGAAAGGATTACTGATTGGGAAGACGTTGGTAAGACCTGGTCAACGTCCAGTATTCGTAAGAATAGCGAACATTGCCGAATTTGACCAGAAGATTTGCAAGGATACGTTAATTGGTATGTGTGAGCCAGTATCTAGGATTGCCATAGTAAAGAAGAATGAGAAGAAGGGAGAGGATCAGAAGATGTCCATGAAGAGTTTACCGACTCCCCTGGAAACGATGGTAGAAGAATGTTCCCAACAACTGGATCAGATACAGGGTGAGAAGCTGACTCAGCTTCTGATGAAGTATCAAGATGTCTTCTCATTGCAAGATGGTGACCTAGGACGTACGGGAGTAATTCAACACACCATTAACACCGGTGATCATACTCCCATTAAGCAAGCTCCTAGAAGAGTACCCTTGGCAAAACAAACCGAAATGGACAACCTGATTAAAGACATGAGTAAACAAGGGGTAATTGAGCCTTCGCAGAGTCCGTGGACTTCCCCTGTAGTGCTGGTAAGCAAGAAAGATGGCTCCACTCGTTTTTGTGTAGACTACAGGCGATTGAATGATGTCACCAAGAAGGATAGCTACCCCTTACCTCGGATTGACGACACCCTGGATACAGTGGCGGGTTCCAGATGGTTTTCCACCCTCGACTTGAAGAGTGGTTATTGGCAAGTCGAGTTGCATCCCAAAGATAAGGAGAAAACAGCGTTCTCTGCCGGAACTGGTTTGTGGCAATTTACGGTAATGCCGTTTGGGCTCTGCAATGCACCCGCCACCTTTGAGAGACTGATGGAGACAGTACTGCGAGGATTACATTGGAAGACTTGCCTGGTATACCTCGACGATATCATCGTGATGGGGAAGACTTTCGATCAGCACCTGAAGAACTTGTGCGATGTCTTCGAGAAACTGAGGCAAGCTAACCTGAAATTAAGTCCGCAGAAGTGCCAGCTATTTAAGAAACAGGTTAAGTTTTTGGGGCACATAATTTCCACCAAAGGAGTTGCGACAGATCCGGAGAAGACAGACGCAGTGAGGAACTGGCCTGTTCCGAAAGATAAACATCAACTTCGAAGCTTTCTGGGATTATGCACCTACTACCGCCGTTTCGTGAAAGGGTTTGCAGACATTGCGAAGCCCCTGCATCGGTTGACCGAAGATGGTAGGCCATATGAGTGGACGAAGGAGTGCCGAGGAGCATTTGAAGAGTTAAAGAGGGCTCTTTGTTCTGCTCCTGTTTTGACGTATCCGCGGCCTGTTAGCAAGTTTGTTGTGGATACCGATGCAAGCAATGTGGGCATAGGCGGTGTATTATCCCAAGAAGAGAATGGGGAAGAAAAGGTTGTGGCCTATTTCAGTAAGGCCTTGTCGAAACCTGAACGTAATTACTGCGTCACTAGGAGGGAGCTGTTAGCAATTGTGCGGACCATCGAGCACTTCCATAAATATCTGTGCGGGCAAGATTTTCTTATCAGAACTGACCATGCTTCCTTGAAGTGGTTGCTGCAATTTAAGAACCCAGAAGGTCAGTTAGCCCGTTGGATTGAGAGGCTGCAGCAGTACAACTTCGTCATTCAACATCGGATTGGGAGAAAACATGGCAATGCTGATGCACTTTCGAGAAGACCTTGCCCGGAAGATTGCAAGTACTGCGTGAGGCAAGAGTTGAAAGAGCATGTACACCCCATCAAATGCCATCAAACCCGGATCCAAGTAGAAGAAGAGCATCTACAATCCTGGAGAGACGCCCAGCAGAAAGATAATACCTTGGAACCTCTGCTAAGATGGAAAGAAGCTGGTAGAAGACCGGAGTGGATAGAAGTTTCCGACAAGAGTGTGGCCCTGAAGTCATACTGGGCCAATGGGATTCTCTTGTGATAGAAGACGGTCTTCTGAAGAGAATGTGGGAGAGCACCGACGGAAGAGAGAGAAAGCCCCAGGTAGTGGTGCCGAAGGACAAGGTTCCGGAAGTCCTAGCAGAGGCTCACAATGGAGTGAGTGGGGGGCACTTAGGTGTTAATAAAACCACGATGAAGGTCAGAGAGAGATACTATTGGCTGGGCTACAGGACAGATATAATGAACTGGTGCCGGAGATGTGATGACTGCGCGTCAAGCAAGGGACCCAAGACAAGGAGCCGTGGCAGAATGCGCCAGTATAATGTGGGAGCTCCATTTGAGAGGATTGCAATTGACGTAGCAGGTCCGTTTCCTACATCAACTGATGGGAATAAGTACATCCTGGTTGCGACGGACTACTTCAGTAAATGGCCTGAGGCATATGCGATACCGAATCAGGAAGCCACCACTGTGGCTGAAGTACTGGTGAACAATTTCTTCAGCCGATTCGGTATACCCATGGAGCTTCATTCTGATCAGGGACGGAACTTCGAGTCTGCGGTGTTCCAAAATGTTTGTAAGTTGATGGGAATACGGAAGACCAGGACCACTCCATTACATCCCCAGTCAGATGGAATGGTTGAGAGATTCAATAGGACCATAGAAAACCATCTGAGGATAATGGTAAACGAACGCCAGACAGACTGGGACCGACATCTTCCACTGTTCCTGATGGCATATCGATCGGCTGTGCACGAGTCAACTGGAAGAACGCCTGCCAGTGTGCTATTCGGAAGGGAATTGAGGCTGCCAATGGATGTGTTGTTTGGGCATCCTGAAGATAGGCCGGAGCCTGTAGATGAGTATTCCCGGGAATTGGCAGAACGACTCGAGGTAATTCATGAGGCTGTTCGGGATCGCATGCGCCTAGAGAGTGACCGAATGAAGACGCGGTATGATGCCCGAGCGAATTCTGTGGGTTTCCAAGCTGGCGATCTGGTGTGGCTTTATAATCCAGCCCGGAAGAAAGGACGATCGCCGAAATTACAGAAGAACTGGGAAGGGCCATACCGAGTAGTGACCAGGATCAACGACGTTGTTTACCGGATTCAGCGTTCTCCACGATCGAAGATGAAGGTAGTCCATCTGGACCGGCTTGCTCCGTACCATGGGAAAGAAGGAGATAATTTCTGATCGGCGCGATCAGTCTTTTAAGGAGGGGGCAGTGATACGAACTTTTGCCCCGTCAGCGACGCCCCTGGTGGTGACACATTATTTGTTTACGGCGAGCAGGCTTTGATTTATTACGACGCGACCTTGTCGCTGTTTATGATTCCCGAAAAGAATAGTCTATCTCGAAGATTCTCATTCTGGAACAATGTTTGATCGATAATTTTCGAGAACCTTCTAAGACCATTATAAAATGGGAAGCAAGAAGCCGAGTGGACAGTCTTACAGTTTGAAGTCTGAAGTTTGGAAGCGAATGTTGAATGCGATAAGAACCGGGCGTTTAATAGTTCCGTGCGAGTATAAGTCTTGATACGCGTTTAGTGTCGGTGCGGTACGCGAGTGCGAATTCTTTGGTGGCGTTTTAAGTGTACCGGGGCGTCTTCGTATGTGATTAACCGTCGGCTGAAGACGAGTGTTTTAGAGAGTTTAAACTGTGGACTTGTGTACTGTGGATTGTTTAGGTTAGGTAATTAATTGTTTAATTGTTCGCTTAATTGTTTAATTTTCACTGCTTGTTGTTACTTACTGCTTGTATATATTTCGCTGCTTATTGTTCAATTTGTTAATTTTAAGTTCTCAAATCACTGTTAATCATTGTAAATATTTGTACATATACATAAAGGCACTGTAAATAAATAAGTGTAAAAATCGAAATACGTTACAATATTATGTAAGTTGAAATTTGCAAGGATGCGTTAGAGTTTCTTTTTACTAGAGATGGGCAGAATCACTCACTTTATTGTTTCGATACAGTTGTTTCGAAACAGTAAATTGAGTCGACTCACTGAATCGAATCATGAGTCAGGTCAGTGTAGAATTCAAAATAGTTTCTGTTCTCTGACGCCGAGTCGACAGTCACCTGCCGAGTGCCGAACCCAGCAAACCACTGAAACATTGGCAGAATCAATGATGTACAGAATCGACTCATTTTTAATGCTTCCAATCCGAGATCAGAGTGAATTCAAATTGAATAACTGTTAGGAGTGAATTTGTTGTCTAACAAAATGCATGCATTTTGATGAATTTCAAAAGAACTGGCTAAATACTGTACTCGGCAGATTGCCTTCAAAATGTATTTGGTGCGAAACTTAAAACTTTAAAAATTTTCTAAAATACACATGCATTTTAGTAAACCACAAAGTTAACACTACAAAGAACGAGAAACTTCATATAAACAGTTCCCCTTGGCGGCGATGTTATCAGATTACTTTTTACGGAACAATATTCAGATTCACACGTTTCGCGGCACGGCTCAGATCCATAGTAAGATTGTATTTATAAAAGAGTCCTACTGACTTAAAATGCAACAAGCACAATTATTTGACTCACCAAGTCATTTCAAGAATCGACTCTTGCGACTACAAGTTTCAATGTAAGTAGTAAAAGTGAATCGTTCACTCGGAGAATGACTGAAGTTTATCCGCTCATATATGAGTCACAGAGTCGACTCTTCTGATTTTACTGAATCGACTCTTTTAAATCAGGTATGTGATTCGACTCAATGTTTCGAATCACTCACTCAGTAGCCAACTCTACTTTTTACGTAACAGATTTGCCGTTTTTGAGCAAATTTTCAACTTTGTGGCACTTCCTATTTACATAAATATAAATTGCTTTTATTGTAGAATTTTAAATGATCACAGGGCAATTGTTTTGGAAACATTTTTACAGATCGAGAAGTCTTCAACATTAATTTTTAATTTTTCGTTGCCTAATAAAATGTTTCACATCTTTGAAGTCTTTTATTGGAGAATTGATTTTCTGCGTTGCAAAGATTTAAGATATACCTCATACAAGTAAAGAACTGAAAGGGGTAAATGCAAAGTTCTTGGTTTCATATCCTCGCCATAATACCACCGGCTGGGAAAGAATAAGGGATTTTATAAATAAAATATGCATTTTTTTTATTTTAGGAAACAGAGCTTCGTGTAACATTAAATTTGAGACGAATTAATTTCTTTCGTGTTACTGACCAGTAGCTTTATTTTTCACATAATTGCTGGGAGTATAAGAAGAGAATTCAACGCCAAAATCTAAATTCGATGTTTTTTTATTGTAGCGTAGCAGTTTTGCATTTTCCTACAAATTGCTACTTTGAGATTTGCGACGACTGTACTTCACTTTGTATCCAACTCAAGAATTGTGACACACTGGTATACACTCCTGGAACATCTCTATTACCACAACCAATGCCCCACGAAACGATTCCAACTTGAACATATCTGTTAGGATCACTAGGAGTTGGGCAGACCAATGGACTTCCACCATCACCCTGTAAAAGTATTTTAAACTTATTAATTCCACGTAAATGTTGAAGAAAAGAATTCATAGCAACGTTTTTACAAGTCAGCTATTACACAAGGCCGCTTTAGAGACGCCATCCACCATTCAGTTATATCAATTCCTTGTAAGTGGTTTTAAAAATAATTATAAATGGAGAGTAAAAATCTTATACTCCTTATCCCATTGAAAGAAGGAGAACAGGAAAAAGGAAACTGCTTCTACAAACTATAAGAAAGTGAAGGTGTACCTACATATGAAATTTTTACTACTTCTTGCTTTGTTGCATGCAAATCAAATCGCAACATTCTGGTAGCGATTTCGGCACTCCGCTTACTACTGGCCGGCAAAATTGGAGATGACCAATAATAGAATCACGAGTGCCGAAATGTATATCGTAATAAATGTTTAATGCGCCCCAGGTCGTGGAGCATTCACGGCAGGTAAACCTGGCCTGATCGAATGCAGCTTCTCAAGAGACGACAGAAAAGTAGAGTATTATCGCGAGAGATTCGACCCGCATGCCACGCGTATACGTATTGTTGCACAGCCCAGGAGAAAGCAGAGTACCGAGAATGAGACTTGAACACCAACACCTTTTGAAACAGACCTGCTCGAAAAGCCAAGCAGAGTACCGAGAGTGAGATTTGAATCCAGCAAATTTAAGAACTGACCAGTTCAAAAATTAGTTGACGTGTTGGACAGATCTGCCAAGTAGAGTGGTTTCAGAAAAAATTAGCAGGAGCGGGGAGTGGCCAAAGTGGATAAGACAAGTGTATCGACTCCCATGCATACACTAGAGGAAAAAGTTAACACAGTATTTGTCCGAGCTTATGGGCAAGAGAAAGGAAGTGCGAGAGGAGAATCGGGCCGATTTTCCATATTTCGCGCGTAGGAAATGCGACGCGCTCAAAATGTATCATGTCATAACTCCCTTAAAAACTGTCTTATCGAGTTGTAATTTTTTTAAAATTACTTCTTAAACTTTCAGGATGCTCACGAAATCTTTCAAATTGCAATTACATAATTCCTTTTCATTCCGCTTTGCGATTTTCGAGACGTCGTCTTTTTAATGCAGTGGAATTTTCACCTATCGAGGAACTATGCTTATTTTTAGAATTTGGACAAACTTCCAGCGGTAAAGTTATAGAGAAAGGGTTGAATTTTATTTTACACCAAAATTCAATTCATTATCTCGCATAGAAAAAAAGTTATGGCGATTTGAACACGATAATCGTTCTGAGCACGTAACTCTTAAAGTCAGTAGCATGCGATAACGAAACGGTTATAGCGTTGATTGAAGGAATATTCCTTCAATCAACGGTTATAGCATCAACCTTTAGGAGACTGTACATATGTGCCGACGTATTTGGTTTTATTTTATAAGTATTCGCCGTATAATGAAAATATCAAAATGGGACGAAAATGTGTAGTGCCTAATTGTGTTTCGGGTTATGCAACGTGCAAGGAAAAGGTTGCCACTGGTATACGATTTCAAGAGTTAGCGCTCAGAACGATTATCGTGTTCAAATCGCCATAACTTTTTTTATATGCGAGATAATGAATTGAATCTTGCTGTAAAATAAAATTCAACCCTTTCTCTATAACTTTGCCGCTGGAAGTTTGTCCAAATTCTATAAATGAGCATAGTTCCTCCATAGGTGAAAATTACACTTCACCAAACAGACGACGTCTGGAAAATCGCTAAGCGGATTGAAAAGTAATTATGTAATTGCAATTTGAAAGATTTCGTGAGCATCCTGAAAGTTTAAGAAATAATTTTTAAAAAATTGCAACTCGATGAGTCAATTTTTGAGAGAGTTATGACATGATACATTTTGAGCGCGTCGCATTTCTTACGCGCGAAATATGGAAAATCTGCCCGATTCCCCTCTCGCTCTTCTCTTCTCTTGCCTATAAGCTCGGACAAATACTACTCACCTTTTAGAGGCAAGTCGGTCCACTTGTCTTATCCACTTTGGGAGTTGCTCAAGTATTCCAGTATTCCATTACCCACTGCCTGGAATGAGCCTTAAAGTAGCAAAGTGTTACTTTGGTGTTACAGAGCTGACGTATCAGAGTTTACGTTTACGTTAATACTCGCGTGAAGTACGGAATACAGCAACTGTGTGTAATAGCTTTGTTAATTATGAAATATAAAGATAAACATACTGTGCAGGTATCCTTTCCTTGTTGCCCACCAGCGCAGACGAAGGAGTCGTGCAAAATAAAGCGCGACCCTAAGCGAGTGTTTCGAAGCGCACTTTGACATCTTGAATGGTCGATAAGTGGTAATTGAATTTTCTTTAAAATGTTTTGGTACTGACCAGGCTTTCCTGCAAAGACAGATATGGTTAATTACGTATTCTAAGAACTAGAGCACATACAAAATTTATCGTACTTCAAAATTGTTATGCAAATTACATATTTAGAGTTACAATTCATAAATCTTGAGCTCATAAAACAAAATTTGTTGTTTAGAAAAATGAGAAACACTAAACACAAATGGGACAAAACATGAACCCTGAGGTACCTATAGAAAGAAAAATAATCATTCCTTTTGGTAACAGTAAAATACAGTGGCCCATTTCTGTAAATAAATGGAATATTAAACAGGCAACAATCGTACAGCTGTCACTATACTAATGCAAAAATTAGTCACAGAAAACGTTCCAGCCTTCTTAAAATTGGGTTGTATTTAACCGAAAACCAGAGTAACATTGATTTGATCTCTAAATTTATTAATTTTGGTTCACAAATATTACTTAGTTTTGGCAAAGTATAAAAAAAAATGTTGTAAAAAATTGGTGCACGATAATTATTTTGGTACTCATATAAAATAGTCCACTTAAAATTAACCCATTCATATAAATATTTTATTTACCAAATGCATTTTTCCCCCAGCCACTGGCGAAGCAGTTTGCAGATTCTATCCTTTGTGTGACGGGTGGTAGGCAAATTGTACCGACGTTTTCAGCCAAATTGACAGGATTTTGTAAAATTAATAGTGCTATGTCGTTGACAAGGCTTCTGTTGATGAATTCATCATGCATAATAATCCTGGAAACATCACGCTCCTGATAGGGTAGCCTTTCTTTGTTCGTTTCAGTGTCCCATTCTCCAGCACGAATTCTGATAGAGTTCGCCTTGTACCTTTTTTCGGGAAAAATCGAAGGTTACCAAAAATACATTAAAAATTACGTTTTTGAAATTATAGTTTCATTAGCGGAAAACACACTCTACCCAGGGTATTCCACGGAAAGTTTATTTTCTTAGAGTTTAGGGTGGATCATAATTCATAAGTAATGGGCAGAAGAAATATTACGAGAAGATAAATTCCGGTATATACGGAACAGGGAATCGGACGAGGTGATTATAGCTTTATAGGTAACAACAAAGAAACGATAGAAAAAAGAAAGATCACATTTCGATCAAAAGATTTACCAAAACTTTCCTTACCGTCTTACACAATGAGCTGCTGTAAGGACCACTGAAGGAGTTAGCAAAGAACCTCCACAAAACGCCAAGTTTCCTTCCAAGCCATTATCATTTTTCGCCATAAGAGCAACCATCCAAGGAAATTCTCCGTATTCGGCATAACTTTCATCATTTACAGTTATTTTGAAGTCAATTCCATCAGGGTTTCTCCTCCCGCAAGAATTTCCGTCAACATCAGGACGACTAGTAGTTCTAGTAGTTGGTCTAGTAGTCGGCCTAGTTAGTTTTCTCTGTAGTGAAATAGTAGATGAGGAAACAGTTGGGGGTGTACTGGATGTCTGAGAAGTAGATGAATTTGAAGATATTTCGCAGCAAACATCAAGGGGATGGTCGCAAGTATTTTGCCCAAATCTAGAAAAAAATCAGGTTTAATTATACGGCGGCACACTGCATGATAATTTTTCGCCTCTGGGTCGGCTGATCCCAAGGAAGTACCTACCTGATGCACGTAATTATGGACAACATGAAATAACACTGTGTGTATTTCATTGTGCCGTACGCTATCGTTAAACGGTATAAAAGTGTTTTTATTATAATGTAAGTAACTACTTACCGGATGTCAATAAGATCAGCGCCAAAATTCTCTTCATCGTTAGTATTATTTCTAATCAATTTTCGGTCGACACTGCAAGTGTGATACGGTACACAAGCACGTACCCCCTTATCCGGCCCTTCTCCACATCGTATTATCACACTAAGGCTCCCAAGGGTTGACGTGGGAACCTCTTCTAAATCACTCAAAATTAGAGAATTACTGTTTTGGGGATTTACAAAAATATCACTTATTAAATTATCCGAATTTTGCTGACAATAAGCAACTTGCAAAACAAGTACACACAGTGCAAATACAAAAAATCTGTTTAAGATCATTTCGAACTGACTTGTATTGAAATACTGATAAACCTGTGGTACAGATTCCTTGCTTTTATGATCTAATAGCAAATATTATATCAGTTGGAAGTCAAAGAGCAAGTTTTTTTTTGTTTAGCAGGAATGGAGGGGTTTCTGATGAAGTAATTTGTTGATGCCGGTTATTCCAGTGACTACTGTAGAAATGCTCAACTGCTTGGTGCTATGATTTTATCAGATTACCGCTATTCGCACACCACAAATTAATGTGGCATGTGGCAAGAAATGATGAGTCAGTAGCAAATGGGTAAGTACCTACCAGAAACCAGAACTGGGAATTTTAAATAAGTTCTGAATATTCCATTGTTGGTAATTATACAGGGTCATCATCCTCATTTCTTATAAAGCAAACCACTGAGAAATAAATCAATTATGGGTTCAACAGTTTTAGATTTGCGATAGGTAAAATCACCGAATAACTAATAGGATTCTTCCATTAACGGCAGAATTACTGAAGAAGCTTGGATAAAGAAGATAAACTACACTAAATCCTTCGAGGAGGTGTCAAGTCGATGGTTACATTCCATTAGAAAAATTTAATGCTCCTTGCGCCATCCCATTTAAATAATTTTGAACTACTACCTAATTAAAAAATTTGCAACCCTACCTATCAGCCCACAGAGAAGTCAAAAAGTTGCCAAATCGACCCATTTCCACTGAATCGTGATACAATTCTAATAATTTTGCACCACTATTTAACAAATATTTTAATACTTTTCGCAATTTAAACATTTGAATAAACATACGTAGGTAGCACCAAAAACTTCTGCAATCACATGAAACCAATGCGTTTTTTGCAAAAATACTTTTATTATTGTTTTTCAAAATATTCACCCTCAAACTCAATACATTTACCCATTCGATAAAACCAATTCCACTCTTCTTGGGTCACTTCAGAAACGAGGTTTTAAAAGTGTTCCACAGCATTTTCCGCGGTTGAAAATCGTAATCCCCGCATTTTATCATTTAACCGCGGAAATAAAAAGAAGTTGTAAGGTGCCAGGTCGGGACTGTATGGTGGATGCTCCAACAATTTAACTCCAGAGTCCTCCTAAAATTGCATTGTTTGCCTTGCCTTGTGACTTGAAGCGTTGTCCTGATGCAAACGTATCTCTCCTTTAGGACGACGTAAACGAGTCATCTGAAAAACTTCTGGCACTCTGGCAGGCATACTGTTATATACCATTCTGCAGTAACTGTGCGCTTGTTCTCTAGCGCTATAGTTGCAACGGGACCAGATTTTGAGAAAAAACAGGCTATCATCTTTTTCCCCACACTTCTAGACTGCTTAACTTTGACAGGATTAGGGTCAGTAGGAAACACCCATTGTGCCGACTGCCGCTTTGATTCAGGTTCAAATGCATATATCCAGCTTTCATCACCAGTAATGGTATTATAAACTGCTTTAGATCTGCCTTCGTTGTATTTTTTTAAAGTTTCTCTGCTCCATTCGATCCGTTGCACCTTTCGCGCTTCTGTTAAATTGTGAGGTATCCAACGACAGCAAATTTTCTTTACACATAAATGATCGTGTAAGATCTTGTTTACTGCAGTCATGCCAATGCCCAAGATGCTTCTTATAATCCTGTAGGTGATTCGATTATCATCTTCAACCATCCTTCTAACAGCAGTCACATTTTCTTCAGTCACTGCAGAAATTGGCCTTCCTTCGCGCAAATCATCACTGAGTGACACTCGATCAAATTCAAATTCATTGTAACAGCTATAAATCGTCCTCTGAGATGGTGCTTCATTACCAAATGCAGCACGAAGCCGATCAACACTCTGCTTTGGAGGTAAACCACTTTTGAAGTCATAATAAATCATGGCTCTAAAATTTTCTCTAGTTATGCATTTTCACTGTGCACGAGTTACTTTACGGACAGATAAAAAATAGTTATTTACGAAACGAGTGCGAGAAGACATTTTTCGCGCATGAGCGCAATGTTTGAAGCACGAGCGACGAAGGAGCGAGTGCTTCATTTGCGCGAATGCGCCGAAGATATCTTCGCGCATCGAGGTTCGTACAATATTTTTTGAAACGAACATTATAATTTTTTAATTATTATCTAATACGTTTCCAATTTAAAATTTCAAAAAATCAAGTGGCTACATTGACAGATTTCCATTTGACAATTGTAGAAAATGACATTTGGTTTAACTTATTGAACTGAGTTGTCAAAGTGTCAATCGAATTAATAGCGATTTATCTTTATTCTTTCACTATTTTCAACATCCAAATTGGAGAAATGGCGTTTTGTTAACCAAACTTTATTACTATCAAGTCAAATTATTTCTAGAAAGCCTGAAAGGGCCAGTGCTTTTTGCTAGATTTCGCGCACTAGTGCGCGAACACTATGTTTGAGTTTGTCTGTCGGGTTTGCGAAATGTCATTTTGAGAGCGGTGAGTTCAAAAATAACTATTGCAGTTATCTGACTCAAATTTATACTGTCGAACTACAAAACAACAAGCTTTTGTTTCATGGCAGACTAGATTAATTAGATGCATTTGATCTGCCAGTTTGCAGAAATTATCAGTGCTACCTATCGTATTAATTTGCAGTTTTCTTGTTTCTCTCAACTTGCAAATTAATTTTGTTGTCTGTGTTTCTTACTTGGAAGTGGCATATAGTGGTATCGTTTTCAGTGTAGCCAATATGAAATATGACATCCCTAACAGTTTAAGAATTAATTTAAATAGCCTACGATTTCAAGAAACAAACAAATAACAACAAAATTATTTTTAACAAGTTTTATTAAATCAAATCAACTTTTTTGGACAAATTTTTGAATTTGTACGTAGTCTAGGCTCTAGTACGTAATAAGCAGGAAATCCATTAGAATATTGACCATATTTTAAGAGGGATGTTCTGCTCTTCCTACAAGCGGTGATCAATATCCTCGCTGTTTGGCAAATGGAAAATGTTGACGTTTGTAAGTGCTCGAACCCCCTATTGGATCATTATATAAGTCATTATATAGGACAGGTTGTTACTTGTAAGAATTATTTCGAAAACCGCACATCATTTGTTACCTCGATAAATAAAGTGAATTAAATCATCAAGGTTCGTTGGCGACGTCAGGATGGAGTGTCTACCTGAAACAGTTCGAAGTTGCTGCTATATCTAAACAATGAAGGGTGGAAGGCTACAGCTCTAATCGCAATCGTACTTGAAGAAGAGGCCCTAAATATATCTTGTAAACCATAAAGAAACAGCAACAAAGAGACGTATATTGGTTAAACAGTAAAAAATGCGATACGACGATACGGGTGAAGTTGACCAGGTAGAGTCCAACAATCCTCTAAAACTTTACAACAGTTCGAAACTGATATTGCAAGATTAGATGCAGCCCCAGAGGAGTTGCTGGATACTTTGGGTATGCAGAGCTTTAAAGCAGAACTTAACACTTAACTCGTCCTGCTGCTATAGGTAGACACCAGATCTCAAGAAGAGAAGTCCTAGCCCATGCCCTTGAATTCTTATCTGCTAAACAAGTGAAGATGAAGGTACGTTAGCTACATCATGTCAATGACGAAGAACATGTTTTGGTATTTGCTGAACTGCTAAAAAAATCGTCAGTCCAATGAAGATTAGCAATGAATTCGAGAAGATGTTGCACCCAGAAGAAGAGTTTGGTGTTGGAAATGTGGAAGGATGAGGCACTTGCAAAATAGGTGCAAGAATCGATTAGCTTTGAAGAACGAATAAGAGCCTAATCTTGGAAATCTTGTTTGTTCCTCAAATCCAATAGATTTATCTCGGTTCTCAAACCCATCATAGTTCCAACGCCGAATTTCTTTTCTTTGCTAATCTTCATTGAACTGGAGATGAAAGTGCCGCGATATTATCCAAGGAACGATAGGAAACAGGAAGCGACTCTTGACCGTTGGCACTGTGACGTCGGGTGTGACTAGAGAGTAAGAAAACAAACATAAGGTTGCAACCCTACCAGTATATGGGGAAATAGGAAGATATCGTTATGGAAGTAGCAGATGTGGCGATGCAACACCGAGAACCGACATTGTGGACGAACTAATACGCTGTTTGAATTTTAAGAAGACACAAGGATTATTGTATTTGGCATTGGCGCTAGTAAATTCGGACTTAGGAATGAGAAAATGTTACTGAGGTCGGTGAAGTGGATAAATGGTGCCTATAAGATTAACATTGAAAAGGAGGAACATTTTGAGCTGGTTGAGCACCGCACCCAACTCTATTGGAAGTAGGTACGTGACGAAGATAGGATTAGGCCGGAATGAGCGGAACTTGCCGGTAACCTGCTATGACTAGAAAGGACCAGTGACTTGGCATGGCAGCAGGGCGAGTTCTGCAGTGTTTTGTGGTTACAGCCAGAAAATGGGCAAGTTGCTAAAAATGCAGTACAAATAGGAAGGAGCATATCAACTGGTCCCTAGATCCTAGAATGAAAATGGTTGATGTGAATAGAATGGGTTCATGCTAAGGAAGACACATGTAGCTGACGTCTGATCGAGGGTGATCAGATTTACGAGCGGGCTACTGTTATTGTGACCTCTGTAACGAGACGCTCATTTTACTTGTTTCTCTGTATATAGAATATGAATCAGCACGTTCGAAGACCGAGAGTACCCTGGAACAATTAGGCGCGTGTAAATATGGGGATTGGGGGCGGAGAGTTTTAGTTTTTGTATACTTAGGAATACTCAGTGTTTTATGAACGGAAACGATGATTGTTTAATTTATCACGAATTTTAAGATGATAATTATTGCTTAATTTGTTATACCTATATCTTAATTATGTTCTTGTGTTTTTAATTAAAAAGTTATTTTAAGTTTTAATTTAGAAGAGGAATGTTTGAGATTTAAAACAGTGGCAATACAAATAAAACGGTTTAAATATAAATGAATTTATTTATGTGTCGAATTTATGCCATAAACTAAAAAAGGGCCATTGTCACTCAGTGTACGGAATGGTATTGAAATTCAGTCTTTCCATTTGTTCATCTACCCAACTTCTAAATTGCGATACGTCTACGTAAACACCTGGAACGTTCTCTTCGCCGCAACCAATACCCCAGGATACAATACCAGCTTGTAGATATCGACCTTCTCTCTCAGGGTCCCTACAAACTAGAGGACTTCCTCCATCGCCCTGAAACAAATGAAATAGGTTGCTTTCTCCGAATGTGGATTTTTAAGATCTTTTGCTACAAAAAGTGCGCCCTAAGATTAAAGCATAGCTAAATTCTAAAGATGTTTCGAAGCTTGTCTTGGATATTGTCTATTATTTTTCTTGCAAAACGAACCATCAACAGCGAGAGAATCAAAGTTTATCTGGAACTGAATGCGTCATAGTCTTCACGAACAAGGCTACAACCAAGCTCGGCTAGCACGACGGTTAAAGGTAAGCACGCACTTGTTCGCATCGGACGTATCGGACGAATCGCATTATTTTTACCATCATCGCACATTACTTCGGATTTCCGTTACGTATTTACGGACTGCAGGCATTTCAAGCTTCACGCCTCAAGCTCAGTTTTGTGTTTCGACCCTTCGACATTGATTTTCGACAGTGTTGCCAGACTGAAAGCGGCGTGTTATCGCACCAACATCCACAAATTATCGTATCCAATCGTACACAATTATCGTTCCTTAAAATTTTGCACCGTACGTACATTTATTGCATTAAATAAGGTAAAACACAAAAATCAAAGCAAGGGACATAATAAAGAGTGCTACAATAACTGCTTCTTTTTCTTCAAATATAATTTCTTCCTCTCCTCGTCCACTCGTCCTCCAGAAACCGCCAATTCATTCTTTTTAGAGTAAAGATTTGATGACGTCATTGCTTGCACCATTTCCTTAGAAGGATTAAAGCTCACACAAGCTCCAAATTAATACGTTCTGACGACAGCAAAATTCCATTCAATATGCTTGTCAACCTCATTACTTTTCTAGCAGATTTTCAAAAGATTGCAACTTTCCTTCCTTCCTCACCCACTGTATCTGTTATGGAATTTATATACTGCGTAATACCGGCTCCTAAGGTACATGCTTTCGTACTGACTAAATTTAGCCTCATTTGTAAGGTCTATATTCTCTATACCACAATTCGCATAGCGTAACAAAACAATATTAACAATCGCGAATTCGGGACCTAAGTGCCTCCGTCATACGTCAGATTTTCATTCGAAACAAAACAAAAGCACGTGCCATTTGACGTTAGTAGTTAAAAAATGAGAGCCTCAGATACGAACCCGTTCGGAGCACATAGCGCCATCGAGTTCTCGAGGTGCCATCGACTTCTTCGGCAGTGACCTTGAAAGAGACCAGAGGCTGCTGAAGGAGTCGTTGAGGCATCCGAAGAAGTGTCTTCAGCAGCGGCATCTACAGCAGCCTCTGGTGTCTTTGAAGGTCATTGCCGAAGAAGTGGGCATGTCTTCAGCAGCAGCGTCTGGTGTCTTTCAAGGTCATTGCTGAAGAAGTGGTGTTCAGCAGCGTCCAGGCGCATGCGCCGGGGCTATTCCTCAGGTCAGTCCACCCAGTTCTTCGGCAATGACCAGAGGCTGCTGACGGAGTAATGTCTTCAGCCTCTGGTGTCTGGGGGCCTTTGGTTGCGGCTCAGGCGCCTGCGCCGGGGCTCAAAAAGTGCGCGTGTTGCTCATTGTTGCGCAATGGAAGAATGTTCTGGAAATGCTGATGCAATAGTATGCAGATGTTGCAGAATTAATGTTTTTTCTCGGAAATTCCAACGTTTGCAATTGTTTACACTAAATAAATATTGTTATCAAAGTTTGAGAAAGAAACAATAGATTCGAAGTCGATAAGAGATGTTATGATTTATTGTTTTTATTATGATGAAATATTAATAGCTAAGAACGTTCTAGAAAAACCTTTCAACTTTGCCGACAGGATATGTATATGTGTTTGGTTTGACTCCCACGTTCTGCATGCTAATAAGTACATGTGCACTTAATATTATGTCGTAAACTCTACAAGATGATCGAGATTATTTTATACCCTGTTGTTTGTATTATTATAATAAAATCATTCTAGAACATAAAAAGTTTGAAGGCCACCGCCAGAAACATAAACACTCGATTGATTGTTGTTTTTGATAACTTCTGCATGTTACCAAAATTTTGCAAGCTCGGCAAAAGCTGCGAGATAAATAGAACGAATATAATTGCGAGAATTATTATTTAGTAATCACTTCAATAGTTCAGTTGGTTCCCACGGAATAGGTGCGGTAAAAGTTAGTTTCCCAATATGGATGTTGTAATTGGCCAAGATGATGTTGGAGATATTTTATTGTACCATTTTATCCACCAAAATTTACCGGAAAATTTAAAAGTAAGTCCATTTGCAGTAATCATTTCTTTTATTGTTCAAGCATTCTGTTAATAAAACTCATTCATAATAAAACTCATTCATAATAATTTCATTATATGTAGTTAAAAAGCTCACGTATCTGTTCCATAATTGTAAACTATTTTCTATCTTTAGAACCAACCCAAAATGATTATGTGCGGAAATGTATCGCACATGGCAACGGAAACCGAAAATGTTTCATTTTCTGGACTATTCATGGAGAAAGAAACCAAGATAATTTTGTTGAAATCGTGCAGTGAACTTGTGGTCATTTGGGTCAATATTGTAAATCGTAAGTAAAGTATTTAGATTTTTTAATATGCAGTGATAGTAGATAAAAAGTGCCAGTTTTGGATTCACAATTTTAGTAGTGGAAAATTAAATGTTTTTATAATGAATGAAGTTATTTCTTTGTTTGTCCGCCCGTTTGTTTGTTTGTTTGTTTGTTTGTTTACTAGTACAATTTCTTATCTTTGTTTGTCTGTCAGTTTGTCTGTACGTTTTGTTTGTTTGTTTGTTTTGTTTGTTTGTTTGTTTGTTTACTAGTATAATTTCTTAATTATGGTATTTTTCTCTTGTTGCAGTCAACGATGTATAAGCAGCGTCACGAGTTTGATTACACTGTTATATTATTTTAATGAATAAAATGTATTTTAATATAATAATATCATATTATGAACAGTATTATATTATTTTAATTGACAAAATATATTTTAATATAATAAATTATATTATATAATTTACCGTATTCCATGGGAACTAACTAAACTAATGAATGGATTACTGAATAATACTCCCCATTATGTTAGAAATATTTGTTGTGTGCTTTCCAATAAATGTATGCTAGAAGCGTGATTTTTTTGACAAGCTGTCTGTTGACACCAGACAGCTGTTGACCCAGACAGCTGTTGACACAGCTGTCTGTTGACACAGACAGCTCTATTCGCAAACACCATGGCTGATGACACAAGCAAGAATAGAAAGAGGAAAAACCCCTCTATGTAGATGCAGCTTAGATGCGGCAGTACGTAAACGTCTTGTTGGTGGATTGGTATGCGAATTTCGTCATTGGCATTGAATGTTGTTGTTGACACGAACGGCTGATGTAACAGACAGACAGATAGAGAGACAGGCAGGCAGGCAGGCAGACAGACAGACAGACACAGACAGACAGACACAGACAGACAGATAGATAGATAGACAGACAGACAGACAGACAGACCGACAGACAGACATCTGATGAGAATTCTGAAGTAGGAGAATAACTATAGATTCCTATTCGTCTCATCGAGCTGGTTAATTTGATACCCTCCATGACCTAAGTGGGCGGGGCAAGGCGGCGTGTGCAGTGGGCCCTAATCTACATGCGTTCTATATTACCGACATTCAATTTGCACTTTCCAGTAAGTGTAACAGAAATCTACATGTGTTCTATATTACCGACACTCAATTAGTACTTCCAGCACTCACCAGATGGTTCCCACACGTGTCCGAAACGCATTAAGATAACAAGTAATTTCAAAACATAGTACGTATCAAAATAAACAAACTGACGAATGTTCTAGAATGTTATTTTATTGTAATAATACAAACAAATAAACGGGTCACCTTGTAGTGTCTACAACGTAGTATGTGCATATACAGAACGTGGGAGCAAACCTAAACAAACATAATCCTGTCGGCGTGTTGAAAGGTTTTTTACCCATAATAAAAACAATTATGACATCTCTTATCGGCGGCGAAAGTGCTTTTTTCTTAAACTTTGATATCAATATTTATTTAGTATAAACAATTGCAACCATTGGAATTTCCGAGAAACTTCTGTTTACAATCCTAAGTATATATGGATGATTTAAAAGACGGGCATGTAGGCAGCCGATTAGCTCAGTGGGTTTAGCGAGGGCTCCGGTGCGCGGGGACCCGGGTTCGAATCCCGGTCGGCGTCCTTTCCAGAACGTTTGCGAAAACCCCGGCGCGGCGCAGGCGCCTGGGTCACATTCAAAGGCATCTAGCAGTAGTTGAACCTTACCACCCACAACCACACCCATTGGATGCCGCCCACAACCTCTATCATTGGCTGTTGCCCCGCCCACTCTCATAGAGCCCCGGCGCAGGCGCCTGAGCCGCAACCAAAGGCCCCAAAGACACCAGAGGCAGAAGTCGTTGCTGAAGACATTACTCGAGGACTCCTTCAGCGTAGAAGGGGAAAAAACATTAATTCTGCAACATCTGTGTACTATTTCATCAGCATTTCCAGAACATTCTTCCATTGCGCAACAATGAGCAACACGCGCACTTTTTGAGCCCCGGCGCAGGCGCCTGAGCCGCAACCAAAGGCCCCCAGACACCAGAGGCTGAAGATATTACTCCTTCAGCAGCCTCTGGTCATTGCCGAAGAACTGGGTGGACTGACCTGAGGAATAGCCCCGGCGCATGCGCCTGGACGCTGCTGAACACCACTTCTTCAGCAATGACCTTGAAAGACACCAGACGCTGCTGCCGAAGACATGCCCACTTCTTCGGCAATGACCTTCAAAGACACCAGAGGCTGCTGCAGATGCCGCTGCTGAAGACACTTCTTCGGATGCCTCAACGACTCCTTCAGCAGCCTCTGGTCTCTTCCAAGGTCACTGCCGAAGAAGTCGATGGCACCTCGAGAACTCGATGGCGCTATGTGCTCCGAACGGGTTCGTATCTGAGGCTCTCATTTTCTAACTACTGACGTTTATCGATATTATTTACAACGTCTTAAACTAGTTTTTGCAATATAATTATAAACAGTTTATTTTCAACTTGTGTGTCGGGCTTACGTGGAAAAACTTGAAAACGACTATAATTATATTTCGGAGGTTAGGTTAAAACGTCAAAAAGCACGTGGCTTTGTTTTGTTTGGAATGAAAATCTGACGTTTGTGACGCGCCACTTAGGTCCCTAATTATGCATGCTGACTGAAAATAATAACAAGTGTAATAGAACAGCGCAGCTGCAGATTCGGGGAATTCCCGGAACCGATTTCACTCACTTCCATGGAGTTTGCTCAGTTTGCTGTCAGAATAGAAATTGCAATCTATGGAATTCATATTAATTAATACTTTTTTGACGCATGACGAACTGAGTGATTCAAATTTTCTCAAATTAGCGTAAAATTAGTCTGTGTCTAAATTATCGTATAATTAGGTCTGATCGTACACGTGATATCGTACATCGTACCCACGGAAAATTAATCGTACAAATACGATATTTTTATCGTACATCTGGCAACACTGATTTTCGACGATATGAGCGTTTAGAAGAAGAGTTATTTGCAGTTGCATGAGCGTTACAACGCGAATAAAGGAGAAAGAAAGGAAAACAACGGAGGTTTTGGGTTCATAATATAAATATGAAAAAAAAATTGTAAACCGTCACTCATGGTAATCTGCTGAAAGATACGCACCTCTTTTATTTCTGAAGTGAAAAAATATAGCATCTTAGTTTGTACTAAATTCGAAACCGATTCCTGTTGCAAGAGGTCGCCCATTTGCGCGGATTTACGAATGATGTCATCAGCACGCATCGTGTAGACCGATTTGATTCTCGTCAAAGAATCCTGAGCGGAACAGTGTGCTTTGTTCCGTTTAAAATAATGGAAATAATCATTTCCGTCCGATTCGTTCGTCCGATGCGTGCGTCCGATGCGAACAAGTGCGCGCTTACCTTAAATGTTAGCTAGTCGACGATTTTTCAAATTCTGAAGCGGTTTACGGAACCTAGAAGCAACTCAAGAAGGTCAGAACAGGATCCTGGAAATGTCACTGAAGACCGTTTTTGCAATTCCATAGAATCAGATAAAGGCTTGTGACTAGTAATGGCAGATGACTCAAGGTTGTGTCTTTTCTCCAAAGACGAAGTGAGTTATGGTGGTAGGTCAGGTGTGTGATATAGAATAAGTTGCGAAGCCCTTTTTCAAACTGGCGTTGGAGACGCTGCCGCTTGAGAAAATCACGGCAAGACACGCTTTTGCAATATCTCCATTCACGTTGGTCCTAAGACCAAGACAATTTTCTTCTTCTTTCGTCCTAAACTTTTTTGGTACGTCTAATACTTTTCGAGCTGCAGCTACATATCGAATTGGAAGACATACGTAGAAAATAGTTTTTCTTCTGCTAGTTTTATGCAGTTCCTCGATCTAGATGCAGTATTTCCAGAGTCGATACGTATTTTTCTAGGTAATATAATTTGAAGAAACGTCCCTCACACTCACCTGGATAAATGGAAAAAAATTACCACTGTCGCATGCAATCTTCTCTGTTGTAAGACCTCGTTCATTTCTATCACCATTGCAAAGTGGGCTGGATGTATTTCTTGGAAAAAATTCATTTCGAAAAGAGTCATTACATTTCTATCTGCATTGGGATTCTCATCATCATATCGTGGCACGGTTTTATTCGAAACATCCTGTATTAATGCGTCCACAATTTGAAATCCAACCGGATGCATTTTCTCAGTTTGTATTTGACAAGGCCGAGTTTAATATCAAAACTCAGAATATTTCATGTCTCTCAACATTGCTGTCAGCAAAACGGTGTAGGCGAGTATGTGCTCGCTGTAGCTTAAGAACTGTTACTATTGCAGATAGTAAGAGTATCCAGCCCCTTTCCAACTAAATATTGCCATCAGCTTCTGATTTTATTTGGCTGTAAGCAAAGTGGTCGAACTCCTCATTTCTACAAGGAATGAAAGCCTTTATGGAATAGACAACAGTTGACAGAAGTTACTCAAAATCAAATAAATGTCGCTATTATAGCAAATGGTATTACAGAATCTGATTTGAGTACCTAATATAATTTTTGGAGTGGTTGTTTACATTCGCCAACATTCCCTCTTGTAATTAGCAAACAGTAGTGACGGAAACCCTCAAAAATTCCAGCGCCTGTTTTCATAGTAATTTATGATACATTAAAGCCTAAAGAAGGGCTTATACAGAGTCTCAAATTAACTCAGAATAAATTGTCTGAAGAAGGAATGCAAAGAATTCATTGGCTACCGGGCCATGATGTCTAAGTTTAATTTTCAAGCATCATTAATTTTTGGCTTGGGTTCCATAACTCTGGACGCTCCCACGATCCCATTCTAGAATGTTCAATACAGAACTAAATTGGAAGTGTTGGCATGGATGAATTTTCAAGATACCATTATATTGAGAAACAAGTCCCTTTGAAATATTGATACGATGAAGATAATATTTCTTTGGAGGTACATACTTTGGTATTGTGAATTTGCTCGCATAAACTATTCTACAAAATACAAAAAACGTCTACATGCGTTGTGGCAATTTGTTGTAGTCAACTAAACCTCAATATTTTGTCTGTTACACATCAAGTTTATGCTTTTGGACAAACATTTACACTAGACATTTACCCTGAAAAAATATCGGGTTTTTGTAAATTGGCAGTTTCGTATTTTTTGTCGAGGAGATACTGGAAAGGATATATTGTCAAGGAACTGATTTTGGGTGTCATTTTTTCAAGATAGTGGTGCTAAGTTTGCGACTTCGTAACGCTGCCGCTAGCGCCGCCATCTTGAAAAAAGGCGCCCAAAATAAGTTTCTTGACTCTTGACAATATCTCCTTTCCAGAGTTATTCTTAAGTGAATCGAAAGATGTCATGAACTTGCACAAAAGCTCAGTTTTAAACTGAAATCTTACTTACTGTAGATATTATTATCAAGTAATAAACATTTATACTAGTTCCTCCAGAAGACCTAGTTCACAACTGTTGTTTTGGTAGTTTTAATGCAGGAAATTTTGTTTCATTTCGATTCTTTAGATGTCTATTTCTCCTGTGCTTGGCTGAGAGTCATTCTCGTCTTCTTCAGCATCTTCTTGTGCCAACAGTTTGTCCATGACGGTCCCGGTTTCTTTCTCTTCTTCTCAGTCGCTCAAAAATATATGACGATCTCGGTTTCTTCCTCTTCTTCTCAGTCGCTCAAAAATATATATTCATTAAACAAATTTGATACTTCTAACTTCAGGAATGGCTACGTAATTTGTTAGATTAGAAGTGATGTTTTTCGACTGACGGAACGGTATAACTTCCTTTTAGGGAGCGCTTCAAAAGCAGGATCTAAAGTCGTTCTGACCGGAGTAAAGCCCTAGTTTTTACCAACTTTCCGTCGACGGAATTGCGTCGACGGACTCCGTCGACGCCCTGCGCTGGGGGACTTTGCTTAAATCAAACCTGCATAATTTGGTTGTTGCTAAGTTACACCAATAAAAAACTGAAAATTTTCTGCCTTTCAAACAGCGACAGACTTAAAATACAGCAAACGGAATTCCGTCGACGCAATTCCGTCGACGGAAAGTTGTTAAAAACCAAGGCTAAAGCCCTGGTTTTTAAGACCTCGACGGAATCCGTCGACGCACTGCGCTGTCACAATTTTACTAAATTATATGTCTGTTGCTAAGTTACACCGATAAAAAACTGAAAATTTTCTGCTAGGCAGACTTAAAATACAGCAAACGGAATTCCGTCGACGGAAAGTTGTTAAAAACCAGGGCTTAAGTCTAGTCTTACTCCTCATCAATCACTATGCTTCCGAATTCTCGCGAACACCGTACCAAATCATCACTTGATGATAAGTACCTTCTAGTTCACTTAATAACTCTGAATATTATTTATCTAACGAAAAAAAGTTTCAGGCGAAAGTTGTAGAGTATTTAATCCTTAAGCCCTGGTTTTTAAGAACTTTCCGCAGACGGAATTGCGCTGACGGACTTCGTCGACGCACTGCGCAGGGGGACTTTGCTGAAATCAAACCTGCATAATTTGGTTGTTGCTAAGTTACAACAATAAAAAGCTGAAAATTTTCTGCCGTTCAAACAGCGACAGACTTAAAATACAGCAAACGGAATTCCGTCGACGCAATTCCGTCGACGGAAAGTTGTTAAAAACCAAGGCTTTACATTGGATCAACAAAAGCATTCTGTACATATAAATATGCACAACATGCAAATACCGACTTTGTTTTGCATAGGATACTCACAGTGCAAGCATCTTTGTCTTTTTCTCCACCAGCACATAAGAAACTTTCGTGAAGTTCAAAATATTGCCCAAGACGTGTCTTTCTCAATAGATCTTGGCATATTTGTCGAGCCACCAACGGCAGTTCTATTTTCTTCAGAATAACTTGTCTGTTTCCTTTGCTACCTGAAAATATTCAGCATACAATCGTGTGTAAATTATTATTTTTAAGTCATCTTACCAAAATAGTCCTTTCCCCATCCACTTGTAAAACAATTGATGGATTGTAAATTCAAACCTGGAGGAGGCAGGCAAATCGTCCCAATATGCAAATCCCTGCTGAATGGTTCAGACAGTATAACGAGGGCTACATCATTTCGCAAATTAGTGCCAACGTAAGCTTCGTGTAAAATAATTTCAGCAACAGGCTTCTCCTGATATGGCAGCAGTTCTTTTGTAGTTTGTGTATCCCATTCACCAGCTCGGACTGTGATTTCTTCAGGTGACGTACTATATCAGAAATATTTATTTAATTTTATTTTTCAATGCCATATTTATGTTGATAAGAGAAAGGAGGTTACAATAAAACTTACTTATTTTTAATAACACTACCACCAAATGGCTAATTTTCCCTAAGTCTTCTGTAACACCATAAGGAATGAACGAACTTGTATCAATTCCTACTTTTGACAAAAGTGCAAAATACTACTTACTCTGCGACACAATGAGCAGCAGTCAGCACAACTAAAGGTGATATTAGAGATCCTCCACACACAAGTAACGTTTCGTTCTTTTCCTCTTTGGGGTTGTTTTTCAATATAGCTACCATCCAAGGAAACTCCCCAAATTCAGCTTCATTCGTATTTCCAATAATTTTAAAGACAATGCCCTCCACATTTCTTGTACCGCAGTAGTTAACAACAGGTGGTGGCGAAGGTACCGTTGTGTGGGTTGCAGGCGTCGGTGTGAGGGAAGAGGGCGGCGAAGGAGATGGTGAGGGTGTCTGTGAGTTCGTAGATGTCCCATCTGTTTCTGTTGTTGATTGTGAGGTCTCTGGTATATTGCAACATGTATCCAAGTAATGTTCACATTTATTTTCTCCAAATCTGAAATCAGTTGATTGTTAAGCTTGATATTTTTTAATGATTTGATCTGCGAAATCAGCGTTTACTTTGAAACAGATTAATTCTGACATTTTACTGTGGAGAAAAACAAAAATATTAAAATATTGGTATACTGCAGAATTTTGGCCAGTAAACTACTACAAATTTAAACAGGAATAAAAATTTCCGCCATATTGGGCAAAGACCACGAAAGGCTCTCTTCAGTTTTGCTCTATGTTTTCCGCGTCGCCTCAGGGGTAGATATAGCACGTGATGCGTTTCTATAAGTGATGCATCGCCAATAGGCCGAATCCACTGTTTTCTTCTTTATTAAATGTGTAGTTTTTTGGAAGGAAGTCCATCTTCATTGATTTCTGCGTTCTTGAAATCAGAAAATCACCCCACCTCTTCTAAATCTTCTAAATATTGTTAATGCATTGCCGTTGTCGTTGGAAGTAGCAATAATCTTGGATATCTTCAAAGATTTCTTGACAATCGCCTTCCGTTGCGTGCTCCTCATTTTGATCAATGATGTTTGAATTGAGGCCATTTTTGGATGCAGTTGGACAACGTAAAACGAAGAAGTACAATCTTTTCAGCATCGTAGGAGTTGGCTTTCAAAAAGTGGATGGCAGAGTTCTGTTTAACAGAATCGTCTCTAACCAATCTGTAAGGAAGCCTTAATTGCATTGTATTGTATACAGGGCCGGCAACTTTTCATTTTAGCGTGTGGTGCCCAGGTCGGATCAGCAAAGCCATTGTGACAAAAAAGTAAAAAAGCGAGAAAAATAAATAAAAAGTGCAGCTGATGCCTGAACGATCAATACGACCAGCGCGTGTAGAGTGTATGCACCGGGTGTATAAATAAGAAAGGTCGGCGGCCGTATATATGTAACCGTTTGCCCTAGAACTTCCGGAAAAAAATATTTAAGATAAAATTGGCCACGATATATTGCTGGAAATTATTTTTAAGTTCGTAGATTGGCCGCTAGGGGGCGTAAGGGCTACACCAAAGGAGAAAAATATTTTTTTCCCTGAAAAATCACCAATAAAGGGTTATCAAAAATAACTTTGTTGAATTCTACTGAAAATTCTGAGAATAACTTTCGTTTCGGATTTTTTGCTCTAGCTCGTCAAATAGAGATGGCAAGGGCGGACAAACATTGAGATGAAAGAATGCTTCTAACTACGGTTTGGCTCAACGGAATTGGACAAACTTGAGCTTCTTGAGAAGAGCTTTCCTTGTTCTATCAAACTAAAGTTAAAGTCATTTCGAATTTCGTGGCCACCGGTAGAGGGCGCGATTTTACATTCAAAGCTATTTTCGCGTTTATCTTGAAAAATTCAAATGGAATAATATAGTTTTTTTAATACTTCTAAAAAGAGATGAAAATTATAAGAAAAATTGCGCAAGCCGCATGGTGATATCTTTTTTAGAACCGAAGATATAAATGAAGGAATATTGAGAATGGCTGCTCCATTAACTTGAACAGAAATTTTGAGTGCAAAAATCAAGTAGGCTTCGGTATGACCCATTTTCATTTCGAACAATACAAAACTATGAGAAAAATATTATTACTTTGTTATTAAAAATAATAAAGAAAAATATTAAAATGTTTCTTTATTATAATACACAAGTTGAAAAAAATAATTAGTAGGCTTGCGCCATTTTTTTTATAATTTTCTCCTCTTTTTAGCAGTATTAAAAAAACTATATTATTCCATTTGAATTTTTCAAGATAAACGCGAAAATAACTTTGAATGTAAAATCGCGCCCTCTACCGGTGGCCATGAAATTCAAAATGACTTTATTTAACTTTCGTTTGATAGAACAAGGAAAGCTCTTCTCAAGAAGCTCAAGTTTGTCCAATTCCGTTGAGCCAAACCGGAGTTAGAAGCATTCTTTCATCTCAATGTTTGTCCGCCCATGCCATCTCTATTTGACGAGCTAGAGCAAAAAATCCTAAACGAAAGTTATTCAGAATTTTCAGTAGAATTCAACAAAATTATTTTTGATAACCCTTTATTGGTGATTTTTCAGGGAAAAAATTATTTTTCTCCTTTGGTGTAGCCCTTACGCCCCCTAGCGGCCAATCTACGAACTTAAAAATAATTTCCAGCAATTTCTCGTGGCCAATTTTATCTTAAATATTTTTTTCCGAAAGTTCCAGGGCAAACGGTTACGGATATACGGCCGCCGACCTTTCTTATTTGTACACCCGGTACAGTACACAAAACGAGCATAAAAGGGCGGTTGATATTTTTGTTTAGCTTATGGATTCCCCAGCATTCTGATTATTTTTTTACTCTGTGTATTTTTACCTATTCTGATAATGTATTCTAAAGTCTCAAGTCTGAAATGCAGTGGTGGTGCCGGGCACCACCACTTCATTTTGCCTGTGGTGCCTCAGCTTCCGGGCAATACTAGAGTTGCCGGCCCTGGATTGTATTAATCAACAACATCAATGTTTTCTTCTACCGTTGTAGTGATTATCTTACGAAAATTATCGGCGAGTCAAATTCGCCCGTCAACGCCACCTGTTGGCGTAATTTGAAACACAGGACGCTAGGAGCATGTGGGGTTAAATACTGAGCTGACTGATCTACTTAAGTACTTCCATTTTCACGCGTTTTAATAGAATGTTAAACTTCATGCAAAGCAAGCAACAAACGTGGCCAAGTGCCAAAATGCGCAAGGAGTATTTGTTCGAATCCAAGCGGGTCCCTTTTTTCTTCTAAAGGCTTTTGTAATTTACAGTTACAGAATTTTACATTCGATGTGTTGTGTCCGGTGTCCCGTCAGGAAAGACATTTTTTTAAGAAAATACGCGATTACTAATGAAAACAAGGGAATAATAGCACGCTAAAACGTTGGATATCTCTGCATTGGGATATAAATAAACGTCATGCTCCTAGCGTCCTGTGTTTCAAAATATCCCACCGGTTGTCTGTGCCATATGAAGATATGCTTGATCACTAAAGCGATTTTTTTAGCTTCTTCGCACATTGTGAGACTTACCAAACCTTTAAAATGATAAATTAAAAATGTTTGCGGTTTCGCTAAAAAAATATTCTCAGACTGGCCTAGAGTTCATTCACTTTATATAAAATAACCCACGTTTCGGCCCCGCCTGGGGGCCTTTATCAAGATTTATTTGTAGAATGAAATGTAAAAAGTTGACAATGCAAATTTTCTAAATAATAAAAATTATTTATACGGTAATTATTTTTATATTTACATGCATAGTTACCGTATAAATAATTTTTATTAGTTAGAAAAATTTGTATTGTCAAATAATTTATGTAAAATTTTTATATTTCATTGTTCATTCTATAAAGAAATATTGACAAAGGCCCCAAGTGGGGCCGAAACGTCGATTATTTTATATAAAGTGGTTTTATTAATGCCTGAATTTCACCTAATTAAAATATTATAAAATTATACTGGCACAAATTGGACAACAATTCTGAATTAAGTACATGGATTTTCTTGATTTATAAAAATTTAAGTCTAAACACCTACGCTTTATCTTCTATTTTGCAAATTCATTTAATTTAAATGAGAATGAATAAAAGTAAAATAAGTAATTACATAAGTATTTACATAAGTATGTACTTTTAAATTTGAGGAAGGTGAAAAGTGAAACTAACTTTTTGAAAATACATCTTAACTAAACGTAAGTAGGTAGTAAAACGTAAAACACACTGTATAAGAATTTGAGCGGCTTGTGAAGTTACGAACAGGATAAAGGAAAACACAATACTTACTCACCTAACTTTCGATATCATCAAAATATAATTTCTGGCCTAATTTTATTAACTATTTACCTTATGTCTATTAATCCATAACCATCCACTGATCCTGTCGGTATTATGGTTCTCGTATTAGGATCGCAGTCGTATATGGACACGCACTTTTTCTTGCCAAGATCATTTCCCTCCCCACATTTCGGAATGTACCCTGTATCACCATTATTAGGCTTTGTTGTCACTTCTACAAGACCACTGTCAAGAGCATTAGTTAATACACAACCGAATAAAATCGCCAAAAAAATCCAACCGGACTGCATTTCGAAATGCGATATTTCAATTATTGTAATTTTGAGCAAAGAACGCGCTCGCTAGGAGCATGCTAACATACACGGGATAGTGAAGAAATAGTATATAATGAGGGTATTCGAGTAAAGGTCAGTCGAGTGGCCCCTCCACCTTAGCACAATGTTTCATTTTTCGTAGTCTTCTGAAGTGCACGCGACATCTTCTGCAAATAAGGAAAAACCAGGTTTATGCTGTCAGTTTTAATATTCTGTGGATTTTCCAATTACATTTATCGCTAACCAGGAGATGATTTAGGTATGAATCAAATTAGAATGTTTTGCTTAGAAATACCGTTTATGACGTTAATCATTTGATTTTTGAAGAATCTTAATGTGACCCCATTTTTTGGTACACAGTGTTTATTAAATAGGTACACCACAAGATAAACATCTTGTGGGTTATTTTGCTACTGATGTCCCTATAAGGCATTTTTATTTTTTTATGTTCTTGAATGTTTACATGTAGTGATAAATTACTTTTGTTCACAATGTCAATTACATCATCATTTTAATTAACTATTAATGCTAAACAATTATTTACGTAAAAAATTTGCATTTCGCTTTTTTTATTTGCTATTTACCGCGTAAACATTTTATCTTATGTACCTCTCAGTAATTCTAATATTCCACTAATTCTTTAACATTGCCTAACCTAATATATAATTTAATCTAATCTAATTCATCAACAAAGCTTTTGCATATAGCAAAGTATGCCACGGATTTTTCTGCAAAGAATTTAAAATTACTTTTTTTTGCTTAAATAACTTTTCAGTCTTATTGTTAAAAAATGTGCTTTCACAAAGTGAAAATATTATTTTTGTACGTGAATTGAAGGTGATAGATTTGCAAGGGCAATTAAGAGATAGAAATTTATACAGAGTCGAAATGAAATTTAACAACTTAGAATTGCATGCCTTAAAATCAAGAACTACGTTCAAAATCTTCAGGTAGAATTTAATTTGTTTTTCCCAACTTTATAAACTGGTGTATTTTTAATACAAACTTTCTTGCACTATTTTTCCTCTTTACTCGATAGTACAAATAATGTATCTCGATCTTCTTCTCTATGAAACGAATTTTTTTAATCACACTGTAGAATATTAATTAATTGCCTAGCAGCGATATTTAAATTCATAAGTACCTAGGTATTTGTTTAAAGCTGTAACTAGATAAATATGATTGCATTAACAACCAGTCGGTAGCATGATAAACCGCATTTTAATGCAGTGTTTTAAGAGTTACATAGAAAATATCTGACATTGTTTATAATATTTTTAATATTTCGAATACGGAGACACTCCACAAAAGTTTTTTTAATGTAGAATTGCCCATGTTGCATGAAACACTTTGACTTGGTTTATTACTTTGAGGTAACTTTTACGTCCAAATTTTATTTAAAAAACGGGTTTTTCAACTGATATTTTTCTGGTAAAAATTTTGGCAAATTTAGTCTACGCCGAAAATGGGGTTATGAACGCGAGTGTGAAGCAAGGAATACCTCTATTACCCTATTTGTCTTGCGTAAACGTTGGAACACATCTATTTCTTCGTTAAAAATACTTTATATTTCTCTCATTTCACATTTTTGGCTCCATTATGGCAACATAGAAGTTTTTATTTAGCATATACAGGATGTCCCGGTGAAGGTGGGAAATCTCTCGGGTGCGTATAGATTACACGAAAATAACACCCCAAGTTCATATAAAGTTTTCTCGTACGACCTTCCCCTTCCGAGATATTCTCCCTTAAATTGCAGAAATAAAAATCATGTTTTTAACATAAAATTTTTATTTTTAATTGTATTTCGATCATTTTCTTGGTGACTTACGTAGTGATTGAACGTCGGTAAAATAATGCTGCCCGTTTTTTGATAGTGCATCAGGGAAGCAAGGGGTGAACTACCCCTTACCTTCTTAACTTCATATTTTTAAGGGGCTGGATATTTTTAAGTTTCAACCGCATTTTTTGTTTCCCCGGACATTTTAATAATAAAAAGTTACTCTTGTAGGTTTCGATAAAATGAAGCGTTTTCGAAAAAATGAAACTCAACGAGCAAGAGGTACAGTGTTTCTACGATTTTCGTCTTTATTTTTTCTGGCATTATTTTCAAATATTTCAAAAAATCGAAAGCTCTTTCAATCAATTATTTCTTAGGATTTTTTTAAATATGATTTGACCCTACATTAGCTATTTCTTTTGAAATTCATTAAAAAATTTACAAGTCCGTATTGTAACGTATTTCGTTTATACACAATTTATTTACAGTGACTTTATGTACATGTACAAATATTTACAATGATTAACAGTGATTTGAGAACTTAAAATTAACAAAATGAACAATAAGCAGCGAAATATATACAAGCAGTAAATAACAACAAGCAGTGAAAATTAAACAATTATTAGCGAACAATTAAACAGTTAATTACCTAATCTAAACAATCCACAGTACACAAGTCCACAGTTTAAACTCTCTAAAACACTCGTCTTCAACCGACGGTTAATCACATACGAAGACGCCCCGGTACACTTAAAACGCCACCAAAGAATTCGCACTCGCGTACCGTACCGACACTAAACGCGTATCAAGACTTACACTCGCACGGAACTATTAAACGCCCGGTTCTTATCGCATTCGCATCCGCTTCCAAACTTCAGACTTCAAACTGTAAGACTGTCCACTCGGCTTCTTGCTTCCCATTTTATAATGGTGATAGAACATTGTTCTATCTCTAGAAAATTCCAGTATTAGAAAATTCTCTTATTTCTCGAACTTTTCGGAAGCCATAAACAGCGACAAGGTCGCGCCGTAATAAATCAAAGGCGACTCGCCGTCAGACAAATAATGTGAGTAACCACCAGGGGCGTCGCTGACGGGGCAAAAGTTCGTATCAGTATTAAGAAAAAATAAAAATTGACGATGTAGACAACAGACGAAACGTCGTACAAAAATAACCTTAACAGTTTGCGAAAGGTAGTGAAAATTTACATTAAAAAATTGCTTTCGGTTTTTATCCGGGGAAATAAAAAATGCGGTTAAAAATTAAAAATATTCAGCCCCTTAAAAATATGAAGTTAAGAAGGTAAGGGATAGTTCACCCCTTGCTTCCCTGATGCACTATCAAAAAACGGGCCGCATTATTTTATCGACATTCAATCACTACGTACGTCACCAAGAAAATTATCGAAATACAATTAAAAATAAAAATTTTGTTAAAAAATTATTTTTATTTCTCCATTTTAAAGGAGAATATCTCGGCAGGGGAAGGTCGTAGGAGAAAACTTTATATGAACTTAGGGTGTTATTTTCGTGTATTCTATACACACCCGAGAGATTTTCCACCTTCAGCGGGACACCTGTATAGTGTCCAAGTGCTTAAATGGAGAAAGTTTTCCACAATCTTATGAATTATGAGCACTTCAAAAAATCTACAAGCACATTTTAAAAATCTTTTCGTGGTTTTTGAGATTCCTGAAAAAAACAAAAAGTTATAATTTTGTTTTTTATCAGTTTTTTTATTATTCATTTTGCAACTGACATCCATAAGAAAAAGAAACGTTAGTAGTAGTTATCTGGAAAATAAGAAAATATGCGTCTGTAGCACCACATTTCAAATGCTTCTATTCTTTTTCGATCCGCTTTTATATTGTCCAAGTTTGGCACCCGTACGTCTTTAAGAGCTTCATCCGAGTTCCTACATTAACTGTTCTCGAGCATAATAGTTGTTTCTTTTTGTTAAACGCAACTCGGCCCTGCGCTATTCTTTGTTTTATATCTCTAGTGCTCGTACCCTAGCGAGTTATTTGACTTCCTAAATAGCCGAAATCCGCGACTTCCTCTATCTTCTAATTTCCTATTTGTTTCTTAGTTTTAGTTCTATTTCCACGCCCTCTACATACCAAAATCTTGGTTTTCCTTTTATCGATCTTCATGCAGTATCCCTCTTTCAAAACTGCTTACATTTCGTTCAGAGCTATTCCTAATTTGTCTTTGCTGCATGCTAACACTGCTATACCACCAGAGAATCTGAGCATGTTAATAGTTTGGTCCAGCAGTATGTTAATCCCTGAGGCTGTTCTGTCATTAACAATATTAAGCGCATCTTCGATATGCAAGTTGAAAACTAGAGATGACAACGCACATCCCTGTCACACTCCCTTCCGGATATCTACTTCTCTTCGTTCCTGCTCAAATTCTATAACTGCCGTTTGCTCTTTGTACAGATTATGTATTATTCTTCTGTCCCTTTTCCCTTTATTTCATCCCTGCCTTCCTTTGCTTAACAAGAATGTAATCTATTTGATATCTCCCTAGGTCCCCTGGCATCTTCCACATTTAGCGTCTCCTAACGTGTTGTTGAAATATAGTGTTCCCGACAATTAGTTTATGTTTATAGCAAAAATCTATCAGTTTAACTCCCCTGTCGTTCTTATTACCTAATCATGTTACCTAAAAATAATTTAAATGTGAATAAAAATGTATAAAATAAACTTTGCCCTCAAATATCTTATATCTGATTCACAAACATAACGTCATAGTTAAGTTACTCTTAATTATTCTTAAAGTATTTTTATTAAAATGTAGTTTAATAATGTTAAAATATTAGTTATTTGAGGCTTTTGAGGGTGAGTATCTCGAAAACTATGAACGTCACATTTAAGCAATTCGAAAGAATGTTTGATGCGTCTCGTATTCAGAAGGTGCAAAATTCATGTCTTCGCCTCATATACGGAATTCGGTCTCGGGATCATACATCTCAAGCACTGAAGGATTCGAAATGGTTATCGATGTATAATCGCCGAAGGCTCCACATGGCTTGTTTCTTCCTCAAGATTATTAAGACCAAGATGCCACCATATCTTTACAGTAGACTTGTATTTCGGTCCGATATTCATAATCTCAACATCCGGCGAAAGTCATTAACGTTAACTACACCCAGGCATCGGAAGGAGTTATATAAAAGATCATTTAGCTATAATGTTGCAGCAAGTATTAATGCCTTCAATTCTGAACACCTCCGTTCGCCCTGGTGTGTTTTCAAAAAATATTATCGCAAACTTCTCATATCGAAGCAGTAAGTAACATAACGATTGTGGTTTTAGTCGCCTTATGCTTGCCGTTCTTTTGTCTTCTTCTGGTTTTCTTTTCTTCCTTCTTTTCTTTGCTCTTTTGTCTTGATTTCTCACACTCCTTCATTCCTCTTCTTCGGAGTGTGTTCTGCGGCCGCTGCACGTTTTGATTCATTGTTATAGGTAGGAATTTTTAAAATATATATATTTTTTTTAGTTTTTAGTTTTGTTGGGTTGGCATGGAAGATCAAGACCTGAGAATATGTTTTTCTCGGAAACTTTAATGCCAACCCTTTGCCATGCTACATGGGTGTTAAGAATTTAAGTTTTATTTGTGGATATATGTAGACATGGCAATAAATGTATTATTATTGTATTATTATAAAAAGCAGTTGTGGCAAAAAAAATACATGGTAGAAGAATAGCCTCTTTAAAAATCAAATTTTGATCACGTCAATGACAAAATAATCTAATTAAAAACGTGCTAAAACATTTTAATGAGCCTACAAATTTACTGTCATTTGTACTTGACCAACAGAATAGAATTTCCTGTGTAATCATTGAATAAAGTAGGTACTTTCTGAAATGCTTTAATACTAATCAATGATGTAAGTAGGTAAACGTTTGGATTTTCCTTCTGCAAACTGTCCACCATTTTCAAACCTGCTTCTATTTGCTGGCAGTATTAAATTATACAGGGTGGTCACTTTTACAATGTACACCATTGGAATCTTCTAAACCCGAAGAGATTCAGAGTTGGTCAAATGGTAAGAAAGTTGCACATTTTCATGCTCTTTAAGGATCTGAAAAGAAATTCTGGATAGCTCTCGTTGTTCCTGAAATATCCTGAAAAAATTGAAATATTGCGTTTTCTTATTTCTTCCATATATTATTTATTACTCAAGCGAATGTGATGACCTTTGGCAGGTTTACATAAGTGGGTATGGGCTTTCCACTGGATGTTTCAAAATTTGTCTAAGCCTACTACATCTTCAAGTTTTCACGGTCAACTTTTGAATTTCTTATGGGCGCCATATTGGATTTTCATAATGTTGGATAGAGAAAAAAAATACAATTTCAACGATGTATCGCACATGGGTCATCTAACTTTCTGGAACACTAATTTCACTCCTTATCTACAAAATCTAGTTGCCATGATTATGAAAACTCAAAGATGTAGTAGGCTTAGACAAATTTTGAAACATCCAGTGGATAGCCCATACCTACTTATGTAAACCTGCCGAAGGGCATTACATTTGCTCAAGTAATAAATAATATATGGAAGAAATAAGAAAATGCAATACTTCAATTCTTTTCAGGATATTTCAGGAACAACGAGAGCTATCCAGAATTTCTTTTCAGATCCTTAAAGAGCATGGAAAATGTGCACGTTTTCTGTAATTTGACCAACTCTGAATCTCTTCTGGTTTAGAAGACTCCAATGGTGTACATTGTAAAAGTGACCACCCTGTATAAATGAGTTCATCACTATACTATGCTTTCTACAAATTACAATATAATATATAAAGTCACTGTCTTAAATGCATTTTCGGAATTACGTCCCATCTTCAGAAGAAATTTGTTTCTATATTCTTGAAAATAAGTGCCTACATAGAATTCCAAGAGAACTTCAAAGAACAATCCATGACACTAAAATTATGTATTTAGGTTTTAAAAAACATTTCTAAAAATATTACCAACGAATTCTAAGTTTACGTACCTATGTTTTTGTGCATTCAAGAGGTGAAAAGTTGCCACATTAAAACAAAGTGCACGTTTCATAAGGATATTTTGGTTCATAATAGATGTTGACCTTCACATTATGTAATATAATGTAACATAATGATCTTATTGATGTATTCAAAATGAAATGAACCAAGTGATGATGCGGATGAGCTCTAAAAAAATCTTTCGTCTCAACACGAAAATGAAAACAGTTTTTAGTGCACTCAAGACACAATCAGCAGAAGATACCCCTTGGAGCCAAAGGCATTAGTTCTAACCTTTTAGTGTAATTGGCGCGATTTTCAAAATTAAATTCTACAGTTAGAGAAAAATTAAAATCATAGGAGAATTGGTCTAAACTTTGTACCGGTTGCTTGGAATAGCTCGTGTGATAATGTGCCACTGCTTTTTGGTCTTGCCGCTAGGAGTTTCTCGCAGGAAGCCAATGTTCAATGTGGACCAAGCTTAACACATACGAGTTACAACGCCGCGGCTGCTTTTTGAGCGACACTTGTTCAAGATACCAAGTGCAATGTGGACTATAGGATTAAGAGATCAGAAAATACACCCAATCATATCCCCATTAATTTTGTCCATCATCCAGTTACTTTCCAGGAAAGTACAGGTCATTTTCATAATATGGTAATTGCCGTGTTTTTGTCGAAATTATAATTGGATTATAAATAAACGATTGCTATTATCCACAGTAACCTGGAATCGTCAACAAATGCAAACGTGAGATCTCTTAGCATGAATTAAAGCAAAATGCATACAATTATTTTAATGGTTTTGTCTTTTCTAAGAATTCTTGGTTACGGTTAGATACAATCCAACTGCGTGTTTTACAGCGAAACAAGGTAAATTTTATAGATGTATTTCCAACAAATAACAATGAGTTACGTAGGTACCTATTTGAACTGACCTTTGGGTATACCAGTTTTTATGCAGTCTGATTTATAAGTTATCTGTAATGCTACAGGATTTCGATTCGCTCGAAGAATATTTATAAAGTAATAAAGATATTCTTGGAAATCGCAATATTTAAAAAACTCTCAAAAAATATTTGTAGTCAGTAGCTTATTGGACATTCGGGGCTTCCCTTGTTCAGGTCACTGAACAAGAGTAAACAAATAATGTTCACCCCCTCCACCAGTGAGGTCACAAAAGTAATGCTTCAGGATCACTAAGATCATCATTATCAGTAGGTCCGATGCCAGTTACAGGCAAACTTGTGTAAAACTGGATATTAGTAATAAATAGTGACGTCACAGCGCGCTCAAGGTGCACTAGTTGAATCTGCCACTACAAGTGAAGGTATAGGTTATCATTTGTAATTATCATCAGGTGTAACAGGTAAGAGTTGTCTGTTTATTTGAATTTTTTAATATAATTTGAGCAGTTACATAAAATTCCGTGCTAATTGTATTTGACAAAACGGTATGTACCGGTATACAGAGGTCATTTAATGTTTGATATTGGTATGCTATATAGGCTTTCCCATTTATAAGAATCGGTCGTCCACAATTTCATTATCTTTTATTTTTAATACCTCATGGTCCAAAATTACTTTCTCTTACCCAAATTGTTCTGTCTTCCCCTTTTTGCAAAATCAAAACACAAAATAATTAATTTTTTTGTCTTTTTCTTTTGAAAATTTAGTTACCTATTCAAGAAAATGTGAATTACGTATATTATAAAAATATGGCATACGTAATTAATTTAATTAAATTCGGTTTGAAGGTAAAAGTTAAGAGACCTATCGATCTCTTTATTTATTAACGTACCTAACCGCAAAATAAACTGAACTTCTTACTACAAGTGAATTAATGATTTGTATAAAAAGTAAATAATGTTTGTTCTTCTGCTGTTTAAATATTTAAAAATTTGGAAAATCCATTAGAGGTAGGTATCCCTTGGTTTTTATCAGATACATATCACTGAACCCGCTTGAGTTGGAAGTTCCACTGAATACTTTGTATGGTTTAAAGAACACAGTATCTGATTTTTTTTTAAATTAACATTGTACTTTGTATACAATAGCAGAAACTTCTGCTTTAGCAAATCAGTAGTGGAGGATGGCGAAAAATAAAAAATAGGCAGTTACCAAGAAAATAGGAAATTATTGAATTTGATGCCATCCTCCCAACATTTATTTCTGAAATAACTTCAAAGTGTAGTACCTACAGGTTGTTCTGCGTCCATGTTGCACATATTCTTAAGATATCAAAAAATTGGTTAAGAACCCTATATAAAATTTCAATCCTGTGAAGTTCTTTGCACCCGCAATAGTATATTACGTACTTAGGTGGAAAATGTTTCATTACAGCCGAGGACTAGATAGATAACCAAGGCGCGAAGCGCCGTGATCAGTTATAGCGCGAGGTTGTAATGAAATTTTCCAGCGAGTTATGTATACTATTTTATTAACAATCATTAGTTTTAATGAACAATAAAGGACTAAGTAATTCATTTTATGCACAACCGGGCTTAGCAGGCCACTTTAAATGCTTTGTTTTAGGGCTTAAAGTATCATTTTATTATTGACAGCTATATTGCGGGCCGTAAAGTACTGATCTAGTTTTTGCTCTATTTTGAAAAGATGACAAACTTTGTTTTAATTCTTAAATAATAGGGTGGCAGTGCAAGAACTGAAATCTTCATCATTTTCCAGGCCACTTTAAATGCTTTGTTTTAGGGCTTAAAGTGTCATTTTATTATTGACAGCTATATTACGTCTCAGGCTCTAACACGAGTCGGGCCATAAACGCCTGTTTGTGCCCTCGGTGCATAAATAACTATTATTTTTCAAATACTGCATTTTCGATCTTTCTTGGTAGGCTGTGAAATTGACATTTATATTTTTATTAATTATTGTGAATAAAATTATTTTTTATTGCTGAACTCAACTGTTTTTTAATAAAACACCGTGAATATTAGTGTATTTTCAGATTGCTTAGGCTTAGTTGAACTTATAGCATGGGGTGTTTTATAAGTTGCCAAATATTTCTTCGCATATTTTGACAGAGACTTATAATAGAGGAATTAATTTTGAAAATTAACTACATATCTTGGAATTTAATGAAGCTATAGTCACAGTGATATCTAGCAGTAACTGTCCCAATAATAATGACTAATAAAAACATAAATTATTATACAGGGTTTTAGCAATTACATGACCAAATTGGAAGATTCGAAACGTCTATTTTTTAATGGAATTTGTACTTTTATGTCGAGCTTTTCTTATTGTAAGTCAAATTTCCCTTATGTGAGATAGGTAATCGCCCTCGAATATCAAACTACCTGTAATTCAAAGTCATAATCCCTATTTTGACATTACGTGTGCACGATTTTAAACTAGTATAAAAATGGAAATACAAAAAAAATCCAGACAAAAATGATGTTGAAGTAAGGCGAGCTATTTTAATTTCTCTTCATAAAAACATGCACGGCCATACTGGAAATGATTCCTTCATGAATTACCTATATTGGCGTACGATATTTGATTTCTTATTTTGAGAAGGTTTTCTTCGCCCTATACAGTGTGACTCAGAATAGAGAAACTCAAAATTGATGAAAAGTTACTATGGACAAGCGCATAAAAGTGACTATTAATAAAGCTGCAGAGTGGCGAAGTTTCCTTAAAAAATTATTCTAATTTCAGTACCTAGCTCGAAAACTATGACAGCTGCCGAAATTTTATGGACGATTTTCAATTATATACTTTTGTACTGCTTCCAGCAGTGTTGCTACATGTTAGGCCGCCTACTTATTTTCCCTAAACTATGTTACGCCACTGATCTATGCAGGTCAGGCACATAATATATGCATTCAATTTGGAAGAAAGTCGGCACCTTTGACTTTTTTCGTAGGCCGCTTAGTTTCCTAGTAAAACAATTTTTTGTGAAAGCGTTTATAATCCGAATTTCTGGTTTAAAAATTAATCAAATTCGATTGTTGTAAAACTACCTGCGGTGCCATTTGCCAGTACAAATGCATAAAAATTACAATTGGGCAAGGTAAACCATTCGACAACTAAACTCTGTCCTGTGGAGTGATAGGATCACAAAGAAGACTATATGATATACCTACCAGTCAACTATGGAGAGCATAGCGACATATACGGAGCAGAAGTTTGGAAGTCGAATAAACGTGATAAAAATGCACTTGAAATAGATTTTTGAAGAAGTAGTGGGACATCAAGGATTGAGCACGTAAGGAACGAAAGGATTCGACAGGCAAACTATTATGGATACCACAGAGACCAAACGCTTCCTGTGGTATGGGCATCTCGAGAGGATGGAGGAGACGAGTATGTCTATGAACGTATCAAGGGATAAGGAGAGGAGGGAGGCCAGTAAGGGCCTGGAGACGGGACGTGAATGATCCGATGACTGCCAGAGACCTTCAGCAGGTCGACTGGATGAATGGAAAAGTTTGGAAATTGGGAAGCGAGAAACGGCGACAGAAAACTCCCATATTAAGAGTATATGTAAATAAATTCATCCGTTTATAATTTTTAGTCACTATTATTATGTTTTGGCACCTATACTATAACATAACTAAGCAGTATATGTGCAATACATTTTTGATTTTGTTTGTTATCACAGTACTTTATATAAGTCTAGTGGATTGTAATGCTTCTCCTGTGTTGCATGAGTTTCTTTCGAAGAACTCCTCTCCTTTTCTCATAATATTTAGTTCAATTAATAATCTTATCATATTTAATTTATTTTGTGTGTTGTATGTGTTTCTAAATTCTAGGAATTGAAATTTTCCTTTATATACGGAGCGCCATTTCTCGTTGCCTAAAATTTGTTGTCGTGGTCATGATACTCGTATTATCGCCATTACGTCGGACCGGCTCTTAGTAATTTTACATAAAAAATAATATTTTGTTGTAGACAATACTGATGTCGCCCACAATCAATATTCTGTCGGATAATTAATTATTTTGTCTTGTCTTTAAATTCTGACAGGAAAAATAATTTAATGTCGTCGAATGTGTGACTTTGTGGTTCAATATTTTTTCTGCCGTGGAAGTAGTTTTTCTGTCGGTATAGTTTGTTCTTTTCTAATGGTATTTTCTTTTCTCTGTCATGCTGATAAATGCCACCTGTATGTAAACATATCTTCCACATTGTGCTGCATAGGCATGGAAGTATGTGCAAAACCTCTATTTAAGTTTATATTAAAAATTGCAAATCCTCAACCAATCACACATTTTTATTTGTTTCAGATCTCAAAAGAAATGCATCTCCTATTTATATTCCAACTATTCGCATACGTGTTTGTTACACATCAACAAGGTAAAAGCGTAGACGAACTAATTCAAAACGTTTTTGGAAATCGTACTGTAGACAAGAATCCTGACAAGAATCCTACTACTAAATCACCGGTGGTAGTTACGCAAGGTCTAGATGGCTGTACTTGTGTTCCATATTATCTATGCAACAATGGTACTATCAACAAAGATGGAACTGGGGTTATTGATATTAGGTAATTGATTATTTTCATGTTCGAAATTAGTTTAGTGTAAAACGCTTTGACACAGTCAGTTTTGGCCAAGGACGTTTAAAAAGATGGACACCGGGTTCGTAAGCAATCATCTGTTAATTTGTGATGCCGGCAAGGTGGTAGTTCCTCCAAAACCATTTACAAATGAACTCAAAACGACTAGACGGGTAGTCGGTTTCCGCCTCTTCATTCCCCAAATAAGTTCCTTAGATTGTGGTACCTTCCAAAGGATCAGTTATACTCGTAAATATCTGCGCCCTTTTTTCGAATTCGTAGTTCTGGCAATATGTATAAAGTATGTAGGTACCTAACATTTTTCAAATGCATTATCTGATGGCCTGGTTTGTGAAAAATTCAATTCAAGGATTACTTATGCATTTTTGCAACTGCTTTTGAATGAACCCTAATGGACAACTTCAAATAATACTAAACGACCATAAAATACGGACGATTTGTAATTTTGTATCTAATTTTAACTATGCATATACACTCTACGTCAATGAAAATCTTTAATGAATATGTATGGTGTAAACAATTAAAAATTAAAGTTTGATCATCATATGCCCAACGTGTTCGCAATCAAATACTGCAATAAATTATTTCACTCACTACCTCATCTTGTTCTTATTGACAAATTTCTATTTCATATTTTTCAAATTAAATATCTCGTTTCCTAATTCTTATTTTGTCAAAGTCGAGTTGTTCCCCAATAAATTTACGCCAATCTCAGGAAAAGATCGTAAATCCTACACATGTGCCAAATGGTGTGAAGGTTAGAATTCTTTGGTAATTTTAGACCTCTTGTAGGTATGGTCGCACCAACCTAGCCGCGTACCGTACAGTCGACCATTATCGTGCATTAACCAAAAGTTGTCTCCAATAAATGGACAGCAATTCCTGTTATATATGTGCTTTGGTTAACTTTGAAGTTGAAGTCCTCCATGTCCACGAATTCATTTTGCAGAGAAATAGACACAAACAAGTAACAAACGTCGCCAAAAACCTGTCCTCATCAAGGTTTATGGATCTTTCATGACCCTGCCCCAGCATTCTTGTGTTACTCCCAGGTTTTAAAAACCGCCCCCGAACTCAATAACCGTGTGCATACTGAAACGTGCTAGCAGAATCGGAGTGTGGCCTTTTCATAAAGAGTAACAACTAAGTATGTCGTATTCTGTCGTTTGCCCTGACGACCATTTGAAGGAAAAATGAGAAAGCAATTCTGGTATTCCACTCCAGCAGAAGGTACACAAATCCAACTGGACTAAAGTTGAAAGAAACGAACATTCATCGTATTATATTTTTTGGAAATAGCCACACGTGTCTTTGGAATTTATCAATGAACAGCAATAAAATATCAGTAAAAACATCATGCTTATATCCACACAACTATTTTTAATTTTAAATATCCTTAATGTCTCCTGCTTTCTCATTCTGAAAGTACTCAATTCAAAATATTCAAGATATTGCCATTTAGAACAGGAATAAAACAAATTATTTGCCTACTTGATAAGTGAAAAAGTGAAAATATTCACAAACCACATACAGTGCATTTTATTATCAATGCATCATAAGGATTTACATGGTATAAACTTCATTTCGCAGCGGAGTTTTCAAATGAATTTATTTGCTTATGTTAGGTGACATAGGCTACTAACTTCAATAAATTTTAAAATGAGCTAAAATCATCTAAGTATTTAGATGTATGTAAATTATTATGATGCAACATTAAGCAAATGCACTGCGACTGCCAAATTAACTGATTTCGGATCATTTTGGTAATTTAGCTATTTACCACCAAAATAAATAATTGTATCATTGTATGACAATACTAGTTTCAAGGTTCAATCTTTTAAGCTATTCCTGAATTGGTGTTATAATAGAGTCCATTAGTTAGGTTATGTTACTCGTTTCGCGCTCTATCCTACTTCAAAATTCTTATCATGAAGCTATTATGAGACTTAGATTTTAAACACTGATTATTTAAATTCAGTGCATTTCTTAACAGGGATTCTGCAAGTGACATATAGACTGCTCTTTGCTCGTTACATTTTCAAAAATAACTTAACATACAGCTTAATTTCAGAAATATTTTAAAAATAGTGCACAGTACCTATTAGAAAAGAACGTATGGCTTGCTTAGATCAGACCATTAACATTGGAGATTATTTTGACGTTTGCTGCACTGGGTTTGAGGTTAAGTTGTGTCCATTTCTCCTGGTTATTTATTGTTTAATATTTATTTAATAGGCGGGTTAAGAATTTATTTATATTTAAAAAGCGTGAAATGCAAGAGGAAATGTTAAAAATTACTGTTGCTAACGGCATTTTTAAGGGCGATTTAAACCATCTACTATCTGTCGGTTATAGTGCCGACACGCTCGCGCCGTAAATTGCAGTAGTTTGTTGAATTTTAGTTTTAAACAAAATGGTTGCATAAATAAAATTTTTTATAAGACACATCGAAAAAAAGCTTCGTGGTAATCGCCATATATTTAATGTTAAGAAATCAAGATGAAAGTTAAAAATTGAACGTGAAGTGCAAGGTCATCTAAGCTCCATTTAAAATGCATTGAAAAATTTTAAATTTCGCGCCCTGATTTCGCCGTTTCACTAATGGACTCTATTGTGAAATATAATCAAGGCACACTATTCCATTTTCCATCTAACGTATGTACCTAACAAATAATCGTAAATACTTCTGAATCTGATTCCGAGTTTATATTTCGTTGTTTTATTTGTCGGTTTGCATGATACCAGTTGTTAATAATGGTAATAGGAAACGGCTAATTTATTCATAATTTATTTACTGCAAGCTTGTTGCAATGAAAAGATAGGTAACTTGCTCGGTAACAAGCATATTAAAACTTTAAGATGTGACAAGAAAAAACTAAGAAACTTAACATTAAATATAATTAAAAACGCAGCCCACAGACTCGTAAAATCGACGTGCCGGGTCACTGAATCACATGCGTGTGTTTTTGGGGAATCCCAGTTCCCAGTACAACTTTCCCATTTGCGACAGTGCAATTAGCCTTCACCTACATATTTGCACACTGTCAAGTACGAGTAAGCAAATCTAATCTGTGTTCTTTATTTAATTCAGGATGAAACAAGACAATCCGTGTGCCAGTTATTTAGAACATTGCTGCAACAGCGAGGCCACAACCGACCGACCCATCACACCCAAGCCAAATAGTCGATCTGGCTGTGGCCGCCGCAATCCTGAAGGCGTCGGTTTCCGAATAACTGGTAATGTTGACAACGAAGCCGAATTTGGAGAGTTTCCTTGGATGGTTGCTCTTCTTCGGGTGGAATCTATAGATAATAATCCAAATAAGTTATATATCTATCAGTGTGGTGGTGCCCTTATTCACCCTAAAGCTGTAGTAACTGCAGCTCACTGCGTCACCGGGAAAGACAAGAAATTTATAGTACGGGCCGGAGAGTGGGATACACAGACTAAAAAGGAGCTTTACCCGAGTCAAGACCGCGACGTCGCTTCTGTTACCATACATCCCGACTATTACGCTGGCGCTCTTTTCAATGACATAGCTGTGTTAATCTTGGATTCTCCCATGGAACTTGAAGAAAACGTAGGCGTTATCTGCCTTCCTCCGCAAGGTACGAATGTGGACGGTGCCAGATGTATAGCAACTGGATGGGGAAAGAACGTATTCGGGAAGGAAGGAACCTATCAAGTGATTCTGAAAAAGATCGATCTCCCTATTGTAGACCATTCAACCTGCCAGACTAACCTGCGGAAAACGCGACTTGGGAAGCTCTTCGAATTGCACTCTAGCTTTATTTGCGCTGGGGGTGAAGAAGGAAAGGATACTTGCAGAGGGGATGGGGGCAGTCCTTTAGTTTGTCCTGTACCAGGTCAGGATAATGTTTATCAACACGCAGGAATTGTTGCGTGGGGTATAGGCTGTGGAGAAGCTCAAATTCCGGGAGTGTATGCCAATGTTGCCACCTTCAGAGACTGGATCGACGATCAGATGACTTCGAATGATTTAGATAAATCGACGTATCAATATTAACTGTTTATTTCGTTTATAAGTTTTTATAAAACAATAAAAAATTAAAATGATATACTGCAAGGTTATATTAAATATTTTCCCCATCAGAGTGTGTTTCGTGTTACATTCATACTTCTTTTTCTCTAGAATATGACCCTATCAAAATGAGTGACAGTTCGAGCTTCGAACTCCTATGACACTGAACTGAATAAAGATTTTTGTGCTATGAGGCATCACAGAGTGACACTCACTGAAAGATGCTAACCTAGTAGCAAAACAAAAACGAAGACACTTATGAAATTTAACATCGATTTTCGAACTCTGCGTTTTTTTCTTAATGAGATTAGTTTTGATAAATATATTTTGCAGGTTCTGTGGGCACTGTGTTTTTTGCATCATCTTCTATCTTGGAAATCTTTTTAGGAAGAGAGAAGAAAATTATTGATTTTGGAATAACTGGCAATAATTCTCATTTCTGCATATTATCTAAAACAGTAAGGTTCCTGAGATATGTCATCAAAAAACAGCCGTAAGGCCGTAACAGATGCCAAAATTTTGGATAACCTTATGCACTATCTTATGTACCTATAGCACTTTAAAAATATCAAGTGGTTTTTACCACCCAAAATCAAAAGTCCTGGAATTCAAATATGTATCTGTTTGGTCATGTAGACAAAGTAACACTAGTTCAAACAGATGTCGCCACTACTACCATATGGTATATGGTGCTCATATTATCTGATTCTGATAATACATATAATACTCAACCTTACCTTAATATAGTACCTATATTATCTAACGAGCGTTGTAATTATTTCCCTCAAAGAATTACATTTCGTATAAATAAAATATAACAATAGTTTTGTTCATGCTATATAAATAGGGAATATGCTAATATCTTATTTCTCCAGGTTCACAAAAATAATAAATACTTATAGGCTTTGTCTTTGAGCTAAAACCTGTCATGTGGTACATCAATTAAATCAGAAAAAATACGGCTTTCTAAATATGTAAATATCCAATATGGTCGCCTTGAGAAAATGAACCTGAAAATTGTTTTGTCGGAACGAAACGTTTTACGCAAAATTTGGCAACACCAGCTGAAAGAGTATAAAAAAGTGTCGCAACAAAGTGCTTTTTGTTTTTTCATACGAATTTTGAATTTTTCGTTTTCTTGAAAATATCTCGAAAACGATTAGTAACATTCCAAATTTTGGTAATATTTATAATATCCTCCAGGCTCTGCATGAACACTATTTGACTATTTCTATAAAATAAATATCAGTACCTACACTTCTGTAACAAAAATACGAAATACAACAGGAGGCAAGGTAGACAAACACGTCCGCTACGCTCGGTGGCACATTCTCCAATAGTTGGAGTCGTAGAATGTTCTACTTTTAGGAAAATGGATAGGTTTGCTCAGGATAGTCTTCGGAGCGAAAAGCGCATGAGAAAATGAATTTGTTCAACATTATCGCATATTTAAGACATCATGGAGTACATTTCCCAGTCAACGTATAATGTTAAAATTCCCATAAGATTTTTAAGCAGTTAAAAATATGTGTTTCCCCAGTTCTAGTAGCCAAACAGAGTAAACAAGTAATACTCGCATATTTTTATATTCACTTCCCATGTAGTGGCCTGAAAATTCCCGGGGTCATCATTATCAATAATTTCGAAGCCATTAACATGTAGTACTCGCGTATTGTATAAAACTGGGCATAAATAATAACGATAACTGTGAAGTTGCACCGTCTCAACAACCGTTCTGATAAGTGAAGACAATTTGTTCTTATAATTAGGTACATACTGTAAACTGTAAACTAGGTAAGCGTTATTTTTTTCACCTATTTACTATAGAATATGTACATTTATCCATTAGTCAAATTCTATCATAATGATATGCAGATAGGTAATTAAAATTAATTAACATTATTTTAAGGTTCTTGTCATTGCCATTTTTCAGAAACTTAAGAACTACTTATACTTGGGCCGCCGAACAGACGGAGTGATCACCCTGCAAGAACGTGCTCTAGCGGGGCCAATAGTAATTTATGACGACCGAATTGGAGTGATGCGACTTCGTTTGGTCTAAAGAAAGCGCATCACTGCGGTTCGGTTGACCTAAATTGATAGTGGTCCAGCCTAGAGCACGTTCTTGCAGGGTGATCACTCTGACTGTTCGGCGGCCCAAGTATAGTAACTATATTAAGGGAATTCAAATTTAGCGTACATTCTATGTTTTTTAGGAAGGTTATCGAATAATAATCGAGTTAGCTAAGCTCATAAACAATTGCAACACATGCGTCAAATGATGTGTGATGTGTCAAATTCTGTTACAGTACGAATTAATTACTCTTTTTTTAATTTTTATGTAATAAAGAAAGACTTCGCAAATATGTAGTTTGGGAATGAATGTTTGAATCTAAGATCAATGTTCAGGAATGCTGCAAATTCTTCCATTGTGGCCGTATGGGCATGTCTAACGTACCGGATGGTGCTCGACCAGCATCAGTTGTGAACCTCCAACGTCCAGAAAGTTGAGGACCTTACCAGTCGCAGCAATAGGCGAATATCGGTAAAGGGGCAGGCTGTAAGACTAAATAATATTAGTGTTAGTGGTGTTGACGTATTGTCCATCATAAACATAAGTTCAATAAAGTCATTACCATATGGGCCCCTGAACAATTTCCTGTGAAACAACAATTGAAACAAGCGAGGTTTACAGAAAACTCATACTTCTCTATACGAAGATGAAAATGACGACTTTCTGTTACGAACGAATTACAATGATTGCTGAAACGTGGATGCATCACTACATCCTACAATGCAAGAATGTCAGGATCGAATGGCGCTTGGCGCAACCTAAGGGCGCAACAAAAGCTCACCCCCACCCAAAAAGCTAAACGCACAAACATCCATCTGTTGGCGAAAGTTATATTAATTTTAATAACAAGTAAAACGGCCCACACACTATGCAACTTGTATGACAAATAGTACAACCCAAGTAGATTCGACCGTCGAAACGATAATTGCATAGTCTGTGGCGTTGTCGTTCAACAAGTTGTACGACATGGTTGGATCGTATGGAAGTTTGGCGAGTGAAAAATTTGTTGTAGAACCGCACTTGGTATACGACAGATTGCATATGTGTGTGCACGTCGCCGTCGTGTGTGTTTGAAGCGATTTCAAATTCAAATCGACGATCGGTGACACGTTGCTGGGTAGTAATATTATTAAAAAGTAATATAGATAATGATCATAAATTTTGGGCTGACTATTGAAATTTATTGTGTATAGGCATGTTTGTGGGATGTAAATTCTCGTAATTCACGTGAATTTTCCTAATTCATCAAATAAAGCGATCACTGATGACGCCATATTTTTCTTCGAAATAGTCTGTGCCATAACACAAACTGTATCTATACAAATGGAATGTTATTTCCCCAACTGACAACCGAAACGTACTACAAATCTTCACGACAGATTGATGCTCATATCGTTTGAATATGTGGGCAAAACACTAAGCAACTTGTTGCACCGATTGTCTGTCCAGTCTGTAGTACAACTTGTCGTACAACAAATTGCATAGTGTGTGGGTCCCTTTAGAATGATGCGATGGTAGCGGACAAATTTGTGCGGATTTTGTAACAGTAAGAAGGATCGCTGGTGCAGTGTATTACTTTAAACTCAAGAAAGTGGTCATAATATTTATAAGAAACCAAAAGACACGGTCTTCTTAGCAACGCTATAAGGACAATGCTCCCTCTAATGCAGCACAGATACCAAACGATACACTGGCTACATTGGACAGGGAAGTAGGTACTACCTCAGCCTCCCTACAGTTCAGATTTTTATCTCCTTGGTCTATTCAAGCAGTACTTTGGGGGCAAGCTGTTTGGACCAAATGAGGAAGTAATATCAGATATAGTGTAAATATAGTGTAAAATTGGCTGCGTCATCAACCACAATAATTTCATTATCTGGGAATTATGAAGCTGAGTCGAAGGTGACAACTGCATTGCAAAACGGGGTTATTATATAGAACACTGAACATTAAATTATGTAGTCACTGGAACTCTGTTGTATAGTTGGAGTATGAGATTTATTCGCAACTTAATAATCCTCATATTTTTTATTCCTCAAAACAAAGAGCTCTTCCTCATCTCAATGATTTCATTTTACAAAAATGCATTGTAAGGAAGCTAAATTAATTAATTATTGGTTTTATTGTTTTAGGTTGCGGAGGAAATGTGTCGCCTGGTTATTCTCCAATTTTTTGCATATTTTTGTATTACTCAACAAGAAAATGCCAGTTTAAATGAACTAATTCAAATCGTATTTAATAATGGAACACTCCACAGAAATCCTCCCACAGGAACAACTGCAGAAGCTCCCTCTGATGGTTGCACTTGCGTCCCCCTTTACCTGTGCAACAATGGCAGAGTCAACAAAAATGGTATCGGTATTATTGACATCAGGTAAAATGACTTTTAATTTAATTTATACACACGATCCATTTAGAATGAGAAAAGATAATAATGACGTAATGCGCACTCTTCGAGATTTTGCTCGGGTCTGACGCGCGAACTATTACTTCGTGTCTCAGAAGGTGCTCTACCATTCTCTATCTCTCCTATTCTTTATTGTCTTTCATACCTTTCGCTTTTCCCCAACTTTTTCTAATATGTACCTCCCTATTGCTTACCTTACCTATCCACGATATCTTGCGTCTGTAGCATCACATTTCAAACGCTTCTACATCCACGCCATGAGCCAATTGTGTATACTTAGCTGTCGTTCTTGAGGTGCATATTGCAGGTGATGAACTGCAAAATAAATTTTAATAATAAAATTGCTCAATTATTAAAATGTTTAATATTTTTGTTGCATTTAGGATGAAGCACGACAATCCCTGTGGCAGTTATTTAGAAGTTTGCTGCAGCAACGATGCCATTACTGAACGGCCCATCACCCATAAACCAAAAAGGCGACGTGGCTGCGGTTACCGAAATTTTGAAGGCACCGGTTTTCACATAACCGGGGACAGTAACAATGAAGCCCAATTTGGGGAGTTCCCTTGGATGGTAGCCATACTTCGAGAAAATACTACAGACGGTGGCTCATATAAATCGCATTATTACCACTGTGGCGGTTCTCTTATTCACCCCAAAGCTGTAGTAACTGCAGCTCATTGTGTTGGAGAGAAAAACATGAAGTTTATAGTGCGCGCCGGTGAATGGGATACTCAAACAAAAGAAGAGCTATATCCTACGCAAGATCGTAAAGTGTCTTCTATAATTGTACATCCTCGGTATAACGGAAGTCCTCTCTATTATAATGACATAGCCGTTTTAATCTTGGACTCTCCCATGGAAATGGAAGAAAATGTAGACATTATCTGCCTTCCTCCGCAAGGAACAAACGTGGATGGTTCTAGATGTATTGCAACCGGATGGGGAAAGGATGTTTTCGGAAAAGTAGGAAGATACCAAACGATTTTAAAGAAAATTGATCTTCCTATTTTAAGTCATTCAACCTGTCAAACTAGACTACGAAACACGCGACTGGGGGTATTCTTTCGCTTGGACCCCAGTTTCATCTGCGCTGGAGGAGAAGGAAAGGACACTTGCACCGGAGACGGGGGCGGCCCATTGGTCTGTCCTATACCAGGGCATGATAACATATACCAACAAGCAGGGATTGTAGCATGGGGCATAGGCTGTGGGGAAAGTCAAGTTCCAGGAGCGTATGTCAATGTTGCAATGTTCAGAAACTGGATAGACGAGCAGATGATTTCGAATAAATTAGATATTTCTTATCAACACTGACTGAATATTTAAGTTCCATGTAAATACATAATAAACTATGACAAATAAGAAAGTGTAAAAAGTTCAAAAGTGCAGCTTTCAGTTTTTCCCACATTTGTTAGTTGTACGTGAGTATAAAGAAAAGATTGTGCTCAAAAATTGTAGAAAGCGTCCACAAAAAATGACCATAATATCAGGTCCGTAACGAGGAGCTGTAGAATTTCAGAAATTCTGGTACCAATGCTGTGAAAATATATATTTTTTTAATTGGAAATACATAATCTAAGAAGAGGAAGGAGTTTTTACTCTAAACCCTCAGAATACATACTAGGGTACAGTTAGTTTATCAGTCTTTTATTTTAGGTTAAGCATTCGCAACTAATGTGAGAAAAATGCCTAGAAGGGTGGGTCATAATTTTGAGACGGGAGCATCTCGCGTGGTCATTGCACGCGTATGACTGACCTAAAAAATAAAATTACGCATGGTGTATATTTACGTAAGTGAGGTAATGTAAATAATACATTCAGAAAATGAGAGGACAAATAAACAAAGTGTTCTGTCATCGTCAAGTCAAAATACTAATTTTTTTTAATTCATATTTTATATGCACTTTATTATTAATCTAACTTTTTAATAGGTGTACTTATCTCACAAATCTTTTATTAATGATTCAGTACCTATAAGTACTTATTACAAAGCTGTTCATCATCATAAGGTTCTCAGTCCGAAGACTGGTTGGACGCGTACCTCCATTCTTTTCTATCCTGAGCTAACCTACGCATTTCCCTAAAAGTAGAACATCCTACATCCCTAACTATTTGAGAGCAGTAGTCTAATCTAGGCCTACCCCTACCTCTTTTTATTCCTATCTCTGACTCTAGTATGTCACGAACTATTCCTTCGTGTCTTAGAAGGTGTCCTACCATCCTATCTCTCCTACTCTTTATTGTTTTCCATACCTTTCGCTTTTTCCCAACTCTTTCTAATACTCCCCTATTGCTAACCTTATCTATCCACGGTATCTTCATCATGCGTCTGTAGCACCACATTTCAAACGCTTCTACTCTTTTTCTATCCGCTTCTCCTATTGTCTAAGTTTCGCACCCGTATAATGCCGTACTCCATACATACGACGTTAAGAGTCTCTTCCTAGTCTCTATATTAACCGTTCTCGAGCATAACAGTTGTTTCTTTTTGTTAAACGCAACTCGGCCCTGCGCCATTCTTTGTTTTATATCTTTAGTGCTCCTACCGTCTTGAGTTATTTTACTTCCTAAGTAGCAGAAATCCGCGACCTCCTCTATCTTCTCATTTCCAATTTGTATTTCCATTTTAGTTCTATTTTCACATCCCCTACATACCAAAATTTTAGTTTTCTTTTTATTGATTTTCATGCCGAAGCCCTGTGTCAAAACTGCCTCCATTTCATTCAAAGCCGCTCCTAATTCTTCTTTGCTAGATGCTAACACTGCTATATCATCCGCAAATCTGAGCATGTTAATAGTTTGGCCCTGTACATTGATCCCTGAGGCTGTTCTTTCCTTAACAATATTAATCGCATCTTCGATATATAAGTTGAAAACTAGAGGTGACAATGCACATCCCTGTCTCACTCCCTTCCGGATATCTACTTCCCTTTGTTCCTGCTCACATTCTATAACTGCCTTTTGCTCTTTGTAGAGATTATGTATTATTCTTCTGTCCCTGTATTTCATCCCTACCTTTCTCAGCACTTCGAACATCTTCCCCCATTTTACGTTGTCGAAGGCTTTTTCTAAATCTACAAATCCTATATAGACGCTCTTTCTCTTTTCTATCGTTTTTTCTACAATTACTCGTAAAGCTAGAATGGCCTCGCGCGTTCCTCTATTTCGTCTAAATCCAAACTGATCTTCTCCTAATATTTCTTCCGCCTTTTTCTCCATCCTTCTTTGCACAATTCTAGTTAAAATTTTTGACGCATGAGAAGTTAAACTGATAGTTCTAAAATTTTCGCATCTATCCGCGCCTTTTCTTTTTGGCAAAGCTACTATGATGTTCCGTTTGTAATCTTCTGGAATCTCGCCTGTCAGGTATATGCGACTAACTAGTTTAAATAAACGATCTATTACCTCTTGACCTGCGCACTTTAAGATTTCTGCCTGCAAGCCATCTATACCTGGTGCTTTATTATTCCTTAAACTTTTTAGTGCTATCTCAAACCCTTCTCTCATTATAGGACTCCCTAGGTTATCCCCCTCTACACTGCTTTCGCTTTCTAATATATCTTGCACTTCCTGTCCCGCATATAAGTTTCCTAAATATTCTTTCCACCTATCTGCCTTCTCCCCACTTCCGATTAGGATATCTCCTGCCTCATTTCTAATGTTTTTGGTACTAGATCCAATTTCTCTAAAATTTCTCCTAATTATTTTATATGCTTCATCAGTCTTTCCTACTTCGAATTTATCTTCCACTTCTTTGCATTTATTATCGATCCATTGCTCTTTCGCTTTCCTACATTCCCAAATAATTTCCCACTTGATCGCCTTATATCTTTGTTTCCCTGTTTCATCTAACCTATTTTTATATTTTCGCCTTTCCTCTATTAGACTCACAATATGTTTTGTTATCCAGGGTTTCCTACTTTCATTCTGTTTATGACCCAAAATATCCCTAGCTGAGGAAACTAAACTATTTTTAATGCAATTCCATTCTGCCTCTATGTCCCTAACAATATTTCCCCCCGTGCCCTTTAGTGCTTCGTTTGTCTTTTTCTCGAACTTATTGCGCATATCATCATCTTTTAGTTTCTCTGGGTCAAGATACCTTCTTCCGCTTCTTTTTTTCAAAATCTTAAATTTAAGATTGGCTTTCATAACGACTATGTTGTGATCACTATCTATATCTGCTCCTGGATAACTTCTACAATCCCTAACTTGATTTCTAAATCTTTGCCTAACGAGAATGTAATCTATTTGATATCTCCCTAAGTCTCCTGGCATCTTCCACGTATAGCATCTCCTAACATGATGGTGAAATAGAGTGTTCGCGACCGTTAAGTTATGTTTATCGCAGAACTCTATCAGTCTAACTCCCCTATCGTTCCTATTGCCTAATCCAAAGGGGCCAACTATTCCGCCCTCTTGCCCTGTGCCTACGACTGCATTGAAATCTCCTGTAATTATTAAATTTTCGTGCCCTCTCACAAAATCTAGCACATATTCAATATCACTATAAACTGCCTCTACGGCCTCATCACTGTAGTTAGAAGTGGGCATATATACCTGTATTATTACTGTTTTTACAGGTTTCGAATCTAACCTAACCATAACTACCCTGTCACTTTGCTGTAAGAAATTTTCTACACTCTGTCCTATTTTTTTCCGCATAACAATTCCTACTCCCGAATTTCCTCCTACAGATCCTGTGTGTATTACTCTAAAATCTCCGCTCCAGAAGTCTCCAGCTTCTGGCCATCGCACTTCACTGATACCTACTACGTCTAATGCTAACCTATCCATCTCAATTTTCAAATTCTCTAACTTCCCTACTTGTTTCATGCTTCTAACATTCCACGCTCCGACTCGTGAGATGTTACACTTATCATTTCTGATGACTCCCCCCGAAGCAGTCCCCGCCCGGAGATCCGAATGTGGGACTATTTTACCTCCGGAATATTTTACTCCAGAAGGTGCCATCATCATAAATTAAAGTACGCTGTACTAGGGATAAAATAATGTGGTGGTTTCCCGTTGCCTTCCACATCGCAGTAGTGTGTATCACAGTGCCATACCAACCCTCACGATCTCTGCCACTATGATTACTGAAAGAGCTGCTGCCCCCTTCCAGGGACTTGATTTAGTCTGGCTTCTCAAATAAAAACCCCTCCAATATGGTTAAACCTATGATTCGGCTCTTTATATCATTGAAGCGCGCAAGCCATCCCACCCGTCCCAGTATTACTAGAACTGCGTCAAGGTACAAGTCCTTTGGGATAGACAAAGCTGTTAGATACTTATATTATATTGGTATTTTTAATTCATCGGAAGGGACACAAATTTTTAAGTGAACTACAAACTACAACAATTTTATCCAATACACATGTATTATCTTTGAAAGTCCAACCGACGTAACCGATTCTTACCTTTTGTAAAAGCAAGAATCTTCAAATTTGCTTCTGAAAATGCCTCAAAATTCACCTTTTAAAGAATTTTACCCACTTGTCATGTTTTGTACTCGACACCAGGTTTAAATATTCCACGAAGATTTAGGACAAGAATTCTGCATTCTCATTCCACACCCAAAACACAACAAAACAGTGGCATATTATTTGTTGAAAATGTGAACAAACAAATGTTTGCCCTCCAGCAAATAATATGATGGTCAACAACCAAAATGAACAGACTTTATATCGTATACGCTAAATGAAGTTACTGTCCTACAGAATATTCGCATATGTATTCAAACGTCGGTACTGGTTGCAGTATTCGAATACTTGGTTAACTATTCAAATGCTAAATGCAGTATTCGAGTAATGTATTCAAGTTGCATTTGAATACACGCATTCGGAAGCGACATTCAGGTACAGAGTGTGTATTCAGTATTCACTGCCTACTTAGTACTTATGTACTCAGTTTCAAGTATTCGAATTGAATACTTGCCTCAGAATCGAATTAATTCGAATTCCTGTTCGAATTGAATACTCTCATATTTTGTATTCAGTATTCGATTCTACCCATCTCTAAAAGTATTAGGTAAACTGAGTAAACGCTGTATAATTTTATCTTATTAGGTAATATGGACAAAGGACTAAATATGAAATACATACTAAATAATGTATAAACCAAGCATTAGATACAATAGTATCCTAAATACTTTTTTGATTGGTACACAAAATACTTTTTAAAAGTACTTTTAAAAACTGCCTTGTACATGCCTCGCAACTGGTATTCACTTCAAAAAATATCTACAAAGTACTTTTAAGTATCTTAACTACCTTTTAGTACCTATCTTAGATCCAGAGCTCATACTCAAAAGATACTCAAAAGATACTGCAAAGTATTTTAGATACAAAAGTATCTTAAATACCAGTATTTCAAATATTTTTCTGATTGCACAAAAGTATCTGTATCAGCAAATACTTTTCAAAAGTATCTTGTACTTTATATATTGTACATTATATATTAGTATATTAGATTTAATTTTTACCTAAAAAGTATATTCCAAGTACTTCTCAGTATCTTAACTACTTTCTATGATCTGATACTCAAAGGTATCTTTGCCTGAATGTGCTTTACTTTAAACTTCATAAAAGTATCTAAGATACTTTTAGGAAGTATGTTGTATGTTAAATCCTTTTCCCAAAAAGTATATATGGCACAAAGTATCTTAAATACTTTTCATGAGTATCTTCAGACAAGTATCTAAGATACTTTTTAAAAGTATCTTGCCCAGCTTTATAAGATACCAAGAAACTTTTTTTAAAATTTTTGTTTCGTATATTGCCTTAATGTTTTATATTAACCTAAAATCGTCTGAAAACCAAACGAATTTAGTGTTAAATTCCATGATCACTATTATCTTGTTGTCTTTTCAATCAAAAAGTATCTTTAAATACTAATTCATCTAAGATACTTACTAACAGTATCCAAGATATTTTTAGAACCTTGTATTAAATACTTTTTCCAGAAAGTATCTTTAGAACGAAGTATCTTAAATACTTCTTATGAGTGGCTTCAGATAAGTATCTAAGATACTTTTCAAAAGTATCTTGCCTAGCTCTGTTACGTAGTCGGGAATTTTTTTCCAGATGAAAACTGACCATTCAGTTTCCAGTTTTTTTCAAAACTTAACTTAAAACTGATGATCCATCTACAACCACAAAGGAAAACAGTGGAGTAAATTGCGAATGTGGTAAAGTAGAACAGGGCAAATAGGAAATGCGATGGGAAAATGCTATTGACAAGACATAAGAACAGACATTTTATGTATAAAATTTATTTATATTGGAAATTACATTAATCCAAAAAATGTCATGCACAAAATAAACTTAATCTCAAAAACGCTAAAGTACACTCAAAGTTACAACGTAAAAAATTAATATATTCTTAGAAATATTGCAAACAATACATAAGTACAAACATTTTATTGATAAAATTTATATATTTTGGAAATTAGATTAATCCAAAAATTAATAAATCATGCACAAAATAAACTTAATTTCAAGAAAGCTGGAGTACACTTTTAAGTTAGAGCGTAAAAATTAATATAGTCATTTGTGATTGTGACATGTAGTTATGTGTCCATTAGACAACCTCCGGTATACAGGCAGTTTTACAGTTGGAGTGTTAGGGAGAAATGGACAATACTTGCGCGTGTGAGCATTGTCCCCTGTAGCTTTGCATATACTACACACGTACTTACGCAAAATTGGGCAAGTTACAATTCCTCTTTCGTTCTTTAACTGATGACCATTGTAAACGAGACGACCCTCTCCATTTTTTCGGCAAAATTTACAGGAAACAAAATTCGGGGTTTCACTTGTGGGCATGCCGTAATGTTCCGAATTTTGTTTACCAGCCTTGCACATTTTGAAATCGGTCAAATGCAATTTCTGCGTTGATTGGAAAAGGTCTGTATTCTTAACCGCCACTTTTGGCAAATAGTTGGTATTTTGAACTGTTTTTGGCCTATTTATTTCTACAGTCGGTTGCTCCAAGAACAATTTTCTTTGAACGCTCGGCTTTTGGTGGTATTCAAACCTCTGCTGCGAAATCTGAATTGGCGTGGAACATGAACTGGACGTCACCCTTTGAGGATGAACTTCGCCGTAGCTAAGTTGGGGAGGGTTATAATTGTGGCCATATCCAATTGGCGTTGATATGCAGTTCCAATTGCTTTCACCTCTTTGGAACCATTGTGGTGAAGTCGGTATGTTGCCACATAACTGATTGTAATTTGGTAAGGGTTGGGGCGGACGTGCCGCCACTTGTCGATTCTTAGAAACCATTTCCGGTGACGAATCGTCGAGAAATGAGGATTCGCCAGTCGAATCGGGGTAGTAAGGACCTGAAATCAGATCATATTATTTGCAGTGTTTCAGATTAAAAAATAACCAAAATAGACAAAAGTATGTTTCGCAACAACAAAAAGTTACTTTTATTGACTTATGCTATGGTGGAAACTAGCAATACGCCACGTGATGTCACGTGTTAACACGAAACTGTACGCACACATTCAACATTAGTTTAAAAGTTTCTCGTACCGTGGCCGTCGCTGTGCTGAATTTTTCATTCTTTGCAGTCTAAAAAGTTTTTGAAAATCCGCCCATAATAAATGAAAGTAACAGAGGTGTTGCCGCTCAGAGTGAAACACACTACATGCCACTGTTATTAAATGGTTAGTTTTGGACGTAGATGGCAGTGACAGACCGTAAACAAGATACACACTTTGACATTTTTTTCAAAAAAAAATAATAATGTATGAGCGAACTTCTGACCACCTGAGAGAAAATGTACGCGCATTTTTTTGTCTACTATTTCCATTATTGCTTAGTAATGGTTTTATTTAAGAGGTTTGTCATAATTAGCGCTGCGAATATTTATCGATGTATCTATAGTTATACTCGTAGGCAGTTATCGATAATTATCGGTATTGGCAGTTTCTTTTAATCAATTTTAGGTTTGAACGTTATTCCGCTACAACCAAACCACGAAATGTACCTCGCCTTCGGACATTGGCCGTATGCAAACGACCAAATTTAGAATAGGAATAGGGCAAATGAGAAATACTCACGACCCACGGTGTCCTTTCATGCGTTTTAATTTTTTTACACAAAAAACTGTCAGGTTAAGGCCAAGCGGAGCGTAAGTGGAAGTCGTTAACGTTTATAACAATATTGTTCTCTTCATCTCTTCAAAGATTATTCTATTAAAAAAGACATGTTGATTACTGAGCATGCGTTTTTAAAGTGCTACGAAGAATGTCTCCTGCGTCAACACGCGTTGACAACTAACCTCACTAAGAAACAATAAGAATTGAGTCACTTCACGCAGGCAGACAGACGAACTAAAGAAATTCTAACTTTGGACATTTCGCATTTGTAAAACGGCCTAAGTCCGAAGGCGATGCACATTTCGGGGTTTGGTCGTAGCGGAACGTTCAAACCTAGAATTGGTCGAAAAAAGGGCCAATTGCAGTTTTCGGACTTTGCGCCCAACAGATATATCGAATTTATCAATAACATAACTAATAAAACAACTATCGCGCAGTCCTAGTGAAGAGTCTGATATCAAATATTTGTTCGTAGTCCTACGCTTGATACGGCGTGTTGAACCTCCCCGCCACTCTTTGTATTCCGTGCCAGTTCACTAGCAGTAAATTTGCAGATTTTAGTTTAGAATATTATTTAGAAGTGACTGTTTACATAGTTGCTTGGTGCAGCGTGGCGTGTACAAATGTGCACACACAGTTCAATACGTGGAACGACGTAGGTTAACGTAGTGTGGCAGGGCGTGTTTCTAGTGGGTTTCCAGCTTTACTCTGATATCTCCGAATCTGTGGTCTGGTCGATTCTCAATCTCATTTATGTCACACTCAGCTACGAGATGTCGTCGACCAGTACTTCCTTTTCTCCTTTCTTCTATTCTTCTTCTTCTTGGGCGCATTAAATGTTCATGACATGGACATAGCTAACGCCAAATACATCGTCACCGCTTGATGTAGAAATCGTCATGTCGAAAGACAATGCTGAACTGAATACACCTATCAAAGTTGTGTCGCGTCCCGTTGCATCACCCTGCTCGTTGTTGCGTCGTTTTTAATGAGAATTTTCCTTTATACTCCGTACGTTACTTTACTTCATGACCCATTTTGCTTTAAAAATGGCGTGTCTGCCTTTAAGGCAGAACTCCACCAAAGCGACATTTGTCGAAATTCTCGACGACAATGTCGATGACCTTTGTTGGTGTTTCCGTAAACATTTGTCGTAAACACCTACCCGACTCCATCAAAACAACGTTGCTTGTTCATTGTTTTAAACATAAAAGAGCGAAACATGCGAAATCTATATTCAGTCTACAAGAAGATGCAGAACGAGGACGATTTAACCATTTTGGTAGCTGATGACTACTTCGTAATTTCTCGTCGGAAACGTCGCCGGCACCGATACTGGGTACGCCTCAGTTTACAAAAAAGTGCAAATATACCTATATACGTAGTACAACCGAATTGTTTGAAGACCTTCAAACTGACGATTACGACCCGTTAAAAAATTAATTTCCATGTGATGGGAGTTTCTGTTAGCGTATGCACTTTTCATTATAGCGAAGGCTTGGTTGGCCATAAGAATAAGATCATCTGCTTTTCTTTTGTTTCTCCTAGAACTCCCAGCCATAGCCCGACTTTTAGGAGTTAAAAACTTGAATATCAAAAAAGTGCTCTTACCCCTGCAATCTTCGCTGGGCAACTGCTTGTTGAAGAGGGAAAATCAGTTAAAGCGTTTGGGAGACGGGCATCTGGTGGAGACGTGTTCGAAACAATAAACTTTGTTGGTAACATTGTTTTTCTTTGATGTACCGCCCTCCGAGCGAAACCGTCAACATCATCGGCGACAGTGGTTGTCGACATGAAAAGTCACCGACTTTCTTAATTTATGGAAACTTTTGTTATGTTATGTTATGTGTCGACGACACTGTCGCCGACAAATGTCTTTTTGGTGGAGTCCCGCCTTAAGGTCTAAGTAGGTAGATATATGTTGATAGGTATCGTATGGGTTATTCTTACATTTTTGATTGCCCATAAAACCGCTAGAAATCAATTTTAAGATAACTGATGAACTAAAAGTTTCTCATTGCTCGTTTGTTTGCAAGGTAGGCAAGCACAAACAGACGGACATTCTTTTGAGTTATTATCACTTTGGTTATTATGGACGCTCCTCGGGCTCGGTAGTGCCCCCGTTGACATCATCATTTTTAAATGTTTAAAGTGCCTGCGTCTAAAGTGTGATGGGGATCTAGAAGCCTAAAACGTTTGGTGAAAAAAATAAGAATAAGGGTCAAATAACCTATCTTACGCGAATCTTTGCGAAGAAAACGATTTTCAAAAACTGTTTAACTGTTCACGACCCCTTTCTATTACAAAGATATAATATTGAGGACTGTTTTGCCCGTCTTGCAATGAATCGTTCGAAATGTAAGGTATAAAATTACTTTTGTAAATTAAAAATATAATCCTACCCGCTTATAGGTTAGGTCACATTAAAGGGAAATTGAATACCCCCAGGTACTAAAAACTTGAAAGCCTTTATAAGAAATTAATTACAACGTACTTAACTTAATTTATTGATTAATAAAATATTGGCAGATCGCAGATGGCAGTGCCCAAAAGACTACAAAAGCATAATTTCTAGAAATACTCACGTACCTACTGTCCATAGTACTTGGCGACAATTATTGTAAGAATTTATTGGAAATCTATTTATGATGAATGGCTTATAAAAATTCTGCATTGGTTTGACCTGTTATTAAAAGAAAATTTTCCTCCTGTAATCACACGCACTAGGTTTTACTTACTGCAAAACCCATGGACTAAGAGTGCTGTGTAATTCCCGCCTTTATAAAAACATTTAAAATCAACATAATTAACAAAATTTGCAGACGCACATTTCCCAAAGTTAATTAGTGTTCCATGAATGTATTTATGTTGTTTATCTTTATGCAATTTGCAGATTGCACCTACCCATATACTGGTCGAGGAAAATATTTAAGTATGTGTAATTTTTACTTGTTGCTGAAATAAAAATTTCGCGTCTCGCAGCCCACATAGTCACATAACAGCAATTCCCGATTTATTCTATGAAAACCATTCCAGCTAAAAATCAATTAACCCTAAGAGCATTCTTACTGAATAAAATAAATTATATTAAGGAAATAACGGGGGAAATAATGTACCTTATCTTATAGGTACTTACCAAGAGTACTCGTAGATCTTCGCGGCGTACCAAAAAGGCGCTCCATTTCGCTATTTAGACTAGAATCTGGATAATATTTATTATTCCGGAATTGTTGGTCTTCTTCGTCCTCAAAGTGGGGAAAATTGTGTAGCATTTGTATATTTCTATTCATTTTTAAAATTATACGAAACTGGGGGAAGGCGCGTCTCCGAGCACAAAAAGCAAAAAACGCCAACCACCAACTAACACAGACGACAGACAACCAGCAACTGAAGTTTTTTAAATTTTAAGCCCTTTTGCCATCTTGGAATCATCTAGGAATGCACTTTCGGCATTCGTAGAAAGACCGCGGTCTTCTTTCGGAAACATATTCAAACAAATGCCGACAATTTTATTACATCGGCAGCATCCTCAGCTTTAGCAGAAGTTGCCGGCTATCATCAGTCTTCTACACTACCAATAGGTACCGTTCACAAATATTTTAATCCTTTATTGCAATGGCGTACATTTGGGATCTAACATAATTCATCCAGGTACCTAATTATTATAAATAAGTATTATATGTAATTAGTGGCGTTTACCACGATCATCTGTCTCAGGCAAACACTACAACATATCTTTTAACAAATTATAGCTGTATTTTTGTCAAAACGTTGAATATCCTGACATTTGGAATAGCGACTTACACAAACCTTACGTCACAATGTGGAGTTCTTATTTTTCGTTTAACAAATTTAAATTTTAATTATTGATAGGTACTAAATAGCGCAGCCATTTTAGCGTGTCATCTCGTACGGTCGTATCAAAGAACATAAAATATAATATTATATGTTCTTTGGTCGTATGTAACAGAAAAATAAACATTCCCCATTATGTTACTAAGGTGTTTATGTAAACCTGTTCCAAAAAAGTAAAGCCCCAAACTAAAAGATATTTTGTCATGTCGAGTGTGCACCTGACTGCAAAAGAAGTTCATGGTAAATTTTATTAATTAAAATTGCGAGTAGAATTATATTATTAATTAAAATTAAGAAGCGTGATTAAGTATCGGCATTGGTGTTGAATATTTCCTTATAATTAAAAGTCTGATCTCAAAAGAACCACCTAGAATTGAAGTGCAAAACTGCTGCTGCAATAAATTATGCTTACGAGGAATGGCGGGAGCAGGATGGCTAATTTTATGCAACTTCTATGTACGCCACTGCTCTTGCCCCTTAAGAGGGATACGTACGTTGCTCAAGAAAAATAAACACTCGGTCTCCCCCACTACACCAGCCAGCGTAGGAGAAACACGAAGAGAAACAGATCTGCCAGCCAGATACGGCCCGAACGTACTCGGCTGTCACCGACTACTGAGGGGCGGTTAGAATCTGCTAGTGGAAGGAGGCGCTCCCGTTTTTAGAAATGGGTTTATTGTCGAAGTAAATTTAATGTAGCTTATTTATTTTCAGTTTAAATGCATTCAAATTTGAAACGCAAGCAATTTAATGTTCATATTATAATGTGCTCTAATTAGTTTTCCAGTATTTGCTTTTTGAACCAAGTTTCTAGCCGCTGAAAATACACCAAAACGCAAATTTCACGTCTCGTTTCTGTGATTATTTACATATTTGTTCTTAATTTGGTTTGACAGAATTGTAGAACAAATCTTCTTCTTTCTGACAAAGAAGAAATTTCTGCAAAATATTTATTAATAAGAGCTCTACGTTTCGTAACTTAGAGCTTGATATCGGCGCTGTTTTCAACGTACGTATCCCTCTTAAGCTACGTTTCCACTGAAGGAACAGTAAGGAACTTTTTGTTGCATTGTGTTTCTCTTTGTTGACAATGACATGTGTAGAAACTTTTAGCAACACATGTAAACTTTTTGTTTCCACTCAATCAACTAAATTTGGCAACAGTTTCACTTTGTTTCTGGTAGTTTGTGCGAGTGCAACTTATGTGTTTCCACTAGTTTAAAACATTGTATGCGAATATGGAGAAAGGTAAAGAAATAGCGTTAGCAGCGGCGGCGTGTGTAGTATATTATCTTTAAGAAAACGGAAAAGAAAGCATAAATATCGGGTTAAGTCAAGCCTTGAAGAAAGGGAGCAATATAGTGGCATACAGCTACTCGCAGCGACCTGAAAAAGATGATTTATATGTAGGAAGAATAACTAATGGTACTGTGAAATTTTTTTACGAATGCCCACAACAGACCTCGAATGGCTGTTGTGTCAAGTTATTCTCTGAACAACTAACTCATTCGTCCACTTACGGCATATTGCTTTATTTCTTTTCCCTTCGCTACTTACTGAAATACTAGACACAATTAACTTGCATGTTGCATCATTCATTTCCACTGCGGCAACAATACGCATTCCTTTCTCCGTGTCTCCGATTTTCTTTTGAAGTTACCGCTCAAAATGGAAACCGGCGACATGAAGGAACAGTTGACATTTGTTACCGAAACATAGAGAAACTTTTAGGAACCTTGTTAAACATTTATGGAAACAAGCAACAGCAACACAAAAGTTCCTCTATGTTCCTTCAGTCTTCAGTGGAAACGTAGCTTTAGGAGAAGCCACAGAGGAGAAGAAATGGAACATGCGGAAACATCATTTAGCAGTGTCGGCTCATAATGTTGGGCTCTGGGACGCCGCCCTCTCAAAAATTTCTAAGAGAAAATTAAACAAAATCGTGTAACTAATTTTTACTAGGTGCTTGTGAAAGATATTTAACAAAGGTGAGAAATTTAAATCTATTTGATCATTTAATATAATATTTCATTTTTTAAGTTTAGGACTAATGCAAAACTGGTGAGTGCATCAGAACGCATCAGCCGTGTCAACCTCATTCGAGGTTCCATTGTCGTTCTATTGGAGCGATCCGATCTCCGTCTGATATATTATATGGAGAATGGTAAAGTACAGTATAGGCGAAGAAATACTTGTTACGAAGCAATTACCCAGAGCAGCTGCCTTGGCAAGAATGGCTAGAGAATCGGCCTAATGATTCAGAAGACCTGGGTTCTATGCTTGCAGTGGTCGGTTTTCACTGTTTTGTTTCTTTTATTTCGGCAGCAATGGGGTGTTTTTAAATAATATTTTTAAATCTTTTGAGAGACGCAATATTTTTCATGTACGTACTTAATTGGCAACAAATTAAATAACTTAAAATATTGATAGAAACATCCACTCTCAAATAGTGTATAAAACAAATTGCCCCAATTTCTGGTATCAAAATGATGCTCCATAATGTTATTATCGAAAAAATGATTATATGCCTCTATGTTGTAATTAAAGTATGAAATCCGTTATTCTATATACACGGTGTCCCAACGAAAACTTGTACCCCCGTAAAACTCGGAAAAATAAACGTTTTGACAAAAATCCAAAAACACGTCGATTTTTATTTCAAAGGGGACTAATTTTTATGCAATAATCATTCTTGCAACTCTAGTCCTGTGCCGTGGGTAGCGACCCCCCCCCCCCCCCCCAATTGTTAAATGGGACGGGGGTCAAATGATCCCTACTTTGGAAGGGTTTTTCATTACTTACACAACCGTATTTGTTTTATTCAATTCCATAAATTTGTTACCGAGAAATTGCTTCTCGAAGTTTGCAATTTAATAAAAGCTCAAAAAGGTTCAAACTATCGAATGTATTGCTCGAAATGACCTCCACCAATTGTCATACAATAATACATTCTGGGTTCAAACCCAGATCTTACATTTCTCAAGACCTCAGGAGTTATTAGCCGGCATTCTTCTTTGGAATAAACCATTTTGATTTTGTAAATAAACACGATTTTATACTGTGGCGAATAAGTTTATTTTGACATTTGTTCTGATGTTCTTTTGTTATTACTTTTTATTCTTATTAGTTTACTTGATTTTGTTACTTTTCCATTCTAATACATTCGATAGTTTAAACCTTTTTGTGCTTTATTAATTTTTTAACTTGGAAACTTCAAGAAACAATTTCTCGGCAACAAATTGATCGAATTGAATAAAACAAATACAGTTGTGTAAGTAATGAAAAACCCTTCCAAAGTAGGGATCATTTGACCCCCCGCCCCATTTAAAATTTTGGGGGGTCGCTACCCCCGCACAGGGCTAGAGTTGCAAGAATGATTATTGCATAAAAATTGGTCCCCTTGATATAAAAATCGACGTGTTTTTGGATTTTTGTCAAAACGTTTATTTTGCCGAGTTTTACGGGGGTACAAGTTTTCATTGGGACACCGTGTATGTAATAACTAGTTACCTCTTCTATTAAATAGGTAACTAAGACGATCCCTTAAAATGTGGAATAAAGTTCTTCTTCTTTTTTATTAGCCTTTTGTCTATTTAGACAACAGCCATCTCCAGTAGTTAATAAATGGGCCCTTTTTTTATTGAATATTAAATTTGGAAGCCTTAAGGAATTTGCTGATCAATTTAACTGTTTTAAAAGCAGTATTAATCGTAATGTCCGGTGGATTATAAACGTTTATGAGGTTGAAGCATCCGAAATTGATCGACATAACTTGGCTTCTTCTTGGTAAAGTTGTTGTATTGATTTGTGCTTTATAATACGGTATTCCATGATTTATTAACACTGCTATGCCTCTTTTTCCATCATATCTGTCCTGACGGAGAATGTTATATCTTGGTATGTGAAAATTTTGCTCTTCTTTTAGCCATGTCTCATTGAGAGAAATTATGTCTGGTGAATCTTCCTTTATTATTTCTTTAAGTTCTTCGATATTTTGAAAACAACTCCTAATGTTCCAATGAATAAATTTCAAGTTTTCCTTTTTCTTTCTGTCCGTTTTTCGATTTATAAATCTGTTATTCTCTGTGTGTTAGGAATAAAGTCTGATGAATTAATTTTGTCGCGTTTCTGTGTCCGTGGATTGGAAGCCATTGCATTAAGTGTCTGCTGTATTAGCATTGTAATATTATTTTTATCAGTTTGGGCTATTTCTGTTTTCTTTAAAATATCCAGGATGGTTGCGAAACCTTCCTTTACAGTGTAGAACCCTTTGTTTGTTTCTATTTCTTTTTGCCTTGTGATTTCTGTTCCTGATGTGTTGTGTATTTTCCCTTTTTCTGGGGTTCTGTGGGGGCTTGGAAATAAGCACTCGCTGTGTGCTTGTTTGTCGTAGCCTGAGGAAGTAGGAAGTGTTCTTTTTCTTTTATTTTGTACTATGCTGCTGTATGTTGTCATGTTGGTGTTATTCTGGGTGTGCAATCATCTCTCCTGAGTAGTTAGAAAATGAGAATACTGGATACGAACCCGTTCGGAGCACATAGCGCCATCGAGTTCTCGAGGTGCCATCGACTTCTTCGGCAGTGACCTTGAAAGAGACCAGAGGCTGCTGAAGGAGTCGTTGAGGCATCCGAAGAAGTGTCTTCAGCAGCGGCATCTGCAGCAGCCTCTGGTGTCTTTCAAGGTCATTTCTGAAGAAGTGTGCATGTCTTCAGCAGCGTCTGGTCATTGCTGAAGAATTGGTCTTCAGCAGCGTCCAGGCGCATGCGCCGGGGCTATTCCTCAGATCAGTCCATCGAGTTCTCCATCCACTTCAAGTGGGCGTGTCTGCAGCAGCCTCTGGTCATTGCTGAAGAAGAGCCTCTGGTGTCTTCCAAGCCGCCATTTTGGCTGTGGGTCAGGCGCCTGCGCCGGGGCTGTCGCGTACAAAGCGCGTGTTGTTCAGGCCAGTCCATCCTGGCCCCATCCACTTCTTCGGCAATGACCAGAGGCTGCTGAAGGAGTCATGTCTTCAGCAACGGTGTCTTTGGGGCCTTTGGCCGTGGCTCAGGCGCATGCACCGGGGTTTTCGCAAACGTTCTGGAAATGACGCCGACCGGGATTCGAACCCGGGTCCCCACGCACCGGAGCCCTCGCTCCAACCAACTGAGCTAATCGGCGGCTCACAAGCCCGTCTTTCAAATCATCCGTATATACTTATGATTGTAAACAGAAGTTACAGAATTAATATTTATTTTCTCGGAAATTTACAATTGTTTATACTAAATAAATATTGATATTAAAGTTTAAGAAAAAAGCACGTTCGCCGCCGATAAGAGATGTTATAATTGTTTTTATTATGGGAAATAACCTTTCATCTTGCCGATAGGATATGTTTGTTTAGGTTTGATCCCACGCTCTGCATGTGCATTTAATACGTTGTAGACACTACAAGGTGACCCGTTTGTTTGTTTGTATTATTACAATAAAATAACATTCTAGAATATTCTTCTGATTGTTTATTTGAAATTACTTGTTATCTTAATGCGTTTCGGACACGTGTGGGAAAAAAACATTCTAGAACATTCTCCAGTTTGTTTATTTGAAATTACTTGTTATCTTAATGCGTTTCGGACACGTGTGGGAACCATCTGATTGATATATGCAAACATCTTAGTTCTCGGTAGTAGAACATTCTACATCGCTAATTATTTGAGAACAGTAGTCTAAATTTAGGCTAACCCCTACGTAAAAACTATGTCATGTGGGGTGTCAAATTAAAGGACTCGACTAGAGGTATCGGAATATTGGGGTGGATTTTAGGGGTGGTTTTTGGGGGTGGTTTTTGGGGGTGGTTTTTAGGGGTGATTTTTAGGGGGTGGTTTTAGGGGTGGTTTTAGGGGTAGTTTTTAGGGGTGGTTTTTAGGGGACGTTCTTGGGGTGGTTTTGGAGGGTGATTTTTGGGGGTGGTTTTTAGGGGTGATTTTTAGGGGGTGGTTTTAGGGGTGGTTTTAGGGGTAGTTTTTAGGGGTGGTTTTTAGGGGCGGTTCTTGGGGTGGTTTTGGAGGGTGATTTTTGGGGGTGGATTTTAGGGGTGGTTTTTAGGGGTGGCCACTCACTGACCGCGCCCCCGTCCACGCTCCTTGCCCCGCCCACCTAGATCATGTAGGGTATCAAATTAATCAGCTCGATGAGACAAAAAGGAATCTATAGTTATTCTCCTACTTCCGAATTCTTATCAGTAGTTGTCTGTCTGTATGTCTGTCGGTCCGTCTGTCTGTCTGTCTGTCTGTCTGTCTGTCTGTCTCTCTGTCTGTCTGTCTGTCTGTTTGCGAATACAGCTGTCTGTTGACACAGACAGCTGTATTCGCAAACACCATGGCTGATGACACGCTGTTGACACAGGCAGCTGTAGTCGCAAACACCATGGCTGATGACACGAGCAAGAATAAGACTGCGCATGCGCACGGTTGTATTGAGAGTATTTAAGCAAGAAAATTAACGGTGCTGTCAGTTAGTACTTGTGCTTCAACAAGGGAACCGCATTTGAATAATGACACACATAAACGTAGACACGTTTCGTGTTCTGGACGGTGCTGTTTTGGATGAGTCAGCACGCCGTGTCGAGGTGCACGTACATCAGCCGTTCGTGACAACAACAACATTCAACGCCAATGACGAAATTCGCATACCAATCCACCAACAAGACGTTTACGTACTGCCGCATCTAAGCAGCATCTACATAGAGGGCAGGTTCATCAAGGGTGCAGGAGGCGGAAATGCGGTTTTAACAAATAACGCCCTCAGTTTCCTCTTTGACGACGTCCGCTATGAAATAAACGGGGTGGAGGTGGATCGAACAAAAAACGTGGGCATCACGAGCACACTGAAGGGTGTAGTTTCTCTGAATAAGGGTGAAGTAGGTGCCCTGGAGAATGCCGGCTGGACGAATACGGGAGACTCACCGAGCCACCTTATCGACGCGAACGGGAACTTTAACGTGTGCATCCCGGGAAGAATCCTGCTGGGATTCTTGGAAGATTACCCCAAAATTCTGTTAAATGTGTGTCACGAGCTCATTTTGACTCGATCGAAAAACGATAGGAACGCTTTCGTGGGTAATGAGGACACCAGAATTGAGTTGAGCAAGGTTCATTGGAGGGTGCCGTACGTCTATCCATCGGATGCTGAATACCTAAAACTTCTCAATATTGTCGAGGAAGAGAGAACGTTGCAGATATGTTTTCGCAGCTGGGAGCTGTACGAGTATCCGGTGTTGCCGCAAGCTACGAAACAAACGTGGGCCGTCAAGACTGCAACACGGTTGGAGAAACCCCGCTACGTTATTGTCGCCTTCCAGACGAATCGCAAAGCGAATTTGGACACGGATTCAAGCAAATTTGACCACTGCAATCTGACAAACGTCAAACTGTACCTGAATTCTGAGTGCTTCCCCTACGAGAATTTAAACTTGGATTTCTCCACGGGGAAATACGCCCTGCTATACGAAATGTACCAGAACTTCCAGAGTTCATACTATGGAAAAGTTGGCGAGCCGTTATACGGCAAGGAACAGTTCAAGGATCTAGCGCCCATCGTGGTGATTGACGCATCAAAGCAGTCGGAAAGCATCAAGCCTGGACCCATAGATATGCGTCTAGAATTTGAGTCGAGCGAGAATTTTCCGCCCAACACAACCGCATACTGTCTCATCCTGCATGACCGCATCGTTGAGTATACACCGGGTAATGAATCGATCAGAAGACTGGTATGAGAAGCTGCAGGGCTTCGATTTGCCCAGAAAATACACGCATGCCTACTCTGTATACAGATTATAGTTTTAATTATATTGATGTAAAAATATATTCAACGTTTTTATTTTTGCGAAAACCCCGGCGCAGGCGCCTGGGCCACATCCAAAGGCCCAACAGCACCTAACAACAATTCTGATTGGATGCTGCCCACAACCACTCTCATTGGCTGTTGCCCCGCCCACTCTCATAGCCAGAGCCCGGCGCATGCGCCTGAGCCACGGCCAAAGGCCCCAAAGACACCGTTGCTGAAGACATGACTCCTTCAGCAGCCTCTGGTCATTGCCGAAAAAGTGGATGGGGCCAGGATGGACTGGCCTGAACAACACGCGCTTTGTACGCGACAGCCCCGGCGCAGGCGCCTGACCCACAGCCAAAATGGCGGCTTGGAAGACACCAGAGGCTCTTCTTCAGCAATGACCAGAGGCTGCTGCAGACACGCCCACTTGAAGTGGATGGAGAACTCGATGGACTGATCTGAGGAATAGCCCCGGCGCATGCGCCTGGACGCTGCTGAAGACCAATTCTTCAGCAATGACCAGACGCTGCTGAAGACATGCACACTTCTTCGGCAATGACCTTGAAAGACACCAGAGGCTGCTGCAGATGCCGCTGCTGAAGACACTTCTTCGGATGCCTCAACGACTCCTTCAGCAGCCTCTGGTCTCTTTCAAGGTCACTGCCGAAGAAGTCGATGGCACCTCGAGAACTCGATGGCGCTATGTGCTCCGAACGGGTTCGTATCCAGTATTCTCATTTTCTAACTACTCTCCTGTATCCTGATTGTGTCTATCTGTTTTGAGTTTTTAGGAGTCAGACTGGGGAATTCTGTCCCTTGTCTTACATGCTCATATATGCCACCCACTTTTTTGCACTTCTTATTTGCTTCGTAGTATGAAATGTTTTCAAACGCCATCGTTTCTTTTATGGCCCTTTGTCTTTTTTGCTCGGGGCAGTTTTTATCCATTGCATATGCATTTTATTGTGTCGCTTTTGCAGGAATCTGTCCCATGCTCTTGGGAGCATTTTCCGCATCTAGTTTTTCCTCTGCATTGTGCCTTGGAGTGCCCGTACCTCATGCAGTTATAACAAAGGATCACTGTTGTAACATATTTTGACTTCTTTGGCCATTATTTTACCTCTGAATGTGAAAACCACACTTGCAGTAGGGACGTATTTAGTTTCATCATTTTCTATAACCCTTTTGTTAATTCTTCTGGCTCCTAGTATTTCCACTGTTGACTGTGCATATTCCGTGAAAGGACGGTTTTCTTCCATGGCACTCCTTTTTTCAATTTATACCTATGTTTAATAAGTTGCCATTTATTTAAGAAGCATGACCATGAAGAAGCAATCTGGCGATGACATTTTTTGTCTCAATGTGAAATAAACTTCCAGAAACAAAATGGAAATCATATTTTGTGTTTTGGGCGCTAAAATATGGAAGAAACGAATAAACTACCGGTCAAATTACTACATTTTAAAGTTCAGTTTTCAATTCTACCGAAACCGTCAGTCCCAGACCTAACAATATCTACATCAATCAAAAGCTTAGTAAACTGTCTATCAAATATGGGTGTTCCATTTGAAATTTTTAAGAAAAATGCATATTGCGTAAGCTGTCTACTCTGTATGATATCAAATTTTGTGACAAAAGTACTAAAGAATTTTAAAAATAGAGCAGTCTGTGAACCTAGCCCAATAAAGAAATCTTAAATAGCTGCGACCAGGAGCTCCTCAAAGTTGGGTCCACACTGGCACTAAAATGGTAATACCTTAAGATCGCTCATTCTAAACGCCATCGTGTAGTACACCATCTTTCATAAAATTTTATTGGGAATTCAAATATGTAAACAAATGTGGGGCGTTCCATTTACAAAAACATAACTTTGGTTTGTGAACACCCTGTACACACCAAAATAATTTTATCAGATCCTTCGTGGGGTTCTCAACATACGTGTAAAGTTTTATAATAATAATAATAACATTAAACGTCTTTATTGTGACATTACAATAGGTATAGAAAAACAGAGAAAAAAAACATTTTAAATGCCACAAAGGGCGAAGTTCAGCACATGCTGTTCTTCCACTTAACCCCAATATAATATAACAATTAAAAGAAGCAAGAACAAGTGTATCTGGCTATAGGACTACGAAAAACTAATTAATGCGGTAGAATAGGAAAGAAGAACTAGAAAAAGGCGAAAGTAAAGGGCAAAGAAAAGTAGAAAAAAGCAAGAGAAAAAGAGAAAAAAACAGCAAATAGAGACAATTACTGTAGTATTTATATTTATTGTTCATTGTTCAGTCAGAAGGATCTGCTTTACCCTTTTGCGAAACTTAAATATGGTAAGAGACCTGGTTTCTCTTGACAGTTTGTTATAAACATTACTAATATTGTAGGAGAAAGATCTGTCAAACAATGCAGACTTATGCAAAGGCGGAGTAATAAGAGATTTTCTACGTATGTTGAGATTATGTACATCAGTTCGATAATGAATCTTGTTATACAGATAGGGCGGGCAGCCAGTAGTAACAATTCCGTGAAAGAAAACACATGAATGCAGAAAACGCCCGTTGCACATATTAAGCCAGTTTAGTTCTTTAATTTTAGAAGATATATGATCCCTTCTACGCATACCACATATCAACCTGGCACACGAATTCTGCACCACCTGTATCCTTCGAGATGTATCTGCATCAATGCAAAATCCATATAATACATCACAATACGCAAAATGCGACAAAACCAACGAATCACACAACAACCGGATTGTAGATTTTTGCAAAAAATCCTTGCTTGCATATATAAGTTTTAGATTGCAAAAAGCCCTCTTGACACAATTTTTTATATGTGTTTTAAACCTCAAATCCACATCAATTGTAACACCAAGACTTTTAGACTCATCAACACAGTTTAAAATTTTATTACCAGCTTTAATTCTTAGGGCAGGTTGTTAGAACGTAGATCAAAATGTAACGCGAGGCTACATTTAATTCTTCTTTCGTTGCTAAGGTACTAACTTCGTGATTGGTTGTATCATAGCAACGAAAGTCGAATTAAATGTAGCATCGCGTTACAATTTGATCCACGTTCTAACAACCGGCCCTTAAAGTGTTAACAAGCTCTTTACGAATTGAAGGTTTTCCAAACAACATCAGTACAGACTTTTCAGGATTGATGATTAAATTGTCGTCAAGAGAAGCCTGGATTAATAATGACAAATCCTCGTTAATGCGATCCGTGGCCTGCACAATATCTACCGGTGAAAATGTATAGTAAATTTGCGTATCGTCTACATAGCAATGCACCCTGGAATGTAATAAGCATGAATACAAATTCGAAGTATAGACAGAGAACAGAAGAGGGCCAAGGATGGTACCCTGTGGAACTCCTCTGTCCAAGGTGCTATCCAGGGAGCAATTATCTTTAATTCGAACTATTTGCTTCCTGTTGGTTAAATAACTAAGAAAGAAATTAATTACACCTTGGCTAAAACCGATATATGATAAAATTGATAGCAAAATGTGATGATTTATGCAATCAAAGGCTTTAGAGCAGGCCCGTGCAACCTTTTACGCGAGAGGGCCATTTGCAAATTTTATGAAATCTTAATGGGCCGCACTACTGAACTACTGTTTATCAAGTGTTCTCTCGATGTGGTGGGTCCAGAGTATTTTGAATAATTAAAGAGGAACACGTTAATATTGAGATTTGCGATTTTATAATAGAAAAAGTTAACAAAATACACTTTTTTACTAGAAACATTAAACAAAAACGTTATGAACTTGTACATTTGTGTGGTGTAAAAATAAATAAAATTACCATCAATAGGTACCCAAATTATTGAGAAAAAAAATTTATTCTTCAAACAATGTTTAACAAAACTTATAGGTACTTCAATAAACCGTGTACAAAAATTACAAGACTGAATGGACGACCACTGTGCGCGCACTGCGTCTGCATACTCGCAGCACGATTAGTGCATATTGTGCGCTTAATTTCTTTATGTAACCAGTAAGCGTCCTCGGCTGAATTCGGGCGACGCGACCTGAGGTGTTATAAATCAAAAAATAAACTGTTTTCTTGGAATGTGATTCTCTTATCTGATGGGACACCAGACTCACAGATTCTGAGCTGTAAAACTTTAAATACAAATTCGGAGTTAACGCAAAAACAGTAACAAACGAGAAAATGGCAACAAACTAGGTTTGATCTGCAGATATCTCAATTACAGAACCAGCGTATTAGCCATCCCGACATGGAGGAAGTTGCCTGACACCTTAACGTAGAAATACTTAACAAGTGTTGCGGTGGAAGAATTGGCCCGAATTTAGCCAAACGAGGTCCCATAACGCATACTGGTTACATAACGAAATTATGCACATTATGTCGCATCACAGACACCACCATGTCTGTGTGTTCCACGCACTTACCGTAACTGTACAGTTCATGAAAAGGTTCATTTCGCGAAACGGAGTGTTAGAAAAAAGCTTTTTCATGACAGAAACTGTATTCAGACATCCAGTTCATAAAATGTGTAATCACTGCATGTGCTGTACATAAAACTGTATATTTTATGTATTCCTTGTTGGGAGATTTTTCATTTCCTTAACAGACATTACTTTGCTTTATTTTTTTAAATATTCAGTTCATTACTCCTGTGCCGCGGGCCGCACAAAAATGCCAGAGGGGCCGCATGCGGCACGCGGGCCGCAGGTTGCACGGGCCTGCTTTAGAGTAATCCAAAAGAATTAATGTAGTTAACTTATTATCATCCGTGGAAAGTAAAATTTCATCAACAATATGTGTAAGAGCTGTAGCGCAACTATAGTGCTTTCTGAAGCCCGATTGGAAAGAAGGAATGTTATAAATATTTAAGTGTTGTAAAATTTGGTTATACACTACCATTGTTTAAAGATGACACTAGCCTCTCTAGCACCTTGGACCTAGAAGGTAGGGTGCTGATTGGTCTCAAATCTTTATACTCTCTTGGCTGACTGATCTTCGCTAAAGGAGTAACATATGATGTTTTCCACAGCTTGGGTATAACACCGCAAGTCAAACAGCAATTTATTAGGTGTACGAGATAAGGCAAAATACCGGGAAGACAAAGCAAAAGCATCCTGACCGAAATACTATCAACACCAACTGCTTTACTTTTGATTGAATGAATCATGTCTGATATAATATTTTCATCTACTAATGAGAAGTGTAATTTTTCTGGAAATGGAACTCTACAGTTAGTAGAATAAAACCTCGCCGTAGCCTCCACGTCTCCGACAGGAAAATTTTTAACACAATTTACGAAATAATCATTTATTTCGTTTACATTCGAAAGCTCCGGCGGAATTTCACTCAAACTTCTACCCGAATAAATATTTAGCCTTTTTAATTCTTTCCAGAGATGTTTAGACCCATACACTTCAAGCCTCGACTTTAAATATACCCTTTTCTCATTTCTGATTGCTGTTAATGTAAAGTTTTTTAGTTGTTTATAGTATTCTAGATGTTCCGTTAAACCAGATGTTCTATACCTAATCAGCGCCTTATCTCGTAATTTCATTAATAGCAGAACATTGTCAGTCAGCCAAGTCTTGTAATTCTACTGGTTGTGATTGGGGCATGTTTGTCAAATAAATCTAGAATTAACGAATTCAGGAACGAAACCTTAATACCTTGAATAGAACCAGGGATATGGGCCAGCTACACACTATTTATTTATTAAATGCAACTTGACATTGCGCTATTCTTTGTTTTACTTACCATAGCAAGTTATATGATTTCTCAAATAGCAGAAATCCAGGCCTTCTGCCAAAAATTGAACTTGGGACTAAGTATGGGAACAGGATTTGCACTTACCTCATTCTTACTTCTTTCTTCTTTATTACCTGGGCCACAAAATATTTCAGAAACATTTAGTATTGTTTATAACAAAAAAAACTTTAAATTATATCAAAAATTTAATAAATAAAAAAATACTACATAAAGTTACATAAGACAATAAAACTATAGTATTCCAGAGTACGATTAGATTCTGCCAAATTATATAAAATGTATTTTCGACGCGTGACAGACTCTAATTGTACCACAACACTGGTACCTAGTAATAAAACTAAACGATAAATGACGATACATATTAAGAAACTATTCCTAAAACCAAAGGAAAAAATATGTAATAAAATACAGATCGTTAAAAAAGGTGAAAATTACACGATTCATTCCTAACTTAAGATTAGGCACTCAACAAATAATCAGTAAATATATATGTATAATGTATGTATAAGTAGTATAGGTATGTGTCGCAATAGGAAAACATCAACCCTTACTCTTGTCCTATCATATAATGCTCAATATAAATATATGACAAACTCTACACTATTATGTAAACTACAAACAAACAATTAATACATACGTACATAAATAATATGTAAAGAAGACTTAAAACCTACGGGGCACCGTACACCCAAACGATAATGCACACAAAATACGAATACTGAGAGTGGAGCAGATACATTCGCCAATAAGTCTACTGTTCAAGCGCTAGGGGCCCCATACTACGTGCTCGCCTCGCCCGTATAATTCTCTTATGGAAACGCCCTCATCACTGAATAACCCCAAAAGGAATTTAAGGGTGGCCTTAATTTTTCTCACTAGATAATATCAGAACTACAATACACTACAACTGCAGTATTAAATTAGCTAATGGTCATGTACACGATATTTAAAAATATATATCAATTACATATTTACAACCCATTTTTATTATGGTCAGCACAGCTTCTTCAAATAAAAAAGATATTTCAACAAACTAATGTTTTAAAATCATGAAAAATATCTTCCATCTAATACTTTTATACAAATTACAACTTTGCAAATTATAACACGATTTGACAAAGAAATAAACAAAATACTGATTACTTTTCGTTATACTAAATTACTAAATTTGAGAATTCTGAAAAAAAATTCAATTAAAATAATTAAGTAAAAAATACTGAATATTTCTTAAACTACTTGCATTAACTACGAATTCTTGAAGATTCACCGTTTAGTTTTGACTACACGTTTTTTTTCTTTTGAATTAAAGCGTTTTAAAGCACATAATACACTGCAACAGAGTTGTGGATTATTCTAAATTAAAAAAAATCAATTTGAAAGCTGTTCTTCGCATTTTGTTAAGATACTATTATTTTTGTTGCAGTTTCTATTACTTATTCATAATGTGTATGTGAACGGCACATGATTCAGACAAATCTATGTATGTAGGTATTCTTCCATTAGAGTTGTTCCATGGTTCAATATTTTTATTTTCTTAAGAGTTGGTAACTTTTACTTTATATTTCGCATTTAAAAATTCATCATCTTAACTACTTCCTGTGGTTAACAGACCCCAATCAAAAATTTCTTATACGAAAAAATAACAAATAATTATTACAGTTTAAGTTAAATACATCAGATTTCTAATTGCAAGAAGTATTAGAATATTATTGTATTAGTGAAATTACCAGTTAATTGTGACAATACATTTGTAAACTGTTAGTCCTTTTTAGCCTTATATTAGAGTTATCGCAGTAACTGAAATGATACAAATTACGGCTTATTTTATAAAATCATTTTTGATTTTTATAAAGAATTGATATGTCATAATTTAACTTCTAACAAATGGGAATGATGATTGGTCCAATTTGGTTTGGAATGCCACATTTTTCTTCCGTCGTCAGTGACAAATTGATCAACAATTTTATAATACAAATGATTCCTAGAAACATTTTGTTTTTAGGGAGTCTGTGAAGCACAGTCCGGAAGTATCAAATAATATACCATATTGTATGTGAATTGTGAATTTTCACCTGCGAGCCAAAATACAAATACATTCAACAGCTTTTAGATTTTCAATAAATTGTATTAGTGAGACAAAAGAATCATCCACAACCTAATGAGGATTCACATTGTACAAGAAATGTGAATGATGATTATGATAAGCATGAAAATGAGTGTATAGTGCGAGATGAGCACAGAGATGATCGGGGCCGCTGAACAACAGGATTGCATTTACATTGTCCATGAGTCAGTGCAGCGGACAATTCCGGATGGGAGAATCCCGTGATATGTTCCTAATACTAAGCTACTGTTGCCAATATATAAATATTGCGTAATTTCAATGTACAATGTTATTTTATAACAGACATTTTGGTATTTTCGATATCACTACGTTTTAGTAATGAAGTTTATTTAGCCTATAAATAAAATTAAAAGGAGAAAAAAACAGTACAAAATTTACTTTGGTCTGTATAAAATACTAATAGTGGAAATGTTATTTACGCTGTATACGTTTTGGAACCTCGTTACTTTTGAGATTGGTCTCCGTTATTGCCAGACTGCCTGTCGGAATGATCTGAGTTGTTGTTTACCTTAGCCAAAAGCCCCTCGAGCTTTTCCTTTTTTATTATCGTGATGTCGGGGCAATTGGCTAAAACCGAATTGCTGGAAGTAGTTGCTGGTGTAACATTTGCTGCTGCACTCATCACACTCTTAAACAGAGCGCTATTGGTAGGCATATCAGGTAGAATGGAATCCCCTTCTTCATCCGTATCTCCCTCTTCGTACGTATCCATCATATTCGAATGTCCTGTCATGTTCGCCTCACTGTCCAATTGGGACATTGAAATAAGGTAATTTGAGAGAGTCTGTGGAGTCACATTCAGTTGCTCTGCTGCCCGAAAAAGTGTTATTTCTTTTCTTTTCAATTTCAATAACGTGTCTGTAGGACCTTGCTCAGTCCAAAAGTCCCGCACCCTGCAAAGCACACAAAAACCACCCTTCAATTGACAGATAAAGTTTTCTTTATATCTACAACTTTACAATGGTCCTTCAACTGTGTTAAATTACCAGCATTTTAAAGAAGTCTCAACACAGATTTATGGGACCCCATGCGCAAATCATTACAGAAGCTAACTATTTATCTAATAAACTTCATGCTAAATGTATCAGCCATACCCTTGAAAATAAGAGACTGAATCTACAATTTGCAAATCCACGCATTCATAAACAGACAAGTCCAAAAGAATAAGTACTGCAACATAAAATTTGTTCACAACTCTTAACAAGTCCAGAAAAGTAGTCCATCGCAATAATAAACCAATTAAAATTTGATCTACAACAGTGAAAGGTCAAAAAAGTGGTGAAAACAAAAAAATTGGGGTTAACAAATTTATTACATCTCCCGTTGGTAACGGCAATCCGGCAAATGCATGAAAAATCAGTTCATCATACAACAAAAAAGTCTTATTAAGAAAACAAAGCTTATGAAAATATGCACCATGCTTATTAACACAATCGCAGTTTACTTTTTGGTAGTGTATGTACATAATTGAGTCTTCACACTACTATGCTTTGTACCAATACAATTATTTAACGTACAAAGCCACTTGAATGCATTTTTGGGAAATTAATTCCCATCTTCAGAAGAAAATCGTTCCTATTTCTTCTGAAGATGGGAAGCACTTTCCAAAAATGCATTAAAGTCACTTTATACGTTAAATTATATGTATACAAGGCATAGTAGTGTGAAGACTCCATTATGCTCATTTTTAAATCAAGGGTCATCAGCCGAAAAACAAAGTAAAGTTGAAAATGTATTATAGTTAAATCTATTTTTGTGTATAGCCACCATTAGAACACTTATACCGTGGTACAAGTTTTTGTATACCTTTGTCTCTGACGAAAACCAATTTGATAATCCAATCGCCGTCATTAAAATGGTCACGGGCTCTTAAAAAATTCTCGACGTGGGAAAAAACGATTCCTTGAATCTCTTATGCACCTCCGAACTCGGAGTGGGATGAAAATTATAAAGGAACTTATTTAGACCATCCTAAATAATTTAAAACTATATGTTTGTTATCCTCCATTCTTTCCTGCCAAAAATTCTCACAATTCCACGTTCATTTGACAATTAGAAACTGAATGTTAGTTGAAATAATGATTTCACAATTTTCACGGGAATGGCGCAAATGTTGTTACTTAAATTGACTGATATTCCCAATATTTAACCTTAATAACTTAAAGCATGTTTTCTGCCAACTCTGTTGAACAACCAACAATTAAAGCCAGACAGAGAATATCATTTGCACTACTGTTAGCTGTCCAATTCACTAAGTCAAAACGTATGCACCAGTGAGTGAAGTGTTTGTCCAATATGATTTGTCACTACACATTTTTTGAATGCTACCTACCTAATCTGTAATTCAGTATTTAAGACGTATAAATGTTGTCTGAAGCTGTTGTATAAATATTGCATGGGCAGCAAGGCCGTTCAAGTTAACAGCTCCTAATTTTCTTTGGGGCCGTTTCAAGTCAAGAGTTTATCAGGCACGTCCTCAAACGATTACAGAACTCAATTTCAGATGAAGATAGCACCAATGTACAGGGCGTTTCACTTAAATCCTCATGCCTTCGTTATTCTCAAAGGTACTTAAAAAAAATTTAGTGTTTGTAAGTATTCAATTACACGTGTCGTTAGAAAAACAACTGAAAATGAAATTTGTCGAGTTTCAGACATTACTTGGATTTCTTTAATGCAACACCCTGTATATAATCATCTCATTTGACAGGCATTTTATCCTAATTGCAGCAATATAGCAGAGTGAAACTTATCTTTGAAACTTTTTCAAATAATATTTGCATTTAGTTATAACATCGCAAGGCCAAGTATGTTCAACACATAGGTTAAGTCTGACACCGGCTTCGTTGCTATGATACAGCCAATCAGAAATCCGGTATCATAGCAACGAAGCTCGTGTCAGACTTAATCCGGTGTTGGATTCTTTTTAATTGCAAATATTTCAAAAAGTATCAAACGTAAGTTTCGTGTGTGCTATATTGTCGCAATAGTTCATTAATTTTTATTTAACAAAATTCAAACAGCTGTATCTCCGAAACTATTGAGAATAATAACCATGTTCATATAAACTTTTTTATTCGAAATGGTCGATACTATCACCTGCCAAAATATTTCCCTCTCCTCCTGACTCACCCTTAATATAGGGTGCTCCATAATTCAAGTGAAATTTAAGTGAAACAGCCTGTGCAAAAGCAGATGGTGGACACTTACAGATGTCGTACTTATGCACTAATAGTATCGTGATAAATTTCCGGAACTAAATTTTTAGTTTAATTGAAATTGATTGTAAAATATACCGTGTGACAAACTTCCATGTGTACATGGGGAAATAACATGGGCAATTACATTTTTGGGGATTCCTGCTCCCCATAATATGTAGTTACAGTGGTGGTAAAGGTAGCAATCGAAAGACTATTTTTTTCTGCGTACGAGGATATCAAAAACTCTGCAATTTTCCAATTTATTAAAGCATTAAAAGCAAAAATTACACTAATAATTTTCAAATTAAAACACGGATATTCTTCAGATTACCTATGACAATTTAATTTATTCTAATCAAAGACTCCCTTGATTCTAATTTCTAATTCGTCTGAACTGTCAACATTATTTATCGACAATTTAAAATTTGGGTTTCAAAATGAACAAAAATATTTATTCAGTTGAAGAAAAGGTTTTCATTGTGAAAACATTTTACGGCGGCAATAGTCTGCGGGTAGTCCGTGACTTATTTTCTGTAAAATTCAATAACAGTCCTATTCCTTCGGTAACAACAATAAAAAATTTAGTTAGAAATTTGAAGATACTGGGAATCTTTCATTGAAAGAAGGTAATTTTTACTAATAAATTTACTTGGTTATTATTTAGATAATTTCTGATTCGCTTATTATTATTACCTAGTTGCTAATTCCTTATTGTTCGCTAACTTAAACTTTACTGGGATTATGAGAAATTTAACAAGTGATAACGTGGAGTGAAACAAAACTAAAATTAATCTTATCATTTATTTTTTTAGTCGTTCCAAGAAATCTAAATGTTGAGGTAGAGGAAATGGTAATAGGCCTGATAACTGCTAGTCCAACATCTAGTTTAAGGTCTATTGCCCTAGAATGTAATGTTTCAAGAGAAACTGTCCGTAACATATTAAAAAAAACAAATATCATCCCTTTAAATTCCAATGTCACCAAGAGTTACTTCCTTTTGACGAAGAATCAAGGCAAACTTTCTGTGAAGAAATGCAAGAACGAGCTAATCGGGATCGCAGCTTCCTCTCATCAATTTGTTTTACCGATGAGTGTACCTTCACTTTAAATCAAGAGCCAAATTCACGAAACGTTAGGCATTGGGCCCAGGAAAATCCCAGAATAAATCTAGCCACTACAACGCAATACCCTCAAAAAATCAATATTTGGGCAGGCATTTTTAATAATCGCATTATAGGACCATTTGAAATACAGGGAAATTTAAATTCAGAAGCTTATTTAGATCTTTTAATTAACCATATTGGCCCTGCATTAGAAGAAGTTGCACGTGCGAATCGGGAGGTCTGGTTTCAGCATGACGGATGCCCAGCACATTTTGGAGCACAAGTGAGGGAATTATTAAATGAAATATTTCCAGAGAGCTGGATTGGTCGAGGTGGTGCTATAAACTGGCCAGCTAGATCTCCCGATTTGGCACCGGGTGACTTTTTCTTGTGGGGTCATTTAAAAAATAAGATTTATAAAACTCGTCACCCAAATATTGATTCTTTAAGGAATGCTATTTTTGCGGAATGCAACTTAATAAACGATCGGCAACTTGCGAATGTGAGAAATTCTTTCTATAATAGGCTGGGATACTGTCTGATACAGAATGAGGGTTTATTTGAATATTTGTTTTAGTTATTTTTCTTTTTTTATGTTACTTTAATTTCATTGTATATTAATAAGTTTTTGTCCTTATCTAGATATGAAATAAATAAGTATTAAATTGCCAGATTACAAAATTCATTAGAGCAAAATAAACAAATGTTGCCGCTTGTTAAATTTTTCATAATTGCAGTAAAATTAAAGTAATTTAATTTTTATTATTTAATTTTACTGCTTTAACATTTTCCCAAAAACTTTTTAATAGGTTAGACGACACCTACAATTTACCCTAAACTATGGACCAGCATTCACCAACGAGACATCCACACCAGTAATCAATTAATTGTCAACTTTAGGTAATGACAATAATAATGTGAATGAGAATTATCTAAATAAAAAAACAAGTTTATGTATTAGTAAAAATTAACTTCTTTCGATGAAAGATTCCCAGCCTACTAATTTCTTACTAAATTATTTGTTGCTATACCGGAGGAATAGGACCGTTATTGAATTTTACAGAAAATAAGGCACGGACTACGCGCAAACTATTGCCTCCGTAAAATATTTTCACACTGAAAACCTTTTCTTGAACTGAATAAATATTTTTGTTCATTTTTAAATGTTGACAGTTCAGAAAATCCATAAAAATCAAAGACGTCCGTGATTAGAATAAATTAAGTTGTCATGGATAATCTGATAAATTTCTGTGTTTTAGTTAGAAAATTATTAATGTAATTTTTGCTTTTAATACTTTAATAAATTGGAAAGTTATAGAGTTTTTGATATCCTCATACGCAGAAAAAAATAATCTTTCGATTGCTACCTTTACCACCACTGTAACTACACATGGGGAGCAGGAATCCCCAAAAATGTAATTGCCCATGTTATTTCCCCATGTACACATGGAAGTTTGTCACACGGTATACATTCTACAGAAACTGCTAAATCCTGTTGTCTCTGTAGTTTCTAGCAGTGTTGGCACTTCTATTTTTTTCTCCAAAATTGTTCAAATTAGTCTTTTGCAATAATTCTATCAGTTTTCTTGTTGCCATTTATTTTCTGAAACACAAAGGTGTGTTGCGTGATCTGGGATAATCCCAGAATCTCAATCATCCCAATTATCGGGCTGCCTCATTCCATCTGCAAGCAGATGATGTTAATGTAGGTGGTTTGGCTCAAAAATTGTATTAGTTACAGGCATAAATACTGCTTAAAAGAAAGCTGAGGTTTCGTAGAATCAGCCAATATTGTATTTTCACGACTACCAATACAAAGTTAAGAAATAACACGTTTTAGCAGAAATCTTTAACATTATTTACACACAAATTGTGTGTCTATTGCTAAATAAAGTAGGTCTGCTTAATCGCCAATGTTTCAGCCTTACTTTAAGACTGCATTTCTCTCATTTCATTTTTCCAATTTTCTGACGGTTCAAGTTGTACCAACCGATTGCTAGAGATTCGTATATTTTTGTCTTACACATGTACCGTCTACCTCTTGTTCTCTTTGGGCATCGCATCTTTAAACATAAAAATAAATCACGCCAATAGATAAAAAGGAAACCTCGGTAGAGTCCAGCAGTACTTTTTAATGAAGTGATGCCATGATTATATTACAATTCGAATATTCACTACCCGTTCAGTACACTAGTCGCATGTAAATATTTATTAAACTTCACAATTTATTATTTCCAGGTGTGGTGCATATTTTTTGGATCATCCCATGTATCTAAAAATTCATGCCATGAATAGCATTTCCTACGTTTTTCATTCTCGAGCAATAGAACTGAAAAATAATTTAATTTGTATTTTAAACGAAAGTTATAGGTACTTTGTATGTGAACTTCACTGTATAACCAAACTGAAACTGTACAATCATATTTATGCATTTAAAATTCAAGTATAGTTAATATAGGCTGTACTGAATTTGTGGTTCAAATCGAGTATATTTAGAAACTTTTCTCTTTACATTAAAAAAACTGTTTCAAACTAACTTTTGTGTCTGTCAAGTAAAAATGTGTAAGGCTAGAAAACGCAAAGAAAGAGTAGGTTCCTTTTTACCAATTTTCGTTGCATCTCACTTGATTAATGGATGTATATGTAGATACAGAAAAACAAAGCAGGTTGATACTGACTGATGTGTATGTATTTGCTATAAGCTTTGGCAACCAGAAACCAGGTTACCGGCTCACCAGTTAGCCTTCTGGTTAATAAATGTGGCTACACATAACCAAAGCTTGTTCGTACTGGCTGATGCTCATTGGACGAACGCATATGTTATTGATCCCGGCAACCGGAAGACAGGTTGCCTGCTTATTTAGTGTTTCTACCCATAGCAAAAATTTACAGTATTCTATAACTTTTAGAATTATTGCATTCTTGTTCTCTGGGTGAATACTGCGTTTAAGCAAATTTCAGTTTCTTTTTTTAATATGATGTTCTGTTAAACATACCAAAAAATGAAAATTGCTTTTGGACTGATAAACCAATGTCTACTACTACCACATGCAAAATGCAAACATTTATTTCAATAAATTCAGAAAATAGTCTTAGTAAGACATTTCTCTCAAAAATGCATAATAAAACCATTTAAAAATTAATTCAGCCTAACAATCCATTGCTAGATTTTAGGCATTCATAGGAAAAGAAACTTAAAATATTTTATATTATTTAAAGAAACGATATGCAGCATACAAATAAAGTTTGGTACATCAGATGTATAAAATTTAGGATATAAATCTTTCTCGCACTAGTATTAAAGGAGCCCTTTGGATCAAAATAGAAAAAAGGAAATTAAATTCTGAACTAACTTCTGGTTTTATCTAGACAAGGCCGTCGGCATTTTCAAATTGACAGTTAAAAATTCATAAATGCCACGAATCACAAATATTTAGTACCGATTGTGGCAATTTAGCACCACAATATAGAAGTGCTACATTCTTGATTTTTGTTTTAGATTTTCTGAAATTTAAAAAATGTGAAAATTGAAATTGCGATATTGAGTCTGTTAAAGTTGATTTTTCTATAATTTTTTAAATTTATTCTTCCTTAAATATTTAAAAATAAGCCCAGTAGAGGGCATCAAAATTAATAAATTTCTATGGGAACCGCGCTACCCTCACTTTCTTTCAAACATAACTAAATAAAAGAAAAATCTAAGGGTAATTCAAATATTATTTGTGATAAGTCATATAAACTTTCGTTGGTGTAAGTATGTTATTGCGTTATTAAGTTAGAGAGCCGAATGGTTACAAGGTGTTGCCCATTTTTACGAAACCGACAAATTTGGGGACTAACTTGAAATAGATACAGAAGACCCTTTCAAAAAATAAAAATAGACATGTCCTTGCCTATATCCTGAAAACCGTTAATTTTAATTTTGCACTCAATATTCCAGACTTTATCAACACACTGTAAAATTTTGTGATTCTACCAAATTCTAAATAAATGATATCAGTAAAGATGTTGGAACATATAATGAAATTGTTTTTCATGTAAGTGAAATTACTGATGATAAGTACAGTGAAAATCCTAGAAGCGACCACTTCTATAAAACGACTGCTTGAGCAAGAGACTAAATTTTATAGGAACAAGCAAATTTCTCTGAACTTTACTCTTAGTTGCGACCATCCTATAACGCGACTGGGACCACAACAAAGCAACCGCCCGGCCGTCGTTCCCGTCTCCCATTGGCAGCTAATATCATTATTGTCAAAAATGGTCGCGCGAATTTACAAACAAGAAGTTTTAGCCCTTAAATTGAGAGATAAAGTGAAAACAATTTTTATTAAAAAAATATTTAATCGTGTTTGTAATAACTTGCGTAAATTGGTTAAAGCAATTAAAAATAAAATTTGTATGCCCATTTTTGTTATTTGGTGTATTTTTAAGACACTTGTAATACCCTTCCACATAACGTTATGTAGGTATACAGGGTGATTTTTTTTGACCGTCTATTAGAAGTATCTGGAGAACTAAAAGAGATATTGATTTGAAATTTTGGCTGTGGCCGAAACCGGGTCGGATCTATTTAATGAAAATACTTTCAAAATGGTGGCATTTCCGGGAATACCGGAAGTTGACACCAACTTTGTTATCTTAAATGGAATGCTACCATTTTCTATTTTTTTTTAGATTCCACGGAAAATTTTAATGTCAATTCAATAAAGGTTCGCTATGTCTAAAATTAATATTTTCGGAGATATAAATTTTTTTCTCAATATTTTGACAGTTGTGGTAGATTATGTAAAAATTAATATCTCGATAACGTCTAGCAGTAAGATGTTCGATTTTTTATGGTGGCAAGACGAGGTGTTGGAGTTACTAATCAGGCAAACAAATTTTCAAAATCTATTACATAAAATTTTCTAATCAACGACATATGTTGATCGCACGAAAGTAGCAAAAAGTCATTTTTCTTAAATAGAATGATACCATTTTCAATTGTTTTTTAGATTCCACGGAAAATTTTAATGTTAATTCTATAAAGGTTCGCTATGTCTAAAATTAATATTTTCGGAGATATGAATTTTTTTCCAATACCTATTTTGACAGTTGTGGTAGATTATGTAAAAATTAATATCTCGATAACGTCTAGTAGTAAGATGTTCGATTTTCGATGGTGGCAAGACGAGGTGTTGGAATTACTAATCAGGCAAACAAATTTTCAAAATCTATTACATAAAATTTTCTAATCAACGACATATGTTGATCACACAAAAGTAGCAAAAAGTCATTTTTCTTAAATAGAATGATACCTATTTAAAGAAACTAATTAAAAAGAGTGAAAAAATGCGCATTTAACAATGTATGGTGTTTCTCTACCTAAAATGCATAGTATTTTAGATATTTGCTGTTTTCTTATTTCATCGATCAAAATTGAAGAGCGCCGCCTTCTAGTAAGTAGACCTTGGCTTGTAGACAAAACAAAATATTCACAAATTTCACAAATAATGTCTAATAAAAGCAATTGGTATTTTTTAGTAATTTAGTATGGTTGGTGTTTAACGAATAGGATATGGCAAATGATAATAATTATTCTTACTCGGATATTATGCATTTATTCAACATTCATGGAAAATGCGATAAAATAATTAACAGGACATACAGAACATTTAATGGAACATATCCTGAATTACCACCACTGAACTTATTTTAACTAAATAAAAAATAAAGTAGGTACGTGATAGTAAAACAATGTTAAAGAAACTGTTCAAAATGTAGTCCATTAACTTCTACACATTTAATAATTCGCTTATTTACGGCGTGTGTAGTAGCGCTACGAATTTCATGTGGATCTAAGCCTGCAAATGCTGTAGCAATTCTTTCCACCAATTCATCCCTGTTATTGAGTGGATATTGATACACTTTATCCTTTATACGGCCCCAAAGATAAAAATCCAACGGTGTAATGTCTGGAGACCTGGCAGGCCAACTCCATGGACCCAAACGTCATATCCATCTATCTTCAAACATCCGGTACAATTCGTTAGTAACTGCTGCAGAACAATGACCTGGCGCCCCATCTAGTAGGTATCTAAAATACTATTCATTTTGGGTAGAGAAACATCATACATTGTTAAACGCGCATTTTTTCACGTTTTTTAATTGGTTTCTTTAAATAGGTATTATTCAATTTAAGAAAAATGACTCTTTGCTACTTTTGTGTGATCAACATATGTCGTTGATTAGAAAATTTTATGTAATAGATTTTGAAAATTTGTTTGCTTGATTAGTAATTCCAACACCTCGTCTTGCCACCATAGGAAATCGAACATCTTACTACTAGTCGTTATCGAGATATTAATTTTTACATAATCTACCACAACTGTCAAAATAGGTATTGGAAAAAAATTCATATCTCCGAAAATATTAATTTTAGACATAGCGAACCTTTATTGAATTAACATTAAAATTTTCCGTGGAATCTAAAAAACAATTGAAAATGGTATCATTCTATTTAAGAAAAATGACTTTTTGCTACTTTTGTGCGATCAACATATGCCGTTGATTAGAAAATTTTATGTAATAGATTTTGAAAATTTGTTTGCCTGATTAGTAACTCCAACACCGTGTCTTGCCACCATAAAAAATCGAACATCTTACTGCTAGACGTTATCGAGATATTAATTTTTACATAATCTACCACAACTGTCAAAATATTGAGAAAAAAATTTATATCTCCGAAAATATTAATTTTAGGCATAGCGAACCTGTATTGAATTGACATTAAAATTTTCCGTGGAATCTAAAAAAAAATAGAAAATGGTAGCATTCCATTTAAGATAACAAAGTTGGTGTCAACTTCCGGTATTCCCGGAAATGCCACCATTTTGAAAATATTTTCATTAAATAGATCCGACCCGGTTTCGGCCACAGCCAAAATTTCAAATCAATATCTCTTTTAGTTCTCCAGATACTTCTAATAGACGGTCAAAAAAAATCACCCTGTATAGATACGTATAAAAAATATTTCACCCTCCTGTAATGCAACCACTCCCCAAAGCGACCAGTTTTTGACAAAACCACTACTATTCGATTTATAGGAATTTCGCTGTATATCAATATCCAGAAGATAGTGATGTTGTTACATTTACAGTTATCTCTAGTTAAGTTTTTTTATAAGTAAACATTTCAACCGAAACAAAATGAAGCAGGGGATAGTAATGATAACTGGATATGAATGCAATTCAAGGAACATTCCTGCTTATTAATAAATTCATCACAGCAGTCGGAGAAATTAAATTAAAGATTAGATATTGAGCAATATGCCATCCCCTATGAGCAGCCACTGGTAAAATTGCTAATGCACACTTTTGTCCCACATTTTCAAATGCATAATACATTCGTGCATTATACATATTAATTGGCAGAATTTATTAATACATTTTACTGCTACAGACACTCCCTATTAATTTTTGGCATGTTTTTGTAAACATATTTTTATTATGCAGTAATTTTGAAGATAACACTATAGTGTGATAAGCAATCAGTTATAAACAGGAATGTTTCAAAAAAATGTATGGAATGCAGGTAAAATTAGAAGTGAAAATACAATGTATCTTTGAAAACTGAAATGTGAAATCAAAATTAGGCCACTTTCTAATGTCACACATTCTATAAACATTTTACTGCAAAACAAAGTTGAATTCAATAATAATAAGATAATAATAAGAAGTTTATATACCTTAACAGACCAAAATTGACCCAAAAATATAATTTTTTAGTAACAAAATAAAACCACATTGTACCTACACTGAAAAAATAAATTACAAGAAAAACTATGTACAGGAAATAGCTGTAAATTAAGTAGCACTAGAATATAATTCGTAATGCATCCATATACTTTTGTGGACACAAAAATATATCTCACAAATTAATGAAACGAAATAACGTGTGAAACCACCGTGATACAATTACACAAAAAATATAATTTTCTTGCAAATACATCAAGCAGGCCAAGTCACCTCACCTGTAGGGATGTTTCAAACACCCATAAGCATCTCGATATCGTCCGTATAAAGTTCCATAAGACACACCCAATAATTCCGCGGCAATTTTCATTTCCAAATTTTTCGTTTTTATCGCATCCATTACTCTCTTGGTGAAAGGCTCTTCCCAAAATTGTTGTCGACGGCCCGTGTTAAGATAGTCGTTCATTTTGATTACATCGGGCCATTCTTTTTCTAAAGCTGCCGTCAGAGATGATGGTGTCGAACTTGTTGAACCTGAAGCTTTGCCTGTGTTGGATTTATTGTGACTGCTTTCTTTTGTGTCGTTCGAAGAAACAGGGTCCGGCGCTGATTCTTCCATGTCGTTATCGTCATCGGTATGCTGCAGGAAACATCAACATTTTACTACAATAGTCAAAATAGTATATAAAAAAGTTGACAGTATGTTCTTATAACTTTCCACTAAATTTTTAGATTCATTATGAATCACTTTACAGTTGTACCCGGATGGGGTTACAAAGACGGAAAAAATGACCATTTTTAATTTCTCAAATTTAAAAAAGAAACAGAAATAGGCTTAACGAAGATGAAACTATTTCTATTATTTGATGTAAACAGCGAACCATTATTTTGAATACTTAAATATTCAAGAAAGTTTTTCCGATTCAATAAAGTCCAAAAAATGCATAATATGTAAGTAACCCATTTAATGGAAAAATTGAATAAAAATTCTATGTGCTATGGGAGTTTGGGAGCAAGCAGGGTTTTATAGTGATTTTTTAGAAGTTAAAAATATTTTTTTTCTGTCCTCTTATATCACGTTTTCTGTATTTCCCTGTTTCAAACTTTCACTTTAGATAAACAAAATGTCAGTTTTCACATCCTGTTACTTTTATAATGGGACCTAAAATCATTATTAAAAGTATTAACAAAAACAACACATAAACATTTTCCGAGACATTTTCAGTTTCATCGTGGAAAATTACCAGCAAAACAACGTAAGAAATAATTTTCCATTGTTTATTGTTTAAAATACCAAAAAAATTGTTTTCTAACAATTTCCAGCAAATAAATAAACGACCACATTTGATATAGGTGCATATACAGTGTGTTCAACGAGGAATGGGACAGGGCAATATCTGGGAAACGGGTGAAGATTTTAAAATTGTGAAAATGTTTTACTAAACCTCAGTCGGGGGAACATACTTTGTGGCAAAAAAATATAGAATTCCATCCATCATTGCTAGGTGGCGCTATCGGACTTTAATTTTTTAAATGAAATGACATACTTTTGGTCGCATTTTTGGATTCTATAACATATTTGTGATAACTTTTATTAAAACTTCTACCAACCTATGTCTTTTAGTTTCCGAAAAAAAAATATTTCCAAAATTTTAAGACGAAAACATGTTTTCAAGAAATCGCATTGACACTTGAGTGGATAGAGATAAATAAATACATTTTATATTAAATGATAGAGAAAATACTGTCTTTTTCCACAAAAATACTGATATTCGATTTTTATACGTGGTGCTTCCAATAGTTACTTTCACTTACGTTAAACTATTTTATTGCCATTAAAACAATTTAAGCAAAATTAAACAATATCAAAATTAAAATAAGCCTACAAATTAAATTAAATGTTTAAATGTTTAAATGTTTCTCCATCATTTTCAACACATTTTTCATACCTTTTAATTAATGTAGCACTAGCTACGGCGTTCAACGTTTCACGTGATATGCTCGCACAATTATAAAAATTGAAACTGTACAAAAGATATTCAGAACTGAAATCTCAATTGTGAGAAACTTCAATAGACATTAATTTGTTTTCATGGCATGCTAAATTTTTGTTAAATTTTTGACACATAGTTCTTTCAATGACTTGACTACTTTTTCAATGTATGTATGAATTATTTCGGCGTTATCTGAATTATGTTTGTGAAAAAAGCATATTTTGTGTGTCATTTCGTAAAATATTTGATAATTTATCTCTATCCACTCAAGTGTCAATGGGATTTCTTGAAAACATGTTTTCGTCTTAAAATTTTGAAAATAATGTTTTTCTCGGGAGCTAAAAGACATAGGTTGGTAGAAGTTTTAATAAAAGTTATCACAAATATGTTATAGAATCCAAAAATGCGACCAAAAGTATGTCATTCTATTTAAAAAATTAAAGTCAGGTAGCGCCACCTAGCAATATGATGGATGGAATTCAATTTTTTTTGCCACAAAATATGTCCCCCTGACTGAGGTTCATTAAAACATTTTCACAATTTTAAAATCTTCACCCGTTTCCGAGATATTGCACTGTCCACTGTCCCATTCCTCGTTGAACACACTGTATATGATGTTTGGGGCCAAATACTATAAAAATAAAAAGCGATAAAAACTTAAGCAAAATTATTTTTTTATTATTTTCAGTGATGTCTACTTTTCTTTCTATAGTTTTATTCTGGTGCACTAGCTGCTGTGGCTTTTGGCAACTAAATAAACTAACAATTATGCCCATCGCCAACAAACACAATACCCGGTAAAAGACAGGGTCATCTGCATTTAGCAGGAATTGAACCCGCTACCGCCGAGGCATAAAATTAAAAATGGTGCAAAGGTAAGGAAGGCATAGAATTCTTAACATCTATATAGTGGCTTTTATGGATTTACAGCTGTGAGAATGCTAGAACGGTATAATAATAATAATTAATTGTTCAGGTGCCGACAAAATCATTGAACAGTCCATGTTCTTAACCTCTATCATTATGCACCGTATGTCCCCGGTTGGGGAAATTCCGACTTGGTCTCGGAAAATCCGACTTACTCAACAATTACCACTTCAACTAGGAGGTTCAGGTTTAAACTCGAAAATTCCGACTTAATCTCGGAAATTCCGACTTAATCTTGGAAATTTTGGCTTAAACTCGGAAATTCCGACTTAATTTCGGAAACTCCAATTTAAAATCTGAAGTTCAGACAAACTCGGAAATTCCCACTTTAACTCGAAAGCAAATTTACACTCGGAAGTCCGAACTTAAACTCGGAAATTTCGACTTAATCTCGGAGATTCCGACTTAATCCCGGAAATTCTGATTTCATCTCGGAAAATTCAATTTAGACTCGGAAGTTCAGAATTCAACTCAGAAATTTCGACTTAATCCGGGAAATTCCTGCTTAAACTCGGGAATTTAGACTTGCCTCGAAAATTCCGTTTTAAACTACGAATTTCCGACATAATCTTAAAACGGGATTTCCGAAAGTAAGTAGAAGTTTAAACCTGAACTTTCGAGTTTAAGTCGAAATTTCCGAGAAAAAGTGAGAATTTCCTAGATCAAGTCGGCATTTCTGAGATGAAGTCGGAATTTTCGATTTTAAGTCTGAACTTCCGAGTTTGAGTCGGAATTTTCGAGATTGTCAGAATTTCCGAGTTTAAATCGGAATTTCCGAGATTTAGTCGAAATTTCCGAATCTAAAGCTGAACTTCCGACAGACTAAGTGAGATGAAGTCGGAATTTTCGAGATTATACCGAAATCTCAGAGTTAAAGTCAAGAATTCTGAGTTTAAGTCAGAATACAAATTTAAAATGCTACAGCCAACCTTTCTACGCATTCGTACTTTTTCTTTTAGAATGCGAAATGAGGAAATTTACAAGTATGGTGAGGTCCATCCGAGGACACGTATTTATATACAGGGTGCTATTCAAAATAAGAAAGTTAATGAACTTCCGGTTAAAGCGGAAGTAAGTTAGGGATGCGTTTTAGACAAAAATCAGTGTAATTTTTCCAACCATGTATTGGTCCAAATTTCAAATCTGCGCAGTAAATAGAAAGGAAATGGCGGACTGTCCAGCGACTTCGCGAGCATTCGGTATTTTGGAACTTTAATGAAAAAGTGTGTAAACTGTAAATCTTAAATTACCTGAAACCTGAGATCTGCATTAGTTTGAGGAATGAAAATAATTTGAGGCCAAAGAAATACAAAGGAAATTGTGAAAGACATAATAATATGACAAACTGCTCAACTGTTGTTGTGACGTCATTTGCCATGGAAGATCTGTGTAGTGTAGGATGTACTGTAAGATATTGTTATGAATCATGTCTATTAACCGAGACACCTTTGGAAACATCCATGCCGCGAGTTATTTATGGCCGTACTTAACACGCGATAACATCAATGGGATTGTTTGTATAACATGCCAGAGTAAAAACCGAAGCCCCTGAATAGCGCATGACAAATAGCATTTAAATCCGTTGACTCAATAATTGGTACTCTTAAATTTTATGAGCCCGATATTTCACTACGCCACTGGTCTGAGTAGAAATCACAAGATGTCTGTCCGTTCCTGGAATTCTAAAATAGCGGGGGAATGACGTTACAACGTTACAAGCAACAAAGTTCATAAGCCTTTCACTCTCAATTTTTAATAACCGACGCCAATTTATTCCATAATGGCACAACAAAATGCGGGTGCGTTGCTTCTGCTTTTCATCGTCAAAGATCGATAGGAAATCCACGGCAAAAAAAAACATTTACTTGTACACAAATTTTTCAAAGAAAAAGAGGATTCCAAAGTTTTCTCAAAGAGGAGAAAATGTCTGTGAAACATTAACACGACAGACATTTTTCACTTTACAATAATTCACATTTTTATTTTGTAACAAAAATTATATTATTACTGTACATGTGAGTGTAATGCAAAAAAAACTGTTTCCAAATTAAACTCCACCGTTTATTTTTATGTTTTCCGGGGGTAAGGAATCTTTTCAATGAAATTTAAAAACGAACGCGTTCCCTTCCTCGTGATGCCGCACGTGCACTTTACATAATACTCTACCAGTGGTGTAACTACAAAAAACAACGCAAAAACTACACGAAAAACAACGGAATTTCATTAATTTTTAACATATTCACACCGCAGCTCCCCTGTGCACGCCAATGGTTAACGGTTCCGATTAATTACTCAATAATTAATAATATTAATTAGTTATGTAATTTTCAGCAAGTACCGGCGTCTATATTTACAATATGGACAATAACCGCGAAATCCGCAAGTTATTTAGAGCAGATCTTCCTGGGTAACAAAGACCTTCAAAATGTCCATTAAAAATCAGTTTCAACAACAAGAAAAGGTATATTAAATATTATAGATTTACATTTACCTGTTCATGACCTCAAAACAGTGAAAAATTAATATCAAGGTCCAATAAAAAAGATTGTAAAAAGAGAAAAAATTATTATTTCACGTTGTAAATCAATTTTTAAATACCCCAAGATCAAGTATAATCGGTTTTGCATTATTTTCGTTTCTGCGATTAAAAGAACGAATTAACTCATTAACTGTAGATCTTGAATAAAATTATGATTCAATTACGGCAATGTTACGTAGTCCGTAAGCGGTAAATTGCAGGCAAAACATTAAAGTTTTTTTATAAAATGACGTTTGTTGGTTTTGCTTGTTTGTCTTTCAAACATCTAAAAACTTTTATTTTTCTAACACACAACGTAACGTAATCTAACTGTCCGGAATTTGTCAGATTTTTTGTTCTTTTTTGCAAAAATGCCGAATTACATTACTCTCTTCGTACACTTTTCTTTCTCCTGTGAAAGTTCATGGTCTCCACTTTTTTAGTTTAAAATTAGGCACCGCATCCATTGTTCACTGGTGAACCTTAATGCTTAATAAAACTGTTATCTCGCATGGTTTTTCTTTGAAAACGTATTTTTTACTGAATTAATTGCGTGGTTTCGTAAATAACACTGTATTTTCATAAATAATTGTAAATATAATGTCGTTCACTTCATATTTATCTAAAATTCCTACAAACGTGCCTCAAAATACGTTTTTTCTAAGTCGAAATAAAAAATTGAAAAGTGTACAATTCCTTATTTGTTAACCTTTGAATTTAACGACCGTAGAACGGCTTGTTTACTCTAAAAATTTCCATATTTTTTAAAATTTATTTGCTTTGTTTATTTTATTAAAATAAAAATTATATGAATTTGTCCTCAAGTAACCTCTTCAGAATTAAAAAAAAAAACTTATGGAATTGTGCGCCATTTGAAATTTCCTCGAAAAATGACTATTTATAATAAACAATCTCTACAAAAGGAGTTTACTAACAAGGCCAAGCATTTATTTTTCTGAAATTCATACACACACAGTTGCAAATAACTCGTGCAAAAATTAGATAACGAATTCAATGTTTTTCTCAATTTATTTGCTGTTTAGGACCAAAAATATCGGAGCTTGTTTTTGCCATCTTGCGCAACACATTTTAATCTAAAAAAATTCAAAATTGCACCTTCTAAATCTATTTAACAATAAAAATTTCTGTTTAAATTATAACAAAAATTCCCAAGCCTGTTCCAATTTCTGTGAATAATAGTGAAAAAGCTGACCTTCAACAACTACACAGAATAATTGAGCAAATATTTTCATGTGGGCTACAATTTTATTCAAAACAAGCGGGGGACAAGCTATTAAAATTACAAATTGCATCATTTCTAAACCGAGAAACAAAATTTTTTTTCGCTAGGGACCAATCAATTACTTTTAAATAATTATATTCTGGAGTTAAAATATGTAACGTTCGCTAAACTTTATCTAATGAGAAACAATACCTGATTGTAATTAACATAATTAAAATTATAACGGATTTAACCATTCTGAAAAAATGCCAAGGAATTTCAAAATAAAAATGTTGAATTTCTTTTTGGGAAGCTTAAAAGAACTTAGCTACAGCAAATTTCAACAAAAAATTATAACATAATTATTTTCGGGACCATACTGATGAATTTCACAATATTGTATGTCCAAATTAGTTAACCCCATGAATCATACAGCAGCTGTGCAAATATCTCTTGGCAGAAAGAAAATTAACAAAATATCATCGTTAAAAAATGTCCAAAATTAAAAACTACTAGTTTGTTACAATTTTCGAAAATTATTCATTATACAGGGTTGTCTGACTTGTTTTTCCCAAACTTTAGGACTGGATAGAACAGTCAAAAACAGGGTGAACACATATACAAACATGTAAGGCAGATTAAAAAACCATAAAAAGCATCAACAATTAAAAAAACAATAAAAAAGGCAGGGATACCTACTATTCATAAAATGAAAATAAGCCCTTTTAAAAGTTTCCTTCACCAACTGCATATCTACACTAGCGGTTGAGATAATTAAAGTTCATCGGATACTATAAAATAAATTTAAAAAGGTGCAAACCAAATTTCATCAGAAAAGATCGAGCAGCTCTCGGGTTATGTTAAAAACCTGATTTCCTTTGCCACCTTCTTCCCAGCAGCATTCTGCTCTAGGAATGAAAATAAACCCCCTATATTTTTATACGTCCCCCTGTTTTTAGCTGTTCTATCAAGTTCTATTCAATTTAGAGGAACATCGACATAAAAATTTGAAAATTCTTGTCTATTTTGTGCCAGTTCAAATTTTTTTTTTTTTAATTTTGTTAATTTCTGGCATGTAGTAAATAAATAAATAACTATATAATACCGACGTTTCGCCCCCGTTTTAGGGCTTTGTCAAAATTTATTAAAAACCTTTTTATACACGGTGTCCCAACGAAAACTTGTACCCCGTAAAACTCGGCAAAATAAACGTTTTGACAAAAATACAAAAACACGTCGATTTTTATATCAAAGGGGACCAATCGAGGGACCAATTTTTGTGCAATAATCATTCTTGCAACTCTAGCCCTGTGCGGGGGTAGCGACCACCCGAAATTTTTAAATGGGAGGGGGTCAAATGATCCCTACTTTGGAAGGGTTTTTCATTACTTACACAACCGTATTTGTTTTATTCAATTCGATCAATTTGTTACCGAGAAATTGCTTCTTGAAGTTTCCAAGTTAAAAAATTAATAAAAGCACAAAAAGGTTTAAACTATCGAATGGAAAAGTAACAAAATCAAGTAAACTAATAAGAATAAAAAGTAAGAACAAAAGAACATCAGAACAAATGTCAAAATAAACTTATCCGCCACAGTATAAAATCGTGTTTATTTACTAAATCAAAATGGTTTATTCCAAAGAAGAATGCCGGCTAATAACTCCTGAGGTCTTGAGAAATGTAAGATCTGGATTTGAATTCAGAATGTATTATTGTATGACAATTGGTGGTCATTTCGAGCAATACCTTCGATAGTTTAAACCTTTTTGTGCTTTTATTAATTTTTTAACTTGGAAACTTCAAGAAGCAATTTCTCGGTAACAAATTGATCGAATTGAATAAAACAAATACGGTTGTGTAAGTAATGAAAAACCTTTCCAAGGTAGGGATCATTTGACACCCCGTCCCATTTAAAAATTTTGGGAGGGTCGCTACCCCCCGCACAGGGCTAGAGTTGCAAGAATGATTATTGCATAAAAATTGGTCCTATTTGATATAAAAATCGACACGTTTTTGGATTTTCGTCAAAACGTTTATTTTGCCGAGTTTTACAGGGGTACAAATTTTCGTTGGGACACCGTGTATATATTGGCAATGCCCAATGACTCCGT